>JAPDVU010000006.1:117212490-118582041 GCA_026230045.1 Corynorhinus townsendii | reverse complement strand
TGGCAACGCAGAAAAGCCAAGTCCAACAGCAGAATCACAAATATCTCCTGAAACTCGCTTCCTGGAATGAAAATATCTCCTGAAACTTCCTTCTTTTGCTGTTTTTTTCCTAACCAAAAAGGGGTTTTCTTTTCTTTTAACCTAAAAAGATGCATATACACTTTGAAAAGCAGAGGTGCCTCACTGAGGAAAGGCAGAAATCTGATTTCCCCCTCCTGAGAGGTCAGGAAAAGAAAGAAAGAAAGAACGCTTTTCCTCCTTGTAAAGGCACTCAGCAATTGGAGATTTTCAAGGGACTGAGGGAGGTGTGGTGAAATCCCCGAGGAGGAGCCTTTTCTCTTCCCGAATACTGCTGCGGAGGGGGTGTGGAACTAGCTTAGGGTTTTTACCAAGATTAGAACTCCCCAAAATATAGGAGCAACACACACAGTCTGATTTTAAAATGATTCAAATTAAAAAAAAAAAGTACGGGTGTAAAGAAAGTGTTTTAATATTGGCCTCTTCTTTCAAAGGAGATTCTTTGCATTCAAATGAACCAGTGGAAGCCGCCCTCAAAGGGAAGCCGCACACCGCAGTCCTTCTCTGACGCTGCCAAGCAGGAGTGGCCCTATTCAGGGCTCTGAAGACAAGGGCCCCAGGAGACTCCATGCTCCCAGATTTCTGTTTCCATAAAATAGAAATAGCTTGACACACGGAAAGAAAAGATTAAGAGGAAGGCATTCCTCACCCTGTCTTCCTGTTTCTGACCTGAGTCAGGCCTAGAGTTTGCAAATCCTCCTTCGATTTTTTAAAAATAGTTATTACACTATTATTAACCGTATTCCCTGTGCTGTACTGTGCCAGGCCCTTGCTGTATTCATCGACACAGACCTAATGGAAAATAGCCAGATGCTACCCCGTGGTACCTAAATCCTCATTCTTAGAGCAGGATCGTCACACCCTAACCCCACTCCCATACCCCACTCCCCTTCCCCAAGAAATAAGAATCCCACGTAGGTGTCTGATTAGTCTGGATGCTAACTCTTTCCTTGTCCACCAGTAGAAAACAAATGCCTTAATGATCTCTTCCCTGAAATATTGCTGAAGGGAAAGGAACAAGCACTGGGTGGGGTGGAGAGAAATGTCTAGAGAACAGCTGCATTGTCCTGTAGGTGCCGCACAGGTGAGAGGAGCCTGGGCTTGATATTGTAGAGCAGCTTGTGTGTGTGTGTGTGGGGGGGGGGGAGGGCTTACCCCTGCCTCACCAGCTTCCAGGTACCTCTTCCACAGTAATGTTTCTTTCTAGGGCTGGCAGCTGCTCCAGACCCCAGGCCCATCTCTTCCCTCTTCTGAAATGCCTTTGTTATTGTTCGTAGTTTGAATAGCCATAGAATTTATTGCTCAAATAAGGACACTTTGAGCATGACAAGGGTCACCTGTGAATAATTCCGTCAGACAACAGGTACACGTTGGGACTGTCCCAGGCAAACCAGAATATAGAGTCCCTACTTAGAGAAGTTGTCAAATGGCACAGATCAGATTTGATAATGATTTATCTATTACCCATCGTCAGGGAGTTAGGTACTTCTTAGTACTGAGCTTATTAAATTAGAGTTTTCTCCTTTAAATGGAGTGACCTTAACTTTAATTTGTCCAGAGACATTCTGGAATTTGTTCTATTCATCCGTCCTTTTAAGCAGGCTACATAGAACAGAGTGCAGCATTCCTAGACATCTTGAGTCTTTGAGGCCGTAGGACATCACGGTTGAGAGTGTGCATTGCCTTCCCGACTCTTGAAACTTTCTATGTGACTTCAGGTGAGTAACCCTCAGCACTCGTATTTGCAAAGTGGTGTGATGTGTTAAGCATGGTTCCAGGCTTATAGCAAATAAGTGTAATCATGTCCATGTGAATTTTGTGTAATACAGTGATCCCCTAAAATCAACCTGATTATGGTTTTCAAATCCTCTTAGTTCTAGAGTTTAGCTTGATATCTTATCTGTCTCCCTTCTTGCCATCACCAGCCACTTTTTACTACAGTTTTCTGAGAATTGTGACACTGAGGAAATAGTGAATTCACACATCCCAACCAGGGTGTTACCACGCCTCCCAATGCAGTGTGCCATACTGCATGCCTAAAGCCATGGTAACATGGACCGTCTTCCTGGAGTGTCAGTTTTACTGGATTGTAAGTTATGTAAAATATTTTTGCATTTGAGAAGTAAAGAGGAGTAGAGCATAAAATATATGTGACTTTGGTGAGATAGAGCAAAATCTCAATGCCATTCCATAATTCCAGGGGAGCTGCTGGAACCCCTGATTAGTGTCTTTTCCTCTGTCACTGACGTTTACTTTGGTGGAAAATGTTGAGAAATACTGGGGACATGTCTCTCAGAAAGATTGTGTATCTTCTGTTCTGCTTACTAACTTTTAATGGGGCCATATAACACCCTGTATGTCTCCAATGTTATCTCCACTTTAATCTGAGGCTTTCTGCAGCTCTTTACCTTCAGTATCTTCATTTGGTTTTCACTGTAAGAGCTGATGTATCTGTGCTCACAAACTGGAATTCCTTTCCTGGATGGGGATTCTGAGTTGGGAGATGTACATTTAGAGCCACCAGAGTAGAGCTAGTAGGAAAAACTGTTTTAGTTGGGAATGTACTATGGACAGCTCAGAGGAATGGATCCCGAACCTTGAAGATGGGATTGGAAAAGGAATAGATAATAGGACATTTTAGCCACTTAATAAAAATGGTAAAGGACCATTTTAAATTGCCTCTTTACATTCCTTTTTTGAATGTTTTATTGAGGAATGCTTGGCATAGAATAAACAACACATGTTTAAAGCATCCAGTGTGGTTAGTGTTGGTGTCTACCTCTGAAAACATCACCATAATTTGGATCATAGACTTACTCATCACCCACACAAGTTCACTCCTGCACCTTTGCAATCTATCCCTCCAGCCCCTAGCCTCTTCCCCAGGCAACTACTGATCTGCTTTCTGTCACCATACAGTGGTTTCCATGTGCATGAAATCATACAATTTGCACTCTTTGTCAGCCTTCTCGCAGCATATTACCTGGAGCTTCATTCACGTTGTGTGAATCAATATTTCATTCCTTTTTGTAGCTGAGTAGTGCTCTATTGAATGGATATGTAACGGGATTACAAGTGGATACTTCCTTAAATGCATACACACACACACACACACACCCTCGGTCCTAAAGTCAGCTTTTTTAAAAAACTTTTTTATTGAATTGGGCTGATATTGGTTAATAAAATTACATAGGTTTCAGGAGTAAAATTCTATAATACATCATCTGTATATTGTATTGTGTGTTCATCACCCCAAGTCAAGTCTCCTTCTGTCACCCTTTCTCTCTCCTATTAAAGTCATGGGGAAACAGTAGAGGCATTTTCACCAAAGTTAAGAATAAGTCAAGGAAGTTAACTATCTTTACTACTTTTTAACATTATATTGGCCGTATTCACCAATGCAATTAGATAAAACAATTGAAAAGGGAAAATTAAAACTGTATTTGCTGGTGACATGACCATTTATCTGGAGAGCTCTCTAAGAATCAATGGTAAAACTAACTCAGACAACAAAAGAAGTCATCCAGGTAGTAGGATATAAAAAGGTAACAAAAATATCATAAATATCAATAACCATATATGTCATTACCAATTAGAAGATATAATGGAAGAGAAAATCCCATTTAAAAAAGCAACAGAAAGGATAAAACACTTAAGAATAAATTTAACAAGAAATTTAAAACCTATAGTCAGTGTTATAGATTGAATTGTGACCCCCCCCCCCCAATTTATATATTGAAGTCCCAATCATAAGTACCTCAGAGTGTGACTGTATTTGGGAGATAGGGCCTAAAAAGTTAAAATTAGGCCATTGGTGTGAGCTCTAATCCAAGCTGCCTGGTGCTTATAAGAAGAGATTAGGACATACAGAGAGACAAGGGGAAAAAGCTATGTGAGGACACAGCAAGAAAGTGCTCATCTGCAAGCCAAGAGGAGAGGCCTCGGGAGAAACTTTGACCTTGGAATTCCAGCCTCCAGAACTTTGAGTAAATAAATTTCTGTTGTTTAAGCACTCAGTCTGTGGTATTTTGTTACGGCAGCCCTTACAAGCTCATACAGACCCGCACTCTGGAACACTCCTGAAACACACTTGAGCAGATCTTCCTAGTCCTTGACTAGGACACTTCAACAAAATCAAGACATTCATTCTTAGTAAGTTAATGTATAAATATAATATGTTCCCAATTAAAGTACCAATAATACTTTTTTTTCTGAAAGTAGACAAAGTGATAAGTAATGTTCATATGGACAAGTAAGCATGCAGCATTGAAAAGGAAGAACTGTGAGAGGGGACTAGCCCTGCCTATATTAAAACATACTATAAGGCCTCTATAATTAAAACAGAGTAGTACCGGGGCACAGACTAGAATAGAATGGAATGGAATGCCTAAAAGTAGATCCTAACATGTATGGAACTTTATTAGAAAAGTGGTATCTCCAGTCACTGGGACAAACATGGGCTTTTTAATGGTGTTGGGGCAACTGGCTAACCATTTGGAAAAAGATGAAATTAGATCTGTTCCTCCTACTATAAATATAACTGAACTCCAAATGGATCAGAGCTCTAAGTAAAATAAGAAACTTTATATGCACTCCAAGAATACATGGATGAATTCCTCCTTACGATCTGGGTGTAGGAGCGAGCTTTCTATGAATCAAAATCCAAGTACAGTAAAAGAAATTATTGATAAATTTGCAGCCAAAAAATAAACTTGTACAGAAGCAAAATCAAGACAGCTTGTGATAAAATATTTGTAACATATAAATATATCATGGGTTGACATCTCTAATATATCTTTTTAAATGAAAAATGACCCTAAAATGGGCAAAAGACACAAGCAGGCAATTCACACACACACACACAAAAGATACTAAAATGTCCTCTGAAATATCAACTTTCACCATATTAAGAGAAATGTAAATTAAAATTGCACAAAAATACCATTTGTCACCCATCAGAGTGTCCAAAAAAATCAAAAGCTTGACAACATAGTCTGTCCTGGAAGCTGTGGGGAAAAAGTCACCCTCATATGTTGCTGGTGGCAATGCAAAATGCTGCAACCCTAATAAGGGGGACTCGACAATAACAAAATGATACCTGCATTTACCCTTTCACCCAGTGTTTCCATGTCTAGGAATTTATCCTGGAGACACACCTTGAACAGTACAATATATATGTGCTGGCTTATTCATTGCAGTATTATATCTGATGGTAAAATATTGTAAACTACGTAAATGCCCAGCCGTGGTAGATTGGTTGAATAAACAATGGTATTATTAGCTGTAAAGACAAATGAGGAAGCTCTTTATAAACTAGAGTGAAGTTAATTCTAGGATATAGTGAAAAAAAGCATAGTAGGCTGACTTCCTTTTTTAGGAGTAAAAATGAAGTAAGAGAGCATATATTTATTCTAGCTGGTGTTGCTCAGTGGTTGGAGTGTTGGCCCACACACCAAAGGGTCTTGGGTTTGATTGCTGATCAGGGGCACACGCCCGGACTGCAGGTTTAATCCATGGCCCAAGTGGGGGGCGCATCTATGAGGAAACCAATTGATGTGTCTCTTTCACATTGATGTCTCTCTCCAACTCACTCTCCCTCCCTCCCTCCTTTCCTCCCTCCCTCCCTTTCTTCCCTTCCACTCTCTCTAAAAATCAATGGGGAAAAAATGGCCTTGGGTGAGGATTAACAACAGTAAAATAAAGAAAGCATATATTTATGTATTTTATTTTTTTTAAAGGAAGGATAAATCAGAAAAAAATGAAATTGATTATCCTCTGAGGAAGTTAGGTGGAGGGACTGAGTAAATAATTGTAATATATATATACTAGTATAATAAGATGCTAGACACACCATGGGTGGGTTTTACAGACATAATGCTGAACCTAAGAAGCTAGATACACGAGTCTATATGATTCCATTCATATGAAGATTTGTGTGTTTCAGTATAGATATGTGATACATCAATATGTTTTTTTAAGTTTATTAAAAGAAACTTTTATATGTCAGCAGTGGCAAAATCATCTTAATAGTCAGAGGTGAGGAAAAACTATTTTTCTTGTCAAGTTCATCTATAGGATGCTGATTTGTTGTAGCTGGTGGCTCACTTCTCCCAGGTCATTAGCAAAAGCTGGTCAGTCTCACCTGTAATGTCCACTAAGGATAGCACTGTGCCTGAGAATCAGACCACTGCACACCACACATCAGAGTTACCGGAACACTGTGCAGACTATCAGCTCGGGGTACGGGAGTGTGTGTGTGTGTGTGTGTTGGGGGTTAGAGGTCTCTGAGGGGTTAAGATGGAGAATTGATTCAAATTGTTATCTGGTGCTACCTTTGTAGGGAGGGGTACAGAGGCCAATATTTGCCCCCTTTTAAAGGTACCAATCAGAAATGAGGCAATAGCTAGATGACCAAACAAGGCAAGTTGTAAAGTGGTAACTTAGGCTGCAGCAGCTAAAAGAAAAGAGAATGTTTGATTGCATCAGGCAGTGGACTATTTCATGGCATGAGTTTATTTTGGAATATAGATTTCTTTTGTTGTAGGGGGAGCCTTTAAGACTATCAGAAATTTTTTGTTCAACAAAACAAAGTAGATTACACTTCAGGTGGCTATTGAAAGGTAGAAGGAGGAATTATTCTTTTAATGACTTGGTTTGGGCAGATTCCATCACTGTGCTTAAAAGACAATACATTTATTAATTATATTAACAAGGTTTGTTTCTAAGGGAAATCACATGGCTACAGGATTATGTAAAATTTAAGATGCAGCGTATGAGGAACTTTTAACATTTTTCAGCTCATGAATAAGTGATGATCCAAGTGTTAAGAGCACTTCCTCCCCCTCCACACCCCCCTCGTAGAAATGTTAGAAATTATGGATAAATTCCCTGGAAAGCCCTCAAAAATCTACTTAATTCCTAAAGCCTCTAAGTATTGTTTCATTGGGAAAATAAATTCTGAATCCTAACTCCCAGCAACAATAACAGATTTTAAATGTCTTCCTCTCTCCTCCCATGCAGTTTACCAAATGGGTTGTTTTTGTCTTTCTAGCCAAGGCCACGGAGCAGCAGGGATTCCAAGGGCCTTTGTTACTGGGGAGAGCCATCTGGTGACCCTGGCAGGAAGCTAGGCTCTAACCCTGGTGAGGGCTCTGTTCGCCAGCCCTTCCCCTGGACTCTCCTTGCACTTGTAGGGAGCTCTGCTGCTGGAGATTTCTAACCATGCTAATTATTAACTCCTTAGGCTCCTCACACACAGAGCTTTGAGGCATGGCTTGTTTTCTTTCCTTCTCTACTGGTATGAACAGTTTTGGCCTTAAGTATTCACCTAGCAAAATGTGGATTGTATAAAATGTCTTTATTTTTTTTTTTAACCTACCAGGTAGTGAATAGGATAAGTGGGTAAATACATTAAGATCCATAGAGAAAAGATGTTCCTAAGGTACAGTCAGGTACCGCAGAATACGTTTGGTCAACGACAGACCACACATATCCTGTCTAATAAAAGGCTAATATGCAAACCAACCAAACGGTGGAACTACTGGTCATTAGGATGCACCCTGACTACCAGGGGGCAGACACTCAACACAGGAGCTGCCCCCTAGTGGTCAGTGTGCTCCCACGGGGGGGGGGGGGGGCAGGGAGGGGGAGTGCCGCTCAGCTGGGCTCATGGCTGGTGAGCGCAACAGCGGTGGCGGGAGCCTCTCCCACCTCCACAGCAGTGCTAAGGATGTCCAACATCCCCCAAGGGGTCCCGGACTGTGAGAGGGCGCAGGCCGGACTGAGGGGACCCCCCCGCCCCCGCCGAGTGCACAGATTTCGTGCACCAGGCCTCTAGTGTAAGATTATAATGGAGATGAAAACTTCCTGTCACCTAGTGACATTATAGTGGTTGTGATGCGGTAGTAAAACGCATTCCTCACATGTTTGTAATGATGCTGGTTTAAACAAGCCTACTGGGCTTCCAGTCATATTAATGCACATGCCATTGCAGTGTTCCCTGTTATTAAGCAGCATGTGACTATATGACTAGGAGGACACAACATAAAGTCTGTCCCGCAAAGTATCCTATTTTGTCCAATTAACTGTCTTCATTGGCATTTGGATTTATACCGTTCACTGTATTTACCCTCTCACCTTTATTCACTTCCTTTTGGTTTAAAGTGAGTTGGGTCCATTTAAAACATGTATGGTGAATAATTCATATCATTAATAGGTATTATTAACTCTTAAATGTCAAACCTGATCAGCCAGGGATATAAAGTGGGCTTGTCAATGATGACATGTGTATGCTCTTAATTGTGCTTTGGTGTTTAGTAAATGAAACAATTGAGAATAGGGGAGCCATGACTTGTTAACCTACATGGACGTATTTTGCAGACTTTCCCGGGACAGTCTGTCACTGCCGCTCATCTTCAGCATAAGTCTCCAGTGATTCTAAAGGGACAGTGTTTTTTTTTACTGCATTTGTTCCTGAGTGAAAAATGGCTTTTCATTTGGATGGCACGTTTGAGTTGGCAGCAGGGCAGGGTTCAGATAATTTGTTACGTACAGGTTGTGCTGCGACTTTATTGTGATGTTGTTATAGATTTCCATCATTCTCATTTTTGTCTTCTTCCTTTTTTTTCCAGTTCTTCCTCCAGTGCTGGTCCCAAGACACAGTGAATATAACCCTCAGCACAGCCTCTTAGCTCAGTTCCGCAACTTAGGACAAAATGAGCCTCACATGCCACTCAACGCCACTTTTCCGGATTCTTTCCAGCAACCCAACAGCCACCCGTTCCCTCACTCTCCCAACAGCAGCTACCCCAACTCTCCCGGAAGCAGCAGTAGCACCTACCCTCATTCTCCCACCAGCTCTGACCCAGGAAGCCCTTTTCAGATGCCAGGTAGGTTGGACTGTTGGGGGCTGTTCTGTGGTCAGTCCCACGGTGTTATCACGGTGTGGGGAGAAGCTGGCATGCCTGGAGGGGAGAGTGTGTCCGCTCTGGTACACGGCCCTGTGCTCCAGGGCTCAGGACTCGACTGGTTGAAAGAAGACCTCGTAGCTAAGTAATAGGCACATGTCTTGTTTTATTTGCCAGGCACAGATGCTCAAATAAGTTTTATGTTTTTATTCTGAAGGGCTTCGAAACAGCTGCATCTTTCTGGGCGTGGCATCGTTGTTAACAGTCTTTGCTCTTAATAAAAAAAAAAGAGAAAAATAGTGTGTTACACACATTTGCTTTAGGAGAAACACAGCCTCCATCAGCATTATTTCATACACGGAATAAAAACCCCTGCTACAAGTGCAACCTCAGAAAAGATATTTCCTGAGGGATCACAGTCCCCTTCTTAATTAAATTCATTTAAGGGGTGATGTAATCCCAAGAAACATATACTCTAACAACAAAGGAATTGCAACAGATGTACTGGAAACCATCTGCTTGTTTAACTTAGCAAAGACAGAAAACAATTATCCTCCTTTTTCAGACTTAACTGATGGTGTAATATTTATCAGAATAAGTGATTAATTAGGACATTTTGTTTGTCAAGTTAATAGGTTAATAAGCCAGCACCTCCGAGAACAAAAATGATTTAGTAACAAATTTCCTGCCAGTAGACCTCAAGAAACACAGTCTAAATAAAGATATACTTGGCATCTGTTTACTTGACCTCTATGAACGAGTGGGCAAGCAGGTTCATTGGGCCACTGAAATTTTTTTAAAGTAAATTTGAATTCGACATCAGTGCGGGAATGTCCTCAAAAATTGAAAAGTGTCCACACTTGATATTGCTATCTTCAGTTTATATATCTATTGCTTCCTTTTATTTTAAGCCTGGTTACTTTGCATTGTTTTGCTTGTTTTTTCAATCCAGAGCTGTTTCAGATGAGGGTGGGAGATTGACTAGTTTAAAAATCAAGCTAATATCCTCTGGTGACTTCCTGTCCACTCCCTTTCAGACTCTTTCTGTGTGATGAACGGGATAATAGGGAGGAGATAACTTCAGAAGGCTTTTGAGCAGTGGCAAACCAGGGTGGGCCCAAGGGTGAAAAACCTGAAGATGATTGTTTGAATGTACACTTCTTCCCCGGCGGCCAAGGGACCAAGGCTCAGGCCCAGTAGGGGAAATATGAAGAAGAGGAGGTGGGAGGAGGGACTCGTGGGAACAGGGGACATAGGTTGCCCATGACGTTTTCACCTGCGTATTGAAGAAATGTGCTGTCTTTGGTCTTGGAGGAGGCTCTTTGTCTTCCTTCCTGAGTGGAAGTAAAGCCAAGTCAGTGTTCCAGGTGCAGGGAAGAAGCCGGATTAAAAGAAGCTGGAGAAGGGTGAAAAAGGCAGCCGGATAAGGTCCCCACAGCCCTATTCTTTGTGCTCCGAGCCCTTGCTCGGTAACAGCTGGACCGTGGGAAGCCACTAGGCTGTGATTCAATCTTGAACCGTCTCTCTTGGAAATCGCCGCGGAACTCTAGTGGAGCCCAATTAATATTTGCGTTTGATGGTTGCCCGAGTGGTCAAGGGGACTTACCTAAGTTAGCGTGCTTCCCTAGGGCGAGACTTCGTTCCCTGCTCTGCCCTGCGTGCCCCATGGGCTCATGCTAGCCAGGGAGTAACTTGTTTTGGGGGAAACCATGCTCTTTATTTTATTTAAGAATACACAACACCTGTGTTAGGGTCTTTGTTTCTGAAATCAATATTGTTTGCTGCCTCTTATTTGCCAATTGGCTATGACTCTCCAGAGGAAACATGTATGTAAATTCTGAAATAAAAGATAGCTGTGATAAACTGATTTGTTTCCTCTTCCGCTGTTAGGGATTTTAAATTAGTGATTATTGAAGAGGGTGGGGAGAAAGTAGTCCTGACAGGTCGCCTAAAGTCTTGAAAAAGTAAGTTTAAGTCTGGAAGTTGAGTAATGAAACTCAGTGGTGATTCCTAAGAGCCCTCAGGTTTCCTGTAGGAGACCCTGAAGCCCCTTTTGTTGAGAAGTCCTCTGGAGCTTTCAGAGATTTCCATCCACCAGTGTGAGGGGAATGCGGAGGTCCTCTCAGCGTGGGTTGTACGCAAGGTGGTATAATGTTCGTCCGATTGTGTTACAATGGCACCATCCCGGACTGGCAGACCACTTCTGGAACTGGCACTTAGTGCTTTTCCTCCCCTGAGTTTTGACTAAAATTGTGTAAGATCACGAGACGGTAGTGATCTGCAGAACGTGCACAGTGTCTGGAGCCTCCAGTCTTCGGCAAGGGAGGTGGAAATGGCAACTTAATCTCTTACACATTTCAGGACAGAAGAGGATTTATATGTTTTAAGTGTGTGTGTTTATTAAGGATTTAAAAATCGTGCTTTTTGGTTTCTTTCTTTCTTTCTTTCTTTCTTTCTTTCTTTCTTTCTTTCTTTCTTTCCTTTCTTTTCCTTCCTTCCTTCCTTCCTTCCTTCCTTCCTTCCTTCCTTCCTTCCTTCCTTCCTTCCTTCCTTCCTTTCTTTCTTTCTTTTCTTTCTTTCTTTCTTCTTTCTTTCTTTTCTTTCTTTCTTTCTTCTTTCTTTCTTTTCTTTCTTTCTTTCTTCTTTCTTTCTTTTCTTTCTTTCTTCTTTCTTCTTTCTTTCTTTCTTCTTTCTTTCTTCTTTCTTTCTTTCTTTCTTTTCTTTCTTTCTTTCTTTCTTTCTTTCTTTTCTTTCTTTCTTTCTTTCTTTCTTTCTTTCTTTCTTTCTTTCTTTCTTTCTTTCCCTCCCTTCCTTCCTTCCTTCCTTCCTTCCTTCCTTCCTTCCTTCCTTCCTTCCTTCCTTCCTTCCTTCCTTCCTTCCTTCCTTCCTTCCTTCCTTCCTTCCTTCCTTCCTTCCTCTTTGTAGCTGATACGCCCCCACCTGCTTACCTGCCTCCTGAAGACCCCATGACCCAGGATGGCTCTCAGCCGATGGACACAAACATGATGGCGCCTTCACTGCCCCCCGAAATCAACAGAGGAGGTAAATGAATTGCCACTAATTCCCTTTTGAGAGTCTCAGGTTTATCTGCCCAAATGTGGCTTTCTCTTACAAAACTACATTAGTCTTTAAAAAGATAGCTATTTGAGGAAGATACAGCACAATAAGAAGCTCTGTAGAAACAATTCCTTGGGTTACAGATAAGTCTTTTCCGTGAAGAGCAAACACACTGATTTAAGTGTGATTCACTAGATTTAAGTGTGATTCACTTGAAGGCCAATGTGTAATTGAACAGTCATCTGTTTAGAGCTTCCATACACAGTAATTCTGAATTGGTGAAAAAGGAATATTTTTAAACAAAGGACAAAGGGACATTGAGAAATGATGACCGTAACAATACTGAAGTAGAATTTCCACGGGTGATTCCAAAGTTATAAGTTCATGTCACAAGGCTTTGGAGAAGAAAGTTCTTTTGTAGTTAGGTAGATAGTGATCAACCGCCTCTATTTTCCAGCCCTCCTCCATGCACAGGGGCAGCTGGCACAGACCAAGCAAGTTTGTTTCTTGCTTGCTGTTTGTGTTTGTTTTAACCTCGCTGCTAAAAGGAGTTGAGGCACATGTCTTTCCTGTCCTCACCCAGAAGAGCTCTAAGCAGAACGAACGTTCTTTCCCTCTCTAGTAGAGGGTGGGTCTGTTTGCAGCTCTGCATATTCCTTGGCCATGATGGAGGGGAGGATGCCATCCTTCCTCCAGGGCTGCAGTGCCAAGTCGAGTGGCTTAAGGGAGCAGGGAGCCCAGGTAAATGAGTGCTGGGAAAATCTCTGAGCATCAGTAAGAAGTCACGGCCACGCTGTTGAGTAAAGCCGCTCCCACAACCTCTCATGGAGGACAGTGCTGCAAGGTGCACTCGGCACATGGCCTGGGTCATCGAATTTGTGCAGACTTTACACAAATTGGAGTTGAAATGCAGTTCGATGACTAGATATGTCTTAGGTCATTCTCATCAACTTTTTAATTAAAATTGAGGACATCTCACACTTTGTCAGACTTGTTTGTATTTTTGAAGTTCTTAAAATTTGATAATGAACTCAACCTTTCTTAGATATGCAATGTGATAAGCTGGAATGTACACCTTTTTTGTTGGCTCTGATGATCTCTAGAACATCCTCTCAAACATATGATTATGAGCCAACAAAGGTTCTGGTTGGAGAAAAGAACTCCTGTCTCACACATCTTTGGGATTTTTATTTGGGGAACAGGATTGCAGGAAAGGGTGGCATATACAGTTATGAGCATGGTGACCTGTAAATGTTATTGTTAAGTCTAAAATGTCTGATTTCAGGAAATTGACCTTTAAATTGTTTTAAAATTTTTTCCTTTAAATAGCTTTAAACATTTTCCCCATTAGAATAAGTTTATAGTTAATATTTTTATGAGGAAGGAACGTTGGCCTTTTTGTTGTTGTTGTTGTTTAATTTGGAGTGGTTTTCCTAGAGCAGGGGTCAGCACACTACAGTCTACAGGTTAATTCAGACTCTTCCTGTTTTTATAAATAAAGTTTTATTAGGACACACCGTGTTCATTCATTTCATATTATCTGTTGCTGCTGTTGCACTGCTAGGGTACTGTTGAGTAGTTGCCATAGAGATCACATGGCTTACAAAACTTTTCTGGCCTTTTACAGGAAAAAAAAAAATCGTCAACCTCCAACCTAGATGAATGTATTTTGAACAACACTGATAGTTGATAAAGCCTTCTGTTAATGATGTTGCAGCCCTGTTTAAGATTTGACACTTGTAAATCACTAGAATTTTGCTCTTTGAAATATAGCAAATTGACAAGGGATAGTTGCTTAGCAAACAGGGAAGATGGTATATGTTTTCATATGTTTTCGGCTCACCTGCTTCAGTGTATAAAGCAGTTAATGTTTGTGTGGTTTTCTTTTCTTTTTTACTAATTTATTGGGGTGACAATGTTAATAAAATTATATAGATTTCAAGTGTACTATTGTCTGTGTCTATGAGTTTTTGTTTGTTTTTCTTGTTGTTCATTTGTTGCTTTCAGTTTTATATCGCACAAGAGTGAAGTCATATGGTTCTTAACTTTTTTTGTCTGATTTATTTTGCTTTAGCATGATATTCTCAAGGTGCATCCATGTTGTCACAAATGGCAGTATTTCCTCTTTTCTGTGGCTGAGTGGTTTCTTAATGATCATTTTTCTTGTTTTCTGTACTGAATTCTAAAGTAAAGTGCATTTTAATATTATGGAGGTTGATGTTAGAACACAGAAGTACTTGCCTCCAATTTGGATTTTCTTTACTTTTTTTTTTTATGATTATATATTCAAGACCATAAACCTCAGATCATTATGTACTGGCATACTGGCTATATGTGGTTTGTATTCCTGGAATCTGTAATGCAGTGGTATAAGATGTTTTACTACAGAAGGAACTTATCTTTAGAACCTTCTAGTTGCAAATGTTTAGAAGCATGTTCTGTTTGGAGATTTGTTAGTCTTAAGAGATTTGACTTAACAAGCTGCATCCTGTCAGTAAAGTTGGGTAATTTCCATTGTTGGCCCATTCTGGGAATGGAGAGACAAAACACACCTGCTCTGCATGACTTAAAGCAAATGTAAGGAAGTTAGCATGAAATCTGGATGAGAGAGATATGATTCATTCTGTGCGAGTTGGCCAGCTGGCACGACTTCTTCCTGAGTTTGAGGACTGGAGCAGAGCTGTAGCTGTGATAGTTATTGGCAACTTAACGTGAAGTAAAGGAACTTCTTATCAATAATTAGAAGCTGATTTCCATTGCTCTGAAAAATCATCGGCATGCTAAGGCTTGGTTGGAAGTAATTCCTTTTCGTGCCAGCACCTTTGGCATATTTCCCGTCCTCTATTGTTCTCTTCCCCCTGTTTTTTTCAGCTCACTTACCACTTGTTGCCTTTCTTTAGATGGTGAGCCAGGGTCTGTAATGGGGGTAATTTCCATTTTGGCATATTAAAGAGCATATTGTGAGTGTTCCGCACACACTGTGGGTATGCTTGCCTAGCTGGCATTTTGGTTATCCAACAGTAATTAGAGAAAATTATTTTCCAGTGAAAGGACAAAGTTGCACTTAGTGAGGAATACTAAGACATCATAGATACAACCCATACCCTAAAATTGCAGTTGCTCCTCCATCCCTTCATTCCATGGTCCTGAGCCAATGTTACAAACACAGTTTCGGTTTTTGAGAGCCCAGGGCACTCACTGCGGTTGATTATGAGCTTTTCTTTCTTACAGATGTTCAGGCAGTTGCTTATGAGGAGCCAAAACACTGGTGCTCTATTGTCTACTATGAGCTCAATAACCGCGTGGGAGAAGCGTTCCATGCCTCCTCCACCAGTGTGCTGGTGGACGGTTTCACCGACCCTTCCAACAATAAGAACCGTTTTTGCCTTGGGCTGCTCTCCAACGTTAATCGGAATTCCACTATTGAAAACACGAGGCGGCACATTGGAAAAGGTGAGTTTCCACTTTAACCTCTTTTGTCTGTTGTGTTCCTGGCCCCCCAGAGCCGCTTAGTCTTTCCTGTAGCAAAACTAGTGTAGCAACGCCGGAGAATGTGTACTTGCCTCAGTTGGTAAATATTTTCCCAATGCGCATTACCAGGAAGTCCACCTTCCAGTCAGCGGTTTCTGTGGCCGACCAACGCATGATAATTAGTCATCATTAGCCGAAATTGTGATTTGCTATTCGGGAGCACTGGTCTATCTTGTGTTTTGCTGCAGAATAGGATCACTGTTAAAAAAATTACTTAAAGACGAAAAGCAAATTAAAATAAGTAAACCTAATGTATTTCAGATGAATACCATAACTCACTGAGGAAATAAAAAGAATGAAATAATCCCAAACAACTTAAGAATTTATAGTACCTAATTATATATCCTCAGTCTGGCCAGGTAGGGTAGCGTGATTGTAAGCAAACCCTGAAGTATTTGTAGTAGACTTGATTATTTAGTAGCAGTATGAATGAAACAGTTCTGAAACTTTCAGATTCAATTATAAGATTAATACTGAATGTGTGATGTTGAGAGCCTGGGTTTTCACTGGGAAATAAGAGATGTACACGTGTGGAGGACGGCAAAGAAATGAACCCTGTGGAAGTATCAGTGTGAAATCATGATTTTTGTTATGTGTGTATATATGTGTTCATGCACGTTTATGATCTCGTGTGTGTGTGTGTGTGCATCTGTACATGCAGATAGTTTCTAATCTGTCTGCTGAAAGGACCAAGAGGCAAATATACCCAGGAACAATAAACACATCTAGTGAGACACCTCTACCACCATTTCCCACTAGGAGGAACCAAGGCTCCTTGGAGAAAGGGCTGACTCCAAGGCTGGGACAGACAGGCACCAAGTGAGCCTGGAACATTTTGTTGTGTCAGAAAGTAAAGAAATGCTTATGAAGATGATGGGCGCATGTCACGGGAGCCAACTCTAGGATAATTTGAGCACCAAAATAAGTACAGTAATGAGTTTTAATCCACTGAAAAGCAATAGTAATCCAGAAATACCTGCCAGTAATGAATTGATAAATGAACGGGGAAGGCTGGCTGGTAAATGTAGACTGAGTGCTAGAGTTGGACAGTCATCATTTGGTAGCCATCAGGCAACAATCGTCCATGGATCCTAAAAATAGAGAGAATTTTTAAAATGAGAATCAGGATATGTGCATGGTCTTAAAGTGTTTCCTCACAGACAGTCCATTCGTTTCGAGGGAGAATAAAGATCAGTGATTACACAGTGGAGGAATTGAACAATATCTTGACTGGGAGATCAGAATGATCATCACCAGTGAGAGACAGATGGGTGCATTATACCTCCAGATGTGATACCCTGAGAAGGAAACCTCACCTATGCAGAGTTCCAGCTGAGAATGCAAATCTGCATCTAATAATCAGGAAATGTCAGACAAATCCCAAACAAGGAGCATCCTATTAAAAAGGGTGAGGAGGGACTGTATTCCCCCAAAATATCAATGTCAAAAAACAAAGGTGTGAGAATGTTCCAAATTAAAAGAGGTTAAAGGGACACACGATAACTCAATGTTATAACCTGACCCTGGATGTGATCCTGTACCATCCAGGGAAAACATATTATAAAGGACATTATGGGGATCAACAGGCAAAATTAGAATATGAGTGGTAGATTAAAGTAGTATATCAGTATTAAATGTGCTGGCATTGCTGATGTATTGTGCCTGTGTAGGAGAATATCCCTAGGCTTGGGAAATGCACACTTAAGTATTTAGGAGTAAAGGGCCATGATGAAATAAATGGCTCAGGAAGAAATTTTATTTACACACACACATCTCTCTCTCTCTCTCTCACACACACACACACACACATACACACACACACACACACACACACGGTGCAGCAAAAGTAGGTTTACCGGGGTAATACAATTAAATACAGCAATAATTAAAAAACAATAATACAAGAATAAACTTGGGTACTCATAGCTGTAAACCTACTTTTGCCCTACTCTGTATAAATATTGATCTAAAACAGTCCTATAATAGAATATATATATGTATATGTATGTATGTATGCATGTATATATGAATAGGTATGTATAGAATAATAGAATGGAGGGACATACAGATGATAAAGCATGTGGAGTAAATTGTCACGATAGATAAATCTGGATGATGGCTATATGGCTGTTCTTTGATCTGTTTTTCTATTTCCATACATTTGAAATTATTTCCAGAGTAAAAGTTTTTTTTAATGACCTATGAAATTTAGAACAGTGGATAAAACTAAAAGGTTATTTAATAGATGCTTAAAAGATGCTTAAAAGACATTTGAGATAAAGTTTAACATTCAATCCTAAAAAAAAAAAAGCAACAACTCTCAAAGCAGGAATTGATAGATAGTTCCTTAACCTGATTAAGGGGGAAGGAGAACCCTAAGCTACACATGTAATGATGAAATGCTAGAACTTAGCATACAAATACCTTTCTATGGTCTGTAAACCACTGAGATTGTAGATAAACACAATTTTGCATACATTTGGATTAGAGCAGTGGTTCTCCACCTGTGGGTCGCAACCCACAGGTTGAGAACCGCTAGCAGGGTCGCCTAAGACCATTGGAAAACACAGATATTTACATTACGGTTCATAACAGTAGCAAAATTACAGTTATGAAGTAGCAACGAAAATAATTTTATGGTTGGGGGTCACCACAAAATAAGGAACTGTATTAAAGGGTCGCGGCATTAGGAAGGTTGAGAACCACTGGGTTAGAGGGACATAGTTTTCGTTACATTCTAAAGTTGGCCATTGCCCCAAAGTAGTAAAAAGCCATTGTACTCTGGGACATTCCTATTAAAAATTAGGAAGAAGATGAGAATTCTAGGAATGCTGTTATTTAAAATTGTTCCAGATGCCTTGACTATTGTGGAATTACAGATCATGGCAGTAAGCCAAAATGATCATTATTTGCAGATATGATTAATTAATTGATTGCTGATATTCTTAGGATAGATTTGGGGGGGATAAATTCTTGAAATGAAATTAGTAGGTCATAAACTCGATATACTTTGCTAAATTACTTTCCAGGAAGCTTTTATTAATCTCCACTTGAACCATAACTTTATGAGTGCCTTTCCGCCTTCGCCCATATGTCAGTATTACTTATGGTCATTGTGTCAATTCAAATGATATGATTGTTTATCTAGAAACTTCCAATAAATCTGTTTTTAGAAATTATATGTCAGTTTCCTTTAATCTGGCAATAATCAATTAGAAAATACACTAGAGGGTAAATGACATTTCCAATAGCAACAGAAAACACACATTTTTTGGAATAATCTGAACCAGCAATATATGATATTTATGTTAAGAAAATCAAATGTTATTGCAAGAGAAAGAAAATTTGAATAAATAAGTAGGCATTCTATGTTCCTTAAAGAAAAGGCCTAATATTGTGAAAATATTTTGAGGATATTCATTCTTCCTAATTTAATTTATACTTTAAAACAATCTATGTCAGAATCACAATGTAATATTTTTTGAAAGTTGGAAAATGTTTTCTGAATATTATAAACAAGTGAAAATAGCTAACTTTTTTAGTGAAAGAGTAAAGAAAATATACTTGATGTTAGGGTTAATAAAACATTATGGAACTACAATTAAATCAGTGTGTAGACAAAACAGTGGAATAAATTAAACTCAGACTACACAGTATTTTAAAATTTAATGTATGTTAAGATCAGTAGAGTATTCTTCTAATGGGCCTGCAGTAACAATGCTAGCTTTGGGGTGAGGCTGGAGGGAGAAACCTGACCTCATTTCATATATGCAAATAGATTAATGCACTGAACTTTTTAAAAAAAGGCAGACTATTAAAAAGTTAGGAGAAAATGTATTTGATCAGAGAGAGAGAAATTTTTTAAACATATAAAGCAACAGAAAAGACCACAGAGGTTTGACTTCTTGAAGACTTCAAACTTCCGTAGGTTAAAAGAAAAACCAAAAACATAGACAAAATTAAAAGGCAAAGGACTAATGGGGAAACAATCAAATTATATGTGCAGTTCATAAAATTAAAAATACTAGAGCCCTGGCAGGATAAATAAATGAGAAATATGAACAGTAAATTCATAAGAGAAATACAAGTGGCTTAATAAATATATGAAATCATATCAGCCTCACGTGCAAATTAAAACAATATTGTTTTTCAGCTCTTAATTAGGGAAGTTTTGTTTTTGTTTTAAACTCGGACTCAGTACTGGCACGGGTGAGACGAAAAAGGTACCATACACTGCTAGTCAGCAAGGTGTAAATTGATGGAAGCATTCTGGAAACTCATTTGGCAAAGTGAATCAAAAGTGTTCACATCCAATGATTTAACTTCTAGGATTCTCTCCTAAGGATATTATAAAAAATGATCCAGAGACATTTATCATAGCATTCTTATAATAGCAGAAAATTAGTGTGAACACAATGGTTCAGTAATGGGAGAATCATAATTTTCTCTGCATCAGACAGAAAAATGGGCTTTTGCTCCAGCCGCTATTGAATTGTTGCAAGAAGTCTTAGTTGTTGTGTACACATGTACAAACAACACATAATATTTCCTGTGAGACAGTAGTTTTAGCATTGACTAAACCATGCAAGAGTTACCTGCAAGGTAGCTAGATCACTTAAAGCCACATGGAATGGGACTCTGTTCTCTGGGTGGCCGGTAATAATCTCCCTAACTGGTGTGGGGCTTCGTCAGATGGTTTTTCCCCCTTTCCTTTTTTAGAGGCTGGGTAAGATCAATTTCCTACACTCCTGGCACTCTGGATCTCACAGGAAAAGGTTTGGAGCAGATGGTAGTTCAGTGAGATCAGATTCCACACAGTTTGGATTATTTTTCTAGTGTGTGTTTTTTTTTCCGGGACCTTACATCTTACAGCTCTCAGCCATACTTCCTCCACCTGTGGTTTCCTAGTTCTTTTACGTCTCGATCCTCCCTTCTCCTACCCTAAACATTTTCAAACAGTTCAGCTGCAAAATAAATGCTAACAAGCTGGTGTGGTGAATCTGTGCAGGATCCCATAATAAAGTCCAGCTTTATTGTGCTGTATTTTTAAAGTGGGAATGTGCTTTCAATCCATGGCCAAACAGGGCATTAAACACTTATTAGAATGAAATTGCTGCACCCTGTGTACTGAGTTTTAAGAGACTTTGTTATATTATTTCTTAGAAACCTAGCCATGCATGTTGACATATGGGCACTATATTGACTAATACAGTTAACTAAGATTCTATCAGTTGTACAAGACTTGGAGAATATCTATTTATCTAATTAGCCAAAGTTCACATCCACCTATATTCATATGTTGGATAAATTCACATGCTTTTCAACTGTAGTAACTGACTCCATGCTTTGTCTTCCCACAGGAGTCCACCTTTACTATGTTGGAGGGGAGGTATATGCCGAATGCCTCAGCGACAGTAGCATCTTTGTGCAAAGTCGGAACTGCAACTACCATCATGGATTTCATCCCACTACTGTGTGCAAGATCCCGAGTGGGTGCAGTTTGAAAATTTTTAATAATCAGGAATTTGCTCAGTTATTGGCACAGTCTGTGAACCATGGCTTCGAGACCGTCTATGAGCTCACAAAAATGTGTACTATACGCATGAGCTTTGTGAAGGTGAGAGAGCTTTGATTCCTCCGGTGGGGGTCATAACACCTGTGCTATGCTTCCTCCCAGTATATCAATCTGGCTCTTCTCCATTCATGTCCATAGAGCCCAACTTGTTATCTAGGCATTTTTAAACTTAAACAAGGATGTCAGTTATTAGGAGAGTACAGCAGGTCCTCGAATAATGTTGTTTTATTCAATGTAATTTTGTTATGGTATTAGCAAGACACCATAGAAACTTAACTCTTGTTTATATCAATTACCCTATGAAAAAATTGGTCATTTCACTTAAAGTCACAGAACATTAAGAGAGGACTTACTGTATCATTGGATTATACAAGTGTGTGTGTGTTACATGTCAATAGTAACAGGCTTTAATACCTTTTCCTTATTTGAATAGCACTATTTTAGCTATCGTAATACCATTAGTATATTATGTATTATACTTAATATACATAGTTTAAATGCTTGGTGTCTTAAATAAGATCAATTCAATCAACACACCCCCTTCCTTTACTTTTCATTCTATGTTTTTTTTATGATGGTAACACCTCTTGCTTTTGTTTTAACAATAAGCAAGCAGTGTTTTTGTAAAAATAAAAGTTCATCACACTGGGATTTATTTTCAGTTGGTCAGTTTTTTTAGTGGTTCCAGTAAACCCTATGAATTTTCTTTTAATTCAAAAGTTAATAAGTCCTTTGCCCAAAGATAAATAGATGCCTTGGCTCTAAGACAGTATTGTAAGGTAGGAGGAGGGAGAAGGTTAGGACATTGCTCACAATAATTGATCTCTTTGCTGCCTCCTCTTTTACCTCCGAGAAATAAAAAAAAAAAATTTTTTCAGATGCCATTGAAATTTAAAACATTTAAGTATCTGATTCAATTTCATGAGTCAGTAACTTATTCTAGTGACTGACTGACTGCCTTGTTGCTGAATTCTCAAAGATAAATTTTTATCCTGTTACCTTGAGAAACAAAATTAATTATATATTTGGGTGAGGTAACCACCTTTCATGTCCTCTCTTCAGAAGCTCATCTAACTTGTTGTTAAACCTGTTCTGTAATGTGTTTATTACAGAGGGCAATTTGCGAACCTGACTGTGTTAATCACCTTGTGGATCACAGCCATCCTTCCCCAAATACCTTTTTTCCTACTTCTTTGAGTTATATTAGCAGACTTTCTTTCTTTTTTTTCTTTTTTTTATATTTTATTGATTTTTTACAGAGAGGAAGGGAAAGAGATAGAAACATCAACGAGAGACAAACATCGATCAGCTGCCTCCTGCACGCCCCCTACTGGGGATGTGCCCGCAACCCAGGTATATGCCCTTGACCGGAATTGAACCTGGGACCTTTCAGTCCGCAGGCTGACGCTCTGTCCACTAGCCAAACTGGTTTCGGCTATATTAGCAGACTTTCACTGTGTTCTCTTTCTCGAAACTTAATTCCACAGCACTTCATTGCTGAGTCGGGTGCCTTTTTAGTATTAAAAGCGGTTTATTTTTTACCTTTTGAAGAAGTTTACCTATATGTTTTGTACCTATGTGACTACAAAGACCTTCTTTGCCCACTGTTAACATTAATATTTAATTTTTGACTTCGCATTTTGGCTAAAATGAATTTTAAAATGAGGGCAATGCTTTTCGTTTGCTGTTTTTGTTGATATAGAGGAAAGAATCCCTCTCGAGAGGAGGCAATCCATGTTCTAGCTCAGTCTGCCATTTTAACGATGTGGTTCAGGCACAAGGATTTTTTTTCTGATCTTCATGGTCCTCATCTTTAAAATGGGTGCATGGAGTCGGGCATTGTGGCAGTCATTGCTGAGGTCCCTGGATGAGTCTGTTATTACTGAAGGACCACTCTACAAGAATTTATGACTCTCTTGCTCAATTGACTTTTCCCCTAAACTCATTTCATGTTGATTATTACCCAATCAATTTTAATTATTTTACTTTTACATGTTTTTAATTATTTACTTTTACACATGTCAAAACAAACTTTACACTAATAAAAAGTGTTATAACACAAGGATATGCCTTAAAATATATTAGAATTTATTCATCTAGCAAATACTTTGAACACTTTCCCAGAGAATTAACACAGAGATGGAAAAGTACCTAAAGTCTCTAGCTTCAGGATGCTTATGGCCTGGTGTATGTTTAATTATAATGTGGTAAGTGCTGGAATGGAGAGTTATACAAGTATAATGGACATAACTGGGAATCTGGATTTGGAGAGTTAAGGATAAATAAATCTTGTTTTAAAACTCCTGCTGACATAATAAAGGGCAGCTGCTTATAAATTAGCAACAAAAAAATGTTCATTACCTTATTCTTTATCATCATAAGGACAGCATACTTTGCCCTCTCACACTTAGCATCTTATGGGAATGATATAGAACATTTTGCTAATATCAATAGCCAGTCTTGTACTATTTCTAAGGTGATCAGTTTTGGACTTTAACACAAAACATATATTTTATAAATTATTTGCATAGTAAACTTCCCATATCTGAAAAATCCAAGTCCGCTCAGGTGAACAGGTGTTTCTCTAGAGCTTTTGCTTTGTGCCAGTCACTCGCTGGATGTTTGAGATAGAAGATAAGTAAGATCTGATCCCGCCTTCAAAGATAGAACCCAATCTATTCTGCTATTCCTCAGGAAACCAGGGTTTATCAGAATGTCATATTCCGTTGGCCACCACACCAGTGAGTTACTCACCTTTGCAATAGCAAAATTACTTTTCCCTTCTGCATAGTGACTTTCTTCTTTGCAGCCTTAGTGTCCTGATGCAGTAATCCTGAAGAATATCTGGCAAGATCCCTTCCTGTACAAATGAAAATGAAAATCCATACATTCAAGGCAATGATTAGGTTTCGATAATAGCTTTTGGATACTTACATGCTCCTGCCAGTTTTGCTTAGAGATTAAAAGTTCAAGAGCCCTGTGTCGATAGGAGGACCTCCAGTAGTTGAATAATAAGAAACAGAATGTCAGTCTGTCTCACATACTACCTTTTTCCTTATTTTTTTTTAAGTTAAATTCTCACTTTATCGTTGGCGATAAAGTGAGAATTTAATATCTTTTACAATACCATTAGTAACATAATGGGCAATAAAAATCAAAGTTTAACATGCTATCTTTATTAAAACAGCCTTATAATGTATTCTAAAACTTTTATTCCCCAAGACCACAACTTATTAATCCAGACTCCATGGATGGGCTTTGGGGAGCTGGGAACACACCCATTCCCTGAAAGTGCCTGCCAAATTGTGTGTGTGTTTGTGCGCCCAAGCATTTGTCCTGTGGAAAGCATCCATATTTTTATGTCTGATTATGTGAGCTCTTTTTACTTAATCAGTTTAACCACTGAGTTAAGCAAGTTAAATGACCTCCTACATATTGTTTCTAGGGTTGGGGAGCAGAATACCACCGCCAAGATGTTACTAGCACCCCCTGCTGGATTGAGATCCACCTGCATGGCCCCCTCCAGTGGCTGGATAAAGTTCTCACTCAGATGGGTTCACCTCACAATCCTATTTCATCTGTGTCTTAAACAGCCTCAGGCTTCTGCCTCTTGAAAACTGTTGAGCCTTGCATGTACTTGAAGGATGGATGAGTCAGACACGATTGACAACTGACAAAGGAGCCTCGATAATACTTGACCTCTGTGACCAACTGTTGGATTCAGAAATAAAAAAAAAAAAAAACACCTTGGTAACATACTGTTGATATCAAGAATCTGTTTAGTTTACATTGTAACATTCTGTTGTAAAAATCACCTAAAATGCATACTTTTAGTAGGACTTTGTGTATAGTTAAAGGAGAGATGGCCAAGCCAGGGACAAATCAATTGGAAAACCGGTCCTAAGAGATTCTTTTGTGTTTGGCACTTTAAGGTCATCGTTGGGCAGAAATTTAGCATTAATAGTCTTTCTGAAGTGTGTTTTTATCAGGTTTAGAGTCCATGGGAGTCTTCTTTTCATGGGTTTTCATAATATTTTAAAAATACTTGTTTAGTAATTTTTTTTAAGTAATGGTTAATCTTGATGATATACATAGTAATCTTTCTAAAATTGTATGCTGACCATACTGCTGTCAGAATAATGTTAGGCATATGCTCTTTGCTAAATATATATGTACAGAATATTTGGAAGCTAAGAATTGATTAGACTAGTGGCTTTAGGAGTATTGGAGGGGGTGGGGGCGAGGGAAATGACAACTACAGATGTAGAATATACTGTAAAAATTTAGTTTGTTGCTTTAAAGAAACAAACTGATATCTGAATTTTGCTGTGTTTCAATTTTTTAGAGCTTTTTATCTTTTTTTTTTTTTTTTTTTTTTTGCATCTTCTAGTTCATTTGCTCCAAAAAACAGTTATGCAGCTGGTTAATTCATATAATTGTGAGAGCAAATGAATAATTCCTGCTATTCTGAAATTGACTGCAAAAATGTTTCAATACCAATTGTATGGAATGCTTGAATTTAATAAACAGTTTTTATGGAGTTTACAGTTCAAAAATAGGCTTTAATTCTCAACTGAATTATTTGCCAAACCTAGTAATTATGTTAACTATTTGGAGGATTTAAAGAATATCCCTGCTTAAATCCATGTTAGACTTTTAAAAATTTTTTGTACTATGTTTGGTTTTATTTTCTTCTGCTAATCTTTTATATTCACTATGCTCTCATACATTGAGTACTTTTATTCCAAAACTAGTGGGTTTTCTCTACTGGAAATTTTAAATAAACCTGTCATTATTGCTTACTTTGATTAAATATTTGTTGTTTCCTTTTTTCACACACTAGATTTTACGATCCATAAGATTCACTATTTTTTAGAGGGATTTTTTCAAAGATTCTTTGCCAAATTTAACAAAGTAAATCACTGCCATGGAAACAGGGATATTGAATCATGAAGAAAACAGAGTTGCTTTAAATCAGAAAAGAAAGGACATGTGGAACTTTAAAAATTAAGAAAGACAAATTAGCAAAACCTGGAATTCCTCATCTAAATGTATAAACTTTTTATGTGAGGAATTATAGCAGCAGCAATTATTGGTGGATGCCATCCAGTCAACCAAAAGTATCCCCAATTTCTAAACTTCAGGTGAAATGCAAAGGTGGTGTGAAAGGACATGACGTTGGGGAGGAATGAGAGCCAAAACGGCAACAAATCAAAATGATCACAGTGGGTCCTCAGCGTCATTGTGTTCCATGTCACTTTGTTACAATGTTGATGCAATGCTATAGGAACTTAACTTTTGTTTATGTCAATTAATCTCTGGTAAAATTGTGTTCATTATGTGCCATTTTGCTTGACGTCACAGGACTTATTGACATTAAGTGAGGACTTGTACTTTTGCAATCTACTTGGCCTGGGATCCTCTCTCTCCCATCCTCCACCTCACCCCCTTAAACAGAGTTTGTCTAGAAGGATGAAGATTTGAAGACTTCAGTTCTTCTTTGGCCAAATAGATGCAACCTGTTCTCCTTGACATTTTTATGTCTCTTTTCCCAGAATTATGACCAGCTCCCCTTATTCCCTAAACTATGACTCAGTAGAAATGTTCACTGCATCTGACTGTCTCCGAAGACATCATGGTGCAAAAGGAGAAAACCCTGAATAGAAGACCTACATTGTAACACAAATTCATGCGTGTCTCTGCTGGGTCACTCAGTGTCTGTGAACCTCCATTTTCCTCATCTGTAAAATGGAGATGATGCTGTGTTCTTACCACAAAGTTGAGGTGAGGATCTACTGGAAGAAAAATATGTGTGAAAATACCTTGGAAATACAGCTGCATGTAAGTATGGCAGTCACTGTCTTCTTGAACCCTCCCCTGTACTCTGTTTTTCCACTTACCTGCTACATCATTCCTGGTACAGGTGATCTGGTTCAATGATGGTGATTAGTGAGATATAATAAAAGAAGGATCAATAAATTAAGACTATTGGACTCTAACAGGTGTAACTGGAAATTGTCTAAAAATAAAGAGCTCAGGTCAGGATTTCTCACCCTTTTCCTAGTGAACAGCTATTTCACCGACCTTGATGGGATGGTTATACCAGTTAATTGCATGTGGCAATGCTGGTAGCTTGTAGATCTATCAGATAAAACTACAATATCATTCAGTAGATTGAAACATACTAGATTGGGCCTTAGGAGCTTGCAGCATGGTGCATAAATCAGCCCTTTATGCTCAAAGGCAATTATTTGTATATTTGGCAAGATCTTAGTGAAGACCATGGTCATCAGCCATAGGAGGCCATTAAGTCTGGAAGTTTTCAATTAAAGGAATGAAAAAGTCAGATCAACTATTTCAGGGGGGGGAAAAAAGCTAATTCAAACAAAACCAAGCAATGTGAACTGTTT
This sequence comes from Corynorhinus townsendii, assembly GCA_026230045.1. Taxonomy (NCBI): domain Eukaryota; kingdom Metazoa; phylum Chordata; class Mammalia; order Chiroptera; family Vespertilionidae; genus Corynorhinus; species Corynorhinus townsendii. Next base: position 118,554,484 of record JAPDVU010000006.1, on the reverse strand, counting down.
CATAGCAGGTGTATTATCAGCCACTAAGAAATGACGGGATGATAAGAAGTGGAGATTCTGGAGCCACCTGGCCTCACTTTGTCAGCTAGTAATAGTTGACCTTGAACAAATTTCGTGACTTTTCTGCACCTATTTCCTCATCTGTAAAAATAGAGGCAATAAAGCCTATCTTATGACATGACTCCATATAGATAATTTTCTTTTCATCAAAACGATACTCGCTTACTAAAGATTTTTAAAGTCCAGGAAAAACCAAAAGAAATTAAAAGTCACCTGTACTAATCCTCTATGATTAGTTTATCCTTGAACTAGGTGATTATGACAACTTAGTGTAGATATTTGGTGTGCTGTAGGAAATTTGGGTCCAAAGGTTAGCCTTAGTAGCTCCATTTATTAAGCAGTTGTTGGCACCAATCCCATGCCAGCCACTATGCAAGGTGATAAAAATGAGAAATCCTCAGACCCGCCCTCAAGGAGCCTGTGTTCTAATGGGATTAGACAGTGACACACTGCTGTGTCCGAAAGGGCACAGAAAGGAACATAAACTGGACCAGAAGAGGAAGGGAAGACTTTTCAGGGCTAAGTGTTAGTGTGCTAACTAGGAATCCTACAGGCAAGGGACAGGAAGGGGAAGAATGTGGGAGAGCCTGGCACCTTTGGGAACAGTAATGTCATCTACCTGGAGTGTTGGGCAACTAATGATAATGGTAAATGAAAGAACAGACAGGTGGGGCCAGGTCATTAAAGATCTTGTGTATATTATACTAAGGAATGGGTTTTCTTTTCCCCCTAGGATTTTGGGTCCTAAAGATCTGAACCTATAAATGGTTGAGGTCACCTGGGGATCAAACAGTGCAGAGTCCAGGAGAGAATCAACGGTGAGGCACACATCCTATATAATAAAAGGCTAATATGCAAATAGACCAAACGGCGGAACAACCAAACAACCGAACAACTGGTGGCTATGATGTGCGCTGACCACCAGGGGGCAATGTGGAACATGGCAGGCGTCAGCAACAGACAGCAAAGCGCGGAACATGGCAGGTGTCGACCGTGGTGGGATGGTGGAGCAAGTGAGCGGGGGCATCAGACCAAGTTTGGGCGCCAGTTGCTGTCATCGGAGCCAGCCTCTGGTGGTTACTGAAAATTCTTTGCTCCCACGTGCCATGGTCCTGCCCAGCGCTCACACCTGCTGCCGGTGCCAGCCCTGCTTGCACCCGCAGCTGGCGCTGGAGCCACCGCTTGCACCTGCTGCCGGCACCCAGCACCAGTCCCGATCACTCAGCGCTATCAGCGGGTGTGAGCGGGGGCACAGAAGATGGGCTGAGACACACACCTATGCCCACTGCAGCCTCATGGCCCACAGTTCCTTTCAAGGTGCACAAATTCATGCACTGGGCCCCTAGTATAATATAAGGAGCAAAGAGCAGCTAACATTGCAGGAAGGAATCACAGACGTTAAGGGGAGAGTTTCAACAAGGAGGGCTTAATGAACAAGATGAGCAGTATGGGATTAAAAAGGATGAGAATTTAGGAAAGGTTTACACTTGGTCATTAGGAAGTCTTGGTGAGGAGGAAATAGAGAGCATGGATTGTGGAGAGAGAAGTGGATGTGAAGGAAGGCGGTGTCAGAACAAAGATGAAGTGTGCTTCCGGGGTGAGGTCATCCACTAAACGGGGACTGAGGCTGGGCTGGGGATGATGGAAAGGTCAAAGCCATTGCTGGGAAGAGAAGAGCCAACTAGCAATAAGCTGGAGAATTGTGGAGAGCATCAGTAACACAGCTGAGGTTGGTGGCATGGCCTCCAAATAGGCCCAAGTCTACATGGTTTTGTAGTGGCTCTGGGATTTGGGGTCAGGATCAGAGAAAAAGAATGTATCATTTCTAGAGTTGAGGATTAACAACACTGTCCTGGGGAAATCCTAGGGGACTAATGACCATCATTGGAATGAAGGTCTATGTGGTTGAGACTAAGACGTGAACTAAGGGCAAGAAGCCAAACAGGAGTTGCAGGGAAGCTGAGATGAGAGCAAAGAGTACATTCAGTGTGAATGACCCCAGCCTTCTCTCTTTACTTCACTCTGAGAAATTTCAAATTCTCAAAGACAGTAAGTCCTGAGCCAAGACCCTCCATGAAGGGTGCTGATATGGTGTAGAGGTGTGAAGGTCATTCATTGGAGGAGAGAAAAATCAAGGAACCAAGAAGTAGGCTAAGAAGAGTTGTGGTTTTGCTCATCATTACATCACCAGATAGTACTTAACCCATAGTAGGCACTCCATACACAATGAATGAATGAATGAATGAATGAATGAGTGAATGGCATAGTCTAGCGGCATGAACATTGAAGTCATTTAGGATGATGCAGAAGACACTGGAAAGCTACAGTGGAATTAGGGCAACAGAGAAGTAGAGGCACAGTAGGGAAGAAACAAACCATCAAGAATCCAGAACTGAGCATGGCTCTGAAAAGGAAGACACCAGGAAAAGAAAGCCAGAGAGAAGCAGGAACATCTATCTATCCGTCTGGGAGTCAGGGAAGGAGCAATGTGAAAGGTGAAGAGCTTCCTTCTCCTAACGCTTGGCAGAGGCTGGTATTGTACCAGAGCTCTGTACTTTTCACAGATTTAATCTTATGTCATCTGTGTCTTATAAAGATTCTCTATGGCCGGGGTTTTGGAAGGATTTCTGAAGACTTTCCAGCTCAGGACGTAGTCTTTGTACTACAGTAAAATAGAAGAGGAAGCCAGGAAAGAGGACACGGGCGTGGGGAGAAGAGGAGGAGGCTGGTGAAGCGCACTGGACGGAAAGCCGAGGCTCCCGAGAGTTTTCTTTGTCGTATTTCAGGTTACGGACGGGTTGCTTTCCCAGATCCTACCATGTCAGTAATAATGTCCATACTGACAATTACAAAATAGTCACAGGGATATAAAGTACAGCATAGGGAATATACTCAGAAATATTATAACTATGTATGGTGCCAGGTGGATAGTAGACTTAAAGGAGCATTAGTTTGTAAATTATATAAATGTCTAATTACTATACTGTACACCTGAAACTAATATAATATTGGATGTCAACTGTAATTGAAAAATAAAGCTTGAAAAAAAAGTCTAAACTAAGGTCATACTCAGCAAGCAGAATGAATGGCAGGCAGTGAGGCGGTCCCAGAGAGACTAGCAGGGAAGAATATGACCATCCTTGCTGCTGTAGGATGTGGGACAGGCTCCCCCTCTGCCAGAGCTGGAGAAGAGCATGTCTCTGCCAGCTCTAGGGACTTTGGGGGTGTTTTCTGGGCTGATATAATACCAGCTGGGTCATTGAGAACAGCCGGCATTTCTTAACAGAAAATGTTTCATTTATTGCCTGTGTTGGGTCTACAGCATTTTCTTACACGAGCAGGACTTACTAATAAGTAATTTGCCAAGTGCTTTGCAAATTATTGTACTAGACTCACTTTTGATTCCTATGAGGTTTCCCCCAACGTAGAAGGACTGTTGGCCATAGTGTTAATTAGTTTCTTTGCTACAAATACATTTCTTGTTTGGGGAGAATTGGGGATTGTACAAATTATAGGCAGTTTACTGAAAAGTCTATTTTTTATTGGGTCTGGTGACTGTGTAGCAGGTACAGTTTTATAACTGTCACATGGTTTTTAAGGCAGTTGTCCCCTCAGAGGATGCTGCTGGGAAACCTCAGGCCTGCCGTTTCCAAGCACTGGAACTGAGAACCTTGGATGGATCTGAAAGCTCAGTGCCAGCGACTGGGAGGCCCCAATCCATTTGGGTCTGAATGTAGCACGGTAAGTAAAAGTCAGGGCCCTATTATAGGCTTGGGAGTGACTTCTCTAAGAAATCCTTTAAAAAAATCGGACAATTTGTAAATTCCTCCCCTTGATCCAAAAAGAAATAGAGTAACACAGCTCCCATTATCCCTAAACTTATAAATTTTAAAAGGGGAAAATAAAGAAAAAAAAATTGAGCCACTGTGACCCTTTATGTCTAGACATAGCCGTGGGAACATGAGAGAAAATTTTCTTCTTTCCTTTGGCTGTGGGTCAGGTGGAGACTAGAATAGAGTCGCCTCCACTGCATTTTCATGCCATGCAGATGTGATACTTAAGAGTCTGGGTACATGTTATCCAGACTTGTTTTTTTATGCTGGCTCATCACTTTTTAGGTGTGTCATCTGAGGCAAGTGAATTAATGTGTGAGCTGTAGTCTCATTGCCTGTAAAGTGAGAAAATATAATCACACTCTCCTAGGTGTGTGGTGCTGTGCGGCATACGAAATCCTTGCCACAGAGCCAAGCACGTAATAGTGGCTTGATGATGATTACTGAGAGCGCTTAAAAAACAGGTCTAGTGACCTTTCAATGACTGGAGGTGGACGGGTCCTCAGTAATGTTGGATAGATATGGTAGATGATTCAAAACCCAGTAAGAATGTTTTAAATCCCCACAGCAATGATAGTCAATACAGTAAAGAAAAATGCAGTGAGTCTGGCAAAAACAAACAACACATACACACACACACAAACAAAAAACAAACAAGCAGTGCTCAGGGTGCAGCATAGCCAATGGTAATAAAACGTAAGCCTTGTCCATTTCCCCAGATGCTTCCAACAAGAGTCCCATCTGCAGCTCCTTGACTGAAGAATCTTGGTTGGATTGTATTACAAGTTTTATCCTGTTTACTAAGTACTTGTGCTTTTTTTTGGGGGGTGGGGGGGCTTATAAATATAGATTTTTTTTTTCATTTACTCCCTAAGCCACCTCTAATTTATAGGCTAGCTGTTCTTACCCTTGTGATTTCCGGTATTAAAATAATTTATTTATTCCTGGTTCCATCATGGGTTACTCTACCTTGGATGTTTGCCACACCTGATCCCAGACCAAGACCAGCTCCCAACACCAGCCTTAGTGTGCTATTAACCCCAAAGGATTCCAGCTATTTTTCAGTTCTTCATTTCACACACATTTGACTTCATCTGGGGAAAGGACACCCCACTGGAAATTCTCACCCAGGATATGCCTTCACCACAACGTTAGCTGTTCTCTTTCTGTGTAAGTCCACATTCCAAATTCTTGGTTTCCCTTTGCAGGTGAGGACTCACTGGGTAGTGTAATTTTCTCTCCTCTGGTCAGGACTTGGACATACTAGTATATGATGTCTAACTGGGTGACCTGGCAGCCACTCTGCCCTGGGCGTCTGCCTAAATACACAGCAGATTCTACCATTACAAGTCATCATATATTAATCACTCATTTGTACCTAGTAAAAGCCATTAACTCACATCCCTACCAATTTTCCTACTCCACCCCTGCATTTGCCTAAATATATTTAGGAACTTTAATTAGCATAGTTCTTTTGAGAGGAAGGAAACAAGAAAAGCCCATTTAATCTTTATAGGATATGTAATTCTGCTTAAACATAAGGCATTAAATGTAACACCACTAAGAAATATTTCTGAGCTAATCCCCATAGGACAGTAAAATGCCTTAAAATTTGAACCATAGGGATGCCAATCCCTACTTGGCCATAAAAAAAAGGTGGACCTAGAGGGTATTATAGTAAGTCGGGGAAAAAAATCAGTCAGAGAAAGACAAATACCACATGATTTCACTTATAGGAGGAATTTAAAGAACAATATAAATGGACAAATGAAACAGAAACATACTTATAGATACAGAGAACAGACTGATGGTTGTCAGATGGGAGATAGGATTGGGGGACTGGGTGAGAAAGGTGAAGGGATTGAGAAGTACAAATTGGTAGTTACACAATAGTCACAGGGATGTAAAGTACAGCACAGGGAATACAGTCAACAATGTTGTAATAGCTCTGTACGTGGCCAGGTGAGTACTGGAAACATCAGGGGGACCGCTTTGTAAAGTATATGACTGTCTAACAAGTAAGCCTGGCACCTGAAACTAATGTCAACTGTAACTGAAAAATAAAATAAAATTTAAAAGTCCCAATCCCAATGGGTTGTGACATTGTTCTATCTTTAAGATGGGGGGAGGGTTTTTATACACATTTCAGACACGAGCTTCTGTCTTTCCGGAGACTGGGAGCAAGACGAAGGAAGGAAGACAGAAAGGCTTTGAGTCAGAGACCTGCGTCCACTTTCTAGTCCCTGAACTCCCTCCCTGGTGATCTCTGTGACGTTCTCCAGATGCCGCCACGCTGGATTTTCTCACTGTAAAATGGGAGACATAGTCTTCAGGTATGATGTGAAGATTAGGAACCATTACGTAAAGTGCTAGCTGTCACCTGAGTTGATGCCCAATAAATAGTAGTTGCCGTTACTATGTTTGGTTAAGCTGGCAGGGTGATTTATTTTTTAATTAACATATGTCTATTTGAAAATTCATCATAACTGCCTTCAAATTCAAAAACATTAAAGGTGCATGGTGTGAAAGTTATATCTCAATAAAACTAACTTTTATTTTTAATTTAGAAAATGGAATCTATCGAATTCCCTTTGGAAAATATAAAAGTGATTTTTAAACTGAAAAGCCTCAGTGCCTATTCTGAAGGTGACCAATAAATACTGATAAATGGACTTCATCTGTGGTTTTTCATGAGAACATGTGGCCTGTCCTTAATCCAAACATTACTACTTTTGTATCATTGTTATGATAATCATACGCCCTGGGAAATAGTTTGAAATTCATGAAGAAGTACATCCTCATGTTTTGACAGATGAGTACAATTAGTTCCAAAAATTGGGTTCATAAGCCAAAACCAATGTCATCATCAATCATTAAGTAGTCCCAGTCAAATGGATGTGAAACGTCAGTGTTCCTCTTACTGGGGTAAGTACTGGCACGCCTCAGCTACGGGTGTGGGAAGCCCCGGCTCTCTCCTGCGGCCCTTTCTCTTCCAGCCTCCCACTCCCCCAAGGCGACCGCATCCATTCTCCAACACATGGAAAGAAAGAATGAATAAGGTGAGGCCAGGTAAAGCATCTTGGTGCTAATATGTAAATAACATTCATAATTCGAGAACATGTAAAACTGTAAATTGTTGCATTATGAAATCAAATGTTTAGATATTTGAACCAATATGGGTGGCATGAGTGGCACCCATACTCACCATTTCAGAGACTGCAGATTAGTGCAGACCGAAAGTAACATTCACAATATTTGACAAGCTCTTCTTTTCTAATTAGGTGTGGTATTTCTTAGTTAGAGTCTATTTGTTGGCATTTGGGGTGGCAGTTAACAGCTCAAATTGGGGTTAAAAAGAAACATCATAATGAAAGGTCAGATGACTCCCAGCAAACATTGGTTACCAAAAAACAAATTATCTGCATCAAAACTTGGCGTATAAACCCAGCCAGTGTAGCTCAGTGGTTGAGCGTTGACCCATGAACCAGGAGGTCAGAGTTCAATTCCTGGTCAGGGCACATGCCCAGGTTGCAGGCTTGATCCCCAGTAGGGGGCATGCAGGAGGCAGCCGATCAATGGTTTTCTCTTATCATTGACTAGAGGCTCAGTGCACAAAATTCACGCATGGTTAGGGTCCCTAGGCCTGGCAGGTGATCAGGGCCCATGAGGTTCTCCTCCCCCCCGGCCCCGCCTCCCCACCTCCTCCTTCCCTTGCTCCCTCAGCACCCTGCCACCACCACCTCTGGTTGCCTGCCATGTTCCGCACTGCCCCCTGGTGGCCAGCGCAGGTCATAGCGAGTGATCAAACTCCTGGTCTCCCAGTCGAACTCCTGAGGGGACACTGCATATTAGCCTTTAATATAGATAGATGTATCTATCTCTTTCTCCCTCTCCCTCTCTCTCTGAAGTCAATTAAAAAAAAAAAACTAAAAAAATTGGCATATAAGCATAGAGCTTAGGTGAGCAAAAGTTTTATCTAGAGAGTATATACAAAGAGAGATGTGTAAAGAGTGTTAATTAACCTGCCTCCCCCCTCTGTCCCCTCTAATGCATCCTACACCCTCTTTCTAAAATACCATCATATTTCTCAACCCTGATGAAAATCCCTCAGTAAGTCCTTATCAGCATATGTGACATGGGTGCCTGTCTCCTAGTGTGTCCCTGCACAGGCCCCAACCTCCAGTCACACTGGAAAACATGTCGTCCTTACCCACAGCAACCACTCGCCCTCACACAGCCTTCTTCTGAGAGGCCCTTCCACTGCGGCCTAGAAAATTCTAACTCATCATAAAAAGTATTTGCGGCATCACCTGTTCTGGGTAGCCTCCTGACGTCTGTCTCAGGTGGCTCTGGGCGTCCTCTTCATTATGCTTCCGCAGCACTTGCAACATATCCCCATAGTAAGCCATAATCATGTCTAATTTTTCTCATTCTTTGCCTCCACTCAAGCAACAGCTGTTTCTTACAGGACTGAAACTCATTTATCTTAGGATCTGCAGGATACCCGCGGGCTTGCAATGGAATAGGCACTCAGTAAAATGCTGGTCTGAATGAAAGAAGGAATGACTCTAAAGCTTCATAACTCTTCTTGCTGGAGTAAACTGATTACCCAGAAACTGCAATTTTAAATGTCATTTTTATTGTTTTAGAGCTGGACACAATTCACTTTTTCCATAGAGGAGGCTCACTCTGAGCTGGAATGTGAGATCTGGACTCTCTTTCCTTGGATTTGTAGGTTCCACCTCTTCAAAATATTGCTCAGTAAAAACACAGGTGATGCGTGATGGCAGGTCTATATTTACGTATGTTAACTTCAACAAGGTTTATCCAGGGCATTTGGGACCATAACACTACAATGGGGTTTCCGAGAGGGGAGGATGTGGCGGAGCAGACGGTTGTGGAGGAGAGAGCTGGAGGGACCAGGGAGAGCACATAGCCCACAGGTCCTCTGATGGTCAATGCATGGGCTTTAGGGGTGGGGGGTTGAGCCCCTGAAATTGCACATAACATGCTTTGTCTAAGTATTGAGGTGTGTTTTCCCTGGGGGTGGATGGGCCCATAGCTTTCATTAAAGCCTGAAAACCATCTGAGACCAATAAAAGATTAAGATGTAGCTCAGGATCAACCCTTCCTTTTATGAAGGAAACTGAGGCCTGGGCAGTTGGGTGGCCTGTGTCTAGCACCCAGTTCCCAGGGATCTTTCCCCGGAGTGGCCCAGTTGCCACCCCATCAGAGAAGCCTGATGCTTCTGGCAGTTTCTTCAGAAAGGCTTCTTAAACTGATGGCAGTGTTCCATATGTCCTAAATTAAATATCATATCAAAGGGTACCCCTTTAGAACCGAGGTAAGTAATACGCATATTGCATTTGATCTCCGTTTTACACCAGATTACGTAACTGCTACAATTAAGTGCTATTTGATACTTTTCATTTTTTGCTCCACACACACTCCAAGACACCTTTGAATTTAGTTTAAATTTGTACTGCAGGTCAGAATGCACATTTTATAATAATATTACTGAGCTGTGCTGGAGCTTTTAAAATTGCAATTTCGTAGGTTCTTCATTTCTAAAATTGTCATGACTTGCTTTATTTATACATTAGAGGCCCAGTGCACGAAATTCATGCATGGGAGTGGGGAGGGGGGTGTCCCTCTGCCCGGCCTGGACCCTCTCACAATCCAGGACCTCTGGTTCCTAACTATTCGCCTGCCTGCCTGATCAATTGCCACTAACCACTCTGCCTTCCTGCCTCATCGCCCCTAACTACTCTGCCTGCTTGCATGATAGCCCCTAACCCCTCTGCCTGCCTGCCTGATCGCCCCTAACTGCTCACCTGCCTACCTGATCACCCTGACTGTCTCTGCCTGCCTGCCTGATTGCCCCTAACCACCTCTGCCTTGGCCCCCGCTGCTGCAGCTTTGTCCGGAAGGACATCTGGAATGACGTCCAGAAGGTTGTTTGGCTGTCTGGTCTAATTAGCATATTACACTTTTATTATTATAGATCAGCCAAGTTATTGAACTCCTTTAAAGGGACTATGTAATCTGTAACTTTGTTTTCTCTGTTGGAAATGACTGAGTTCCTTGGAAAATTCTTGTTTCGACTCCATTTTTATGCTTCTCAGGCCCTTTGGTTTGGAAGAGTGAGAAAGAGGGGCTCTTTCTGTTTCTGTTTCTTGTGGAACTCGTCCCTCTTCAGTTCATGCCTTCATGCAATTGCTGACAAACCGGACAGGAATGGTCTATCATCCAGGATTGTTTTCTTGGTTCTTAAATAATACTGAAGGAGAGCAGGAGGTTCTTCCCAGGCCGCACAACTGCCTATGGTGATGGTGATTCTACTTAGAGCTTGGGATTGTTGCTGAAAAAGTCTCATCTGGAGTGTTCAATGGCGGGGGTGAGGGGAGGAGGCTCCCAATTGCAGAAGAGCTCAATAACATGTATCACTATCATTATGAGACTGCTGAGTTGGAGGTGGGGGTTGGAGAGTAGTGGATGGGGAGTTGAGACCTGTACCTCTCTAGGATTTCCTAAAAAAGACTGCCTCATACAGAGGAAGAAAGGCCCGAAGGAAAATGCTAGGCACTTGATGTAAATACGGAGAAATAAAGCATTGGCATTGTGTACAAGTAGGGACAAATGCGTGTACACAGTCAATGCATAACAGAACCCAGGGGAGCAGGAGGGGGAATGAAGGAGGCATGAAAGCCCAGACCAAGGGCAAAGCAACACAGGGCAGAGGAGGAGCAGGAGAGTTCAGAGCTGATGGCAAAAGAGGACCAGGAAGAGTGGGAGGGGCAGCCAGCTTTCTGCTCTCTGCCCTCTATTCCCCACTCTCTCACTGGACACTCCTCAGCCCATCCTGCACCTGCAAAGATACCCAAGGTACCCGCTTGCTGCCCTGCCCCTCCAAGCTCCCCTTGGAAGCATATTCCTCTAGCTTCCAATCATTCATTCATGTATGTGAGCATTTATTCAGCTAATGTTTGTTGAGAATGGCTTCTGGCAAGAGTCATGACTTCATCTATCTAGCCTTGGAGCAGGGCTGCCAGGAAATGGTGACAAGAAAGTAAAACCTGGGACTGTTCCAAGAGCCTTAATCACCTGCCGTGTGCGGTTGCATCCTGATAGAATTGGGGTCACTGGCCAAATGGCCCCCATTCCCCAGGCTCCTTCGCATGGGTGTCGAGTCGCTGTTTCATCTGAACAGACTAGACTGTATGTGTGAGTGGACAATTGGATGCCAGGCAATTGGAGAAATGCCCTGTGATATTGATTAGGAGTTGGTTGTTACGTTATTACATTATTCTTGACCCATTTTCCACTGTTCTTCCCCAGTCTCCAAGCCAGCTGTGTGTGCTACCATGCTGAACGTTGGCCCACAAACCCCAACCTTGGGGGCTTCATTGAGAACACAGGCAGAAGACTGGGTGGTAATCCTGCATTCTCATTAGAAATAACATGACTCCTACAGTGCCCTCTTTTGTCTAACTTTCATCTTTTACATATCTCACAGGGTCCTTAGTTTTTAAGATTTTTGCTTACAAATACAATTGTTTAACTTTTTTACAAAGGCAACATGCACATGATTAATGAATAGTTAAAGAATAGAGAAAATCATAAAATTACAAAGCAAAAATCCTGGACTCTGCTCTTCCCTTTGTTAATTTTGCTTCCCTGAGGCAACCATTGTTCCATCTGCTGTTATTGGGTTTGTTTTGGTTGCCATCTCCACAGCTCTAAATAACAAGCTTCTACTTCTGTTTCTTGATTTATCTACTTTAGGACTCATATTGTTGACTCCTTCCTGTGACATCCCCTTCACGACTCTACCCAGGGATTCCTGCTTCCCTCAGTTTGCTCTCAACTTCTGTTTGTATAATGTTGAAGTTTCTGGCATTTACACTGTATTTCACAGAGTCAAGTCTCCTGTTACTGGCCCACAGGTTGATTCTAAATAGTCCAAGTCAACATACACCGTTTACATGATCATAAATGTGCATTTACATTTATATCTATCTGGAGCCAGGGAGTGAGCTCGGATCACCCAGCCTCCTCTGTGGTTCCACATCATGGCTGTGTCCTTCAATGGAGATGATTCGACAGTAAAGTTTAAATGGATTCTCCTGTTGTGGGTTCTACCATGTCATCAAAATTACATTTAATTGTAGTTTCCTTTTTATTTGGACCCCAACTTCCTGACAATGGGATTTTTTCTTTCTTGTAGCTTCTGATTCCTTTTCTTTTCTTTTTTTTTTTTTTAACAAATCTTTATTGTTCAGATTATTACAGGTGTTCCTCTTTTATTTTTCCCCATAGCTCCCCTCCACCTGATTCCCCACCCCACCCCATGCCCTTACCCCCTGCCACTGTCTTCATCCCTAGGAGTAAGATTTTTGTCCAATCTCTTCCCGCACCCCTCACACCTGCTTCCCCTGAGAATCGTCAGTCCACTCCCTTTCTATGTCCCTGATTCTATTATATTCACCAGTCCATTCTGTTCTTCAGATTTTTCATTCACTTGATTTTTAGATTCACTTGTTGGTAGGTATGTGTTTGATGTCATTTTGTTGTTCATAATTTTTGTCTTTATCTTTTTCTTCTTCTTCCTCTTCTTAAAGGATACCCTTCAGCATTTCATGTAATCCTGGTTTGGTGGTGATGAACTCCTTTAGCTTTCTCTTGTCTGTGAAGCTCTTTATCTGACCTTCAACTCTGAATGATAGCTTTGCTGGGTAGAGTAATCTTGGTTGTAGGTTCTTGCTGTTCATCACTTTGAATATTTCTTGCCACTCTCATCTGGCCTGCATAGTTTCTGTTGAGAAATCAGCTGACAGTCGTATGGGTACTCCCTTGTAGGTAATTAACTGTTTTTCTCTTGCTGCTTTTAATATTCTCTCTTTGTCTTTTGCCCTTGGCATTTTAATTATGATGTGTCTTGGTGTGGTCCTCTTTGGATTCCTCTTGTATGGGGTTCTGTGCGCTTCCTGAACTTGTAAGTCTATTTCTTTCACCAGGTAGGGAAAGTTTTCTGTCATTATTTCTTCTAATAGGATTTCAATATTTTGCTCTCTCCCTTCTTCTGGCACCCCAAAAATTCGGATGTTGGTTCGCTTGAAGTTGTCCCAGAGGCTCCTTACACTATCTTCATATTTTTGGATTCTTTTTTCTTTTTGTTTTTCTGGTTGGATGTTTTTTGTTTCCACATATTTCAGATCTTTGGTTTGATACTTGGGGTACGTTGATCTACAGTTGAGTTTCTGTATATTTATTTTAGACAGTGTATGCTTCATTTCTGACTGGTCCTTTTCCATTTTTTTGGCATTCTCATTAAGGTCCTTGAAGGTCTCACTAGGCTCCTCAGCAGTGTTATCAAGTTTCTCAGTGGTTTTTAGAAGATTCTTGAGTAACCTTATACATGTGGTTCTGAACTCTATGTCATCCAGTAGTTTGCTTTCCTCCATTTCTTTCATTCATGACATGTTTCTTTGTTTCTGCATTTTGGCTGCTTCCCTGTGTTGATGGAGTGGCTTTGTGTGGTAGGTGACCTATAGGGGGCAGTAGCTCAGCCTCCCCAATCTCCTGATGTGGACGCTCTTGGTACACCCCTTTGTGGGCTGAGTGCAAAGTCTTGGTGCAGTTAAGCCTTAATTGCTGTTGTTACGCTGGGAGGAATTGACCTCCAGGCCAATTAGCTGTGAGCACTCCCTGTGTCTATAATGGAAGAACTGCTGCGCTGAAGACATGCTTATGGGGCAGGACTTGTTTCAGTGAGGCTTTGGTGCTCACTGAGTCTGCCTCTTGAATGTGTCACTTATGGATGTGAGGAGTTGAAACCTGGTGTCTCACACTGACCACTAGGTACACTGGCTTCTGGATCTCCAATGGGGTGCAGGTCAGCTACTGTCTGAGGCCACTCAGCAGGAGCTACAGTGAGAGCTGCAGTTTTCTCCTCTTTGCTTGGGGTTTGGAGGTTTTGGAGCTGTCTGACCCAGGCTGCAAGTTTGCTAGGTTAAGCTGTAATAGGGTAGGCCTTTCTTATGCTAATTGAGCTGCTTGGAGCTTGGGTGGGTTTGTAGGGCAGGGCCTCAGGGTGTCACTAGGTTAGGGCGTGGCAAACAGCAATGGCTGCTAGTTAGCCGGCTCTGAGTCTCCAACGGCATCCGCGAGTCCTGTGCCCCAGTGCCGTAAACAATTATTCCTGCGCGCAGCTCTGCAAGCAAGCCACCCTCTCTGGCAGACAGTCCAGCTTCTCCCCGTAGGAGTTTGGGTCCCCCGCGTCTCCCCAGAGACTGGATTTCAGAGTAATCGGGGGCTTGTCTCCCTTTGGGTTGAAAAAAGCAACGCACCCAGTCGCCCACAGCCAGCCCAGATCACGCGCCTCCGTACCTCAGCTTTTCAGCGCTCGTGCACGTCTCAATGCTCTTTTCTCTTTCCTTCTAGTTGTAGAACTTCCACTCAGCCAGCTTTCCCGTGGTTCTGGGTGATAGACGTTTTGTCTTTTAGTTGCAGTGTAAATTGTTGTAGGAGGCAGCAGTTTAGGTGTTTACCTACGCCGCCATCTTGGATTCTCTCTCTTTTCTCTGATTCCTTTTCTTTTGTCTGCATGAGATTTTTGATATGTCAACTTGCTAGGCTAGAGTCCTGTTCCTAAACTCTGGTGTTGCTGTAAAGGGATTTTGAAGAGTTAAAGTTCCTAATCAGCTGATTCTAAGTAAGGCTGATTAAACTGAGTGGGCTGAAGTTTTCCTCAGAGAAAAAGAAGAAATTCACAGCTTGAGTCTGTGCCTGTGGGGTCAAGCATGCCATGACCTTCCCTTTCTGATAACCTCGCCTATGGATCTCGGACTTGCAGAGTCAGCCCCCATAGTCATGTGAGCCAATTCCTTGTAACAAAGCAATCATCCTATCTATCTATCTATCTATCTATCTATCTATCTATCTATCTATCTATCTATCATTATCTACATACCTATCTTCTATCATTTCTAACTGGTTCTGATTTTCTCCTTCAACCCTTCTGTCCCTTTATTACATTTTCAACTTTTACCCATGTCTTCATCATACTATTTAGTCTACCAAATCCCCCCCCCCTTTTTTTTTTCTGGAGCCCTCCCTCATGGAGCTGTTCCCCTTCCCCTCCAATCTATACAAGTCACTCTCTTGGCCTGAAGAGGCACTCTCCCAGGACTTTACCTTCACTGCTCTCATAGAGCGAACTTATGTTTCCTGGATTCTATATCATCCTCTTTATTGGTCCTCATTTTGTTGGAGTGCAGCTAACAGTTGCTTCCTTTAAAAAAAAGAAAAAAGGTTAGTCTTAGCTCGTTTGGCTCAGTAGATAGAGCATCAGCCCAAGGACTTAAGGCTCCCAGGTTCAATTCTGGGTTCGATTCTGGTCAAGGAGTGTACCTTGGTTGCAGGCTTGATGCCCAGGCCTGGTTGGAGCACATGTGGGAGACAACCAATTGATGTGTTTCTCTCACGTTGATGTTTCTCTCTCTCTCTGTTTCTCCCCCTCCCTTCCACTCTCTCTGAAAAATCAATGGAAAAATATCCTCAGATGAGAATTAACAAAAAAATATAAATAAATTAAAAAATGAAGGTTAGCCTGACTGGTATGGCTCAGTTTTTGAGCATCAACCTATGAGTCAGGAAGTCGTGGTTCATTTCCAGTCAGGGCACATGCTGGGGTTGTGGGATCCCCAGTAGGGGGCATGAGGAGGCAACCAATCAATGATTCTCTCTCATCACTGATGTTTCTATCTCTCCCTCTCCCTTCCTCTCTGAAATCAATAAAAATATATTATAAAAAAATGAAGGTTAACCTTGAAAAAATGTTTTACATTTTGCTGTCCCCCTGGAAGGATAGTTTGGGTACAGAATTCCAGATTGAATATAATTTATGCCAAAAACTTTGAAGGCACTGATATAGTTATTTTTTGCTATGTAGGATTGCTGGTGAAAAACTGATGTCAACCTATTAGTTTTTTATGACCTGTTGTTGTTTTTTCCACTGAAAGCTTTTGGTATCTTTTCTTTGTCAGGAAGACCCATTTTGGACTTCTGACCTCCAGAACTGTTAAGACAATAAATTTGTGTTGCTTTATTTTTTTTTAAATAAATCTTTATTGTTCAGATTACAGGTGTTCCTCTTTTTGTTTTCCCCCCATAGCTCCCCTCCACCTGATTCCCCACCCCACCCTACCCCATGCCCTTAACCCCTGCCAATGTCCTCATCCATAGGAGTAAGATTTTTGTCCAATCTCTTCCTGCACCACTCACACCCATTTCCCCCTGAGAATTGTCAGTCCACTCCTTTTCTATGTCCCTGATTCTATTATATTCACCAGTCCATTCTGTTCTTCAGATTTTTATTTACTTGATTTTTAGATTCACTTGTTGGTAGGTATGTATTTGATGTCATTTTGTTGTTCATAATTTTCATCTTTACCTTTTTCTTCTTCTTCCTCTTCTTAAAAAATACCCTTCAGCATTTCATGTAATCCTGGTTTGGTGGCGATGAACTCCTTTAGCTTTTTCTTGTCTGTGAAGCTCTTTATCTGACCTTCAACTCTGAATGATAGCTTTGCTGGGTAGAGTAATCTTGGTTGTAGGTTCTTGCTGTTCATCACTTTGAATATTTCTTGTCACTCCATTCTGGCCTGCATAGTTTCTGCTGAGAAATCAGCTGACAGTCATATGGGTACTCCCTTGTAGGTAACTAACCGTTTTTCTCTTGCTGCTTTCAAGATTCTCTCTTTGTCTTTTGCCCTTGGCATTTTAATTATGATGTGTCTTGCTGTGGTCCTCTTTGGATTCCTTTTGTTTGGGGTTCTGTGCACTTCCTGGACTTGTAAGTCTATTTCTTTCACCAGGTAGGGAAAGTTTTCTGTCATTATTTCTTCTAATAGGTTTTCAATATTTTGCTCTCTCTCTTCTTCTGGCACCCCAAAAATTCGGATGTTGGTATGCTTGAAGTTGTCCCAGAGGCTCCTTACACTATCTTCATATTTTGGGATTCTTTTTTCTTTTCGTTTTTCTGGTTGGGTGTTTTTTGTTTCCTCATATTTCAGATCTTTGGTTTGATTCTTGGGGTACATTGATCTACAGTTGAGTTTCTGTATATTCTTTATTTTAGACAGTGTATGCTTCATTTCTGACTGGTCCTTTTCCATTTTTTTGGCATTCTCATTAAGGTCCTTGAAGGTCTCACTAGGCTCCTCAGAAGTGTCATCAAGTTTCTCAGCAGTTTTTAGAAGATTCTTGAGTAACCTTATAAAAGTGGTTCTGAACTCTATGTCGTCCAGTAGTTTGCTTTCCTCCGTTTCTTTCATTCATGACATGTTTCTTTGTTTCCGCATTTTGGCTGCTTCCCTGTGTTTATGGAGTGGCTTTGTGTGGTAGGTGACCTATAGGGGGCAGTAGCTCAGCCTCCCCAATCTCCTGATGTGGACGCTCTTGGTACACCCCTTTGTGGGCTGAGTGCAAAGTCTTGGTGTAGTTAAGCCTTAATTGCTGTTGGTACGCTGGGAGGAATTGACCTCCAGGCCAATTGGCTGTGAGGACTCACTGTGTCTATAAGAACTGCTGTGCTGGAGACACGCTTATGGTGCAGGACTTGTTTCAGTGGGGCTTTGGTGCTCGCTTCTGACCTCCAGAACTGTTAAGACAATAAATTTGTGTTGCTTTATTTTTTTTAAAATAAATCTTTATTGTTCAGATTACAGGTGTTCCTCTTTTTGTTTTCCCCCCATAGCTCCCCTCCACCTGATTCCCCACCCCACCCTACCCCATGCCCTTACCTCTTGAATGTGTCACTTATGAATGTGAGGAATTGAAATCTGGTTTCTCACACTGACCACTAGGTATACTGGCTTCTGGATCTCCAATGGGGTGCAGGTCAGCTATTGTCTGAGTCCACCCAACAGGAGCTACAGCGAGAGCTACAGTTTTCTCCTCTTTGCTTGGGGTTTGGAGGTTTTGGAGCTGTCTGATCCGGGCTGCAAGTTTGTTAGGTTAAGCTGCGATAGGGCAGGCCTTTCTTATGCTAAAACTGCTGCTTGGAGCTTGGGTGGGTTTGTAGGTTGTGTGGGGCAGGGTCTCAGGGCGTCACTAGGCTAGGCGTGGCAAACAGTGATGGCTGCTAGTTAGCCGCCTCTGTGTCTCCGACTGCGTCCCGTGCCCCAGCGCAGTAAACAATTATTCTTGCGCGCAGCTCTGCAAGCAGGCCCCCTCACTTTCCGACCCGGTGGCAGACAATCCACCTTCTCCCCATAGGAGTTTGGGTCCCCCGCATCTCCCCAGAAACTGTATTTCAGAGTAATCAGGGGCTTGTCTCCCCTTTGGGTTGAAAAAAGCAACGCCTACGCCAGCCCAGATCCTGCGCCTCCGTACCTCAGCTTTCTAGCGCTTGTGCACATCTCAATGCTCTTTTCTCTTTCCTTCTAGTTGTAGAATTTCCACTCAGCCAGCTTTCCCGTGGTTCTGGGTGATAGACGTTTTGTCTTTTAGTTGCAGTTTTGAAATTGTTGTGCGAGGCAGCAGTTTAGGTGTTTACCTACGCCACCATCTTGCATTCCTCTGGGTTGCTTTAAGACACTAAATTTGTGGTAACTTGTTACAGTGGCAATAGGAAACCCATACAGTTTTTTTTTTTTTTTTTTGGTGAGATGTATTCATCTTTATCATCCATTCCTTTAGTTGAACGCTTTATTTCAGATAGCATGCTGCAATTACCAAGAACTATTGTTTCTTGACTGTATCTCTTTATAGGATTCTATTCTTATTTTATGGCTATACTATCTTCTTTTAGCTAGTATATCTCAGAGTGTATAGTTTATTTATTTTTAACAAACCCCTCTTTTGGAAAAACACAAGGTCTGTTTTCTAAGTCCACATAAATATCCTTAGAAATGGCCTGGGTGATTTGACAAATTGAAAGGGGAACCGTATGCATGATCACTAAACCAACATAGATGTAAGAATTTGCCAGCTCTTTTTCTCAAAGTGTGTCATCTTCAGTTCTTTGTTTTCCAGCTTGTGATTATTCTTGTACTTGATTAGAAATGGGTTTGGTTTGGAAACAGTCATACCTCTAAGTGGATCAATTGCCTATATACTATTTTAAAAATAAAAATATACACATCCATCTTTTATTTTAGTTTGATTTTATAAGTATCCTTGATTATATTCATACTTTTAATTCCTCCTTTGAAATAAACTCTCCAGCCTTCAGGAGCTTTGCACCAGTGACCCACTTGGTCCTCAAATTTAAGGGAGTTTGTTATTTCACTAGGGGAGCAATCCCTCTCATCATGGGCAGGATGAGAACTCAGGTGTTGTTTAGCTAAGCTCACAGGAAATGCTGTTCTACTTTGGATGATACTGAGGCAGTAAGGAGACATGACCAACAGGCTGGTGGGGAGCCTCACTGGGGTCAGGGAGAAAGGCTCAAGGAGAAATGTCTCCCTTTCACTGACATGTTCTTTCCTTCCCGAGGAACAGTGGTTCTGCCAGCAGAATGCAGCCCTCAAGCCCTTTTGATCTCCAACGGCCTTTGATATAGGAACCTCATTACAAATAGGGTTGTGGGAGGCACATGGAAATACTTAGGTCGCATCATCAGTGGAAAAGAGTGGTGTTCTCTACAGATTTCAATTAAAAGCCAAATTCCTTTCTTGGAAGAAGTTTTGTGCCTTCCCCATTATCTATATTAAACTTTGCATTTCAGTTGGTAACCACATTTATAGTCCAGAGCACACAATGAGATGACAGTCAGTGAATAAATAAACACACGTGAGTGGCTAACAGGTGTCTAGAAATTATAGTAGTTTTTCAGGATTTGACTAGGAACTATATATATTACAGGCAAATATGTTAACGACACCCATAACCTTGATCAGCTGTGGCTACATCTAAAGATTCAAAATGCAGCTGTGGAGGGATTAGGAAAGGCTGACCAAATCCTTTTTGAAAAATTACATTAAAGTGCAACATAGAAGAGATAAAATGAAGACATTGGTGTGTTTCCTGAACCTGCAAAGTCTATGCCAATAACTCAGGACTGCGTTTTAATATTATACATGCATATTTACAAATATGGAACTTTTAGCTGTTAAAAATTACACTGTGAATGAATACTTATTGGCATGGGAAGAAGTTTGTGGTAGACAACTTAAAATTAGATTTAAAAAACAATGTGTACTGAATGGTCTCTTTGTAGTAAATAAATGTGTATAATTTATAATAAGAAAAGAGCAGCCCAGCCGGCATGGCTCAGTGGTTGAGCGTTGACCTATGAACCTGGACGTCATGGCTTGATTCCTGGTCAGGGCACATGCCCGGGTTGTGGGTTCAATCCCCAGTGCAGGGCGTGCAGGAGGCAGCTGATCAATGATTCTCTCTCATAATTGTTGTTTCTCTCTCTCCCTCTCCCTTTCTAAAATCAATAAAAACATATTTTTTAAAAATGAAAAAAAAGGGAGCTAAATTGATATCTAGAAGTTATTAACAGTGATTACCCTAGACCCATGGTTGGCAAACTGTGGCTTGCGAGCCACATGCGGCTCTTTGGCCCCTTGAGTGTGACTCTTCCACAAAATACCATGGCCTGAGTGAGTCTATTTTGAAGAAATGGCGTTAGAAGAAGTTTAAGTTTAAAAAATTTGGCTCTTAAAAGAAATTTCAATCTTTGTACTGTTGATATTTGGCTCTGTTGACTAATGAGTTTGCCGACCACTGCCCTAGACAGTAGGATCATGGGTGTTTTGTTTTACTCTTTTAGCTGACTGTATTTTCTAATAAAAAAAAAAATAAATGTTACTTTAATATAACAAAAAGTGTTAAGATTACTTGGCAGCAACTGAGCCACTGCTAACCTTCACTGATCACATAAAACATGAGTAAGAAGAAAAAAATAATAAAGGGTTCCTTTCATTCTGATACCAGTTCCAATGTGTAGGGTTTCCCCCACCACTGAGCAATTCTCGGATAACAGCTGGCTGTCCTATAATTTAATTGCATTCTGATACTACCTGGAGAAGGAGTCAGATCCCACAGGTTAAGAGCTCAGACCCTCAAGACTGTGCCCTACCTTCACCTCTCTGGTAAATTCTATTTTACTCTCTGTCTCTATGAAGTTGAATATTCTAGATAATTCATATAAGTGGAATCATACAATATTTGTCCTTTTGTGTCAGGCTTATTTCACCTACTATAGTGTTTTCTAGGTTCATCCAAAACAAAAGTTTTCAATTAATAATAATTATTGATATGTCATATCTGTGAAAGAGTTGGTGCTGTTTATAATCTTTCACCAAGGTTTCTGTTACCCCAAGAGATAGACAGCTTGAGGCATGGGTTAGAGCCCATGTCACATCTGGTCAGTTGCTTCTCTTGATTTCTATGAAAGTCCTAATCATGATCATTGATCATCAGGATTGGCAAAGTTGTTTAGGAGTATCCTATATAATAAAAGCCTAATATGCTAAGTGTCCAGTTGTCTGGTCAGCCATTCAACCAGTCAAAGCATAATATACTAATGATATGCTAAGGCCACTCAACTGCTCACTATGATGCGCACTGACCACCAGGGGCAGATTCTCTGACTGGTAGGTTGGCTTGCTGCTGGGGTCCAGCTGACCGGGACTGAGCAAAACAGGCCGGACATGCCCTGGAGCCCTCCCGCAGTCCCTCCCCGGCTGGCCAACTTCCTGCATCCCTCCCTGGCCCCGATTGTGCACCAGTGGGGTCTCTTGGCCTGGCTGAGAGACACCCCCCCTGAGTGCATGAATTTCGTGCACTGGGCCTCTCGTATCTAATAATTCTAAATATATGGCTCAAACATGTACCCAGTTCTCTCTCCACACTAAGTCAGGCACTAGGTTAAAAAATATGTACATATCACAATACGTGGAATGTTTCAACCTCAGAGATTATGTAAATGGAGTCCTACTCCATTTTGATTTAATTGGCTTTGGAAAGCGCTTCTCCAGTTTTGGGGACAGCATTTGTATTCATTTCTTTTATCTTTTGAGGCGGGGGTTTGGGGGGGGACATGACATAGAAGTACGTTCCATAATGTCTTGGGTTTCTACAATGAATGAAAAAAATCAAGTGTTAAAATCAAATTTGTTGACTAATATATTTGAACCATAGTTTGGCCTTAAGAAATCCTAATAGCCACAATATTTAAAATAATAAAATTTATACTTTGACATGATAGACAGAGGGTACTAAAATATAGAATATATCATTCAAATATGCTATTTGAAAAAACTACTTTTTTACAAATTTGGCTTTGCTAGTGTCATGAAGAAATGCTTTTATCTCATCCCTAATTTTCAAAGCTTGTTAAACACTTTCACCTCGATAAACAGTTTATTTCTGTGTGGACTAGAAGGCTTGTTCTCACTGCCAGTTTCTTCACAAAGCATGCTTCAAAGATAAACACTCGATTGTTGACCACAGTTTGAACGTATAAACTACTTTCACCAACAATGTTCTGGGGATGATGAAACCATGGGAGAAGGGACAAGGGTTTTTTCCAAGTAAGTAAATACTCCCTCATTGCATGCATTACTGCTGCTGTCAGTCTTTGCGGTCTACATCATGGCTCAGAAAATAATTGCTAACTACGGGGGAAATCTCCTTTAGCGTGGGGGTGGAGCCACAAACTAACCAATAAGTCACTGAGCAATTCCCTATAGTATATTCCTGCACATGTCTGCCAAGTGTGGACGGATACTGTGCACATCTGTGATTCTTTCCAAATGTAAGCCAAATATCTGCTAGCATGCACTCATGATAGACATTGCCCTTCTGTGCTGTATGCCATTAATATTATATGATGAACAACAGTCCACATTGATTATGAAACTCCTAGTGGCTAAAGTTTCTTTCCTGAGCATGGTAATTATTCATTAACCTTTTAGCTGGATTTATAAACTTTTAGCAATAGTGTGACTTCTATTTTCTGTGTGTGTGTGTGTGTGTGCGAGCGCACAACTTTGATTAGTGTTTCTTTAGTTTTGGTCTCTTCTCCACCTTTAAATGACAACATTTATCAATTTCACATTAGGAAGCATTATTTTTTGCTTGTTCAGGAAAAACTCAATTGGCTTATCAGAAAGGTCACGGTCCTTTGAAAGCAATGCAAAAGCTCCGGTGGCTTCCTGCCATTCTTTAACAAAGTTTTGTAAGAGACAATGCAATAGAAACTAGAGGCAAATTGATTGCTGGTCTGATAAAATCCAATTTTCACATATTCATCAGGATTCACTGGGTCTAGCACACAGCTTCACATTCAATATCTACACTGGACTCCTGTTCACAGTTTACATTTACAGTGTTGATCTGTGATAGTCACATGACCATTTTACACTTTATTTAACTAACTGTAAGCACCTGATTTATTTCTCTGAGTTGGCTAGCCTAACACACAGTAAAAAATGTAATATTAACAGATGTAAATAGCATTTCTATATATAAAATTCAATAGTCAAGGCAGAGTGAACTATTAACTGAATGTTCGCTGAGATTAACAACTTCTAGGAACATAGTGATTATTAAATATACAACTAGATTTCTATAAAATACAGTGAATTAATCTTAACTTTCAAATTTAAAATTGAACATGAATTTAAACTGTTTTCTTGCTCCTTCCTGCTACAGATAGCCTGGGGAACACCGATGATCCCTGGTTTGTCTGTAAGCAGCAAGCCCCATTGGGTGTGATTTTGGGGTGTTGGGATGACAGTTGCTTGCTGTCCAATATAACTCATCATCCAACTAGCCTGAGAGCCAAAGTCCCCACATCATTAGTTATTCCTTCTATGACTTCAAGGTAGCTCTGGCTCATAAGTTTCAAGGTGAATTTCATTAAATATCATGAAGCTCGCAGCATACAGGTAGGCTGTAGGTATTGTTTGTATATAAAATAGACACAGCTGCCCCTGGGAGCTCAGAATTCAGACCTTAAATAAACAAACTGCAAATTACCAGCTGTGAAAATGCTGAAGGAAAACAAAGAGGAGAGGAATAATAAAGTGGTGGGTGGGGGTGGGGACATCTAATTTAAATTGGTGGGTCAAAGGCCAGGGCTCTGTGAACAACTTCCTTTGATATCCTCAAAAAGGGGAATAATTCATGGGTTCTTAGCATATTTTCTTTTTTTCTAATAACATTTGTGTAGTGTAGGAAGACCTTGAGACAACATCCATTTTTTCTTTCATTCTATTATTGTTAGTGCTTACTATGTTACAGGCACTGTTTTAGGCTCCGGGTACCGTTGTGAATGAGACAGATAAGATTTCTGTCCTCAAGCAGCTATTGTTCAGCTGATGTTCCTCCAACTAGGAGAAGAGAAAAATATAGATAAACCCTGGAGTAAACTATTTAAAAAGCTTATGCAACATAATTTCATCAATGATGCAAGAGCAACATGAGGATAAGAAATACATCCTCACCCAACAATACTTGACTGTAATCTGATTGAATGTTTTATTCTATGTGAAAAAACAACTGGTATCAATCACAACTGGTAATCAGCAATGTAGAAGATATAAAAGCCTAAAATGGAGCTGGTGTATCAGGTATTATAGATTGATGACACCAGCCATTAGTATCATCTCTTCTGATTGAAATTTGGCCTTAAGTGGAAATTCATCTATAGAGGAAATTATTGATAAGTATATGTTATATTTTTATAAACAACCAATAAATTGGTATCTGGTCACACATATTAGTCTCCAAGAGTGTGTTTAACATGAGTCTTTACCTGAGAGGTTATAAATCAAGCCTGCGTAGCTGAAGGCTGGCTCTGGATGGAGCAATCAGCCCCCAGGTACTGCCCCCAGCACCCCTGTCAGGGTGACCAGCAGGCTTTCCCCTTAAAACTACCAGCTTTAGGGTAAATTCTCTTTCTAATCAGTAATTTGCATTAATTAATAATGATGAGGTATCTGAGAGGCACTTCATCAACTATTCCTAGAAATATAACAGTTTAGAATGTGAGGTAGATAATGTTTATTTCAAGGTTTATAATAAACCATTTTCAAAAAATTCACTAATATTCCAAAGAGCTGTCAAAATAGACTGGAAAATGTTGGAGCAATTGAACTCACAACTTCCAATTCTATCAGTAGGGACACAGGCTAACACAGTCAATGAAGTTCTTCCACTTAAATAAACAGGCATTTCTCATTCATCCTAAGAAGTAGAAATAGTGTGTAAGATCAAAGAAGCATCATTCAACTGTTCAGTCTTGTCTCCCTTTCTTATGAAGCTGAAAAGAAACAAACATATTTGAATTTGATGTAAATAGGACTAAGAATATTTATCATAAATAGTTGAATATTGGTCATCTGAGCCCAAAGCTACTTTTTCCAAATTCAGCAGAAATACAGAATTTGATGAATATTGAATTATGCTTCAAGGCAACTGCTCATACTTTAATATCTGTTTTCCCTAAAATTTTTTTCTTTTTATCCTATATAATAAAGAGGTAATATGCAAATTGATCATCATGCCATCACACAAGATGGCTGTTCCCATGTGGTCACAAGATGGCCGGCAGGGGAGGGCAGTTGGGGGCGATTGGGCTGGCAGGGGAGCAGTTAGGCATTAATCAGGCTGGCAGGGGAGTGGTTAGGGGGTGATCAGGCTGATAGGCAGAAGTGGTTAGGGGCAATCAGGCAGGCAGGCAGGTGAGCGGTTGGGAGCCAGCAGTCCTGGATTGTGAGAGGGATGTCCGAAACCGGCAGTCGGACATCCCCCAAGGGGTCCCAGATTGGAGAGGGTGCAGCCTGAGTTGAGGGACACTCCCCCACCACCACAGTGCATGAATTTTGTGCACCAGGCCTCTAGTTTTGAAATAAAAGTCCATCACCAAATACAATCTAAGAAAATACATTGCATTGCTTTTCATTTCAGTTTAGAAAACAGCTTTTGCTTGCTTTTATGCCATCATCCTTAGCAATTTTTCTCTTGAATGAGAGGAAAGAAAGCATAACATTTCTGAAGAAATATAGCAAAACACAGGGTACCTCTAAAGAAATATGGTCATGTCAGATATATTGCACATATTACTGTCAAGGTGTTTAGAGACATCAAATTAGATTATGGCAATTATTTTGGAAATTAAATTTTTCATTTTATGGAGCTCTGTATAAACTGGAGAATATTTAAATACCTGAAAATATTGATTTTTTCCCCCTAAACTTTGACCTCACATTTCGATCACTGGTTGGGACAGTGGTGGACAGTAGAGAGAGTAGGGGAGGCTCAATTAAAAAAATATTGATGCCTTGCCCTAGCCAGTTTGGCTCAGTGGATGGAGCGTCAGCCTGCGGACTGAAGGGTCCCAGGTTCGATTCCAGCCAAGGGCACATGCTTGAGTTGCAGGCTCAATCCCAGGTGGGGGGCGTGCAGGAGGCAGCCAATTGGTGATTCTCCCTCATCATTGATGTTTCTATCTCTCTCTCCTTCTCCCTACCTCTCTAAAATCAATAAAAATATATTTTAAAAAAATATTGATGCCTGGTACCCACCTGAGATTCTAGCTCCCTAGTTGATTATAATCTGCCATCAAAGTTAAGAACTAGTGCCCTAAAAACAAATTATGGTAATGTAACCATCAAAATCCTAGACATTCCAATGTTAATTGTTTGGTTAGGTTGGCAGACAAAACAGTGGCTACTTAAATTTGAGTTTCATATAAACAAATTTTTTTATAGGAGTAAAGTAGCTCCTCATGGAAAATTTGAAAACAGATCTGCATTATAAAGAAACTAGAGGCCTGGTGCATGAAATTCATGCACGGGGGCGGGGGGGGGGGGCTGTCCTTCAGCCCAGCCTGCACCATCTCCAATCTGGGACTCCTCGAGGGATGACTGACTGCCCGTTTAGGCCCAATCCCACACTGGGAACCTGCCTGATTGCCCCTAACCACTCACCTGCCAGCCTGATTGACGCCTAACTGCTCCCCTGCCGGCCCGATTGCCCCTAACTGCCCTCCCCTGTAGGCCTGGTCGCTCCCAACTGCCCTCCGCTGCTGGCCCAGTCACCCCTAACTTCCCTCCCTTGCCAGCCTGGTTGCCCTTAACTGCCCTCCCCTGCAGGCCTGGTCCCTCCCAACTACCCTCCCCTACAGGCCTGATGGCCCACAACTGCCCTCCCCTGCCAGCCATCTTGTGGTGGCCATCTTGTGTCCACGTGGGGACAGCCATCTTTGACCACATGGGCGGCCATCTTGTGTGTTGGAGTGATGGTCAATTTGCATATTACCTCTTTATTATATAGTATAGGAAAAAAAGGTTGCTCTAATTTCATCACTCCAAGGCAATTGCTGTTAACTAGTTTTGCTTGTTTCCTTCTATTTTTTTCTAGAATTTTGTTTCTGAAAAATGATGCTGCTTCCTTCATAGTAGTTTATGCCTTTGCTATTGCAGGGAAAAGAAACAGTAATGCTTATCCTGGTTTGAAAGGAAGCAATGATGTCTACTAAAATGTTCTCTACAATCTTTTAGTCACTGGCTTGTGCTAACCCATTTGTACTTACTGGGGAATCTTACTGAAACACTTACCCTGATATCCATTTGACCCTGGAACTACATCACTGCACAGCTGGTCTTGGTCGCTCTCTCTCTTGCTCTTTTTTTTGGATACATCACCTGCTCTCATTTAATTCATTTCCTTTGGTGCTTTCCTTCCTGTGGGAAGTCTCTGACATCTGTCCCACATACTTCTTTATGAATACAAAGGCTCATCTTTTATCTTTTTATTTTTAACTTTTATTAGTCAATTAATCTTCCCCTTTTTGTAATTGTGATCTTTTCATTCTACATGTTTTTAAAGAAAGACCCTCTAGATTGTAATTCTTTATGGCTGCTTTAAAAAAAAAACACATTTTATCTTTTAACACTTTTAATTACATTCTGCTGACATTTATATTTAGGTTTGAGCCCAATGTCAAATACTAGAAGCACAGGGCTTCTCACCTCATTGGCACCATCATGTGGTGAAATTGTGTATCACATTGGAAAATGGCTGCATATTTAAGGCAGGCTGCCATGACATCACATTTTATACTATAGAGACTAAAAATTAAATTGGAGCGGTCATACAAAGTTGGGGAATCTTGAAATAATCCAGTTACTTTAGTAACTGCACAGCGAAATGGGGGCTAGTAAACACCAGTGATTAAATATGTGGACACTGGTGTTTAGTTACATGAATGAACTCAAACCATGGCTCTCCCACTTATTTATATAACTTGGGCACATTGGTTAATATCCTGGAGCCCAGTTTCCTCATAAATACAAGGATACCAGGAACATCTATCTCACAGGCATGTTGAGAGGAACGATTAATTGCATGATCATAGCACAATGGCCATCAAATAGTTCCATAATATCAGCTATGATTAACTGTTAACAAACCATCATATTTGGTTTTCCCTTTATGTTCAAACCCAGAGTAGAAAGACTATCAGAGCAGACATCCCCTGTGGATTTATGAAATTATACCAAAATGATAATTTATTTTCAGAATGATCAGAAGCAGCATGTAGCTAAAAAACAACCTGCCAACAGTAGACTTTGAAAAAACACTTAAAATGCTACTTCTCTTTTTTTTTTTTTGGAAAAAAGGAAGAAAACTTCTGGAAAGAATGGTCTTCTAAACTACTTACAAAATGAAATTTGAAAATCTCTGGCTAAATTAACCACAATTGACAGTCAAATAAGTAATTATGGGAGATAGTAATTTATAATCCTTTTTGAGGGTGGAACAAACTTTTTAATATTAAAAATGTTGATAGTGCCAAATTCTTTCAAAGGTCTATTAAAGAGCAAAGTATACTTTTATAAATCCTTAAAAGAGCTGTAGTTTGGACAAATCTGGATGTTAGAAATTTTTCTATTTGAAAATGAATTTTAATGATTTTCTTAGAGAAACAGAATGAAAAGCTACTTAAACTCAGTGAGAATAAAGCATGTGGAGTTATTTACCACCTCTAAAACCATGCATTTTCATTAGATGGAATGGGTAATCTTGCCAGAACCAGAATCTTACATTCAGTTTCCAAACTGTATTTCCCCAGACAGTTAGCATCGTTCAATGAATTTTTGTTATGCCATTATGCAAATGTAGTCTATGCTCATTATCTTTTACTTATTAAATTCATCAAAAGCTGTCCAGGAACAGATTTTCTGTTTTGTCAACTACACCCAGTCTTGTTCCCAGATTTTTTCATCAGTATTTTCAGAATGTGATGGGGAAAAAAGGATTGGGGGGGGGGGAATGATTTAATGAATTTCAAATATGCTGTAACTGTTTCAGTGCAATACTCAACTACGTAACAGCCATCTGTGGTTGCTCACAGCACACCCCAATCTTGGGCAATGCCAGGTCAGTGCAGTTGGTTAGAATGTGGCGTTAACACGTCCATAAGCAATTCCTATGTGAGTCAACTGGCTCTGCAGAGAAGAAAAATGTCTTCGGTGTCAACCTGAACTTCTCAGGCCAGCAGTCTAAATAATCTATGCCCTTAATTATTGATATTTGGGGATTTCCAGACATCCCTTATGGATTTCTATTTTTATTTCATTGTGGTCAGAGAATACATTTTGTATAGAGACTTGTTTTCTAGCCCAGTATGGTCTTTCTTGGTACATGGTCTATGTACATGAATGTGGTATATCTCTCCACTTACTTAATCTTTCATTTCAGCAATGCTTTGGAGTTCTCAATATCGCTCCTGCATCTCTTTCATTAAATTCATTCCTAAATAT
This sequence comes from Corynorhinus townsendii, assembly GCA_026230045.1. Lineage (NCBI taxonomy): Eukaryota > Metazoa > Chordata > Mammalia > Chiroptera > Vespertilionidae > Corynorhinus > Corynorhinus townsendii. Next base: position 118,524,798 of record JAPDVU010000006.1, on the reverse strand, counting down.
TTATAATACCATTATAGATATACTAGAGGCCCAATGCACAAAATTCGTGCAAGAGTAGGCCTTCCTTCCCCTGGCTGCCGGCACCAGCTTCCCTCTGGCACCTGGAACCCGGGCTTCCCTCTGGGATCCAGGCTTCCCTCCAGCCACCAGCAGGCACCTGGGACCTGGGCTTCCCTTGCAGCCCTCGCTTCATCTGGAAGGTCGTCTGGAGGGATGTCAGGTCTAATTAGCATATTATGCTTTTATTATTATAGATTTTAAAATTTCATTTCCTAATTGCTGCTTGCTAATACATAAAATGTTGATTTTTATATACTGATCTTTCAGCCTATGAGCTCACTAATTTCAAGGATTAATTCTAGTAGATTTAAGATTTTTTCTACAATCTATTCATCTAAAGGCAATTAAAAGTTTTTAAAAAGACTTTCTATATAGACAACTGTGAATAGACAGCTTTACTCTTCCTTTCCAATATTTACACCTTTTACTTTAATTTTTGCCTACTGCACTGTCTACAACCTCTGATGCAAAGTTAAATACAAGAGTAGGCATTCTCACTTTCTTCCTAATCCTAGGATTGAATATTTCACCACAAAGTAGCTATAGATCTTTTGTAGATGTTCTTTATAAAATGAAGTTTGTTTTCTTTTATTTCTAGTTTTGTGGTTATTTTCATCATGAACTGGCAATAAATGTGTCAAATACTTTTTCTGAATTTACTGAAATATGACTTTTTCTCCTTTAATAATGTGGTAAATTATATTGAGTTATTATACGTTGGGCAAAACTTGCATTCTTGGGAAACACCCCAACTGGCTACTACTGTATTTTATTCTTTTTCTATATTGCTGTGTTCAATTTGCTAGTATTTTGCATAGAATTTTTTCTTCTATATTCATAAGTGATATTCGTTTGTGATTTTTGTCAGGTTTTCTAGTAGAGCTATCCTATGTAATATCCTATATAATAAAGAGATAATATGCTAATTAGACCAGACACGGAAAGACCTTCTAGAACGACCAGTGGATGGGGCTGCGGGGCTGCAAGGCAGCAGGGACTGCGAGGGCCAAGTCCCTTGCATGAATTTCATGCATCGGGCCTCTAGTGCTGTTACAAAATTAGTCGTATAATATTCTCTCCTCCTCAGTTTTCTCAGTTTCTATAAAATTGATATGTGTTCTTTAAATGTTGATAGAAGTCACCAGTGAAGTCCTGGACTTTTCTTTGTAAAATGTTTTTTTAATTATAAATTCAAATTCTGTAATATATGCACAACTCAGATTTTCTATTTCTTCTTTAGTCAATTTTGGTAGGTTTTGTTTTTCAAAGAATTTGTTTATTTCTTCAAAGTTATCAAATGTTATTGACCTAAATTTAACATTTTCTTTTTATGGTTTTTAAAAAATATATATTTTATTGATCTTTTTACAGGGAGGAAGGGAGAGGGATAGAGAGTCAGAAACATTGATGAGAGAGAAACATCGATCATCTACCTCCTGCACACTCCCTACTGGGTATGTGCCCACAACCTTTGGCCTTGACCAGAATCAAACCTGGGACCCTTGAGTCCGTAGGCTGATGCTCTATCCACTGAGCCAAACCTATTAGGGCACTTTTTATGGTTTTAATTAGAATCTTTCAACCTCAGAAAACTGCTGTGGGGGACTGTGTGCACTGTAGAATAGCAGCATCCCGGCCTCATCCCACTAGATGCTGATAGCAGCCTCCCCATTCTTGACAACTAAAAATGTCTTTAGACATTGCCAAATGTTCCTTGGGGACATAACGCCTCTGGTTGAGAACCACTGTTTTAATGTCTGTAGAATCTTTAGTGAGCTTTCATTCCAGATACTAGTACTTTGTGTCTTTATTTTTAAGTTAGTTTTGTTAAGAGCTTTGTAGGGTAAACAAAAGCAGGCTATGCCCCATATGTGGCCCGTGGGTCATCTTGCTGACTTTGACTTAGATCATTGATTAACAATTCTTTTCTTTTTTTAAAAAAATATTTTTATTGATTTCAGAGAGGAAGGAAGAGGCATAGAGAGATAGAAACATCAATGATGAGAGAGAATCATTGATTGGCTGCCTCATGTACACCCCACAATGGGGATTGAGACCACAACCCAGGCGTGTGCCCTGACAGGGAATTGAACCATTGACCTCCAGGTTCTTAGGTCTATGCTCAACCACTGAGCTACACCAGCCTGGCAACTCTTGTTTTGTAATAAAGGAATGAAAAAGCTATAAATTCTCCTCTAAGAATATTTTATCTGTATCCCATAAATTTTGAAATGCTGTGTGTTACTGGATATTAACTAATGAATGGCTATAAAGAGTATTGTTTATCTATGGAGATAACAAACGGCCTTTTTTTCTTAACCAACAGAATTGCTTACAAATGGATTTTTGGTTCTGTGAGAGGCAAGCAATGAAGAACAATATTAATAAAACTATGTAATAAAATTTAGTCACATAAATTAAATACACTCTCCCAACTAGTTGATAAGTTGATATACATTCCTACAATCTGGCAGCAGTATTCTTTTTGTTCTTCTAGCTAAAAAAAGTCACAATCTACAACCTGCAGAACATTTACCAGGACACAAAAATTACAAGTTCACTGCACCTTATGGAGTATTGGTTTGCTGCCACCTGCTGGGAGGCAGAAATAGGTTTCTAGCCTCCTTAAAGGGCAAGAATGATGACCTTACAAGTTGTAAAACTTTGCCCATCCCATGAAACAAAACATAATATAGGTACCTTTGGGCCTGGAAGAAATCAATTATTAGTATGTGTTAATTGATTGTTTATGTTACCAGTGAGGCTTCTGGTCAACAGTGGGCTATTAGTAGTTAGGTTTTAGGGGAGTCAAAAGTTACACGGGGATTTTTGACTGTCCAGGGGCCTTGTTCAAGAGTAAACTATATTATTCACGCAGAACCACAATTAAAATAGCACCACATTTTCTCTCTACATACACCCTTTTTTTTTTTTTACTATCTGAAAGCAGTCTGCAAGTATCATGACTTCACCCCTGAACACTTGCGCATACATCTCCTAAGAACAAAAGCATTCTTCTAATAACCACAATATCATTATCAGATCTGAGAAATATAAGTCATCAGTATATCTATTATGTTTTTATGTTCAAATTTTCCCAATTGTCCACAGATTGTCATGCAAATCTCATAATCCTATACAGTTCACAGTTGCCTTAATGGAGATGAGTCCTATCTTTTTTTGTTGTCTTCCATGATATTGACATTATTGAAAAGTCCAAGCAAATCACATCCTAAATTGATCTGAGTGCCCTGGTCTCATCTGGTTGGGTGTGGTCCCGCACACCCAAAAGGTTGCTGGTTTGATTCCCAGTCAAGGCACATGCCCAGGTTGCGGGCTTGATCCCCATTGGGGGATGTGCAAGCTGATAAATGTTTTGCTCCACACTGTTTTTCTCTCTTTCCTTTCCTTTCTTTATAAACTCAATTTTAAAAATCGTATTACAGATTCAGACTAAATGTTTTTGGCAAGAATGCTAGCTACACAGGTGTACTTCCAATAAACTCACAGCAACAGGTTTGTGTTTTTCCCATTATTGATGCTAGAAAATTTTCCCATGAAACACTTATTAACATTTTTCAAAGGACTACTGTTCTGTGGAACATAGTTAAAGGAACACCTGTACAAGAAAAAAAGGTAAATGCACTGAAGTGTTTAAGAGTTTGTAGACTATAAAGCAAGTAATGATTAAAAATCAAACTGAGCTTCCACAAAATTTAACACAGACACACACACACACACACAACAACAACAACCCAATTGTACAGATAAGCAATCCCAACTTAAGGAAATTAACTAACTTCTCCCAAATTCTATCCTTTTTATATTTCCTGTGTTCAGGAGCTGAGATTTGAAATCAGGTCTGATTGCTTCCATGTTCTTTCCACTAGACCCCCTGCTTCATTTGGACTTGTTTAATTTTTTACAATTGACTATTTTTTTTAATGATTTTATTGATTTTTAAAGAGAGGAAGGGAGAAGGATAGAGAGAAAGCAATATCAATGAGGCTGCCTCCTGCACGCCCCCACTGGGGAGGGGCCCACAACTGGGCATGTGGCCTGACTGGAATCCAACCAGTGACCTCTTAGTTCATAGGTCCACTCTCAACCACTGAGCCACACCAGGGCACAATGGACTATTCTTGGCTCTACAATTACTCTGGGGTAAAAGTGGTGGTCTTTTAATCTAAATAACAATGAAGACACTAAGAAATCGTTTTATTGTTCTATATTCAATAAGAATCAACCTATATCAAGTAGGTGACGAAGGCCTAACTCCTCACAAATGTATGCAACTAAGCAAATCATATGTGAAGACTGGAGTCTCGGGTTCCAGATACTAATTATAATATAGCCCCCACTTATGACCTTTTCTATTGGCCATAACGTGATGCTTGCTATTGCCCATCGATGCTGTCATGGTTTCATTACACAAAACATTCTGGAGACATCAGTTTTCCTTAAAAATCCCAGAACTCAGATAAAACTCAGGTTTTACTACTTATTACGTAATCTAATAGGTTTTCAAAATATTAGTTACCATTCTGCCCTGCCAGGAGGTAGCAAATATTTAAGTATGTTCGTTTTCATCTCCATTTCTGGCGAGAGTCTTTATCCTCAGATGACTATCCAAAGGAAGTGAGCGCGGGTCCTTGCTTTTGGTGCAAGTTAAGAAATTTAATCTATACGAATGGGTGACTTTTAAAAGAAAAAACTGGCTTTCAACCTTTAAAACCCACGCCAGGGTTAAAAAATTTGAGTTATATTTCGGCTGCACGTTGAGTATTTTTTTCCAACAGGCTGGAAATTGCTTTGCGGAGTCTTAAGTCTTCTTAATCTCATCAGCTTGCCCAACGTCCCATGTCTCTCACTCGACCCGAAACTTTAGGATTCTCGGGAGCGGAAGGAGGAGGTCCTCGTATGCGGATCCCGGGCTGGACTCTGGCTCGGTCTCCCCGGCATCGCGAAACGCCAGGCCGGGAGGGGATGAACGTGCCCCTCGAGCCCTGCAGGAGAGAGATCCAATCTGCACTTGCAGAAAAGCAAAAGCCCCCGGAAAGGCCGTAAACCGCCTCGCCCACTCCACTTAGCGACAACATCCCGGCCCCCCGCCACAGTCCCGCGGGCCGTCACGTTAACACGTCCCCGCCACACGCCGGAATCCCGCGGCCACGTCCGCCGGGACCCTGGCCACGCCCCGAGCTGCCACTCGGCTCCCAAGCGCCCGGCAGTGGGCGCTGCGCCTGCGCGCCGCGGAGAGCGCGGGGCGGGGCGAGGCGAACCCGGTCGGCGGAAGAGGAGGGGCCGGGGCGGGGCTGCACTTCCGTGGCCTTGGTGGGTGAGTATGGAGTGGGGGTTGTGCGCTGCCGGAGCCGGTCCGCTGGGGGTGCCCAGTCGACTTCGGGGGCGCCCCCTGGAGGATCTGGGTTGGGGGAAGGAAGAGAAGAATATTGAATGGGGTGATGTGGGGTGTGCGGATGTGTGGACGGGCAGGCGTCGGCAAAATGGGCTCAAAGGGAAGGTTCTCTGTTTATTTCTCCTTAAGAAGGACATGCTCTGAAAACAGTGTACAAGTTTTCATCGCTTGGGGCAGGTTTGTGAGCTTACCGTTGTGCCACAGTAAGGCGGCTCGCCCCTTGCCGCTGCCAAACCAGGCGAGGGCTTAACCATAGCATGGGTCCGTGAAAAGCACGATAATTCAGTGTAGCTACTGCCAGAGGTAAAATTAAAACTCATCTTGTATGAAGTGAAATCCAGGATATAACAGGGTTTAAACAGTACCTGGGTCTGTCAAACACTGTGCCCGGCACGGGCTAAGTCTTTTCCAGCAAGCATACTGTATTCAAATAATTTGCATTTCTCATTAGAAATTGAAAGACAACCTGTGCCAAATGATATTTCTTTAAAAACTTTCTTAAGAGTTGTACCCTAGTACACATACTTTCCGAAAACAAAATTAAAGAAAGGCTATATCTTTTCCAAGTTGATAGAAAACCAAACGTTTCCTGAAGGTTCTAAATCATTTTGGGGTCGTCCAGGATGGCCAGAATATTCTTCTATGTAGTAAGCACTTCACATCACTTTTTGTTTAACGCAATAGGAATTAAAAAGAAAAACAGAAACAGTTCAGTTCTTTGAAGGCTTGTATTCTATTTAGAGACAAAAATAAACATGTGAAAAGTTACATGACCATAAGAAAAGGGAGTCATGGTTTGAGATATTCAAAGTTGCCTAAAGAAAACCTGTGCTTGTCTTGGGAAGTGGTGGTGAGTGCTTGAAACATTTGCCTCTCAGCTGATTGTTGCCATGTGGGAACAATCCCCAACACAGGCTGAAAGTGTATATTTCTATGTAATTAAAAAATTTCTTAAATGTTATTGGCAGTCAATTTACTCACACCCCCTTTATGAGCCAGGAACAGGCAATTTGTGATTTCTGTAGATTATCACCAGAGTATTCAGAAATAATTGGTATTGAACGAGAAGAAAATTCCTCGAAACAGATTATCAGGTAAGGATTTAAGAAAACAGTGGGATTTAAGCTGGGTCAGACTGGAGAGGTGTCTTAGAGGGGAGAGGACATAAAAGGTGAGTAAAATCTCAGTTGGGAAAGTAAGTAGAGATAATGAGTAAACTTTCCTTGGAATAGGTCTGAGAAAGCAAGTACAGTAACTAGAAGAAAACTGGTTTGGGAAACTCTACAGTGCCAGACTGGACTTTATTCTAGGTCAGTGGTTCTAACATTTGAACATACCCCAGAATCATCTGGAAGGCTTATGAAAAGAGATTGCTGGTCCCCACCTGGAGAATTTCTGATTGAGAAGGTCTGGGGTGGGGCCTGAGAATTTCCCTTTCTCATCAGTTCTCAGTTGATGCAGATGCTGCTGGTCTGGGACCACACTTTGAGAACCACTGTCCTAGGGTGTGGGGAACCGTTGGAGGAATTTTTTTTTAAAATAAATCTTTATTGTTCAGATTATTATAATTGTTCCTCTCCCACCCCCCCCCCCCGTAGCTCCCCTCCACCTGGTTCCCACCCCACCCTCTGCCCTTACCGCCCCCCCCCCCCCACTGTCCTCATCCATAGGTGTACCATTTTTGTCCAGTCTCTTCCCGCACCCCCCACACCCCTTTCCCCCAGAGAATTGTCAGTCCACTCTCTTTCTATGCCCCTGATTCTATTATTGTCACCAGTTTATTCTTTTCATCAGATTTTTTATTCACTTGATTTTTAGATTCACTTGTTGATAGATAAGTATTTGTTGTTCATAATTTTTATCTTTACCTTTTTCTTCTTCCTCTTCTTAAAGATTACCTTTCAGCATTTCATATAATACTGGTTTGGTGGTGATGAATTCCTTTAGCTTTTTCTTATCTGTGAAGCTCTTTATCTGCCCTTCAATTCTGACTGATAGCTTTGCTGGGTAGAGTAATCTTGGTTGTAGGTTTTTGCTATTCATCACTTTGAAAATTTCTTGCCACTCCCGTCTGGCCTGCATAGTTTCTGTTGAGAAATCAGCTGACAATCGTATGGGTGCTCCCTTGTAGGTAACTAACTGTTTTTCTCTTGCTGCTTTTAATATTCTCTCTTTGTCTTTTGCTCTTGGCATTTTAATTATGATGTGTCTTGCTGTGGTCCTCTTTAGATTCCTTTTGTTTGGGGTTCTGTGCGCTTCCTGGACTTGTAAGTCTATTTCTTTCACCAGGTGGGGGAAGTTTTCGGTCATTACTTCTTCAAATATGTGTTCAGTATCTTGCTCTCTGTCTTCTTCTGGCACCCTCATAATTCGGATGTTGGTACACTTGAAGTTGTCCCAGAGGCTCCTTACACTATCTTCATATTTTTGGATTCTTTTTTAACTTTTTGCTTTTCTGGTTGTGTTTTTTTTTTTTTTTTTTTTTCTTCTTTCTATTTCAAATCTTTGACTTGATTCTTGCGATCCTCTTGTCTGCTGTTGGATCCCTGTATTTTTTTTTTTTTATTTCAGTCAGTGTATGCTTAATTTCTAGTTGGTCTTTTTCCATATCCTTGAGGGTCTTGCTAAATTTATCGGCCTTTTCTAGAAAATTCTTAAAAAACCTTATAACCGTGGTTTTGGACTCTATATTCAGTTGTTTGCTTTCCTCCATTTCTTTCATTTGTGACCCGTTTCTTTGTCTCTGCATTGTGGCTGCTTCCCTGAGTTGATAGAGTGGCTTTGTGTGCTAGGTGTCCTGTAGGGCCCAGTGGCTCAGCCTCCCCAGTCACCTGAGGTGGACACTCTTGGTGCACCCCTTTGTGGGCTGTGTGCACATTTTTGTTGTAGTTAAGCCTTGATGTTGGTATCACTGGGAGGAATTGACCTTCGGGCCAATTGGCTGTGAGGATCAGCTGTGTATACGCTGGGAGAACTTCTGTGCTGGAGACACCCTTATGAGACAAGACTTGCAAAAGCCTCTGTGCTCAGCTTGGATGGGGTGGAGTCTCAGGGCAGAGCAGACAGCATTAGTTTCCCGTCAGCCCTGCCCTAAGAGGCCCCTGAGTCTCAGTGTCCCGCGGTAATCGTTGCAAGCACCTCTGAGAGAAAGCCGCCCTCGAGTTCCACTCGCTGCCAGACAGTCCAGTTTCTCCCTGAATGAGTTTGGGTCCCCAGAGTCTTGCCCGGAACTGGAATTCAGAGCAGTTGGGAGCTTTTGTCTCCCACTTGAGAAAGCCAGCCGTGTACTCAGTTGCCAGTCCTCTCTGCATGCGCGTCTCTGTACTTCTGCCTTCTGCAGCTCCTCTGAGTCTCAGTGTGCTTTTCTCTTCTAGTTGTAGAATTTCCACTCAGCCAGCCTTCCTGTGGTTCTGGATGATGTCTGTTTTGTCTTTTAGTTGTAGTTTTGAAATTGTTGTGTGAGGCAATAGTTTAGGTGTTTACCTGTGCCGCCATCTTGGTTTTTCCTCCCCCGTTGGAGGAATTTGATGTGGATAATAAGATCGATCACATTCATGGTTCAATATGAATCTTACTGTGAAGTCCAACATAGGAGACTAGAGATTGAGAGAGAGAGGGGAAGAGAGAGAAAGAAGGTTCCTTACAGTTAATTAGCACCTGTTTGGTGCCAGGCTTTCTCATGCACACTATTTCATGTGATACTCACTGTGACCTTGATGTGTTGGTCTTAATATTTTCATATGGAGAGTGGTAGAGGTTGCCCAGGTTGCCTAGGCTAATCTAGGAGCTCCCTAAAACTAGTTCAGTTTTGGACTAAGGTAGTAGCAGCAGAAATGAAAACATTTAATGGTGATGGAATTTAGAAAAATAGAGACTTCCCAAGTAGATTAAAACCTAAAAGTAAAAATTGGGAAAAGTGATAAAGGTAAAATGGACAGGGAACTTGAGAATGTTCCCTGCATGAATTCAGTGTGTGTTCTGTGTTACTCTTATATAACAATGATCTGTTTAAAAGTTGCTTATTTAAAAAGTCATCCTGTTCTACCAAAATTTCCTGAAATTATATGAAAAGGAGAAAGTAAAGCCTTCTTTGAGCCTTCTTTGGAGGTGGTGGGAGATGCTGAATAGATTAATGGCATCTGGCAGCTTATCTTCAAATCGGAAGTGATTAGCATTGGGAAATGGAAACACATGGTGTAACACTGCATTGACTGTGTGAACTGTGCTGTGCCTCGGACACTGACCTAAGGTATTGATTTTGGAAATCCTGTGTGCTTTTACTTGCCAGAGTAGTTATTGAAATTGAAAATATTAATTGAATCAATTTCAAGACAAATATCCCAAGTCAGACTGGCTGCTGCTGAGCAAATTTTTAATGAAGGAAAATATCCATATATTGAAACCAGACTTGAAAGTTCTTAGAATAAATATATATTTACTTTAAAGTCTAGAAAAAATGTATGTATTCAAACATCGATTGACTGAATAATTAACGTAATGGAATTATTGACCTGTACAAAATTATAGCATACATTCATTCATTTATTCATTGAGCAGCTAGGCAAGACTGATTTTAAAAAATGATCACAAAACAGTGTGATCATTGCTATAATAGAGGGATGTGACTGGTATGTGGTGACAGGAGACAGGAGTGACAACTGAAGGGGCATAAAAAGGAGTCCAGGGCACTGCTGTAGATAAGTGCTAGTATGTAAAGTGAGTTAATAATGGTCATAGAGATGGCTATCGTAGATTGGGGTTTTTCATTAAGATTGTGCCCATTGGTAGGTTGCAGTCTACATTTAAAAAGTAGAGTAGAAAAAAGACAAGGTGTGTCACATGTAATAGGGGTATGTGAAGTTTTGTGAAACTTGTTTCAGTTATATGACTCTGTTGACTGATGTGAGTGTATTTCTCGCTATGGACTGTGGTCAAAGTTTAAAAGCCATTATAGTAGAGAAATGTGGGAATGAGGTTGGAGAGAAGGGAATGGATATAAAAGATATTTGGGGAGAGAACAAATGTGAATCTTAAAACGCTGCTGTCCATGAGAACCCTCTTGTAGGGGAAGGGAATGCCCTTACCAACCCATTTCATTATTTTTGCCCACATGATGTTTCTATTGTGTATTAATACATTGACATTCTGGTTTATTAGGAATGGCAGAGCTTTGAGGTGTCTTACTGAATGTTGTAAATGCTACAAAATTTCTCTTGTATTTTGGTAGTGCTCATAGATAGGATGAAACTATATGCCCAGGAATCCTGGAAATTCATTGAAACAGATTGATTTGATTATTGGCCAGGTTCTTTAATTTGTTCCCATAAGGAAGTAGGAATAGATGCTTAGTTACACAAGCAGGTGGGAAGTCCTTCTCCCTACCTCTATGATTTTGCCACTCCAGTAGACTTAGTCTGTTGTGCCTGTGACATATATATAAGGCTAGAAAATTGCTCATACAGGCTGTTATATTGGCTTTAAAAAAATTTATAGACTCCTTTAAAGTCTGATTGGTTAAGTTAATTGGTTCAAATATGTTATGCTTTTAGTTATCAGGTGTGAATTATTCTTCGTGGAGCAAAAAACACTAAACATTTTTTAGAAACTTGGTCTGTTCTGTCATCTAATATATTATTGAGATCTCCTACTGATAAGGTTTACACAGAAAACGTAAACAGCCTGCCATCATCATTCCATATTCAAAGGGAAAGGGTTATTTGGTGTTCCTTTGATGTGACGTGACACCACTCCTCTTTTTATACAATAATCTAGAGTTGAAACACAGAGTTTTTCCCAAGTTCTGCCACTAGTTGAGATGCTTTGGTTAGTCAGCGTGACCTTCCTGAGCCTCCCCGGTAAAACAGAATCTCATCTGTGTAGTGAGGTTTAGCTGAGGAAATGCATGCACAATGTCTCACACATAATGAACATTCAATAAAAGGCAGCAGCTGCTGCTCTGCCATTCAGATGGTCCACAGATTTTGGGGCACCAAGAAAATCAGTCCCCAGGGAGAGATTTGAAGATATAAAAAACCTACAACTATGTACATCTGGATAGCTTTTTGGTTTGGGCAAAAGAATGGAGTAAAATGGTATCATCCTCAGAAAAGATTAGCATAGCCACTGCACAATGACATGCAAATTGATGAAGCATTCCATATTTTTAGGACTGTAATATTAAACTTTTTTTTTTAAAAAATGGTATCATCCTTTTCCAGTCTCTTTTCACTTAAAGACCTTTTAAGATTTGTGTTGGCATCAAAGGGCAGAGAACTTTACAATCCCAAACTATGATAAACTCTTCAGTATAAACCAGTGGTCGACAAACTCATTAGTCAACAGAGCGGCAAACTGTGGCTCGCGAGCCGCGGTTTGCCAACCACTGGTGTAAACTATAAACTTGCCAGATGGCTGACATAGATTTTTCTGAGAAAGATTGCAATTAAATTGTAAGAAGACACTATTTTAAATGTTAGAGCAATCTATGTACTATTCATTAGATGATTTTTATTTGCCTCATTTACTTAGGGAATCTTATTTGCTTGCATTATCATAAGTGGGCATATTTTCACCTAGTAAAGCTCTTTTTGGGCTTTATTCCTTATAAACTTGTCTTTCTGTTTTGGAAAATTAATGTAAAAGATACCTTGATTCAAAACAGGGAATTTAGACAGTAGAATATTTTTAGTCAAGATTCTTGGGTTAAGATTATTACCCAAATTTTTCTTTGTAGTACAGTAGATCAACATAAAGTAAATAGAGTATCCATTCACGAACATTTAACAAAAATTATTAACCAGTTACCATGTGCCAAGCATTGTGCTAGATCCTGAGGAAATCAAGAAGAAGATCTTGTCCTTTCTCTGGGAGGATTATCAGCTGGGACGAGGAATGAAATTTGATGAGAGAGATCTATAAATAGATAAATTAGAACACAAGAAGACAGATACTCTACCTGAGATGTGAGTAAAGGCTTTGGAGCATTGATGGCCTAGGTAAGGTGGGGGAAGAGTATTTTAGGAGAGGTGATATTTGAACTAAGTAGGAATTTGGCAGGCAAGAAAGTAGAAGATATGCATTCCCAGACATCTATTTTTGTTGTAGGATATAGGTGGTTTTTTTTAAAAAAAAAAAAAAACTACCATGGTTTAAAATGGTTACTAGCCATTAAGATGATGATTCTGATAGAAACATAGCTAAAACATGGTTATCACTATGTTTCTATACATTTCTGTGTATAGAAACATAGCTAAAACATGGTTATCACTTTTCACTTTGCACATAGTTCTTTTTACTAGGTGTTTGAGTATATAGGCTAATCTATATCTAATTTAGAAAATGTTATATAAATATACATTGATTGGATACTGATGGTCACAATAACTGGTTAAATTAGGGACTCATCAAGTTTGATTTTCATAAAGAAATCTAAATGCAGAATAAAGAAAGTTGTAAGTGATGGCAAAGATAAAAATTAAGTCGGAATAATTATTAAATATTTCTCATTAAAATTATAAAAATTCTAAATTTTATCTTAAAGAGAGTTTTATTAAACATAGCAACTGTATTTTGTTTGTTTTAAATGTCCTTTTGAGTGTTGGTGTCAAGGGTAGTAATGAATGTTTTAAAATTGTTTTTTAGAAACATTTTTACACATTTTTAATACATTATCCCTTTAGAACAAGACTAATTTTGTACAAACACAAGACATTATTTTTTCTCCCACCCAAACAGGAAAATGAGCAGTTTTTGTTCTAATAAACAAACGTAAAACATTTCTTTCTTTTCCCAATAGAATGTTATTTAGCTAAAATTATTTTTGGGTTGATTGGCCTTGAAATACAATTTAGAGGTACTTTGGAGTAATAAAGTTTATTTCATTGTGCCATGAGGTACTTAAAAACCAAAATTTTCAAATAATCATAAACCCAAACTTGGTAGGCAACATGTAAGTTTTTGTTTGCCACTGCAAACTTGGTCTATGGCCTAATTTTTTACTAAGTTTTGTAAATTGGTATAATAATAATAAAAGCTAACATTTATTGAGCTCTTACTGTGTGCTAGGCACTGTTCCAAGCTTTTTACATGAACTCATTCCATTCCCACAGCCATCCTATTCCCTTACCTCTTCTCTTACAAGAAAGTTGAGGCACAGAGTGGTTAATTAAGATGCCCAAGGTCATAATAGCTTAAGTGGCAGAGACTCAGAGTTACTGAGGTTCATAACTTCTGTATTTTCCTGACTCTCAGCATGCTGAGTTTTCATTGTCTAATACAGTTTGAAGTGGAGAAGGTCAGTAAATTTAAGGATCCTCAACTAATCCCTTAGTGGTTAAAACTTTAATGTGCTTACGTAAAAAGATTCTGATTTGCGGGGCTGAGAAGGTGCATTTTAAATAAGCACCAGGAGGTTCTGACTATACTTTGAGATACACTGGTCTGGTTGGAATACAGTCCTCACAGCTCATTTCACATGAAGGCTTTTTGTCATTTGTGTGTGTATGTTAGGGCATCCTTTGAAAATATCTGTGTTACAGAGTGAGTCTATTAAATACATACTCTATCTAAATTTATACCTCAAGTGCCTGCACTACTAGTCACATATATTGTGTTGAGACTAGCTCTCATCAGAGGAATTTTTTTAAGAAAACATTTTGGCTCTGGCTGGTGTGGCTTGGTTCAGCATTGTTCCGTGCTTCAAAGTCACCACTTAGATTCCATGTCAGGGCACATGCCCACATTGCAAGTTCCATCCCAGTCAGGGATGTTTCTTTCTCACATCAATGTTTCTCTCTCCCTCTCTAAAAAGAAAACCAACCAAAAAAATTAAATATATATATATATATATATATATATATATATATATATATATATTGAATAAGCTTTAGAACAGGGTTTGATCTGAGAAAATTGTTAAGGTGAATATAAGATCTGTAGTCAGAAGAAAATAAGCATGATGTAAAATTTCTGCCCTAATGTGTTTTTTTTGTGTGTGTGTGTGTAAATTTGTTTTCTGTTTAAAAGAAAATATATATATATTGCCCTTCACCATATAGCAGTAGTTCCATGATTTGGGTTATTCAGAATATTCACTGTAGGCAAGGAGGGATCTTCTCTCTTAAGATTGGTAAGAAACTTTTACCCATTTGTACTACCAAGAACCCTGATTATGTGTGTTTTATAATATAGCAAAAACACTAAACCTTGTAATTTTACTACTTCAGCATCTTAATTGTATGTTGAACTGGCAAAAATATGTCGTTGTTGTTTTTAGGGTGTTACAAATCACATTGAGCCAAAAAGTCCAGTGTTTTCTTCAGCTGCAAACAAAATGAATATCCCAGTGCTGCTACATCCTCACCAATGCTTCCTGAAAGGCCTTTTGCGAACACCTTTCCGACGTTACCACTTCATCTTGCACTCAAGAACTCATCTCGGATTAGGAGGCCCGTGTGCTCGGCCATCTGATTCTCTTGGACTTCCTTGTACAAAGTGGATGCTGCTGTCAAATGGTTTAAAGAGACAGTTATGTGTACAGACAACCTTAAAGGAACATACAGAAGGACTTTCTGATAAAGAACAAAGACTTGTGGATAAACTTTATACTGGTCTAATCCAAGGGCAAAGGGCCTGCTTAGCAGAGGCCATAACTCTTATAGAATCAACTCACCACAGGAAAAAAGAGCTGGCCCAGGTGCTTCTTCAGAAAGTATTGGTCTACCACAAAGAACAAGAACAATTAAATAAAGGAAAACCACGGGCATTTAGAGTGGGTCAGTCTTTTCTTTTTCTTAATCTGTCCAGGAAATATTTTTCTAAGTTTTATATATATAAAAAGAAAAGTCTAAATAATTTGTGTTCTAATGGGGATTTTTCTTTTCAGAATTTTGTTAGGAATTTTTTTTTTAATTGTCTAAAGTTTTACATATGTCTCCTTTTTCCCCCGCTTGACACCCCTTTCCCCTCCCCCCCCCCCAGCCATTCCCACTCTGGGCAAGCCCCCACCACCCCAGTGTCTGAGTCCATTGGTTATGCTAATATGCAAGCAACAACTTTGGTTGCTCTCTAACCCCCCCACCTCTCCTGCCATTTTTCTCTGGATCTATTCTTGTTCATCAAATTATGTTGATCATTAAACCCCACATATGAGTGAGATCATGTGATATTTATCTTTTTCCGACTGGCTTATTTCACTTAGCATAATGCTCTCCAGGTCCATCCATGCTGTTGCAAATGGTAAAAGTTCCTTCTTTTTTATAGCAGCATAGTATTCCATTGTGTAGATGTACCACAGTTTTTTAATCCACTCATCTGCTGATGGGCATTTAGGCTGTTTCCAAATCTTAGCTATTGTAAATTGTACTGCTATGAACATAGGGGTGCATATATCCTTTCTGATTGGTGTTTCTGGTTTCTTGGGATATAGTCCTAGAAGTGGGATCACTGGGTCAAATGGGAGTTCCATTTTTAGTTTTTTGAGGAAACTCCATACTGTCTTTCACAGTGGCTGCACCAGTCTGAATTCCCACCAGCAGTGCACGAGGGTTCCTTTTTCTCCGCATCCTCACCAGCACTTGCCAGTTTGTTGATTTGTTGATGATAGCCATTCTGACAGGTGTGAGATAATATCTCGTTGTTGTTTTGATGTTAAGAATTTTAAATGTTTTTTCACTGTAAATATTAGTCTTGGTATATTGAAAAAAGATTTCTGGCCATTTGAACCAGGCTCTGTATTTTAAAAGAATAACATAAGGCCCTGGCCAGTTGGTTGGAGCATCATCCCATACACCAAAAGGTCGTGGATTCGATTTCCAGTCAGAGCACACACCCAGGTTGCAGGTTTGATCCCCAGTCAGGGTGAGTAGGGGAGGCAACCAATCAATGTCTCTCTCACATCGGTGTTTCTCTTTATTAAAAAAAAAGAATAATATAAGTTTCCTATTAGCAAGAATTTTGTTATGTCTCCCAAACAGAAATATGAATAGGAAGAACTGTTAATTAGTTTATTTCTTTGTCTTGGTAGTCCTTCAGCTTATTGGTCTAGAGTGAATTCCCAATTTTTGTGGTTATATCAATTATAATAATCTTTGTCACATGTTAAAATTCTACTTGTTGGATGTTTCATTAGTCTTTCTTTAGGAAAGTTTCACTTCTCTCAGGTACTTTTGTTAGAGTGTTTGGGAGTGGTTTGGCTCCAAGCACAACCATCTCATTACCAAAATGTATTTTAAAGGGGAGACCATATTTATTTGCTGTCTAAAAATATTAAATGTTCACTTGATTTCTTGAATAGTTGACTTGTTTCTGTAATTGCACATAAGCTTGTTGTATTTTTGAAATAATGCATTTTAAAAACAATTTAGATATGTTTAGCCATCAGGATTTAAGCATGTCAGTTTTGGGTGGCATGAGAGTTGTTCATGATGGCAAACTAGGTGATTCCAACCAACCCTCTCACTAAAAATAATTTACAGTGGTGGGCAAAGTGCAGAGATTTTGTGAGGAATGAGTTAAGTATACTTAAAAATTGACATTACATTACACTTTTGTGTTTCAATTTATTGGTGATATGGGGACTAAAACCTTTTAATTTTTAGGATAACAGGGCATAAATGCTTTAAAGATAATTTTAAAAAGAGTGTTACTTTTCACACATCTTACATCTTATTCTTCTGCCCTCACTGAGGGAGCTCGCTCTTTGAGAATACTACACAGGGTGTTAATAATCTTTATGCAGACAAACTAGCAAACTCCCAAAGAAATTTTAGTGATGACAAAGTATTTATCTTTTAGGCTTTAAAGAGTCTTCAAAGAAAAAATGTCCCAGAAATATCTGGTGTTAACCAGTAACTCACATGGTACTGGCAGCTCGCCATTTCTCAGTGCCTTTTGGGTTCTTCCATTTTGCTCTTACGAGGCCGGATAAACCTGTGTCTTTGTTGCAGTTACTTTATTCCCATTATAAATAAAAGCAACAAATGTTTATTGAGCACCCATGGAGAGGTTTAAGACAGAGACCTGCCCTGAACCAAGCATGCTATATATGCCATACATACTTTTGAATATAGTTACAATTAAATGCTTATGTTTTATATACTTTATTGAACATCTACTTATATATCTTTTACTTTATGCCACGAGCTGTTTTAAACATACTGTCAATATTAACTCATCTAATCCTTATAACAACCTCAAGAGATAGGTGCTATTATATCCATTTTATTGCCATCCTTAGGTACAGAAGGGTAAGTAACTTACCCAAGATTACATAGCTCATCAAAGGCAGAACTAGAAAGAGAACTGGCCCAGTGGCTCCTGAGTTTGTGCTCTTACCTGCCATGCTTTACTAACTCTGTAAGTAGGGGAATTCCCTCCCTCCCTCCCTCCCTCCCTCCCTCCCTCCCTTTTATTCAGTAAATATATATTTTTATTTAAGTGTAGTTGGTTTACAATCTTATAGTAGTTATATTAGTTTCAAGTAGTTATATTAGTTTCAATGTAGTGATTCAACAATTTTATACCTTACAGTGTGATCACCCCACTAATTCTAATAATCATCTGTCATCGTGTAAACTTATCACAATATTAATGACTGTATTCCCCTTTCCCTTTTCACTCATTCTCCCATCCTCTCCCCTCTGGCAACCAACCATCCCTTTGGTCTCTGTTTCTATGAGTCTGTTTTGTTTTTGTTTTAGTTTTCTGTGTGTTTTTTGTTGTTGTACTTTTATTTTTAAAGATTGCACATATAAATGAAACCATACGGTGTTTGTCTTTTTCTGCCTGACTTATTTAACTTAGCATAATACCCACTGCCTTTCTTAAGACAAATTATTATTTTTAGGATTCAGTTTATATTATGCTGGAGGCCTGGTGCACGAAATTTGTGCACTCGAGGGGTGGGTCCCTTAGTCCGCTTGCACCCTTTCGCAGTCCGGGAGTCCTCGGGGGATGTCTGACTGACGGCTTAGGCCTGCTCTCCACTGTCAGTCGGACATCCATAGCACTGCTGCGGAGGCGGGAGAGCTCTTGCCACCGCCACTGCACTTGCCAGCTGTGAGCCCAGCTTCTGGTGCACTAACCACCAGGGGGAAGCTCCTGAACTGAGTGTCTGCCCCCTGGTGGTCAGTGCACGTCATAGCGACTGGTCGTTCTGCCGTTCGGTCGATTTGCATATTGGCCTTTTATATAGGATTCTTTGAATTATGGGCGAAATGGGAAAAATTTGTAAGTAGAAAATTATTTTCTCAATCACTAGCAATTCCTAGAGTAATGAGTTATTTTTTTCCAATAGGAAGATAAAGTGTACAGAATATGGGTAGGTGGAATAACTGCTGATCATGATGAGAGGTAGGCAGATGTTGTAGAAATTCAGCACATTAATAACAGATGATGAAGTCTGTTCCAAAGATCTACATTATAGTAAAAAGGAGATCACATTTTGTAATTTTAAAAAGCGAATTTGGTGAACATAGGGAACTCAGAATGGTTTCCTTCCTATATCTCTATTACTTAGGAACTAGATAGATAAATGGGTTTTTGTTTGCTGCTTTCAGAAATGTTAAAATACAATAATGGTTTTAATAAATTTGGAGAAACAGAAGAAGGTTAACATTTTAATAGAAATCATCATTTATTTTATTAAATCAGAAGATCTCTTTCACTGTAGGATTGTCTGGGCCCCCTGGTGCCGGAAAATCAACCTTTATAGAATATTTTGGAAAGATGCTTACTGAGAGAGGGCACAAATTGTCTGTGCTGGCTGTGGATCCTTCTTCTTGTACCAGTGGTGGTGAGTATTGCCAACTCTTCTTAAATTGCAGATTAGGGGCTTGGCGGGCTCCCTGTTACAAGTTAGTGGGAATTGGCACAGTCAGGTGACTTCTACCCGCTAGCTGAGTTTGGCCTCACTGAAGGAAGGGAGTTCTGGGGGTGAGGTGGAGGCTGAAGGAGGTACTGGGCTTTATAGACCAGGTTAGGCCAGGAGTGGCCTGGGTACTTAGAGAACTAGGAGAACACTGCCACAAATTGAAGATAATTAAAAGCAAATTTCATCCCTTTGTTTATCACACCTGAAGCTACGCCCCTCTTCCCTCCTGTTTTTCCTGGCTGCATCAGCTTCTACACAATTCAGAAAATGGGTCCTTCCTCATTCGTTACTTTCCTCTTATTGTTGTAACATTTCTTAAGCTTAAAAAAACACACACCAAAAACCACCTTATAGCTTTATAACTTGTCACCTGTTTACATGACATGTTCAGTTGAACAGAAAGCTCTTAGAGGGCCCATGTGGTATCCCGCTGTCCCGCTACAGCACTTAGCATAGTACACTGCACAGGGTGCTTGCTCAGCAGTTACTGACTGATTCGAGGTCATGCAGTCACTCAGTTTAATTTGCAGCACATCAGAGATAAATGAATAAAGGTAGTTCTGCAAAGGGTCATTTAAGGAAAACATAAAGCATTCCATTCAAATAGGAAAGGTTTTTCTTCTCTTACCCCCTTGATGATTTAAGCTTCTCACATTACAGTTACCCACGGAACAAGTATTTCAGTGCCTACTATAGGTGAGGCATTGTGCAAGGAAGTACTGTATCGTCTAACAGTGAATAAGACACAGTCCTCCTGGCCTTATGGGGCTTTATTTTTTATGAGAGAAACACAGGCAATTACAAAGTAGTATGTGTTGTGAATGAGGAAGTACCGTGTGCTTTGTGTGGCATTGTTTGCTTTGTATTCTGTGGGTTTAAGGCTAAAAGTCAAGAGAATATAGTAATATTTCTGGGACTTTATATTAATAGAGAGGTTGACAACAATTCATGTTACCACCCATTGAGAAATTTGGCTGAGAACATTCACAGTTTTTGATTCACTATAATAAAAGATTAATTATAAAATAAAATTCATGTTCACGAGGTTAAGATAAAATTCATATCAATGTAGTGTCTTCTTTACAGTCTAAGAACTTTGTTAAAGGTATATACCTGAATGAAGAATTTTTTACAGTAGCCCTCATTTCTATATAGGTGAGAAGGCTACCCTCCCTTCCCCATCCCCCATAATACTCTAGAATACTTGCAATAGCAAAAGAAAATAATAGCTTGGGGCAATACTAGCAGAAATGGTGACATAAAATAGTCTGATCCAAGTTGCGTAGCTATGTGGCTCCTGACCTTTCTCAAACCCAAAATGAGGATCCCTTTCCCAGGAAAAACAAAATATAAACATTGAAAGAAAAAAAAGTAAACAGAGATACACAGCATACTGTAAGTACAGATTTCTACCTCATTACTACAACAGTATATACATTTGAAAAATAGCATTACTTTAAGGTTTGAGAAGCAAACCTTGTGCTTTGCATTCATGTACCTCCTGCAGTAGCTTTGAGACCTTCCTAAGGGCCTGCACCCAACAGTTTTGGATTCACTGGCAAAGACAATTACATGGGAGAGTAATTTCATAATGTGGAGTTCATTGTGTTAGGATCTATAGGATAGTGATTTCACGTATAGCTTTGGCAGATTGTTGACTTACAGAGAGGATTTCATGCAGAAAATTACTTTAGAAAGAAGTTTCATGTGCAGTAAATAAGGTAGTTGAGACATGTGGTGAGTCTATGCTCCAGAATTAGAACCTATGAGAACTCTACACTTGGACCATAGGGAAAAGATCATGTTTTTAAGCAAGTTCTCAATGTTTAGCATCAACTTTATGTGGGAAAGTTAGCTCTTAGGCAGAGTGAAAATTAAAATTCAGTTTAGAACAGCACTACATTCTCAGATGTTAATATGCGGCTAAAAGAAAGATGTTCAAGGTGATTTCTGTAGTTCCAGGTCTTTCTGTCCTGCAGAATTTGCAAATATTGATGTTTGCCAAAATACTGCAGTAAATCACCGTAGGCATTAAATTAATTGCCTACTGTGAACAAGCATTCAGCATACAAAATATGTAAGACATGCTCCTGTGGGCGGGGAGCTGACGTTACAGCCGGGCTTCTCCACCTTGGCACTGACATTCCTGGTGTCAGCAGCTATCCTGTGTTGCAGGATGCTTAGCAATATCCTGGTCTCTACCCACCCGGTGCCACCAGCACCCTAACCCCCAGTTGTGACAAGTAAAAATATCTTTAGGCATTGCCAAATTTCCTCTGGGGCAAAATCACCCCCAGTTGAGAACCATAAACACAATGTTAAAATGACAGTAAAGAAACCACCCTGGCTGGAATGCAAGATTGGTTTGGGGCCTAGTGGAAGCTGAAATTGGACAGGCCGTGTCAGGCTGAAGAACCTGGATTTGAACCTCTAATGCAGGGATAGGGGATGTCCGGCTTGCATACAGCCCGCGAAATCATTTGGTCTGGTCCTGTCAAGGCATTAGGGGTGGGTTAATTAAATGTTCGATCAAATACAGCAGGCTAATTTTTAAGTTGAGAATTTTGTATGGCCCTTGAATGATGTTATAAATATTCAAATGGCCCTGGGCAGAAAAAAGGTTCCCCACCCCTGCTCTAGTCAGTGGGAAGCCATTATAGGTTTTGAGGGGCTAGAAATGCTAAAAAAAAAAAAAAAAAAAAAATTACTTGGGTAGCATTGTATACACTATGTGGGGGAAAAGCTCAATGATATGAAATACAATTTGAGGTTTTGGGAGAAATGTCATAAAACATTTGGCTCATTGATCACTGGCCCTTATAGGTGTTCCATGATTATAACTGTGTATTTTAGGATCACTCTTGGGAGATAAAACCCGAATGACTGAGTTATCAAGAGATATGAATGCATACATCAGACCATCTCCTACTAGAGGAACTTTGGGAGGTGTGACAAGGACTACTAATGAAGCTATTCTGTTGTGTGAAGGAGGGGGATATGACATCATTCTTATTGAAACTGTAGGTGAGTGTGATTTTCTGCTTCCTAACAAAATACTGTTCCAATGAACTCTGTATAAAGATGAATGACAACTAATTTCATTAATTATTCAGCAGATATTTACTAAAAGCATAATTAAATTTAAGATATATAGAGATATGAATATATAGGCTATAACCCTGCTCTTAGAGAGAAGAAAAATAAGCCATATATCTGGATAACTATTGCACAGGTGATGGGTTGTGAGTGTCAGAGAAGACCTGTAAGTGCCAGGATAACCTATGGAAATGGTACTTTAACATGACGCCTATTTTGTTTAAGCACATTTCAGATGTCTACAATGTCCACTAACAAAATTATTATAGTTGGGTGCCTGTTGAATACAGGGCTATGGTTATTTCATTTTTATATCCCTATGGCATAATTTTACGTGATGAAAATACTGAAAAGAAACCCAAGGAATTAACATTCTTATGGAGAGACCATCTATTATGTTACTGTATGATAAATGCTTGTGACACAACCTGATTCAGGTTTGGGGTATCAAGGAAGACTTCCAAGAGGAGGTGACAGTTGAACTCAGTCTTGAAGGAAGGATTGGAGCTACATAAAGTATGGGCTAAAGGGCATTTGCAAAGATAGAGGAGCCAGGGGATGTGGCCCATTCAGAGGATGGAAGTGTGCTCAGGATGCTTAGAGCAGCACGCATGAAGACTGGATGTGATTAGAGATGGGGCTGTAGGCTAGGAACTCTACCATCTGAGGCTGGATGGAGGGAAAGTTGCCCTAGTGGTAACAGGAGAATCCAGAGAGAAGAAGACCCTAAAGTGCCCGGTTGGTGTGGCTCAGTAGTTGAGCATCGGACCATGAACCAGGAGGTCACAGTTCAGTTCCCAGTCAGGGCACATGCCTGGGTTGTAGGCTCGATCCCCCATGGGGCGGGTGCAGGGGTGGACCAATCATTGTTTCTCTCTCATCAATATTTCTATCTACCTCTCTCCCTTTCTTTCTCTAAAATCAATAAAAATATAATTTTAAAAACATCCCAAACCTCGAAGTTGCATTTGGCTGCTTGTCCTAGAGACTCAAAATAACTGTGATTCAAATGCGAAAGAGGTGTATTTCTTTTGCAAAATAAAAGAAGCTTGGAGGCAGGTGTCCTGAGCAGATGTGTGGGCTCTACTGTGCCCTCAATGCCCCATTGTTGCACTTCGTTCCCAAGGTTGCTCATGGTTCAAAGATGGCTGATGAAGCACTACCTGTCACATCCATGTTCTGAGTAGAAGGAAGGAGAAAGGGGGATAAGGAAGGGAGAAGGCAGGCAGAAAAGTGTACACGTTCCTGGAAACCCCATCTAATGACTTGCTTCTGCGCGTTTATCACCTGTAGCTGAAAGGCGGTCTGAAGAGAGAACATGGTCTCGCACCAGGTCCATGGTCTCCTAGTAACACTGGGGCCAGGAAGTAGGGAAGAATAAATGCTGAATGGGCAACTGCAAGTCTCTGCCACACTGAGGAAGGGGAGAGTTTTGAGAGGAGTTTAGTGGAGCGGGGGATGTGGAAGTCCCATGTAAGTGGATTGAGATTAATGTGAAGTAGTCAGATGAAGACAATGAGCATGTATTGCTCCCCCCTCCCCCCCCTAGAAATTTAGCTCTATAGAGAAGGTGGGAAATCTGGTGATGATTGGAGGAGGTTGAGAGATTTGGTCTGTCTTTGTTTGGTTTGGTTTGGTTTTCAGATGAGAAAGACTTGAGTACAATTTACATGATGTGCTGAGGGACAAGAGCCTGTAGACACAGCAAGGTTAGAGACGAAGCAGAGTGGCCCCAGAGGAGGGCAGAAAAGAAGGTCATATCTTGTAATGCTGGAAATGGAGAGGAAGCAGGAGGCAGAGCTTATTTTGCATATGCTTATTTGTGAAGGGTGAGAGGGAGCAGCTGGAGGGTGAGAGGGAGCAGCTGGAAGGTGAGAAGGAGCAGCTGGAGGGTGAGAGGGAGCAGCTGGAGGGTGAGAGGGAGAAGCTGGAAGGTGAGAGGGAGAAGCTGGAGGAGGGAGGAAAAAGCTGGAGGGGAGAAGGAGAAGCTGGAGCGGGAGGGGCAGAAGCTAGAAGGAAAAGGGAGAAGCTGAGGAAGTTCTTGCTGTCAGTAGGTACCAGGGTCGTCATCATGTGGAGAGATTATGGGACACTGACTGTTTGTATGGCCACTGTGAGAAACGGGAAGGAGCTGACTGAGGGTTTTTAGGGGCTTTGCTTTTACAGGGCTGTGAGGAATTTGCAGGAGACATTGGAACCCATGAACTTATAGTAGTGCTTTAGATCCTCACTTGAGCAGTTTCTCCAGTGTGCCTATAGAGGCCAGATAACCACACTGACCCATAGGGTAGGGGTTTGCAGGGCTGGTGTAGAAAGATGAGAAGGCAAGAAAACGTATGGGCAGGCATAGTGCAGGTTAGAATCACAGTGCTCAAGCTGCTCACTGATGAAGGGAAACCAGGAGAAAGCCACAGGAGTGAGGAGGGAGTGGAGGTCTCAGGGTTCCTTCCCCATTCTTTTAGAGACTGAGACTAATGAGAAGGACAGGAGAGACAGGAAGGATGACAGGTGTGCTGTAGGGTGAGACATGTACTAAGTCCTGCAGAGGTGGGTGTTTAAGGGGGGTATCGGGTTGAGAGGCTGATTGAATGAGTGAATGAAGTGGAATGGAAATGATGGTCAGTGTAGTTGAAAAAGTCAAATTACTGTGAACATTTTATTGTATGGTTGTGATTTAAAATTTCAGGTGTGGGTCAATCGGAATTTGCCGTTGCTGATATGGTTGACATGTTTGTTTTACTGCTGCCACCAGCAGGAGGGGATGAATTGCAGGTAATTGTTTTGACTTTTTCCTCCCCAAAACTCAAAGCATACCTCTCTGAAAGTGCAAGTTTCAAATGTGGATTTTGTTTTTTGTTTTTGTTTTGTTTTTGTAAATTAAGTTGATATTAGTGTGGGGAAAGAAACAGCAGCATCCACATTGGCTGAAATACTTGTCAGAGGCAGATTCTGTATATTCTTCCCAACTGTAGTAATAAGAATTTATGACCTTGAGCTAATGATATAAGTTGGATGTTTTCACATGGAACATGGGAGTGATGTAGTATATGGGCAGCTCCGACAGGAAGGGACCACTGTCACATGGTGTTTGTAGAACAGTTGGCTCAGAAGTTCCTCATGAGATACCACTTTGATTTTTATCGGGATCCCACTACCATGGTTTATGGATTGTAAAATAGGATTCTTGCTTTCCTCCTGCAATTCAAATCCAGCACTGACCACCTGGAGCTGACAGCCTACCCAGGTGGAGGGCACTGTCCTCCAGAAGATGCCCTCACTCCAGACACCAGCAGCAGGCTTGGGGGTTCCCAGCCCACCCACGGCTCTGACCAGCTGGCCACAAATGGGGGGGCAGGGGTGTTCCCCACAGGTTTGATGATTAACTAGCATGACTCACAGAACTCAGGGAAGCACTGTATTATAGTCACAGTTTTATGATGATACAAATCAGGAGCAGCCAAATGAAGAGACACAGAAAGAGGTCTGGAAGGGTCCCAAACTTGAAGCTTCTCTGTCCTCAGGACACATTTCCTCCTGGCACATGATGTGTATCTCCTGCCAGGGAGTTCACCTGTGCATCGGTGTCTGGAGTTCTTATTAGGGTTTCTTTATATAGTCGCACGCCACTCACCGAGTCATTGTCCACATGACTGATCTCAGTCCCCAGGCCCTCCCCCACCCCCATCCTTCCCCAGAGGTCAGACCCAAGGGCCCAACCCTCTCATCACAAAGTTGCCCTTTCCGGTGTGAGCAGCTCCCATTCTGAACTCAGGAATAGTCCAGGCACCCATGGAATAACACAGACACGCCTGTCACTCAGGAAATTCCCAGGGTTTAGAGGTTACTTCCCAGGAACCCTGGACAAAGAACAGATAAATTCTTTATTATACAGTACCTCCCTCCTAATTGTAAATTTTAAAAAACAGTGACAGCAGACTATGGATGCTGCAATCTAGAAACATTAACATAGATTTAATCATTGAAAATTACATTTAAAAATATTTGAAAAGAAATATTGATCTTAGATAGAAAAATCTACATTTTCTAAATAAGGTTTGGCTTTAGATTTCCAGTGTTTTTATGCAATGTAATTTAAATCAAGAGATTGAGGCATTTTTAGCCATCAGGTTATTTTTCCTCAACAGCAAATTAGAAAAAACAACAACGCTGTGTACATTTAAGAAAAACTTCACAGACTTTGTTTCCAGAAACAGATGTGGAGACAGGTGTTTTCTGTTCAAGCATCTCAGTGATGGGTGCTTTTGCATCTTGCATTGTTAGCACATGAGAAGAATCCTTCACGAGACAATGTGCCTGTCTCCTGCCATGTGTCTTGATGACTTATCTACTCTAATTCTGAATGCATTTCAGCAGGTTAGGCTCTAAACTGAAAAGAAGCATTACAGATGACTTCCATATCCCAGGAGGTGATGCTTTTGAGTAATTTCTGTCAGTAATTGTGATTCCTGGTACCCAGGGCTTGGGCAGATGCAGAGAAGACATTAGTTAATGAAGTGTATGACTTTCAAAACCTTAGTACCCATAGGTGTCCCATTTGTTTGCTGCAATTAAATTAAATATTTCTGATAAGTCACTTTCTTCTCCTTTTCTCTTCAGGGTATCAAAAGAGGTATAATTGAGATGGCAGATCTGGTAGCTATCACCAAGTCTGACGGAGACTTGGTTGTACCAGCTCGGAGGATACAAGCAGAGTATGTGAGTGCACTGAAATTACTCCGTAAGCGTTCAGAAGTCTGGAGACCAAAGGTGAGCTTATGCTCCATTCTGCATTTTTCACGCTGCGTACACTGGGCATGTTAGAGGATGGGAGTCCCCAGCTAGACATATAATCAGTCTTTGCTTGTATGTAAAATTATGAGTATGTAGTCATGATTTTAAATATAATTCTTTAACCACTAAATGCTAACAACTACATGTGAGGTGACAGATTAGATTGCTTAATGCTTGACCTGAGCCATTAGGAAATGATAGCAGATCCATTCCGAAAGAAACCGTCCTTATGATTATGGAGTAATTAATGATTTGATGATCTATAATAGAGGTTGAGTAAGACAGAAAAGGCTTTTGAAGTGATAACTTCCCATTATGCTTGGTGGGTGCTGTTTTCAATAAGGGAAAAGGAAAATCCTGTAATAAGTGATGCAATAATATTGACGTGGCAGCTTTATCTGCAGGAGGACTCTGTTATTAAAGACTAAACTAGCCCTCGCCAAGTGGCTCAGTTGGTTGGAGCAAAGTCCAGCACACCAAAAGGTTTCAGGATTGATCTCCAGTCAGGCTGCATATGGGAGACAATCCATCAATGTTTTTCTCTCTCTCCCTAAAAATCAATAAAAACATATCCTCAGGAGAGGATTGAAAAAAAGACTAAGCTGTAGTCACTGTAGTGAGAATAGTGATGACATAGTTACCTTTAGCTCCCAGCCTCCCCCAGTCACGTGTGTGTTGGTCCAGAGCAGTCAGGTGCTATATGTTCTGCTCTTAACATTTGCTGAATCAGGCAACTTGGACAGAGTTGCTCAACTGGGTTTCATTTTCTGGCACTCAGGCCTCAAAAAAACCTACCTAGCAAGGCCCTTCTCGTCCTTGCAACCCTCTCACTGTTTCCCAGGATGCCTCTGAAGACCATCTGAGCAATCCTAAATCCAAATAAATTTCTGGGCTAGAATACTTGACCTTGAATCAGTAATTCATTTCTGCTGTGCATTTAGGAATCCTAGTAAGTTACCTTGGTGTATTTCCCAGTATATTAACTTTGACACATCAATAAAATGTCTCCTCCTTGCCATTGCCTCAGTCCTTAGACTGTAAGAATGAATTGGCAAGTGTCGGAGTCCCATGAAAGTGTGTTCTATCATTTTAAGTAACACAGTTCTGGTTTTGCCCTTTCCAATAGGTAGTTCGTATTTCTTCCAGAACTGGAGAGGGGATTGCTGAGATGTGGGATAAAATGAGAGAATTCCAGGACCTGATGCTTGCCAGCGGTGAGCTGACATCCAGACGACAGAAGCAGCAGAAAATCTGGATGTGGAACCTCATTCAGGAGAGCGTGCTAGAACATTTCAGGACCCACCCCACCGTGCGGGGCCAGATTCCTCTCCTGGAAAGGAAGGTGCTCAGCGGGGCCCTTTCCCCAGGGCTAGCGGCAGACTTGCTGCTGAAAGCTTTTAAAGCAGAGACTAATGAGATGTAGGTTACATGGTAATTGTACATATCGTTTCATAAAGTATTTTAATATTAAAAGTGATTCTTCTGTGGTGCCCTTGGCCTCCCTATTTGTGAACCGTGCTTGAAAACTGAAGAATGTTAGATGTGGATGGCCAAGGTCAGGTGGTCGGACAGTGTTCGTAAGGTGCCTGTTGTACGTTACTGTTTTCCATTTTTTTCTGTTCCCTTCTATTCTTGTACCTGGCACAGTGGCCTGTAAAATAGTTTCTTCTCATCAGTCAGGAGCAGAGAAAGCTGAGTGGTAGATCGTGTACCTTAAAGTACCTCCTTGGATTCTGTGTTCTCTGGGAATTTCAAGAGAACCTGGAAGCAAAGTCACCACATTTCTGAGGCCAGAATGATACACAGAGGGTTTCTGAGAGCCGAAAATCGTGAGTGACTGCTACAAGAATTTCTGAAATGGCCATGTACATGCATGACAAAGCAGTTGGAATGTGCTGTGATGTGAGCACAACGTTCAGGTTTCCTTATCTGAGACTGAGTATAAGAAAAGCTACTTTACAGGGTTGTTGGAATAACTAAAGGAGAAATTGTAAAATGGCTAGCACTCAATAATTGGTAGGTGTTGCTAGAAATATTACACTTGGACACCCCTACCAGGTCTCTGTTCTATAATACAGACTGGCATCATTTAATTTTAGTTTGGGCAAACTTCTTAATCTCCCTGTGTCTCACTTCCCTCGTTAGTAAATGGGGTTGACAACAGTGTCCACTCAAGAGTTGTTGAAAAGGACTATTTTATTTAACATACATAGTGCCTGGACATAGTAAGTGCTAAATAAATATTTACCAATAGTCCCTACCTCTTAGGGTGGTGGTGAGGATTAAATGAATTAGTCTTCCTCCAGCTTAGAAGGATAATTCTTTTCTGAAGAAAACCTCATAGGTTGACTTCGCCTTTGTCAAAAGCACAATTACCACTAATTTTTGTAGGTAGGCAGAAATATGCTATGTTCCAAACTGAGCTCCAAAATTGGCAGGCATGTTGCTAAAACCATACCAAATTTCATTAAAGTGACTACTGTTCCTTGTACAGGTACAGCTGCAGGGAACATTAGCAATCGCCATACAGCCTAGCAAGGAACTTTCTCTTCGTAATTGCTCTAGGCATGGCTGCTCACCTCCTCCCCCGAGCTATGTGGCCATTGCCCGGGCTACACTGAAGACAAAAGCTGGTGAACGCGTGGTGGCTGGCACTCACTCAGTGTTAGCATTGTCATGCAAGGAAAATGAATAACGATGAGCAAGTTGAAATTTTTCTTAAAAAGGAACAATCTGAAAGAAATTTTAGCCTATTTGTCTTTCTTTGCTTCCACAATAGTATTTTGGTTAATTGGTTACTAAATTTATGAACTTTTTTTTAACCCATTTGACATAAATGCTTGGTGATAATCCTGTCTCATGAGGTATAAATAAGTTTACTTTTTTGTCACTAGTGGTAAGTTTAACAAAATATTAAAGTCGGTACAAAAGTAGTTCTAAAATATTGAATTCCCCCCCCCCCCCAGAAAAAAGTGAACTTTGTACTGTAAAATGTAGATGATGCTAGTGTGAGTCAAAGTACATTAATACGTACCTAAAATTTAATACATACATAAAGGTAATCTTGGGGTATTTTATTTTGCTTAGCGACCTCAGCATCTTGATGGAATGAGGTGAGGGCACATGTAAGCCAGTAAACTATTCTACTCTCATCAAGTCTAAATTCTTAATTAATGTTGCTTTTAATTAACACAGAGGATATCCTCTGACTTCATTCTCAGAGCTCTGGCCAATCTTAGAATTCTGTAGAGAGATATCTTATGATGGATGACAGGACAGCTATTTATTAGGCTCATACTCAGGTGCCAAATCCTGTCACATATGGAACCCAACTATTTCAATGATCAACACGTTCTTAAGAATAAAGTCACATTAGCTTTTATACCCAAATTTTGCTGGCTTGGGATTCCCTCACATTACAAAGGATCCCAGTCCCCTGGAAAGTCCTCTCGCAAGTATTTTTGGAAGTTCCAGAGGTTCTTCACTGATTCACAAGTAAGCTCACACTCTTGGGTGCCTCACTGCTGCCAGGCTCGTGCTGGGCCTCCACTGTTTCCGCTGCCACTGCTCCTGTAGGGAATGCGGCCCTGCTTAGGTGTTCCCAAACTGTGTTCCCAGAGCACAGGATCCTCACGTCTCTTCGGGCTGGGTAGCTCTCCTGCCTCTTCCCCCAGGACCTAATAAACATATAATCTCTGCAGAAGACTAGGTCCCCCAAAAGCCCCCTTTCAAAATGCCTTTCAACTCCAAAAGATGCCTGGATAGTTGGCATTCTCTCCTTTTCTGGCATATCATCCGTAGGTGGAGTCGTGTTCTCCCAGCTTCACGTATACCGGGGTGGGCAAAAGTGGATTTACAGTATAATACAAATAAATAATACAATAACTAATCAATATTAATACAAGAACAAACTCTGTTTTGCGTACTTGCAACTGTAAACCTACTTTGCCCTGTATGTTACTGCTGATTCTGTGAGCCTCCCCTCAAGAGAGGCATTGCTACTGCCACTTTACACAAAGGGAAATGGAGCAAGAGGAAGACTGAGAAATTTATTTAAATTCACCATTCCTAAATATGATGTGTTTATACAATAGATTTTAAAAAATATTATTTTCCAAGTTGCTCAGAGCACTTCATGACCTTCATCTCGTGCTTTCTATGAGATAGTACAGTGACAGGCATTCCCTTCATTATAGACGCCTCTGTGGTGTAGTGTGGGTAAGGGATTGTGCGTAACCCATAAGTTTCTGTGCAGTAGTTTATCTTTACGACCTTTCTCCTGTAACCACTATCTTAGATTTTGCTCTTTTGGAAAATGGTGCCTCAAGGTAGTTTTCCCAGTAGACTTTTCTGCTTAAGTTTGAAGATACTATTTTAGACATTAAAAAAACAAAACGAAAGAAAACTTAATATCAATTTCTATAGTAGCCAGGACTCTTGGCTAGAAATAGCAGAAACCCACTAGCTTAGGCAAAAAGGGAATTATTGGCTCATCTACTCATACAGGGAGAAGGGGAGGGGTGCAACAAGCCTTAGAAACACACACGCTGTGAGGATTCTCCATGTCCTCATCTCTTCTTGTGTGTTGACTTCATGCTCCTGGCTTCCTCCACACATAGATGGAGGTGTGGCAGCCAGCAGCACCTAGGTCCCGAGGAAGGACTTCCTATCTCCACAGATTTACTAGTAATCCTGAAAGTCCTGGGGAAGCACTCGATTGGCCTGCCTGAAAGGTCACAGGCCCGTCTCCATGGCTAGTGTGTGGGGTACTATGATTGACAGAAAACACTTGGAGTTGGGGAAGGACCTGGTCTTCAAAATAAGTGGGGTGTCAGTCACAGGATAAAGTAGGATGCCAGGCAGGCAAAACAATCATCTACTATAATATTTTAATCTCCAAATACTTGAAATAAAGTAAGCTATAAATAAATAGATGTTATTGATGTGTTATACCAGTGATTTTCAACCTTTTTCAGCTCATGGGACACGTAAACTAATTGCCAAAATTCTGTGGCACACCAAAAAATATGTTTTTTTGCTGATCTGACAAAGAGGATAGGTTTGAGTTTGATTTATTCACACCGGATGGCTATTGTGTTGGCTGTTGTCATTTTTTGTTTGCCAACCTAAGGGAAAAGAGGTCAGTGCCCCTGACTAAGTAGTCAGGGATTGCATTCTTACAGCACGCCAGTTAAAAATCACTGTCATACTAAAAAACGTGAACTTCAGGGAAAGGGTTGATTAATTATTAACCTAATTATTGGTAATATGCTACCAAAACACACAAGTCATGAGGGCCTTTCTAGCTCTTAATTTTGTCTCATATTTTACAACTCTAGTTTCCACTTTAATACTTCATAGTTTCTTGGTTCCCAATTTCAAATTCCTGACAGAAATAGGATGGGTCTGTTTATCTTTGGGAGGCAACAGAGGTCACTGAGGGAGATCTGTGGTGGGTGTTTCAGGGGGTGAATAAAGTATAAATACAGTTCCTTCCTATTCTGCAGGAGCAGTTTGTAGGGCCCAGTTTCTTCAGTTTCCTGGGTGGGGCAGGTATGATGTATATTTCCACCACAGAACAAATTATTGGGTGGGTAAGTGGGTTTCAGAGGGGTGAAGTGATTTGCTTAAGCAGCCAGTGTGACTTGGACTCAAGCCTACTTCTCCTAATGCTTTGCTCAGTGATCTATTACATGGATTAGAAACCAGCTCTTAAAATGTATTGCCTGATAACCATAATCTTTTATATGATTCCTGCTCTTCCTTTGAAGGTTATCAGTCTGTTTAACTCTAGAAATGTCATTGTTTACTGGAGATGTGCTGCACACACTGCATCTTTATTTAGGAAGAGAGGCCCAGTGCACAGATTCATGCACATTGAAAGTAAATTAATTAGAAGGTGGCTGGCAGGGTGAGACAGGCTGGACACCCCCTAGAGCCAACCTCTCACGGTCCCTCCCCTAGCCGGCCACACCTGGGTTAGCACCCGGGCTCTAAGGGCATCTGCGGAGTGAGTGGGGTCCCTCTGGCCTGCGGGGATGGGGCCGCAACCAGCATCCCCCAAGGGGTCCCCGAGTGCAAGAGGGCACTCTGCAAAGAGGGCACTCTGCTGTCACTCTGCAGCTCCTGAGTTGAGCATCTGCTCCCTGGTGGTCAGTGCATGTCATAGCTACCAGCCAGTTGGCCAGTCGGCCAGTCGGCTGGTTAATTAGGCATATATATATATATATATATACACACACACACACACACACACACACACATACACTAGAGGCCTGGTGCACAAATTGGTGCATGGGTGGGGTCCAGTCGGCCTGCCCCAATAGGGGCCGATTGGGGTTGGGCCAGTGGGGGGGAGGGGCTGCGGTTGGTTGTCTGGCTGGCCCTGCCCTAATCAGAGTGTGGGGAGCCGATCGGGGCTGATTGGGGCCCCAATCAGACCGGTTGGCTGCCACAGTGCTCATCATAGCAACTGGTCATTCCGGTCGTTCTGTCATTCCGGTTGGTTGGCTTTTATATTATAGATAAGAACTTAAGAAATCACACCACCTCTGGATAAAACCAGTGATTTTGCTGGTCCCAGCATCGTTCTTCTCACCAGCTCCAGTCACTTGGGGCTCTTGGAATAAGAGCTGACACAGATCGTTTTACTCAGTAACTTGTAGAGCAGCATCATCATTGTTATGGTGTCAATTAGATACACTGAGGTCCTAATCCCCAGTATCTCAGAATGGGACCTTACTTGGCAATAAGGTTGTTGCAGATATGCTAGGCTGAGGTCATGCTGGAGTCCGATGGGCCCTGATCCAATGTGACTGGTGTCCTCATAAGAACACAGTCATGTGAAGACAAAAGACAGAGGGAGAACTCTGTGATGATGAAGACAGAGACTGGAGTGATCCAGCTTCAAGCCAAAGAATGCCAAAGATGACTGGAAAACCACTGGCATCTGGGAAGAGGCGAGGACAGATTCTCCCACATTCCAGAGGGGCCTGGGCCCTACTGACACCTTGATTGCGGATGTCTAGACTCCAGAACAGTGACACAGTCCATTTCTGTGATTGAAGCCACCCAGTTTGTTGTACTTGGATACAGAAGCCCTAGGACACTAGTGTCAACCTCCGTCTGAGTCTAACTCGAAGAGGGACATTCTACAAAGATTTAATATGCTCTTCCCCACCCCAAATAAGAATGCATTTTTGACCTCCCAATTCTGCCTTTCCCTCAGGACCTTGAAAATCCATAAAACCATAGGAACACAAGAGATTCCTCATGCTTCTTTTGACAAGGTACCGTGCTTTTGTTGATATTCAGTATTGGGCATTGACTATCCCAAAGGGCCTAAATTTTATAAGTCTGGGAGGTTGGGTTTCTGTAGGGAGGGATTCAGGACATCACAGAGACAACCTAAGGCTATTAGCTATGAGCAACAGAGAAACCACCATGACCCGTCTGGCCACTGCAGGCTTTTCTGCATGAGGAGATAATGCCCGATACCCACCAGGGAGTGGGGAAAGGATGGAGCATATAAAACATGTTCTGCCCTTATAAAACTAACTGGTTTATTAAACAAAATTGGGATCACAGTGTTTGAAATCAGTTAAAATTTTCAAATAGTAAAAATAACCAAACAATACATTTCTAAAAAGAAAAGAAAACTATCCTTCCTTGTAGGCATCTCCTCATTAATTTTATCAATTTCCTTTTCCTGTTCCTTTGCATGTTTACCCTCTTTTAATTTCTATCTAGTCCTTTTGCAACTGGTTCCTTGGTTCCTATGTCCTTTAGACCATGGGCCACACAGTGTTTGATAAGTGACTAAAAATTTCCAAATGACACAGTTGGTAAGCATGAGGAAATTATTCCAAGATCAAGGACTGAGAATTAATATTATTATGATTGACAGACACAAACAGTTATGGACTGTAACACGTTCTATATACTCATTCAGCTGTTGGCCACACTTACCCAAATATCAGAATTTGGCACCTTATGGAGGAGACAGATTCTTGCTGAGGTGGAAGCGTCAGCTTTATGTGGGATCTTCTCAAGCGAATTCTGCTTTTGCTGGCCTTTGTTTTCTTCCTAGGTTTTACCTTGGAATGGCATCAGGAAGTTTCTGCCTCCAAAGCTTACAGCCTGAACTGTCCAGTCTGTGGTGATAGAAATTGAAATAGTGTGTGTGTGTGTGTGTGTGTGTGTGTCTGTACATGCTGTTTTGACTGGAAAGGGACCAAAATGAAACATCTGGGTAGTAGTTACATGGATGTACACACATGTAATCAGTGTACTTGTGTACTTTACTGTTTGATGTTACAGTTAAAAAAAAAAAAATATTGCTTGATCCAGCCTCTTACCAGGCTGTCAGTGGTTGGGGCTGGAGATCTGGTCAAGATCTAGTAAATTCCATAGACGACACACCAGCCCTTGTCCTAGTGGTAGAAACCTCTAGCCTTTTCAGCTCATGGACTGTTATAGAACAGCAATACCCCAAGATGCTCCCCACCCCACAAAAGGGGTGTGTGGTCCAGTAAGTTTAGGAAATGCTGCACTTTTTAGGCTCCTTCAAAAGACTGACCGTGAACACTGAAATAGTAAAGGCTGTAAGTCCTACAGCAAAGAAACATGTGTATCCCAACTGTCTGAAACTTAACCCTGACACTCTTTTAATTGTATCTGTTAACACTTTATTAGAATAATTGCCTTGTGTTTAGACAGAAGCCTGGTCAAGGCCCGCCCCTCCTCCCAATCAGGTGATATGTACGCCACCTGCTGGTTTTATTGGGTATGAGGTCACTCACTGAAAGCTATTTTCACTAAATGTACTCATAATACAGAGTTCATTCTCAAGGTGCTCTTTATTAGATTTTTTCACATTTAACATACCAGGGACTGAGCAACATAACTTGCCGTATTCAGTTACAAAAGGAAGTTTTTAGTGCAAACTCTCAACCTGGAAGTCAGACCATATGAATCAGCGCTGAATACCAGTGTCTAAGACAAAGAAGTGAAGCATTTGATCAAATGAGAGCCAAGAATGAGTGCAAAGGCCTTCAGAATTCTTGGATGTTCTAGAATAAATATGTATAATATACTTACAAAGGCCATTAGAATTCTAAGACATTCTACAGTAAATACCTATGAAAATAAATTTAGTCTGTTCTATTTATTTTCTAATTTGAAGTCTAAGTTATTTTAACAGATTTGTTCAATATCTAATAGACTGATAAGCTAAGCTATAATTCCATCCACACCCGATATTAGACATTGTCACTTAAATTGTTACATTTTACTACTCTTGATTCTTGAGATTATAATTGTAAAAAAGGATATTGTAATTGATTTGAGGAGAAGAAATAAAAATAATATAAAGGACCAGAAATGTGGTGAGTTATGGTAAAGTACAATTATTTGTTTTGTAAAGAGCTTATTACACTACATATTCTTATAGACTACCTCACAATATAAGAAAGTTTTAAAATATTTTCTACAAATAATCTTACATAATGTGTTCTATTTATTTTCCTGTCTCAAAACAATATATATCACTAGTAGAGATTTCTTTAAAACTACTATTTTGCCCGAATGGCTGAAGGTTTAAGCACACAAGCAATTGCTACCTAACACTGGGTGGGCCAAAAAGAGAGGTCAGTCCATTTCGCCCCTCTTTCACTATTCATCTTCATCTTCTTCTCGTCATATCTAGATTCCTCCAAGAGATCTCTAAAGAAATCCCTGCCTTCAACTCCACAAGCTAACACAGCTGGGTGTGCCAACACCTACCTAATCCTACTAGGGCAAAGGTGCCATGGTCCAAACTTCAAAGTTAAGGAAATAAATTCCTATTAAAAAAAAATTTTACACAATAAAGTGCACCCATTTTATTTTATTTTTTTAATTACATTTTTATTGGTTTCAGAGAGGAAGGGAGAGGGAGAGAGAGATAGAAACATCAATGATGAGAGAATCATTGGTCAGCTGCCTCCTGCACGCCCCGCACTGGGAATCAAGCCCACAACCCCAGTATGTGCCCTTGACCGGAATCAAACCCGGGACCCTTCAGTCCGCAGGCTGACGCTCTATCCACTGAGCAAAACCGGCTAGGGCCCTAATTTTAAATACTAGCAATTATTTGCAAATAATGCTATTCTCAAAGACACACGCCCTATGGTGTGTCAGCCTCGCTGTAAAAGGCTCTTTAGATTCAGCTCCTGGAGCAATATTCCTAGTATTCAGAGATCAGTTGCATCAGAACGTGTAAAAATATAAATACGCTGGTTTTTGAGCTTTTCCTCAGACCTGTGGTTTGTGAAAGTAGGGCTCGGTCCTCAAAATGTGTAACATGCCCCGTAGGTGCTGATCCAATCCCCTGTGGAGATTCTTTGTTCTTAGTGCTGATGATGGATCCCCTCAGAGTGGCTGATCGAGGTGAGGCACAACATCTGTATTTATAAGAATTCCACAGGTTACATGAATAAGTACAAGGGTTGAGAACTGCTCCAAGAGATGGTTAAAGAAGGGAGGAACTATTTGCCAGTGGATTGTGAATGCAGAGAAAGATAGGCAAACATATTAACCAAATTTAAATTATTCATGATGGATTCAGGAAATCATGTGAATAAAAAAAGATTGAATGCCATGACCTATCGTCCTAAAAAAGGTTCACCGTGACATTTCAATGACCTGAATTCTTAACCCTGGCTGCTCTTTAGAATCATCCAGGAGCGAGCTTTTAAAAAATACCAGCGCCTGGGTCCTCCTCCAGACCAATTAGATCAGAATCTTCAGGGGTGGGAAGAGGTGAGGCCTGAGCTGCTGCTTATCTTAACAGCTCCTGGGTCGACCTTGTGTGCAGCCAGCCTAAGCACCATTGCTCTGTGACATCAACAGTTTGAGTCACCTGCTATTGTTACATCACAAGCAGGTCATGTTTGCTTCCAGACCCGTTAGAAGAAATGAATGCTTGGCACTGCCCTATGATCTCTTGTTCCTACCTCTTAAACCACCATCTTTAAGATTTACTGTTCTATTTATAAAAGCAGTTGCTACCTGCTTTCTTGCCATACCTTGTAGCAATATATATTACTTGGAAGAACAAAGGCCAGAAAGTTAAATAACTTACAAATTTGCTAGTTAAAATTGGGGAGCATGAGGGCAGGAGTGTCTGTGGAATCTGTTGCTTGGCAACTTTTGACGAGCCCAGTCAATTACTTCTTGCCACTAAAAGGAAATTAACTCCTCATTCTGCAGAGGGCTTGAAAAGTCACCCAGAGCAGGCCATCCATAGCCATGTCGCACTTTCTCTACTTGACTCCACAAATACTTCTGCCCTTTAGCCCTCTTACTTCTCAGGAGTTTGATCTGATCAGACGCAAGGCTGGAGCATCTTGGCAGAATGAAACGAGATGGTCAGATTCTTCTCTGACAACCTACACGGGCAGTTACCGGAGGAAAGAACTGGATAAATCCACAAGAGGCCAATTTTGTTTAGCAGGAAAGCAGAAGCCTGAGTGTCGCCAGTAAGATTTCTTTGTAATTTGCACCTGAATATGTCACTATAATAGACAAGAATGCTATTAGAGAAAGAGGGTGTTGTAAACCCGGGAGAAACTTCTGCGTATTTTCCTGCTGTAAATGTCAGTGGGAAGAAGAGCCTAAATGTCAGTTATCAGCTGAAATGATGATTGTCTTCAGCTTAGTGCTTGTAGAATTAGAACTATGTACTCTTGAAAACATAAAAATATAAGTATTTTATTAAACTGTAGGTATTTGTTGTTCTCTGCTCAGTAAAGGGGTGCTTAGTTTTACCACTTTTAGCTGAAAAATTCCCCCAGAGCAGGAAGAAAGTTGACTAATCCTCCTTTGCTCTCCACTTGCTAATGTCTACCAATAATTGCAGTGTTGAGGGCCCAAAACACAGTTTCCAAATGTTTGCTATAAGTCAAGCCCTATTTTGAGGACCACCAAAAAAAAAAAAAGTATTTTCAGTTTCATATGGTAACTGAAACCACAGAGATTAAGTAACCAGCACATGGGAGGGAGATGCTATCAGTGAGTGGCTGTTGCGGGAAAGATCTCAATGAAGCAGGTTTCCGCTGAGCTGGTCTGGAAAGTGGGGAAACCACCCTGCTGGAGGGAAGGTGCGCAGAGGGAAAGGAGTGTTAATCCCCAGTGTAATCAGAGCTGCAGGAAATGTACATGGAGATGTGGGAAAACACGAGGACTCATGATGAAAGATGTCCCTCTGTGTATTAATTGTCAACTATCTTGTCCAAATTCTGGAAATCTATTTGAAAAATCAATTGGGTTATTGGCTCCGACTTGAGATGTGAGGACTCACTCAACTAATCCCCTAATAAATATTAGTTATATTGCCGTCCAGGGCTCTTCAAATGATCAAAATAATGCTTACAGCTCAGATGTCTCAGAAATGCTTTCCGATTGGGGTCCTTGTCTGGTTTATTCCACAGTCTCTGCATCTCTAATAGCTCTCAAGTATGTTGATATTTCAATTAATTTGGGAAGCACCTTGACTAATTCTGTGAATTTCAAGGCATCTCTTGGCCAGATCAGGGAATCTTTCTAGTACTGCTGGGGTCCTCTCTGAAAATAAATAGTTTGAAAGCTGCTATCAGAGTAGGAAAGAAATAGTTAATAAATAGAAAAAATGCAGAAGTAGCTGGTGAAAATGTACAGAACTTGGAACTTCTTTCTTATTGAGAGTGTGATCGTTATGTGAATCATTCCAACCAAGGTGCCCTGTGACATTGCAAACCACAA
Organism: Corynorhinus townsendii; assembly: GCA_026230045.1. NCBI lineage: Eukaryota > Metazoa > Chordata > Mammalia > Chiroptera > Vespertilionidae > Corynorhinus > Corynorhinus townsendii. Next base: position 118,484,785 of record JAPDVU010000006.1, on the reverse strand, counting down.
AGAACACAAGCTCACGAGGTTTACTTGTTTTTTGGAACCTCAGAAGTGTAAATATATCCTTTGCAGAATGGCTGCTTATTCCGTTACAGGCTAAGCCACGGCAAGGGTTATGAATGAAGATGGAGGGCAGATTCAGCTCATTTGGAAAGTGCTGGTTATAGTTTAAATTTGCCTTTTTTTTTTTTTTAAAGGAAAACTTTCTCTTGGTTAATTTTAGACCCAAAGACAAATGTTTTAAGTTAGGAGCAAAAGCTGTTTGATTAAAAATTGGGAAGGCCGTGAAGAGACATTTTTACACTGCTATAAAATCAAATGATCCAAGGGGGATTACTGAATAAAATATGAAGTGACTGATCATTTAAAATGTCAGGTCAGGAATATATTAAAGTATACAAAACATAATACTTTTTCCCCCCATCACATACATTGAATACCCATATTGTGCAAGATGGAGGAAAGGTGGTCATTTGGTTCTGAACCAGTTTTAACAGCAAATATGTAAAATTCATAACCATGCAGGGAAAAAAGCTCCTGCTTCTTGGGAGCGTGGAGGTGAGTGTGGTACAAAACTTACGCTACTATGGAATATTGGTATCAATTCCAGTTGTCGGCCGAGGTTAAAATGAGGGAAAGTTGCATTTTGGAATTCCTAAGACAAAAGGATGGCAAAAGGATCAATTTTTAGGCCTTGATGCTCTATTTATTAAATTAGTCATTCATTAATCAAATATTCTTTAAGATCCTACTTTTGTGTAAGGTCTTTTAGGCTAGATGCTGGGGCTGGGGCTGGGGCTGTGATGAAAACATCCATGGCCCTTGTCTTCATGGAGTTTACAGTCTGGTGAGGGAGCACTCACCAGGTAAACAAGCCGTATGTGTTTTGAAGGAAAGGAATGGGGATGTTGGTTAAAAAAAGAAGAGGGGTGGCGATTTCTCACAAAACTAAGCATAGTCGCACTATAAGATCTGGCAGTCATGCTCCTAGGTATTTACTTCACTGATTTGTAAATTTCTGTCTGCACAAAACCCTACACATGCATGTTTATAGAACCTTAAGAACATTATGCTAACTGAAAGAACCAGACACAGAAGACAAATACCGCATGATTCTGCTGTGGGAGGGACCTAGAGGAGGCAAATGCATATAGACAGGAAGTAGAATACAGGGGCTGCTGGGAAGGAGGGAACAGGAAATTATCATTCAAGGGGCACAGAGTTTCTATTGATGATCATGAAAAAGTTCTGGAGATGGTAGTAGTAATGGTTGTACAACACTGTGAATGTGCTTAATGCCACTAAATTGTACATTTAAAGGTGGCTAAAATGGTAAATTTTATGCTATGTTCATTTTATAATAATAATAATAACTTGTGAAGTATAGGACTTCCAGAATGTAATCCACCATAAAAGCAGAAAAACTCTGGAAAAAATATTGTCAAAATCATCTCTTTCAAAATTAACCAAAGGTGTGCAACAATCTGAGGAGTGTTTTCAAGGAAATGTGCAAAACTTTGGTAAAAACAGCAGGGTTTTTGGCATAGAAACTTGACCACTCTCATCCCCTTGGTAGTTCTTGAGAATAATGGTTCCTACACATGTTTGATCATGAGAATGATCTATTTTGTTGAAAATGATGATTTTCAAGCCACTCCCTTCAGAAATTCTGATTATGAGGCACCAGTGAACCTGTGTAACAAAAGTCAAACTTGGGTTGACCTAAGGGGTGTGCAGGATTATGGCTGGGAGTGTGGAAAGGGGATGAGAGGAAGCAAAAGTTTCAGAAATTATATGAAAAGATGAGTGGAAATCCCTCTTAAGTCCATAGGCTGTGACTTATAAATCCATAAACTTACAACTTGTTTCTTCTATTTGCTTTCTTCAGGATGTCATCGCCAAAGGCCTCTGCCTACAGCCCCATACTCTGCAGGGATGGTCCCCAAGACACTGCAGGTGGTAAAGGTAGGTGCAGCCCATCAGTCTGAACAGAGCCTTGGGCAGGGCTGCTCTCATTGTTACTTCTAGGGTCTTGATTTGAGTCCATGTGGTTTCCATTTGCCGACGACAGACAAGGTGTCTTCAGAACAAAAACGAATGTCTTCTACTCTGGGTCTGTCACTCTTAAAAATGACAGTTACTTTAGGGCAGCCGGTTTGCTGCTCTGTTGACTAATGAGTTTGCCGACCACTGGGATAAGGGCTTAATCACAAGGAACAACAACAGCCTGTAATTATTGGAATCGAGAGTCTAGGTCAGTGTTCGACAAACTCATTAGTCAACAGAGCAGCAAACTGCTGCTTGGCTCGTGAGCCACATGTGGCTTGCAAGCCGCAGTTTGCCGATCACTGCTTTAGGGAAACCTTTTCCTCCTCCAATTAGTCCCCAAATGTAACTGTGCCAGAGCATGGAGCTCTAGGTGATGTAATCCGAGCTTTCCTGGGCGCATCAAAGAATGAAAAAGAGAAACCAAAGCTATAAACCACCAGCTAGTAAATGATATTTGCTCATCTATAACCACCTCCACCCTGTTTTAGTTAAATTAGGGTAACACTGGCTGCTATAATAGATAAACCTCCAAATTCCAGTGACTAAAACAAGAAAATATATTCTTTTCTTTATTTAAAGGCAAATGTGGGGGTTTTGCAGGCAGATCTTCCAAATGGTGATTTAAGGGTACAGACTTCATTCATCTTGGGGTTCCATCATCCCCTGGGACCCCAGAGTCCTTTGTCTCTAGCTGGCAGGTGGAAGTGGCATGCATCGCTCACACTCACAGTCCAATGGGAGAAGTAGTCACCGGGGTCCACCTAGATGCCAAGGAGTTCAGAAATGGATTCCTCCCTGGGCAGCACCTCCTGGTACCAGCTACACACACTGCAAAGAAAGAGCTGGCCATACTGCTATACACTCTGAATCTGAGGAAGAAACAACAGGCTTTTCTCATATAACTTCCATCTCTCAGGGTTAAATCTTTGAAGGTTGAATAAGACTAATGTCATTTCAAATGAGGATTCTGTAGCACTTTAGGAAAATTTCTGGAAATACTTTTTTGCTGTAGTATTTAAAGCTTGAAGAGGTATGTGTGTGTTGGGAGAGGTGTGAGAGTGAAAGAGCTACCCTGCAGCCCTATAGGGTTTTCTCAAGTGATGGAGCTAAAGGTTTATAATGGCTGCCTGGGATGATCATTGTTGTGCTGGCTTTCCTAATGAAATTGGACTTTATGGGACTAGCATGTTTGAGATGGTTTTATGCATTCCTCTGTGGTTTGTTGAGGCAAAAATAAAAAAAGGACAGGACAGCTAACCATTTGTGCAGTTGTTAAAATCAGGAAAGACTTACTTTCTCCCCTTTGCAGTAATGAACATAAAATTGAAACACACTACATCGTTGAGAGACAAGACTGAGCTGGGGTCCAGGAAATTAAACAGCCTGGTCACATCATTCATTGTAAGCTGAGGTGACAGCACATCTGATCTGAGTAGCACCAAGTACAATCCTATTACATTTATATTCTATTTGTGCCCTTCAGAATTCTGATTAACCCGCTGATCACCTGAGCCCTGGGGGACCTGAGAGCCAGCAGTCCTACAGTCAGATGGGGGAAGGAGGGGAGTATTTCAAGGGTAGTAACATGAGCAGCAAAAGCAATAATTTACCACTATATGACAGGTATGACTTTGTTTTCCTATCCTTTCCCATTTTTATGGTGAAGTGTTGGTAGGAGGAAATGACATAAGTGTATATATTCATAATGATGACTTCTTAATAGATTTCTCCCATATCACCTTTTTCACTCTCTTCAAATGGTCATTTTCATTTAAATGATAGCTACAGCAGGTCCTGAAACAATGTTTCAGTCAATGTCGTTTCCTTATAATGTTGATGTGATGCTGTAGGAACTTACTCTTGCTTATATGAATCAGCCTTCAGCAAAATTGGTTTTGTTATACATCGTTTCACTTAAAAGTTCAGAACCTATATCCACAGAGTTAAGTGAGGACTCACTGTACTCATTTCATTAAGAGGTGACAGTGTATCATGGCCGAAGTATGTCATTTGGCCACAAGATAATGTCTCCTTGTGCTTCTTTTGTTTTCTTTCTTTTTTAAAAAAGATTTTTATTGATTTCAGAGAGGAAGGGAAAGGGAGAGAGAGATAGAAACATCAGTGATGAGAGAGAATCATTGATTGGTTGCTTCCTGCATGCCGACTACTGAGGGCTGACTACATGTTCCCTGACCAGGAACCGAACCATGACCTCCTGGTTCATAGGTCAATGCTCAACCACTGAGCCACACTGGCTTGGCTCTTTGTCCTTCTTTTCAATTTTCATTGTTTAATGTTTGGATGATCAACTTTAATCTAATGAAAGGAGTTAAAGCATGAAGCCAAGGGTCAAATTATCAATACAGGCCAACTGTATAAATCTGCTAACCACTTGTGGGAAGTGTTCTGTTGATGATCTCTTTGTAGAAATGTATCTATTCATATAGACATGCAAATCAGATGGGCAGGGCTTATGTTTGATTCTCGAGGTTATCATAGCAAAAAATTTCTCAAGTTCCTTCTCACAACTGCCTTCCAGACAATCAGTAGTATTTGCTCTGCCTACATGAAGGTAGCTTTCCTTTTGCATTCCATCAATTTCTTTCCAATTTTTTTATTTGTCTGTGGCTTTCCCGTCCTATGGTCCCAGCATATGCTCATCTCTTATGTTCAAAGAAGAATGAAGCAATAGCTAATAACTATAAAAGCGAAGTGTCGTAAAACTGTAGTACAACAAACAGAAATTTACAACTTTCCATTTACACTCTGCAAAAATAGATTCTAGCAAGTTGTGTTCACTTCCAAAGCTTCTCTCCTGCAGAAGCAATTTATGAAGAGCGTGGCTCAATGCAGGCTGTGGCGGAGCTGGGGCAGCACTCACTGGCCGTCCCTGTCTCTTCTCTTGTTCTTAACGCTATCCCTGTGTCCCACACCTGCACCCCTCTAAGACGAGCCCTATTTACCCTTGCAAAAGGCTACTCAGGCCTCTTTTATTCTTGCCGGTCCAGGAGATGTAATATATGCCAGGGAAGAGGTTTTAAATCGTATGACCGCATCAAAGCCCAGGTATGACAATATGTGTAAGATCTCCTTGGGAAAGTCCCTGACTACAGGTAACACATTCCAACCGTCTGAAGCAGCTCCCTGGAACTGTTTTCTTGGCATACACCCTTTTATAAGGATGACAGTGATAGGAGAATATGGACAAGAACCAAATAAGGTTCTAGGAGGCAGCATCAATATGGTTTGCCATGTTACTTCAAGAGCGTTTGTTTCCATTTTTAACATCCCTTTCCTTCCCTCCCTTTATCCCCATTTTTATTTCTCTATGAAGCCTTCTCCAAACCTCGAAAGACTTCTAAAAGCAAAAAGAGCTCGCCAGACTACCCCAGAAATTATGCCTTCACACAGGGGAATCTTAAAGCCTGAACAAGTCGATGTGGCTTCTGTTTCCTGTTGCACTGGCCATCAACCCATATTCCTCAGCAAGGCCGTTCAGGTCTTTCAGGAATGTGACCCTGCCTATCTTTCCAGGCTCATGTGTGCCTTTCCTGCCTTTTGTTCATTCTGTTCCAGTTACAGTGGCTTCTTTTAATAACTTGAAAACGAAGCCTAAAAGTGGGGCCGCCAGGGAAGACTCACCTCCCCCGCAGAGACCAGGGGAGACCCCGGAATGGATGCTTCCCCCCAAACAGAAACCTAGAAACCTAGCTGTCATCCATCTGTGTGTGTGTGTGTGTGTGTGTGTGTGTGTGTGTGACTCCACACAGTCCTGCCTCTGTCAGCTGAGTTGTTTCTCCCCTGAGGCTCCACACTTCCCACTCCCACCATATGCCCGGGGACAGGGACGTTCTTGCCCTTTCTCCGCCACCTCCCACACCCGTTGCCTGGTGGGCACTGACTGTACCACCTCCCCCTGGTCCAGGCCTTCCCAGTCCACTCTGGTGAGGGCAGAAGAGAACTCTTCGGGCTTTGGCATGTGTGTCTTCACTGTCTGTTCCCAGGGCCACACTGGTTTGCCTTCCACGGCTCACAGAGGAAAGCTGCCCCTGTGGGATGGTTGTGGACGAGGAAGGCCCGATGGGCCGGTGCCCTCACCGGAACGTGTCCTCATCCCTCCCCCTCCCACCTCTTCCTCCTACTGACCAGCGTGGTGGCCGGCCAGGGCATGCAGCGCGGGAACAAGGTGACTTAGAACAAGCCCGACTCGCCCTGGGGTTCCCACATTCACTGCTGGTGTGGGGGCTGTCACAGCAGAGGGACCTTTGGATGCTGGCTTTAGTTTGTTTTCTGACTAATTTGCCTGCCTTGCTGTGGGAAGTGCATATATTTCTTTTAAACTACAGAAAAAATAAAAGCTCCCATTGGCCACCAGTAAATCTAGAAAGCCTGATAAACAGTTAGCCTGGGACTGAGGTCCTCACCCTGTTAAAATGACAGATATGCTGGATGACTGCCAGCAGGCTCCGGAGAATTCCAGAAGCGACCCTCCAACCCCCCGACCCAGGAATAACAACCTCCCCCTCAGGGGTTGGGAACTTTGTTTTGGAATCTCTATTTTGAATTCGGAAACCATCTAATAAATGGTTAGAAAATTAGGAAACCATCTAATAAATGGCCAGAAAATATTCAAGTCTAAGGCAACAGTTTCCAAATCCCCTGCGGAGATTGGACACAAGGGGACACTGGCAGCCGAGCCTGTTGTTAAGAAGGTCACCAGATGCCATCTGTTACCGTGTGCGCTTTACTGTTCAAGCATCACTTCCACTAGGAGGTGGCTGCGTGTGCTTTGCACGTGAACTTTCTCCTTTTTTAAAAATAATTTAGTTTTGCCACATCTTTTACAATCGAAGATGAGCACCTTTTTTAAAAAAATTCCTATTGTAGAAAGCATTACATATGGCCCCTTGCCCGGGAACTTAGAGGGAGCACTGCAGTGGACAGCGCAGTGACTTCAGTGGGCTTGTGTGAACAAGCCTGCGTCTGCCTACGGGGCGGGCTGGGGTGAGGTGGAGAGAAGAGGAAGAGAAGGCAAAGCCTTGTTGTAGGTCTGTCCTTGGTTATGGCTAACATGTAATTGGGATGTTGCTGGCCGGCCTTCCTAATCTTTTCCTGCCTTGCTTTAGCCACCTATAAAATATAATAGCACCCCTGCTTTACCTGTCATTGTGAAATTAAGGCCGATGAATGAATGTCTTACTCTTTTACTCACAACTTAAAAATTTTTTTAACCCATAAGGAAGTTGAGGGAGTAGTACAAACAGTATTCACCTACTCTCACCTAGATTTACCAGTTGTGAGCATTTTGCCACATTTGTTTATATGGAGTTTTATCTCAGTCTCTCTCTATTGATGCTTGTATAGACTTCTTTGCTGAACTATTGGGAGTAAATTACAGACATCAAAACAGTATGTCCTTCAATACTCCCGCGTGTGCCTCCTAAGAGTAAGAATGTTCTCTTACAGAACAATAATACTGTTATCACCCTTAAGAAACTCCACTCCATATTGACAGAAAACTTTTTAAAAACCCTAATATACAGATCATTAAATGCCTTATTCTTTGAAATCTATCGGAGAAGATTTTCTGTATCATCTATCCCAGTGGTTAGCAGCTCTCTGTCTAAGGCACCTCCTCGTTTTAAGGCAGTTTAAAAAATTGGATGAAAGCTCTGGGCCCTTACCTTCAGAAAAATATCTGTAAGGACACTGTGCAAGCCAACAAAGACACACTTTGGATCCCTCCGGGTGACCATGGACTCTAGGTTAAGTGTTGTTAATCTTGGACCTAAAGTCTCCTCTTTGTGTACGTACAATGTAAGACCACATTCTCAGAAAGATAAGAATAGTTTGTCTTCGTTTTCCAGCATTATGTTCTGTGTTCATGAGGCTCCATTTCAAGAAACTCAAAATTTCAAGGAGCTCAGATATGGGTAGGTAGGAGATCATATTATCCCCAATCTGTGAAACAGAAACAGAATCTCAAATACGGCTGAGACCTGTACTGAGACAGACACCCAGTAGGTGGACTAACTGGTTAGAAAAACTAGAAGAATACTTCCAGACTTGAGCTTCTCCGATTCTGGAAGAGCCATGGTCACCAAACCACACTTGCTTTCCTGATAACTTTCTTTAAAAAAACCAAATACATGTAGCATCCCATCAGGGCCTAATGTATTGAAGGGCCTAATACATAAAGGTGGACTATGTTGGCAGTTACTAACACTGTTGTTTTTATCCACAAAATTGCCCAGTTTGGTTACAGTTTTAAGACAAGGAAGTGGAAGCAGGGAGGTGGATACACACTAGCAAACTGGGATAACATTAAATGTCCTTATTGAAAAGGTTAGTTGGAACTGCCAAGGTCAAGTTGCACTGTGGGCTCTATTTTGTCAACTGTGCACTCACAAGGAAAAAAAATAATTAGCTAACCATGCTTCAACATATGTGAGCTTGCTGGTGTTGCTTCCTCTTCATAAACAGACAGAGAAAATGAGAGACATTTCTAGCTCAGTTAGAAAAATGACCAAGTTTGGCCAAAAGATGGACATAAATGTGTAAATCCCACATGCAAAGGTTTAGCAAAAAATTTAATGCCTCTCTCTCCTCCATAATCTACCAAATGCCTCAATAGTACTCTCTGTAAAACTCTAATATTATATTGTAATTTCATTTACTAACTAATGATTATCTCACATAATTTTTTAACAGAAGATGACAAAGAACTAGTTAAAGCCTCTGGCAGGATGATAGGATTTATAAAGATTAACAGAGTTTTGAAAGGTTAAGGATTCCTGACCAATAGGATAATCAGAGCTAACTGAGCAATATAAACTTCTTGTCCACCTGCTTTCACTATAGGTGGATCTTTCTTGAATTTAGCTAAATAATTGTTGGGCTCTTTACTTGACTTTAGCTGAAGGTATCTTGTTTGAAAAAGCATCAGTGTAAAATAGCACAAATCACAATGAGTATTTGACAAGTGCTATTTCGTTCCCTTGACCTAACCCTAATGACCAGGCCCCATCATATTATGCCAACAACCCTCCCCCCCCCCTTTTTTGTTATCAGTGTTTATTTGTTTTAATCAAATTAGAATTTTGAGAGAAGTCAACATGATTAGTCATTAGGGAAATGCAAATTAAAATTGCAATGAGATACCTCTTCACATCCATAAGAATGATTCTTATCACAAAGACACTAACAAGTGTTGGTGAGGCTATGGAGAAACTGGAACCTTCATTCATTGGCTGTGGGCATGTAAAAGAGTGCAACCATTTTGGGAAACACATTGACATTTTCTTTAAAAGTGAAACAAGTTTACCATAGGATCCAACATTTCCACACCTAGGTATTTACTTTCTTTTATCCAAGAAAAATGAAAACATCTGTCTACACAAAGACTTACCACATGAATGTTCACTGCAGCATGATCCATAATAGTCCAAATTGGAAATAAACCTTATGTCCATCAACTGGTAAGTAGATAACAAAATATTGTCTATTCATACAATGGAATACCACTCATCAATAAAAAGGAATAACATGCTAAAAAGCTGCAATGTGGATGGGCCTCAAAAACATGATGAGTAAAAGAAGCCAGACATGAAAGACCACATGATGTATGATTCCATTGATATGAAGTGTCCAATAAAGGCAAATCTATACAGAAAGAAAGTGGGTGAGTGGTTTCCTGGGACTGGAGAGAGTAAAGGAGATTAGGTCATAAGGGGGTATGAGGGATCTTATTGGGATAATGAAAATGTTCTACTACTAGTTTGTGGTATTATGGTGATAGTTGCATAACTTGACATATTTACTCAAAATCATTGAACCGTACACTTAAAATGGGTGAATTTTATGGTATATAAGTTATATACATCAACTAGGAACTTAATCTGCCAGGGTTAAAATATACACCAGGGCTGCTTTAGACCTTGAGAAAATTTGATAGCCCTAGAATTTCAGCATGGTCTTGGTTCCCTCTGATTCTAAGAGTTTAAGCTGCGTATCATAGAAGAATGTTCTGGGCAGAGAAATCTTTATCCCAACCTGTGGTCCTGCATGTAAGGAGCTTGGAAATCATCACTCCATCCTGATAATAGGGACCAAGCTGAGCAGACTGAAAAATCAGCAACTCTTCTCAGACCATTAAGAGAAGGGTGGACCCCGGGCAAATCCCTGTGCCCAAAATTGGAGAGACAGACAGGAGCCACAGGAGACTCACCAGCTACCAGGCAGGGCAGGACTGTCAGAACTATAATTGACAAACTGCTGGAGGCTCAACGTGGACAAGCCTGGGAGTTAAAAACTCCAGGGGGACCCAGGCAGAGGGGGGTCCCTATAGTATTGTAAGATTTACTTCCAGGAACTTGACTAGGATCCTAGAGTAAACATCAGAGAAAAATCACCTTTGTGTTTCCAGCAGAGGGAGGAGAAAAGAAGCCATTTTGAAACATTTCAGACACTGTTCTTAATGAGGTCTGCCCTCAGGAGAAACTAGGCAGCCAGAACTTAATCTGCCAGGGTACTATCCCAGCATAACTGACCCAGGGAAGGGGAATACCCACCTGCAGTCCACTCTAACTATCCAGTTCCACCTGAGAGTGGAGGGGAAAAACAAACACTAGTTCTCAGTCCAGAGGCACAGATCACTTAAGACCGAGAACTAACCATAGGATCCCGTCAGGAAAACCTCATAGAGAAAGCCAAAGGGCATGTAAAATGGAATTATTATGATAACATTTTTTATTATAATCTCATAATTTCAATGTCTCCTTAGCTGTTATCAGTACCACTTTCATCCTATTAAAGAGGGAATGTGCAAATTGACCACCACACCATCACAAATATGGCGGCGCCCAAAGCCACAAGGTGGCGGCGTCCAGTCCCCTCAGTCCCAATGGAATCCTCCAGTCCTTTCAGCCCTGAAGGGGGTAGAGGGTGTGGCGGCAGGCACATGGTGCGGCCGGACCTGCCCTCAGCCCCCCAGCGGCCCAGGGCTGGCCCGAGGCGCAAGCAAGCCTTGGATGGTGGCTGCCCAGCTGCCCAGGGCCACCCGAGGTTCAGGTAACCAGGGCCGGCTGACGCTTGCGCTGCCAGCAGTGGCAGCAGCAGAGGTGTGATGGGGGCATTGCCTGCCCCTGATCACTGGGTTGCCTCCCGCCCCTGAGGGCTCCCAGACTGTGAGAGGGGGCAGGCTGGGCTGAGGGACCCCCTCTCCAGTGCATGAATTTTCATGCACCAGGCCTCTAGTTTTAAAATAAAATTGAAATGTGTACCATACCACCCTGGCTGAGTAGCTCAGTTGGTTGGAGCATCATCACAATAACATTAAGGTTGTGGGTTTGATCCAGGTCAGGGCACATACAAGAGTCAACCAGTGAATGCATGAATAAGTGGAACAACAAATCTCTCTCTCTCTCTCTCCCTCCCTCCCTCCCTCCCTCATTCACTCTCCCCTCTCTCTCTGTCACACAAATACAATAAATAGATTTAAAAATTAAAAGACATGTGTATTATTCAAAAAATGTTTTACACCCCTCCCACCAAAAGCTCCAGAATGTTTACTATGAATTAACTCTTAGTCACAGTTTCATCTTACCTGACTCTTACTGTTCTGTTGGTCAGATTCTAAACGGAAATAAGTGATGTGTGTACAACTTGTTGGTATAGCCCACTTGGGAGTGCAGGAAATTTTATATTCTAACACTGGGTTTAAGCCTGGTTTTTCCTCTTTGTTTGCATGCAGGACTATTCCCTCATATAACCAGTTCCTTTAAAAAGCCACTTGATGTCAAGCACAGTGTGGTAAGTCCAACATTCCTCAATGATGGTTTACTTGTAGAGAGCTTAACCGATGGCACACCATTGCTCCTAGGGGAAATGCAGGGTCAGGTTCCCGTGAGCCTCCGCTCACAATATTTTCATTAACTGAGCAATAAGTAAATTTGTTTTATGTGTTTCTGTGCAAAGGTGTCTTATTGAATATATATTGTTGATTCATTGACATTGAACTTACAGCCAACAGGACTATAATTCATGCCTAAGTAAAGATTATATAACACGTATTTTCTCTGTAAGGCACATCACAGCCTTCTTGTGCTGAGCACACTAGACAGCATTGAGTGGGGGCAGTTTAAACAAATAAATCAAGAACAAAAAGCATAAAAAAATTAGAAAATAGGGCACTAAATAGATCCCAACAAGAACACTTGTTTACAGCATGAGAGTTGCAGCAAGAGGGGAAAATGTGTCCTGTTGTCTGACCTTGACTGAGAAGGTGTGTGTCAAGTGACTCAAATTGTTTGCCCCTCTGTGCATGTCCTTGAAAGACCTCAAAAGTGCTGGAGTATTAACTTGGGGTTACAAATAAATTTTAATGAGTAGGCAACTCGCAAATATGAAATCCATGAATAGTAAGCATTGATGGTATTCATTTCCTCTGCCCATTTTCCTATTAGGATGTTTAGCTTTTCTTATTGATTTGTATAAGCTATTTGCATATTGGGATAGGACTCTTCTGCCGATCCTATTTTATAAATAATTTCCCCAATTTTGTTTTTCCCTTTCACTGCTAGTGTCTGTTATTATAATTGCTTTTGGCAACAGTACCAAAGGGCTTTTGAATGGGGAGGACAATGCTGGAAAAGGACTTTTGTTACATTTCTATGGTTGGGAAAGTGATTGCTAATTTATTTTTATCTCTCTTCTTCACAGGCACACCAGATTCTGTTTCGTGATCTTTCTCTAGTGCCTCCAAATTATGAAAAATCATGTAAGTCCTACCCTAAACCATCACTTTATATCCATGTCCTGCCTTTATTTTATTATTTTTAAAATATACTTTCATATACATTTTGCCAAGATTCACCAATTCTTTTTTTAAAATTCTTTATTTAAAAAAATGTTTTTTATTTATTTCAGTGAGGAAAGAAGAGGGAGAGATAGAAACATCAAGGATGAGAGAGAATCATTGATCGGCTGCTCCTGCACGCCCCACACTGGGAATCAAGCCCACAACCTGGGCATGTGTCCTGATCAGGAATCGAATCGTGACCTAGTTCATAGGTCGATGCTCAACCACTGAGCCATGCTGGCCAGGCTGCCTTTATTTTAATTATGATCTTCATCTGATATTTTTTCATCCCTTTCTGAGTCTGAGGCTGGTTAAGGTCTTTTGCATTTCTGCCTCCTCCCTCCTGTCACCATATGTGACTTCATTGTCCCTCTTCTGACAATAAGGGCGGTAGGATGCAGAAATGAAGGAGGGAGAACTCCCAGAGACATGCCAGCACAGCTCTGGAAAAGAGCAAACGTGATAGGTGGTGGTGGTGGCAGAGGTGGGGGTGTGGTAGAGTGTAGAGAAGGATTTGGAACAATTGATTTAAAAAGGTTCAGAAAAGTCAGTAACTTCATTTGTTCATACTCTTGGAGCTTCCATTTGCCACAAGCACTTACCCCCTGGATGTCTGTGTCTCCACGCTAGATGTGAGAATGAAAAAACCAGCGCCTGAGATCCTGGTGAAGGCCAATCAACGAAGGTCAGACTTCCTGCTGAGATGTGTAAGAATCTTTTTACCTCTCACCCAACAGTGGATTCCCAGGGTAGTGCCAGTGGGTGTGCCTGTTGGTGTGGCAGTGCGGGTGTTAGTGTGTGTGTGTGTGTATTTAGCATTGGAATGAAGGTAATCCCTAATTTACATTCAAGTGACAAAGGCACGTAGACTGTTCTGAGAAGCCGTCTGCCTTAAAGCACTGTGAACATTTCTCATCTCTAGCTCTCCAGTGGGAAGCAAGTTTCTCTTGTACTGTCCGGATTTCCACCTGTGATTGGCTGGGTCCTGCCTCTTGCGAACAAAGCATTAAGTTCTCAGACTGTCCAGTTCTCTGGGGACCCACATGGGTGCCTAGTGTCCTGGGCACACTCTCTTCATGTGGCTGCTCTGGCTCTGGCATCTACTGTCCCCACGCCCCCTGACATGGCCCTCCAGAGCAGGGGCTGCTCCTTCTTGCCTGATCAGACTTTCTCAAAGCTCAGTAATTTTTAAAATTTAAATTCTTTATCGTTTAAAGTTTTACAAAAGTCTCCTTTTTCTCCCATTGACCTCTCCCCAGCCACCCCCACCCCCCAGGATATGCCCTCACCCCCCGCCCCCCAATCTGTGTCTATTGGTTATGCTCATATGCATGCATACAAGTCCTTTGGTTGATCTCTTACCCCCTCACCTCCCGCCTTCCCTCATAGTTGGACAGTCTGTTTGATGCTTCTATGACTCTGGATCTGTTTTTGTTCATCCGTTTATGTTGTTCATTATATTCCACAAATGAGTGAGATCATGTGATTTTTATCTTTCTCTGACTGGCTTATTTTGCTTAGCATAATGCTCTCCAGTTCCAATCATGCTGTTGCAAATGGTAAGAATTCCTTCTTTTTTATAGCAGCATAATATTCCATTGTGTAGATGTACCACAATTTTCTAATCCACTCATCTGCTGATGGGCACTTAGGCTGTTTCCAAATCTTAGCTATGGTGAATTGTGCTGCTATGAACATAGGGGTGCATATATCCTTTCTGATAGGTATTTCTGTTTCCTTGGGATATATTCCTAGAAGTGGGATTACTGGGTCAAATGGGAGTTCCATTTTTAATTTTTTGTGGAAACACCATACTGTTTTCCATCGTGCCTTCACCAGTCTGCATTCCATAAACAGTGCAAGAGGGTTCCCTTTTCTCTGAATCCTTGCCAGCACTTGTCAGTTGTTGATGATTGCCATTCTGACAGTTGTGAGATGGTATCGCATTGTCATTTTGATTTGCACCTTTTGGATGATTAGTGACTTTGAGCATGTTTTCATATGTCTCTCAGCCTTCTGTATGTCTTCTTTTGAAAAGGGTATATTTAGGTCCTTTGCCCATTCTTTTATTGGATTGTTTATCTTCCTTTTGTTAAGTTGTATGCATTCCCTATAAATTTTGGAGATTAAACCCTTATCAGAGATAACATTGGCAAATACTAGTATGTTCTCCAATGAAGTGGGCTTTCTTGTTGTTTTGTTTATGACTTCTTTCACTGTGCAAAAGCTTTTTGTTTTGATGTAGTCCCATTTGTTTATTTTCTCCTTAGTTTCCATTGCTTTAGGAGCTGTATCAGTAAAGACATTGCTACGACAAATATCTGCTATTTTGCTGCCTATGGCTTCTTCTAGGATTTTTATCCAGTAATTTTTAACAGTATGTTAAAAATGGAACTCTTCTTATGTCTTAGAGTTCTGGCAGAACCTCTTAGAGAATGAGTTGAAAGAATAAAAACTGTTTTCTGCAAGTACCCTACTAACTTTACCTCATTTAATATGAACATTACAACTGCTTTTGCTATCCTATTGCTTTTGGCTATTAAGATTTCTCTAAATTAACTTAAAACAACAACAACTCAGGCTTATTCTAAGTAATTATACAGATGGGGCAAAAGTAGATCGATAGTTGTTCATATGGAAAATAATACAATAATTCCTATCTAATAAAGAGGGGATATGCTAATTGACCCTCAGGCCGTCACAAAGATGGCGGCGCCCACAGCCAATAAGGAGGGAATATGCTAATTGACTGTCCCGCCCTCAAAGATAGTGGCGCCCACAGCCAATAAGAAAGGAACATGCCAATTGACTACCATGCCCTCAAAGATGGCAGCACCCACAGTCCCAAGATGGCAGCACCCAGTCCCCTCAGCCCCACCAGGGCAGCAGGCGTGCATCAAGGCCAGGCCTGCCCCAGGCGGGCTCTGCATGCCTGCCTTCGGAATCCCTTAGTCTCCTCAGTCCCCAGCCGCCCAGGGCTGGCCTGAGGTGCAGGCAAGCCTCAGATGGCAGCTGCCCAGCTGCCCAGGGCCGCCTGATGCTCAGGTAACCAGGGCCAGCCAAGGCTTGCGCTGCCAGCAGTGGCAGCAGCAGAGGTGTGATGGGGCATCACCTTCCCCTGATCACTGGGTCACCTCCCGCCCCTGAGGGCTTCCAGATTGTAAGAGGGGGCAGGCTGGGCTGAGGGACCGCCCCCCTCCAGTGCATGAATTTTCATGCACTGGGCCTCTAGTTAATAAATAATACTATAAGAATAAACTGTGTTTTGCATACTCATAACTGTAAACCTACTTTTGTTCCATCCTGTAGTCGAAATACTCTGGGTTTGGTATGCTAGTTATGTGAATTAGAAAAAAGAAAACCTAACCATTAAAATAAAAAGTGTTATTCAAGAACCACCAGTTCTATAGAGATGTCACTCTGGAAAGTGCTATCTGTAGGCACCAACTTGCTAATCTGATTAATTTAGCTAATGGGACAGGGGGTGGATGGCCCTCCTCAGTTCCCAGGCCTTTTTAATGGTGGTCTTCCACATATAATGCATTTTTCTTGATTTTTCTGTGGTTGGCCCTGGTAACTTTCCTCTGGAGCATTTCAAGCATGGGAAGGCAGCAAGGTGGCTGGCTGTGGAGGGAGTTATTTGGGAGCATTTAACACTGGTCAGTCCACTGAACATTATAGTGTATGGCAGCCAGACCTCCCTTTGCTGTAGCGTTGGTACATGCCTCGAGGAAGGGTAGATGATTTCCTGAAAGTATAGTTACTGCTCACTGGGCCCCTGAGAGTTGCTTGGGAGAATCATTAACTATTGTTAAATAAATCCCTCTTGCTGCTTGGAGTTGTACCTGGGCCAAGCAATTCCACTGCCAGCGCCAGCAGCTGTTCTGGGCAACAGTTGCCTTTCTCTTTGAGTTGCTTCCCCGACCCCCTCCCTAAAGCGAATTCTCTATATCACAGTAGCCTCTTTAAAATCCACAATTCCTGACAAATTAGTGACATTACATCCTGCTCTTGTTTTTACGGTGCAACAGCAAACTAAAAGTACACACACACACACACACACACACACACATCACAATTCATATGAGGGACTTCTTCGGGAAACATTGGGCCTATAGTTTTTTTCCCCCAAATTTTATTGATTTTTTTTTTCTTTTAGAGAGAGAGGAAAGGAGAGGGAGAGAGAGAAACACTGATCAGCGGCTCCTGCACACCCTGCACTAGGGATCAGAGATTGAGCCCAAAACCCAGGACATGTGCCCCAACCAGGAATCCAACTAGCAACCCCTCAGTGCATGGGATGACATCCAACCAATTGAGCCCCACTGGCCAGTGACAGCCTACAGTTCTGGCCAAAAAATAAATCAGGACTTCTTACTTACTAGATAAGGAAAATTATGATTTTTAAATAGGTGCTGTGTTTTGGGGGAGGAAAACAGTTTTGAGATATAAAATGTACATATTCTTGCATCAGCCACAAATAGGGATTGAATGAAATTTTCAACCATCATTAATAACATTCACATTTTAAAAAGTATTTGCTTGGTGTCTAATGCCTTTGATAGGCAACTTCTAAATATTTACATTTCTGGGCCCAATCTTCAAGAAGTTCATGATGTAAAAGTGAAAGCAGAGAGACTCATCCCACCCAGCAATGTCCAGACCAAAGGATGGAGGGAAGACAGGCAAGAATCTTGCCGCTGAAGGATGTTTAGGGGCGGGAGGGAGCAGTGGGCGGCTGGGTTAGTGGTTGCAGGACTTCTCGCCTGGTTTTCTTTCCTCTTTTCCTCTTATTGAACTGGCCTCACTGACAGAGACGGGCAGATGAATTAGGAAGGTTAAAGGAGCTGGAAGAAAGAGCAGGAACAACCCCAACTCCCACTCCCGAATGACGTCTGGCAATTTCATTCCCAATTCTGTGCAAAAAGTCACCTTTGCGGTTGGGCGCGTGCTGACAACTGGGCCATTTTTCAACAGCCGCGGCAACCACGTAATTCGGCCTGCAAGACTGAATCGTCTGAGGACTCGGATGCTGATCAATACTACGTCTACAGCCTGGGAGGACCGTTAAGGTAATTTCGCTGAGTCGGAAAACAAAGCCACAAAGCTGTACGCCCTGGAGTTTGCCTAATTACAGACTTTGAGGTATGAGCAGGCCTTGGACTACCTGGACCTTGGTAGGCTGCCTTTCTTGCACCCTTTCCTGGGCTTCAAACGCTTTCATCCCTCATTTTTTCCCTTCTCTTTATTGGAAGAGGGGACAAATGTTATCGTTACCATTATTATTAAAGTTTCCTTTAATATAAATGTTGGCACGCCACGTCTCTGCAAGAATTACAGATAGAGTGTTGGGGCCCCTACACTGCAGACTCCGGCGTCAAAGAGCCCATCCTTCCATCGGGGCGCCCGGGCGGGCCCAGGGGCGTGCGCGTTTGTATTCAGAGCGGTGGCCCCACGCCCCGCAGCCTTCCGCGGGCACATTGTCCTCCAAGCGAGGCGCCGCCAGAAGCAAATTGGCTCCGGCCGTCGGGCAGGCGGGAGCGACCCGAGTCCAGGCGGGAGCGGGAGCTTCGGATCCGAGAGAGTGGAGGGCCTTTCACGCCCCGGGTCTCTGCAGGGGCCCTGCTCCCCTAAAGCCCAGCCCACTGCCCGCCCCACCCACAGCTCCGCCCCTCGCCTGGGTCTTCCTCTCCACCCTCCTCCCCTCGGTTCGCCTCTCCACTTCCCAGTAGGTCCTCCTCCTCCTCCCTCCAGGATTCTCCTCCTCCCCCTACAGCCCTTCTTCCCCTGTAAGCCCCCCCAGATCCGATCCGCTCCCACCCGTGCTCAGCGCGCTGGAAGGGGGTGGGGGGTAGGGGGGAACCTGGCTCGGAGACTCGGAGACCCTGCGCGCGCAGGGAGACTCCGCTCCTGTCCGGGCAGCACGGCCCCAGATGCTGCTACCCTGGGAGGAGAGGCGGAACCACGTGTGATCAGGAAAGTAGCCTCCTCCTGCCCCCTCTGCCTCCCAACCCCAGCCGCTCTCTGCTTCTGCTTCACTGACTCCTGGTTACCAAGATCGTCCTGTCCTTCTCATTATGACTGATGTTGAATTGAAACGATAATTAAGCCACACCATCACTCCCCCCCCCGCCCCCAACAAAACAAAACAAAACAAAACAAAACAAAACCTGCTAGAGGTTCCTTTTGTTCTTTAGGCCAGGTTAGGCAAAATACATTCCTGGCCAGCCATCTGGCCTCATTCCCAGGTCCCTTCGTATGGTTTCCATTAAGCTCGCCAAACCCTGCTCTGAAAATGCAGCCCTTGTAGCCACTCAGAACCTCCAGGATCTGTGCCCTGGCAGCTGGGTCAGAGGCTCTCAGGCCTCTGTTTCAGTCCTGTCCCTAGTGATCCTGGTCTTACCTGTAATTAATATGCTTTACTACTCCAAGAAAATTAGTTCTCCGTGTTATGGTTATTATTCATTCATTCAGTATTTTTTAATTGTATGCAAGGCATCGCTTATTAGAATTCTGTTTAAATTCTAAAAATCTATGTTAACATCTTTGCAGATGATTTTACAAAATAACCTGGCCACAAAAGTTCGTTTTGAGCAATAACATTTGTATGGCTGGGTCAACCCTGCTGTCCCCATTTACTTATACTCCCACCTCCCAAAGACAAAACAATACACAAATGTTAGCTTGTGGGAAAATATTCCTTTACACTTGGGTTGGGGCTTGTGGTCCAGGGGAAAAGGGAACAGGCAGGTTCATAGAATGATAGAGTGTTGTAACTGGAAAGTTCCTTAAAATTTACCAAAATGAGTCTGCTCATTTATTGAGGAGACTCTGAAATTGTGGGGCTTAGGGGAGGTCCCATAGCTTATGAGTAAAGTACTCACTCAGAACTGCAGCCTAATTTGGGAAGGCGACCTGGACATCAGTGTTTCATCAAATGCAGCCAAAAGGATTTTGATCACACTCAGTTCAACTGCAGCTCATTCATTCTCTCTCTCTCTCTCTCTGGCCCTTCACCCTGTAGTTCCCTCCCTGTCCTGCTCTGGGTCTTGTCTATTTGGGGAGTTAACAACCTTTTCTTCCTTCCCCTGCTCACCTGGGCTTCCCTCCCTTCTTGCCCTTTCTTTCCTTCCTATCCCCCAACCCACTGGAGCCCTGGCCATGAAATTTTATTTGGGATTTTAAAATGAAACCAGGTGCTGCATAAAACAAAAGCAGAGTAATAACAAGGAAAGACTATCCAACGCCTAAGGAATGTGCTGAGTTTTATGACTCAGGCTGTCCTGGCAAAGAAGTCTGACTTACATGGAGAGGTGGGTGGCACGGAGCACAGACCATACATGGTAGCCTGGCCTCCCCAGATAGGTTGGTCAGGGCAGCCTGTGACTCATTTTGCAAAACCAGAGACTCTGTTCCTTGTGGAACAAGACTTCCTGGAGGCTAGAGCCAAAGGATCATCAACGTTTCTCGACGGGGCCAGTTCAGCCTGACATAGCAGGGGCCACCCTGAGGTTTGGAGGGGAAAGGAGCCTGGGCAGAAGGCCATCCCTGGGAAAGAAACAGGCCTGATGGACTTGGGCAAGGGTTTTTGGTGCATTTAAGAGATGATGAATCACACGTAAGCTGCAAAGGAACATGAAAGTCAGCCTGTATTGCTGTGGAGACAATGGCTTCCGAGCTCCAGGTGGCAGGCTTGTCACAGTGCCTTGGAGGAGGAGAGTGTGGCGGTGCTGCTGAGGTCCCGAGGTGTTTGCTCTTTGCAGGAGTGCGTGGTGAAGAGTGCAGGAAAAGTGGGTCGGACTCTGGCGGGGATTCTGAAGGTGCCATCGCTAATGCAATCAGGAGGGGTAACTAGGAACAGGAGTGGTGGACTTTACATAAACATCCAGGCACACTTCCTCACATTCTGAGAATTCTTTTCAAATGAGCAGAGTAATGGGGTGAGGTGCACATTTTTTTCTGTTACTAAGAGACGGGCTGAGAGAGCTGAGAGCGCTAAGGAGACTGTCTCTGCCGGCAGAGGTGGTGGGAGGGGTCTGCACTTGAGGGACAAGGATCTGTTTGTGCCTCTTCATTACACAGGCCTGGGCTAACTGGGCCTCTGGCTTCTGCCACCCCAGAGAAGGCTGTCACTTTCTGAATGAGAATGAACCTTGACTGGTGCAAATGAGATCTCCAACAGCAGCCTCACAGACACAAGGCCTTATTTCTTTTCTTCTTTTCCTCTTTTCCTTCCCAGGGACTACCCATTGAAAAGCTACAGTGACTATTCTGTAATTGCAGGAAGAGCTCTGCTCACTTTTTCATTAAAGTCTACTTACCTGGAAAAATAAAGTCTTTTAAGGACCATGACTTCATAAATATTTATAGTGCAAACAGGCGTCAGTCCGGGTTCTGCAGGAGAATGGGCTCATTCAGTTTTATTTATGCTGGGACACTCGGGTGAGTGACACCCGTCATCTGGGTTGGCCCTACACTCTGTCCCACTGAAGCATGTTTATGGAGTGATTATGCCTGCAAATAGTTGCTATATTTAGTCTTCTCCTTCCCTAACCCCCTCCTAGCCCTCTTAACTCCCCAAACTAGCAAAAAGCCAAGCTTACGGTCTGGGGAGGATTTGAACCCTAATGACAAGGCGCAGGAGCTTGAACAAGCAGTGCACGAGCGCTGGACGAGTTTGGAGGCAATTAGACTGGGAATGATGGCTGTTATTACAGCATTTATACACTAAGGTGGTTTTGCTGGGCCTGTGTGTCATAGGTGCGGGCACGCAGCTGGGCATGAGGGGTTTTGACAGGTGATGGGCACAGCCCCGAGTGACGAGTGCAGATGGGCATTTATGAAACTTTCCTTTTGGGGAACTTTCTATGGACAGGATCTCAGATCTGTCACCGTGCACCCCAGAGCTCTGGGGCAGAGGATGGTGGGAGCTCTGTTTCCTCCCCTGGGTCAAGGTTTCTGGTGTAACCAAAGGCTATCTCCTCTCAGCCACACCTGGCCCCTGGCTGAGGGACAGCAGCTGCCCTCCACCAGCCATGAGGAGGGAGGGCCACCTCTGGCTTTTTGCATTACAGCTGCACATGCCCTGGCCTGGGCACTCCAGGCTGGACTAGGCCTGCATCAGGGCTCAGTGCTTGCCTCTGATCAGCTTGGCCACCTATTGTTTATTCTGGGAAGGGCCAGGTCTTGGCACAGGGGCCTGAAGGGTTGCCAGCACTTTATTTTTAGAGACAGGAAAATGCTTGCTTTTTGGCAGCTGCTCCTTTTTTGACACATACTGGGATGGCGTCAAAAAGTTCAAGTGAAAGATTCCAAGCCCTAAATCCATGGCGAATGTCATGGGCCATAGTACCATGAGCCTCTCAGCAGAAACCTTTGTGGTGCCTAAGAGCTTTCATGAGCAGGCCTGCACAGAGCAGGTCCCGCCCGCTGCGCACCTGGCAGCACGGCCTCTAAGTCCACAGACCTCATGGCCGGGACAGCTGAGTCCTTTTCCAGGGAGTCAGCTGGTCCGAAGTTCTATGGTTCTTACCTCCATTCATCTCCTTCTCTGCCAGTTGGTAACCTAGTCCCACTGGGAAAGCAGAGTAAGAAAAATAATCGTTCTGCTAAATCAGAAGTTCATCACCCCAACCACTGTCACTGTCATCATGATGACTGGTGCAAGGCAGCCAGCTACCATGGCAGGGGGCACATTATTACACTTGGGAATGCATTTCCAAGTTTTATTGGAATGATTATTGGTCTCCACTATGGTCCCTCTTAAAACATATTTTTGCAGGTCCTGTGATTTTGGCTACTGACAATTTATCTAAAAGCATTTTGTAAATTGTAATGACATTATGCTATGGGAATAAAAGAATTAAATTGTTTCCTACTTTCCTTTCTCCCCAACCCTCTCAAAAATTACTTTTTAATTATCAAAATAAAACACAAATGAATTCTCCTTTGCCTTTTGATTTCATTTTGGATTCCTTTTTCTTCTTGCTGGAGTACATCCTCTGGTAGGTTTTCTTTTGTTCTCCATCCTATCTGCTCCAGAGTGTGTCTGTGGATCATACATTTTTCTGAGAGCTTCTGCATCTGAGAATTTACTTAGATCTCTCTCTCTCTTTTTTAGATAAAGTAGACTTTATTTTTTCAAAGCATGTGTTTAAAACATTTTTTTACAATATACAAAATAAATCTATTACCAGATTGTAGATACAAAATGATTAGCCATTTACATACAATAAACATTAATATTTCAAGAAAAACTATTTAAAATATAATAATGTTACATGCAATAAACATTAATATTTCAAGAAAAAAGATTTTAAATATAATAATATTACCAAAACTGTACTAACATAGTATAATATCACAAAACTTGTAGGAAATATTAAAAATCTACAAATAACAGGTTTACTTCTATTATATTCTAAACTATTTTTCTCTGACTCTATTTTTGTTCATCAGTTTATGTTGTTCCTTATATTCCCCAAATGAGTGAGATCATGTGATATTTACCTTTCTCTAACTGGCTTAATTTCACTTAGCATAATGTTCTCCAGGTCCATCCAGGCTGTTGCCAATGGTAAGAATTCCTTCTTTTTTTTGCAGCATAGTATTCCATTGTGTAGATGTACCACAATTTTCTAATCCACTCATCTGCTGATGGGCACTTAGGCTGTTTCCAAATCTTAGCTATGGTGAACTGTGATGCTATGAACATAGGGATGCATATATCCTTTCTGATTGGTATTTCTGTTTTCTTGGGATATATTCTTACAAGTGGGATTCCTGGGTCAAATAGGAGTTCCATTTTTAGTTTTTTGAGGAAACTCCACACTGTCTTCCACAGTGGCTGCACCAGTCTGCATTCCCACCAGCAGTGCACGAGGGCTCCTTTTTCTCCACATCCTTGCCAGCACTTGTCAGTTGTTGATGATAGCCATTCTGACAGGTGTGAGATGGTACCTCATTGTCATTTTAATTTGCACTTAGATCTCTCTTGAGTGTTTTTTTTTTTTTTTTTGGCTTGTTACAGAATCCTAAGTTTGAATTAATCTTTCCTGAGCATTTCTAAGCTACTGTTCCATTATTTTCTTGCAACTGCTGTGGTTGATGTGACTCTCACTCCTTTGTATGTCATCTCCCTGGGTCCCATTGGCCTTTCGGGACTGCCTTTTTTACCTTGGTGGTTCTGGAGTGCTATTACGCTCTCTCCACGCATGAGTTGATTTTTAAAGGTTGTCTTGCTGGGCACTGATAGGCTCGTTCACTCTGTGAGCCCAGGTCTCTCTTTAGTTCTAAAAAGTGGGGTGGCGAGTTAAAACCCAGAAAGATGAAATCGATCTATATAAGAAAGTGCTAAGGAGAAGGGAAAGGGGCTTGTGGCCTGAGTGTTGGCAAGAATTTTAAGGAGTTCTAGAGAGACGGAGAAGAGTGAGGTTGGGAGGACTTCATTGCCAGTAGGTAAGGAAAGTGCCCTCAGAAGATTTCTAACATCTTTGGATGTACATCAAGAATGTACTCCCTCTTTGGTGTTTAACGGAGAGGCTGGGACTTGAGTGGCTGTTAATTACATTTTGTCATTGGGGCTGTTTTTTCTGTAATTTGATGCTGAGACAAACACAAGACTGCCTGAGGTTAATAGGAGTTATAGAAACAATTATTATTTAATTACTAAGCAAATATCTTTCTGTCTGTCTCTCCTCTTTTACTTTCCCCTACCCTGTCCAGGCCTTGGTTTCTTCTTTTTTCTTTTTGGTTAATCCTCACCCGAGGATATTTTCCCATTGATTTTTAGAGAGAGTGGGAAGGAGGGGGAGAGACAGAGAGAAAGAGAGAGAAATATTGATCTGAGAGAGATACATCGATTGGTTGTCTTCCACACGCGCCCCGACCAGGGCCGGGGATCGAGCCTGCAACCGAGGTATGTGTCCTTGACCAGAATCAAACCCAGGACACTTCAGTCCATGGGCCGACGCTCTATCCATTGAGCCAAACCAGCTAGGGCTGGTTTCTTCTTTTATGAATAAATATAATTAGATGCTCTGAAGTCCTGCCATTTCTCTCTACCTCTCATTCTCTCACTCTTACTCATCTTTCACTGCCTACCTAAATGTTCTTTTTTATGGCTAATAGCTTGCAAGAAGAATAGACTAATAGTTTGTTCACTCATTTCTGTAATTGTCACCGTCTGAGCTGTCATGAATAGATTACAGATTTGGACAGAGAAGACAGCGCAGTGACCAAGCTTAGAGCAGGTCAGGACTCTTGGCTTCAGGGGTGGTGTATGAAGCTCTGCCGGCCTCCCCAGAAGCTCACTCCTCTATGCCGAGGAATCCTTCCAGAGATTCTCTCAGTCCACCCACTGGAGTTGACGTGTGGCCCAGGGCGGAGACATTTGGGAAAGCTCAACCCACAGTAGCGTCTCTGAGCAAATAAAGGCAGAAGATGCAAACAAAATGAAGTTATTCATCTTGAAACATAATCATTGAATTCGTTTTTATTTTATCATGTGCATGTGCTGCCTTTTAAAAGAACAAAAATAGTTATTAAACTTTCAAAAGTATGAGGAATATACGAGTAGCCACTGAGGGTCCCAATTCTCCTAGGAGATTTGGATCGCACAAGAACTGGCTATTTCTTCCACTTGTAATATACACCTTAAGGTATTTGATATGAGAGACGGCAAACATGTGCAGCCTGTATAATTTGAATTACTCTCCTAACTAGACAGTAATTATGGCTTGAATAGCTGCAGCCCCACCACCCCTGACAAGCACAGAGCTCCTAGTTGGTAGTTGTTGCTATTCTCACTAGAATTTGAGACATCCCAAGCAAGTAGTGTGTCATACTAATGCCATTTTGATGTGTAACATGGCCTGTTATAGATGACTCATGCATAGTGACTGAACCTGGGCAGGTGGATGCCTGATGGTCTTGAAGGGAATAAACTGTCACGTACTTGAAAGCTGTCAAGGTCAAGCTCTGCTGGCCTCCCCTTGTCTAGACTGTGGAATTTGTTCCATAGATTCTCTACATCCACTCACTGGAGTTGACATGTGACATAAAGGAGAGAGACTTGGGATAGGGTAAAACGCAGAACCCACATTCAACCCACAATTGCATCTCTGAGCAAACAGAGGGAGAGATACAAACAAAATTAAGTCTAGGAGTCCTCTGAAAATGTAGGGTGACCAGGTGAACACAGTTCGCCGGGCTTCTCAAGGAAACTGGACATTTCTTCCAGCTGTGTCAGCATTTCTTCTCTTCTGGATGCAAGGTTTCCCCCACTTTGTGTGTAACGAACGGGTGCTCGATCCATCCCCAGAGAGGGTGATATGCTTTCCAAATGATATATTTACATCCCATCCTTCTGCAAAAGATGTGACAGTGTGAGGTTTTTAAAACTGCATTTTTATATTAGAAAAACAACAACACACCAACCATGCATATACTTTATTTTTTAAAAAATATTTTTATTGATTTCAGAGAGGAAGGGAGAGGGAGAGAGAGATAGAAACATCAATGATGAGAATCATTGATCGGCTGCCTTCTGCACAACCCCCACTGAGGACCGAGCCTGCAACCCAGACATGTGCCCTTGACTGGAATTGAACCTGGGACCCTTTAGTCTTCAGGCCGATGCCCTATCCACTGAGCCAAATCAGCCAGGGCCTATGCATATACTTTAATTTAAAGTTGCTGTTTTTTCAATTTTGGGTTGGTCTAGAATGGATGGTGGCTCCCAATTCTTTAGATTTCCTACATTCTCCTTCTTCTTCCCTCCAATCCATACATTAAACAATGAATGCTCCAGAAGATTGTCCATAAACACCCTTCTAGAATTTGGTGCCCAAGTGAGAGGTTCTAAAATCATAACCACCCCTTGTTTTGAAGTTTTCAGTTTTCATGTAACAGCATTTGTAAAAGCAGGCCCACCTCTAGAGAAACACGTAACAAGTATCTAGCAGATGTCATTACTGCAAAGTGCTCCCCTCAAAACCCTTACATTTTCACTGCGTCTGGATATGCCGCCTCCGTGGACGGGCCAGCGTGGTGACACATTCCCTCTGCTTCTCAAAGTGTGGTCTGCGCGGCTCTGCCAGATGGCCTCCTTCAGAACGAGTGCTTGCAATATGATAATATTTACATTTGTGCTTCTGGCATGAATTAATAACTTTCTCATGCTATTTAATAAAAAACAGATTATTTCATCTCTAGCTCATAAAACCCAGTAGCTTTCTTTCTGTTCTGTTTGATGAGGGTCATTCTTCCCTGTCGGTGAGGTGGCTGCGAGCATGGCTTTTTCCCAGAGGCAGTGGTGTGCCCCTGAGAAGGATTGGAAAGCCTTGCTCTCAGTGCAGCATGGGTCCAGTCCTCCCAACAGAAACCACTTCTTTTAAGCTTCCTGGTTTACCCCAGGTCTCATCTTCAGGAATTTTGGTGGCTAAGTCAGTGTTCTCTGGCCATGTCCATCATGTTTTTAAAAGAGATGTGTCACATTCCGTTCTAATCCTTTATCTTTCCACACTGCAATCTTAAATATATACACTGAGTGGCCAGATTATTATGATCTCTGAATGCATAATAATCTGGCCACTCAGTGTATATCCTATGTAATAAAAGGCTTATATGCAAATTGTCCCCTCAACCAGGAGTTCAACCAGCAGGCAGGTCGGCCAACCGCCCATGTCCCCTCTCCCTGGCCAGGCTGGCCGGACCCCACCCACGCACGAATTCATGCACCAGACCTCTAACACACACACACACACACGCACACACACTGAGTGGCCAGATTATTATGCGTTCAGAGATTATAATAATCTGGCCATTCAGTGTATATATTGATTTCAGAGAGAAATGGAAAGGGAGAAAGAGATAGAATCATTAATGATGAGAGAGAATCACTGATCAGTGTGGGGCATGTTTGCTACATGCCTCACACTGGGGATCAAGCTTGCAACCCAGGCATGTGCTCTGACCAGGAATTGAACCATGACCTCCTGGTTCACAGGTTGTGGCTCAACCATTGAGTTGCTGTCCAGGCCACATTGCAACCTTTATTTTATAATTCTGGCCACAGTACAAGGATAGTGGGGTGACTCTATTCCTGGGCTTTTTTTTTTTTTTTTTCTGCACTTCTCTAGACTCTTATATTTGGGAGAAGTGCTATTGAATCTTATCTCTGCAGCCCATTTGTTGCAGATTTCTTTGGCTGAAGAAACTGGACCAGGCAGATAGCAAGAGCAGGGATGGTGTGAAGATAGACTGAGCCACTTCAAAGGATAAGTTATATGGAAGGGAATGTGAAAAATTGGTCAGAGTGTGGCTGGGGATTGTAACGTGGGCAGCTTTCGCTTCTCTTCTTTGAAGGCATGTGAGGTAGGAATGGGAAGGGTTAGCTTTCCCTGAGAGGGAAGGGTGTATTTGGCGTCTCTTGGCAAGCACTAGACTGGCATGATTGTTTTTTCGCGCAGTACCAAACTTAATACAAGAGCTGACTTTCTCCTTGTTCTCAGCTCCTCACCATCAATCCATTCTTTAATCTATTGCAATTAGGTTTTTACTCCAACCTTTCACTGGAACTGGATCCTTAAAAATCACCAAGGACAATCAAATTGATAGAAAGTCTCTAGATTCAACCTCACCCACTCATCCTCTGTACAAGTTCATATCAAAACCTCTCTAGCCTTAGCTTCTCCTAACAATGCTGTGCTTGGCTGCAGCTTCTCTGATTATTTCTCCTCAGTCTCTTGTGTTGCTTCCTCCTCTTCTCCATTCAAGTTGACATCTCCCGTGATGCTGTCTTTGGGGCTTTTGTTGTTGTTGTCGTTGTTGCTGTTGCTCCGTGGTGTTATCGCCCTCTCTGCTGGCTCTGAATAGCATCTCTGTGTCTACAGGTCCGATCATGGACACCCTTCTGAGCCTTGGCATTACTTTTTTCACAGTCCTTTCTACACAGGAATGTCCTATTCATACAGGAAACTATTGCTAGACGCTGGCAAGGATGCTGAGGACCTGCACCAGGATGTTCTGAATCTATCTTGATTCATAAAGTACATTGTAGGTAAAATAAACAGGACTCCAATGGATTAGCTGTCCAAGGAAAGGGCGGGGGGTGAAGTGAAAGTAGGAGGAGAAATAGAAGGGGGCAAAGTTGACGCCCAGTTTTGTAGCTTGGGTAACTTTGAGGAGGGGTGTGCCTTTATTGGGATAAGTAATACATGATTAAGAGGCAGATCAGAAGAAGAAGATGATGGTTTCAGTTTAGGACATGTTTGAACATACCTCATCTCTGCTTTTTTTTTTTTTGTCTTTTGAGCCTTGCTTTTGTAGTGCTGCTAGAATTATCTTCTTAAAACACAGGTCACATCATGCCATTCTCCTCCACACACTTTTTTCTTAGTTCTTATTAACTGGAGAGTAGTTTAGATGTTTGGTCCCTTTAACAAGGATTCCGAAGCCCTACACAAGATGGCTTTATTTGGTTTCATTATGATCTTCTAGCTCAACAGAGCCTCATCATGCAATTTCTCACAGTCTTGTCTTTTCCCAAGCTGTTCTCTCAATCTGGGAAGCCTTCCCACTTTTCCTGCCCATGACAACCTCACCCACCCTTTAGATTGCATGCTACATCCTCCCCCCACCCCGCCCCCACCCGCCACCCCCGCCAAGTCTCCTCCCCGCCCCCACAAAGTCTCCTCTCACCTTGTTGGAATTAGGAGCTCTTTATTCAATAGTTCCACAGCAATTTGTGTGTGTTTTTCCTGGTATTATAATGAATTTATTCAACATGTTTCTTCTATTGGTTGGTAAACTCCTTAAACCTAGGAAATGTGTCTTGTTTATCTCCATTTCTTATCAGCTACTAGCATATGACTTTCCACATACTTGTTGCTCATTAAATAATGACTGAAGAGCAGAGAGAAATTGGTCAAGGTTAGAGTGGCAGAGGAGCACCAGCAGGGGTAGGGTGGGGGTGGGGAGAGAAAGGATTGGTAGAGAGCTTTTACCTGCTTCTCATTGGCTTGGACTTGCTTTAGAATATGGCCAAGGGAATGACATCTTTGGGTTGTGAAGAATAAGTGTAGAGAATAATAATGGGAGAAGTACTGGATTATGGGTAATGTGAGGGACACATATTTGAAGACAGGATGCTATGACACAAAATCATGCATGTAGCCTTATTCACAGGCAGATAAGCCAAATTGTCAAGTCCTTCATCAGCAGGAAATTTAATTATCCGCCCATCTGAGAAGATACATGGCCTCTTAGTGTAATCAAGACTCCTGCATATTCAGCTATCACTGCTGGTGTGTTTATTGTCTGATGCCATAAAGAGATGGGAGCCTGACTGATAGTATGGCGATGACCCATGGCTGTGCCCATTTATTTAATTGTAGGAAAGATGGGCAAGGAGGTATTGATTAATGAGATTTCTTTGACCCTTAATTATTCTTTTCATATGTTACTCCTTTATCAACCTGTATTTATTTTCATCAGTGCAAAAGAAAAATGAAAAATATTTTAATATTGTGACTCCCAGGCTAATAAAATTCATGATTCTCCTCTGGATGCCCTCACCCAAATACATATATATTATGTTGATATCTATATTATGTATGTCCTCTATGCCATATATATATCAGTCCATGCTTAGCCCAATCTTCCATTAGTAAAAAGGCTGCTGGTTGTGGTTAGAGATGGAAAGAAACAGAGATGACCTACATCCTGAATATTTTGATTTTCAATCAGCTGTTTTCCATGAGGACAGATACTGCCTTGTTCAGCCCAGGTTCCTGAGGGATATATATGTACAAAGAAAATGCCAGGCAAATGTAGCTTCCGCCAACCCCAGTGTTGTACCCCCATTCATAGTAGGTTGGGACCTTGGAGGGCCCCAGGATGCCTTTTGCTTGAGCTTGAGCTGGGCTCAGTGCCTGGGGGATGGCCCCTTTCTTCCAGCCTCATTTGGGCTCTCCTAGGGCTCTCTGAGGTGGGAGGCCTTTTAATGGTTTCCTAGAAGAGCTCAATCCCAATAGAGAAATCAAAAAGCAAACCTCAAGGAAGGGAGGACTCTAATGAGACTTTCACAGAGATGAGAGAGCCTTTACCTGCTTCTCATATGGCACCTCTTCCATTCCTTAGCACCATGACCCAGCACTGTCCTTGGGGGAAAGAAGAGTTTTGAGTTAACCTGATAGGTTGGATGTGCACCCAACACTGGTTTAGAGGCTAAAATGATGCCAACATTCTTGCCAAATATGATCATTTTACTGGAAACCTGTTGTTCCTCATCTTACAAACTTATCTTCTCAACCCAGGCTTTGCTGTAACAACCAGCTACAGTCAGGTGTGATCAACAGCACTTCCCCTCAGCTTCCCCAAGCATCTCTTGCAGTCAGCACCGCTGGCTCCTTTGCCACCTCCGTGCCTGCCTGTGGAAAGTACTCAGCCACTCTCAATGATGGGCAAACCTGGAGGTGCAAAGGAGTCAGCACTCGCTGGGGCTCTGTGAGCCCCTTCTTCCTCCTGTCCCTGGGCTGTGGATTTTGAGGTGCACAGCTCCTCCCGAGGGTGCCCAGAGGGGCTGCCACCCTGGTGCTCACAGCAATGACGAGCTGGCCAGTGCTCTTACTTGCCTCACTTTTTCTAGTTCCCCACTTTTGTTTCTGGGATTGCTTTCCAAAACAAGCTATTGTGAACCAGGCAAAACATTCTATTTTGCTGCTTTACCTTTTTTATCAACCATCACAGGTTCATGGGGAAGGTCTTTAACGATAGCGCTTTAAAATGGGTTTTAAAAAATGTTTTCACAGTGTGCTTTATTTATTTATTTTTTGCTTCCATTTTTTTCTCTGGTACCTTCCTTTGAACGAACTATTGCTTGCATTTGAATAGATTATTATTTAGCTTTCAAAATTATTATTTATTTCTTAATAACTATTAAAATAAATGATAATTCAAGGCTCTGCGTTTTATGGGAACCCAGAAAATAGATAGATAGATAGATAGATAGATAGATAGATAGATAGATAGATATTGACTGAGACTGCAAATGCTAATCAAACCCAATGCAGGGAGAATGTTCTAACATACTCTGCTTGAACCAGGACCTAAGGGGAGCGGGCTTGGTGTCTTTTACAAAGCACACTGAAAAGTCTGTGGACTACCAATAGGAACTGCAGTTAAAAAAAAGCTAAGAGAACACTGAAGCCAAGAGATGGCTTCTCCTACCTCGGAATCTTTCAGACGGGAAAGACACAGCATCCTGGGCTGGTTTGGGTGGAACCCACATTCGGGCCAGAGGGTGGCTAGATAAACTGCCCCAGTCCTCGCCCAGGGCATGCTCTCTGGGCCTTACTCGTCTGATGTTGGGGACAGATCAGTGACTTTGCCATCTCTCTGTAAACACGTGGAGTCTTTCCACCCAGTGTGAGTGCCTGGGAGCTCCCATGGGCTTAGAGTCCTTGGGCTGAGAGTCTCTTTAAACAGGTGGCAGAATAAGAACGTTTAGCATTTTCTTTCATTATATTAAAACTAACATGTCTTTCATTACCTGTTAAAAGAAACCCTTTGTTCTTCTATGGAAAACACTGGGAACGTGGTTGGCAGATTTCTCAGTGGTCACCATTGCACACGTCACCTGGAGGAGACTGGAAACAGTCGTGTGGTGGGAAAAGGAGGGGCGAGAGGAAGAGATATGGAGCTGGGCAGGGCAAAACCTTTCCATCCATCCTCACTCTCCCAGCAGATTGGGTACTGCCATTTGATAAAATAGGTTGAACCACCCTCAAGACGACTGCAGGCAATCCAAGCCTGATGAGTTAGTGTTTAATCACAAGAGAAACATTTTAGACCTCCCAAACTCTGAAGTGGGCAGAAAAATATTTTTAGCCATTTATTTTCTCCCCCTTCAGTCTGCTGTGTCTTGAAAATGTCAATGTGCCATTTTTACTATAACTGCCTTGCAAAGATTCCGTTCTGTGACCACTTTTGCTTGTTTAGGAAGAGTCATAGAATCCTAGCACAGCAAGTCCTCAAACAACATACTTCCGTCCACGGAGTGTTTATTGTAACGTTGGTGAGATGATGTAGGAACTGAACTCTTGTTTCAGTTACCCTGGGGTAAACTGTTTCTACAGGTTACTCTGCTTAAAGTCGAAGAACCTCCGATGATATTAAGTGAGGACTGACTGTATATTGTAGGTGATCTGTTAGGTGGGTATAGATAGGTCTTGGAGATCATCTAGTTCAACCTTTTTAAAAAGATGCTTCCAGCGGGGCTGGCGTGACTCAGTGGTTGAGTGTCAACCTATGAACCAGGAGGTCACAGTTTGATTCCCGGTCAGGGCACATGCCCAGGTTGCAGGCTCGATCCCCAGTGTGGGGTGTGCAGAAGGCAGCTGATTAATGATTCTCTTTCATCACTGATGTTTCTCTCTCTCTCCTTCTCCCTTCCTCCCTCTGAAGTAAATAAAAATATATATTTAAAAAAAGATGCTTACAAGCCAGGCTTTGAACTAAGGTGATCTGACTCCACAGTTATGACCCTGTAATACAGACATTCTCACTCCATCGGGTGGAAAGCCACCCCCAGGACTGGGGTAGGGGAAATTATTCTGAAGTATGAATTGAGGTAGATTTTCTGCTCTAGGTCTATAATTCTATCAAAAACTAAGGCATGATTAACACTCTATCAAAAAGGAATTCCAGCATGGCCTGTGTGGCTCAGTGGTCGAGCATCGACCTATGAACCAGGAGGTCAGGGTTCGATTCCCTGTCACAGCACATGCCCAGGTTGTGGGCTTGAAACCTAGTAGGGGCGTGCAGGAGGCAGCCAATCAATGATTCTCTCTCATCATTGATGTTTCTACCTCTCCCTTCCTCTCTGAAATCAATAAAAATATATTTTAAGAAAAAAAGAAATTCCACAGGGATAGAACAATGGATTTCCTTTCCCCTGTGACGCTCCTACCAATGCGAGGATTTGCATTTTGTGTTCCAGACCCCACTGACAGGACAATTATGAATGGGAGGTCTGCTACCTCGCAAAGAAGAGATCTCCATCGCTAACCTGAGACCATTCAGACCCTGGGTGGGTCGAAAGAGCAGTCCCCATAGTCACTGCACTTTACCTACCCCAGAGTCTGCTTGATGGGCACTAGTTGTAGTTATTTGCAAAATAAACCTCATTTCAGTGGGACTGTTGTGCTTTGAGAGAGTGACAGTAGTAAGAATGTTGGCTGAGGTCTCTTGAGTAGACCCTGTGAACAAGATCGCAGGATAAAAACGGGCACTGGGTGGGACTCCCTTCTGAGGAGACATCAACCACAGATTCTTCTGTGGTTTTGCTCCCAGGGTCTAAGGCCACGTGGGGAAGGATTCCAGTTTTCCATTCTCTGTCTTCTGGAAGCAGGGATGAAATCGCTCAGCTACTCTCTCTCTCTTTCCTTCCCTCCTGGACCATTCGGTGCACTGAGCAACTCTTGGTTCTCCTTCCCCACGATTGGAAGCACGTGACTTGATTTCTGTGTTTCAG
Source organism: Corynorhinus townsendii (assembly GCA_026230045.1). Taxonomy (NCBI): domain Eukaryota; kingdom Metazoa; phylum Chordata; class Mammalia; order Chiroptera; family Vespertilionidae; genus Corynorhinus; species Corynorhinus townsendii. The sequence goes on along the minus strand of JAPDVU010000006.1, from coordinate 118,450,349 downwards.
CAACTAACCAGATGTGCCTTTCCCTTCAAATTTTCACGAGCCCCCCATGCCTGTTGGCAGGAAGTGGCCTAAGGTGAGGCTTCTGACTCTGGGGAAGGAGCTGCCTGTGTCTGCCAGGCCTTAACCCTGTTCCTGTGACCAGAACTGTGGCTGTGAAAGGGCCATGGGCAGTTTTTGGGGGCCCCTGAATGGAGCCAATCAGACGCAGACACATTATAGAAAACATGACCTTGAGTCTCAGCTTAAGATAGATTGAACATGACAGGAGGGAAAGTTTAAGTATGATCTTGGATTGAATTCAAACAGGAGCTGCATTGCTGGCTTGGGGAGGCCCCACCCACGTGCAGTCTCTGTAGGTACCTGGAGATGAGAGGGGGTGTGGTCTGCTCCATCGTGGCTGGGGATGGCTCCCACCCAGCCATTCCTCAGTCCCCACTACAGGGGAAACAATTACCAAACTGATGATTATTTTCTTGACATTTCTGGCTTTTCTCAATCACAGGGAAAATAGGTATGTGGAATAGAAGGAAAAAACTCTGTATGCAAAAGGAGAAGCCACTCCTGCCTCTAACGTTAGCAAAAAGCAAAGAAGCCTGACTTATTTTAATGTTTTTAATAAACACCAGCCACCCCAGAACAACACTGGAATTTGAATCACATGAGAGAACTTGATTCTATCACCTACGAAATAGCTATTGGATGAAAAAATGGAGGGGAAAACTGTCTGATGAGTGACTAGTCACTTTCAAAGTGGTTTCTCCTACATTACCTCATTTTACAAAAAGTAAATTTGATCTTTTCTGAATGTTCTGTGAAGCAACTCGTAGTTTCTTGCGGTGAGCTGATGATGTTACATTTATAAACGTGCCAATTGTGAACCAGGCAAAACATTCTCTTCTGCTGTTTTACCTTTTTTTATCAACCATCACAGGTTCATGGGGGAAAGTGGCTAAAGATAGCACTTTAAAATGGGTCTTAAAATATTATTGTTTTAACAGTGTGCTTTTTATTTTTTCTTCCTCTGGTACCTTTCTTTGAATGAACTATTATTTGCATTTGAATAGATTATTATTTAGCTTTCAAACATACCACTCCCACCTCTCCTCATTAAAATCTCACAGTTGTCAAACTTCATTAAGATAAATGGAATTATTCATCTGCTCCCCTGCCCCCCAACCCCACCCCTTGGGCTATGGGGTCAATAAGATGATGTTAAGCAGGAGAGGGTGAGGCTGGTGAACACTTTTTTAAATGTCACGAAGTGATTTCAGGAAGGAGCTGGCCTGCAATTGTACTGAATGATGGTTATACTCTCAGCCTAGTGGCTGCTAATGACTTAACATAGTAAGTGTGCATTATTAGCATGGCTGTTCAAAACTTGCATTTTGTAGTTGTTATACCTAGTAGTGGGCATTTCCTAAACTCATTTAAAATACACTTGAAAAGTAAAAATCAGAACAATGCAAGACAAACCAAACCCTGAGACTAACACGTAGTCAAGGATGGCAACCAAGAAAGAAAAAGAAACAAGAGTATAGCCAACCTTTTTTTTTTTTTTAATTAGAGTATATTATACTTCCAAACTGGATACACTAGAAATTGGCAATGCAACATAAGATGCAAAGGAATATACCAGTTACTGTCAAAATGACCCTGTACAGCCTTGTAATGCAAAAAGCTTTATACAATACAAATTTTCAGTAATGTACACAAACCTTGATGGTATGATCATCTGAACATAATATGAGGGGTTAAAAAAAGGATAGAAGAAAGTGCTGAGAACACTAACTGCATTGCTATAGGGGAAAATAAGCTAGCTTTCATCGAAGGATGCATAGTGAAAACAACTGAAGTTAGTTGGCAGGTGAATTTCTCAAAGACGTTAGTGTTTTACACGGAAAGGATATCTATGGAATACATCCTTCCCTGAGTATCAAACTGCAAACCGAATTCAGGGGTACATATTACCTCAGTGGAGTCTGAAAAATGCTGTAAATTTTTTTCTTTATTAATAACAATAATAATAATATAAAAAGTCAAACAAACTCCAAACACACCTTTTCTCACTCAGAAAACTTTTTATAATTTACCAGAAAGATTGATGACTCTTTCCAAAGTGCTAAAAAAGTTGCCCAATTACATTAAGCATAACGAAGTAATTCAAATACAAGTTCAGTGGCAAGCAGGGAAATACATGGCATTCGAACGGTAAACGTCTCCTTCCTTCCAACGCCTCTCTCGGTTTTGCAGGTTTCAGCCTAGGACCTCATATTGCACAAGGGGCATGCTGTAAGAGCTGTCATCCTGATAGTCAGGTTTTTAACCTGCTGGTGCCTCATGTGAGTCACCTTTCCTGCCAGCCTCTGTGAGATCCTGTGGCCCTCTTTCCTGTCATCACTGAACTTGTAATTTTGAAAGCACATTATTAGCCAAGTGGCACATTCTCCATTATATGGGGATAAAGACATAACTTAAAAAAAAAAAAGAAAAACACCAAAAACCAACCCACCCATTAGCCCAGTATTCTTGGAGTGTATTATACTTGTCTATAGTGTCTTTAACTGAGTCAGTGACATGGTGAAGCTGGTTGGTGATTCACACATGGCCAAGAACAGATGTCTGCTGGAGGATGATAGAAGGTGCAGAGCTTCCCGCCCTAGCCGGCTCAGCCTCCCTGTCCCCGGGCATCTCCGTAGTGTAAACAGGCTTGCCAGGGCCCATGACTGGCAAAGGGAAGTAGAGTAGACCTGCTAGGTCTGGGGGAAGAAGGGTGTGTGTGTACGCATGTGTGTGTGTGTGTGTGTGGGGGGGGGGTGGGTGGGCGGGAACCATGGTGTGGACAGATGGTATCGTCTTCTGGCTTCCTGTACAATTGTACCAATTTCAAGGGGGCTCTCAGTGAAGCAAGCTGACTAGAGGAAGAACATCAGGGATGCTTTTATTTCCCCCTGGTGAAACAAATGAAAAAAAATAAAATTCCCAACTCTAGGATAACACCTGATGGAAAACAGCAATGCAGTAAGAAGCATTCCTCCTGTACACAGTTCTTCAATAGATAAATAATATATAAACTTTTATACCCCAAGCTTCCCATCATTATACAAAGCACATATCTTCCTGCTCCTTTAGCCTGTTTCATACAGGAAATGCTGTTGTCTTAAAAATACAAGCACTTAACGTATTCAGCCAAAGATCCTTTTCCTCTTCTCCTTTTTAAATCACCCATTGCTTTGAAAGGTTAGCCAAGGGCTATGCTACCAATCACATCTGCTTCTTGCTGCAATAAAGTGCTGCACGTAAGTTGCCATTTTAATGACCACAAAATAAGAGCTTTAAATAAGTATGAAGTTAGCCTCCTAGCAGATTACATCTACCAGGCGTTAACAAAATGGACCACAGCATTACTACCAACATGGAAAATACCTCTAGAGCCAGACGACCTGCAAGCACAACAGACACTTCTCAGGGGCATAAACGGAGCCGCAGGACTAAACAGCACCTTGTTGTCGGGTGGTTATATGTCAACGAGCTTGTGACAAAATTTTCAAATATACAGTCTACTCGTTCCATATAAAAGGTACATTTTCTTTCACTTTCATTATTTATTTGTTTATTTTTTTCCAGATGAGAAACAAAAACTAGTGCAAGACCAAAGCACTGTGCAAAACTGCCGTTTCTTTTTTTTTTTTTTTTTTTTTTTTTAGTCTGAGCATTTATACCCAGAATTGATCCAAACCCCTTTTAATCTCCTTGGCTGGATTTATCAACCATAAAATTTCCCACTCATACTATTTTTTTTTTCCTGCAAACAAATGGTAACCACTGAATTAATACATCATATATATATATATATATATATATATATATATATATATATATATGATGGTCTGCCCTTAAAAAACGATGCACTGCGTGTGTCCCACACACATTGTGTATGTATGGACACACACACACACACAACACACTTAAGTTTTGTGATGTTGGCCTCAGTGCTGCGGGACATTTCTTCCAGACGGGACTCTTGCTGCCTCGCGTCTTCATAACCAGAGGAGATTCTGCACGAGGTCTCCAGCTCTGTGGGAAATCTCCAGCAGCACCGTGGGTGTCTACCATTCCTTCATGGACCGCGCCCCAGGCCCCACCACTCAGCAGCCGTGAAACGGGTGGTAAAGAAGGGGCTCGGGGAAGGACTGCAGTGGATGAACAACCCAGGAGGGAAAATCATGTTCATCGTGGTGAAAGAAGCCAGCACAGAGAATGTGCAATAGAAATCTCATGGCACACGACACACGGCTTTCTCTTTCAGAATCCACAAACGCCCACACACCCCATTCACCCAACAGAAAACAAAAATGCACCAGTAGATAAGCTGACAAGTGCTGATTGCTATTAAGGACACTCTCTTTAGGGCTGAGCAAGACAAGATTCCTTTCAGGGAAAGGCTGGGAGCAGGGCTGAGAGTGGGCGCGGGGGCCGGGGAGGCATGCCTCTGAAGGTAGATGTACGCAGTAGGTCACCTCTCTGGAGATCGGATAAAGCAGCTTTCAGGTCAATGCAATAGGTATACACACAGAGCCAATTCTCTAGTCCTTCCTAAAGATATACAGTACACGTGGTTCAGACCCACGGGGGTCTGTGGGTTTTGCAGCAACATAAACCTGCTGGGGTTGTGTGTAAGTTTCGTGGGTTTATTTTGTTTTTGTCTCTGTCACTTTGTTTTTGGTACGGAACATGCTGCCCTCAGACAGTCTCTGCTCTTTCTCTCAGTCCGAGATAGGCGAGGAAGGAGTGTTTGGGGGACGGGATGCTGGGAGGCGCAGTCTGAGGTCGGGGAGGGTGGAATGTGAGATCCAAGTGGTTCTTGGGGTATAACATTGTCAAGGGAATGAGATGGGCAAAATCCGAGTTCCGGTACTTGTCAAAGCGCAAAGGGGAGCCGTTGAAGGCCAGAGCCTTAAGTGCCAGGTTGGGCTCTGAGCTGCTGCCGTGGACAGCTGACAAGGCCACGGTCTGCAGAGCCTGGGAGGCGGACATGACCGACAGGGGAGACAAGAGATTCCGAGAGCTCCCGACGATGAGGAGCGGGGCCCCGGGGCCGGCTGGTTTCTTGGGGGCCGGACACAAGCCCTTCTTGTCCTCCTCGGGGCAGTCCCCACTCTGGTGCTTCTTGACGTGGCGGCTGAAGACGAAAGGGTGTGTGGTCTTGAACAGGCACTCTTCGCAGCTGAAGGTCTGGCGAGGGGCGTGCTTCAGCTTCTTGTGCAGGTTGAGATTGTCCTTGCGCTTGCAGCTGTAGCTGCACTGGTCACAGTGGAAGGGCCGCTCCCCGGTGTGGACGCGCACGTGCTCGATGAGCTTGTTGGCGGTCTTGGACAGGTAGCCGCACTGGTCACACTTGTAGTGGTTGCCGAGGCGATGCTCCCGGGTGTGCGTCTCCAGCTCCAGCTGGTTGGCCTTCACCATCTGGCAGATCCGGCACTTGTACTCCATCTTGTAGTGGGTCTTGAGGTGGCACTCCATGGCGGCGGGGCGGTTGGTAGAATAAATGCAGAATGGGCACCTGCCGGGGGAAGCAAGGGAAGGGAGGGTCAGCCAGACAGGTCCCGCCGCGGCTCTGCTTCTCCCCTCCTCACGGGCCACCCTGCAAACCCTGAGGCCTGGCTGCCCCTGCCCAGCCCAGCCCTGCTGCCTCTCGGAGGTGAAGAGGACCCTCTTGGGTTCTCTGTGCTGACAGAGCCGTACCCCCGGAGGAGGAGCTAGCTCTGAGGAGGTGCGCTCAGCCTACTCTGGGTCTCCTGGTGGGAGCAGCGAACACCAACCCTCAGGAAGGGGAGCAGAGAAAGGGTGAGAATTACGTTAGCTGTGGCTCCCCTCCATCCTCCCGCCCCCTCGGAGCCCTCCCCACCTCCCACGGACACAGCAGAGGTCTAACCCTCACGACCTCCCCTCGAGATGGGAGCAACACAAAGAATCGACGTTTCATGCACCACACCAAGCACACGCAGAAAGGCTAAGAGTTTTAAAGAACAGCTTACAGGGGAAAGCTACCTCCAGCAAACAGAAAGTCGTAGGCTCAGAATCGTGCTTATGAAAGGTTAGGACAAGAAGGCCTGTGTGTGTGTGTGTGTGTGTGTGTGTGTGTGTGTGTGTACATAGGTCTGTACTCTAGGACCTGTCTCTTGCAGCTGTTTACCCACCAGGGAAGGAAGGTGAGGACAAGGACAGGGGCATAGGAGAAGGACGCCCACCCCCCAGCTGTCTACTAGGGAGGGATAAGAAGGGTGGGCGACACCTGCTCTCTGGAGCTTGAAGACATTTTTCGTACATTATGACATCATTATGCTCAGGGGACAGGACCACAGCTAACGTTTCTTCTGCACTCTGCCCAGTGCTTGGTAAGTGCTCAGCACATGGTAGGCACTGCGTTATTATTGGACTGGTCTCTACACATAATTTAGGCAGATTCTGGCCCCAGCTCTGCCACCTAACTGGGCTCTAGCTGGATATGCCCTGGGCCAAAGCCCGGGCCTCTCCGTGGCTCGGTCTCTCCACCCTCCGCAATGAGGCTACGCTCCCCACAAGCCTCCTGGCTGTCCAGAGGGCCAGAAGGAGCCATGAAGGCGTGTTTACAAATTCTGCTCTTTGAGAAGCTGCCGGGCTCGAGTCAGTGGCTGATATGATAGCGGTAGCGTGTTTGCTCTCTTTACAAACAGAATGCAAATGCAAAAGTGGCTGCCTGAGTTCTGGCTGGACACCCGCAGGGCAGGCCCAGGAGCGAGGTGTGCTCTGAGGGTTTGGAGAAGTGTTCAGCAGAGCCCAACACAACCAGGTGCACCGTGCACTGCTCCTCAGCGCCAAGCTCGCCGTTAGCCTTGGACCCTCAGCTCACAGAAGAGTGCACACGAGAGAAATAAAAGCCCATTCCCAGGTCAGGTGCACACACAACCCCTACGCCAAGCTGGGCCTTACCTAGAGGAGTCTGAAACTCACCACTGTCCTGAGCTACGGCAAAAGAAAAATAATAGTATAATCTTATTCGATCTGCATTATGAACAGGATATAGAGTACAAGCAGTTCCATCACAGAAAAGCAATTTAGACATCGGCAGTCTGTTTCACTTTAAGGACATTTCTGTGACCCACAGCTCAATCTTTCTTGCGCTGCTCAGGGGAAGTGCTAAGGGTGTAGCAGGGGCCCGTTATTTATCGTCACGGCACTCTCTCAGGCAAATTAATGCTCCGATATGGCAAAGGGAAAACAAAACAAAACAAAACAAAAACAAAGACTCACTGTATAGCCAGAAGGCTTTATCAATTTTTTCAAAGTATTCTTCTACTTGGTCATCCTAGAACATAAACTATTACACAGGGGACCGTTAGCACCGCACGGGAAGTGTCTGTACCACAAAAGCATCAGGGTCACTGTGCATTCTCCCCAGTGGCTCAGAGCCTGGGACCCCTCGGGTCCCCAAGGAAAGGCTGACTGGCAGGGCCATGACTGGCCAGGCTGCAGTACATGGCTGTAACTGGGCAATCGGGGAGGGCAATGAGCATAGTCCAACCACAGAAGTATATGGCTTTTCTTTATAAATAAGAGTGCACAAATATTTAGAAAGGGACAGTGGGAACAAACCAAATCAAATTCCCATTTACTGGTTATTACTTGAGTTATAACTGCCCCTCCTCCATCCCTTAAGACCTCCCCTCCCCCCTCCCACCTAAGCACCCCCAAGACTGAAACAAAATGGAAATCCACAGTAGGTGTTGCTCCCTGATTCCGCTGTTTGGGCAGGATTTTGAGGAGTGTCCCTGTGACCGGTAGGTGCGGGGGTGGGGGGAAGACAAGCCTGTGCTGCCCCCCCAACACTCGACTCCCAGGGTCCTGGGTCTCTCCATCCCACACCCAATCGGGAGAGTCATGCCACCCCTGCAAGTTGTGTGTTTCAAAGGCCAAAATGTTTTAAGACAAGGTTTTTCCCCCTTGTATTAAGTAAAATGTAATTTTTCATTCATTGAAATTACACTATCATTTCAGCTAAACATCAACAATTCCTGCCTCGAAAGTTGCGTGCCTTTCTGTGCCCAATGGCATAAGCTTCTTTCTTTTTCCTAGACCATAAGTGCCTTGTGAACAGGGACCCTGATCACCGACTCTCGGGAAGATTAAATTCTGGTCATGGTAGGACATACACTTCCTGAGGGTGGAAATTAGGTTTTATTCCTTATTTGACCTCTAGCACCTAATCAAGCCAGACACACTGTACACTGGATAATGACTGATTAGTCTCACTTCAGACTGAGGGCTTCCTGCAAATATTGGTTGATGATGATGCTAACTGCCTAGGTCTCTGCGGGGAGGAATCTGTGAATATGTGACAGAAAACATCAGCTCTCAGGCAGGGAATCCCAATTCCAGGTCCGGGGAAGGCATAAGGCATGTCTGCAGGGACCTGAGAGGCTCATGGGCCTTGCGTGTGGAAAACGCTGCCTCCTGCCTGTTCAAACCGGCAAGGTTCCATTATTTGGGGTGGGGTGTGGATGAAGTGGTTGTGATACTTATTTAAAAGATACATGGCAAATCGCCTAAAAAAAACCCCAGAGATGGTGAAGTGCAGTGACAGTGTAATGATTTATACTTGGGGACACTAACTCAAGTCCATTGCCATCAAGTCTGAACAAAACCCAGGCAGTGGGGGATGAGTCTACTCCTGCGTGCTCAGATGCTCCAACATGCCTTCCTGCTTGCTCCGAATCCCAGGCTATTTGTTCAATGGATTCTCCTGCTGATGCCTGCTGACCCCCTTGGGGACAGGTCTAACTCACACCCAGCTAAAGGCAGCAGAGGTGCCTGCTAAACTCCCCTCATGACAAGCTCTTCCTCTCCATGACCCCAAAATCTTCAGGGGAGGGGCCGGGGTAAGGGTGGGGGAAGGGTGTTTAATAACAACACAGTAAAAGGTTCTGTACTTGCTTTCCTTACTTGAGCCCACCGGTGGGGACAGTGTGGCATTTCTTATGCTCCAGCAGCTGTTCGGGGGTCTTCATGAACTTGTGGCACACGTCACACTCAAACATCCGGGTGATGAGGTGTATCTGCAGATGGCGCTCAAACATGTTCTTCGTCTTGCAGACAAAGTTGCAAAAAACGCATTCGAACCCTGGAAGGACCGAAGCTGGGTGTACAGGTGTATGGGGTAGAGGGACAGGAGGGCAGGAGCAGGGCCAAGATCCCCTTTCTTCACCCCTCCCCCAGTTTTTTATTCCCTTCCAGACGCTGTTCCCTGCGTCTCTGTGCTAAAAGAAGTTATAGCTTTGGAGTCAGTGTCACACTCCCCATCCTTTCACCCCATACTGGGTGCAAATCAAGCCAAAAGGAATGTTCTGGGACCCAATATCTACTTCCAACATCACTCCTGACAAGGGGTCATGCGAGTGGGGAGGGCTAAGCAGGCCAAGCCACCTCCTCCCTTACCTTTCTCGGGCTTTTCCTCACTATTCAGTGAGGGTTGGCTCCCGGGCACAACAGAGATGACCAGCAGGTTGTTCCCGCTCTTGTTTTTCTGGGAGCTGTCTGAGTCATCTTTGCTGTTAGCTGAATCACTTAGAGCTGAGAGGGAGGATGATGAGGGGCTATTTGATTCACTTGGGGTCTTCCTGTCTTCCACTAAAAAAGAAAAAAAACCAAGTCTGTTATTTAGGAGATGGAAACCCTGGAATAACAGAAGTTGGGAGGTGTGGGGTTGTGTCTCATGGCCACACCATCATTCAGGGGCATAAGCTGCGGTCTCCAGCTCCTCTAGTAATCCTGCTGGGGCCCCAGGTCGCAGTCACCTCTGGTGATGACATTCACGGTACTTGGGGACAAGAGCAGGCCCTCATTCATTTGATGAGGGTTTATGGATATCTTACTGTAATTAAAATAAATGACAATATAAGCTAAGATGTACTGAAAGTGTTGCCAAGTTCCAGAATCTCGGTCATGCTTTAAATGCCTTGTCTCATTTTATTCTAAAAAAAAAAAAAAAACAAAACCTGCTGAGGCACAACTATTATCACCCCTATTTTACAGATGAGGATGGGGAGGCACAATGAGGTGAGTTGGTTGGTCTGACTCTAGCATCCATGTTCTTCATCAGTGCACTGAATTCTCCCTCAAAGCCAGCAGTAAACAGTCAATAGACCATTAAAACCTAGTGTCAGTAGACTTCTGCTTCTATTCAAGAGACGGAATTTATCATCGCTACTGAAACAACTAACATAAGACAGTCAAACATATCAAACAAGAGTTTTCACAATATTGGACATCAGACAATGCAGAAGAATGACCTCTGAGAGGCAGGGAAGACCTTCCAGACTGCAGCGTAGGGAGGGGTATGGAGGTGGAACCCAGCTGATCTGCTGATCCGAGGAGACAAGACTGGCAGTCTGGGAGATCAACATGGCGGGACCTTGAAGGACAGAGTACTAGAGGGGACGAACTCAGAGACCTGCAGACAATCTTCCGGAGTATTCAGCAGAGTATGGATCAGAGCATGTGTTGGAGGGAAAATAAGCCATCTGAAAGGCTTAGAGAACAATGCCTGTTTCCACCAGCCAGATTGGAAAAAACTTATAATTCCTAAGGCATTGGGTAGAAAACAGGAAGTTCTTTTAGTAGTGGGTGATAATTAGTCCTAGATGGGGCACTGCTCCAGACCCATCAGGCAAGTCATAAAAGCAAGACCCAAGAGGATCAGAGTTTCAAGAATATTTATAGGAATATAAAGTATCTGGCACCTAATAAGGTAAAAATCACAATGTCTGACACTCAAATAAAGATTCTCAGGCATGCAGAGAAACAAAACACAACCCAAAGGGGAGAATATCAACCAATGAAAAACTGACCCAGTTGCTGGAATTTGCAGACAAGGACATGAGAACAGTAATATAATTGTATTCCATATGTTAAAAAAGTTAAGTAGAGAGATGGAAGATACAAAAAAAATACCCAGAGATGAAAATTACAATGTCTGAGATGAACAATACACTGGATGGGACCACTAACAATTTAGACACAGTAAAGATTCATTGAATGGGAGGTGGGGGGTAATGGGGGAATAAGGACACATATGTAATACCTTAATCAATAAAGAAATTAAAAAAAAGAAAAGATTCATGAACCTGAAGATAATAGCAATAGAAATTATCTGAGATGAAACAGAGAGAAAAGAATCACAAAAATAAAAAGAGCACCCAGTAAGCTGTGGGATGCCTTCAGGCAGCTTAGTATAAGCTTAATTGGAGTCCCTGATGGGGCAGGGAGGGCAGGAAAATATACTTGAAATAGTCAAAAACTTTCCAGATTTGAGGAACACCATACCATTGATCTAAGCAGTGCAGTGAGTCCCAAACATAAGAAAGATGATGAAATCTATACAAGGGATATAATAATCAAATTGCTCAAAACCAGTGATAAATAAAAAGTCCTAAAAGCAGCCAGATGAAAAAGGACACATTATGTGCAGAGGAACAAAAAAAGGATGACAGCAGATTTCTCACTGTACACAATGCAAGTGTTAAGGAGTGGAACAACATCTTTAAAGTATGAAAACATATTTCACAAGCAAAGGCAAAAGAAAAAAGATATATAAAAGTTGAAAGAATTCATTACCTGTAGACCTGAATTACAAAGAAATGTTAAAACAAATTCTTCAGGCAGAAGGGAAATTACACTAATGTAAAAATGGATCTACATAAAAGAATGGAGAGCACCAGAAATGACAACTACATGGGTAAATATATGAGTTTTTCTTATTTAAATCTCTTTAAAAAGTAATAAAACTAATTTTGTTTAAAAAACCATTAATAATGTAATATTTATAGCACATACATATATGAGAACAATAATATAACAGCTGGTGGGGAAGAAATGGAAGTATGCTATTGTGAGGTCTTATACTACATGTGAAGTGGTATGGTACACTGTGATAAATTAAAGATGTACTTATAAATCCAAATAACTGGAGGCATATAATATTCATGGTTCAGGAGACTCAATATTAAGATGTCAGCTCTCCCCAAACTAATTCAGTGCAACCCCATAGTTTTACATTAAGGTGGAAAATATAAGGAAACTGTACTGCAGATCCAAGGAGTGGACTTATCCTACTCACATATTTCCTTAAAATTAAATTTTAAGTTAAAATTAACATTTTGCTGGTTGATTTTCCCCCCCTACAGATGAATTCCCAGAAGTGGGATTACTGGGTCACAGAGCATTACATTTTCAAGCCTCTTAGTATATATTACCTAAATAGTTTCCCTAAGTTCTGTTCCTTTGCAGGCCATAGACACAAGAGTACCAGCAGCACCCAGCAACAGTGGGTGACACTATAAAATGTGCTCCTAACTTAACAGGGAAGATAAGCCACTCTTGAGCTTTACTTTGACTGCTCAGTGAGGTTGAGCATTTTTTCTTATGTTAAGCAATTAGCTTTTACTTTTTTTTTTAAACTGTGAATTGACTGTTCATGTTCTTTCCAAATTCTTAATTAGAGACCAAAAGTGTTTCTTACCCATTTATATGAACTTTCTATATAAATACATGAGCTTTTTATCATGTTTACAAACACATTTTCAGAATGTGGGGGCTTTTTTTGTTTCCCTTCTCTTCTTCCTTTCTTTTGCAAAAAAAGAAGTTTTTATGTGTCCAATCTCTTGATTCCTGTCCTTTGTGATTTCTTGTTATCCATTAAGCATTTATAAATCTTCCTTGCTGTGTTTGATGAATATTCTATTCTATTTTCCTCAAGCCTTTCTAGGACAGATAGTAAACAAGGATTGTGTAGGTTATTTTGGTGTCAGTGTGAGGTAAATATTGATGGCTGTATTTTCCAAATAGCTATTCAAATTCCTCACCACCATTGTCACAACTTTTAAAAATTGCAGCAAAATTTGCATTGAGGATATCACAGCACCAGAAGGAATATTTTCCCCTTGCTAATGTTCTCCACAGGGACAGGAGCCTGGAGAGGGAGAAAGAGAGTAAGGAGGGGTCACTGCAGAAACACACCATTCCCAAGTGTACCTTGGCTAAGAGTAGCCAGTAAGGAAGTGTGAGAAAGCACGTGGGTTCTGTGGGTGACCACTTATAAATTTTGTGATGATTAAAGCTCATCACAAGTTCATTTAGGTAACCAGATGGCATTGCAGATCCACCAGGCACTAGAAGAAAAGGTGCCTGTTCCTGTGACAGGTAAATCCAATTAGAGAACAGGGCTGGCAAAATTAGAGATTTGAAGTCCAACTCCCTTCCAGCCATTGTGGTTTCTATGGTCTTCTTGAGATGGGGTGGGGGGCAGTGGAGGGAGGTTCTGGGCTGGGTTTAGGCATACTTTGGGGTGGAGAAGGCTAGAAGAATGGGAGAATAACAGAAAAGAGAGTATCCCGTGGAAATGGGAGAGAGGCTGGCTTTCCCTCCAGCAGCCACTCCAGAAATGTTGGATTTAATTCGTCTTTGACGTGGCTTTCCCAGCTCACCTGCTGGCCACGGTGCTAATGTGGTTATGGTCAGACAACCGACTGTAAAAATGGCACCTTCTCACTCAGCAGAACAGCTCTCTGCAGACCTCCAAGTCAGAGCTGCTCAACTTACTGACAAAAACAAGCTTTTATTGCTATTGGCACCACGGAGCCAGAGCAGCCAGGAAAGCACAGAGAGATCCTTCTTGACCATGCACATCGTCAGCACAAATGTCAGGGAAATTTCCCTTCCTGAATCCTTCAAGTGCCAATGATGTGAGGGACCGCTCCAGCACCCAGGCCTGCAGTCAGCAACCCCAGCTTGTTATTTGTAGCATAGGCAGGGAGCTCTTCCTCATTCTCACATAATGACTCCTCATCAGTGTCATTTGTAACCATCACTTGCGAGAGGATAATTGCATGGCAAAGTCAAAATGTTAACTTCATTAAATAGAAGAAATTAACCAGAATGGCAAGAGTCTGAAATGAAAGGGAGCACTGGCAAAGGCGTGGCTGTGGCCTGGGGAGACACTGGGTCGATTCAGGAGCACCTGGTCTTCTTTGCCCCTGCACAGACAGGCCACACAGCATCATGGAGCGTGTCAGGGCTGCAGAGTCACGCAAGGAGCAGAGCCTGCAGAGGTAGGTGCATGGTGCCTGGGCCAGCAAAACAGAGGTCCAGCCTTTGCCAAGGTTTGGGTGGGGCTGCCAGAATGTCAGCGACTCAGAAAGAAGGTTCTATAATGATGACTGTTCTGGTCTGAGTTTCTGGAGTCATATCCTAAAGTTGACCTTGGGCAGAATACCTCCCCTCTGTGAAGCGTCAGCTCTCAGCCTCTGTGGTATGATAACAGTAGTATGGGCCTCAAGGGTCATTAGGAGGCTTACGTGGGACCCAGCATGCACAGGTGCAAGCCTAGGGAGTCGGGAAAGCAATCGCTGTTACTAGAAGATGATGGCAAGCAGAGAGCTCAGCCCCTCTTAACCGTCCCAACCTGTGAGTGTTTCAGATCAGCCAGTGCACAAGCGGTGCCTGGCCATGGAGCTGTGGCCACAGGGAAGTGTGGCTCTGCTACCCCCAGGGACGTTCTTCCTTCTGAGGAAAAAGATGTCAGTGTCACATGGTGATGAGGATGCTTCTGCCAGGTGGACAGGCAGTCTGGGGTGGCAGGGAATAGAGGAGAGAAGGACCGATGGGAATGGTCACCTGTGTGCTTGGTGCCAATGTGAGCCTTTATCTCTGCCTCCTCCATGGTGACGAAGTCGCAGGCAGTGCAGCAGATGGAGAACATCCACTGCTCCTTGTCCACGTGGAGGGACATGTGGCTGACAAACTGGACGTTGAGCTCGGTCTCAAATCCACACACATGGCAGCTACATGAGAGGATGAAGGAAAAGAGGGGGAGAGAGGCGCAATATTCTAAATGCAGGCTACCCACTCATGCCCAGTACACTCAGAAAACGGGCTTGTACCCACTGCCCTCCCCATTAGGAAATTCTTCTGCTTTCTTGGATGCCTCTGAAGTGGTCGCTGGGCTAAATGGATTTAGTGCCTGAATAATGTAACAATCCCATACACGCTATAATGATGCTAAATAATCAGAGAGTTAATTAAAGATTCCAGATTCCAGATGCTGCATGCCTTCTCATGATTCCTTGGGGCAAAGGGATGCAGCATAGCCTTGCCAAGACATGAGTGCGGCTGGTACACGGAGCAGCGTGGCGCGCCCTGCACTCCCTCAAGCCTCCCACTGCCTCCCACTGCCTCCCCCTGCCTCCCACTGCCTCTGGAAACCTCCTGGGTAGCAGTGAGAGCACACAGGTCGTTGGATGGCACTCCTGCCTGTGACAATTCCTGATAGAAGCCACCCATCCATGGAGACATTTCATGCAAATGCAAGTTTCTACCAATCCCTACGGCCTCTCTCGTGGGTAAGATTTGGGGTTTTATGGCACCCAAACCAAATACTGATTTATGGCCAGAATGGGAAAAAAACATAAAATTCCAGCCACTGAAGGACAAAACTCGACTTGAGGAGAAGTTATGCCTTCACGGCTACTTCCTCAGGGTTCTTGGGTTTATTTTTCCTAGTCTGTTTTCCTTTGGACACTTCTCAGGAAGCAGCAAAGTACTCAGTTACTAGGGCAGGAGCTTGCCGGCTGCCCAGCCTGGAAGCTAATAATCCCCAGAGCCTTGCCGCTCTCTGGAGCTCCTCCCCGCCCCCGCCCCGCGAGACCACCTCTCAGACCATTTCCCTTTCAATTCATTCCACCAGGGCACCATGCCAGGGGGAGTCATTGCAACTGTAGGGTCTCATCTAAGCAAAGCAACTATGACAATGCAGGCCAGTGCGTCTGTTGAGCAGAGGTGCCTGTCAGGTCTGCCTCGCAGACGGCAGGGAGGGTGGGAAGGCTGGACTAGGGTTCCAGCCCCAGCTCACCTGTAATAATAAGGGTGCTTCCTCCCGTCACTGCCTTCAGAGGTGACGGCGCTGACAATGTCCTCAGTGTCCGTACTCACCAGCTTCACCGAGTGGACGGTCAGGTGCTGGTTCAGATTCGCGCGGCACTTAGCAGCGTAGGGGCACAAGTGGCATTTGTATTTTCTTTCCTCTGGAGGAGAAAGAGCAGAAAACCCCCAGCTGATCTGAGAAATGAAATCCCAATACCTTGCAAGAGACCACTTAAGGATATGAAGGAAGAGTGTGTGTGTGTGGGGGGGTATTCAAGTCTCATTTCAAGTGGGGACAAAGGGAACACCTTGGAATTGTAAGTCTCTAAAAAGTCTTTACCCAGCGGGTCACTCCTGTATTAACATTTCCAAAGATAAAAGAAAGCCCCACAGGCAATTGGATCATCTACTTTTTGCTGGACACCCACAGGCTAAGGTGAGCTAAAAGCATATTAGTGCATGTGTGTGTACGTACACGCGCACATGTGTGTGCATGAGTGTGCTGTGATTGTGTGTGTGAGTGTGCTGTGTGTGTGCATGAGAGTGTGCTGTGTGTGTGTGAGTGCGCTGTGTGTGCGTGTGCATGAGTGTGCTGTGTGTGTGAGTGTGCTGTGTGTGTGAGTGTGCTGTGAGTGTGTGCATGAGTGTGCGTGCATGAGTGTGCTGTGAGTGTTTGTGTGAGTGTGCTGAGTGTGTGTGTGCATGAGTGCGCTGTGAGTGTGTGTGTGTGTGTGTGAGTGTGCTTTGAGTGTGTGTGCATGAGAGTGTGCTGTGTGTGTGAGTGTGCTGTGTGTGTGTGAATGAGAGTGTGCTGTGAGTGTGTGTGTGTGTGAGTGTGTGAGTGTGTGAGCACATGCTTCCCCACGTGTCAGGTGTGGGTGGGTGCTAAGCCAGGGAAGGAGGAGTGAAACTGTGTTCGCAGGACTGGTGAGTTAAAGAAGCTCCATCATTTTCCCTAAGCTCCAGGCCTGGGTCAGCCAAGAAATAAAAAACTAATGAAATTAAAGGAATAAAAAATGACTCATGTGATATAATTGAATTGGAAATTTACATTTTACATAAAATAAAATTTCTCAATTACTTTCTTAATGGGAACTCTCTCCTAGCACTGACAGTGTTTCGGGACTATTTCCAGAGTGGCCGTCTGAATACATTTGGTGAGTCAAGCAAATTAAAGTAAAAGGAGCAACCCCTGCTTTCACTGTGCAGATAAAGGCAACGGAGGGCAGCAGAAGACAAGAGCTACTTCATTTTCTGTCCTTAGCGCTCTTCCTCTGCGAGACTGAGCTGGCCTTCAAAAAGAAAAATACCTGTCTTGTCTGCTTCACAGGGAAGGACACAGACAAGTTTTCCACAACAACATGTAAGGCATGGCTATTATTACAGGTGGCCCCAACATCTGAGGGGCTGCTGGCCTGGGCTCAGTGGGGCTAGGGAAAGGGGCCCTGAGGTACAGATAAGAGAGAGTCCTCTCTGGAATTTTTGCATTTGTATTAATAAGCAAGGTTGTTAATTTTGGTATTAACATGAATTGCTGAACTTTCTTTTTCTATCATTTGGAAAGGTTTGTAATACTGGACTTTCCTACTCTCAAAAGGTTACAAAGAACCCATCTGGACCTGACACCTTTATTAATAATATTATCTCCTTCATCGTCTTTCCAAATTTCCCTTTGGTAACTGATTTACTTACGTTATTTTTTCCTCCCCTGGGGTCAATTTTGGAAATTTTGCTTAAATTAGCTATGTCATCTAAGTTTTTAGCAGTTCTTTTCTTTTTGTCATAGAGTTGCCCTTATTCTCCAAAAATTCTTTAATAGCATTAATGATTAGGCTTCCTTTTCCATTCCTAATTTTGAATAGTTTTGCTTCCTTTTCCTTTCTTAATCAGGATTAAAGAAATTAATCTTTTTTTGTGGTCTTTTTCTTCCTAGATTTTGTTTTTCTTTTACCAGTTCTTTTTTTTTTTCAATCACCATGCGAGGATATTTTTCCATTGATTTTTAGAGAGAGTGGAAGAGAGAGGGAAAGACGGAGAGAAATATTGATTGGTTGGTTCTTGTACACATCCTGACCAGGGCCTGGGCCAGGTAGAAGCCGGAAACGGAGGTGTGTGCCCTTGCCCAGAATCGAACCTGGGGCCCTCCAGTCTGCAGGCTGATGCTCTATCCACTGAGCCAAACTGGCTAGGGCTCTTTTACTAGTCTTTAAGATGAGTGCTAAGTTCCTTCTCTTCTAATTAAAGCCTATGGATTGTCCTCTGACCAGAGCTGAAGCTGTTTGTTCCAGGCCTAGGAACAAAGTGTTCCCCTTTTCATTTCTTCTAGATGTCTATAATTTGAGTTTTGATTTTCTTCCTTCTCTTTGACCTGGTTAGCTAGGGCATTTTATTGACCTTTGGTTATTTTAAATTTCATTTACGTATGAGCAGAGCATGTGACCTATAAAACTCCACTTTTCTGAACATGTTAAAGTTTTCTTTGGGCTTAAGTATATGACTAAATTTTGTCTAGTGATTATGTATACATATGAAAAGTAATCTTGTCATATTAATACTGCCTGCCCTGCCTTCTTTATGATTTCATGTGATATGGGAATCTCTACATATTTTCTTTATCATCTCCTATAAATAAGATACATCTGAACTTTTAGAAAGTCTGACCTTGGGTGTAAATATGGAAAACTTCATTTTATTATTTCTATCTTGCTTTATGTTTACAATCAATTCTACTGTATTTCTTTTTGTCTTCACTTATTTTTGCTGCATTGATTAAGTTAATATGTATTCCTCCTTTATTCCTGAACTTGGCTGCTTTCCCTTTCCCAGCACACTATTATATATAATCAAGGACAGTACCTGTTCCTCCACCAAGGTGTCCCTACTGCTCCCACCTACAATAAGATGAGCCCAATAAGATGGGATACGGCTCCATCCCCTGTGCCAACAAGATCAATAAATTCCTTAGAGTTGAGGAATTTTACCCAATTATGCTTAAAGGTGCATCTTTTCTCATCAATCCTACTTGAACTCTCTGAGTCCTTTCAATACAAATAAGAAACCCTATCCAGGGCCTGATTTGAACACGCCCAGTTAAATGGCTTGAGGTCATGATAAAACACTCCCATCACTTCCTGTAATAATTCTCTTAGAGCAACTGAGCTTCTTGGTAATGGAGGCGCTGGTGATCCAGACCCGGGAAGGCACAGCAGTGAGGCCGACTCACCTGTGTGCAGCGACAGGTGTCGGGACAATGTCTGCTGTCGGCCAAAGACTTTCCCACACACATCGCAGGGGAAAAGCTGGTCATTGAATTTCCAGGATGGCAATCCGTTGCCTGCCTCTAGCACGAGCTTTTCTGTCTCTGCACCAAAAGAACATGAGGAATAAACAAGGCAACATAAACGAATTTCAGTTTAGTCAACATTCAGGAGTTAAGCAGAGGCTTCCTTTGACGAATGTGGCTGGTAACTACAAAGAAGTCCCAGTAACCTCTGGTCGTTATGCTCATTTGCTGTCTCTGAGAAGGCTATTCTTGAACGTTGTGGTGGCAAATGAATCCCAATTTTAGTCAAGTCTCCGGTGTTTTCTTGCTTTCATCACTAAAGGCCAGCCTACCCAACCTTCTAGTAGGTGGGTAGCATGGTTTAGCACTGTGTCCACCGTACAGTCAGTACTCAATAAAAAACCCCACAAAAACTGTGGAACGAGTCAATGGTTGAGTTGCACGTTAAAATTCCAGAAATGTTGACTTTTGCTACAAGGTAGTAAGTAAATCAAGAATGCTGAATCTCAGAGTCTGATGAGAAAACAATTGTTTGATCCCTTGAAAGGAAATACACTTTCACTGCCCTTTATGGGGAAAAGTTTTGTCCTATGTTCAGAAGGGTTACACAAAGTCTTTAATGAGGAACTTATGCTACAGAGAATCAGTGACGACAACTGCAAGCTGCTTGCTGTGGTCTGAGTGTCTGTGCCCCTCCCCCACATTCATATATTGACATCCCAATCCTTAAAGGGATGGTATCAGGAGGTGGGCTTCTGGAAGGTGCTTAGGTCATGAGGGTGGATTAGTGCTCTTATAAAAGCCCCAGAGTTCCCTCACTCTTCCCACCCTGTGAGGACACAGTAAAAATATCTGAGATCCAGAAGAGGTCACATGCCCACACTGGCACCCTGACCTTAGGCGAACTGTGAGAAATACAGTTCTAGCCTCTAGAACTGTGAGGAATACATCTAGGTTGTTTATAAACTGCCAGTCAGTGGTATTTTGTTATAGCAGCATGAACACACTAAAATACTCTTCCACAAAAAACTCCCTAATGCAAGATTGCACAACCTGAATTTATCCCAAGGTTTCATTACATTCAGAAAACAGTGAGCACCACAAGTTATCTGTATATAATTCATAGCCATAAATGAAATAAATGGATGTTAATATATTCTCTAGCAACTTAAAAAAATTTATTTTATCATCATCATCCATAGGATTACCTTGAATTTTCTCAAACTTATTTCTTCTCACTGAACTCCAACAGATTACCCTATATGATAAAAGGCTAATATGCAAATCAACCGAATGGCAGAATGACTGGTTGCTATGATGTGCACTGTCCATCAGGGGGCAGACACTCAACACAGGAGCTGCCCCCTGGTGGTCAGTGTGCTCCCACAGGGGGAGCGCCGCTCCACCAGAAGCCGGGCTCACGGCTGGCAAGTGCGGCTGCGGTGGCGGGAGCCTCTCCCACCTCCATGGCAGCACTAAGGATGGCCTAAGCCATCAGTCAGACATCCCCCAAGGGCTTCCGAACTGCGAGAGGGTGCAGGCTGGGCTGAGGGACACCACTCACCGCCCCCCCCCCCCCCCCCCGCTTCGAATACACGAATCTCATGTATTGGGCCTCTAGTCCTTTTATAATAATGCTAAAGGCCTGGTGCATGGATTCGTGCACCAGAGGGGTCCCTCAGCCTGGCCTGTGGGGATTAGCTGAAACCGGCAGTCCTATGTCCCCTGAGGGTTGTAATAGTGCACGAAGAGGCAGGCAGCCAGGGAAGAGCCTGAGCTACTGAGTGGTAACAGTGACAAGCACAGCAGGGCCGGGATGGGCAGGCGCCATGCCGCTCCTGCTCATCCCGGCCCCGCTGTGCCTGTCACTGTCACCGCTCAGTAGGCTCGCTGTTGCCCCGCTGCAGTCTCTGTGTGCCTGTCCCAGGGTGATACTGGCTCACCCATGACCAAGAAGCAGCAATGGGCTTGCACCCAGTCAGCCCCACTGCCGGTCCCGATCCCGGTCCCGGTCCGGATGGGGAAGGGGCATGCAGGGGGAGTGTCCATGGGAGAGACTTGGCTACCACCGCAGCTGTGCTCACCAGCCATGAGCCTGGCATCTAGCACCCACTGGTCAGCTGAGTGGCGCTCCCATTGTGGGAGTGCACTGACCACCAGCGGCAGCTTCTGCATTGAGTGTCTGCCCCCTGGTGGTCTGTGTGCATCATAGCTACCGGTGGAGTGGTTGAGCAGTCAAATGGTCACTTAGGCTTTTATATACAGCCAGTCCTTGGGTTACATCAGACTCGATGTACGTCGTTTTGTGGTTACGTCACCATCTCAAATTTATTTATAAAAAATAAAAGTTCCACCATTTCGACGTATGTACATATGTGCTTTATGTTTTTTATTATTTATTTACCATAAGTAAAGGTCAGGAATTGTTATCTTCTTTTAATTTTTGTTTACTGTTTTGCTTCATTACTGCTGTGTATGTGCTCCATGTGAGTGACGTAGGTGCTTATGTAGGTGGGTTCCGACTTATGGCGAAAATTGTGTTACATTGTGCCGTAGGAACGGATCTCCAACGTAACCCGAGGACCTACTGTATGTAGATAAGAAGACAGGTGACAGAGAAAGTACCAAAAAGAGGGAAGAGGATGCTCCCATGAGGACAGCTGCCTGGTCACTAAAAGGCCTTTAGGCCTTACTTTGAAGAAGACAAATAATTTACTGGGTTATTATCTTGCCCTTTACCTCAGTAAATTACTGTGAATCTTCTTAAAGCACAGTGCTGCTTTATAAATCCGGGCACCATGTGGTGATAATTACACAGTGGAAAGACTTTTCATAAGATCCAAGTAGATGAAATTCTCAGGCCACCAGTCAGAGACAACTTCGGAACAAAGAATTTCATTTCATGCAAGTTAGTTAAAACTGTGACTAGATCAATTTTTATTTGAATGCAGATTTGCCAGATAATATAATCTAAGGAAAGGAGAAACAAATCTAGTGTGTGTTTTGAAAGGGAGGGGTGGGGGGGAGTGATGGAATGACGGTGAGATTGCAATAATGTTTGCTGTGAGGCACTTGCCAGCAATGCCAACGACGATAAGGTCCACTGATTGACTGAGCTGTGTTTGTTAAAACACTGCTCTTTGGAACTCAGAAACAAGAGCTTCTTATTAAAGTTGGAATATGTGAATGAAAACTTCTAAAGGGGAAGGGGCAGGATTGTGGGGGGGGGGGGAGGGGAGGAAGGTGAAAAGAGGGGCTGTTGACCTGTTGGGGACAAGAACCACTCTGAGATGACTGTCCTGGAGTCCAAGCAGTGGGCATTTCAGCCACGTAGTGATGAGAGGGTGTTTTAGAAGTCTCTTTAAAGTGTGTAATCAAAACAGTGCTTCAAAGCAGGATGATAGTCTTAATTACAAGGAGAGGTCAAGAGGGTATAGGGTCTTCCAATACATTCACAACAAGAATGAATTAATTGAGCCTCATACCAAACAAGTAGATGCAATTCAAAATAAAGAAGTCTCTTAATTCTTTCAAGTATTCGTCATGCACTTGAGAAGTTGAAGCATCATGAAAAGTCCAATCCCTTCCACTGGCCTTACAAAACGATTAAAACTACGAAGGCTGTGCTTCAGCGAAGCAGAAAGAACAGCCTGAAGCAGTGGTGAGCAGGCCAGAGACACCACGAGGGCATACGTGGCCGATTGGCCACCTCCCTGTGCCTGGACCCCAAGCCTGGTCCAAGGAACAGCTCTCTCCCCGCTTGCTGCCTGCATTCACTACAGACACCTGTTTTCACTTCACAGGCACAAGGCAACCACAGCCATTGGGATCCTTATCCCAGAACATGAATTTGAAATCACAGCTGGATGAGACTGTGGGAAGAGTTTTACGGAGACGAAACAAGTACTGAAGTAAAAGGCCCATTCCTCTTTTCACGGAGCAGGAATGCAGCTCAGCAGAGGCCGCATTCTCCCACATTTCCTGTGAATGGTACCACCCAAATGCCACGTGAGAAACTTCAGTCACTTCTTTGATTCCTCCCGCTCAGTCTTTTAACCCATCCAATCATTCATCAGAGGCTGTCGATCTTATCTCAGAATCTTTTTTTGATTCCTTCCTCTCTGTCTTTCAATACGTCCAACCAGCCACCCAAGCTGTCTGTCTATTTCTAGGGTGAGACCTGTGATGTGCACGCAGCAAGGTCAAGCTTCTGAACGTCCATGGTCTGCCTTTTTGAAACAGGACTGGCCCCATTGTCACCGAGAGCAGCCAGCTGTAACCGCAGGTCTTCCCGCTGGCTGCTCTCGCATGGAGGAGGCATTCCAGAAAAGAGGGGCATGTTTTGTCCCCAGGTCTTGATGATCAAAAGTTTTCAAAACTATTTTCAAATATTTAAACTAGAACCTATTGATGAAGACATATTTATAAAAGCTGATATGCAGGCCTGTTCTAATCTCTGTGCATGAGCAATATTGATGGTAACCCTACAGTAAAGAGACCACTGTGGGACAGTGGCGAGTGTCCTGTGGCAGTACATTAAAAAAAAAAAAAAAGATATGTTTTTATTGATTGCAGAAAGAGGAAGAGAAAGAGAGAGAGAGAGAGAGAGAGAGAGAGAGAGAGAGAGAGAGAGAGAGAGATCCATGATGAAAAAGAATCATTGAACAGTTGCCTCCTGCATGCCCCTGCTGGGGATCAAGCCCACAACCTAGGCATGTGCCCTGATGGGGGAATCAAACCACAACCTCCTGGTTCATGGGCCAACACTCAGGCACAGAGTCACACCAGCCTGGCTGGTTGCACATTTTAAAGCTCACAGGCACCATGCTCCACCCCCATCACAGTGCTGTAATCAAAACAGTGTGTAATCAAAACAATGCTTTGATAAATCAGCCTGGCTACCCCTGGGGTCACTGGAGTCACATGCTGCAGGTTTAACAAAAAGATATCATCCTTCAATTGTGTGTGTGTGTGTGGACAGCAATGTGGAAGCTAAAATTGACATATTTTTATGTCAAGTTTTTCTATTCTTTGATTTTCAATAAATTTTGGAACCCAGGAAAAAATAAAATAAAAAAGAAGCCCTAGTGCCTTCATTGAGTCATCATCTCTCACCAGGATATTTGTAAAATCCTCCCAAAATCCCCTGCTCCCAGCCTCCCTCCATTCCTGAAGCCCATTCTCACAGGTTCCAGCACGATCTGTCTGAGGCACAAATCTGACCAGGTCCTGTCCTGTATGCCAATGGCTCCCCAAGGCCCAACTCCTTCACCTGGCTTCTGAGGCCCTTCACCATCTGGCTGCAACCACCACCTTCAGCATCCCACATCACCTCCCACCAGCAAAGGCTCAGCAGAGCGAGCTACTCGCCCCTTTGGGAACACACTAGTCCTTTTGAAGCCATCAATGCTTGTGAGTCAGCTATGCCTGCACCAGGAGTTAGTCCCCAGCCCAGCAAATCTGGCTCATTTTCAAGCCCTATCTCCAATTTCATCGCCTTGGTAAAGCCTTCCCAATTCCCGGGGCAGAATGAGTCATTTCCCCTACTCTGTCCCAAAGCACTTTTATAAATACTTCTATTGCACCTCTCTACCTATTATATTACTTGTTTGCATAGCATATATATCATATATATATCTTTTTAATATAAAGCTCCCACCATAGTCCAACAAGCAGCAGTGTTCAATAAATATGCCCCTGGTCTCCCTTTCCCATTAGAATGGGAGTAACCAGGGAAGGGTTCTGTTATTTATTTGTGTCTTCAGCATTAACCTGGTGCCTGATACATAGTAGGTGTGTAGTATATAGTTGTTGAATAAATGAATGATTTAATGAAAGGATTCAAGTGAGGCCTGGAATAAACATTATTCTTATTTTATGGTGGGGAAGACTGAGGCCTGGAAATAGCACTAGTTAAGGTTTATGGCCAATTCCGGGTGAAAAATAGGGCTATTTGCCTTCTGAATAGGTGTTTTAACTCAACACAAGAACCGTAATTTAATGACTTTATTAGAGGAAATGTTTGCAATCATGAGCCTTACCCCCAAGGTTCCATATCTTACCTCTTCCTAATAACAAGCCACAAGATTATTCTCTTCAACACAAACTCTCTGGCAGACACTTTATTGGTTAACCCAACAAATACTCACAACTTGTCTTTTTCTCTGCTCATTCCCACTAGAGAGGCAAGATTTCCTTCTTTTTTATGGTGGAATAATATTCCATTATATATATATATATATATATATATATATATATATATATATATATATATATATATAAATTTCTTCATTTATTCATTGATTGATGGACACTTAGGTTGCTTCCACATCTTGGCTACTGTAAATAATGCTGCAATTAACATGGGGGTACATATGTCTTTTCAAGTTAGTGTTTTAATTTTCTTTGGATAAATACCCAGATGTGTAATTGCTGTATCATATAGTAGTTCTATTTTTAATGTTTTAAGGAAGCTCCATATTGTTTTCTATAGTGGCTGCACCAATTTCTATACCAACCAACAGTGTATAAGGGTTCTATTTTCTCCACATTCTCACCAACACTTGTTATTTCTTGTCTTTTTTATAATAGCCATTCTGATAGATCTAAAGTGATATCTCACTGTGGATTTGATTTGTATTTCCCTGATGATTAGTGATATTGAGCATCTTTTTATATGCCTGTTGGCCATTTCTATGTCTTCTCTGATAAAATGTCTATTCCTATTTTCTGCCCATTTTTTAACTGAATTGTTTTTTCTCCCCTCTGTTGAATTGTTTAAGTTCCTTAGATATTGTGGCTATTAGCTCCTTACCAGATATACAGTTTGCAAATATTTTCTCTCATTCAATAGGCTGGTTTTTCATTTTGTTGGTGGTTTTCTTGCTGTGTATTTTTCATTGCTTTTACTAGTATAACAATACTTTTCTAAAGCCAGTACAGATGTAGGCAAAGTAGGTTTATAGTTGTGAGTACATGAAACACAGAGTTTATTCTTGTATTATTTGTTAATGACTAGAGGTCCAGTGCACGAAAATTGTGCACTTGGGGGGGGGGTGGTCCCTAAGCCTGGATTGTGAGAGGGCACAGGCCAGGCTGAGGGCCCCCACTGGTGCCGACTGGGGCAGGGGAGGGACTGTGGGAGGGCTCCAGGGTGTGTCTGGCCCATCTCGCTCAGTCCCCATTGGCTGGAACCCAAAAGCAAGGTAACCTACTGGTCGGATTGTCTGCCCCCTGGTGGTCATAGCGAGAGGTTGAGCAGCCTTAGCACATATCATTAGCATATTACACTTTGATTGGTTGAATGGCTGACTGGATGACCAGACACTTAGCATATTAGGCTTTTATTATATAGGATTGTGTTATTTTTCATATGAACTATAAACCTACTTTCCCCCCCACCCCTATACTTTATTTTATACAGAGTTTCAGAGGATTTGTCTCCTATAAGCATTTTATTTCTCTTCATACTCTTATACTCTGATTCATGGGATATCCATAAATTCCTATTTGGTATTATCTGAACAGGTGTCTGTCTCTTTATTTTTCCACCTATGGTCTTTGCTTTGAATGTCATTTAGGGATTTTCTTCTTCCTTAAACAGGTTCTTATTTTATATGAAGTCAGTGTGTTCACAGGGGCAAGCACTGTGTCCCCACTGTGCAGTTGGGGAAACGGGAACAGAGCATAAGGAGAGTCACCCAACACAGGTGTATTAGCAGTCCCAACATAGCTCTTCCCCTTTATAGTGAACTGAGGCCCCTCATTCATAATGAGGAGGCTTAATAACCAAGAGAGGGTATTCCAAACTCTGCCTGTTATGACATCGCGATCCAAGGGGACAAGTCTCATTTCATGTACAGAACCTGGGAAGATGAAACCCATCAAGCATTTCTCCAAAAATTTCCATGAAATAAACCATCTGGTAGAATCTGGGAGGGAGCCTGACAGACTTGAGAGAACATTAGATCAAGTATTCTTGGAGTCCAGCTCCTTCATTTCTTTGAGGATGAAACCAAGGCATGAAATTCCAGGACTCTCCCACCCCAGAGCACCCCACAACTTGTAGAGAGTTGACTAACAGAATCAGGGTTTCCACAGTAACTAAGTCACCATCCTGCCCCAAACCTTAGTTCAGGGAGGAACCTTCAGGATCATCTTGTTCAATGTTCCCTTCTCACACATAAGGAAACGGAGGCCCCGAGAACGTAAGTAACTGCCTCGGGGAACCAGGTTAGTGATTCTGGGAGAGCAGAGGCTAGACCCACAGTCTCACTGAAACTCCTCCAAGGCCCATGGAAGCAACGCCAAAGTCTACAACAAACCAGGAAGGGGTTTTTCTTCTCCTCCTGTTCTTTGGCTCTGAGTTGAATATTCTTGGTTACTAGTGGACATGTGCAGATTTAGCAACAGTTCACAGACACTAGGATTTCTTTCCGTCTCTCTTCTCAAAAGTGCCAGCCTAGGATATTTCCAGCCACAGAGAAGTTAGAAACTGCAATGTAGCAAAAATACAAGGAACAAGAGGAAGATCACATGGGAGAATCCTAAAAGCAAATCCCCTCTGAGATAAACTAGTTATTACTGAAGAAAGATACCTTGGACCTTTCATTGACATTTGGGGAGGTTTGTTGGTAAAAAAAATAAATAAAAGACAGAAACAAAACAAACAAAAACAGAAAAACAACCAAACAAAAACAGCCCCCTCCTCCCCAACCATAGCAAACCAAACAAAAAAAGACAATGGGTGCAAAGGTAAGGACTGTAGTTTGCTTTTTCAATTTTTAACATCACTTAGCCCCCTGACTGGTGTATCATTTGGCTTTGTTGCTGTGTTTTGCTGTGTGAGAAGATCCCTGTATCTCCTGCCAAGACAATCCTCTCAAAGAATCATCTCTCAACCTGACTTTGGCAAGGGAAGGGCAGAGAGGGAAGGCTTTATTTGGTGAGAGCCCTAAGCAGAAGATGGGCCAAACTGTGACCTCAGCGCACAAATAAGGGTCCAGATTGACTAAATCCGCATCGGCTGCTCATTGAGGAAGAGGTTTGGAGGCCGCTTGGGTTTTTCATTGTGACAGATGGTATTGTGATCATTTCTTTCTTTCATTAGCAAGCCTGGAGAGTTTCAAGGCACACTGCAACTGAAATCCTGAAATCCTCTGCTCGGTTAAAACCTATCAGGCCAGTTCTGGGCAGAGCATGAGATTTGCTGGCTAGACCCTGTCGCTACCGGCTCTATCTTCTGGTTTCACGGGCTTTGCGGGTCCTCCGCTGGAAACAAGGCACTGCCTTCTGAGCGCTGCTTGTGAGTGCAGGAGTAGCTGTGATTAAGGACTTTTGGGGGGTTAAGTTTTCTATATGCTTAAAAATTTCCCCCTTCTTTTTTAGGGTCACTTTAATTTAGGATAACTTGGTGGGTCCTAAAAGATCTATTATTAGGTTTCTTATGACCACCTCTCTGCAGGTCTTGGTGTACCTATGAAAGACCATCCCAAACACTCTTCCAAAGTATGGGATTTTCTGCCGGTCAAGATGCCAATTCAAAGAACAGCCAGAGAGCAGAATTCAGCAATAGTTTCTGTGAATCTGCGCCCAATTAGAAACACTGGGTGGAGATTCTTAGACATAAAAGAGTTCACAGCCTTGATCTTCTTTGGGCTCATTTCAAACTTTAATGTTTAACAAACTTAGCAAAGTCCATGCATAGGTCCTGGGAAGATGAAACCCATCAAGCATTTCTCCAAGAATTTTCATAAAATGAACCCATCTGGTAGAATTTGGGAGGGAGCTCTCTGGAATTTTACTTGACAGAACATTACATCAAGCAGAGGACTCAGATTTATTAGAATTCAACTCCTTTATCTCCATGAGGATGGAATGGAGGCATGAAAGTCCAGAGCCTCTCACACCCTACAACTTACAAGGCTGAGTAACAGAATCAAGGTTTCCATAGCAACTGAGTCTTCTTTCTGCTCTGAACCTTAGTAGTTAGGCAGGAACCTTAAGGATCCGCTTGTTAAATGTTCTCTTCTTAAAAATAAGAAAACCGAGGCCCAGAGAACTTAAGTACTTGTCCCACTGTCTCATTCAAGCTCCTCTCCGTCATGAGAAATCAATGCCAAAGTCTACAAGCAAACAGGTTGGTGGAACTGGTTCTTAGCAAACATCCTGAAATTAACCCAGAAAAGTTGGACAACATGTTTTGCTTAGTGCAGGGCAATAGTTAGCTTCAACGAATCATAACTGATTGGCTTTTAACCCGTTAAACTGGTAAAGGACCAGAAAGGTTTTCCACATCTGATTTTATACACAGGCCATTTAAAATCAATGGAAGAAAACCTGCAATCCTCTAGAAAATGGCTAAGACTTGGTACTCTGAAGTGCAGCGAGGCTGATGATAGAGAACTTAAGAATTTCAGGGAACTGCTCTAAGCATCCAAACATGGGTCATCACTGCCAGAATCTAAGCCAACTGATGTCTGTCATCTTTATATAACTTAACCCTTAAAAATATCCACCAGGATTCCAGATGTTGCTTCTACATTTTCCCTTTACTAGTGTTTCTAAGATCAGTGGATCCTCAACAAATGTTTACTGAATAAATGAGACAGTCACATCACCACGATCATGATTGTTGAACTACATGGCAACCTAATTTTACATTGAAACACAGGAGTAAACTTGCAATAGTGATTCAGGAGTGATACCAAAAGGGCTTTGGTAATTATCTTGTCAGTTACATAGATCAATGATGATCGTAAGACTTAAAGTCTTAGCAAATGCCCTCAGAATGTCCCAGTGTTGAGGACATTTATAAATCTTTGCTAGAAAACCATCAGATTGGGAGCTGGGTATTTCTTGTGGCTTTGTGGCAGATTCAGCTGGTGGTTTATTCAATATTCAACAAAGCTACAATTATTTTTTTAGGGTGGCAACGAGCCCAGTTTAAAACATGACTGTGTCTTCCCAGCTTCCACTGTTGTTAAAGGCCAGCAATGAAACACAATTCTGGCCAATGAAGTATATAGATGGGCATTCCTGGGGATAGAGGCTCTGACACTCCGTACTTCCTGAAAAAAAGACAGTTTTGAATAAAGGCCTTTCACCCTGGGCTCTTCTTCCTCAGATGTCAGGTGATGGAGCAGCCCTCTTTACCCATGGAGATGAGAGCCATCTGATAAGGGTGGTAGAGCAGAAAATTAGGAGGCGGCTAGGACCTCATGCTGCTGCACCAGCCCTATACTGCCTACTTCTGAATTCCTTACTATGTGAAAAAACACACACAAAAAAACCAAAACACAGAGCCCCATTTGGTTAAGTCACTGTGGTTAAGTTGAATATAATCCTAACAGTTACAGGCTTAAAGCATATAACTAGCTTCACCCCATTTTCACAGTTTATCTCCATTATGCAAACTAATACCAGTTTGTTAAGAGTATATTAAGGGGATAATGCATAATTAAAACAATAGCTTATGTTTATGAGGATTTACCATTGTACTAGGCACTGTACTATGCGTTTCCAAATATTATATTTAACCTTATAACAGCACTATGTGTTAGATACTATTATTACCATTCTCATTTTACAAAAAAAAAAAAAAAAGAGTATCAGGCTCAGGGAGGTTGAACAATGAATTGAAGTTTCATCCATCTGGAAAGCAGCAGTCTACCCCAAACTCAAATCTGTCTGACTCCAACACCTTAACTCTTTGTTACGTTATCTATTACTAGAAGCCCAGTGCATGATTCATGCACTGAAGGGGGCGTTCCTCAGCCCGGCCTGCCACCTCTCACAGTCTGGGAGCCCTCAGAGGTGGGAGGCGACCCGGCGATCAGGGGAAGGCAATGCCCCCATCACACCTCAGCTGCTGCCACTGCAGGCAGCGCAAGCCTCAGCTGGCCCTAGTTACCTGTGCCTTGGGCCCGCCCTGGGCAGCCTTGGGCCCACCATCCAAGGCTTGCCTGCACCTCGGGCCTGCCCTGGGTGCCTGGGCAGCCGACATCCAAGGCTTGCCTATGCCTCAGGCTGGCCCTGGGCGGCTGGGGGGCTGAGCGGACTGGGGGACTCCAAAGGCAGGCACACAGAGCAGCCGGACCCGCCTGGGGACAGGCCCGGTCATGCCGCACACCTGCCGCCCCAGCAGGGCTGAGGGGACTGGGTGCTGCCATCTTGTGGCTGTGCATGCCACCATCTTTGAGGGCATGACAGTCAATTAGCATATTCCCTCTTTATTAGATAGGATACTAGAAAATCAAAGAAAAAACTCTAAGAGTTCTGATTTATTTCACCAGAGACAAATCTATCTGCTGCAATCTTGATCTGTTCTACTCCCGATTGCCCTGTATTCAACAGGCATAAAGAAGAATGTCTATGATCACATAAATTTGAAGTGGGCTTCATTGGGGCAACCCAAATGCTTTCAGGGCCTAGATGGGAAGAGAACCGTGGAACTTGGAGCCTCCATCTCACTTCTGTTGCCCAGTTCCTCTTGTCTTTTCCTAGGTTTTGACACTGGCAGGTTTCTGCTTATCAAAAACCTAAGCACCAACTATGTTCATTTTAATTACAAAACTGCTTTCAGATTAGTTTTCACTTGCTTCAGAGTCAGATCCTATAATGGCTGTTTTTTCAATTTTTCCCAGGAAAGAAAAAGAACCGGCATTCAAGTGTGGCGCTATCTGACTGCTGTATTAAGTGATGGGAGAGCTCTAAATTCAAAAGTTTCCTTCTATAGATTATTATAAAGTACTAGAGGCCCGGTACATGAAATTCATGCACGGGGGGGGGGGGGTTTCCTCAGCCTGGCCTGCACCCTCTCCAATCTGGGACCCTTTGGGGGATGTCCAACTGTCTAACCACTCGCCTGCCTACCTACCTGATCACCCCTAACCCCTCTGTCTGCTGGCCTGATTGCCCCTTCCTTGTCCCCCTGCCAGCTTGATCTCACTCTCAATTGCCCTCCCCTGCCGGCCTGATCACCCCTAACTGCCTTTGCCTTGGCCCCCACCACCATGGCTTTGTCCAGAAGGAAGTCAGATATCTGAAAGATGGCTGGTTGACCCAGTCTTATTAGCATATTACCCTTTTATTAGTATAGATGGGCACATATGAGAACTTCTTGAGAGAAGACGTTACCACTATCTGGACAAATAAGAGAATTACTTCTCTTCCCCAGGTTTATTGCTGAACTAGGTTCTCAGTAAAAATTTATGAAATAAATGAGGAAATGAATAAGCTAAATGAAAACAGAAAATCACCCTTGTTAGAGAATTTAATCTTTCCAAACATACTCTAAAATAGGAAAATTCAGACTGTCTAAAATACTAAAATTTTAATGTCCATTACCTCTAAAATTATATGACGTGCTATGTATATTCCTAATATTATTCAAGTACGCCCTTAGGGCTTCTGCCCTTTCTTCACTATGATCAAAATCCACTGGCATTCTCAAGTATTCTAGTCCTCTTTTCTTATGGACAAGCCTTGATTATATCATCCATCCCTTTAAAGATTTCTAAATTTCCTTAAAGCCCTTATCAGCTCCCAGACACTGCAATATTCTTGTGTGACTACATCCAGTTTCAAAATTTCAGTCTTCTTCCTCTCTCTGCTCCTAATCTATTGAATTCTGCACTAACAGACACTTTAACTCTTCTGTTTTGCCTTTCTCTTGACCTTGGGTTTTAGCACAATATAAAATGTACATTAGTTGATGGCAGATTTAACATTTTAAGGTAACACTGAGCAAAAGTATTTTTTCTCCTTGACCAGGAAATACTACCTATTTGATTAAGCAGAGTTATATGTTTTCATATGCTGGAGATTTCTCTTTATTGGCTTATTTAATTACTTTTCCTCAGGCAGGGATCGAAGATATAAGATTGGAAAATATCATGTTAGTTCTTAGAGGAGGGAGAGGATTGTTAGTATTTTCCTATGAAAGGGTGTCAGAATAATCGCACTTGGTCATTTGCCACCAGTAATAGTAAGTAACCCAGTTGGCAAACATTTTCTTTTTAAATAAATAAAATAGGCTACCTCCATAATCATGTCACTGTCAAGAATTTGAATATCCATGTACTCCATATGTGTGTGTGTGTGTGTGTGTGTGTGTGTGTGTGTGTGTGTGTATAATTGATTTCAGAGAGGAAGGGAGAGGGAGAGAGAGAGAGAAACATCATTGATGAGAATTATTGATTGGCTGCCTCCTGCATGCCCCCTACTGGGGATCGAGCCTGCAATCTGGGTATGTACTCTTGACCAGAATCAAACCCAGGACCCTTCAGTCCACAGACCAACACTCTATCTGCTGAGCCAAACTGGCTGGGGCTCCATGTACTCTTTTTTTAATGGAGGATAAATATGATGCAGCTGAAAGAGGAACTACGCGTATGAGTAACTAAGATGGACTTAGCACTTATTTTGTTGCAGGCACTGTTTGAAGGCTAAGCCCTTTATTTATAGGCCTGATGCATGAAGATTCGTGCAAGAATAGGCCTTCCTTCCCCTGGCTGCCAGCACCACCTTTGCTTCCACCTGGAGCCGCCTTTCTGCCTTCGCTCAGGCCAGAGACGCCTTCCACCTCTCACCTTGTCACGTCAATTTGCATATTCCCTCCTTATTGGCTGTGGGCACTGCCATCTTTGTTGTAGAGTTATGGTCAATTTGCATATTCTGTCTTTATTAAATAGGATTTCATTTAATCCTTACAATAACATGCGAAGGTTGGTCTCATTTTTATCCTTCTTTGTAAATGAGGGAAATCAGAGATCAGAGTGATGAAGGAATTAACCTAGTCTCTCACCGCTGGTAAGAGTTCAAGCTGATCTGGATCAGGATATGCAACCTGGCAGAGTGTGCACACCATGGTCCCTTACAGCAAACTTAGCTCTAGGTGTATCCACAGGCTGTTACCTCTCTTTTTTAAAATTTATTTTTATTTTTTAGTTTAATAGATCTTTATTGTTCAGATTATTACAATTGTTCCTTTTTTTCCCCCCATAGCTCCCCTCCACCCGGTTCCCACCCCACCCTCTGCCCTTACCCCTCCCCACTGTCCTCATCCATAGGTGTATGATTTTTGTCCAGTCTCTTCCCGCACCCCCCACACTCCTTTCCCCCAAGAATTGTCAGTCCACTCCCTTTCTATGTCCCTGATTCTATTATATTCACCAGTTTATTCTGTTCATCAGATTTTTTTATTCAGTTGATTTTTAGATTCACTTGTTGATAGATATTTGTTTTTCATAATTTTTATGAAAAATAATGTATTTGTTGTTCATAATTTTTATCTTTACCTTTTACTTCTTCTTCCTCTTCTTAAAGAATGCCTTTCAGCATTTCATATAATACTGGTTTGGCGGTGATGAACTCCTTTAGCTTTTTCTTATCTGTGAAGCTCTTTATCTGACCTTCAATTCTGAATGATAGCTTTGCTGGGTAGAGTAATCTTGGTTGTAGGTTCTTGCTATTCATCACTTTGAATATTTCTTGCCACTCCCATCTGGCCTGCATAGTTTCTGTTGAGAAATCAGCTGACAGTCATATGGGTACTCCCTTGTAGGTAACTAACTGTTTTTCTCTTGCTGCTTTTAATATTCTCTCTTTGCCTTTTGTTCTTGGCATTTTAATTATGATGTGTCCTGGTGTGGTCCTCTTTGGATTCCTTTTGCTTGGGGTTCTGTGCGCTTCCTGGACTTGTAAGTCTATTTCTTTCACCTGGTGGGGGAAATTTTCAGTCATTATTTCTTCAAATAGGTTTTCAGTATCTTGCTGTCTCTCTTCTTCTGGCACCCCCATAATTTTGATGTTGGTATGTCTGAAGTTGTCCCAGAGGCTCCTTACACTATCTTCATATTTTTGGATTTTTTTTTCTTTTTGCTTTTCTGGTTGAGTGTTTTTTGCTTCTTTGTATTTCAAATCTTTGACTTGATTCTTGCAACCCTCTAGTCTGCTGTTAGATCTCTGTATAATATTCTTTATTTCAGTCAGTGTATGCTTAACTTCTAGTTGGTCCTTTTTCATATCCTCGAGGATCTCATTGAATTTATTGGCCTTTTCTAGAAAATTCTTGAAAAGCCTTATAACCGTGGTTTTGAACTCTATATCAAGTCGTTTGCTTTCCTCCATTTCTTTCACTTGTGATCTGTTTCTTTGTCTCCACATTTTGGCTGCTTCCCTGAGTTGATATATTGGCTTTGTATGCTAGGTGTCCTATAGGGCCCAGTGGCTCAGCCTCCCCAGTTACCTGAGGTGGACACTCTTGGTGCTCCCCTTTGTGGGCTGTGTGCACAGTCTTGTTGTAGTTAAGCCTTGATTGTTGTTGGTATAGCTGGGAGGAATTGACCTCCAGGCCAATTGGCTGTAAGGACCGGCTGTGTCTATGCTGGGAGAACTTCTGTGCTGGAGATACCCTTATGGAAGAACACTTGCATAAGCCTCTGTGCTCAGCTTGAATGGGGTGGAGTCTCAGGGCGGAGCAGACAGCATTGGTTTCCCGTCAGCGCTGCCCTAATAGGCCCCTGTGTCTCAGTGTCCCGTGGTAATCGCTGCAAGCACCTCTGAGAGAAAGAGTTCTGACTGCTGCCAGATAGTCCAATTTCTCCGCAAATGAGTCTGGGTCCCCAGAGTCTTGCCCAGAACTGGAGTTCAGTGTAGTTGGGAGCTTCTGTCTTCCTCTCGCTTGAGAAAGCCAGCAGCGTACTCAGTTGACCCCCCTCTCCGTGTGCGCGCCTCGGCACCTCTGCCTTCCACAGTTCTTCTGAGTCTCAGTGTGCTTTTCTCTTTCTTGACAATCCAGTTTCACCCCGTATGAGTCTGGTTCCCCAAAGTCTCCCTGGAACTGGAGTTCAGAGCAGTCAGGAGCTTTTGTCTCCCTCCTGCTTGACAAAGCCAGCCACGCACTCAGTTGCCAGTCCTCTCCACACGTGCATCTCAGTACCTCTGGCTCCTGCAGCTCCTCTGAGTCTCTTTGTGCTTTTCTCTTTCCTTCTAGTTGTAGAATTTCCACTCAGCCGGCCTTCCTGTGGTTCTGGATGATGTCCATTTTGTCTTTTAGTTGTAGTTTTGAAATTGTTGTACGAGGCAGCAGTTTAGGTGTTTACCTATGCTGCCATCTTGGTTTCTCCCCTGTTACCTCTCTTTATGAAGGACCATTGATCTCTGTGTCCCAGTAGAAAAAGGTGGATAGCTGCTGACTTTGGGGTTTTTATAGGTTGATGACCTTCCTTTGGACTGGGTCCTAAAGAGGCCAAGATCATGTGTTAAGTTTTCTCTTTCTTGGTTGCAAGTGCCACTGCCTTTTATGGCCTCATGAAAATGCGGGGCAAGGCAAACATAGGGTTATAGTTGTGCGTATGGAAAACAGAGTTTATTCTTGTATTATTTATTAATTCTTGTATTGTTTTCCACATGAATAACTGTAAACCTACTTTTGCCTCACCCCGTACAACCTTATCTGTTGCCTTGGACAAAAATGTCCTGGTTGAAGAACAGAATGGAGTTAACAGCATGGAAGGTTTAATGTAAATTTAAAACTGCTCCAAACAGATATCCCATCAAGAAGGGTTCTGAGAAACTGAACTTATATATAAAAGCTAGGGCATTTCCATTATCAATATAACCACATGAAAAATAGAAACCACTTCTATTTAATCATTTAAGGACTGAAAGAGTCAGAAATGGATTTTGGTTCACACAAATCAGCAATGTAAATATCCAATAGCCTAAAGATATGTTAAGAAACAGATAAAACTCAGTGATAAACTCCAGAGTAGCTGAGCAAAAGGAGAAATAAAAAGAAAAAAGTATCTTCCTTCTATTTCAAATTGAAAAACAGAAATCAAATAAATGAAATACAAAAATATTCATGTGAGATTTTGGTTACAAATCAACCTCTAGAAAAATCAAATAACAGAATCAGATATATGGAGGCACTATCTTACTTCACAGTGGAAATGCAATATATTCTACTTATTTGTCCTGTATTATTTACTGTAGGTTATATGTATGTGTTTTTCTCATACATTCTGATTTGATCATCTTTGAAAGCATCTCTTCCTAAACTTTCTCTTTACATTGATCTTAAATATAATAGGCAATAAATATTTGTTGGTTTGATTAAATTTCACTAATTATAGGCAAAGGAGAGAAAAGATGCATTGATATATGCTACAGGTCAATTAATGCAAATCACATGCAAGTAGACAAGGCCTATTAGTCCTAGCCTATCCCTGCTGCACCACTTCCTACCCCTTAACAGAAAGTCACTATCTCTAACTTTGATGATGGAGGTGCAGCATTCTTTGGAGACTTCATCTCAGCATAATCTGTGATTCACCTTCTGTGAACTAGGGAGAAGGCACATTATTGTTTCTAATTTATAGGAAACCTGAAATGTGGGTCAGCTAAGTGTTTGCCTAAAGTCACACAGTCAAACCTAGACTGGGAGTGACCCAGTCTTCCCTCAGTGCCCTCTTCACCTCAACCCCACACACACCCCGCCCCCACCCCATCCGGAAGTTCAGGTTCTTAATCACACTACATACCAAAGGCTTTGCATAACTAATCAGTCTTCAAACTGTACACTGTATTATAGAACATGTACTGTACTGGAGAACAGATGTCACCATGAGAACCGTATTTTCTGCTATTTCCCAATTTGGCATGTGAACATTTGTAACCTTAATGATGCATGAACCAAGATCCTTGCGTTTAATATTAATATGGGAATTCACAAATGCTCCTCGATTTGGAATGCTGCCACATTTTGATTTCAACAGCGGATGGCTGGCTGCCTTTCCAGTGTACACATGCACCTCAAGGTCCTGTTGGTGTTTTCTGAGCTGGAAATGTGGTCACATTCTAGTCTTACAGACATTATCTACTTATTGCTGTCAGGTGAAACTCCCAGCGGTTACTATACTTCTCACTTAAAAAGCAGACACATACCCAACACGGGTAAAGGCCAAGGGGAAAGCTCTTTACTCGTCTCTACCCAATTCACAGAGTTTTTCCTACTGTTAAGGAAACCAGTATCATCCATAGCAGGACAGAGCACTGAGTAAAACCAGATTCCAAACACTGGTCTGGCAGGGGGCCATGAGTAGGAAGAGAGTTTCTGAAGGCAGGGCTTTCAAATGGACTGGTACACCCATTTCTTCTTTCAAAGTGCAGGTTTAACCAAAATGGTGAACTATGAAACCTGGCTGAGGTCTGTTAACCACATATGTCTGCCAAATGATGTCAGAAATAATGTCAGCTTCTTTGGGGGAGTGTCTGTGCCTGCATCTCCCTCCCTGCATTACATATACATCATATTGCCACATGACTTAGGCACCATGGAAATCACAAGTATGCCCGTGTAACCCAATCATTTTTGCCTTAGTGACAATGGGGATGGGCTGAGTCATGATTAGATTAGGTTCACGTATGGGGGGCAAAGGGCATGTTTGAAAGAAGGGAAGTGGAAACAGCTGTGATTTTCCTGAAATTCTTTGCTGTAGCTGCCCAGCTTAGTAGGGTGTCTTGACCAAAGGCTCCTCAATCGAGGCTTCTAATTCCCTTTCAATTTACTTTGGCACCAGTCAGCTAATAAATCGTTTAAAAATATGTAAAAGGGAATTGGTGTTGATTCTGGGCACCCATACGTTCGGCCCACACAGTTAAACAATCATGGAGATAAATGGCTTGCTGAGTGCAGTAATAAGCTCCGCCGTGACTCCACTGAACCACTGCTTTGGGCCTCAGTATCTACCCTATCAAAAGGATGCAAATGTCCTTTGTCTATATCATTTTAAATCAGAAAGGATGTAGCCATATGATTCCACAGCGTAGACAAATTTGCCATTTGCAATATGGAGGGAAGAGACTCTTATTTCCTTTCCCCATTTCAATTATCAGCTTGAAAGGAGGTCCTTTATTCTTTCAAGTAGAGAACTGATTAAGAATAAGTGTTCCAAAACTATTGACACACGCAGATATTTTTCTCACTTGTCTGTGCATATGGTATATCTGGAAGGATGCCCATGAAACAGGTACCACTGGTTGAGTGGAGGAGAAGAAAGAGGGGGTGAAGAGTGGCAAGAGCAGGGAGCAGTGGGGGGGAGAAGGGTGAGAGGGACACCCAATTTCATCACTAGCAAATAAAATTTCTAACCAACTCTGAAAGTTTGGTATCATTTCCTCATTTATCTTCTTAATACCCATGCAGGAAATACGGCAACAGCACAAATAATAAAATTCATTGAGCTAACGACGCACGAGGGTCTGTAATATACCTGACATAACTTATATCATTTGCTCCTCCTAACTACCTATGTGGTAGGTGCTGTCCCCTTTTCAAAGACACTAAGCAGAACCACACACACGGACCAGAGGTGCACATCCTGGGGGTCATGCAAAGTCAGAGACAAGATCAAAGGCACTGGTATGTTTTGTAAAGAAATTCTGGCTCTTAAGACCAGGGACCCAGAGGAGTCACACGATTCTGGGACTCCATTTGCAACAATTATTAATCATTGGAATCATAGTTGAATATCCCAAAACAAAAATTGGAGGTCTTGAAGAGTATCCCACAAACAAATCCTATCTCAGTGTCAAGCGAGGATGTTTCAAGTCAGAGTCTGAGTTTCTCTATGTTGCATAAGAGATGCTATAGAACAAAGTGCAGATCTTGCTCTTAAAGGTAAATTCTTTATTTTAGGAAGCTTCACACTGACCTTTACTAACACTCCCTCTACTGCTCTTATATAATAATAGCCAGAGGATTATCTCCCTATCAAGTTACAACTGTTCACCTGGTCTCTCACATGAGTCCTATGCGTTGATCAAGCTGGCCAAGAAGAGGGTTGTGAAGTCCTTGAACTTTGAGAGATTACTGATAGCACTCTCCCCGCCCCCGCTGCCTTCCAGGAAAAGGACTTTGCCCCTTTTTCTTTGGGACCTGTTCACCAGTGTAAGCCTACCAGTCCCCAGGCTCATCTGCTCTTTCCATGCTTTTCTGTTTCCTGCATCCACTTATTTTTAAAAAGAAAAAGAGTGGAACCCCTCTCCTTCTGTTTGGAGGAACTAACACTCAAAAACCTGTTTCTTCAACTCCTGAATAAATTTAAAGCATTATATTGTAATATGTTGAGTTTTAAGAGATTGAATCTTCTGTGGTAGAAATGAAAATTTATTCTGGAAATTCTCATTTTATTGTTGTTAAACCCACACACCCTCTAAGTGCTTAAAATTTTAGCCGGCCTAAATATTTTGACACAGGCCAGTCTAAGTAATTTTCATATGATTGTGTGAAATTGTTTTCTTTACCATTTTCTGTTGAAAAAAGTAAGAATTACTATAATGGATCAGCATCATTCCCCCTCACTGAATTTAAGATTAAGTGGACAGAGAATCATGCTTAAAATTTCAGCCAATCTAGTAAATATTTTGAGACAGGCCAGTCTAAATAATTTTCATTTCCATGTGATTCCGTGAAATTGTTTTCTTTATCATTTTCTGTTGGCAAAATAAGAATTACTATAATGGATCAGCATCATTCTCCCTCACTGAGTTTAAGATTAAGTGGATGTAGAATCATCCTATTAAATTTTATGTTGTGAAGACCAAAGGGAATTTGAGAAGAAAATCAAGACTGAGATTTGAATACTGCAGTTCGGCTGTCCTCACTAACTTCACATTCACAGCAGAGTATTTATAGCCTTTAGAAAATCCTGCTTCCCACTCAACAATGTACGTGGTTTGCATTTCAATCACTTCATATAGAGGAAAAGCATTGACCAGCTCTCAGAATTTACACCAGTAAAAGTATAAAATAACTTAACAATTCATGTGTGTTTTAGTGGACAAAATTTTCTCTAATACACACATGCAGATGCTGTAAAGATGTTTTAACCTTATTTTTAGTCATTTGCTTATTAGAACTGATGAGGCAGAACATCAGGGAAGAATGAGCATCTGCTACAAGACATTGAAATCCTATATAATAAAAGGCTAATATGCTAAGTGTCCGGTTGTCTGTTCAACCAATCAAAGCATAATATGCTAATGATAGGCTAAGGCCGCTCAACCTCTCACTATGACGTGCACTGACCACCAGAGGGCAGATGCTCCAACTGGCCGATTGGGACTGAGCAAGATGGGCCGGACACGCCCTGGGGCCCTCCTGCAGTCTCTTCCCAGCTGGCTAACCTCCCACTTCTCTCCCCAGCCTTGATCATGCACTGGTGGGATCCCTAGGCCTGGCCTGCACCCTCTCACAATCCAGGACCCATCAGGGGATGTCAGAGAGCTGGTTTCGGCCTGATCCCACAGGCCAGGCCGAGAGACCCCACTGGTGCACGAATTCGTGCACCAGGCCTCTTGTCTGAAATATTAGAGTCAGTAAGACAACTAATGCTATTTGTAGGTCTGAGGGGCAATGTTTTCACTATGAGTTCTTCAATTATTTGAGTTTAATGAACCTTGTTGAATCAAACCAGAAATCTGTGATATCAGTTGAGAAATCAACAAATGTGACAAAGCCGGGGCATCAGGTATCTGCACTGAATTTCTAGCTTGTCCACCAATGTGGCTCAGATCTAAGATGCTGCCAATCCACTGATTCATGAATTGGCCCAGGTTCACATCAACCCCAGTTTTGGATTGCAAATCCTAATTGCAAATTCCAATTGTGAGTCAAATTCCTCATTCTGATACTTTATTGGTGGCAGGGGTGGAGAGCTACACCTCAAAATTAGATCAATGCAACAATATATTATTGAGATTTTAAAACTACATGAAATGAACAGACATCTTCCCATAATACATTAAACTCAAATTAGCAGACATCAAATCAGCTGGTCACGTGCAATAATAACAGCATTTAGAGCTTTTAGCAGTGTTCACTATGTGAGACACTGTTCTGAGTGTTTGACATGAATTACTTCACTGATCTTCCCCACAAGTCTAGGAGTTAGGTACTATCATCAGCAGCAATTTACAAAGGAGAAAATCCAGACATGGAGAGCTGAAGTGAACTTGCTAAAATCAACTCAGCTAAGTGGCAGAGCTAAGGTTTGAACCCTGGTGGTTTAGCATCTGAGCTACTGCTGCCTCTCATGTGATTTAGGATTAATGTAACAGAGTGAAATAACAGGTCATTGTAGACACAGTCTCAGCTTGTGACCTCCATCCTGACCAAAGGTCATCTGGAATTATTAAGCAGCCTTTGGGCCCCTGACCTTGAATTAACCTAAGATAAGATATCCAAGGCAAAGACTGCTAGCTGTCCTCCAGCATCCCAGCTCTGCTTCCTTTAATAAAGGAATCCTGGAGTGGTAGTTGGGCACATGGCTGCCCAGCAAAATACTCTGTCAATCTTCATAACAGCTAGGTGTGGCCACGTGACTAAATTCTAGACCACACTTGAAAAGCAATTCATGTGAACAGAAGTGATGTGCTCAAGCTCCAGATTATGCCCTTAAAAGGAGGGCCATGCCCTCCACTTCCTTCTTGCCTTGCTGCTGTTTAGGAAGTGGATGTGATGGCGAGAGTTGGAGCAAGCGCATTGGGCCATGAAATGGAAGCCACATGCCAAGATTGGCAGAACAATGAGCTAGAAGGAGCCTGGGCACTTTGGAGTCACTGCTGTGGCTGCCATATGAGAGAGAAGCCAACTTTTACCTTACTTAAGCCACCACTATTTTGGCCTTTTTTTTTAAACAGCTGTCCAGCCATAGAAGCTATATCTTAATACATGTAAAATTTTTTTTATCATTTAAAGTATGCACACCCTGGCCTGCTAGCTCAGTTGATTAGAGTGTCATCCCTATATGCTAGGGTTAAGGGTTCAATCCCTGGTCAGAGCACATATAAAAATCAATCAATGAATGCATAACTAAGTGAAACAAATTCATGCTTCTTTCTCTCCCCTCTCTCCTCCCTTCCTCTCTCTAAAATTAATAAAAAAATTTAAAAAGTAAAGTGTGCTCAGTTAGTTTATAGGGAGTAGACCCCCCTCTATAATGTATATTCTCCATTGCCTGAGATTGTAATAATTCATGAGCAAGATTCTGTCCTGTTCAATGTTTGTTTTTTAGGCCACTGTTATACTGAAATAGTGTCACATTTGCCTGTTATTTATTATGAATCAAGTACAGGTGTTAATAGAGCTATTAACTGACCAAACTGTAACTTAAAAACTTGAAAAATTTCCAGAAGTACATGTTTACACACAGTTGAAGCAATGCCATTTAATTTGTGTATCTGGTCCTGAGGCAGGTTTCTCAGCATCAGCACTACTGACCTGTGCAATGCTGGATGTTTAATAGCATCTCTGGCTCCTACTTATTGGGTTCCAATACCTGTACCCCAGTCATGATGATTGACAAGATCACCAGACACTGCTCAATGCCCCTGGAGGCAACTACGCCCCACGCTCCCCACCTCCTCGTTGAGAATCATTCACCTCTCATGTCCTAGTTAGAAGATTCTGAGAAAGCAGAGGCTATATTATTTAAATTCTAGCAGAACACAGA
Organism: Corynorhinus townsendii; assembly: GCA_026230045.1. Classification (NCBI taxonomy): domain Eukaryota; kingdom Metazoa; phylum Chordata; class Mammalia; order Chiroptera; family Vespertilionidae; genus Corynorhinus; species Corynorhinus townsendii. The sequence goes on along the minus strand of JAPDVU010000006.1, from coordinate 118,406,594 downwards.
CAGGTAGGCCCTTCATACACATTCTAGGACGGTGGTGCCCTGGTGATTACCAGGGGCAAGGAGCATGAGCTGATTCGTATTTTTTTAATTAAGGAGTTCACTGAGCTTTCAATAAGAAAATTCACGGGGTAGTAAAAAAGTCACCGGCATAATTCCAAGAACATTTAACTATTAGTCCAACTTCCTCTAGCCGAGGTTCAGATGGAAATAATTGCCTATGTGAAGTTAAAAAAAATTCCTCCATGTATGAATAGGATTCTTTTATAGAAACGCAAATGATAGAAAATTTGACGCTTTCAGAATTGAGAGGAACTTCCAGTTCCTTTAGCCTTTTTATGTTGCTAGCACCATATTTTCAGACATTTAGATATTATATATGTATAAGTGAGAATTATTTGCAGGCATTTTCAAACATGTAAGCTTTTTTAGCCCCACCTGTCAAGGTCTCCTACCTTGGTATCCCCCATAATCCTAAGCATAAGATCTATTTTGACGATGAAGACTTTCATTTGTTCCAAGGAATCAGCTCACTCAAAGCAAATCATATCTTCAAAATCTCTTTCCTATTAGAAAGAGTTGGGCAGACGTGCACTGGAAAGAGATATGTCAGTCCCATCACGTGTCCTGAGGTGGGACTCAGGGTGAGGAAATGCTGTCACCTTGCGTTTCTTTCCAATCCCTGCACGCAATGGGAAGGTCCCCAGCATCTTTGACATAATTAATGATTGTCAGGATATGGGAAGCCAATCAATTTGATGTTCACTTTCATCAACATAGCAGATGATGGGGTGGGGTGGAAATTACATTAGATTTTACTTGAGAGAATTCTCTCTTTGCTGATTTCTGGAGTGGGTGGAAACCAAGACATCTCTTCTTTTCACTTTTAATATACATGCTTTTAAAAGCTTAGCTGATTGTTGCAATCCATCATTGCTAGCAACCAAAACACTCCATTATTTCAATCTGTACATTTTACAATTCATAGGGGAGCATGAGATGGGAAAGGGGGACAGCAGCAAAGATGATCTGCTATTCTTAGGAAGAGATTATTTTCAAAAATAAAAATTAGCCCTAGCTGGTTTGGCTCAGTGGATAAAGTGTCAGCCTGTGGACTGAAGAGTCCCAGATTTGATTTTAGCCAAGGACACGGATCTGGGTCGCAGGCTTGATCCTAGTCCTTGTTGGGGCATGTGAAAAAAGCAACCAGTCAATGTGTCTCTTTCACATCCATATTTCTCTCTCTCTCTCTGTCTCTCCTCTTCCCTTCTCCTCTCTCTAAAAATCAATGGAAAAATACCCTTAGGTGAGGATTATAATGAATGAATGAATGAATGAATGAATGAATAAAAATTAAAGGCAACTTATTGGGGAGAGGAGGCCACTTATCTTTATCTAACACACTGAAAAAGAACCAGTCATAGTTACCTGTATCCAAGAAATTGCAAGACCGAAGATGAATTTCAGATACTAAGGACCTAAAGAGTTCACTTAATGCCTAAATGCAGAACTTAAAAAATCTCTTCTTTTTTTTCCCCACTTAATTTCACTTTGCCATTACTTTAATAAGATTTTTGAGAAGCAATTCAGAGATATTTGATATTCAGTGAGATTCACTTAAATGTAAAGACATCATTACTTTCTCTTTCCTACTGAGATACAGAGCCGAATCTTCCCAGCCCACACAGGGAAAGGGTTTGGTTCCAATTGTTTTCTTCGTTTTTAGTGCTGTGGGCACAGCTTCAAAGGTCTGGTTGGGGAGTGATCCGATCATCTCAATAAGAATGGAAATTTGGATCCATAGAGTGTTTGGCACAAACCAGCTTGTTGAATCAAAACCAAAGCTGCTGGCACCAAGGTGGTAGTCTGTATCTGCCAAAAGGTAACTGAAAGGTGGGAGAGGACTCTGGGCATCTTTATCCCTTAGCAGAGTGATGCTCACATTTCTGATTGTGATCCACTGGCACATCATGAAATAAACTTAGTGGGTTTCAACCAGCATTAAGAGAAAAAAAAAAAGGGTGAAATAAAATAGGATAGATTGGAAAATATCAGATCTGATACATGTTAAAGATTGTTTCATTGACCTCAATCTCTATGTCTGTCTATTTACCTACCAACCTATTTATTAACAAATCTATATGTATTTTACATTGTCGTTTAACATATATGCACCCATACATAAACACATGGAACTTACTCTAGGTTTTTGCCAAAAAGTTTGAAAGCCACTAACTTGGTACATCATTTCATCTACTTTGTTATGATAAAGTACCTTAGGAGTCCAAGTCTGTTAGAACCAATACCTAAAGTAAGAAATATCCTTTTACAGATTTAAAATTCCTCCTTTTAGAAACCTCTTTAATCTCACCCAAACTCAGCAATTTGAACAAAATGAGCCCAAGTTGGTTACCACCTTCCTAAGGGAAAGAAAATGATCTCTTTACTAGCACACTGTATCACCATCACTCCTAGCTCTTCAATTGTACAAATAAAGGCGGCCATGCTGGAATCCAGCTGTTTGCAACAGGATTTAGAAAGTGTCATGGATAGAGTTTAAGAGCAGTTAATATCATCATCTTGAGAATGTCAATCACACAATCTGACCCATGAGACATATTCTCTGCTTCTGTTCTGAGCAGCATGAAGCTTTTCCAGCTCATCAAAGGATTCCTTATGAATCAGTTTATCAGTTTATAGGATTCCCCAAGATTCTAAGAACATCAGAGTCAGCAATATAATTTAGCTTGAGCCAGTAAGATTTCCCAAAGGTCTAACTGCAGGTTTATGCCCAGTTCTCCAAGAAAATAAAAAATGACATAAATGTATTCGGTGGACTAAGTACCCAGGGTTATTTATGCATTAAAAAAAAATCTAGTTTCTTAAGACGGATGCAGTTTTCCTTAAATTCATTTCTTTTTGTTATAACTTTTTCTAATATATGGTGTGCTACCTTGAAAATAAGCCACCACTGTTAGAGAACCATTAATTAGTCAACTAAAAACGTTTTTTTAAAACTATAAAATGTCTGAAGGGACAATTTCTATTTCAAATAGCAAAACCCTTTTTAGAGATTTTGACCAGTTTGCTCGCATATGCCAAAGGAGATGAACACACACACACACACACACACACACACGTGAAAATGGATGTAAGGTTTCTCCTCTCTCCAGCTCACCCTTTACCCCAGTGAATTTTGAAGCTTGCATCACCCTGGAGGAAACTGTAATTCAGACTGACTCTCTAGCTCTGTATTAAGCAGTCAACCTCACAGCTTTCCAGCAAGGAGTGGACTTCTTATTTTATCACTGAAACATATTATCTCACTCCTATCTCAGCCAACTGCCTCTGAACAGCTTGTCTAAAGAATGGTACTATAACAGGTCTAGACTAGACAATCAACTACTTTCTTCTGGTGGCTAAAAATCACTTAAAAATGTAGCCGAACAATGTATTTATATATTTCAAGTCTTGAAAAGTCTATGAAGAATCTAGATTTCCTCAGATATTATGGATAACAAGATATTTTAAAAAATCTTTATTGTTCAGATTATTACAGTTGTTCCTCTTTTCCCCCCCATAGCTCCCCTCCATCTGGTTCCCACCCCACCCCACCCTAAGCCCTTCCCTCCGACCCCACTGTCCTCATCCATAGGTGTATGATTTTTGTCCAGTCTCTTCCCGCACCCCCCACAGCCCTTTCCCCCCGAGGATTGTCAGTCCACTCCCTTTCTATGACCCTGATTCTATTATATTCACCCAATTATTCTGTTCATCAGATTTTTTATTCACTTGATTTTTAGATTCACTTGTTGATAGATATGTATTGGTTATTCATAATTTTTATCTTTACTTTTTTCTTCTTCTTCCTCTTCTTAAAGAATACCTTTCAGCATTTCACATAATACTGGTTTGGCGATGATGAACTCCTTTAGCTTTTTCTTATCTGTGAAGCTCTTTATCTGACCTTCAATTCTGAATGATAGCTTTGCTGGGTAGAGTAATCTTGGTTGTAGGTTCTTGCTATTCATCATTTTGAATATTTCTTGCCACTCCCGTCTGGCCTGCATAGTTTCTGGAGAAATCAGCTGACAGTCGTATGGGTGCTCCCTCGTAGGTAACTATTTTTCTCTTGCTGCTTTTAATATTCTCTCTTTGTCTTTTGCTCTTGGCATTTTAATTATGATGTGTCTTGGTGTGGTCCTCTTTGGATTCCTTTTGTTTGGGGTTCTGTGCGCTTCCTGGACTTGTAAGTCTATTTCTTTCACCTGGTGGGGAAAGTTTTCTGTCATTATTTCTTCAAATAGGTTTTCAGTATCTTGTTCTCTCTCTTCTTCTGGCACCCCCATAATTCGGATGTTGGTCTGCTTGAAGTTGTCCCAGAGGCTCCTTACACAATCTCCATATTTTTGGATTTTTTTTCTTTTTGCTTTTCTGGTTGGGTGTTTTGCTTCTTTGTATTTCAAATCTTTGACTTGATTCTTGTGATCCTCTAGTCTGCTGTTGGATCTCTGTATATTATTTTTTTATTTCAGTCAGTGTATGCTTCATTTCTATTTGGTCCTTTTTCATATCCTCGAGGGTCTCATTAAATTTATTGGCCTTTTCTAGAAAATTCTTGAAAAACCTTATAACTGTGGTTTTGAACTCTATATCCAGTCATTTGCTTTCCTCCATTTCTTTCATTTGTGACCTGTTTCTTTGTCTCCACATTTTGGCTGCTTCCCTGAGTTGATAGAGTGGCTTTGTGTGCTAGGTGTCCTATAGGGCTCAGTGGCTCAGCCTCCCCAGTCACCTGAGGTGGACACTCTTGGTGCACTCCTTTGTGGGCTGTGTGCACAGTCTTGTTGTAGTTAACCCTTGATTCTTGTTGGTATCACTGGGAGGAATTGACCTCCCGGCCAATTGGCTGTGAGGATCAGCTGTGTCTACGATGGCAGAACTTCTGTACTGGAGACACGCTTATGAGGCAAGACTTGCTTCAGTGGGGCTTTGGTGCTCCCTGAGTCTGCCCCCTGAGTGTGTCCCTTATGGATGTGAGGGGTTGTAATCTGGATGGTCCTACTCTGACCCCTGGGTACACTGGCTCATGGATCTCCAAGGAGGTGCTAATTTAGCTTCTGCCTGAGGCCTCCCAGTAGGAGCTACAGAGAGATCTGCAGATTCCTCTTCTTTGTTTGGGGTTTGGAGGTGCCCAGATGAGGCCCAGCTGTGAAGCAATGCAAGGTGCTGTGAGGCCTTGCGCCTTCTTTTGGATGTTCTGGGTCTCTCTGACTCAGCTGCAGTTTGATAGGTAAGTTTAGATTTGAAAGGACCAGGCCATTCATATGGAAGAGCCTCTGTGTACAGCTTGGATGGGGCGGAGTCTCAGGGTGGAGCAAACAGCAATGGCTTCTCATCAGCCCTGCCCTAATAGGCTCCCCGGGTCTCAGTGTCCCATGGTAATTGCTGCAAGCACCTCTGAGAGAAAGCCGCCCTTGAGTTCTGCCCGCTGCCAGATAGTCCAGTTTCTCCCCGTATGAGTCTGGGTCCCCAGAGTCTTGCCCAGAACTGGAGTTCAGTGCAGTCGGGAGCTTATGTCTCCCTCCAGCTTGAAAAAGCTAGCCACGTACTCAGTTGCCAGCCCTCTCCGTGCGCGAGCCTCCGTATCTCTGCCTTTACTTTCACAGCTCCTCTGAGTCTCAGTGTGCTTTTTTCTTTCCTTCTAGTTGTAGAATTTCCACTCAGCCAGTCTTCCTGTGGTTAGTTGTAGTTTTGAAGTTGTTGTGCGAGGCAGCAAGTTCAGGTGTTTACCTATGCCGTCATCTTGGTTTCTCCAACAAGATATTTTTAAAAGGTTATTTCAATATCTGAAGATTATTGGAGATAAATCGGAAGTGATATATATAGCCGAAAGGTGGTCTTGAACCTGAGCCTTTCAGTGGTGGTGATCACGTTACTTAGTAACTGGGTAGTGTTTTTAAGTATGAGAGGCAAAGAAATCCCTTATTAAGTACTATTTCCACGAATGGCACAAAGGCGTACCCCTCACTCCAAAAGTTTCATGATATGTACTAGCAAGCATGAACTTTTTTAATTGTCAGTAATGCATGTATGTAACAAATATTTAGGAATTCTGTTGTAAATAACTGGATGTTACTGTCTTATACAATATAATTTGGTAAAACGTTTGTAAAGTGTCATCATTAGTGGTTTTAGGATTGTCAGTCACCTCTTCAATGACAATACTGGCTAAACACAAATACACAATAGCCTCTACGATAGCTTTGAAAGCACCAATTAATTTGCAGTTTTACTGATGATTCGTAACTCCTGAAACAGCACCTTGTAAGTGATGCTGGAGCACTCCTGTGAAGCCAAACCCACATTTCTCATGAAGATACTCTCTTTCCTTCAATGAATCCTAAAGAATGAATTTGTCTTTTCATTATTTTAAAAATTTTGATTTTAAGTTCTATGACTTTCTGAGTCATTTTGTTATTGAGATGAACTTTGGAGACTCCCTCTCCCCAAATATTCAGCTAAATATCTAGATAGTCATTTTTAACTGGTTAAAAAAACAAACACCCACACTTCTGGTTAAGCATAATAAAGTAAAAATATAACACCTCTTTTACAACTTAATAGGAAGAAAAGTTAAATGAGGTAAATATTGGGCAACACTCACCATCAATAATTAATTATAGCAATGATTCTATCCACTATAAAAATAATACCCAACAAATTAAATTAACTTTCTTTGCTTCTCTTATCTTTATGCAAGGCCTTTCTGTTTCCATTAAGCCTTTCAGGGAACTTTATTAGGGCTTTAAATATTAAAAAAGGAAGAGTCAGATTAACTTTTTAAATGGAAGTGAGATCATGTCACTTCTCCATTCAACACATTCCAATGGTTTCTGGCATACTTGCAATAAAAGCCCAAGTGTCCTGGGCTCTATAAGCCATTCCCCCTCCCTCCCCTCTAGCTCACCTCCTTTCCTGTAGCCACTTCCCCAAGAAACCACACCCATCTTCACCTCAGGGCCTGGTAGTTACTGCTCCCTTTGCCCAGAACACTCAAGCCCACACATCATGATATCACTTGCTTCCTATTTGCTATAAGTGTTTGCTTAAATTATACCTTTTTAGGAGAACTTTCTTTGACCACCCTACCTTAGTTGGCCCTTCTTAATCCTTCTGTTTACCTTGCTTAGTTTTTTACCCAGATGTTTTATTATATACACACACACACACACACACACACACAAAGTTACATATTATACATGAATATGTATTATATATATCTCTTATAATGTTATGAGGTTATATATATATACTAGTATATTATATCCACACTGTATAATTATTTGTTTATTGTCTGCCTCTCTCCCTGGATGTAAACCCCATTAGGACAGGGACTTTGCTTTGTTCATTGCTGTTCCCCAGGATCTAAAAAGTACCTGGCATATACTAGCTGCTCAATAAGTAATTGTTGAATGAACTTCCTTTTTACCCCAGTGGTACCTGCACCTCACAATATAGCTTTCCACACTGCTCATCAAATACTTAATGGCATTCAGATCCTTTTATGTTTAATTTTCACTTCATAACATCTCAGTATCCTCTGACACTGTTGGAGAAGATGGAAGATCATCTGAGGGGAAAGTCAATGAACCTCTCTCTAGCCACTGAGACCATTTTTCTAACTGTCCTCTCCCATTAGGAAACTAAACAGATGCCACAGAAATGTGAACACTCATTATATTTCTTGATAAAACTATTGAAAATACCCTCAATCAGCAGTGATTATTTTATTAATTATACCCAAGTACATGATATGAGACCAATAGAGCAATGCAACAGTGCAGTGGACTATTCTATTAAACACTATTTTCAACAATCACGTTAAATAAGAAGGGGTGAAGTTACTTTCTAACAGTGGCTCCCTAATACAAATTTAATTAATTAATCTCCCTTGTAAGATTAAGAATAAGTCATTATCCTCAAGTGAGCTTAGTAAGTACCCAAATTGAAATTCATATTTAAACAACGGTGGTGATATTTTCCATATGAGGATTTCATAGCTCTTTGTTAATAACTTACAGGATATGTAACCTACATTTTTTTAAACAACTCTGCCAATATTTTTTTCATTGTGTTTAGGAATCTTGGAAGAAGGCCTATTCTGTGTGCGAGCACAATAATTATTATAGTATAACTAAAAGCATCATGGATCTTATCTTTATTCCTTAACACCTTATGCCTTCTAATAAATTTGACATTTTCTTTATAAAAGTGTCCCATGCTCATTATAGAAAACTAGAAAGTAGAAAAGTGGGGGTACAAACCCCAAAACCACAACCACAGTTCCCATCATCATCCAAAGTCAACTGCCTTAAGCATTTTGGTGGACTTCCATTTTATTCCGTTTTCACATCTAAATGCTTTTTAAAAAATTAGTTACTATGAAAGGCTTGCAGTCCAAGACAAGTCTTAGTATGACACCAGTGATGATATTTTTAAAATACCACATTTTCGAGTGATAAAAGTAACAGTTGGGAGATAGACCAGAGTGCTTTAAAAATTAACATTTTTCATAAAAATGAAAAACAATTTGGCCGAAAATAGTGTCAAAAATAACTTTCACATACCAAAAGCATGCCTACATGTTAAAAGCATTTGCAAGAGTACACATTTTCTTTTTCCTGAGTAAAATTTTCCTTTGCTTTTTTCTTGGCAAGTACCTAGCAATGCATTAAAAATTAGTGAGCAAAAAAATAATTTGTATGAGTCATGTTGTCTTTAAGACAAAATAGTTGTTACCTAAAACACATATAATGAAATAATTCTTGCCTCTATGCTCTAGCTAAGACTGACAGCCAGAATTTGGACCTAATAGTTTTTTGTAAATTATTCTACTTCTGGGCTATTGAACTTCCAAATTATTCTGCTTCCTTGAATACAGCCAATTTCCCTGAAAACCTCACCATTGCCTTTTCTGGGATCCACCCATTCATAAATCTTTCAATTGAACGTTCTCAAGCTTAATTCCATTCAAGTTAAAAGAGAAGCAACTGATCTGAGTGACTCATTCCTGGATACATACAACAGGGAACTAGATTTTGCAGATGGATGAGTCATTTTGACTGGATGGGAAAAAGGTACCTAAGGGTACATGTAACAGAAGATGGAGAAATCGTGATGGTCATGGGTGCCAATAAACACAAGACATTAAAACAGAACTTCTTAGTCTGAAGTACTTTAATATCTTAAGATAGATTCTACTTTGCTAACACCCCTTACAAGTTTTTCCCTCCAACATTTTCGTCTCTTCCAGCTGAAAATATCTTTATTCATTTTTGATGATTCTAGATCTATATTTTGTTTTTTTTTCTGGGATCACATTTAAATATGGTTTTGTTGAAGCTGATCTCCTTGTCCAAAGCTCCACACATATCCTTATGATAGAAACTTCCAGAGAGAGATTTGGTGTCGAGCATTCAGTACCAGAATATAGAGGACAGTTTCTCCTTTGTTCAAAATGAAAGGAGCATAGTGATGATTTCTGATTATAAAAATAATAGAGGCTTATTTAAAAAATGGAAGTCCTTACAAGTAGAAATCATTTGAAATACTATTTAAACTGACAGAACAGTTAACATTTCTCCATCTACCCTTCCTGATTTGTTCCTTGTATATACATATTTTCACAAACCATGGGATCACAGCATTCATGTGGGTTTGTAACTACTTTATATTCTCATGAATTGTATGAAAAACTCATTTAACTCTGGCATCTAGCTGGAGGAGTTCATTGTAGGAAGATGGCTAAGAATCATTGCTTTATCTATATTTTTACTTATTTGTTTATATTTTTAATAGGTTTTCATTGATTTCAGAGAGGAAGGGAGAAGGGGAGAGAGATAGAAACACCAATGATGATAGATAATCATGGGTAGGCTGCCTCCTACATGCCCCCTACTGGGGATTGAGCCTGCAACCTGGACATATGTCCTGAGCGGGAATTGAACCTTGACCTCCTGGTTCAGTGGTTGAGCATCAACCCATGAACCACACCAACCGGGCTTTATCTATATTTTTAGTAGTTCACTTAATTTAGAGATTATTTATTAAGGGTCCAAGTCATCATATATATAAACGACAGATTCCAAAAAAACTGTGATTTGAATACATATGTATCCCACTTTACATTCTTAAAATTTTTAAAACATTATAAAAGTAATGTAAATTAATGGTAAAAAAATAGTACAAAGGACATAAACTAAAAAAATGAAAGAATAACTCTCATTTACTATCCCTCTCTTGCCCATCCGAGTCCCTTTCACACCTCAGTGGTAGTCACTGTTAACAGTTGATCTGTTGAGAAATTATCTTGGCACATGCAAGCCCATTATGGGCACATAAAATGTACCACACCTCTGTTTTTTTGTGTGTGTGTTTTTTAACATAAATGGGGTCATGTCACACATGTTTTCAGCAGTCAGCTTTTTGTTTATTTTTAAAATCTAACAATATATCTGGAACATCTTTTCAAATACATTTAAAAAATTAACTTCCTTAATAGCTGTGAAATTTTCCATCCTATGTCTCATGGTTCATTTCACCAGCTCCCTACCTAGTTTGTTTTCAGGTCTTTTTGCCACAAAATGCACCTTTGTCCATATACCTTAATCTTTGTCCACATATCTTAATGTGACTTGCTCAAGTCTATTTGTATTCAATTCCTAGAATGGGACATTGGGGTCTAAGTTCACAAAACCACATGAAGCATTGTACTTCTCTGTAACTTAGAGAACTCATTTCTTATTTACATGCTTAACAGTATTTAATGGAAGTCTTGCCTCATGTAAGTCCTACAATGGCTCATAATAGAAGGAGGAAAGGAAAAGATTGGGATGAGACAGAATGCAAAAACATTTGGGAGTACATATAGGAGACTGAGAGCAGACGTGGCTGTGTGGGGGCATCTCCAAGGCCATAGGGCCTGGCCCTGCTGTGTCCTGTACAGGTGGGGGTGTGTGGGGGGTGTAAGACTAGAGAGGTGAGCAGCCTGAGAGTTGTGGAAACTGTTTCTCCATGTGTAAGAAACAACTGAGGAAGTAGCAGAAAATTTGTGGGACTTGTTTCCCAGGCAAGAGGAAAGGCCATGTACAACTTTTAAATAAAATTTGAAAGAAAAAGGACTATTTCCATTTCGTGGACTTCCCGAATTTCAGAGACAGTCAGATCTGAATTCAAATCTGCCTCACACACAGTTTCCCATAAGTGCTTACAAGACACTCCTATGTGAAATTCTGCCCTATTGGGATCAAAATATAACACTGTTCCTCAATAAAATAATTTACTTTAAAAGAGAAGCTCATTTGATGGAGTGATTGGCTCACAGATGGGAAAACATTCTTTTTGAAATAATTCCAAGCTTTTTAATATAAGATTAATGTGAGTTTTTTGTGTGCTTGGGAAGTCTATTATTACATGTGAAAAATCAAGATTGGACTTTCACATTAAATCATGTAAAGGCTTCTTATACCTTCATCTCCTACTATCTGCCCTTAGAAAAACTGCCCTAGACTTTTCTCTGGTGGTTGTCAGTTAGATCTGTGTTTAAGGTGGAAACCACAAGCACACTAGCTCTGTGATCTTTCTCCTGTCAAGATAAACCATTTAATTCTAAAAAGAGAGCTTCAGCACGGTAGCAAGACCAGCTATACTTGGAAAGGGCTTTACTGCACACCTTGAATTTATAGACAGATCCATTTTAATCTGTATTAAAAAACCATCTTTTTTACTATGTTTTGAAATCAAAGTTTTATCAGATCTCTTTTTTAAATTATTTAACATTAGTTCCACAAACAACATAGTTGTTTTGGGGGAACCCAGACAAATGGTGTCCAACCTCATGGTCTGTCATAGTGGGTGCCAGTGATGATGCTATCCACCAAGATAGGAAAAAACAGGATCTAGAGGAGGATTTAATTAGTGAATTTTGGAGGGAATTTTGGAGTGACAGTTGGGAGGTGGAGGACATGATCCACTTAGCTTCGGACCTGTTGAATTTAAAGAGCTCAAGGGACCTCTGTGTGGATGTCTCAATAGACCACAAGTGGCTGATGTGGTGAACCTGATATCATTAAGCAAATGCAAAGATTACCCTTCCTTCAGCGCTTCTAGTTAACATCTTTCTTTTCTGGATGATAAATTGAAAGTGTAAATGATAAGTACTTTGCTAAAGGAAACACACCATAGGGCCAAAATTGCAGCTCCCGACTGTCACTCCAACAGCTACAACAAGGGAGGGCTGTGTTGTGACGTAGGGGTGCCTTTCTTACCTTGGAGAGGCACCTGTTTGGAGTATGTATGGGAATATAGGATGGGTTTATTTGAATGAAAATAGATGGTCTAGTTTGCAAGTGGAATGGCTTCCCCCCCCTCCCCCCCCCCCGCTGCCCTGGTTGCCAGAGGGCAGTTGCTGCCCTGAAAAAGAATAAACATAAAGAAGAAATTGCATGAGATTCATAGCAAAGGAATGGGAGGACATATTGTGTATACAGGGAAAAGGCCTTGTAGATTGAAGCAGCCAGTCCCAAACGGAGGCCAGGCTCATTGCACTGTGGTTTTCAGACACTCTCCACCATCCATTACACACACTTGAGAGGTTGGTCTATTACAGTACCAGTCATTCTCAAGGCGTCTATCTCAACCGTCTGCAAAAGTAACGACACAACCACAGGCCCTACTGAGGCCATGTAGACGCTGTGCAAAATATTTTATGTGAGCACACGCAACTCTTTTCTGGTCCCAGGAAGTTCCCAGGCGTTTCCCCCCCACCTGCCCCCAGGTGACCACAGCCTCAGTGGGTAACACGTATCTGAGAAACAAAGTCCTCACACTGGGTTTTAAAAAGTCCTTTTGAATGTTTCCCACAAAGCACAAACATGAAAGTGTTGATGATTATCTTCAACCGATGACTCTACCCCTGTGCTATCTGGGTGGAGATAAAGAGGCTTGGCCCACACCACAGTTTTCCTCTCAGTCTTTGTGGTTTTCTATAGGTAGCTCAGGTGATGCAGCTAAACTGGATAGAAATGTCTCCATTGGATAGGTTACTGCCCTTACCAAAACATGTGCCTTACCCCTACAACTGTTGGTCTGCAGGCACCTAGTTAGTTATATTTTTGACAAGAACTAAACTGGACCCAGGGCTGACACCGCTTAATGTGAGACCTTTCTCTACAGAGTTAATGGCATCAATAGCACTCCTTGGCAACTCACCTACACTAAGACCAGACAGGGCCAGTTGTGAGCCCACCATTTTCAGTCTGAAATAACATTATCTGGACCGTTAAGGTCCCTAGCAATGAAAACTTCTCCTTCTGGTAAACAGTTGACAGACCAAAGCTCACTTACTGCAGGCATATCAACAAAACGCCATACGCAGGGCAGAATCCTGTCTCAATTTGAAGCACAACAGGAATCAGCTACATCAACCTACATGCCATTTGGTTCAGGGCAGTGAGCTCGTGCTACCAAAGGAAATGGCCCTGCAAATGGGAAATTGTATAACTGAAAGACCGCAGTCATCATTAGCACTGTCGTGGTCTCTGAAGTGAATGTGCACTGGCTATCGATGGCACTGGCTATCGAATGCGTGGCATCCAGACCCACCTATTTGTGAATGAACCAATCAGCCCTACCACATGCAGAAATACCATCATCAGCACACAGCTTGGTGAATTTGCATGTAATCAGCAGCCAGATAAAGAAACAGAACGCCCAGCGCCCACTTCCTGGTCCCACCCTCAACTCCAAGAACTGTGTCTCTCAAGCATCACTTACGGTGCCTTGTTCTTTCCCCAAATCTTGGTGGGGGTGGTAGAAATTCAGGGGAACACACCTAGACTCCACTCGGATCTCCCCTTGTACTAGCATATAGTTTTGGCCGAACAAAAAAAATAAAAGAACCTGGGCAGTTACAGTAGTGTCACGGATGGCAGAGCTTTTGAAAGAGGGGATGTGGAAGGTCAGAGATCTCCCATTCTCTTTCTACTGGAAACCCGGCCAGGACTACACCTGGGTTCTCCTGATTCCCAGTGAAGAACTTTTTCCTCTGAGCGGCTGCTGACCAGATCACCACTCACTTCAGCGGGACAAGTTTTATTTAACCAGGAGGTTTCTAGACAGTTTCATGAAGCTATTTCTATGGCCCAAATGATCCATTAAAGATTACTGAAAAGAAACATAAACAGTTTCTTTAACTTTCATAACTGAAAGAAACATTCCAAGTGACTATGATCACCAGACAGCAAAGCATTAAAGGAAGAAAAATGGAAATGGAAAAGAACAGAATTAGAACGTTATTAATAAATAGTACAAACCCTGGCTGGGTAGTTCAATTGGTTAGAGCATCATCCTGACACACCAAGGTTGCGGGTTTGAGCTTCGGTTAGGGCACACACAAGAATCAACCAATGAATGCATAAATAAGTGGAACAACAGACTGATCTCTCTCTAAAAATATAAAGTAAATAAATAAATAAATAATACATTCTTATCTTGTAAATTCTTTAAAATGCCTTAAAGGACTACTTTTGATTTCTATATAAAAGAAGGCATTCCCCTATGTTCCCAATTCCTATATAGAGAGGCATAAGTTGGACAGTGAAGAAGGCTGATAGGGGGAAAAAGTACTCATTTAAAATATGGTGTTGGAGGATTGCTCTATGGATATCCTGAACCACCAGAAAGACGAACAAGTGGGTCCTACAGCAAATTAACCCTGAAACATCGCTGGAGGCAAAACTGAAGCCGTTCCATTTAGGGCACATCATAAGAAGGCAGGGTTCTTTGGAAAAGACAATAATGCTGGGAAAAACAGAAGGCAGCAGGATAAGAGACGACCAAATATGAGATGGATTGACTTCATAAACGAAGGTGTAGGCACGAGTCTGCAGGAGCTGAGCAGGGCTGTTGAGGACATGACATCGGGGACATCACTCATCATAGGGTCACTAGGAGTCAGAGCTGACTCAGTGGCACACAACACACACACTGAAGGCAATCCATCAGTAATAGTTCAAATGCCAAATGTGGGTACATGTGGGCAAACACTGGGGAGATGTGGTCACCGCTGGTGACGCATTCTCTGACTTAGTGGCCACTGTGACAGGGCAGAAAGAGGGAAGATGTACTGTTCAGTTCTGCGTTTGAATTCCTGTGCTGCCACTCACCCACATTGCGACTTTGAACAAGCTATTAAATCTCTCTGCAAAAGGTACAAACTTCCGGTCATAAGATAAATAAGTCCTGGGAATCTGATGTACAGCATGGTGACTGAAGTTCACAATACTGTAATGTATGTTTGAAAGTTGCTAAGAGAGCCCTGCCCGCTGTGGCTCAGTTGGTTGGAGCATCAGCCCGTGCACCAGAAGGTTGCCGGTTCAATTCCTGGTCAGGGCACATACCCGGGTTGTGGGCTCGATCCCCAGTAGGGGGCATGCAGAAGGCAGCCTCTCACCGGTGTTTCTATTTTCCTCTCCCTTCCTCTCTCTCTAAAATCAATGAAAATATTTATTTAAAAAAGAAAGTGGATAAGAGAGTAGATCTTAAAAGTTCTCATCACAAGAATAAATTTATAACTATGTTAGGTGATGAATGTAAACTAAACTTATTGTGGTAATCATTTTGCAATATAAGCATCAAATTATACTATGTACCTTGAACTAATACAATGTTATATGTCATTACATATCAATAAACTAGAAAAGGTTATTAAATCTCTCTGAACCTCTATTTAGTCATCTGTAAATTGAGCATAACTTCTGTCAGAATGAGTTGTTTACAAAATTAAATGAGATGGCATAGGTCCTATGCCTGACAATTTAGAAGGTCCTTGATAGCTATTAGCTTCCCTCTCTGTACAGAATAAATTTGTTTAATCAAAAAGGAGCTTAAGCTACAAAATGATACATGCCAACAATACCCGATGTTCTATTGTTTATCTGTGACTTAGTCTGAATGTAAAAAGAACCTGGTATGTTTGAAAAAGGATTGAAGAAAATGCCTTGCTGTAATCCAGGGCAGCTTTGTATGTGTCTCCCTTGAGGGATGAGTTGGGGAGTCTTAATATAAAGAAGTGACAGGCACATTTTTTTAAGCCACTGTCTGAAAGAGGTCATTCATATCTGGCCAGTAGCATGGCAGGCTGGGTTAGTTGCGGGTGGCACTCTAATTCAAGGCATCATTTATTTAGATTTCAGAAAAGTGTATGACATGGTACCACTCCTATTAGATTGATGGGCCAATAGAGAGAGGACAATGGATCAAGAATTGGCCTGGGGACAAGGCAGACCGTTCCAAACAAGCTTTTTCATTTGACATCAGATCCTGCTTGGCATCTCAGGTCCTAAAAGGAACTAAATTTTCCCCATGCTCTTTGCTCCCTGTTTGTATATGATAAACAACAACAATGGAAAGAGGGCTTTTAAAAAGAAGTTAGCAAATAATGGGAGTTGGGATTTACACCTATCATTGCTGATATGCTCTACACCAGTGGTCAGCAAAGTGCGGCTCGCGAGCCACATGCGGCTCTTTGGCCCCTTGAGTGTGGCTCTTCCACAAAATACCACGGCCTGGGCGAGTCTATTTTGAAGAAGTGGCGTTAGAAGAAGTTTAAGTTTAAAAAATTTGGCTCTCAAAAGAAATTTCAATCGTTGTACTGTTGATATTTGGCTCTGTTGACTAATGAGTTTGCCGACCACTGCTCTACACTAACTCTGAGCCCCATCTGAAATAACAAGCAGAAGCACCAGCGACTCTGAATGCTGTGAAAGAAGTCCACGGAGACCCACATTTCTCTTCACACCCGCACGGGTTGTGTTATTGTGTTTTGGTTTAAAACAGAGCAAACAGATTGTGACTTCAAACATCACAGTGTTTGAAAGCCGAGCTGAGACAGACACTCTTCCCTTTGCAGCAGACACAGGCAGCTACAGGTGCAGGGGTCTGCTCCCCACTCAGAAGCACTGCCCTCCGTGCCCTGACGAGCAACAGAACTCAGAACCTTTCTTCACTAACATAGTTCTTCCACAGAGTGAGACAACTGTGCACTAGACAAAGTGCACGAAACTATACAGGCCTGTGATTCTATCTGTCCCAGAACAGGAAAGTTCTTCTCTTTCTTTTGCAAAATCACCACCAGCAGCACCACCACCCAGGGTGCACTCAGCATCTGTTCACAGCTTGAAGGGTATTCTGTCCCCACACCGCTCTGGCAGGTGACAGCAGCTTCTAAATCATCGTGTTATTAAGGACTCTGGTGCTACCTCTAAGACATTCACAGCAAGTAAAGACCTTAGGTCTGGGCTCTCGAGCATTCTTTGGTTCTCAGGAAAGTCATTCTAGAAAATAGTGGCAACACCAGAGGCCAAGGCACCATGCAGCTCTGTGTTGATTCTGTTTCTCTGGCATGGTGGCAGCTGTGTGTCTCAGATACCATCTGTCGAAGGCACATGCCTAGTTAACTGTGCTATTCTTGATGTCTCCACAGCCCGCGGTCCTTCCCACCCTCCCCACTTAGCTATCCCCCACGCGGCTGCTTCATTCTCCACGCACTGGCCTTAAGTGAGCCTCCTGTGAGGGACAGCGCCCCTGCTCCACGGTCTCACTCCAAAGTGTTTGGAAAGAATTTCATCCCATGCGTAGAAGGGATATAAACATATACCAATCTATACTGTTGAACAAATGCTATGGGTTCTCAGCATTTGCAAGGGATTTCTTAGATTGGAACTAGGCCCATGTAATCTCATTCATTGCGGTCTCTACTAATTGGGAACCTGAGATAATTCTCCAGACTAACATTTATCTTTGCACTAGAGGCCTGATGCACAAGATTCATGCAAGAGTAGGCCTTCCTTCCCCCGGCTCCCAGCACCAGCTTCCCTCTGGCACCTGGGACCCGGGCTTCCCTCTCAGCCCTGGTTTTGCCTAGAAGGTCCTCCAGAAGAACATTCAGTCTAATTAGCATATTACACTTTTGTTATTATAGAATATCTGTGGAAAGAAGTTTGCAAGGTATATAAAGAATAGAAATAATATTTTAATGGCAAGGTTGAAAGCACCCAAAAGAAGATTTCTAAGGACTCTGGGGCTTTTGTTGCTATAATAACCACAAATTATTTTCTGCTTAGTCACTAAAGCCAGCTGTCTCCTTCCTGGCTTCCTCATTTCTGCACAGTCACTGTCATTCCTTAACTCAACCTGCTCATAGCACAGCTAGCCAGCCTCCCAGCCCAGTCAGCCACCCTTGTCTTCCCACCTGCCTCTCCCCCGCTCCTTTCCCTCTCACCCAGGCCCTCATTACTAAGGCTGCCCCAGCGCCGCGGCATCCCCACTAAACTCTGTTCTCTTGTCATATCTTCTCCAGTGATTCTGCAATGTGCTGCCCATTTGGTCTTTCAAATTTTTCTGTATGAATTCGTGACTCTTATACCGCAGAACTTAAGATCCTCAACTCTAGCTTCAAATCTCCTTTTCCCCAGCATAGCATTTCAGCAGAGTACTAGAGTAAATGTAGGCCCACCATATCCCAGACCCCTGGGGCCTGATGTACTTTGGGATTCATACTTTTTCTGATTTTAAGAAGATAATATGGTGCACAATGCATATTTTCTGCAAGACTCCAGTGGGCCTTCATAATCAAGTACTGTATATTGATATTTCTGCAACAAAATGCATGAATTCTACCCTTGGCCTATTACATAAAGACTGTATATAGGCTCCCATTCGTTTGTATCACCAAGTAATTTATTTTAAGAATAGTGGTTGGGAGAGCTTTTGGGTTTCTGAATTGTGGATAAGGGAGTGGAGAGCATTTATTTAGTAGGGGTATCATGTCCAGTCATCACTGCCCAAACTTGAAAGAAATGTTTACTTGGGAAGTCTCCATGCTTCAATAATATGTTAACTCAGATTGGTCTTCTCTACAATTAGTTCAAATTACTGAGGCTTTCCTTACAAAACATGTCTTCAGCTTACAGAACTTCGTGCTCACAGGTTGTCCTTATCATTTTAAACTTTTCTCATTTTAACACCACTTGCCAAGCATGGCCACCTTGCTTATTTGTAAAAAGCCCCCGTTCACTTGTGGGTTTTAGTAAACTGTAAACATCACTGCTCATCCTCTGCCTGAAGAGAGGCTTTCTGAAGGACAGAGGTTGGCTCTCCCTCAAAATGGTGCATTTACGTTTCTAAAATCCCCGTTATGCTGACTTTCCCCTCAAAATAAGTTAACTTTGTAAGTGTGAGTTTGTCTCATTTGTAATAGAAGGCTTCCAAGCAAATCACAGAAACGCCGCCTGTACACAGTGAGACATGTACTGATATCGCTCTTTGAGGTCGAGTTGTAACGTGACCATAAACCCTTCTTAAAATATAGCCAAGCCCAACACTGAGGCTGCAATGCAGGGTCGGCGCATCCATCACAGCGCGGACTGGATGGGTAACAGCACTCTGACTAGCAATTCCTAAGCAGTTATTTTGACATTAGAAAGTCACAATCCATCAACTTAACAGCAGGGCGATAATTTGGGGACCAGGGAGATGGCTATTCAAAAGGACACTGTGGGAAGTAAACAGTAGTTCAAAAAGCCCTGTTTGAGAATGAAGACATCGACTCAGGGGAATTTCCTTCCACCCCTGGAACCAGGTGTCAGGTAATGTGTTTTTGTGTACGTGTGTTATTTATGGTGTTTGGACTGAAAAGTCTTGTGGAGCTAAACAGCATGCCGGTCCCTGGACTCTTTGGAGATGAGAAGAAATGGATCTGCCATCACAAGACTGAAGGACAACAAAGCTGCCCTTTCCCAACTGTTTGTTAGACACCCCTTCCGATGACTTGTGATGCCCAAGCCAACATTTCTAAGATGCTACTTAGTTCTTTCCGAATTACACACTACTCAGATCTCCAGCTGTCTGTTACCCGGCTCCTCGGCTGTGTGGAGGACACCTGGACTTATTTTTGCAGGGGTTCCCAGCCAATACCCCTGCTGCTAGACCCTCCTGCACACGCACTGAGCCATGGGCTCCCACCGCTTTCCTGGACAAAGGAATGGGTGTGGAGGCCACCGAGAGCTTCTGAAGTTCTCCCTGTGGCTGGGAAGGAAGGTAACCACAGCAGGAAGTCTCCTGGCTGCAGGACTGGTGTTGGGATGGGGTGGGGGTGGGGGTGAGTAAGGAGTACAGGCTGCAGGGCAGTGGTTCTCAAGTGTCCTCATTTCATAATAACTCTGAGGACACCCACGAGCCCTGAGGAAGGTCATGCTGTTGATAAGGGGACAGCAAACACATCTTTCTTTTTATTCTGGAAAGGAAAAAGGAAGAGTAGGTAAGAAATTATGTACTGATGCTCAAATGGCAAAAAGGAGCATTAGATGGATATACGCAGAGAGGCTAAGAAGAGTGGGGCAAGATTGTCTCCACGGAAACTGAAGCGGTCTTTGCAGGGGCCCACACCCTCGGGGTCCTGACCTGTCCCGCCTGGGCCACCACCCTCCCCTACTTTACTGGCTGTCTCCCTGAAATACTGACAACGTGAAAAGCAAATTATTTTCAGGGTACACTTCGCTATTTCAAAGATTAAGAACGTTACTACACGAATGAAACATCAGCAGGTAAACAACAATGAGCTGCTGAAGCAGACCAAGAGCTTTCTCACGGTCTGCATTTTCTTTTAATGAACTTTTGTGGCTGCTGAAATTGAGTTCCTCCCTCTTTTTAAAAACCTGGCTTCTTCATATGAATAACGTCAACACATTCGCTGAAAGCCTCTGAAAATTCACACATTTCAGAAAAGTAATTTTTAAGCAATCGATAGTAGAAGCAAAGTCAACAGTATTTCCATACCTGGCGCTGGTATTCTCCCGTGGAGCGCAGAGTCACTGGGCAGCAGGTCTTTTGAATTGGAGGAGAATGGTGATTGTCTAAATGTATCTTCTGAAAAGAAAGGGCTGGGGGTCGGGGAGGAGGAGTGAAGTTTAGTAAATTAAAGTTATTTAAGGTACCCTGAGCATCAGCCCCAAACACACACACACACACACACACACACCCCAATGCTGGATAATGTATTTTTTAAAATGGCGTTTAGAGACCATAAGAGGATTGTGCTTAAAACAGAGAAAGTATATTACATCAGACAAGTCCCATATGCACATTCTGCTGCTAGTTTTATATGTCAGGTGAATATATGACATATTGTATTTGAAAGATGGTTAAGCCTGCAGTCAGGACAGCTGAGCACTGGATTTTACTGTTGCGTTATATGTTCTGCGAGTGTGTTAAGCCCAAATGATGACCAAGCATCTGGGTCAGAATCAGAAAGGCCTGTCAGAGGTTCTTCCCAGAGTGGCGATAGGCTTGCCCTGGATCACCCACATGCTGGCACCTGATCCCTTGGGGACCAACAGTGTGCCTTAGCAAGGCAGATGGCTGGAGTCAGGGGCCGTTTCACTGAAGGAGAAACCTCAATGGTCCCCGCAGATACGTCTTAGAGTTGTCTTGGTTTGGAAGGAGTTAAAGCCAGCTAATGGGGCTGCCAGAAGGATACTGGGAGCACCTTCATTTCCATGAAACTGAGGCCCTGACTTGAGTGATTCTCAGTACGGGGGCTGGAACCAGGGACACAAACACCCAGCCAGGGTTCCCACTGATACCACAGCCACAGTGAGCACAAAGCCTTCGGATGCTTTTAATCAGAGGGTTCTAACCCGATCACACCACCCACCTTCCATGCCTCAAACATGAACTGTAAAGAAGTATTGTGATCACATGTGAGAATACTGGAGTATCCAGCTGCATCTCAGAACTGACAATACCTACTTACAACAGGAAAAATTTCATCGAGGAAACTGGGTACACAGGTGGTGGACAATGTCTAGGGAGCAGTAAAGCAAGCCAGAGGTAGGAAAAGCTGGCGGCCACCACCACCCTGAGGCTATAGGGACAAAAGGACATAAATGGGAGCTGGGGCCACAGGGAAGAGGCAGCTGCTGCAGAAGAGGGAAGGAGGTAGAAACACCCTAACTCTTCCTTAAGCCCCATCCCCATTTCCCATCAGGGCTTCTGATTGGCTGAACCATCCCAGAAGCCAAACATAGACCGCAGGGATCAGGCCCCCTGCAAACCCACAGATGACAGGAAAGAAAAGATCTGAGGGCACACAAGCCTAGGACGCCCATAATAGGTGCTGCTTTCTAAAAATGCTGCAAGGCTATGGTTACTATTATTAAATGTTATAAAGGAAACAGTAAGATAGAATGAAAGACATATAAATATGTTCAAAAAATAAAACATACATTAATAAACATATGGTTTTACAGGACAGTAGGCTAGGTTTAATGCAACTTTGTGTTGCATACATTTTTTTCTTTGTTATTTTTATCTTTTCCCCCCTTTCTTTATTGATTAAGATATCACATATGTGTCCTTATTCCCCCATTGCCCTCCCCCCCCCCCCCCCCGGTGTCTGTGTCCATTGGTTATGCTTACATGCATGCATACAAGTCCTTTGGTTGATCACCCCTCCAACCTCCACCCTCCCCTGCCTTCCCTCTGAGGTTTGAGCATCTGATCAATGCTTCTTTTTAGTTATATCTTACACAAAAAAATGATAGGCTTAACAATGAACTGGCTGTAGGCTAGCAGGCACTGGGGAGTGGGGAGACACGCCATTTTATGCCGAACATCTCATAACCTGTAAACGATACAAACACTGAAAGGAAAAGGACATGCAGCATGGAGTCTGAGAGCATGTGCTTGAGAGGAAGCAGTTCTGGGTTCGAACTCCAGCTCCCCCACTCAGGGCTGTGTGACCCTGCACAAATATTAAACTCTCGGAGCCTTCATGTCTTGCTTCTAAAATGGCATGATAACAGTAACCACACCTCGCAGAGGAGCTGTGAGGACCGATCAAGATTCTCCATGGAACATGCTTCTCACAGTGCTGGGCAAACAGTAAGTGCTCCATAAATGTGAGCTGTTTTTTATTTGCATCTGTCTACCTGAAGGAGTGCATAAATGAAACATTCCTCACAAGATGTCAAGACGTGCAGTTTCCTTGAATAAAATAAATGAAGGAAAGGTTGCTCTGATTTGGAAGGGTCAGCTGACTGCTGGAGGGACTAGGTTAAGTTTCAATATTTCCATGAAGAAAACTGTTTAGAGTCAGAGCACTTTTACTGGTGAAGATGTAGAGACATTGGTGGATTGTTGGTCAAACCCAGAGTGAAAGATTTCTCAGTCCCCACCTCCCCTAGTTCTGAAGCTTCCACAGGAGGCTACATGACATCCACGTGTGGACCCTTCACACGGAAACACCACAGGCTGGCCCTGGGCACAGGGTGAAGAGAGGGCAATGGGCCTGCCTGTTAATGTCACGCTGGCTGTAGCAGTTACCTTGACATCGGAGAGTCCAGGGGAGCCCATGGAACTGTTTGGTCTGAAATGTGGAGTCTTCCATGAGTCGCAAGAGGGTCCCCCTACAGGGTATCAAGACTATCACCCTTCTTGCCACAGAGAAACACGTACCCTGCCCTCATTCCCTCGGGTTCACAGTAGCCGTGAGGGCCTACACTATGCCAGGCCTGGGAGCAGATCTCAGGGAGCACAGAGGCCTGTGTGCACAGGTGAAAGGGAACCGTCACATGACTAGTGCTGAGGACGGGAGGGTACAGAGCTACCTTGGGGGCTGGCCTGGCCAGGACGACCGGGAGGCTTTGCTGCAGAAGCCACAGTTGCAATGCTCCGAGTTCATGGCCATTCAGGCCAGGAGGTGGGCGTGCAGTGGGTTACACAGAATTTGGAATTGGAAGGATCTAAGGCTGAATGCCATACTGGCCACTTAGAGTCAAGTGACCTTTTTCAAATCAATATCCTCTCTAGCCTCAGTTTCATCACTGGAAAGAAGTTTAAAAATACCATCCCTATAAGGGTGCTATCCGGTTAAATAAGACATTTCATGTTAAAGTTCTTAGTACATGTACAGTAAAACAGGAACACGTGTATTGCTTACTAAGTATCTGGCACTGTTCTAAGGTGGTCTGTGTGCATTAACTTCACTTAATCCTCACAAGGACCTGAGGGTGTAGCTACCACTATTATTATCTGTATTCTGTACAGATGGAGAAACTCAGGCACAGAGAAGTTAGATAAGTGTCCATGCCATGAGCGGAGCCAGCATCTGAATCCAGGCAGGTTGGCGTCCACTGTGCGCTCTCACCCGCTAAGCTGCCTCTGTGTGGTCTCTTAGCATCTAGGCAACTCATGGACAACACAGAATCACGATGCTTGGAATGGACAAAACAAAGGGAAGGGAGGGGGCAGGAGGGATGAAGGAGGATGGGAGCAGCCACTTCTGTAAGCAGGATTCTGGGACACTGAAGGAAGACTGTATCAATTGAGAAGTTGAGCAAGTGAAAATAATTATAGTCTTTACTTCTCTCTAGAAGTTAAGAGATGCTCCACTTTTCGCATACTTCCACACACTGGGGATGGGGCAATTTGCAATCCTAACCCTTCTCCACTGCCTGTACCCACTGTTCCTAGGGGCAAGCTCTTCACTATTATTAAGCCCAAATGAAAAGGGAAGGGTAATGAGGCCATGAGGTGTTGGCTAACCTCTAACTCAACACAAATATGAAGCTCATGGTGGCGCTATGGCCACCTCGATTGGCATCCATGCCTCAGGAAGAGGAGGGGAGACCCAACTCGGAGCATGCCCCATGGAGCATGGGCTTGCTCAATGGTTTTAGATCCCCAGTAACACTGGTCATCTTTAACCGCGCCCATGCTCTGAGGACAGGTGACCACCCTGCAGCTTCGTGCCGAGTGATGTAATGTTTAGTGTTGGGATGGTGTTCCTTAAGCCCCTTTTCTTTTCCTGTGTAGGTCACCCATTCTCAGCAGTTGCCCAGCTTTGAGGTGGATGAAGCTGGCACCCCGTTCAGGCTGCAGTGACTGAGGGGTGCGAGAGGGTGGTGGGGAGAGAAGACCCAGTAAGTGCCCCACACAGGGTGAGCTGAGTCCGAATCTTCCCAGGGAGAAAAATACACGAAACACAGCTTCACAATGTAGTCGTCTCTGACACACATCTGTACAGTCCTCAGTTACCACTTCTTCCACAAAAGGAGCCAGTTTGTGCATGTTGCAACCTCTCACTTCCCGACTCTCCAAAACTTGAGTAATTTTACTATGAAAAAGCCTCTCCATCAAAAAGTGAGCCAAGGAAGTGGAAAAAGGCAAACACTGTTAAAAATTGATCTATGACTGATGTTAAAAAGTTGGTAAAGGAGCAGGTTGAAACTAACGGTTAATGATGGCGGGGGGGGGGCGGTGGTCTGTCACCTGTCACTTAGGGAACAAATCACCATCTACCACAGCACAGTCCTGTTGGCCCTGCACAATAACAGGTTACCTGGAAGACGTAGCTGATTCATGTAAACATTCAGTACACATTCAGAAGTAGCATCTACGAGCTGTTGGTGTAGAGTTAGGACTGCCCAACACGCCATTACTTTTCCTGCTTTGTGTTACTTTAAAAAAGACAAAACTTTTATCTATTCAACGTTCTTTTCTGGGTAAACATGAAATGGAGGTTAAATGTGTATTTCTGTAGAAAGTCTACAGGTTAAAATATGTGATTGGGCAACTCCAGGCATTAGAAGGCCTGGGCTGTAGGGTCAACAGCACGGGGCTTCAGAACGAAAAGATTTACAGTTATAATAAAACAGTCCGTAAAAGATTATGACTCTAAGTAGTGATACGTTTTGCTAAGTGCCGGCTGTGGCACAGGGATCTCCACCTTTAACATCTGAGGGCCAACAGGGAGCTTGCTGCCCATAGAACAGCCGGTTTGCTACCCCTCCCTTAGGGCCACCGTGAAAACCAAAACACCAAGGCGATTCTCAGTGAGGCGGCCACAGCAACACAGAACTGAAAGGAAAAGAAGAAGGTGGACACAATATGTAAGGGGAAGTTAAGAAGAAAAAATTTGTTTAGTAATGACACAATAATTTTTAAGGAATGACAGAAGAAGTAATATTTTTTCCTTCTAGAAGACAATGATAATAACTCCTAGGACTGAATTTGGAGATGGCAAATTGAAAAGAAAGATTAAACATAGAAAAAAAAGATCTTGTTCCATAATGATTTTTTACTCAGATCATATAAAGGATCTACGTATTTTAGGGTGGAATGAAATTCTATTAAATGTAAGGGTTTCTGGTATATCATCCTGAGTGATATTCTGACTTCAATCCCCACATAGACAAAATCTTCTTTAATGAATAAAAAAGATGGGGTATTTTCAAGTGAAAGTACTTGAGTCTCCATCCAGCTTCCATATTTTTTCCTAAGAGCTGGGTAAAATATGTCTAAAAGAATTTGGACTAATTTTTAATATTTTAAAAATTGATTTCAGAGAGGAAGGGAGAGAAAGAGAAATAGAAACATCAATGATGAGAGAGAATCCCTGATTGGCTAACTCCTGCCCGCCCCACACTGGGGATGGAGCCGGCAACCAGGCATGTGCCCTGACCGGGAATTGAACCGTGACCTCCTGGTTCATAAGTCAATGCTCAACCACTGAGTCACGCCAGCTGGGCTGGGTTAATTTTTATATCTCTTTGTTTTATTTTAAGGAAATGTTAAGAATAAATGATCTGACTCAGATATTTCTGAGACGCCACATATTATGAAAGGAGAGCCAGAAGCCCCATTCTGAGCTGGAGAAGGGCCGTGGGAGCCAATGTTACCTTTCTCTGGCTGCTCTCTGGCAGGCCCCAGTATGGGCCACCTCACCACAGGCTGTTACGCCCCTGTTAACGGGGCCTTTCTGAGACTTCACTTAGCCCCTGCCATGTACTCTGCACTGAAATACTCGTTCTCTGTATTGGTATATCATGTTATTTTTAAAGAACTGAGATTCCATGTACAGGTGTTTCCTCCCCGCCTCCCCCCAAAAAATGTACACACACTTTAACAGCTGGTAGCTCAGTTTTGAAAATGAAATGTATTTTAATAAACACTGCCTTTACAATTATTCAAAGTGTGTATACACATTTTTTGGGCCACCCTATATTCATCTAAAACCATTGTGCTGGCATTTTTAAAACTCTGACCTCTGAACCACTCAGACCTTGAGACATCCCCAGGAGTGACACACTGCGTGACATGCTGAAGTGCACAGGAAACACTAGTTGAAAACAATCCTTCAAGCCTCCAAAAGCCTCAAGAAGACACGGTGATAGACCAGTTATTCCAAGAGTAAATCTCACTCTAGTTCAAAGACTTTCTGGATGTGTGGACTAGGAGGCGGAAATGGATACATTAACTTCCATTTGGAATCTCCGTGTATATATAATGAAAGTAAAGGAAATGACAACAAACCGGAAATGTTTTCTTTGAACAAAACCCAGACCTTGCTAACAATAACAGAATACAGTCCTTGCCAAAACCAGAACAAGTTTTTTTTGTGTGTGTGTTTTTTAAAGCTTTTGCAACACATCAATGAAAATGATGGGATTATTTGAAGATAAGGAAGAGGGGGAAATACTTGGATTAGTTGTAACTACCTTCTCAACATTTCCTTAAGGACTTTAAGAACCAGGAGCAGCCTTCATGGAAATATACTCACAATCAACAACAAAAACATTGCCACTTTTTAAAAAAATATTCATTGTTTTAAAAAGATAAAATAAGATGATTTCATTTTCACCTTAATTATCACAATGAATGCATCTTTCTTCACTTTTAGGTGGTGCTTATTTTTTCTCAAATATGACCATCCTTGATTCATTTATTCGCTAATAATTTAAAATAAAATAGTAGATGCTTAATATTTTAAATATTTTTATATGTCTATATGTTGTAACATATTTATAAATTATTATATTTGAAATATACAAAATGCTTAGGTCCACAGATTTTTAAAAAGAATTTTGAGGAGAAACCAAGATGGCGGCATAGGTAATCACCTATACTTGCTGCCTCTCACAACCACATCAAAACCACAACTAAACGGCAGAACAACTACCACCCAGAACCGCGGGAAAGCTGGCTGAGTGGAAGTTCCACAACTAGAGAGGTGAAGAGAGCACAGTGAGACGGGTAAGAGGAGCGGAGGCACGCAAAGTGCTGCACCTGATGTGCTGCTTTTTAAACCTGAAGGGAGATACAAGCTCCCGCTTGCTCTGAACTCCAGTTCCAGGCGAGAGTCTGGGGGACTCAGGCACATACGGGGAGAAACTGGACTGTCTGGCATCGGGACAGGAATGCGAGGGCGGCTTCCTCTTAGAGGTGCTCGCAGCAATCATTGTTCTTGCAGAACTGGAGACTTGTCCAGTTCAGGGCAGTCATTGCTGTTTGCTCCATCCTGGTGATTCCGAGAGACCCCGTCCCACCCAATTTACAACCCCATCCAAGCTGTTCGCATTGGCTTTTGCATATGAATGGCCTGTTCTTTTTCCTAAAACAAACTGCAGCTGGGTCAGAGAGCCCCAGAGATTCTAAAAGAAGGCCCACTACCAGGCAGCAGCAGTGGCCTTGCTTCACAGCTGGGCCTCATCTGGGCACTTCCAAACCCCATACAAAGAGGAGGGATCTGCAGATGTCTCTGTAGCTCCTGCTGGGCGGTCCCAGACAGTGGCTGACCTTGCACCTCCTTGGAGATCCAAGAGCCAGTGTACCCAGTGGTCAGAGTGGGACCATCCAGATTACAACTCCTCAGATCCATAAGGGACACACTCAGGGGGCAGACTCAGGGAGCACCAAAGCCCCACTGAAGCAAGTCTTGCCCCATAAGGGTGTCTCCAGCACAGTTCTCTCATCGTAGACACAATTGATCCTCACAGCCAATTGGCCGGGAGGTCAATTCCTCCCAGTGATAACAACAGCAATCAAGGGTTAACTACAACAAGACTGTGCAAACAGCCCACAAAGGGTGCACCAATAGCGTCAACCTCAGGTGACTAGGGAGGCTGAGCCACTGGGCTCTATAGGACACCAACCACATAAGGCCACTCTACCAACTCAAGGAGACTGAGCAGCTACCCAGTACATAGAAACAAACACAGGGAAGCAGCCAAAATGCAGAGACAAAGAAACAACTCACAAATGAAAGAAATGGATGAAAGCAAAATACTGGATATTGAGTTTAAAACCATGGTTATAAGGTTACTCAAGAATATTCTAGAGATCTCTGAGAAATTTAGTGAGACCCTCAAGGATATGAAAAAGGACCAATCAGAAATTAAGCATACACTGACTGAAATACAGAATAATATACAGAGATCCAACAGCAGACTAGAGGATTGCAAGAATCAAGTCAAAGATTTGAAATACGAAGATGCAAAAAAACACCCAACTGGAAAAGCAAAAAGAAAAAAGGATCTAGAAGTATGAAGATAGTGTAAGGAGCCTCTGGGACAACTTCAAGCATACCAACATCCAAATGATGGGGGTGCCAGAAGAAGAGAGAGAGCAAGATATTGAAAACATATTTGAAGAAATAATGACAGAAAACTTCCCCTACTTGGTGAAAGAAATAGACTTACAAATCCAGGAAGCACAGAGAACCCCAAACAAGAGGAATCTTAAGAGGACCACACCAAGACACATCATAATTAAAATGCCAAGGGCAAAAGACAAAGAGAGAATCTTATAAGTAGCAAGAGAAAAATAGTTAGTTACCTACAAGGGAGTACCCATACGACTGTCAGCTGATTTCTCAACAGAAACTATGCAGGACAGAAGGGAGTGGCAAGAAATATACAGAGTGATGAATAGCAAGAACCTACAACCAAGATTACTCTACCAAGCAAAGTTATCATTCAGAATTGTAGGTCAGATAAAGAGCTTCACAGATAAGAAAAAACTAAAGGAGTTTATCACCACCAAACCAGTATTATATGAAATGCTGAAGGGTATTCTCTAAGAAGAGGAAGAAAAAGGTAAAGATAAAAATTATGAACAACAAAGTAACAATAAATACATATCTATCAACAAGTGAATCTAAAAATCAAGTGAATAAAAAATCTGAAGAACAGAATAAACTGGTGAACATAATAGAATCAGGGACATAGAAAGGGAGTGGACTGACAATTCTCGGGGGAAGGGGGTGTGGGAAGAGACTGGACAAAAATCTTTCACCTATGGACAAGGACAATGGTGGGGGGTAAGGGCATGGGGTGGGGTGGGAACCAGGTGGAGGGGAACTATGAGGGGAAAAAAGAGGAACAACTGTAATAATCTGAACAATGAAGATTTTTTTTTTTTTTTTAAAAAAAAAGAAGAAATTTTGAACCCTTAAACACCCAGTGAGATCCTTTTGCTTGGGTATAGCAATTGCTAAATGCTACCCTGGACTGTACATGGTCCTCCTATCTCCCACCTTGGTCCTCCTATCAGTTTCATTTCAGATGAGAGATTGTGTTGCTTCATTTCTTGTGAAGCGGACCCAGACATTAACTGTTTAGGTAGAAAAGTCAGTGCCCATTTTCATATGGACATTCCTGTCATCAGTTAAAAAAGTAATCTATCATGAAAGAAAACACAAGTTTTAATGGTGCTCATGACAGTGTCCTGCCCTCCTCATCCCAGAAACGAGGGTGCCTATTTCTGAATGGTTTTATTTATTTACTTACTTACTTTAATAAAAGTACCCAGGATGCAGGTCAGTGGACACAGGGGTGGAGAAGAGTGCTCAAGTTTAACAATGACTGGGCCCTGGCTGGTGCTGCTCAGTGGTTAGAGCGTTGGCTCAAGCACCGAAGGGTCTTGGGTTCAATTCCCAGTCAAGTGCATGTACCTGGGTTGTTGGTTGTCTCCCCACCCCCTGTCAGGGCACATGTGAGAGGCAACTAGTCGATGTGTGTGTCTCTCACATCGATGTTTCTCTCTCTTTGTCTCTCACCCGCTTCATACCTCCCTTTCACTCTCTCTGAAAAGCAATGGAAAAAATATCCTCTGGTGAGGATTTAAAAAAGAAAAAGAAAAAAAATGGCTGGGGTGGTAGTGTCTCTGACCTAATGACAACCCTGACCATCCAAATACTAAATCCCATATTACGCTTAAAATGGACACAGCAGAGAAGACCTCCTGTGACCCCAGTGGGCCAGGTCTGGAAGCCCGGTCATTGATTAAGTTGGGTGGACACATTTTCAAAGAAAGAACTATAGTGAATAAACATGAATTAATGGCCATGCATTGGCAGGCTTCAGCAGGGCATGTATCTACACTGAGGCTAGCATTGCAGATTCAGTGGGTTCTAAATGGCGCTTGTGGGCAGATGGAGAACGAAGGTCACTCAATCATTCGACTACCCCTATGAGCACCAGATTGTCTTCTTTAATTTTTGAGGTGAGGAGAAATCTAAGATGTGTTTCTTTCTCCTCCTAGTCCATTGACATGGCTGTGCACTTGGCTGGTGCCTATCAATAGAATCTTCTCAGCAAAGATAAAACAAATCACCTGTATTGTGAATTCTGTAAGGTGTACAATGGTATTGTAGAAAATATCCTTAATTTTTAGAGACGTATATCAAAGAATCTGAGAGTGAGTGTTATGATATCTGGGATGTCATGAAAACATAGGGGGAAAGATTGGTGAAGTAAGCATGGCAAATGTTTGTTTAATCTGGGTGGTGGGATATGGTGATGCATTACATTATTCCTTCTACTTGTTTTAAAATTCTCATCATTAAAAAAATCAACAGCAACAATCAAACAGAAAGTTCAATGTACACAAACCACCAAATGAAATAATAAATGACAATGAAAGAAAATGCACAAAAGGACAAATACAAATGCCTCCCCCTGAACAAAATGCTTGATAACACTAGGAATCAATAAATAAAATGGTTATAACTAGAAGATATAATTTTTAACCTCCCAATTGGTAAAAAATTTTCTTTTAATGATAAAGCACAGAGATCCTTGAAATATTCTCTCTCTCTGTCATTAGCTTATGGTAGAATCATAGATTCAACCTTTCTGAAAGTCAATTAGACAATTCACAGCAAAAGCCTGAAAACTGTGAATGCTTTTGTCAGTCAATTTATTCCAGTACTGTTTATATTACCAACAACTTGGGAAAACAAAACCAAACACAACCCTTCATACCCATTAACAGGAGGCTGATTAAGTGTGTTATGACATGCAAACACTGAATACTATGCAAACACGAGAAGAACAACATTGAGTTATGTTTATTGACATGAAAAGAATATATTGCTAGTGAAAAAGAGATTACAAAACTGTATATATAGTTGTAACTGATTTTTATAGGAAAATATACGCATATAAATAGGAAAAAATTCAGCCAGGATATGCAGCACCATCTTAGCAGTGGTTGTCTGGGTAGCAGGACTGATTATTCATGATTATCTTTTATTCTTATGTTCTCCTGGAAATAAACGTTATTTTTAAAATTTAAACAAACTGCTGTATGCCTGAAACTAATATATTATTGAGTGTCAACTGTCATTGAAAAAAAAATTTAAAAATAATATATTAAGTTTTATGGTTTGGGATCCTTTATTTCTATTTTAAAAGAGACCGAGTCTTTTAGAAAGTAATCCAAGGAATAACATTGAAGGCAGTTGTAAAAGACATAGGCTGGGACAACTCCACCTAAGTTATGATCCCACCAGGATCAGTCAAGTTCAGTTGCAGAAGGCCGAAAGGTATCGAAGGAAGAGGCTGTTTCAAATATCAGAACAATAGAGCACCTTAGGAAGAAAAAAAAATATTGGTGATTTAAAAAATTTATTTTCTTCTCTGAAAAGTACAAACACCTTCTATTTAGAGTTGTCTTAGAGGCGGGCCAACCCGTACAACCTAACACCACATTTTCAAGGAACAATTCCTGTCGCAGCGGCTGGAGCATTCATCCGCTGTGTAGCCGGGAAACTTCTCAGGACAGGGAGCACAATGCCAGGCCTTGTGAGGGCCACTGCGCTGGGGCCAGGCCCGGAGAGCCCGAGCCAACCGCAGGCCACGGAAGTGAACCTGCATGTCAAGCTCGGCTCGGTGAAATGTCAGCCAGTGAGGGCCCTGGCTCTCCCACAGGAATCTGCCTTTCTGCCTAGGCAAGGGCGGCAGGCCCTTGCTGGGGGAGCAGAGGATGGTGACCTCAGTCTCCCTGCAGGGACTTGGTACTTTGTCCTGTGGAAGCTCCAGGGAACACCGGGAAATGTGAGTGCCCCCAGGCCATGGCATCATCCCTGAGAGCTTTTCAGCCCTCAACAGAGGTCAACCCTTAAACATTTGATATCTTTCTAGTAACAACCGTGGAGACAGTCTTGAGAGCAAATCCCAGACAAGAGGAACAAAAGTGAGGCTGGCACCTCAGCCGCACAGACCTTTGGGTCGTGTCACTGCTGCATCACTTGTCAAAGGTGACTAGGAGAGACTATGGGTTCTGGGTGTCTACTGACAGTGCCCTACAGATTTACACTTTGTTCCTGACTGTCCTGAGTTATACAAACAAGATGGGACACTGTTGCAGGCCAGGAGGAATAGAGGTGGGAGAGCCCATGCAACACGAAGAGGAGAGAGGCACAGCCCTCGTGCGATCTTGATGAGGAGATTTGAACCGGCCTCTTCACAGTCAAACAACACGAAACGGTTCTGGCAGTGTAGTCCCAATGACAACAGTTCAATACAGATGTCACAGGGGTGGGAGAAAATGGCAGAGGGGTTCCCTAAGGACAACGGGGTAGAGGAATAGACCAAAGTACTGAGAAAGGTTTGGTGAAGTAAGAAAAAGGAACCTTCAGATGGCAGCAATCCACAATGCTGTTTGAGACTTTTTATTTGAAGAAGTGATTCATTGTGTTCCGAGATTAGTTTTAATTTCTTTAAAAACTGAAAAAACAGAGATCAGTTGAAGGGTGTGTGGCCAATGAAAAGACTCTCAAGTCAACATCTGTGTCGGGGCAGCTGCGACAGTGGTGCAGGCTGTGCCCTGCACACCAGAACCACATTAGGGGCACAGTGACACTGCAGACATCAGAGGTTTACACATTTCCTAGGACAGTCTTCCAGGAGGTGGCAGTGTCTAGAGCAATAGTTCCCAACATGGGGCAAATGCCCCACAGGGGGGCAATTTGACTTTTAAGGGGGGGGGGGGGCAATTCAAGCATGAGTTATCAACAGTGAATTTTTTGCATTTCTTATGGTTCTAGGGGCCTCATATATAGCACATAAATATATAGTATGACATATTTATGCATTTCAGTTCTCTATTATATGTTTTAAAACCTTATTTGCTATTTTTTTCACATCTCTTCATATTATTATTATTTTTTTAACCATTTCTTCCTCAGTACTTCAACTGTCCTTTCGTTCTTTTATTTTTCTCTTTGATGGATACCATGTTCTTTGGAAATTTGTTTAGACCAAGGTAATGGCTTTTTAGGCTTCCTCCACATGAATAAGAATATGTCACAGGGGAGAGGGACATCAGGATTTTAGAGATACTTAGGTGGGGCATGGCCAAAAAAAAGGTTGGAGACCACTGGTCTAGAGGAAGGGCACTTTATTTATCAAATGAGGATATTTTTCCATTGATCTTTTAGAGAGTGGAAGAGAGAGGGAAAGACAGAGAGAAACATCAATGTGAGAGAAACATATCTATTGGTTGCCTCCTGCATGAGCTCCAACCAGGGCCCAGGCTAGGGAGAAGCCTGCAACCAATGTACATGCCCTTGACCGGAATCAAACCCGGGATCCTTTGGTCCACAGGCTAGAGGAAGGACACTTAAAAAGAGTTGCAATGCCCACCAACAGCCTTGACCTCACTAAAAAAGCTTGAATATCCTAACCCAGTGGTCATCAAACCGCGGCTCGCAAGCCACATGAGGCTCTTTGGCCCCTTGAGTGTGGCTCTTCCACAAAATACCACGGCCTGGGTGAGTCTATTTTGAAGAAGTGGTGTTAGAAGAAGTTTAAGTTTAAAAAATTTGGCTCTCAAAAGAAATTTCAATCATTGTACTGTTGATATTTGGCTCTGTTGACTAATGAGTTTGCCGACCACTGTCCTAACCAAAGGGACACCATGAAATTAGCAGTAATTTCTATTTTTTAGAAATAGAATTCTCAGCATATTTAATCTTAAAACCTTAAACTGTAAAGGGTTAAGAGAATCTAAGGAGAGCAATTCAGAAACCACCAATTTCATTTGCTCACTTTCCTGTTTTCTTAATTGCCTCCATCTAATCCAGAGTTCTCTGTGTGTCATCTTTTACTTTTAAGGTAATGGAGCATTGTTCTCTTGTGCCTTTCAAAAAACGTAAAGGGAAAATTGCACAAATTGAAGCAGCACATTATATTTTTACAAATTTGTGCAACTTCTATTACTGAATCATAAATATTTAAGGACATTGCATCCAAAACCTCACATGGGGAAATTCTATATTGAACACTTCCAAATGCATATGTTTCTCAGTAAACACTGTAAGTGCCATTATCTAAATCACAGAAAAATAGCCTGCATTTCCAATTTTGAAAATTGTGCAAATTAAATGTTGGTCGGCACAGCATGATATAAATCTCCCTTTCTTGGATTTCCCCCACTTCTGCTTTTTTGTCTAGTGAGGGAGAAAAGGACAATTCAGGTAAACACTTCCTTGCTTTTGGAATAGAGTGTGCCAGGTGTGAGAAGTTTTTCTTATAGGCCTGCAATCTTATATCCCCAGGGACACTGAATTATTAATGGGGGAAGGAGAACAAATAACCAAGAGAGGGTTCTTGGCAGCCATTGTTTGAAGTCCATGGTGTTACACAACATTGAGCATGTCCAATTCACCTGCCAGGAGCTATCTGACTCTGACTCTAGGGCTCCATTTTCCTATTTCGATCTTATCCTGCACCTGGCTGGGTGATGGTCCATGTCAGAAGATGGAGATCTTCTTTTTATTCCATTAAACATTGGGATCTGGTTATGATATCATGCCTCATGTATTTTCATCGACAAACGATCATAGTAGCTGGTTATCTGTTCCCTGTGGAACCCAGGCTTGTGCGGGGGAAGGAAATAGAAAAATCAGGATTTGGTTAGTCTCTTAAGGGTTCAAGCCTTCTGTTCTCATGGGTCTGGCTGGCCTGCCTTCCCATCTCATTTGTCAGGTCGGATGGCGTTAAGAACACTCCATCCACACACTATCTCAAAGGAGACACACGGGCTTGTTTACACTTGGATTGAATTTTCTAGACTCTAAGGTTAAATAGGCAAAGGAATGACTATTTTAGCATTTCCAGTGATGTGCCAACCAAGGGACTGATGCGATGGAGGTGCCAGAGGAGGGCATGCAGGAGGGAAGAGGGGTGAGGTCAAGGCACTGGTGAGCAGGACCACATGAGCCAATTATTCTGGCTGCTAAGTAGATTGATTTTTTTTCTGCCTAGCTTACATGGTGCACTTTGGTAATGGTTTTTTCTCTTTTACTTTTTGGAAGATGATCTCAATTTAAGCAGCTGCGTTTAAGTTTTTAGGATTAAAAAAAAAAAGGAATTCTTAAACCAGTCCTTAAAATGTCTGGGATTTGTTTTAAAATAATCCAGGGAGAAAGGAACCAAAGGAGAGGATGGATGAAATTATATGGGTTATGATAATTGTTCAAACTGAAGGATGAGTACATTCTGTAGTTTTGAAATTTTCCATTGTAAAAGTTAAAAACAAACAAACGAACAAAAAACACGAGGCAGAGAACCAATGATCCAGAACTTGCTAGCTATTAGTTTCAACCTTTAGCTTCACCTAAGCCTCTTTTTAAACATTGCTAACAAAGAATGCTGTCTAACATCATTTTCTCTTTCCATATCTCCCTACCTTATAACAGAGGTATTAACAAACAGCAGGATTGCCAATGGACAGTTGGGACCAGGGAGGGTTTGATGAGGAGGGAGGTGTAATCACGGCCCAGTGGGATGGAGAGTTCCCTGTAAACACATCCACCGGCTTCCTGTTCTCTTAGTAGCCGGGCAGAGAAATCAGCACCCCCAAGTCTCACTGGTCGGCTCATATTGAAATGCCAACCTACAGAGGGTGGCTACACTTTTCCTTAGTTCTTGTGGTTAGAATGAGAGTCAAGATCACTAGTGATAAGCAATTGTGGGGGAAGCCATGGGTTTATAAAGGACGGGGAGAGTCAGCTCCTTTCTTCAGTGCGGCCTGTCTCGTCTCTCCCCTCATCCCCCCTGGTATCAGACCCCATGAGCGGGAGGTGTCACAGAAGCGAGGAGCTCATGCATCCATTGGTGTTTGAAGGAGCTTGATCGGAATACTTTCCTGGGAGCAGCACCCCAGGGCTTCCCTTCCCCATTAACCTTCACTGTTAAATTATGCTCCATCTTAAATGCACCTGGCAACGCGCAAACACGGTAGACTCTGAACTTGATTCCAATCATGAGCCATTGTTCTGTACAGTCAGAGGCTTCTAGGAAATCAAACATGAGAAATCTGATAACTAACCAAACATCCCACTAAAGTACTTATAAATCTGGAGATATGAGAATATGGAGATGATGCAGATCTTTCTGAAAAGTATCCCAAATATTACCTAAAACATAACCCATAAGTTGACCTTGTGCATATGTAATAAACCAGGACTCAAAAAAGGAGAGAGTTGACACTCCCCCACCCCCCTGCATCCCTGCTATCAGTTAACTCAGGCTGAAGAGGATTTCTTGGCACAGAGCAGCTTGATTCTATTTCACCTGAAGTAATGAGGTGAGAAGGTAAAAAAAGAGGCCTATTTGAGGAGAGGCTAATTGAGTAAGTTGCCAACTCAAAGGAAAAATAAAAACACACTGAGGATTTTGTAGAAAAACAATAAACCAAAAATTCTGTAATACCGATTTCTGAACACTATTTCATGGGGTAGGGTGGGGGAGGGGTTTATAGGCAGCACCTCTTCTTTTACTTTGGGCAAAAGATCTGATTTCTTCTTGCTCCCGTCAAGAGGAGGGTTTAAGGATTGCTTCATTTTTGCCCAATGGCTAAAAAACATTCTCTTCTATCCTGTAATTATGCTCTAGCTCCAGCCAAAGCAATTAAGGCTACGAGGCTAGTTCAAACCTCCTCTTCCCTCTTCCCAGAGAACACCTGAAAAGCATAAAATAACATGGTCTTGCCGCATACCTTTCTGTGATATAAATATTACAATGTAAGCTTAAAGAGCAGCAGAGGACCTCCATGGGAGATGCTGCTGAGGTCCTGCTCAGGGCTGCTCACTGTCCTCACCATTCGCACCTCCTCCCGGGGAGGTCACAATTGCCCCTGCTGAAGTCTGTGAATACTATGGGCTGCAAGGAGCTGCCCCCTTGCCTCGAGGCAGGATTCACTCTGGTGCAGTTCGCCTTCCAGAATTCACTGTAGGACAGAGCTGAAGCTCAAATCCAGCTCAACCACATGCTTGCTCAGTGACCTCGCCTTCCTCTCCTGCCCTGTCCCTTCCCCGCAGCCTCTGGAGAGTACACTCCTCGATAAAGCCCTCCACAGCCACACTCCTCTCGGGCTCTGCTGCCAGGGAACTTGGCGCAGGACACTTCGAGAAGCCCATGGAAGCCTATGAAAAGGAACATTTACTATTTGTAGCCCGCCACCTTTCGATGTCTACCAATCTGGCCAGTTTCATGTGTTTAACCCACAGACACAAGCACATACACTAAATAGTCTTCAGATTGCAGGCAGAAGGTAGGCTGGAATCTACAGTAGCCCACGTGTCCTATCTGAGCATCCCACTTCATAGAGAAAATAGACTTTCCACCGGCCAGACCCATTTCCCAGTGCAATGCACAGACCAGACCGCAAGACTCATTTCCCAGCCGTGTCCTTATTGGTGGAGACCAGGCTAACACCACTCTACTGTTCTGTTAGTGGGAGGTTCCTTCCCTAACACTCTGTCACCTCTGTGTGAGGCAGGCTGGCTCTGTGCTCATTATTACTGTATGATGTGTGGTGTTCTTCAATTCCAATTCACTGAGTGAAAAAGAAAACACAACTCAGGTAAGGTTTGACTGAGCCCCTTCCACGTGCCTGATGATACTGAGGTCAATCCAGACCACATCAAAGAGAAAAACATCGTTTGTCTCTTGTTGCAAGAATTAAAGGCACAAGACTAATCAACGCTCCCATTAGGGAGCACCCAACTTTGTTCAGGGAAGCCAAGTTCTTTGACTTAAAGCTTTTGCATCTCCCCGGAGCAGCTCATCCGCAGCGGCGGGGTCTGCGCTTGCTGGCGCTCACCTCAGCAGCTCAGCAGTCCGATGGCCAGCAGCACTGGCTGGTTCCTTCTACTTGGCAGCCTGGCTGGGACGCCCACTCTGGCCGACCTCCTCAAATTGCCTGTAGCCAATGGCAAGCTTCCTTACCCACAGTTGTTAGCGATATCGGCATTCCTGCAAGTTTTTTTTAAAGTATTGTCTTTCTTCTGCTTTGTACCTTTTCTGTCCTCCTACTAATACTGTGAGATAAAACTCTGGGATTTCCTTGGTGACGGATTATCAGCCCACGGCCTCAGACCTACGTAGGAGCAGCTGCAGTGAGTCTCCACCCGAGCAGGGCTGTCCTGAGATGCAGACCCAGCTCCCAGCCTCTGCTGGGCCACCAATTACACTCTCAGGTCCAGAAACTTCTGCCAAGAGGAAAAGAATACCTGCTTCCCAAAGTGACCGTCAGGAGTAGAACACAGAAGCGTAAGGGGACTCCCCAGCAAAGGACCCCTCTAGGATGGATGTATGATCAATACGAATGGTCCCCCCTTAGTGTCCCCGCTTGCTGTATTGTTTCCACCAACCAAAGTTCTCACACAATATGGTGGTCAAGGGCATAACTCCTTCGAACCCATTGGGGGAACATGGTTTGGGGAACAATGTTCGACGTGGGTGTTCTGAGGGCCCCCACATAAAGCACCTACCTGGTGGTCGTGCGGATGGTGTTTTCTTTTGTGTGATTGTGCTCTTTGCTCACTTTTTCTGGAAGGAGAAAGAATGAAACACATCTCTTAGGTCATTCACACGCAACCTGTGTCTTTAAGGCTTCAGCCGAAAGACCCTCACTGTTTCTCTCTTGTGGTTTTTTTTCTTTCTCTCTTTTAAATAGCCAAACCCTCCCTGTCTCATTGGTAAAGACCATCATCAGAAGCATGTAGATAGCATCCACAAAAATATGATTAAAAACAAATCAAAGGGAACAGTTGCCAACAACATTCAAGCGTTTTGTCTGCTTTTAATCAGGCCTGAGGAAGTACATGTACACACACACACACACACACACACTTGTGCACAAAAATAGTTATTTCTACTGGATCTTTCCCCAGCTGAAAATTTCTGCTTCCCTCTGATTCAGCAGGAAAACTGCCGTTGTTGCAACTGTTCCGCTCCTGACTTCGATGGCAACCTTTGTGCATTCTGTACTGTCGGCCCCTTTGTGAGAAGGGATATAAAAACAGCCGTAAGACCTCTGGGTGCTGCAGCCACCGAGCGCTGGTGCTGATAAATGTCACACGGGACGCAAACTATCATTAGACAAGAAAAGGTAGACCCTCCCTGCCTCTGTCTTGAGGTCTGTCTCTACCAGCTGTCAGGAATTATTTAATTAGCTTTCAAGAACACAAAAGCTGAACTCTGGCCTCCCCTACGCAGTTCAAATGTGAAGATTCTGCCCTGACTGTCACAGCTCTCAATGGCTTCTTTTAAGTGTCCAGAGAAAACCCAGCCAACTCTACAAGGGTTTCAGGTTTCAACGGCAGGGCAACTAAAAAAAACAAACACACA
Source organism: Corynorhinus townsendii (assembly GCA_026230045.1). NCBI lineage: Eukaryota > Metazoa > Chordata > Mammalia > Chiroptera > Vespertilionidae > Corynorhinus > Corynorhinus townsendii. The sequence goes on along the minus strand of JAPDVU010000006.1, from coordinate 118,365,774 downwards.
CACACACACACACACAAAACCAACAAATCCACCTAATCTTAACGGATTTGGGGGAAATTTTCAACAATGATGTACCACATCTGTCCCATGCTCTGTAACAAGAGTCTGGAGCTGCTGCATGCCAGTTTGCGGGGACAATTCCTTTCTGTCCGCTCACCAGTGACAGTGAGGGTGAATTTGGATTCCCAGGCAGTGTTCTTTTAGAAAGCAGGAAATCGGGGCTAAATGACTTGCCTGAGGTCACCCGGGCAGTTGTGGCAGCGCCAGGGTGAGAACTCTCAGACACAAAGTTTCGAGCTGATAGCAGACTGTGATAATGGACTCTCAGAGACGAGACTCTGAAAAGAACCTCACAAGCTCCACTTTTGCCAATTGTAACTGCTAAATCATCTTCCAAGTTATACTGTTTTTAAAGATTTTTAAGCCTATAAGAAAAAAAGCACCTTGCACGTTTTGGAGCTTGCAAAGATCTGTGTCCTATTAAGCAGACAGAATGAACTATTTCTACCACAGCAGAACTCTGCACAAATACAGTCCTTGATTGAGAACCCGGAGGCTTCCATTTTCGGCACCAAGTATAGTATCACAGGTGTGGGGGTTGTGACTGGGCCAATGGAAGGTGGACTGTCATGGTGGCACACGGATTCTAGCTTCTTTTCTCTTTCCTGGTATTTTTCTTAGCGGGGAAAACAAGTGAATACTTAAATAATGAGGCATTTAATGGGTGCTTTAAATTTGTTATCTGTCACAAAGAGCTCATCCAACCTCAGTAACAAACCTTACTGATGCATGGACTTCAATATATAGACTTGACTGGGGACAAGGGAGGTAGCTCTATGTAAGTCTAAATCTAATATGTGTTTGTATCATCAGTCTCAATCATGTTCTGACAATCTGTTAAGGACAGAAGTATGCAGTTTGAAAGAATTAACAAAGGGAAAAATGTAGGTACTAGAACTCTCAGCTATTCTATCTAGACCCTTAGCCGAGCTGGTAATTACTGCACTTTTGAATTCCAAGTATTTGAAGTAGACACAGTTGGTTTACAGAAAACCTTCTACTAGGCTAGAGCCAGAAAGAATCCCCACCCTTCAACTTATGCTTTTTCCTTTCCTTGATATTTTTTTGTGTGTGTGAGATACAGTACAATCTTATTAATTCAGACCACACTAATTTGGAATTCATGGTAATTCAGTCACTGTTGGAGTGAACTGAAGTTTATCTTTTGCACATTAGAGAAAAAAAAAAAAAGGCTGTTAATCAGATCAACTGCCTAAACAAAATTAGAGGTGAGACGTGTAGCCTAGTCAACAGGGATCGTTTGCACAAGATTGAATAGAGTTCTAATTTCAAACGATTCTTAACTATTTATTAAAGAAAGTTTGGCAGGAGTTCAACTTGGCAACCTTTTATTAGCTGAGTTTGAGTTGCGGTAGGCATGTCCAAGAAACGAAATTGATTTCTGTCTAAAAACAAATCCTAGTGTGCGGGTCTTTTTACTTGGAGCCGCTTTCCTCACAATTATTCCCAATTACTGACATTTTCCTGCATGCAAACATACCTGACAGTTGAAACAGGAGCTCGGAAGCCATCTTCACAGAGATGTCCTGACTGAAGAGGTTCCTCTCTGGGGGCACCCTGCCCTCTGGCATCTTCTGTAAGGGTTCGGTTTTCTCTCGCCCGATTAAAGTGCTATAGCCAACATTCCGGCTGGGTGATATGGAGACATGTGAGTCCTGGATGTCAACCTCCATGGGTTCCTCTTTAATCTTCACAGCCTGGCTTTCCTTGTAGCTTTCCGCTGTAAGCAGGTGCATGAAGAGAAACAAAAACACCAGAGTTTCTTAATTTGGAACCAAACCCAGTTTTCTGATCTCGGAGAGAATGAGGCTGGAGTTTAGAAGAGGATGCAATGGCACACTGGAAGGTAGTTGGAAAAACTACTAGTTTAATACATTGGGCTTCCTGAAAAAGTAGGCAACTGAAGCCTAGAAAACTAAGTGACTTGCCCAAGGCCACACAAATAGCAGCAGAGCCATGCCTAAGTCTCCTGATCTAGAACTCAGGGTCCCTTCCTCTTGGCCATGCTGTTTCCAGAACCTACAGACAGGATGGTGTCTATCTGTCTTTGCTTTAAAACTTAATTTCCATGCATCAAATTAGAGCTAGCATATTAATATAATGACTCTCTCCCCCTATTTTTAAAGTTCTGATGATTTCTTTTTCTTTCTCTTCTAGGGCACCCAAATTAATAAAGGATAAATTCAATTGATTCAACTAAAACGTTTACACCTTGCTGGGAGGTAGTAATCCTCAAGACCACCTAGGAAGTTAATTGCAGCCCAAGGATTAACACTTAGAAAAACAGCACTCTTACAGGTTATAATAACGATTCAATTTACGGACTGTGCTTACTTTCGGTGTGACTGTTAGATGTGTGGTCTCTAGTCTGAAACACACATTCGCTTTGCAAGGCTGGTGTCCCTTCGAGCTAATGGCAGAATATCTTTGAAACAAGGTGAGGCAATTAGCCCAGCCATTAATTTGGGTCACTTTAAAATAAGGCCGCCACAAATAAGTTTCAAGTCAATCAGCATTTATTAGTAACTACTGTGTACTCAGCATTCCAGAAAACAAAAAGAACTCAGACAGACAGATAGACAGAGTAGTGAATTGCATGGTGATCTCCCAAAAGATATATCTATATCCTAACACCAGGAACCTGTGAATGTAACCTTATTATGAAAAAAGGTATTTGCAGACATGATTAAGTTAAAGATCTCAAGATGTGGTCATCCTGGGTAATCCAGTAGGCCCTAAATGCAATGACAAGTGTCCTTATAACAGACAGAAGAGGACAAGACACAGACACAGTGGAAAGGCCATGGGAAGACAGACAGTGCCCTGCCCAAATATATATGTTGAAACCTGAACCCCAATTAGATGGTATTTAAAGGTGGGGCCTGTGGATGTGTTTAGGTCATAAGGGTGAAGTCCTCATGAATGGGATTAATGTTCTTACAAAGAAGACCCCAGAGAGCTCCCTCACCACTTCCACCGTGTGAGGACATAGTAAAAAGACACCTGTCTATGAACCAGGAAGAGGGTCCTCACAGACACCAAATACTAGGACTCTTTGATCTTGGGCTTCCCAGCCTCCAAAACGATGAGAAATAAATCTGTCGTTTACAAGCCACCTGGCCCATGATGTTCTATGAAAGCAGCACTGAGACACAGAGACAGAGACTGAAGTTATGCAGCCACAAGCCAAGGATCGCCTGGGGCCCCTAGACCCTGGAAGAGGGAAGGAAAGATTCTCCCCTAGAGCTTTCAGATTCAAACTTCTGGCCCCTAGGCCACGAGGGAATACATTTCTGTTGTTTTAAGCTACCAAGTTTGTGGTGTTTGGTGATGGATGGATGGATGGATGGATGGATGGATAGATAGATAGAGCAATAGGAAAAATATAAAGCAGATGTTGATCTATGGGACAGCCGGGGGATATGAAGGGGGAAATCTCATTGCTGTACACTGGGTGGTCAGAGAAAACTATGCTATCCTTGTTAAGTATGAGATAAGTGAAAGTCAGGGACATGTAGTTTATTGATTTGCAATAAAGAAGATAGAGGAGCATTTTTAATTAAATGATTAAAATTCATATAGTGCTATCAATAAGCTCTTATGTAAGAAGGGTGCTAATTGTTCTTTTTCCCCCTTTTTGACAGATTACACATGCTTCTCAGGGAAAACGACTTGTTTTTTGTCAGCAACTAAACTGCAGGCAACTGTTATACTTAATTTAGGTCCCCTCCCCCTCCCCCTAACTCTGCCAAGCTGTTTTATCTCTGTCTGCGAAGCCACATTTCCTGATTCAATCACGCTTTAAAAAAAGAATACAAAGCTTAGCTCCCATGCCTCTATTCTAGTCCACCTAATTCTCCATCGAGTACCGACCACACCCCCTGCCCTCTTACGTTCTGGTGACCTGACAGCCATCCCGACTTCCAGCTGGGTCACCCACCACTGCACCACAAAACACATTTCCCTCTTTGTCTTTCCTCGAAGTGCTTTTATTTTTAATATGGAAAATAAACAGTGGGGTCAGTTTCACAGGTACATCATGATGTCTCTGAACCCTACAAGTCACTCCCAAGCCTGAAGACAAACACAAGGGAATACTACAAAGAGATTCATTTAGTTTAAAAGTAAATAAATCTCAACAGCATACAGAGCTAGAAAGAAGCTCCATTATTCTCTTCCCCCACACTACCCCCCAACATACACACACACATGCACACGCTCACACCTTTCCCCAGCTTTGCTCCTGGATTAAAAGCACTTGGCTATTTGCACCACTGAATTTAATGAAATCGTTTTTAAAAGCTACTTGGGATAATTTCAAGTATGATTTCCATGAAGTACTTTCTGCCCTTTCTTATGACAACCCTTGACCTTTCAAAAAATGCATAAAACACTGGCCACTGATAACATCCTTTAGCATTCTTAATCTACCATTGGACTCAAAACTCACGGAGAAGAGCTTTCAAACTGACATCTCAATGGGCAAGTGAGAAGTAATGCAAGAAATATATTTATAGTTCTTGCTCTTCTAAGCATTGCTGCCAAATGTTTTCTTGCCTTCTTGTTTTAAGCAAGGTTTCTCCACCTCAGCGCTGCTGACATTGGGGGCCAGGTGCCTCTTTGTTGTGGGAGAGTGTGTGATGCATTGTAGGATATTTATGGACAACCCTGATCTCCACCCACGAGATACCAGTGTCACTGTTCCCCTAGTCGTGACCCCCACAAATAACTCCAGAAGTTGCCAGTGTTCTCTGGGGAGCAAAATCACCCCAACTGAAGATAACTGCTATAAAGTTTTTTCCCCACTCTAGTTTTCAAACCCCTCCTCCCAAATTCAATCAACACCCAGGGCTTTAAGGAAGAAAGAAAAAGGTCTTATTGTTTTTGTTTTTCATTGAATTTATTTGGGTGACAATGGTTAATAAAATTATATAAGTTTCAGGTGTACAATTCTATAATACATCTTCTGTATATTGTGTTGTGTGTTCATCACCCCAAGTCAAGTCTCCTTTCATCACCATATCCCCCTTATAATCTTTTCCCCACTCCCCTCTCTCCCACTCTCCTTTCTTTAAAGCTGTAGCTCCAGCTCCCAGTGTATTCATCACCATCACAGCCAGGTGTGGGGCAGACTGGCCTAGGATGCAAGAGGCAGGCTGACTTAGGAGCAAGTTGTTTGCTATAGATCCCACTTGGTCCCCAGGCCAGCTCTCCCTCTTTAGCTTGGGGTGTTGGAACATAGCAATGGTTGAATGAATCATTTCACTGACTTAGCTTTGATTCCCACTCTCAGGGACAGGTCTACACATCCAGGGTTTTATTCTTTTGCATCATCCTCCTTCTCCATGCATATGATAATTTTTTCTTTTTAGAATCTCTTCCTAAAATAACAGGACAAATATTAATTTTACCCCAAGTGACCTATCCTGTTATTCCAAGAAAGAGATTGGCACACGGAAAAAGATGAGAGACCGTGTTAACAGTAGTTTATGCCTGGGAGGTGGTTTGCAGGTGACCGTTTATTGCAGTGCTTACTTGTATTCTGTAATTTTTCGATTAAAAATATGAACATATTGTCATTTATCTAAATTTAAACGAAAAATTATATAAGCCCATAAAAAAGCTGGTAAGTCTTCTTTAGATGTGTTTAGAACACTGTGTGTGTAGGTAGCATCGGAAAAGTTGGTCTGTGAATCAGATACACCCTCTTCTAACGCTGATTGGCAATGGGGGTAAAAGGGGGCAATGAGAATGCAATAATTCTGTCTTTTCTACCTTCATAAGCATAATGCATACCAGCCATCAAACGGTATTATTTCACTCACTAGTCATTTGGTCATTCTACAATCTTTTTCAAATGTCTACATGTGCTAAATACTATGATATCTGATGCATGGGACACAGAGGTAAGTAAGACATAGTTCTTTCCCTCAAGCAGTTTAAAACTAAATGAAAGATCAGACAAGTACAAACAGCCCTCTAATGCAAGAAGTAACATTAAAAAATACAGCGTGGGAAGAGGAGTCAAGGAAGACTGTAAACCAAAGCACAGAGGTGGAATTGCACTCCTCCTGGGGTGTTTGGAGAATATCGTTGTCTGGTTTGGCTGGGGGGCCCATACTGAGGTGGAACTGGCACCTTGAATAAGCAGGACTCATAGGGTGTAAACATAACAGCAACTCTCACGTTTTGTCATTCATTGTCTCTTTAAACCTGCCTGGTAGGAAGAGTTCCTCCCCTCTCCCTGGGGGAAAGCTCAGGCAGGCCCATACCTGACACTTCTTAGATGATACAAAGCCTTAATAAAACCCCTTTAAACAGCAAAACAGCCTTGATTCAGAATCCAGAAGACCCAATCCCACAAGTTAATTCACAGTTCAACCTTCCTTTGAGGATTGTCCTTCCCGCTGTCTGGAGGAGTCTACTGGTTACCTGTTTCATGGGGAGGGGAGAGTGTGGTGGGCTTCACCACTCCTAAAGCCTTCTACCCAACATACCAGCTGCCCTTGCAGACCCCAGAGAAGAGCTAGAATCCTAGGGGGAAGGAGGAGAAGTGAGTGATGATAAAGGCCTTACTTCACTCCCTGCTCTAGAATGTGCATGGGGTCTTGGAGATCTTTGGTCTCTCCCCTGCACTTCCCTTCACCTGACTGAACTCCTTCTTGCCAGGGTCACTCATTTCTTCCACTGACCCTAGGAACACACCTGTTCACTCCCACCTCCTGTTGGGTTGAGGGACCATCAAGTCTCTCGGCAGCCCCACTGGACAGCATTTAAATCAATGCCCACGATGCCAGCCCTCTTGTGGGAACCTAGTCTCTGTCAGGGACACAGGAAATAGTGCCTTTTATTTGACCAGACAACGAGGGCAAGCTCAGGCCCCATGCAGCACACTCGGCCACCAAAGTGGCTGGCCACTCCGTATCTCACCGTCTAGATTTTCCAGGCAGGCGTTGGGCACCAATCCACTAGCTTCCCCAACTCAGGAGAGCACAAGGCAAACTGCCTAGATGTGTCCTTTAAGCCACGCTCTCTAGATTTGGGGTGAGCGGCTGATTCCCTGCATCCATGCCCTCTCCCCTGCCCAGGGGAATTGCAGCACAGTTCTCTCCACAACCCTCTTGCCCCAAACTTCAGTAACCTCTTGCTTTTATATTCTCTCAACTTGGACAAGAGGTTCAAGAGTTTGTGTGTGGGGTGGGGAGGAGATAAAAGATACATAACATGAAATTTGTCATTTTAAATATTTTTAACTTAAAAAATATTTTTATTGATTTCAGAGAGGAAGGGAGAAGAATAGAGATATAAAAGCATTAATGATGAGAAAGAATCATTGATCGACTGCTTCCTACACCTTCCTACTGAGATTGAGCCCAAAACCTAGGCATGTGCCCTGATTGGGAATCGAACTGTCACCTCCTGGTTCATAGGTCGATGCTCAACCACTGAGCCATGCTGGCCGGGATCACCATTTTTAAGTGTGCAGTCCATGGCATTGAGCAGATCCCATTGTTGTGCAGGCATCGCCACCATCCACCTCCAGAACACTTTGTCGTCCCCAAGTGAAATTCTATCCATTAAACACTGTCTCCCTGTTTCTCTTTCTACCAACCTCTGCACCATCATCTACTTTCTAACTCTGGTGAGTTTTTTTAAAAAAGATTCTTTTGCTGTAACCTTGATGCCGAAGCCAAGTCTTCCATTTGACATACTGTTTAACTAAGAGTGTCAGATTATATTCCACAGAAATAAAATTGGAGAGGTAGGTAGGGGCAGATGGGGGCTCTTAGGTCCTGGGCCCAGAAGCCTGCTCTGATCGGGGAGGTGTGCACAGGGGGTGGTGTGTGTGTGTGTGTGTGTGTGTGTGTGTGTGTGTGTGTGTGTGTGTGTGAGACATGGTCAGGATGCATTTCAGAAGGAATGGAGGGACCACATTGTCTCACCTAAGCATGGAGATGATGAGGGCCTGACCAATGGTCGTGAGGACTGAAAAATGCACGAGACCGTCCAGAGGTTGAATGGGGAGGAATTGGTGGCGGAGAATCTGAAGGGAGAATGAAGGGACCAATGTGGGAGAAATTATGAAGAAACTTTGTACATGGCCTGCATAGAGGGTAGTGGGATTGAAAAAAATAATTCTATGACTTTGAAGCCTTGAGATTTGGAAGATGGTACTAACAGGAGTAGGAATACAAAAAGTTGGGTTGGGGGAAAAGACAAAGGGAAATTTTTAGTTCTGTTTTGGGGAAGTGTTTATGATTCCTGCAGGAAGTGGGCTTCCTGATGGCTCGCGGGCAGCAGGAGACTCCGCAGAGACACACTGAGCAGGGGTCATCTGAATCCGGGGACTGGGTAGGGTCAGCCAGTGAAGAGCATGTAGGCAGGTGGAAGTGCTACCTTTACTCTTAGAGAGGAGGAGGAAGAAAAGAATCGAGGAAAAGAGGTGGAGAAAAGAGGTCCATCATGGTGTGTGCCATGGCAGCCCAGAGAAAAGGGGAGAGGTTTACAGGCACCCCCCACAGGAGCCTCTTGCTTCCTGCCTTCCCCGACCCCCAGCACCGCTCCATTCCCGCCCTTGGGTTGCGGTCCCCTTACCATAATGCCTTGCCTCAGTTTCTGTCCCACAGCAGCCCAGCCCCATGGTGTCCCTGCGCCGCTCTCAGCACTCTTCCACTGTGCCTTCACGCTCCCCCACTTGCCTGGATGTGCCATGTGGACACTCACCTTTTCCCCTTCTTAAATACCCTATTCAGATTCCAAAACTATTTCGATGTCCCTCTGTGAGCAGCATTCCTTTATCTCTCCTAACTGGCGCTCTCCCTGCTCTCTAACCTCTACATTGCACTGACATTGCATACTGTGGTCACTGCAATGATCATTTATGGGTTCGTTTCCCTCTGGACTGAGCTCTCCAGGAGAACTAGATGCTTATTCATCTTTCATCCCCAAGACTGTGCACAGGGCCTGGCACATGCAGTATGCTTAGTGCACAGTAGTCACCTGAAGCATTGCTGGCAGCAGGCGTGCAATGCTGTGCTCCCTCTCCTGGTCCCCAGTCCGCCACAGACACTCACACATGCTACAGGACAAAGCACCAGCAATGGCACTAAGATAGACAGTAATATGTGGCCTCTCTCTCTCTAGACTGCTCACTGTCACAGTACTGAACTAGACGTGTTTTACAATAATGAGAAGCTTCAAAGAGCCTCTAGAAGCAATGGCAACTATGCCTTGTGGGAACAACTCACTTTCTTAGAGGGATATTCCTATCAATCAGAAAAGTTAAAAATCTTTCCTCTCCAACCTGCCGTCCTCAAAGACACAAAGTTCTTGGTTGGGCATAAAAACATTGTCCAGGTATAAAACGGTCCCTGGAGGCGCCGGGGTCATACCTTAACACTCTGTGAGCAACCGTGTAGGCTGAAGGGAAGCGAAGTGAAACAAAGGACCAGGAATAAGAAGTGAGATCACACTGCAGCATCCTATCCCAGGGCCTGCCATCTGGTAAAGGTGCGTGGCCTTCTCCCTTCGTTTTCTCTTACTTGATTTTGCCTTTGCCCAAGTCGAAATGGAATGAAGAGTTGGGCTGGGTTTCCTTGGTGGCACAGGGAGAGGCAAGGATGCAGGCCGAGTTGGAAATGCTACTCCACAGAAGCTGTGCATCAGAGTTGGTCTCAGGTGGGAGCGAAGCGTTTCCCTCACACTACGTGGGGGCTGTGTCCCTCACTCTACATGCTGTCACGGAACAGCAGCACATGCAAACCGAGACACATTTCATGCTCTTTAAAGGACAGGATTGTGTGTGCTTCCCCACGGGAGTTATACAGGAAATTTCATTCTCCTGTACAGTGTGGCCCTTGGTTCATCTACACTGTGCTCAGAGTCCAGCAGTCCTCAGTGGGGAGAGGCTCCCAGTCCTGCTCTGAGGAATGAAGTCCGAAGCGGAGCCTTTCCCATGGGGGCTGCCACATGGCAGGGGAAGCACAGGCTCTGGTCAGTTACCCATTTCCCTAATAGACATATTGGTCATCTGTTCCTGGGGAGAAAGCGAGGAAACCTTCTCCATGAAAGGAACCAGTGGTAAGGCAGACTTTTCTCTCGTTCTTCTAATATCTGAGAACCTTCAAGAACAGCATTTTCCAGACCCCTCTTCTTGGAACAGTGGAGTGGGAGATTAATTCCCGGGAATGGACAAAACACATGGTCTACAGGATAATAGGCACAGTGGGCAGGGGTGCTAATGGTGTGGGATAGGGAACTGAACTTTCTTCCTCCCTGAATTAAAAAGAAAAAAATAGTATTCTTCAACAGAAGAGCCCAATAATGACCTCCAATACACAATACACACACACACACACACACACAAACATGCACGCACACCACATTTACCCAGAACTGAGCAAACCATGAGACCAATTCAAGGTCTAAAAGAAAAACAAACTAAAATTTGAACAAAATTAAATAATGCATTAAACAATCAATTAATTACTGGTAAATTAAATCATCTTTCCAGGTGGTAAAACCAGTCTTCACAGTAATCTAAACATTAGGAGGATTCTATTAAAATGATGAGGCTAGGTTTTTTTGTATGCCCCTTCACACACACACACACACACACACACACACACACACCACCTTTCTGATTCCTGAAACAATTATAAGATACTTTATCAATCTTGACCTTTTGAATTGGATCACCAAAATTATTAATTAACCAGCGTTTGCCTTCTATTATCAGTATACTACCTGGTGACTTAAGAAGGAGAAATAACAAGCATTGAAGAATCAGCTATGCATGCTAGAATCCACAATCAGACAGAAGTAAGCAGGGGGTCAACTTAGAATCAAGTTCTTAAAAGCACACAATGAGCAGCCCCAGGTGTTTCATTTCACTAATTGTTCTGAATTTTCAAAGAACAAATATGCCCTAAAAATGGAACTTGAACTTTAAAGGCAATAAAGAGTTAGTGAGATCTGGAAGTTCTCTTTCAGGGGTCCAAGGGACATATTTTCTAGCAGCTCGAAGTACTAGAGGCTTTCTTCATCTGTCGATTTTTAAGCCAGTCTTCATTCGCATCACCTATTCCAGCAAGCAATGCCACGGGTCCTTGGCTGAGATATCTGGGCCTTTGCTAATGTTTCTAGACTGGCCACAAAACTGGGCCCAAGGTTGCAGCACGGGCTTTGGACTTGATTCTGGGTAAGACACTGCCTAGCGTAAAGCTACGTGGGAGGTTCCTGTGACACAAAGGAAGGCCTCTCAAATAGTCCCACGTCAGAATGTCTCCATTACATTTCACTGTTGTCCCTTTCACTTCTTTCCAAATGACAATCAAGAGTATTGGGGGCCCCGGGAGATCAACTTCTGCAACCAGCCATCATGTGGAGTGGCTCAGGCATTAGCCGTTGAACTCTGAGTCCCGGTGTTAATGTAAAACCTCTCCCAATCATCTTGTTTTCTTTTCATTTGATGATTTCACTGGAATTTAGCTAAAGAGGTGCATTTAAACTGTATGTCTGCCATTTGGTAACATTCCAAATGATCTCATTTTTTAAAAATTAACCTATTTTTCATCTAATGTCCAGAATATACTTTTCTTGTCTCACATTTTAAAAAGAAATAGGGTCAATTAAAGTATCTGATCTAACCTTAAAGCTATTTAACATCATTATCCTTTGCCATTTAATAAACCTAAGCCCTGTTCACCTCATTTGTTATGATTAATAAGCCTTCCTCTATCTTTCCATGAACTTGAATGATAAGGAGGGGTGCGCATGTCAGTTAAACAAAATTCCTGAAAGATTCAATAGAATTCCTGCTGACATAAAAAAAAATTACCAAAAAGCAGGGTCCATCTCTTGTCAAGTGCCTTTTGCACAAACAGGGGAGAAAAGGGCAGAGGGGGTCCTTAATGCCTAAAGAGAAGAAGGAGCAAGCAAAGAGTTTTATTTAATTATTGAGAGTTTTACAAAACTTTTAAAGTATTTTCCACTAACAGGTGGTTAAAGGGCTTTAGTATATGCAGACAAATTTAAAGTTTTTCTTAGGTGGTGCTAAATCTTACTGAGTCATGTCACAAGGGTATGTATCTCTGTTGAAACATCCTGACTACATAGCCTCCATTGGTCGATGTTTCTAGCAGGCAGGGAAGGGCCGGTAAGCATGGAACAGAGAGCAGAACATGCCTGAACAACAGAGACTAGGACCCAGGCACTAACAAGAGAGAGAAGTGGGTTCCAATAGATGGGGTGGGAGGAGAATGCAGGCTCCATGCAGCAAAGGGCATGGTGCTATTTGCCTTCGTGTCCCTGGTGCTCAAAATGGGGCTTGGAAAACAATAGGTCCTCTATAAATATTTGTTGAATGAATGCGTAAGGGGAAAAAAACAAAACCAAAGCAAAAAAGAAAATGAAGATCAGAGAAAATAAATGGGAAGATATAAAGAGAAGTAAAGGAAAGTTAAAGTATAGCGTTCACTTAAACCTCAACAAATCTTTGCATACTTTTGCCAAAAATCAAGGCAAAAGTATGATAGCCTAATAGTCCATGATGAATGAGCCTTTGCCTGTGATAGGGCCCCATGCCTGGTACCATGCCTGTGGGAACCCCTGGACTGAGGGTGGGACCATCCGATGGTGAAAAATGATCTCTCTGGGCTCTTAATTTCACCTCATGATTCTTGGAGACATAGAGTACATGAAGTCTTCCCAGAGTATTTTGGCTGGGTTTCAACCTTCTTTTCCAAACTTTTTTTTTTTAAACAATCAAAGCTACTTACAAGTATGGTAAGTGACTCATTTCAATTCCCCTTCCTCTCTCTGTTCCTGTGTCCTCTCTAGAGCAGGTGGTGAAGAGCAAAAAAACAGAGGGAGAGGTCACCAGCCTTCAACCAAGAACCAGGCCCTAACACTTGCACACTCACTGCCACACAGGATGACTACTGTAGGCTGTGGGTGTCTCCAAGAAAGCGAGACAGAGTCAGACAAAAAGAGCTTTCTAATGTGAACAGTGTTTCAGGAGAAAATGTTTTCAACAGTACTTGGATGGGACAAACAAGGTGCAAAAGGTTTTCTTTAGTACAAGGAGTGGAAAGGAGATAACCATCTGTCTTGGTCAAACTATCCTCCTAGTCCCCAGTTTTTTTTCTTCAGTCCCTACAGCTCTTTTAAAAAAAAGGCAGAAGAAAGACAAGTATTGTCTACATACTATCAATATGTTGGTTAAATAAGCATTGATGAATTCCAAGCAAAGGTTCCTATCAATATTCGAAGACACAGCAAGGGGTGATGATTCCGCTTTCAGAGTTAGTCCCCCAAATCACTGTAATTTCATGGTTGGTCCTCATGAACCCTTCAGCTCTGCTGACGGTCTCTCTCCTTCTCTACGACAGGGTATTAAGTGTACATTGGCCGACATGTATGTGGACCCCAGGAAGCCACTAGTAAGCCTGTCCACATGAATGCCCCGGCTCCAAAACAGAATTTCTGGGTGTGACAATAGGGAAGTGTATATATATATTTAAGTGTTTATGGGGATAAGGATGGTGGTAGCAGGAAGTAAGCAAACATGTTTGTAATTTGTTCTTTACACAGGTGTCCCCATCACCTAATTTCAGACCTAAGGTAAAATGTGGCCAGGCACATGTATAGCCAATCACCTCCCCTATTTCTCCAGTGGTGGATGTAAACGATACAAGCATGTGGCAAACCATGGACATCCAGGGAAAGTTGTGAATCCAGATGAAGTCAATCAACTCCCAGCACAAACTCAGGATGGTTTAAACATGGACGAAGCTATATGTGGGTGGAGAAGACAGAAGAATTATTAGGAGGGAAGACCAAGGTCCCTTCAGAAGGAATGCCACCGGTCCTGCCGCTCTGATAAAGAAGAAATACCACTTTCCAATCCCGTGTCTTCCTATAAGAACAACAGAAGCCATAGGGAGAAATAGTTCCTTTTATGAAAGTGTGCCATTTTTGGACACTCCCCTGCCCAACGAAAACGAATGACCCTGTCATCCCCAGGTGCTCACACTCTCTGAGGAGACATGGCTACAACAAACGGGCTACCTGGCAGTGGGAGAGGAGTCCCCTCTCCAGAGGTAGGTCTGCGATACCAGCTGTACCCAGATGGGCACAGGATCCATGGGGGTTAATTATACATGCAAATGTTCCCCTTCTTTGACATGAGTAAGTGAAAGGTGAAAGGTTAATTAAGAAGAAAAACCACTATGGAATGAAAATGTTTTAGATCTCTCGCTGAGAAATAGAATAGTTGTGCACTCCCTTGCAAGGCCATAACTGTGGTAACATTATAGCCGAAAAGGCGGGCGAGAACCATAAAAGGCTAGAATGGTGAAGACGATTTGGATGCATGGATAAGGTACACAGCTTCTACCCAGCAGGGAAATTTATCCTCTGAGTGAAGAATGGAATAGGATGTCTGGTTACTCAAATTTTTGCATCCACACTGCAATTGGATCCCTCAGAAAATAAAGCTTCTTCTTAGAGTTTTAACCATCCAATAGTATTTAAGAATGGCCTCTCTGTTAGTGCCACAGTTTATCTTGTAAATAAGATACACCTGGAGTCATTTATACCAGCAAACAGAAAGCCACGCAGAAATAACTGGAGAGGGGCACACCATCCCCACTTCAAACACATTTCCTAGATGTCATTCCTCTTGTGCTCAATATTGTAAAGAAGGATCTGCAACGCCCCCCCACCACCACACCCTTCACCCCATCACCTCCTACCCTACTGCCCTACCCTCAACCTTACAGCTGTGCTCAAACCCCTCTCTCCCTGGTCCAGCCAAACAGAAAAGGAATCTCTAATGAAGGTGGCATGTCCCTGGGAAGGCAAGCCAGTACAGATGTTCGTGGCGGTATTAACATATGCAGCTATGCAGCAGGGAGATGATAAAAAAAACAAGAGCCCTTTGAATCTAGCATTTCTGAGTCCCAGCCTCGGTGTGGGAGGCGGAGGAAGCTGGGCCAGGAAAGCAAAAGGGTGGCCTGAGGGTAAAGGGCTCTGAGGGGTGAAGCATGCAGGGTCACTGGCCCTAGGGTGTGCTGGCCAGCCCAGCTCCCACAAGAGGGGGAGCAACCACCGCCACTCAGGTGTGTGGGTTTGAGGACCAGCAAGCAGTGTGTGAGGTTACAAAACAAACAGAGGGTGCTTGCTTCCTAGTCAAAGGGTGAGGGTAGCTCATTTGTGGGGGGGAGAGGAGAGCCTGTGAGAGCAAGTCCCCTCCTCTTGCTGGGAAAAGAACGGCCCTTCAGAGCTGCATCGGCTATTTCAGACTCCATCTGCCAAAACGGGCAGGTAAATAACACGCTGTATATCCTCTGAGCTTAACACAGTCTAGACCTTCAAGAAAAGAATTCCCTGGATATATAAACATCGTATTTTTATCTTGTTAAAGTGGTTGATTCCTTGTTTGTATAAGATACAGCTTTTGCACCCCAAACATCTTTTGTTCTCACTGAGTTTTTAAGTGCTAAAAAAAAGAGTCTAATTCCTTACTTAGATTGAACTTTCCCACATATCCTGTTAGCTGTTGAGGATACACATGGCAATGAGGAAAGTCATCTGGCCAATTAGTTGTAAGCCCATTGCTGGTCACATTCATTATAAGTCATTTGAGAAAACTGGCATGCAAATATTCTCTGCCATCAGCTGAGGCACAAAACATTGCAGCAAATTTATATATCAAAGGGTTAACTCTACTGTGGAGCTACTCATTCAATAAATTAGGCTTCATAGTGTTTATATATGAAAATTAAATACTTGCTAATAGAAGTAAAGATGGGCTCTTAGTTTAATATTAAACAAGTCTCCATTTTTACCTAATTTTTAGAATTATGGAAAATGCAATAATTCCATAATTATCACAAGCAATAAAATAAAAGACAGATAAATTGAATTATATCAAAATTGCAATGCTTGTGTGTTTTTTTGTTTGTTTGTTTTTGATGCAAATAGTGCCACTAAACAAGTGAAAAGAAAATCAGCAGAATGGGAAAGAATTGCAATGTTTGTGTGTTTTTGTTTGTTTGTTTTTGCTGCAAATAGTGCCATCAAACAAGTGAAAAGAAGATCAGCAGAATGGGAAAAAGTTGCAAGTCATATATCTGATAAGGAACTGATATCTGGAATGCATAAGGAATTTTTACAACTCAAGAATAAAAAGACGACTCCATTAAAAAGTGGGAAAAAGACTTGCATAAACATTTCTCCAAAGAAGATATATAAATGGCCAATGAGCACATGCAAATATGCTCCACATCACTAATCATAAGGCAAACGCAAATCAAAACCACAAAGAAATACCAGTTCACACCCCGTATGATGGTTATAATAAAAAAGACAGACAATAACAAGTTTTGGCAAGAATATGAAAAAACTGGAACTCTTACATGGTTGGTGGGGATATAAAATGGTACAGCTGCTTTGGGAAACAGCTTGGCAGTTCCTCAAAATGTTAAACATAGAATTACCATTTGACCCAGCAATTCCACTCTTAGTTATCTACCCAAGAAAAATGAAACATATGTCCACAAAAATACTTGACAAATGTTCACAGTAGCAAAAGTTGGGCAACAGCCCAAATTTTGTTCATCAACGAATGAATCAATGAAAAAATGTATTAAATCCATTTTATACCATGTATAAAATTAATATTACATATATATTCTTGTTGTAGCCATTGCTATAATATCCAATAGAATATTATTCAGCCATATAAAGGAATAAAGTATTGGTACATGTTACAACATAGATGAATCTTGAAAACATTATGCTAAGTGAAAGAAGCCAGCTACAAAAGACACATATTATATGATTTAACTTCTATGAAATGTGCAGAATAGACAAATTGATTGAGATAGAGAGTAGATTAGTGGTTGCCTAGACCTGGTGGGAGGTGGGGGGTGGGTAAGAAATGACTGCTAAAAGGTATGGAGTTTCTTCCTGGGGTGATGAAAATATTCTGTAATAAGATGTGGTGATGGTTGCACAACTCTGTGAATATACTAAAAACCACTTAATAGTATATTTTAAATGAATAAATTTGTGATGAGAATTATATCTCAATAAAGATGTTTTTTAAAATGAGAAGGTGCTTGTGCTTAACAATCAGTCTAGAAGTTCTCTCTAAAGCAGTGGTTCTCAACCTTTCTAATGCTGCGACCCGAGAAGGTTGAGAACCTTCGGGTCTAAGACCATCGGAAAACACAGATATTTACATTACGATTCATTAACATTAGCAAAATTACAGTTATGAAGTAGCAACAAAAATAACTTTATGGTTGGGGGTCACCACAACATGAGGAACTGTATTAAAGGGTCACGGCATTAGAAAGGTGGAGAACCACTGCTCTAAAGCATAACAATCTAAAATATATAAATTCTTAGAAAAGTAGAATACTGGGTTCAATAAATTTCTCCAGGTGCTCAAAAAAAGTTTAAATAAAAAGAAGTATTTTTCAGTTTCAGACTGATTAGACTATGCCATGTTGACAGTCCTAAGCTCTCAAATGCTTTAGTACCATGTACTTGACAGTGTGATAAATAGACAATATTAATAAAACAAATAAACTAAATACTTTTCTACTGATGGTTCTAAATTACTCTTTAACTCTTTCACATAGCTTTGCTAATATGTCACCTGCTCATTTTAGGAGTGAGCTTTGCTTTCAGCTGTACATAAGGAGGCAGAATCACAAGGAACTAGATACAGCTAGGCCTCCCGTGTTCTTTTCACATAATTAAGTAACATGAGCTTGAAGTAGGCAAATGTGAGATGGCATTAATATAAAACTGAAACAGCTATTTTCCACTCTTGTAGATTATTATTGAAGTCCTACTGCTTATAAAGTTTGATAGATTACAAATTTCCAAAGGAGACATACCAAATGGAACAGTGAATAATTTTTGCCCTGAGAAATCATTTACTTAAAATCTCTAATTTCTCTTGAGGAATTCTTTAGAATAGAAGTGTCTCCGACATGGTCTTTGATTTGTTGGGGATGGGGGGAGCCTTCTTCCTCCTAAAAGAATGCCAACATTGCCCAGGAATAACCATGTAACTTAAGAGCAAAAAACACTGAAAACAGTAGTATTATCTGAGGCTCATAATCAACACTCTACTAACTTATTAGGTACATGTGCCCTTCTAAGAAAGGTTTCTAGGTACCATCATTTCATGACAAATTAAGAAGAATCTCCACTCGGAGAAACCGAGATGGTGGCATAGGTAAGCACCTAAACTGCTGCCTCGCACAACAACTTCAAAACTACAACTAAAAGACAGAATGGACACCATCCAGAACCACAGGAAAGCTGGCTGAGTGGAAATTCTACAACTAGAAGGAAAGAGAAAAGCTCACGGAGAATTGGAGGAACGGCAAAGGGTTGAGGTACGGCAAAGGGTCTTTGTGCAAGCAGAGAGGAAGGGCGGCTGAGAGCCTGGCTGACTTTCTGTGGCGGGAGGGGGAAGGAAGCCTCTGCACTGAACCCCAGTTCTGACTGCACTGAACCCCAGTTCTGGGCGAAATCCCGTGGACCCAGTCTCATACAGGGGGACTCTGGACTGTCAGGTAGAGAGAAAGGCACTCAGAACCTCGGAGACCTGGGGGAGACCCGGGGGGTCCCCGGCGGGCAGGGGTCTGGAGGCGCGCGTGCAAGTGTGCACAAAGACTGCGGAGGTTGCCACAGGCTTTCCCTAGCTCCTGACTGCACTGAGCCCCAGTTCTGACTGCACTGAACCCCAGTTCCAGGAGAGCCCCTGGGGACCCACACTTTTGCGGAGGGAATCTGGACTGTCGGGCGGGAGCTCAGGAGCTGGGGAAGCCAGAGGTCTGGAGGCATGCGTGCAAGGGCAGGACTGACGGGAAGCCAAGACTGTCTGCTCCACCCTGAGACTCCACCCCATCCAAGCTGAGCACAGAGGCTTTTGCAATTTGGCAAGTCTAATCCTATAAGGCTGTCTCCGGCACTGAACTTCTCCCAGCATAGACACAGCTGATCCTCACAGCCAACTGGCCTGGAGGTCAATTCCTCCCAGTAATACCAACAACAGTCAAAACTTAACTACAACAAGGCTGTACACATAGTCCACAAAGGGGTGCACCAAGAGTGTCCACCTCAGGTTAACTGGGGAGGCCGACCCACTGGGCCATATAGGAAACCTAGCACACAAAGCTACCCTACCAACTCAGGGAAGCAGTGAAAATGCGGTGACAAAGAAACAGATCACAAATGAAAGAAATGGAGGAAAATGAATGACAGGCTATAGAATTCAAAACCACGGTTATAAGGCTTTTCAAGAATATCCTAGAAAAGACCGATAAATATAACGAGACCCTCGAAGATATGAAAAAGGACCAACTAGAAATTAAACATACCCTGACTGAAATAAAAATATTATACAGAGACCCAACAGCAGACTAGAGGAACGCAAGAATCAAGTCAAAGCTTTGAAATACAAAGAAGCAAAAAACACTCAACTGAAAAAAGCAAAAAGCAAAAAAAAATTCAAAAAGTTGAAGATAGTGTAAGAAGCCTCTGGGACAACTTCAAGTGTACCAACATCAGAATTATGGGGGTGCCAGAAGAAGAGAGACAGCAAGATACTGAAAACCTATTTGAAGAAATAATGACTGAAAATTTCCCCCACCTGGTGAAAAAAATAGACTTACAAGTCCAGGAAGCACACAGAACCCCAAGCAAAAGGAATCCAAAGAGGACCACACCAAGACACAACTTAATTAAAATGCCAAGAGCAAAAGACAAAGAGAGAATATTAAAAGCAGCAAGACAAAAACAGTTAGTTACCTACAAGGGAGCGCCCATATGACTGTCAACTGATTTCTCAACAGAAACTATGCAGGCCACATGGGAGTGGCAAGAAATTTTCAAAGTGATGAATAGCAAGAACCTACAACCAAGATTACTCTACCCAGCAAAGCTATTATTCAGAATGGAAGGTCAGATAAAGAGCTTCACAGATAAGAAAAAGCTAAAGGATTTCATCACCACCAAACCAGTATTATATGAAATGCTGAAAGGTATTCTTTAAGAAGAGGAAGAAGAAAAAAGTAAAGATAAAAATTATGAACAACAAATACATATCTATCAACAAGAGAACCTAAAAATCAAGTGAATTTAAAACCTGAGGAACAGAATAAACTGGTGAATATAATAGAATCAGGGCATAGAAAGGGAGTGGACTGATAATTCTCAGGGGGAAAGGGATATTGGGGTGTGCAGGAAGATACTGGAGAAAAATCGTACACCTATGGATGAAGACAGTGGTGGGGAGGTAAGGGCAGAAGGTGGGATGGGAACCGGGT
Organism: Corynorhinus townsendii; assembly: GCA_026230045.1. NCBI lineage: Eukaryota > Metazoa > Chordata > Mammalia > Chiroptera > Vespertilionidae > Corynorhinus > Corynorhinus townsendii. Next base: position 118,345,336 of record JAPDVU010000006.1, on the reverse strand, counting down.
GGAGGGAAGCTATGGGGGGAAAAAGGAGAAACAATTGTAATAATCTGAATAAAGACTTATTAAAAAAAAAAGATTAAATTAGTTCCCAATTGAGAGAATAACCATTATAAAAGGGGTAAGGATACTTAAATAAAAATGAAAGATACCACTTTCAAAAAAAAAAGAAGAATCTCCACTCAAGAGAAATGGTTCTTTTTAAAAAGCAAAATGTACATTCAGTAGAGATTTGCTCTCCGTCAGCTTCAACCTAAGGCATTTTTTGCAGATGGACAAACTTATTTCTTTAGTTAACCATTGCCTCAGCTCAGTGTTTCTGGAGACTTCGCTGTCAGAATCACTGGTAGGGCTTGTAAAAACCACAGGGGGTCAGCCAGGTGCAGGGTAGGACTCAGGAATGTGCATTTCTAACACTTCGATGTGCTTCCCAACCTGTGCCGATGCTGCTGGTCTGTGGACTGTCCTTGAGGAGCACCGCCTCAGACACACAGAGCTGGGGCTGGCTGGGCAAAGTCCTGGCTGGGCAGGTCTTCTCTGAGAGTCTACCAGAAAGGAAACATCACCCAAAGGCCAAGACACATTTACATTTAACATTTAAATACCAGCAATCACCATAATCTGTTCCTCAACTTCTGTGGTTCATACTCATTGGTTATCTTCCTGGTCTCACATCACCCTCACTCTTGCCTACCCAGGATGTTTCGATTCTATATGATAGCACCTATGTCTGCCCAACTTGCCCTTATCCCTAGATACAGGAGTGTCCACTGGTGGGCCCCGATCAGAGTGAGGTAATCTGCTGGAATTTGGAATTGGGACTAAGAAATGTCTGCCGAGTTGCTCTTTAAAAATATATATATAAATATATATATAAATATATATATATATATATATATATATATATATATATATATATATTTCAGAAAGGAAGGGAGAGGGAGAGAGAGATAGAAACATCAAGAATGTGGAAGAATCATTGATCAGCTGCCTCCTGCATGCCCCTCACTGGGGATCAAGCCTGCAACCTGGGCATATGCCCTGACCGGGAATTAAACCTTTAACTCCTGGTTCGTACACAGGTCGACACTCAATCACTGAACCACGCCAGTCTGGCTAGTTGCTCTTTTGAATTCAGAAGCTGTTGGCATCACCACTTTCTACCCTGTGGTTGGGTAACAGAAAAAGTCCAACAGTATGTGCAGAAAGAAGGAGAAATGACGTGGAGGGTGAGGCCTCCTGCGTTCCATATAGTCCTCCGACCCTTGGCTTCAGTGGACAACGGAGTCCCTGCCCTTGGGTTCGCTCCATAAGTAACCTCAAACCTCTGTCTTCTATTAAGTTCCCTTCTTGCCTAAACTGGCTGAAGAGGATTTCTTATTTACAACCAAAAAAGCCCTAATGAAAACTGTTAATAAAGGCAATCTTCAGGTACTTCTCGTCTCTGCTTCAGTTCACTCAGAGATTATATTTACCTGAAAACTTCATCCTGCCCAAGTTCAACTGCTTCAACATCCCTCAGAGCTGAAGCCCACGCTTATTTAGCTGACTCCCTGAACTCTGCGTCACTATGTATTTCAAATCCAGGGCCCGCTCGGATTCTTCTACTAGAGGCAATTATCATTTCTATTCCTCTCAACACTAGGCTGGGAAAAATGAATATAAATCAGAAATGAATATAAGTCCATTTAGTGTCCTTTTTTGCACACAGAAATAAGAAAACCAATAGACAGATTTCGAATTAAGGTCTGGATATGCCGTTTTACTTACCATGTTGGATAAATTTAAATGTTTGTTTTTTTCAATAATGTTTCTGAATAACTCTGGCTTTCCAGCTACTTATTTTTGTGGAATTACATTTTTAAATCACTGTTACCCGCTACTTCTAGGTACAACCATATACGTGGTACATTTTATATACAGATCCCCATGTAAGCCCGTGGCTCCCCAAAGAGAGAAGAGAGCCTGACTTGATCTCTTCAAGTACAACAGAGACAACGCAGATGGGATTTGGTGTCCTTTTTGGCGTTAAGTCCTATCTGTGGTAACACATCTGTTCTGTAAGTCGGCAAGGTCAATAGACACTGCAAAACCGGAGTTTAATAGTGTGACTTGATTCCCTTAGTCTGTCGAATGTCATCTATCCTCTGTATTGAACTTTGGCATGTTGGCCTCCTTAAGTCAAGGGAATTATCTTTGGCAACTATACGCTTAGCAGAAAAGTGTGATCCTTTTGGCTGCCTCGTGTCAGATAACAACAGGTAGTCGCAAGCACCCAGTGGTTTCCCTGGAGTGGCTTGCTTTCTTTATGGTAATCAATTTATCTGGCCCAGCTGTCAGGCACTTGACTTCCCAATTAACAGCTGACATAGAACTCGAGCCACAGGAAGGAAGAAAACTCAGATGTCCCCAAACACGCAGCTAATGAAAAATGAGTCTAGTTTCTAAGCATCTGTGTTTTCCCCCATGAAATGTAAATGTCCATTTGGAAAACAATATAACTACAGAGGTTTCTCCACATAAGGGAAGTTTCACATGATATTTGACTGGGCCACGGGCCCAACATCCATTAAGGCTTTATCATAAATTAAAATGGGAATTGAAGCAGCCAAAATTATTGACTAAGTCCCTCTTATTAATTCCATGAAAAGACTGAAAGGGCCTAAACTACCACAGATCACAGCTTCCATCTCCAGGAAAAATCCTTTCATTCTACATTGTAGCTGTTCCTTGGGTCCAAACTGAAAGAAGGAAAAACATGTATGACAATGACCAGGCCGCCCTTTCCCACTCCCTCCCCCCCCCCCCCCCCCCCGCCCCCACGACTCCTCCTGACTGGAAGGGTTTTCCTCCGCCTGACAGGATGCCAGCGGTAAGCACCCGGAGCAGACCTACTCACCTGCATAGATGCTTTGGGACTGAATGACTACCCTTGTCTATAGAGGGACAGGACATGCCAGGAAAAGGGGGTCTGAAGACACTGACAAGTCCTGTATTTGGATGTCTTTCAGGGCACGAACATTGAAACTGTTAAAGTTACAACTGGAGGAAACTTGGAGCAGCAGCTTTTTCCTAACACCTTCCTCCTTCTGAGAGCGCTAATCTATCCATGCTAAGAAACGCCCACATGTCCACCTTAAACCTAGTCAAGGGTGAGTCCTCTTTGCCTTGTGGCTTCGGAATGATGTCCTTTGTGTTTAAGTCACACTCCCATATTGAGGACTAGCTTGGACCTTCCTTTGTAGGGCACTGGGGAGTAGAAGCACGGAGCTCCAGGTGCCAGTCACTCACTGGAAGCATTCCCCTGCCTTGGCTTTCTCCTGACCAGACAGACATAAGCATCTGGAGCGTAAGGACCAGAGTGCATATTTTTTTTGAACCAGATTTCTTGTACTTAGAATGCTGGGAAACTTTTTCAGGGGAAAAAATAGTTATCTTTGTCTTCAAACACATTTTCACTTCCACACCACAAGGTAGGGCAGATGCCCTTTGGAAAGGCGATCGTGTCGTCCACTCAATGATTATTTAACCAATAGCACGTGGACTCAATAAAACTCAACATAAACATTCAGAAAGGCCACTTCTGTCCACAGATGTCATCAAATGTGCGTGGCTGCATGGCCAATATTCCATTTGAGGGACCTCATTAGCTAGGAAATGATTTTCTACTCCATGTCTCAATGTTGATCATCTAAAAGGATTAAGATAAAATGCTTTTCCTGAAAAAACATCTTTCTTGAAATCTCATTTTTGCATATTCTCTTTCGGTGCCACCCCAGCTTTCTCCACTCACAATACTGGCTGCACAGCAAACTCTGAAACAGAAATATTATACACTAGACTCTTACCATCAGGATGGGGAAGAGTTGAAGTTCCTGCAATGTGAAAGCCTATGATATGGGAAGGACTCAGAGAGCTGGGTGGCCTTTCTGAATTGACTGAAAAAACAACAAACAGATTCTTCTCTGTCACCAGGCCTTTGACACTGAAGGGAGGGTTCAACTGTATGAAAATACGTTCGCTTGAATATCATGTTTTTAAACATTCAGCTTTCCCCAATCAGCAGTCTTGCTAAACCTCCCATTTACAAAGGAAGCTACCATATCATAGGCAAGTTTAGAAAAATGAAGCTACAGTAGGATGTAATGGTGGTATTATACTTTATCTATAATAAAGCACACTGCCCTGAAGTCCCAACTGGCAAATACAGGAATTTCAATGTTCTGATACAATGACTTGAAGTAAATCACTATGAAGTTCTTAACTTCCAACCTACTGGTCAACCAGAAACACAGTCAGATTCGCTTGGGAAATTACACAGGAAAGGAGCCCTACTGTACATCCTGCTTTCATCCTCCAACCACAGCAAGATACAAACTGAAAACAACTTTTGATTCATATTAGCATTTTGAATATTGTTTCTAACAATTATTTTTAAGCAGTTGTGAACTAAGGATGTAGTATGACTGAGTAAGTATTATTATTGATATAACCTTTCTTTCCATGTTCTGAAAGTCACTAAATGTTTACCTGGTCTGAAGGGGATGGGGCAGATAAGAGGCTGGGTACATAAATTTTAGGTTACTGGTACAATCTGTTTTGCCAACATTTGATAGGCTGGTATTACATTTAGATACTAATTTAAAAAGTCATTCATCTTAAGGACTGAGGTTAATTATTGCAATATCCCATTATGAAATTTTCTATTTCTAACATCTCACGACTACTCTATGGATAATTACTTCAAGTGCCATCTCAACTACTTATCAGGTTAAGAAAAATATTTTTAATGGTTCTTAAAGAATATAAAGTATAAATACACAAAAAAATGCAAGGTCCTTTACTTGGAAAAAAAAGTAGATAATCTGATCAATTAGCAGAAGTGCTTTGGCTGTCACTAGAATCCATTTAAAACTATGACCTATAGCATCTTAGAAAGCAGCAGTGTTTTCCAACAATGTGCAGTCATATTTAGGTCGCATTTAATAGAGCAGATATACAGTGAACATCCGAAAACAAACTCATACATACAACACAGGAATTTAAGGCAAGTGGTCCATCACCCCTGAATTCACCGAAATAATGTGACAGTGCTGCCATTAGGTTAATTATGAGCCATGCAGGAAGCCACCCAGTTGGCTCCCAAATCAAGTGAACAGACATGAGCATTTTAGAATAAAGCAAGTACCTGACAGTTTCATGAGAAGTTCAGAAGCTGCTTTGACTGACATGTCCCGCCTTAGCCCACTTCCCTTCCCTTCCTGGGCCTTCAGCGTGTCCTCAGAGATGCTTGGGGCTGACACTTCAGATTCCGGACTGAACACATAGCTGGACCGAGGCAAGGAGGTGCTGAGGGCCTCCTCTTCCTGGGGCTCCTCTTTAACTTGAAAGTTAAGATTCATGGGCTCCTTCTGATTTGCAGCTGTCAAAAGAAGAAAGGGATTATATATATATACAGATATAAAAGGCCATTCCCCTCTTAGCTGCCCCCAACTTAATGAAGTATGGATGCACTATCACACTGTGCTAACAGCAGGAGGGACCACAACCTAACCAAAATCAGCTGCGCCCTGGGCACAAAAATACAATACACTCCATGAGCACATGGGCTTCTGAATCTTTCCAACCTATCCTATGTAAAAACGAGCCTTTCTCTTTGGTCTCCCTCAAGGTCTTCTTTCCTGTCTATGTGGCTGCCTCCCTGGCCTATTTGTCCCCTCCCCACCAAATCCCATTAGAGAATAATGTCAGTTATTCTGCCATAAAATACTGAATATAAACACGAGTCAGAGGCAACACCCATAGTGAAAACATGGGGTGGGGTGTAAGGTGAGGATGGAAAATTTGCCAGAAAGAAAAGCTCAGTCTAGAGAAATACCGCTTTTATTTTGTTATAAGCCGACACCACTGACCCACAAACAATGGGACGTGCACTTGGCATTGTTTTTTGGGTCCATGTCTGTAGCCCAAGTCATTTCCGAGTCCACAATGGGTATTTCTTTAAAGAAAACTTATTTTGGAATAATTTCAGATTTGCAGAGAAGTTGTAAAGATGGTTGGAAGAGTTCCCACATAATCCTTCACCCAGCATTCCTGATGTTAACATCTGACCTAACCACGATGCATTTGTCAGAACTGAGAAATTCACATTGCTATGATCTAAACTCCAGATTTTATTCAGATTTCACCAGTGTTTCCACATATGTCCTTTTTCCATGGTCCCTTTTTAGCATGGTTGGTTGGTGTGGGGTGTGCGGTCAGGGCAGAGCTAACTGGCCTATTATGGGATGGATTCTGTGGCTTGGTTACAGCATACCACTGAGCTACATACCACTCAGGAAAGACCAAGAAGGAAGGCAAGCATCCTCTACTACCACTTGCAACGTTCACAGGCATCCTGCTTCCCGTTAAAAGGCCATGTGGTGGGACTTTTAGGTTGGTTATATTGGGTGTGTCTGTCTTTCGAGAAAGAAGATCTCATCCTGATACAGACTTCTTAGTAACACCTAACAGAATGAGCCTTAAGCCCATTCCTGCTAAACAAATAAAAGGAAGAAAAAATACATTCCCAAAGCAAACACCTATTACCCCTTGCCCACCATCTGCCCCAGTCAATACACAGACACACAAAAAAGTATTTCTTTCTACCCATGCCCCTCTAAGAATATATATTCTGAAATCACAAGTTCATATTAGAATATTTGGAAACTGGAGCCCAGAGGCCCAACATGACATTTGGAAGTTTTTCTACCAGAAAGAGGAAGAGCTAGGACTCGAAACTAGTCCATGGGCTGCCCATCCGGTGTCCCTGACCAACCTCCATCACACCACTCCTCCACCTCTGGTCCTTGTGTTATAACAACACTAATGTAACTTGACCTCCAGGTCTTTGATAAAATACCACCTTCTCAATGAAGTCTACCCTATTCAAAATTGCAACCCCTCTCCAGTACTCTCAGTCTCTCTTACTCTACTTTAATCTTCCTTTTCTCCCTAAAATATAGGGTGTCCCCAAAGTGCATGCACACACTCTGAATAATTATAAAGGCAGTGTTTATTAAAATACATTTCATTTTTAAAATTGAGCTATCAGCTGTTAAGGTGTGTATACATTTTTGGGGACACCCTGTATTTATCATTTCATAATATAAGGTTACAGATTGAATTGTGTTCCCTTCCCCCAAATCCACATGTTAAAACCCTAAACCCCATTATGACTGAATTTGGAGATAGGGAGGTACTTAAAGTTAAATGAGGCCATTAGGGTCGGACCCTAATCCAATATGACTGGTGCCCTTATAAGAAGAGAGACACATGTGAGGACAAAATGAGAAGGTGACCAATTTCAAGCCAAAGAGAGAGAGGGGCTTCAGAAGAAATTAAACTGGCCAGCACCTTGATCTTGGACCTTCAGCCTTCAGAACTGTGAAATAAAATTTCTACGATTTCCATCACTCAGTGGTATTTTGCTATGGTAGCACAAACAGACTGATCACATAAAATATAGTTTTCTTATTTATTATGTTACTCTTGTGGTTTGCTCTTCATTAAGGCAATGATCTTTGTTTTAACGCTGATGGATCTTGAGTGCCTAGAACAGTGCCTGGAACATAGTAGGTGCTCATTATACATATTTGTTGAATGAGTAAAATAGACTGGCCACAAATTAGTGACATCAGATGGCACTCCACTATTCCTTGTAAACAAAAGTTAAGAATCTCAAAATATTCCACCAAAGGCAATCAGAGGTGCTTTCTCGGAACTGATCATTCTTTTGGGGATAAAACCTTAATTATAACTTTAAGAGCTTTGCTGCCTACACCACAGCACTAACTGAAGTGTCTTTGAGTGATCACTTATACTCTAGCTTTACTCAGAGGGAAGTCCAGACATCAAGGAAAGTGCCTAAAACGTAGCCATTTGGGGACAATGCCATCAGAATCTGAACCAAAGGGAACAAAGTCAGTCTTTGGAGCAATCTGCAACAAGTATGTAATCCCAACCTTAACCAGGAAGGCAGCTCCTGAGGAGACTTTGTTTATTTAGCGCATTTCTCCCTTTCAACCACTGCCTGGGGGTTTTGCTAACCACCTCCTAAAGCTTCTCTTGCCCTAAGCCTTTCTGCCATAAAATCCTTTCCCAAGAGCATGCCAGTTAGTCACGACAGAGCAATTAAACAGTGTATGGTCTATTAAGTCTGTGACTTTGATTCTTTGGGAAGGAATAATATAAAGTGAATGGTTGGGTATTTTTAAAAGTGCTTCAATGCTGTATCTTTTATTTTAAAACTTTTTAAAATTCTAAGGTGAAGCTAGGGAAGACAAGAAACTACTGAGGTCCTGGAAGTAAATCTCAGTTCTAGAGAGGACACAGCCCTTATGCTGAGGCTCTGAAGGTATAAGGAGCTTCTACATGCTACGTAACACTTGAGGGGGAGAAAGATATTCAGTACTGCTAGTACAACACAGATTTAAAAGAACTTCAAGGACACTTAAAACAACAACAGGCAAGCAGGATGTTGCTGATTATAAATTTGCAAATCTTTCTATCTGGTCTTCATGCTAACAAGACTAGCATAAAACGAGTAAAGTGCTGGGGAAATGGAAATAAAGTTAATGACATGTCATAAAAGCATGTGGGAGACACTCATTTGCTCAAGTTTTCATTTCCCAAACATTTGGGCCTAAATAAAAGGTGTAAAACTAGAAATATTAAGGTTATCCTGCTTTCTTTCAATTACCAGAAATATTTACACTGAGAATAGTATATAAAGCCTGTATTTTAAAATTAATATGGCTAAATAATTACCATTGTGTTTTTTTTAATTATTATTATTATCCTCAGTTGAAAAAAAACCACCCATTCTCTTTCTACAGAGAAAGTTAAAATTAAAGATATTTTCTTTTGGACATAGGGGGGATTGCTAAGGGAAAAGCAATCCTATCTGACTCACTGCATAGTCTTGACTTCATTCTTACTAACAAGAGATTTGTGCACAATGACCTCAGTTTGCAAAGGACTTTCCCAGCACCTGTCCTGACTTCTGCGTGCATATCTTAAAGCTTCCAGATACTCCACTGTTTTTAAGATGATACCATAATATTTTTGTTTTTTCATTTTATTTTTGTCATATTATTTTAGGAGTTATTTATTGTTTTGAGAAAGTTATCAGAATCCATCAGTAACTCAATGTAAGATAAAACTTCAGAAGGTAAAGAGCTAGTAGTGATGCTGTTGTAATAACCTGGTTATTATTTAACAGGAAAGGAGGAAAGGGAAGATCAGACAGACGCATGCCCAGCAAGGTCTGAGCAATGTGGGAAGGTGCTGGTCTGTCAATCACACCTGAAAGCAAGTCAGTGGCTAGAATGGGTGTGACCACTGCAAGAGAGCAAAACCGGAATATTCAAAACTTCCAAACAAAGGAAGTTCCTTCCTTCTCTCTCTTCTCTCTCTCACACCCTGGGTTCCTGGCTCTCCTGTGGCAGGGGGGTGCCTCCCCTGTGCCCGCATGGTGCACGGCCATGGTGGGCTCCACACGTGGGCTAATGGACTTTAATGAGCTTGGATGCTGAACCTCACCCGGCTGCAACATGGGATGGAAGCTCTGGACACTGGCCTTGTTTCTGGCTCTGCTAGAACCCCAGCTGCACCTTTTCCAGGACTGGCTCAAGGGGCAGGGGCTTTAGAACCTGAGAAATTTAATCTCATACAAACAAAGTCTTCTTCTACATCCCATTCTCATTCCAGCGACGCCCCAAAAACCTCCACCTCACCCTGAGTGACAGGGGAGTTTGATTCTCGAGTAACATTAGAACCTAATCTGTTATCTCCTTTTATCTCTTTTTTCATGTTTAAATTTTAAATTTTTTCTTCAGATAGTCTGCTTTGAACACAGTGAGGAAGCCCCACTAATCAAGAGGCCCCTTCTCTCACTGTTCAAACATTTTAGGACCTGAGCCTAAATGATGCTATCTTATGTTTACACATTTAATGGAGGTGGGCTGCCTTTTTTAGAAGAAACAAACTAGCTTTTTGAGGACTTATAGAGGATTCAAGATAAAGGCTAATATGGGGAAGGAGTGGAAGCCACTGGGATAAAATGACTCCCAGTTGCTAATTCTAATAGGCAGGCGTTAATAAGCTGTAAAAGAAACCCTTCTTTAAAGTAAGGTGTCATCAATTCTCCTGAAGATTTCTCCCATGACCGCCCACCCCCCCTGAGGAAAATTCTATGTAACTTCCATAAAGGCCATAATTTGTTTTAATAATGCATATAACTAGCATTTGAATAGTTACTCAGGAATTGATCCATCAGCCACAGAAGATAGGGCTCATTATTATCTTCATTTTAGAGGTGAGGAAACTAAAGTCCTAGGAGGTTAACAGACTGACCCTGCACCCCTGTACCCCCACCCCCCCAAAAAAAGTCACAGAACCTCTAGACTCCAGGGCTTCTGACTGAAAATGCACCCAAGCTCTCTCCTTTCTCTCCAAGAAAACCAAGCTTCTTTATGAAAGATGCTAACCTAAGAGGTTGGACTGTGGGCCTTAGAAAATAAGTGCTATGGAGTGAACTAAACATCGTACATGAGAAAGGGGAGGGTGTGGTGCAACCTGAAGGTGAGGGTGCGGTGCAACCTGAAGGTAAGGGACGTTTTCTGAAAGGAGAGAATTTTGTGAACATTCGACTAAGAGGGTGGAAGAGGAGAAACCAATGGCAACATGGCAGCTTCTGTTCTGTCCTGCCGGTTCCCTCTGGTGAAGGAAAACATTTTCCTTGAGTATAATAAGACGGAGCTCTCTTTCAGTCTAGAGTCTAGCAACTTTGCAAATTCTGAGTGTTACATGAAACAGTTAGACCAATGAGAATTTTATTTACTAACTCACCCTAAAGCAGAGCGAAAGACTCTCAGACTTAGAAGGGACCGCAGATCAGTGGTTTTCAAACAGTGCTCCAAGGAACCCTAGGGTATGCTTCAGGGGTTCCAAATGTTTGCTTCAAATGTAAGATTATTTTAAAATTAGTTTTCCATTTGGTTTGAAAATTAATATAAAATTTAATTTTAAAGTGTGCACCCCAGCTGCATTATCCAAGGTGTCAATTAGAGACCACTAATATGTTAACTTGTGTTGATAAGTTCATCTGGGGATCACTAAAATGTTAACTTGCAATGATAATTTATAGTAATTGAGTTTTATGTATCACTTGTAATGCAGTTTTTGCTGCTCTCAAGAAAGTGTTAGAGTTCTAATAATCAAACATGAATAAGGAAATGGTTAGCCATCTTTCAAGAAATTCACACCTGGGCATGTGTATCCATGTAAAACTACACTCTGAGCGTACACCTAGAGTCTATGGGCATACCTGAAATCCGGCTTTCTCAACCTTGGCACCACTGACATTCTGGGCTGGATAATTTGCTATGAGACTGTCTTGCACATTATAGAATATTTAGCAGCATCCCTGGCCTCTCTACCCCTAGATTCCAATAGCACTTTCCAGTTGTGACAGCAAAAAATTTCTCCAGACATTGCCAACTATCCCCTGGGCACACTCCTGGTTGAGAACCACTGCCTTAAACTCAATGCCAGGACAGGTCTAAGTGTACCTGCTTTGGTGAAGCTTCTGATGGTGGCTGATAGGCTTATGTAGATACAGAGAGACAGCTGGCTCTATCATTTACAGAGCACTTACTATGGGCCAGGGTGTACACTAGGTGTTTACTTGGGTTAATATCTCTGATCAATCTTCACAAGAATCCTTTGAAGTAGGTACTACTATTGTCTCCATTTAGCAGATGAGGCTGGGACTAGAGATGAAATAAATTTCCAAATAACAGTTCACTGACTAATAACCAAGTGGTTAATACAGAATGATAGATGGCTTTAGTGTGTATTGAATGTTGCAGATGCTTCCTATCTGCCCTTTATTATGATAAGGAATGAGGGCAGTTGCTAAATATTGTCAACTTTGAAACAAAATTTTATGATTATTATATTCTTCTTTCAAGTATCTGAATACATTCCAGTAAAGGGATTCTGAGATTACAAGGTGAATTCCTTGAAATCTGCCCTCATTTACCACAACATTTCCCTGTGTAAATGGTGTTACTTGAATCTGCAATAAGCAAAATAAATTTAGAAATATACTAGGTGCTTCACCTAGTAGGCTCAAGACTTCACCTGATCATAACGCTAATTTCACATTTCGTTACCCAATAGCAACTGTTTTCTTAATTATGTGACTTTTTAAGTAAATAAATGTAATAAATGTGAACTTAAAAAATAAAGTTATATTTAAAAATATATGTTCTACATATTTTATATATTGAGTCTGCTCTTAAGACTTTTTTGGGGGGGAAATGGATTTACTGTTTAAAATACAAGCCAACAAAATAAATATCATTACTGTTTTCCACCCCCTTATTTTACAATAAGAAAACAAAGGCTCGGAGGACGATTTGGCCTTTTTAAAACCACACAGCTTGTTAGCGACAGAACCAGAATCAGAGCCCACCTCTCCAGATCACAAATCAAAGCTGCTCCCTTGTAAGTGTATGAAAGTACGTATGACCAGGCTGGGAAGCTGGGCTTTGTTGACAATTGGATGTGTTTTAAGTGAGAAAATAAATAAATAAATAAACTGCCTTCTAAAATCATAAGGAAAGGCAAGATTTGATTAAATAATAACAACAGTGGAGTATTACTTTTAGATGTTAAGCATATTATATCTAAATGGAATGTTCAAAACATTAGCTAAATATTTTTAAGCCTTGCTCTCCAATAAGGTAAACTACTTAATTTGCCTTAAGTAGTTTTGTAATTAGTGTTTAGTGACGTTTTAAGCATCTTATATTTTTCATTAATGCCCACCTGAGCTAAGACTTGGCCACACTTCAGGATCTATGTCCCAAACCCAAGACTACACAGGTCATTGAGGGCCACTGCAGTTACAGACACGGTGACAGAGGAAACAAAACAGCCCCTGGAGCGGGGTCAAGGGGAGTGACACTGAGCGGGCCTCAAGAACGTTAGCATAACTCTGTGCTTAACTACTACACCCAACACATAAGGAGCAAAAGTAGCCATTTGCAGTAATCCACTTAACAGACAGGATATCTCCCTTGTCAAAAGCAGGAAGGACAAGTCCTGGAAAACCCATCAAGCCGAGAGTGAATGTGAAAGAAAGCTGTACGTTAAATTCATACCATTCAACCCCAAGAATACAATGCATGAACAGCGAGAAATGATTGGAGATTAGAGAAAAGGAAGCCTAACGATTGGATAATACATTTCCAACACTTTTCAGGGAAGTTGGTGACCATCTGCCCCAAATGACATCTCCTCTTGATTGCTACACTTGTCATTTTCCATTATTATGCCGACATTCTGCTTTGTTACATCCGTTTTTTAAGTGATGTTTGTTACTACAGAACACCCAGAGAACCTGCAGAACTCTGGGCTGAGGTAGACCGTGAAGTGTCCGTAATGATTTCCCTCCCTGACAGCCCTCCCTTTGCAATAAGACTCTGCAGCTTCTCCCATGAAGAGGTGGAGTCGGTGTTTCCACTCTTTGAATCTGGGCTGGACTTGGGACTTGCTTGGGTCAACAGAAGGTGAAGGAAGTGACCTTGGGCCAGTTCTGTGTCGAGCCTCCAGAAATCTTGTGCACTTCGGCCCGATCCTTGGAATCCGGCCCAGCTGCATGTGAGTGAGCCTGGGTTAGCCCACTGAAGGACAGGAGACCCTGGGAGCAGAGACCAGCCATCCCAGGTGAGGTCACCCTAGACCAGCCAGCTCCCAGCCATGCTGGCCATGGACTGCAGATGGGGAAGTCAGCCCGGGGGAGACCGGGAGCCAGCACCCCGTTGAGCCATGCCCAGATTGCCAATCCATAAAATCATAAAGGAAGAAAATGGTTATTGTTTTGAGCTGATAAGCTCTAGAAAAGTTTATTCCTTAACTAACTGTGTGATGGACTCTAGTTCCTAGACCTGGACCTACAAGCTGAGGTCCAGGAACATAAGACATGAGAACCCCAAGGTACTCACACCCCGTGGGGCTCCCTTTACATGGCCTGCTCACTTTCTATAGACCACACTCTACTCCATCTCCTTTCTTACAGCATATGGAGGTAGCTGTGAATCTGCAAATCTTTTTCAAGTGAAGTAATATCACAACCTCTGAAAACCTGACTTCCAGAATATGAGTAATGGAATATTTTTCTTATAACCCATTATGGAATGCTCTGTGGATGATACAAAGATAAAGATGTTATAAAAGAAACATCCTCCCCCCTCCCCCCTCCCCCCCAGCAACTTGAAATAGTTGAAAAGCAAGACTAATATACAGCAATAGAAAGAACTAGTCATAATACAAGCACCAATCAGGGTGATAAAGACCTGAAGTATCACAGGAATTCACAATGGGGGAGAGCACTGAAGACCAGAATAATAGGAAAGGGTTTCACTCAAGAAGTGGAAGCTATTTTTGGAAGGATGACCAGCATCTGCAAGGGCCAGGCAGTAGGGGGAGAGTATCACAGGGATGGGCCTCGAGGTTGCTAGAACTGCTCTACAAAGATACAGGAAGAAACACTGTGGGTCAGAAGTGCATTAAAATAGTTATTTTAGCTTTAATCACATTATTACTTACTTTTATAAAAGTTCCCCCTTCCCATTTTATCGAACAGGAGGAAGACACAGGGGACTGACTCCACAGTTCCAATGACCAGAACCCTGAGCAACACAGGTAAAGGCAGAGAAATGGAAATGAGAAGGCTGGGTCTATGAGCTGGTGCAGACTGTAGACATTTTTCTAGAGAAGTGGGGATAGGGTTACTCAGTAGACAGGAGCAGGCGCGGGCATAACCTGATGCAAGAAGCATTAGAAGAAGGGTCCTCCAGAATGCCTTGGAGGGCCTGGAGGTGGGGGGCAGGTGGGGTGGAGAAGGTGTCAGGGAGGGAGCTGGAGTGGCAAGCTGTCTAGGTTGGAGGTGACAGCCAGGAAGGGTTGCACCTGTAACGATGGATTGTAGGTCTATTTTGAAGACACAAAAAAGTTTACTCAGATTAGCAACTGAATTAGCATGTAGAAATGATGCCATGGTTTGAAGCCAAGGAAAATAAACAGTGAAGCAGACGGAGGTCAAAAGACAGTTTGCTCAACTGAGAAAAAAAAGGTAATAGCGAATAAAGTGGTCGTTTGCCAAGGCCTTGCAGTTAGGATCTTTGTTCTGTCCCCTGGAGCTGAAGCCTTTAAGCCTCAGCTTCCCCATCTACAAAATAGGTTAATATCATTGACCCCACGGAGCTGCTGAGAGGACTAAATGAGAAACTACATGAGGCTGTGGGCACAGTGCCTGGCTCACTGTAAACACAATTGATTAGTAATAATGCTTATAATGATAGTAGATTAGTAACAACAACAGTAAATAGAAGAAAGCATACTTCTCAGGGAAGAAAAAAATGAACTGGATTCCGTTTTGCAGAAAAGGAGACTTCGATAAGTTTTCCCAGGGGTCTATCAAGATAAAAAAAATATTCTGTGGGCAATTCTAGAAAATGGAGTACTCTGTCTACCACGGTGAGGAAAGATCTGGATTCCAGTCTTGACCCATTTACAGGATGTACACCAAGTCCTAGTTTCCTCATATACATGCTTGTTACTGGACAATGTATTTGGAAATACAATAGAAAGCTCTACAGAAATATAAATTGGCCTTATTGTTACTAACCTATTTGCATGAAATAATTAAATAATGCCTAAAAGTATTAATGCCACTTGCAATGATGTCAAGCATACCACATGCATGCTGGGGACCCTGGCTAACTCTACAACGAAGGACAGAGGACAGAGCCAGGTTCCCGCGTCGCTGGTTCCTTAATGATTTGGGGTGTAGGCAGCCTGAGGGAGGGAATGCTGAAGCCAGGCCCCCTGAATTAGAATCCCAGCTCCACCACATGTTAGCTGTGTAAACCCGGGAAAGTATCTTAATCTCTCTGTTTCTTCGTTTTCATCTGTAAAATGGGAATGCTGTCTTGCTACAGGGTTGCTATGAAATTCACATGTGTTAATGGAATAAAGTAAAACACTATATAAATGATTGTTAAGGGGAGAAAAAAAGAAACAATGAGTAAATGTCACAAAGTTCCCATCTATGGTTGGGGACCCATCCAAGCTTTCTTGTGCTACCTGCTCCTTTCCATGACCCAGATCAGCCCTGGTCTCATGGAGTAGCAAGTCACTGGAAACCAGGAGGGCATCGTATCTTCCCTCTCACAGGACTCACCACCAGGTTCAGCAGTAAAATCCAGGATTTCAAAAGGGCATCAGGCTGCCTGTGTGTAGACGGCCCCTACACGCAGCTGTGACACTGGGAATTTTAGGCACATGCTCAGTGCGTGCCCAGCATGAGAAAAGCAATGCGGGGTTAAAAAGAAGAGCCAAACTGAAGATGCAATGGAAGGTTGTCCAAGATAAACCCACTGGGGAAGACACCTAGGTGTGGGCGTGGGAGAGCCACTGGCACCGAAGTCTTAGGGCAAGCATGGCCCAAGGATGGCATTTACTTGAAAGAAGGCTCCTTTGTTCAGATGTTTCACAGAAAGCAACCAGAGCCACCAGGCAATAAGGATGGCCCGGTTTACTGGGCATCTCCCATTCCTCCTCCAGCAGCACAAACCAACGTATCGCAGCTCAGGGGAGCAGCCAGTCATAGACTGACCGTATTGTAACTACAGGCGCATAAAACTGTACAAAATAGATGGAAGTGGCAGAACAAAGGCCTATGGGACGCATATACATTCACCAGTTCCCACTCATTTATACAAGAAAACCTTTGCTGTTTATGGCTGCGCTCCTAATAAATTAAAAATTTGGCTTGTGCCTATATGTAAGTCCTGGTTAAAATTACTTCAGCCTTAATTTTATGAAATTAATAGAATGTGGGAGGTTGTGTAAAAAATTATTTTTTGCCGGCTTCCAAATTAAAAATAGTTGAAATGACTTGTATCTTTTATTTTCGAAAGCCAGAGACAAAAAGCTATTCCCAGCCGACAACGGAGGTGCCAAGTTTCTGTCAGCTCCTCAGTTATAATTTGGAGAGCTAGAATTCAATTATGTATCTTGAAGAGTGTAGTTTTCAGAGAGAGACATGATGTAAGGCCAGAGCAGGCAACTGTTACTCAGGCTTCAAGTAACGACACTCCCAGCCCCTCGATGTTCCAGGAGTCTTGAGCCTCTCTAGTTCTAACTAGAGAACATTGAGATGCTTCTTCTAATTCTGGCATGGGGCCCCACGAGGAGAAACACAGGGTTTCATGATCATGACTCACCCAGGCCTCTTATGCACGTCAACCTTGACCTACGGTGAATGCCTCAGACCCAGCGTACACCATGCCCTTTCAGGGTCTGGGATACAGAGGAGGGAAGAGAGCTGCACCAGGTATCAGGTTCCTATTCCACATCAGTTGCCCTCAGTCTTGGTCACATGTTAGAGTCATTTGAGAATTTTAAAGAGAATACCAAAGATTAGCTCCTATTCTAGACCAATTAAATCATAATTTCTGGGAGTGGGGCTAAACCCTGGCATTAAAAAACAACAACATTGTCCTAGCTGGTTTGGCTCAGTGGATAGAGCGTCAGCCTGTGGACTGCAGGGCCCCAGGTTCGATTCTGGTCAAGGGCACATGCCCGAGTTGTAGGCTCCATCCCCAGTAGGGGGCATGCAGGAGGCATCCTATCAATGATTCTCTCTCATCATTGATGTTTCCATCTCTCTCCCTATCTCTTCCTCTCTGAAATCAATAAAAATATATTAAAAAACTAACAACAACAACATAAAAACTCTAGAGTTAGAACTGCTGCTGGATGCTGGCTCAAGGGGAGAAGGCCCAGAAGAGTAGGAGCCTGCTCTGAGGTCAGGTGAGCGCCTCTCCCCTGTGCACTCCAGGTCATGCGAGCCCTGGATCCCTGCCCTGACATGCAGGGGCCTGCATGTGCCTTCTGGCTCCCAAGAAAGATCTATGCAAACACCCAGGGCTGCTGCCTCCAAGACCTGCCTTCCAGGCCGAAACCCAGCGCAAAGCTGACAAAATTATTTTTCTCTTAGCCCAGAAAGCCAGGGGCAGGGGCTGCCCCGTTCTCTTCCCTGAATCAATTGTGGTGCTGAGCCTGGACAGCCTCGGTCCCAGGGAGCAACATGAATCTTGCAGACGGAGGAATGTTAAGTGTGGGCTCGGGCAGAAGAAGAGTTAGTTGATGATCCGGAGAAAGGGTTTGATTTCACAATCACATACGCTGGGAAACGTCAAAATCAGGGCGGGGGTGGGAGGAAGATTTAGAGTCCGTTTAAAAGAGCATTCCACCCTTGTTCTTTAATCCCACTGGGTTCCCTTAAGACTTAAGTCATCTTTATGCTCAGTTTTAGTGGAAGGAGCAAGAAAGACTCCCCTTAATAACCAAGCAAGAAAGAATCAAGTGTTTTCCCTCTCTCTTTTGGAAACAAGTAGGTGTGTCCATGCTGAATTTGTCACTGTGCTCCATTTCTGCAGACAGTGATGAGGCTGGCACCGGGACTCGCAAACTCCGTGCCCACAAACAGCTGCACCCTCCGGTCCCAGCAGGTGCACGCGCAGAGCCCAGCTAAAACTCATTGCAAGAACAATGGAGCCCTTATGACGCCGAGGGACAAGGCCCGATGTTCACCACGGCTGCACTACATTAGACGAGGGAAAGAGTGAGAAACTCAGCCTCAGTTCTCTGGGGTTGGGCCTTTTGGTCCCAGGATCAGAGCCTCAGACACAGCCAGCCCCAGCAGCTACCAATGATAGGGCTCGACCCAACGAAGAGTTAGTGGTATTAAAAAACAACAACAATACACAAAATCCCTCCAGAAAATGTATCCCCCTCCTTTTAACACATCTTCTCCTTCCGGGGGCTGCATTGCCACAGTCACCAAGTTTACATTCACATCCAAATATGCACACACACAAAAAATTACCGATGCATCTCACTCCCCGGTGACTTTGTAACAGGTTGCTAGGTAACAGTGCACACAAGTCAGGTTTCAGGACCTTTAGTAAGCCGCCATAAAATCGCTGCATGGGCCTTTTGCATAAACAGTGTGCATTTGTTATCTGTTTTCTCCTGCCGATTGATCGGTCGGCAAATACTTCGACTGCCAAACCGTAAACAAGTCCCCATCAATAGCTAGCTGAGAAAACAGATCACAGCATGAGGCTTTGGTGCACATTTTTACCCCAGCCTACCAACTGGCTTCTCTGCTGGGGATGCTCCTGTTTGCAATTCTGGTTCCCAGCAGCCCCGGGCCTTATGTTACCCTCCCTGAGACTGGGCTGGAGCTAGTTACAGCCAGATGTGGGGCACCCAGGGCTGAGCCGAGTAGGAGTGGTGTATCGTACACCAAGTATTTTACCCAATCCTCCCTCCATCCCTTCCTGCAGCTCTGAAAACATCCTGGGGTTGCGGAGTAAAGGGAATAACCCCTTCCTAAGAGTTACTCACCCCACTTAGTTTTCCCGTTAGTAAGGAGATGTCCGCTCCCCTATCTAAGCTAGGCTAAGTGAAGATGCCATTTGCATGTCGTTTTTTGCACTAGAAGAACCCAGAAAAGGAGCCCCTGGTGCTGCACTGTGGCGGGAGAGATCACCAGAAAGGACCAAAGATGCTCCGGAGGGGAAAACTAAAGTGTCAGCAGCAAAAGGGACACTGGAAGCTGCACTTCCCTCCGCCTCCCTCCCCCCGCACCCCATGGCCCCATTTTAAAAAATGTTTCCATATAAAACCCAAAGTCCCTAAAAGATCAGTTTCCCCTAGATGAACTGGAAGAGAAGGAGGGAGTAGAGAGCCCCTTGTCCGTCTGTGCCGCAGTCAGACGCACCGTAATCCCTGGGACTTGATTGTGCCTAACATAGGACTGCCTCCCTCCCCTCGCCTGCAGGGCAGGTCTGGGTGCCCCACGGAACACTCTCTGCTCTCTTTTCCTCCGCAGCTCATTTCTGTGATGCCTCATTTCCATCCCCTACCTTTTCTCATTTCTTCCAACTAGTGTCGCGCGCTCCTGAGGGGCAGAGATTTGGGGTGACGGGGACAATCCAAAAGACCTGACTGCGGTGTCCCTGAGCATGGGGTCTTCAGAGTGATGCTGAACCTCTAATGCGCCTGGCAATGACATTTAGTGAAACGCGACTCCCAGTCCATTTAAAGGAAGATGGTGACCAATTATTCTCCATTTAAAAGGCTATTGTCAATCTCCAAAGAGCTGAAATGGCATTTGGAAATCATCCTGGGGACTGCAAGACAGAACCAATGCTCAGCCGACCTTTCCCCACCCTCCACGTCGCCTTTAAAATTTAAAACCATACTTTAAAAAAATGGAATGAGTAGCAGCATAATCCCAGGACACGTTTTCTCATTCCAAAAGGGAGTCAGGAAAAATAGCCTTCCTCAACGTTGCACCCCGTTCTACTATACAACTTAAAGAAATTGAAAACAAAAACAACAAAAAATAAAAGAAATATCACATATAATTTGATGGTCAAAGTAGTATTAATCAATAAGGATAATTTTTTACAACTTCTACTCCATATTCTTTTCAAATGGCATTGGGACAGTCGGAAAATAATTTTAAAAAAATTCTAATTCCACTTTATTTGAGGTACCTAGAGTAGTCAAATTGACAGAGACAGAAAGTGGAAGAGTGGTTACCAGGAGCTGGGGCAGGAGGAATGGGGAGTTACTGTTTAATGGGAAGATGAAAGTGTTCTGGAGATGGATGGTGGTGATGGTTACACAACGATGTGAATGTACTTCATGCCAAAGAACTGTACTTAAAAAGGGCCGATTTCGTGTTGGCTATGTTTTACCATAATAAAATGTTTTCCACTGGAAAAACATTTTAAGATAATCTTTATCCTTTAATCAAATTTTCAAAGTCTCTACTTCCTAATAGTCTCTGTACATATGTCCTTTAAAAAATCATTTAAATTAAAAACAAACAAAAAACTTGAATAATGCAAAATGAGACGTATCACACAAGCATGGTAAAGAACCCAGTGCAGAGACAGGTTACCTAGAGGCCAAGGTCACAAAAAGAACTGCCACCAACTTGGCTCACCATTGACCATTCCCCCACAACGAGAGCCCATAAAGGAGAAAAACCAGGACATCGGCATCGCTGCTGCGTCTAGACCCCAAACCACAGCACTGCCTACACCCAAAGGACTGGGAAAAAAGTCAAGAACATGTATGAAGGTGCTGACCGTTAGAATTTAAAGGGACCTCAAAATCACCTAGTCCTACCAGTTGATTTTACAGATGAGAGCACTGGTAGAGAAGGAGAGAGAGAGAGGGGGAGAGAAAGAGAGAGAGAATGAATACAACCCTATTCAAGTACCTGACAGCTTCATGAGAAAATCGGACGCCATCTTAACAGAGATGTCCTGGCTGAACAATGCTGACGCACTGTTGGCCACATACTCGGAGGGGTCTTTCAGCTTTGTGTGGTTGGCCGGCCTGTCGGCAGCATTCAGGGGAAAGGAGGCTGGCAGGCCGTTATCTTCCTTGGGCTCCTCCTTCACCAGCAAAGGCGAGACGCCAGCCCCACCCTGGCTAGTCCTCTCTGGAGTGCTGGCCGGCATCATGGTCCCCACTAGCTCTGTCCCTCCTGCTTCCCTGTGCTGCCCCAGGCAGGCACTGTCACTGAGGTGGGGCGATCCCTTGACATCTGGGTCTGGGATCTCCTCCTTCACCTTGGCTTCTGTCCTCAGGAAGTGCTGGTGGCAGCGCATGTGGAGCTTCAGGCTGAAGTGGCGCGAGGAAGTGAAAGGGCACAGCTGGCACTGAAAGGTCTCTCCCCGGTCCTGGTGCTGATGAACCTGGCAGAGAAGCAAGAACAGTGAGCCGTCCACTGCGTGCTTACGGGGAATGCCTGGCTGTGGGTGCACACTTGTTATCAACTAGTCTCTGCACTGGACACAGGGCTAGCCCCGGGGAATAAAGAACCAGAGGGGAGCATCTCATGATGGCGCTCCGAGTGATGAGGTCACCCCGAAAAATAAAGTGGGTCCATGGCGGGGAAGAGTCCACTAATAGAGCCAGGCTCACGATGGAGGTGCTGTCGCCTGTGGAGACCGTCCAGGGTAGAATCCTCTTAAGGGTCTAGTCATCCGATCTCACTCAATATCTTCAGAGAAAATATTATAAAACCCAGCAGAATGCACACTTACCTAATTACTAATTGAGGGTCAAAAGAGGTCACCTGTTACATAATTCCTCTCTTAATGATAACGCTTTGAGTGTTCCCAAAGACTGTGGCCCAGAGAATTGGTGATGTTTTGCAAAAATAATTTCAATTTTTCAAAATGCTTTTCTAGGTAATTAAGAATGTGGAAAATAATGGCTCCAGGGTATTCCCATTTCGTAGACAGTGAAATTGAGACCTGGGATTGAGTGGCTTGAATAAAATTACCAGTGAAGAAAGTCGAGTGGGGTGTGGGGAAAACCAGGGTCTGGTCCCCACCAAGGATGGGGACCTTCTCAGCGAGATGAAGCCAGTGTTTCCCACCGTGGTGACCCTGTTCTCAGATCCTGAGGTTTGCAGTAAAAGAGTGCCCGGCCGGTGTGGCTCAGTGGTTGAGGGTAGACCTATGAACCAGGAGGTCATGGTTTAATTCCTGGTCAGGGCACATGTCCAGATTGTGAGCTTGATCCCCAGTAGGGGGTGTGCAGGAGGCAGCCAATCAATGATTCTTTCTCATCATTGATGTTTCTCTCTCTCTCCCTCTCCCTTCTTCTCTGAAATCAATCCTATCCTATATAATAAAGTCCTAATATGCAAATCGACTGACCGGCAGAATGACCAGTTGCTATGATGCGCACTGACCACCAGGGGGGCAGACACTAAACTCAGGAGTTGCCCCCTAGTGGTCTGGCTCAGCCAGAAGCCAGAAGCCGGGCTCATGGCTGGCAAGCGTGTCGGGCAGTAAGGAGCAAGGGATCCCGGACTGCGCGAGGGCACAGGCTGGGCTGAGGGACACCCACCCTCCCAGGGCATGAATTTCATGCTCTGGGCCTCTAGTAAAAATATATTTAAAAAAAGAAAAAGAATGCAGACTTTGAAATCCAGTTCGTCTTGCTTGCACATATACACCTGTAAAAACTGAGAGGAGCTTTTTTTTTCCTTCCTGTTACTCCCAAATTTAGAGCTTGAAAAAGCAAGGAAATCATTGCATGGGCCTGAGCCAGGCTCCGTCCAAGCTGGCCGGTGCTCACAAGCTTGTTAACTCCCCCTTTCATCTCTGCCAATGCCTCAGTGCTGACCTGCTGCACCCTGCTATTTCAGGACTGGCCCTCCCTGCGTCAAAACTGCCAATTGTGTAGATTTGGGCCAAATGATTTGAGGGGTTGTGTGCCCCGGATAAACAAGTCAGGGGTTGGAATTCAAAACCAAAACCAAACTGACACCCCATCTGTCAGGGGTGACCTGAGTGGGATTTGAACCCAGGTCTCACGAAGGTTAAAAGCCAGTTCGTTAATCCACTGCACCACCTGGCCCCTCGGCGGAGGCTGCCTTTCCAAGAAAGCAAGTTTTACTACAGCTGTTTATGCATTCTGAATGCAATCCAAAAGTATTATTCACCAGCCAAAACATACTTTTAAATAATGTTAAGTGACCAACAAAAGCAAAGAAATTAAACGTTAATGGTGAGATCCTGTCGCTACAGCACCCCACTGTGGCTTTTTGAAAAAAACAACAGAAGAGATTCTGGGTCCCCCAAAGCATGACTTTCTCAACAGAAATCACCATATTAACTTAAATTCAGTGGCAGCAAAGCCTTGCTCAGGAAAGCCTTTTCCTACCAGGTCTGGGGGTGGGGGCGCTGGGTTGGGACGCCACACTGTCAACACTGTTACACCGTCACTGACTGTGAACATCATCAACCCTCTCTGTTCTTTTTCAACAAAGGGACTTCACTCTGGAGCTGATGGGTTCATTTGTTTTCTCACTGAATCGTACAATTTCCCTGCCACCTCTCCACTCAATTCATGCAGAAGCAGGCACCTGGGGTCAGGTCACCGCCCCAGGAGACCCTGGCAGGTACTGCCCACAGCCTGCCCTGCAACCAGGTGGTAAAGGTCACAAGGCAGAAAGCTCGGGGTGTTCCTGGGAGAATTCCATTTCAGAAGTGTCCTTGTATCTACTGACCCGGGAGAGGACAGGAGCAAATCCAAAAACAGAAGCCCCCAAAGCAGCTTCTGGGAGAAGGAAAAGCACCCAGAGTGAGAAGGTTCTGGAGCCTAAGGGGAGCTCAGCTGGAAGAGTCTGCATGCGAGTGTTTGACCAGGCGGCCTTCCCACCAGGTCCTGGCCCTGCTGCATTTAGTTGTGGGGAAATCCAGTGACCGTTTTAAGGAAAAGCGATGGATGTGGAGTTGACTTTCTCACTCACAATTTTATTTGAGCTACACCTTCCCAAAGGGGCTAGGGGCCACATTTGACCTTGGAGAGGTTTTAGCTCCAACCTCTCCAGACCGAAAAGTGCTTTCTGTTACCATTTTTATTCTCTTTAGCTTAACATGGACTTCAAAACACACTTGTCTGAAGCATGTCATTCTTTCCAGGCCACATGGTGGTGTCCTTACTGACTGGTCATTTTGCACGAAAAGCACATCCCCGCCCTAAGGGGTGGGACGTGAAGGTGCTGTTATATCATTCGGTCCATCTCCTCAGTCGGATGAATAGGAGGAAACCTTGGGAAACATCTATTCCACCGCCCTTGGGAGACCTGGCCAGCCGGCAAGGGCTTACCCATGCGTCCCAGCTCCTTAGAAGGCAGGCCCGGGACCAGCAGAACTAGGGGCCCTGACTCTTATTCACTCTCTTGCCACTCCTTCACCCATGTTCTTTATCTTAGCAGTCCTCCTCACCTTTTTCTGTCCAATTTCAGCTTATGAATGTCCTATTTAATCCCTGTATGCTCACTCATCCAGGAAAGTTGTAAAAGACTTAATGGATATCTAAGATAACCCCGAGGAAGCTGGAGGCATTTACATCTCCTTCCGCCGCTGCTCATAAAAATACTTGCACGGTATACTGAAGAGGAAAGGCAGGCTTAGAAAAACACAGTGCCCAGCACCCAGAACATGCTAATACTATATGTGTTGAACAAAGTGGAAACCCATTTTTTTTTCTTAAATAAATCCATATAATGAGTATAGAAAGAGATGCATTAGAATGAAACTAAGGGTTAATTTTATGTGTGATGAGATTATGGGTCAATATTATATGCTTTTTATTTATTGGTTTTTCTAAATTCTCAACACTAAAGATATATCATAAAAAGAGAAAAGCAATGAAATTCATTTTAGAGAAATGTTTTAGTCCATGTCGCTAATTTATTTCTAAATGTAAATGTTAATATATATTCTGATGGCTTTCGGACAACAATTACTATATTAGCTACATTTACCTAGTGTTTCTCCACCCTGGGCTCTGTGCTAAGTGGCTCATGTCCATTATCTCATTTAACTATTATAACAACTCCATGAGACAGACCACATGATTAGTATCTCCATGACCAGAAATGGAAGCTTGAGAGGTTAAATGATTTGCCCAGAGTCGCACAGCTACCAAAAGTCGTGGAACTGAGATTCTAACCAAGGTTCTTATGACCACACAGTTTGAGATCTTAATCTATAGGCTATGCTCCCTCACTTCTTTGGCAGAAATTGTTTTAGAAAAATCTATTCATCTTTGTAATCTCTGGTCAAGGCAGCTGAGGCTCTCTCCTCCTAAAACCATAGCCATCGTGTTTCCCTGTGGATTCTATTTTCAAAATGTAGCCAAATTCAAGTACGTCCAATGAAAATAAAACCATGAATTGATTGAAGAATTAAAAAAAAGAGAGAGAGAGAGAGAGAGAGGCCCATGAGTGAGGTGTAGAGCAGAGAAAAGAAACAGTACACCGTTTGATAAAATTAAACTTGTATGAGCCCTTCTCACACTTCCCTTATCAAAAGCTCAGTTGGAGCTCAACAGGTTAGGACACAATGAGTGTGAATAAAGTAGTAATTTCACACACAGCTTTATTGTACTGGTTATTGATTTGTTCTGAAAGCCTTCTAAGACCCCACGACCCGCAAAGCCCTGGCCACTCTCATCAGTAACACTGTCATGGCTGACTGTCTGTATCATCAAGGCACCCAACTCATCTCTCTGTAGTTTCGGGGTCAGTAGTTCCTGCTCTTGAAAACCCAGCTTTTTTTCCACGGGTTTATAAATAGGTTGTTTTAAGTGACCCTGAGCTGAAACCAAGCTTACAAGGTGTCAGGCAAGATGCAAGTTTTCTGCTCACTGAAGCTTTAAATTTGCCAGACCTGACTTCTGAACGCAGCGTAGGGCACAGTCACAAAAACAAATTTTAGTTTTAAAGACGTTTCTTTTGAAATCTCATCCTGTTAACAAAATTCACTTTGTAGGTATAAAATGTGAGATTTTACTTTGGGAAGAGGTGAGGAGGATGAGGAGGGTTAAAGTAAAAACTAAGCAGGCTCACTAAAATTCAACCAACCAGAACGCCTGGTTAAATGGATTCTGAAGATGAAGGGCATGCTACTCCCAGGAGAAAAAAAAGGCAAATGATAGAAAACAAATTACAACATGGATTTAATTTTTTAAAATCTTCTGAGCTATTGCCTAAAGTCAAGAGAGGTTCTGTCTGATCATACTTTTTCAGAGCTACAATTCTTAACAGTGATTACTGACAAGATTTAAAATAAAGCAATTCTTAATTATGTACATACACTATACTTCTTATGGCAGGAAAGTAAGTACTTTATCAACAATGTCAACAGTCAAACCATATTGAAAATATCAATAAAAATGACTTGTCATTATTAAGGTGTTAGATGATAGTTGTTGAAATTACATAACTATTAAAAGAACATTTCTGTGTCAGATACTTTACTAATATTATCTCCTTAAATACTAAGAACAGCTCTTCTCAACATTATTGTTCCCATTTAACAGATGAGAAAATTAAGTCTAAGGGCTCATTTGTTCAAGGCCACTTAGCTAGTAAATGGCACAATAAGATTTAAATGTGGGTCTATCAAATTCAAAAGCACATGCTCTTTTGATCTTATGAGTTTCTTCCTTGAATTTCAGACAAAATCC
Organism: Corynorhinus townsendii; assembly: GCA_026230045.1. Taxonomy (NCBI): domain Eukaryota; kingdom Metazoa; phylum Chordata; class Mammalia; order Chiroptera; family Vespertilionidae; genus Corynorhinus; species Corynorhinus townsendii. The sequence continues at coordinate 118,318,141 of JAPDVU010000006.1, read as the reverse complement.
TTACTATTAATGGAGTTTGCTAAGTTTTAGATGACTAAGTTTTCCCCCATCTCACTTGAGTGACACGTAGACTCTACTTAACATCTATTACAGGTGCAAGCCAAACTGTTTTCAATAGGACATTGAAAACAAAGTCCTTGCATGTTGGGTAAGTGTGTTCTTGGGAATTATGACAGCTTAAACCCTGACAGCCTTGGGGAGGACTCAGTCTTGTCAGGAATAGCCCTGAGTCCTCCACGGGGCTAGCGTTGAAGCCCAGGTGTCTTTTAGTGTCCTCCCACCTCCTATAAGGTGTTTCTGGGTGTTCCTCTGGGTTTGTAAGCAGAAGAGGGCAGTCTTGCCAGGAAGGGGAGCAGGTCCAAGCACCCTCTCTTTGGGCACAGGTCCAGTAGCCCTTCCTGTACTCTTTCTGCCCCTCCAAGCACCCCAGAAATGCATCACCATGCAAGGCCAGGTTAGGCTGCTGCTCCCCAAAGAGGGATGGCTCTCCACCACATATATTATTTGGATTTTGAAGCTTCTCTGTTCCTGGTTGTAAACTGGAAATGAAGACCTTCACAAGAAGACTCTTTGCAAGGTGCTTCATTTCCATTGCATTCTACCTTGTAACCTTGAGCACTGTCATCCACCAAAGGCCCCTCTCATGCTTGGTGGTACCTGCCTCATCGGAAGGGCTGTCTGCGGCTGGCTTACCTTCATGTGGGATTTGAGATTGTCCTTGCGAGCACACCGGAATGGGCAGAGCGGGCACTGATGACTTTTTAAACCTGTGTGAATCACCATGTGCCGCTTCCAGTAGCTCTTCCTTTTTATAACCAAACCACATATTGGACACTGGAAAGGCTTTCCGCTTTCCTCTTCTGAGGCTTGGAAGAAAGAGAAAGAAAGGAAAATTAAGGAAAATGAAAAGGCACACTGCATCCAGCACTAATTCACAGGCATTGCTATATAAAGAACACTAAAAATTATTGGATTATTTCCCCCCCCCTGGCAATCTCAATACTTTATCCAGGTTTTATTGCTGCTTTTCTTCAGGTACAAGCCCACATTCATCTCATGACTTCCAACTGGGTTCCATTTTTCAAAATCTGATTGCCCTGCCTTGTGAAAGTGTAACTTCCGAAGGCCATCCCACACTTAGGAAGACATCTGCAAAGGGATGTCGGTAGGCCTGTCCTTTCTCAGCCCAGAGTAGCCTCAATTCAGGGACTTTGTTTCCTGAAGGAAGATGCCAGACTCAAGTCCATCTATGGATTCCTGAACTTGGAAAATGCAAGAAATAAAGACAAATCAAACGGGAAAGAGAAGAATGCACTGTAGCACAGCAGAAACCCAATGGCCATCGTCAGCCTCACACACCGACTCCGTGGAGACAGATGTTAGGATCCCTACTGCTGACTCATTTAGTTATGGCCTGAGCATCTGCTGCTGCCAATTTAGCCATCGGGGGGTCTTAAGGTCAGGGTTTTACCCTCTTATTTCTGCCCCTCTGGCTGCCACTAACAAGATGCACTGCCTTCCTCTGCACTGCCAGGGGCCCCGATGCCCACTTTGGGAAAAGCTACCAACCAGGCAGTCACACATGCTTCAGTTTTTCAGAAAAGCAAACAAACCAACTGGTTCCTCCAAGGAAAGCTAAGCTCACTCTCTCCTCCAACATCTCCACAGGGAAGGGCTCTGCGGGGACACTGAGTTGCTACCTGTCTGGTCTATCAATTGATATTGGTCAGTGCCACACCAGCCTTGGCATTTGGGAAATATAAACCATCAAAACAGGCAGAGTTCAGGCCTCAAACTTTTCTTTCTTAATCATGAAGGATCACAAATATTTGCAAAAGGTTACATAAATTGTAATACGCTCATAAAATAAGATCTGTGAAGCTATATTTTAAAAATGAGATTATGTCTATAGAAGCTAATATAGAAACATGCCCAAGATATTAAAGAGTTAGTGGATAAAGCAAGACATAAAACTATGTCTATGGTGTTTCTATTTTTTCTTTTATAGAAAATGGGAATCAATTGCTGTTGAAACCATGAGGTGAAAGGTTGACAGGGAACTTTATAGAGGATGGATCAAGCTGACAACACATACAACCACTGATTAATCTTAACATCACTAAAAAGGAAACAGATATTGTGCGTCTTCTGATAAGCCATCTATGAAATATTCTTTCAAAAATTTAATCAGGCCTCTATCTAACTAGCAGTTCACTGGAAATACAGGTGATTAAAACAGCCACATGTTAAACACACAAAGGGGACAGAGTCAGCCAAACTCACAGTGTGGGAAAGTCTGCAGGACAAATGACACAGTCTCTTCAACAAGGAAATGACATTTTAAAAGAGCAGAGGTTACGGATGAAAAGACACTTAAGACACTTATAAAAAATGCAAGGTGTGAAGCTTATTTGGATCCTGGTTATAGAATGATAAAATAACACTTTTGAGATAAATTGAGGAAATACTTATTATAGTCTGAGTGTTCCTTAATATCATGTAGCAATTGTTGATCCTGTTAGATGTGATCATAGTCACTATGGCTATTTTTTAAAGTCATTATCTGTTGGAAATACATATGGAAATATTTACAGGCAAATGGATATGATGTCTATGATTTGCTTTAAAATATTTGAGCAAAAAAAAAAAGAAGGTGAGTAGGAAGAATCGATTGAATAAATGAAACAAACAAAAAAAGGACACCCTTTCATGTGTATGAAAATTGTCTGGATGCATACCCATGAAACCATTAAACAGTTAAACTCTAAAAGACTGGAGATTAAAAGACAGGGGGTCAGGGAGGGAAGCTTTCACTTTCATTTTATATTCCTCTTTACTATTTGAATTTGCTTGATGCTTATCATTTTAAAGGGAAATATTCCCAAGTGTGAGCTTTAAAATAATTTTATATTTTTCATTTAGTCAACTGAGTCCCCACATGCAAAGAACCACTTAAAATAGATGGAATTAGAAGGGTTCTGAAATAAAGCTAGGTCATTCCAAAATGCTGTTTTACTAATACACTAATCATAGGCCATATTGCTTAGCTTAATCACGTAACTTGAAAAAGACTCCTCTATCTAAAAATATACCCTACAAGCCTGGAAATTCTACTTGTGACATGTTCCATCACGAGTATTTCCTCTTCCAACTGTGGGACGGGCAGGAACGAGGGTTTCCTTCCACTGCAGGAAAAGCATGCTTCTTGAGCACCTGTTTTTATTAACCCACCAGGACTGTCCTGCTGTCTGTGTCTGCTGACTGCTTCTGCTGACCTGAAGTCCTACCCCTAAGTGGGCCTCTCATTTTCTGTCCTTCACTGTCATTTTCTTCACTCTGGTGTCTTGATGGCAAAACCACGTATTGAACAACAGATTGGAGAGGAAAGACTGAATCAGGCTTCAGGTGAGATTATTGTCATAAGCAGGGAGAGAAGGGACCTATAATGATGTGTATTTGGGTTTTAAGAGAATATCCAGGTAGAAAGAAAGAGGCACACAAACAGGCTGCCACCAATCCCATCTTCAGTAAGTACTTCCCACTGTATAAACCCTGAACTGCCTAATTTTACAGAATTGTCTGGGAGAGGAGAGAAAAACTGAGATATCCTCCACTGACCTGAGATTTCATGGCACATCAGAGGAAGGCAATAAAAAGGCATGAAGTGACAAAAGGAACATAGCTGGTTTCCCTGGACACCTTGCCTTGCCTGACGTGACCACCCCCAACCCCAATCCTCATACCTACTCCATTTTGCAAATGCAGCTCAGAGTACACTACATAAACCCTGCATATTAATATTTCACGTAAATCTATTTTATTTTGGAGCTATGCTTCCTAAGTTTTAATGAATACCAAAACATATATGAATCATGTACCAATTAGGGTATCCTTGTACTGACGGGGGGAAAATTAGACAGCCCCAATGGAAAGAAACTAACCCCAAGTCATGTGGTCAAACAGCTATGCTACTACAACTGTTTGAAATTTTTAACTGGTCATGGCAAGAAAGGAAGAAAACAATCCAAATGGTAAAAGTAACTAGAAAACAATGATCCATCTTCAAAGTTGGCCAGTAATCCCCCCTGATAAGATCTGCATTTTTATTCATTCAAGAAAAAGGATTTTATGGTTCAGTAGGATGTCCTGCATGTGCATATGATGGGAACTACTTGGAGAAGGGAGGAAGTGAGGATGTATTCTATTTCGTGTGCCAAACTATTTTCAAGGAGCTGACAGCTGTTTCACCCAAATGTACAGCCTAAGGAAATGTGACCACTTCCTCAGAATAAGCCACACATTCTTGAGGCAATCGGATTGAAATGTTCAGGAATTTACCTCATTTACAACTGTCTGATAAACAATTTCCCCCCAATATATCTCTAGCTAATTATTATCACAGCAAACAAAACTAAATCCCATCAGATGCTAATCGACCCAGTGGAATGGATAGCTGCTAATTTGTTACTTTGAAGAAAACATGCTCTCTTTATAGGCAATAATATTATTGGAATAAAGGAGATAATAAATGTGTGTGAAATGCCCGTCACGCAGTAAATGGAAGCCATTGGGAGCAGCTGTAATAGTAATAGTAGTGACAATAAACTCTGGTCATGCCCTCCAAAGCAGAAAACTCACCATTAGAGCAGATGTAAATTTAAACAACTGGCATCACATAATAAATACGTAGCTCAGGGCCTGGCCCGACATGGTAGTTTATCCCTGGAGCCCAGAGGAAATAAAAGAGCAAGGGTCCATTGTGGTGCTCAGGTAGGGTCTGGCTCAGCCCAGACAGAATTCTGAGGGCCAAATTCAGCTTGGCAGGAACCCAGAGAGATGGAGAAGACAGGAGAAGAGAAGAAGAGGCTGTGCTTGTCTGTCTGGGGCAAGGCTGGAAGTCCTCATCTTCGTGTCTCCAGCATCCAAAACAGTGCCGGGACAACATACAATTCAGTAACTGTGTGTCAGGCTGTAATAAGATTAAGTGGAAAGGGCTGGGTCAAGAATACGGAAAAGAGAAATGAGCACTGGACATGAAAGTAAAAGATACAGGAAGCTGCCAATAAGTCCCAGTGCACGTGGGGTTAGCCCAAGAGTGCATGCCTTTCACACAGGAGCCGATACACCTCGTGGATGGATGGTGTATAAAGAGGGGACTGGATCTTTGTGTGCTTACACCTCGACCTATTTCCAAAGTGAACCTGGAGCAGCTTATATGAAAAATGCACAGTGTGATGTCATTGTTAGTAAAGTACAATGATATATGTTTAAACTATGGGCAATGGACCAGATCTGCCCAAGACAGAAATGATCTTGTAGGAGGTTTGATCGTGAATTTTAAGAAGGAATATATTTAATTAAAATTTTTGTTTAATTGTTTTTGTTTTATTTTTTAGTTGATGGAATTAAAAATAAACAGAAAGTAAAACAAAGGAATTTTTCAGCAGGAAGGAGTCCTGACGATAATTCCCAACCAGCTCAGTTTAGAGATAAAGAAACCGAAGTGACAATAGAGTGGAGGGGGGCGAGGGGGGGGCGGGGGGGCATTAGAGCCAATCTTTTCACTTCTGTTTGGTGCTCTACCCTGTTGTCTATCTGTCTATTTATAAATGCACAAAGCAACACCACCAATACTTCATTGGTCTAAAAAGGGGGGAAAAATCCTAGTAGCTGACTTGCTTTAATTTAAGGAAGGTATTTTTTAAAAATAAATGTAATTATTTTGTAGGCTTTGAAATTAAACTTTCTCTTGTTAGATCCTATGTAACAATTTGCAGAAAATCAAGGTACTTTGCAAGAGGGTAGTTTTTGCATACAAATCTTACCACACTCATAGAAGGAGGACAAGATGCCAGGTGATTCCAGGTGTGCATAATCCAGGCATCATCACCATCTCCACTCTGGGCCTGCCAACCCACCAGTGCATACCTGTGTAAGAGGACCCATCCCCCTTCCTAATAGCAATATACACACGGATTTAATATCTTTTAATAGAATTTCGTGGGCATGTCTCTCAAATGCTATTTTAGGGAAGTAAAAAAACTATGTTAGCAATGGATAACAGTGTGTTTATCTGCTGTTATGGACACTGATATTATGAATGCATATTTTAATAACTGGTAAGTATTCGATAAAACTCAGAAGTCAGATATCTAGAGGCAGTCTCCATTTGAGTCACTGCAGAAATATAATTGAGATCAGCGACAGATAGATCTGAATCTTGATTAAAAGTGAATTTTCTAAGCAAGTTCTTGCATGCAAGCATTCCCAGATTATAGCCAGAATAACCACGGACCTGAGAGGAGTATCAGAAGAGGTTCCCTCACTGTTAGGGGTCTCTATGCTTTTGCAACAATGTTAATAACATCATGTAAATATGACAGAAAACAGCAGCCAAACACCCCCTGTCTACTGACCCACGAAGTAGTCTGAGCCTTCAGATGTATGAGACCAGCTTGCTTCTAAGCATGTTTAGATTTTAGGCAGAAAATTAAGATGTTTTTGGAGATGCTGTCTCTGAAAGTCTCCTTGTTATTTAACTAGGAGCCTGGCATTCTGAGAATCTTGTTGGTCTTCCACCAAAAAAACAAACAAAACAAATACTTTGTCTTTAAAATAAAAACCATTTTTTTTTCTGAGCTGCAACAGAACAGTAGCTTCAAAGAGAATGAAGTCAATGTGTGACATTTATCTTTAGAGCAAACGGACATAATCTTCCTTCTATCGTGTCCCCTTTCAGAGGAGCAGTGTAGCATGTGCCGGGGCACAGGGGCACATGAAAGAAACCTCCTCCTCAAGTGTCACGTCTGTCTTGCAGGGGGAACGGCTGCTGAGAAGTGGATTCTTTAAGGAATTAAATACACCATGACCTGGCAACAACCGAATCCTATTCAAACAAGAGGAATAAGGCCAGACCTAAAAGACACCTATTTTTTTCATGGTTTGGACTTCCCTTGACCTGAAGAAGGGCAAAGAAATGCCTGAGTCTAAATTACTCAATACACTGGCTTTTCTAGCACATATCTCTTTGTAACTCTAGAATTAACTTGATATGCCCTTTTTGCAACATCTTGAGAAATAGCTTGGAAATGGAAGCCCTGCTTGAAGTCAGGATGGTGTGTAGTTTATTTTTGTGGATTTGTTTTGTTTATTTAAGTTATTAAGCAACAGCATCAGAATTTTCTTGCTGTGAGAAATCAATCCCACCTATCTCCTTTGCATTAAACTAAGATTTCTTTCTAAGGTAAAGGGGAAAAAATAGAATATGAAATGTTTAGAAACATCTCATCACATCCCCACAAATGCTTTTTAGGTAAAGCCAAGTGACATCCGAATCCAGCCCCCAGGTTGCCCTGAAACCAGTAGTATAGTGTATAAAGGGAGGTGGGGGCCAGGAGCAGGTAGGTAGCAAAGACACACTTTCCCTTCCACTCCTCAGATTAAAAATTCAGTGATCCAAGTACCACTAACCAAATCATCTCTCCATGATATAGAGGTAAGCAACAAAAGTAGATGTTTTAGCAATGCCTTCTCAGCCCATAATCTGGTTAGGATGCTGGGAAGGGATGGCATTCGCTTCAAATGAAATGTGCACGGAGATTCAGGATGCGTCCATGTGGATGCACGGGGCACTTTTTGAATGACCATTTCCAGAGCCCTTGTGTTTTCCTCTGCAGTGATCTCTCCTCTGGCGTGAGTTTGGCAAAAAGAATGGTTTTGTAATGCAATGACTCCATCAGGGGAGCTGCTTCACCAAGCCTTGGATTGTGAACAGAGGCCTGAAAACCGGGACCCAGGCAACAATCAACAGCCGAGCCCCAGTCCAAGCGGTTCCTTCCTCTCCTCCTTCAATGTGAACATTTTAAACACTCATTGATTAAAATATTAAGTGTTTCAGCAATAGAATAAATTGAGTAAGAAGAAAAGAAAAAAAAGATTTCTTATAGATCTCCATATTGAATCCTGCTGAGAGAAGCTCATTCAGATGCTGGCATGAACTCAGTGCATTTAAACCCATGGGGAGCTCATGGCCTCTTCCTTATCTTTACATGCATCTAGTCACTGGAATGAAAAAAATCATACCTCACAGCTATTGCTGATTATTCCCAAGACACTATAAAGTGACAAAACCACTAGTTTTTCTGGAGGCACAGTTTTATGTTACCTTTTTCCAATGCTTCAGTCAAACAAAGTCTATTATTCATTTTATATAAGCTTTTCCAAGTTACTAATGTCCAGGAGAATTTACAGTGTGAGCACCATTAGTCCGTGTATTCGATCACCAGCTGCAGAGAATATTTGTAAAATTACATATGACATAGAGTCTGCCTCTCTTTCAGCTTCTACCCTAAATAAAATTTCCATAAACCAGGAGTGATTGATTCCATGGCAAGATTTCCCAGCTCCCTCTGCTCTTCTCCTTGTTTCCAAATATTAGCCATTTCTCTCTTTATTTCACCAGATGGCAGGTGAGAAGTGAGGAGAAATGATACTCAGAACTGATAAACACTTCAGGATTTTATTGACACTTTGGAAACTCTGGAGTGAACCATTTGGATGGCTTGGAGTCATAAAAGTTCCAGAGATCCATTTTCCTCGTTGTATTCTGCTGTTTACACAAGTTCTAAAGTAATTATAATTAGTGCCTATAGCTCACTCAGCAATTTAAATGGAAATTTGTCATAAATGCGTCAGACTGATGTTAGCTGCGATCGTTCAGTCAATTATTTGCCATTCTCAACACTCTTCATCAATGCAGCTGCAATAATCAAAGCCAGCTAGACACACACAGCAGTGTTTACACTGCTGAGGACACACAGAGCCTGCTTCCTGTTCTTGTCTGGCAGGATATCCTCAGGAGACATCGGAAACTCCATACGTCCATCTCCACGACCTTATATTTATCGTGCGCACAACTGAACAACAAACCAGTCCAAGAAATAATGTTTCCACTGTGAGGATGCAAGTGACTAAATGCCTCCCTCAGATGAATAACTCCCTCTATATGATAGCGACTTCTCCTTTGGAAAAGCTGTCCCCACGAGAAACATTTATGATTCAGATTTTCCACATGCACATTCCTTCAGAATCTGATTGGGTTGGAAGAACATACAGCACTGGCAGGAAATGCTTTGATTATGTCTGAATGACGATATTCTTCAGAGTTCGTGTATGACAAGAAATTATACGAGGGCAGGATCAGTGAAAAGCGCTTAAATTCCACAAAAAGGTAGTAAGAATGCTAACATAAAAGTATACAGTGTGATAAATTAGGGCAGAGGAGTTACTGACTGTACAAAAGCCCATTTGTGATGGAGGCAGCGGGAAGGGTGGGCTCTCCCTTGTCCAAGGTTTCAAAAGCAGTTCCCCCTCCCATGTTCAGTGATGCCACGCAATTCATGACAAAGATGCTTTGATCTCCCCCATTAAATATATCTCGTATGGACCTAGCCTGAACTTGGTAATGAAAAAAAAAAATCACTTCTATGAAAGGGAAGAGAGTACTGTATCTCGCTAAGATTATTCATTACCTTTCAAAAATGGAGCCATTTGTAAAGTCTTTGTGTCACACATGCAGGAAAACCACTACCCTGCTTAGTTAAAGTACTTTGTTGTGCGCTTGCTTTTTCATTCCCGCCACAGATCAGATGCGAAACCCAACCGAATAAGGCAAAAAAAAAAAAAAAAACCACCATAAAACATGTTTTAAATGAAATAAGAAGACTTAGCAATTTACAGTCAAAAAGACGAACACGGTGATTGAAATAAAAGATTCCATACCTGAGTTGGAGGGCTTAGAAACTCTTCCCTTGGGAACTGGGAGTAACAATAATTCCAAGGATTGTGGCGGCGGCGGTGGCGGCGGCGGCTGTGGCTGTGGTGGTGGAGTCACCTTTTCTTGCATCTTCTCTGAAGGCGGTGGCGGTAGGGGGTCCTCGGGCACCAGGGACGACTTCTCGGCCAGAAGACTCCCCGCCGCCCTGGCTGCGACCTCCTTGAGCAGGGCGGCCGAGGAGGTCATGGAAGCCAGGGAAAGGAAAGAGCTGGCCGGAGGGGGGTGCTCCTGGCCAGGAGTCAAGCTTCTCTCGCTGACTTTCTTGGACAAGGCTGCCAGGGTGGAACTGGCAGACTGGGAGCTGAAAGGGGAGGAAAAGGACTCAAATCGCAGGGTCTCCTCAGTCCTGGCGAGGGACTTGTCCTGCAGGACGGCGTTGGCGGCAGCTTTCAGTTTGAGGATGGCCGAGTCGGGGGACAAGCCGCAGGTGGTGGTTGAGTTTGGCAACCACTTACCTTGATTCCATAGAAAGCGGTTACTTGGAGTGTATTGGTCATTCTGTTCCTGCTTCTCCGCCAACTTCCTGGCCAGGACACTGAGCTGCTGGGCGTGGTGGGACGGTGGGGAAAAGGAGAGGTTGGAGCCCGCGTTTACCGGGGACTCCACCCTGCCATTGGCCGTGGTGGTGGTGTCGAGTTTGAGGGACCCGGCCTCCAGCAGCCGCCTCAAGTTGCTGCTCAAAGGTTTCGTGGAGCCGGGGGAGTCGTCTTCACACAGAGAGGACAGGCCGGGGGACAGGTGGTCCTGGCCCGGCAGGGAGTCTCGCAGGACGTCGCCGTCGAGTGCCACCAGCTCCAGCGTGTGGCTGCTGGGAGTGGCGCTTCCCAAGGAGGTGTCGGGGGAGGTGGACTGCTCCTGGATCCGGTCCTCCAGAGACAACTTATAGTTCTCCTGGACTTCGCCATAGGATGCTTCGGACGGAGTCTCGGAGGAGTTTCCATACCAGGGCTCTCCTTCACTGAGTTCGCCCTCCGCCTCGTCCTGCCTACTAACATCTGGGGGAATTAAGAAGACCGGGTTTACTCCCAAAGTGAGCAACAGGCAAGTCTGAAGACATTCAAACGGCGCTGCCGCCACGCTTCCTCTTCCCTTCCACCCAAGAACCACATGAAAGCCGGCAGCGGCCTGAACTAGAACGGCAGGTGCTGAGTCAGACAGCCTTGGCATAAGACAGAAGGTAAAATGCTAAGCAGGCAGAGGTAAAAACACACCCACTGACGACACGCGTTAACCTTTCTAAAAATTATGCCAGATCCGTGGAGAGGGAAAAGGAGGAAAGAGGAAAATGGATCTGGTACAGAAGCAACTGCTATTTTCAACGACACGGGGAAATGGGAAGGAGCTTGTACCCTTGTGAGAAAACCAGCATGATATCTTTAGTCTTGAGTCAGAATTAGAGAGGCAGCTGGCAGAGTGGGGAAACGTTGGCTGTGAGACAGACAGTGCGAAGCCGCTTCCCCACTCCCTAACTCCGCCACCTCAAGCAAGGCACTTAGCTGGGTTGATGTAAGATGCAACTCATTTTTTTAAGTTTATTAAAAATGTATGTATTTTAACAACTTCACCCAGTTCTTATGAAGTTTGAATCAAAATAAACATGTGACCATGTTTTGAAAATGGTCAAGTGCTACATAAAAATCAAATCTCTCTGGCAAACACTATTCACATGACTGATTTCTTAAAATGACCATATCTGCCACATTACCCATGCTACTTGGTTGAGAGTCCTTGATTCCACTCACCAACATGTTGCCACCTTATCCCAGGCAGAGATTAGTAATTTGGCCCCTCACTCCACTAAGAGTCTGCTTTAATTATTTTCTATCCATTAATTTATCCACCCACTACTCCCACTCTCAGTGTCCCCACCCACCCACCCACCCACCCCTGCCCCAACCACCAGTCAGTTGGGACTCCTTGCCATTTCAGAAGCACTCATGTGGTCTGTCACTTTTCTACTTTTGCTCAAAATATTCCTTCTATCTGGAATGTCTTTCCCCAGAAAACCAGAATGTCCAATTCTGCTCATCCTTCAACACTCAGCTCAAAGGTTTCTTCCTCATGATTCTCCCCAGAACTCTCCGTCAGAATTAATCTCTCCTTCTCATTCATTCACTCACGTATTCAACAAATCGTTATGGACTATCTGCTGCATGCCAGGCATTGTTCTCGATTGTTCTAGATTGAACAACATTGAACAAAACAAAGATCCTGCCTTCTTGGATCTTACATTTCAGTGGAAGGAGACAGCTGTTAAACAAAGTTAATAAATTAGTAAGTCATAGAGTAAGCCAGAGAGTGACAAGTGCTTTGAAAAACATACAGAGCAGGCCAAGGAGGGTGGTGGGTCACGGACAAGAGGTGAGGTACAGAAGCAACTGCTATTTTCAATGACATGGAGAAATGGGAAGGAGCTTGTACCCTTGTGAGAAAACCAGCATGATATCTTTAGTCTCGAGTCAGAATTAGAGAGGCAGCTGGCAGAGTGGGTCAGCTGAGTGGGTCAGGGTATTTTAAATAGGGGGTCAGGGTGAGGCTTCACTGAGGTGGCGACCTCGAAGCAAAGAATGGAAGAAGTGAGGAGAGGTTCATGCAGACCTCTAGGACAGCCCCACGCAGAGGGCATCACTGTGAAGGCCCTCCTGTGGGAAGATGCTTGGCATGTCCATGGAACAGCAAGCAAGACTGTGTGGGTAGGGTGGGGTGAGTGGGATTCAGAGGAGTGGGGGAAGAAGTCAGAGAAAGAGGAAGAGAGAATTGTGAAGGAAGCTGTGCATGTCAGTGGGACTCTGTCAACTACTGAAAAGGTCGTGGGCATCTGGTGAAATTAGGAACCCCTGGAAGGTTTGGGGGCAGGGAGTCAAATGACGTGACTTACATTTTCAAAGGATTGTTTTGGCTGCCATGTGCAAATTCAGGCATGAGGGTGGGAGCAGGAGGGCCAGCTCAAGGTGGTACAGGAGGTGACAAGCAGCTGATTCTGTGCCTATTTTGAATGCAGGGCCAACATTCCTGTGCTTTGTTTATTTTGCTTTTACATCACTCTTCATTATCTGTCTGCTATTGGTTTATCTTCTCAAAGGTAAGTAGTGGTGTTCCTTGAAGGCAGGGATTTATTATCTGCATATTCCACTCTGTGCCCAATGCAATGCCTGGTTCCTAGCACAGTTCAATGAATGTTTAGGGATTGAGCCAGAACCCCCCACTGTGCCAAGTTTTGCTATATAACATGCTGTCTTTTCTGAATAGAAATAGCTAGAACTGGGAATGCATGAACTACAAGCTAATACATTGATCTTCCCATGCTATCTGGAGAAGCAATGTCACAAATGACAAATTCTCTTTCACTAAAGTTTTACAACTCTTTCCTGAGAGTCTTTATTAAGTTATCAAGAAAACGTAAAATATCAAATGAAATTTGCTGGGGAAAAGCAGATAAAATTGAATTTCCTCTTTTAAAAACGGCCTGGTTCCTTGTGATTTGCCACATTTCCTTCTTCCTACTGGATTTCAGCATTTTTCATCAGTCCTGAAACCAGCGGGACCCTGAGTAACCCCTCTCCCCAGTGGAGATGCCTTTTACCGAACACCAAGCAGCCCACCTCCATTTCAACAATTGGGCTAATTTTTCATTCCTCTGGCAAATCACCTTTCTTGATTTCAGATCAGACATCTCATCCCTCAGGAGAATCGATGGGACTATGATTTAAAAATCACTTCAGTGAGAATTAGCTGAATATCTCCTTGAAGAATCTCTTCTTCAATCTTTATCAATATTCGCTAAATGAACTAACGTAAGAAAACAGAGACATTCAATAGTAAATACTGTCAGATTATATTTTTGTCCAACTAGAGTAGCTCTGGATAGGCAAGACTGGTCCAGAACTTTGCTGTAAGGGTCAACTAACAAGGTGTATGTAAGATCAGGGTTTTGAGAACCACGAAGAATGACAGTCACATGTACAGACCTGTGATTTTACTGAGACTTTAAATATTACCAAAGCTACCCAGTTGGATCAAAGATACACAGCTATTTAGTGCTACTGCCCAAACCAAGAACCCAAATCTCTCAACACGGAGCTCAGCGTTCTCTACTAGATGCACTCTGAATAGCAACTTCTCATGAGCTCTGTCTGCACAGCTCCACTTGTCCATCCTTGCACCCTCTTGAAACAGAAATCAGCTAGATAAAGACAGAGTTCACTCTTTATCTAGAGATAAACCATTAAGAGATAAATGCCCATTATTCCTTATACCCTTATCTCTCCATCCCCTCTCTGCCTCCTCCTTAGTTGCAGTTGGTCAAATATTGATTCAAATGCCTAGATAATTCAGCAACATCTATTGGCAAAGCCCCAAAGACGAAGCCTCATTCCAACCACCTCCGTGTACACCCTCAGCGTGCAAGAATATTCCCCCTTCAACGTGCCGAAGTGGATAAGCGTGTCAAAAACTAAAGAAGTTGTCAACTCGCTCTAATCAGTGTTAAGGAGATCCAAACATTCTTGAATGATACAAACAGCTGATATCTACATTTAAAGCAACTTTCCCAACCTTGCCAAAACACAAGACCCAAACAAGCAAACAAAGCATTTCTTAAACAGACCGGTTTGTCTCTAAAATACTGAGATAGAACCTCAACCATCCATTCTTCTGTTCTTTTCAATCTCGAACACGGAGATACCACTCTCTTCTGGACAAGAAAACTCAGATATGTAAAGAATATTTTAAAACTCATAATACTCTATTACTCACTTTTCCGAAGATGCCGCTATTGAAATTGAGGTTATTCGAGTAATAAACCACCAAATAATTGTAATGCATGGCCTAGAAAGAGCCAGGCCAGAAACCTGCAGAGAAACAGATCTGAAATTATTCTGGCATCACCTGAGGTCAAGCGAAAGGTGGGGGAAGCTTTCAGAGAAATGAATGCAGGAGACACAGGGATGTGCAGAGGTGAGAGAAAAATCATAGGAGGTTCAAACAAATATGCTTGCAGTTCACGAAACAGCAGCAACAAGGATTTTCTCCCACAAATATTCATTTTCTCCCCTGCTGGGCTGCGCTCTGTTTTTGCATTCAGTTCCATCAAGCAGGTGGAAGTCTGCATTGGTCCAGTTGCGGGGAGCTCCCCTACAGCAGGGTCTCTCCTCTGGGAGCTCAGAACAAAGCATTCCTGCAATCTAGAAGGTTAATTTGTTGGCCACCACAAACTTTAGAATAAGCCAGGCTTGACTTGAGTTTCCTTCACAACCTGAGAAGCCCCTGGGCAGCACCCAGCTCCCTCTCCTGTCACCAGCATGGCCTGGTGGAGTGCAATCACAGAGCGCTGGGAATGCTCCCTGCGCACACCCACCCACCATGTATCTCACAGCTTTCCCAATCGAGGCTCCCTCCCGGGGAAGCCTCTCAACAGCCAATGTAAATAGCTTCCTTCTAAATACATTATTTTTAACCTCCAGATAGGAAGCGATTACCGTGGCTAATTTTGCAACAACCTCTGCGTCTCGCAGCCAGGTTCACACTCGTTCCTGTCAGCTTTACACAACGGTCTGTTTTTGTGTTTTTCACTTTGAATCAGAAACTCAAAGAATTAAGAATAGAAATGGTGCAATTACAGAATGAAAATATGCTGAATAAATTTTGTTTCCATGCAGCAGCAATTTTTCCTTTGGGGGAAACACAACAAAATTCTGCTACCTAACACATTTATTTATAATTCAGTTCCCAAGTAGAAACTCAGTAACTCGATATCCACAACTCTTGCTGCATTTTTTTCCAACTCACTTCCTTTTCGGTGTGAGAGTTATAATCAGATGCATTTATTTGGACCAATATTAATCTAAGACCCTCATTCAGAAAGATCGGACAGAAGAAAAAACATAAGAAAGAGATTTCTATTCGTGTTTGTGCCTTTCGGCTGAGATTAAAGCAAGTAGAAATGGGAGGCTAAAACGCCCACTTCTATGTCTACCCATAAACCACTCCCACCAGCCGGTGCACAGGAATCTACCAGCAGGTTTGGAAGAGAGCAGGCTCAACCAAAATTTCCATGCAGTTTTATACAGCATTTATTGGTTCGTAATGTTTAAGGAGCTGTGCATAAAAGTCATTAGCAAAACCAATGCTAATAATTGTTTTAATGCAACAAACATTTACTGAGCATTTACTATGTTCAAGAAACGGTCTTCTGCAACAAGGAGACCAAGAGGTACAGCAGTCTCTGGCCCAACAGTTTATATTCCACAGGAGTGCGAGGCTTGCCCAATCCTAGGACGCACAAAGGAACAGGGCAAGGGTTGTGTGTGCACAAAAGAGGCAGCGATTAATCCCCAGTGATGCAGGTGGCTATGGAAACAGACCTCGAAGGATGGAGATCTCAACAGATAATACTGGAAATTGACTAAGAAGTGGGCTTGCTCCTTGCAAACCATCAAACAGGAAATAGTCCAGCCATTGAGAAAGCTAATATCTAGGTGATAATTGTTGGATAAATCAATGTAATGAAAACGTTTTTCTATTCCTAATTCTTCACATTTTAAAAAGACACCATCCACTGATTTGTTAAGGGCAGATTTTATCAATCATCTTACTATCCTTACTAGTTGGGAAACCATAAGCTTACAAAGGCAGGACCAAGAGTTAGTCATTTTGCACTCCTGCTCAATGCCCTGCCCATAGCAGGGGTATAGGGCTCCTGTGGTTGTAATGGCTAGCAGGAAGCAGGAAGCCATGGCTAATGTCCTCAGTCCCTTATCAAACAGAGGGGCACAAAGAGTTACTGGCAGCAGGAGGATGTCAAAGCACCCTCAAGGCACTCTCTCATTTTCCAGTAGTCTCTTCCCTCAGAGGTTAGCCTCATCCTCTCCTGGCTTCCTTTCCTAGGAGGCTGACAACCTGGCTACACAGGTTCTGGACTTTCACTCTCAGTGACTTACCAATGGAGAAAGGTCCTTCCCCTCTGATTGGCTGGTGAGAGGTCATGTTCCGCTCCCTGGTCCTATCACTGAAGCCAGGGGGGTGGGTTCTACAGTTGGCTTAATGTGGGTCACAGAAGAAAGGAGAAGGAAAGAGGCACCAGGAAGGCAAAAGCAGTGACCTCTGTAATGTTTAATAAAGGTTGAGTATGCTGCATATCTAGCTGTTCAGAACCAATTTTATAATTTTAAGCATAAAACATATCCTCACTTAGGCTGGTTTTACCTGCCAAGTTTTAAATTGTCCCTTTGTAGCTTGAAAGCTTTAGCACATTTCCCCCCGCCCCCACGCCCCTACACATCAGTTCTGCCTGAACCTTAGAGACCTCTCAGGGGTCGGGGCTCCAAGTCCACAGTCTGAGTTAAACGTACTAATCGCTCCACAGGACAAAGCCTCAGAGATCACAGTTATTGAAACATTGATGCCCAGGGCACCCAACAGCTTTCTGTGTGGCCAGGAAGAAAATTTAAGAACTGCTAGTTATTTAAAACTGCCAGGGTGGAGAAGACAACCAGATTCCTGTCCCCAGTCCAGCTGGGGAAAAGGTGCCATGAGGGCATGGGGCAGTGGCAGGGAGTCTGGGGAGAACGAGTGTCCGCAGCTGAGAGAGCAGGGAGGGCTCCTGGGTCCTGATGAGCATTTTGCACACAGCAATGTTTTCAAATTGTTGTTTTAAAATGTCCACGAGTAAAAGAGAGGTAACAAAAATGAACACGTCACTCCTTGTCTTCAACGTGAGTTGCAAACAGTATCTGAGCCAGTTTTAATATTCTCATATAAAGCTACTTATTAGTCAGATCTTCCAAGGAACTACCCAGACTCCTCCATCAAACTGCCCATCTCAACATCAAGGGCAACTCCTCCATCCTTACTATTGCTTAGGCCCAAATCCCTGCAGCCAGCCTTGACTCTTCTCTTACTATTACACTCCACATCTAATTCCTTTGCAGATCTGGATGATTCTACTTTCAGTACACATTCCAAATCTTGTCATTTTTCACCATTTATACCACTACAACCCCGATATATAGCACTACCATCTTCACTTGGACTGTGGCAGTAGTAACCTCCCAACTAGACCCCTTACTCACGATTCTCAGCCAGCAGCCATAAGCTTCAAAAATATATCAACCCAGTTGGCATGTCTCAGTGGTTGAGCATCGACCTATGAACCGTGTTACAGTTCGATTCCCAGTCAGGGCACATGTCTGGGTTGTGGGCACAGGCTCGATCCCCAGTGTAGGGTATGCAGGAGGCAGTGATCAGTGATTCTCTCTCATCATTGATGTTTCCCTCCCTCCCACTCTCCCTCCCTACCTCCTTTTCTGAAATCAGTAAAAACACATTTTTAAAAAAGTCAGGTTCCACTATTCAAATCAGTGGTTTCCATGTTTCTCAGAAAAACATCCAATGCCTTTACCTTGACCTCAAGGCTCTATATAATCTATATCCCTCTGACCTCATCTCCTAAATAAAGCAGGCTCCTGCCTTAGGACCTTCGCACTTGCTGTTTCCTTTGCCTGAAATCCTTTTTACCACCACCCCGCCCCCAAAGTAGTCACATGGTTGATTCCCTTACTTCTTGAAGTCTCCCCTCAAACATCACTGTGTATTAAAATAAAAGCTCCATGTGAGAGAGGGTTTTGTAGTTTGCTGCTATTTCCTTAGCACTTAGAATTGTACCAAACAGAGAGCAGATGCTCAATTATTATTTAAATGTATGAATAAACAAGAAGAATGGGCTTAATCATCAGAAAGGTAGCACTTAGTACTGGAAATTAGAACTATTTTCAAAATTACAAATGGTAATTCTATTTTTCTCATGTGAGTCAAACACGGAAAAGGAAAAGAGAGTCTGTTTTGCAAACTTTCCTACCAAAGGCTACCTAGTGGCCAAGAACAGTGAATTGCACCCCAGGGGAAGGCAGGACTAAAGCTGATGCCCCCTCCAGGGAACCCCAAATTTCTTTTCAGTGTTAGTTTAACATTTGAAGGTACTTCTGCATTCTATACTATAGCTATGCTTGTCCTTACTTAATAATATGGGGGTGTTTCTCACAAACCAGGTGGGGAGATTTATTCTCCAGGACTATGCACCATGTTTCTCTGGAGGCCCACCTGCCTTGGAGAAACATGTACCTTATTAGGCGAAGCAAGAATGCATGAAAACTACTTGGCACAATGTCAAAGCTCAATAAAGGGTGGCTGTCATTGTTACTATGAGAAGACAAATAGTCCTAGTGCTATTACCCCCATTTCAGAGAGGAAAGTTAAAGCACAGAGGATAACTTCCCAGGCTGCACAAATGATCTGCAGGATATCAAGAACAGTAGTCCTATCTGTTGTGTTTGTTACATGAATCATTTTACAGACAGAAATGCCTTGGAGATCTAGTCCATATGGCTCATCTCTAGGCAGAGGCTGGGGAAGGGCCAGCGATTTGCCCAAGTCCCATTAGCTGACTTACAGGCACAGTCAGGACTGCAGCTCAGATGCCCCAATCCAAAGGCCAATGCTTCCACTACTAACTCAGGATGTAATCATCATTAAGTGGATGAATGGATTCCAGAACAAGGCTGGGACATAATGGGCTCCCAGTGAACATTTGTCGAATAGATGGACAATTCTGCATAAAACACCAAAAATATAGCTTCTATACGCAGGTATATTTTAACATGCATAAGCAAAGTTGATCCTCATAATAATTTTACATGGCAGACCATCTCTCTTCATTTTACAGACCAGGAAACCAAGGTACCAAAAGGTTAATAGCCTACCTAACATAAACATTTACTGAGTGACAAAGCCAGGTTCAAACCCAAATCTTCAGAAAGTCTTAAGAGAACATGAGTAGCTTGACAAAAAGAGTAATTTTTCAAATAACCAAAAAGTACCAAAGTGCCGTCAACATTTTAAAATTGCATTTTGATGGGCTTTAAAAATGCAGACACACCCAAAATGATGTGTTAAACATGATTATTATATTTGTAATACACAGATGTGTCTCGGAGGCTCCTGGGACTTTTCAGCAGCTTGCCCCCTTATTAAGTGGCCCCAGCTACTGTGTTTTAAGTTACTGTTCCTACTTTAATAGTCCTTTTGAACTCTTTTTCTCTACTATGCCCTATGCAGAGCCCCTTGCTTCTACATGTGTCTTTCTGTCTGCCACAGCTGAGATAACCAACACCAGGTTTACTAACACTGTGTGCAAACTAAGGATGAAAACCTAGTGTCATGAGTTGAACTGTGTCCCTCCAAAAGATGGCGAAGACCAAACCCAGGAGCCTGTGAATCTGACCTTATTTGGAAATAGGGTCTTTGCAGATGATCAAGTTAAGATGAGGTCATTAGGGTGAGCCTGCATCCAACAGGACTGTTGTCCCCATAAAGGGGACATTTAGACACAGAGTCAGACAGACACATGGGGACAGTGTGAAGATTGGAGTCATGCTGTCACAAGCTTAGGAGCTGCCAGCGGCAGGGACAGTGGCCTGCAGCAGGTCCCTCCTCAGGATCTTCAGAAGGAGCTCGACCCTCCTGCCACCTTCATCTTGGATTTCTGGCCTCCAGGACAGAGAGACAATAAGCTTCTGTTGTGTAAGCCCCCCAGTCTTTGGTGCTTTGTTATAGCAGCCCCAGAAAACACATATGCTTAAGTTTAAGTAAAGGCTTAAGGCTTTTTTTTTCTGGGCTTATTCACCTCTGGAGTCTAAGCTGTAGTTTTTAAGTTGATTATCATTGTATAAAACTGGCCACACTGCTGCTTGGAGTGAAGTCCTCCACGGCTGGAAGGATGATGAGCTGACGAATAGGTTATTTTTGCCCATCTCTAAACTTTAGCCAACTTTCTTTCAAATAAAAGACTTCGAAAAAGATGTTAAGCAAGATAGTCTTTTACTAGAGCTACTTTAAAACCTCCAAACAAAAAAATATATATATATTCATCACCATATGTTGTAGCAAATTAGTAAGAAAGGGGCAGTTCAACATATAGCATGAACCCACTGGCCTAAATCTAGAGACCAAACTACTGGTTAATCCACGGATTGAGCACTTGCTCCCTCACCCTTTCATGCACCTCCATGTAACAAAAAGCATATAGAATGTGTCCCCTCAAGCAATCAGAAGTAAATTTACCATGGCCACCATGGCGTTATCAGAAAAATAGTCTGCTAAGGCTGATAAATCGGTCGATTATCTGCTTCCTTGACTTTTATTTCCTCTTGTATGAATGTTTTCATCCCACCATTACCAATACCTGTTATAAGATGAACAATAAATTACCAAGCTACTGAAATCACCAGGAAATGCTTAATAGATCAAAAAAGAACTTAACAACAACAACAAAAAGCCCTAATAACATAATAATCCATTCTGTAGTCTAAGAACAGCATGCTATCGGGAGAAAAATGGCTACTTATTGAAAGCGTAGAGTATGCATAAAATGAGACATTCCTTCCTGGGCACAATTACCAACCACTGACATCATGCACCTTGTCATGAAACACTTCGTGGTCATCATCATTAACCTGCCAATGGAAAATTTCACACAGTGAGTCCTTTATTTACTAAAAATACGTGTATATGCCCTGGGGGATAAGAGATTTAGCAAGGGAGAGGAGGTGAAATTGCCTTTTATTTAGTGATTAAATACATAGAAAACAAAAGCTGCAGAGGAAAGGGGAAGAGCTCCCCACCCCCACATATTCGGAGGATATTGGTGCTTTGGAACTGTGAACGTTTTTTTTTGTTGTTGTTATGTACAAGAATCTGTGACACCAAAGGACACTGATTACGAGGACAACCCTAATTCAAAGTTAATGTCAAACAGTGATTTAGGTCAACAATGTTAACCTTCACTCTGACCAGACTTTGACCAGGGCTGCTATCAAGTGGTCTAATGTATTCTGATTGGTTGTCTCCTTCCAAGGGCCGGGGTATCCTGAAATCTGGCTCTGTCATCGAGAGCGATGCTCTGGAGAAGAAGCCATTCCACTGTCCAACAAAGCTCGATGTTTCTGGAAGCACATTGAGTGGTCAGCAGGAGGTTGGACTAGGTCAGTGGTCAGCAAACTGCGGCTTGCGAACCACATGCGGCTTTTTGGCCCCTTGAGTGTGGCTCTTCCACAAAATACCACGTGCAGGCACGCACGTACAGTGCAATTGGAAACTTCGTGGCCCATGCGCAGAAGTCGGTTTTCAGCTCTCAAAAGAAATTTCAATCATTGTACTGTTCATATTTGGCTCTGTTGACTACTGAGTTTGCCAACCACTAGGCTAGGTAATCGCTCTAACTGCTGCTTCAGATGAAAGCTCAACCCCAAGGTAAATGCTGAAAAAGATAAATAAAAAAGTCCCTCTGGCATTGCATATGCATGCCCCAAAGTGACCACAGCCATTTCTTGGGAGTGACCTCTTATATTATTGGGACATCAGTTCCTCTTCCTAACTTTTGGGGTCTAGCAAATGCCCTCATGCTGTACTTGAACAAGCACACCACTTCCTTTCCATCTTACAGAACTGTCTGCAGTTCTCCACAGCCACCTCTGCTACACAGTGTAAGAACTTAGCTGACTAGCCTAACCTCCACCAAAAACATGTACTGAAAAAGGAGGATGCAAATGTATTGGGCAATTTAAAGAAGTTCATTTGTGGAATACAAGTTTAAAAAGCCTTTTGATATAAATGTGCTCGATTTCTCAGGCTTGGTTAAACCTATGTGTTTTGAAATTCCTTGGAGAAAGTCAAATTCTTTGGGTGTTTCATGGTGCTATCAGCAGAGGTGTGCCCTGTAAAGCAGGGTCAGCAGTCTTTTTCTATGAATGGCCAGATAGTAAATATTTTAGGCTTTGTGGGGCACATACAGTCTCTGTCCCATATTCTTTGTTCTTTGGTTGTTGTTTTTGTTGCTTAAAAAACACACACACACACACACACAAAAAACACAACAACCTTTGGAAAATGTTAAAACCATTCTAAACTCAAGGGGCTACACAAAAACAGGCCATAGTTTGCTGACCCCCGCTCTAAAGAACAGGTGCTTTTCTTTGTAATAAAAGCAGAACAGTGCTTTAAAACAGTATTGGAAATTCAGATACATGGCAACAAGTTTCATCATCACCTTCTTAGTGCAGCCACTTGTGTGAGTCACTAAGCACCTTGGTGCTCTGTTTCGTGACCTACACAATGAAGTGTTAGAACAGACCGGTTATTTACACAACAAACCTCAAGGAGCCCTCATGGCTCTATAGATCCATCCCTACTTCCCACCCTCGCGCATACCTCATCAGCCCAGAGGCTTGGATCTCGTCTACATATTGGAGCTCTCCATAAAGGCAAGGCTTCCACTATTTATTTTAGTTTAGTTTAAATTTTGAAAAACACTATATTAGATGAATGCAGAAATTCTTCTGGTGCTAACCCTCTGCGAATCCAGTATTGGATTATTGATCTCTTTGCAATCACTTTATTGGGACGTGTCAGGGAAATAGAAAATGATTTAAAATCCTATATTGAAATATTTAAGGAAAGAGAAACAAAAGCAAGAAATACGTTTTTCTAGAGGCCATTTAGATGCGTAGAAATCTACCAGATAAGCATATCAGAGTTCCCAAGCCCCAGCTCTGCTAATGACAGAGTTCATTATTGCCCCTCTCAGGTAAGAGCTGTGGGGAAAGCAGGATGGTTTCACAGTGGAAGGAGCCCTGCACTGAGACTCAAAGACCTGGGTTCTAGTCTGAATTAGGAACTTAGCAACTGCAGAAGTCCTGATGTTTATTTAACAAAAACCGGAGAGCCTTCTAAATACGAACCCACAGAATGGAAGTTAGGAGGACAGCAATGAACCAGACAGATGTGGAACACTCTGCCCCCATTACTCGGATCCCTCATCCATAAAGTACGCTCAGGTCATAGCACCTGCTCCTCTCCTATCCACAGGTGGTCCTGCAGAGATGGCAACACAACTGTAAACTACAAAGCACAGGCCACATAAACTAGAAACAGTACAGATTCTTCTCCTTTTAAGTACATGCAATATATGCAACTTCAAGTACTTCCCAATTTGATACAATAAGACCACAGAAGTTTCAGCACCAGATACTCCCAACTCAAACCCTACTCTGCCTCCCCATAGACCCACCTGACATCTCAAAGCCTTTCTCTTCTTTATAGAATAGGATGCTGATACCTGCAATTTCAGGGTAATTGTGAAGGCAAAATCAGAATTATGTATGCAAAGCACCTCACACAGAGTTAGCACTTAGTAAATAGTTTCCCCTTTCCCTCCCTCCCAGGCACCTAGAAATCTCAGATGAAAGAATACTTTAAGTAGTAGGGCTTACCTCAAAATTGCTGCTATTGCTACCCAGCTCTATATCATAATCACCTCAACCAAAGAGGACAGGAAACTTCTAGCTGTTATGACCATGGAATCCAGATGTGGAATATGCCCAGTCATCAGGAAAATCTTACAGTCTTGGCACAGTTTGAGGACAGAGAGAGACCAGCAGCCAATAGCTGAGGGGAAGCTCTGCAGTCTGGAATGTGCCACAGACTTCCAACCACAGAAGTTCTCTCACACTGAGACTGTGGTATCCCCCTGTGGTGGAGGCCATGGCCTCTGCTCTTCTCGGCAAATCTCCGCCAGGAGCACATGACTTTCCCCAGTCATCTCTAGGCCACATCCAAGTGAATGTCTGTGGCACCATTCATCATCCCTACCCAGCCCAGTTGTACAAGTTAGGCAAACCGTGTTCTCATTTCTGACAGAGGAAGACAGCAGGAGATGTTCTCCAAAGTCCTTTTTACCCCTAAAACCTTCTAATTCTGTGACTTTTTTAACTTCATTCATTCATTCAACAGTGTTTAGGGACTACCTCCTAAGTCTTTGATTCTGTGGCCTATTCTTACTTTCATCCATTCATTTAATCAACAATGTTTATGGAACTCCTCCTATCTCTTTGATTCTGTGATCTGTTCTTAACTTCTCCTTCCATTTATTTAACAATATTTACTGGCCATCTCTTATACTCCAGGTACTGTTATGTGTAAGAATATACAAAAACTGGTAAGAAATAGTCCACACCCTTAAAAAGTTCACAGTCAATGAGGACACAGATGAATGAGTCATTTTTAATGCAGTATGGGAGGTGTTATGAGCAACCTCTGGGAACCAGAGGAGGGGATGGCTACTAGTAAGTGGTACAATGATAGGTGAGGAGGGGAAGCAGGAAGGCTTCTCAGAGAACAGAGTGTTGAAGGATAAGTAGAAGGTTATCAGGCAAATCAGATGGGTTAAAGGCATCCCAGAAATAGAGAAAAGAATATAGGCATGGTGGTTTGCAAAACAGATAATTCAGTATGAATGAAATACCGAATGTACAAAAGGGCAGAAGAAAGGGGGCTCAGATGATGAAGTAGCTTTCTACATTTTACTAAGAATAGCAAACTTTATCCTTTTAAGACATATCTAAAAGATCCTAAATAAGGGTTATCTGGATTACATGAGTGTTTTAGAAAGACTACTGTGGCCCTAACCGGCTTGGCTCAGTGGATAGAGCATCGGCCTGTGGACTGAAGGGTCCCAGGTTCGATTCCAGTCAGGGGTATGTACCTGGGTTGCGGGCACATCCCCAGTAGGGGGTGTGCAGGAGGCAGCTGATCGATGTTTCCCTCTCATCGATGTTTCTAACTCTCTATCCCTCTCCCTTCCTCTCTGCAAAAAAAAAAAAAAAAAAATCAATTAAAAAATATATATTTTTTTTAAGAAAGACTACTGTGAAGACTGGATCACAGAGGCCCAGTGGGAGGAGAAGGGGAGGGAGGTGAGACTGAGGCAAAAAAAAAAATCTCAATTTTTATGGGAGAAAATAATAGCAAAAACTAAAGCGGTGTTAGGGAGTGGGCACAGTAAATTCTAGAGATATTCTGGAAGTAGAATCACACAGACTTGGTGATCAATTTGATGCAGGAGGAAAGGAAGAGGACGGCACCTAGGATTGTGCCCAGGTTTCTGTCTTGGGTGAGGGGGTTAATGGCTGGTGAGAACAGCAAGCAACCCAGCAAGAGAACACAGAGGACCAGGAATACTCTTGGCTTGCCAGGTCTGAGAACTGTAACTATCTTGTATATGCAACTATGCACCCTCCAAGATAAATCATGCTGGATATGTGGTGCCCACTGGAGCTCTCCTCTAACCAGGATACTGGGAGGTCACAGGATAAACACGGCACATCGTTACAGACCAACAGTGTCACACATGTTTGTGGAGAAGAAAAGTAATTTAATTTATGAGTTTATTTTAAAACATGACTTGAATTTTAAAACAGATATAGAGTGAAATGTACATTTTCATCCTAATTTACACATAGAAAAAGACTTCTTCAAAGAAACCTCACAGAAGCGGAAAACCCTGGTGAGGTTAAGGGGTTCCTGTCTTCAGATTTCTCTCTTCCTTTTCGGTTCTTCAGTGAAAATATTCACAATGTGGTGTATTATAATATTATCAAGTAAAACTGAAGAAATACAAACATAGAGACTTGACATTTCCATTCCTATGTAGACAGGTTAGCTGTTTCTCAAAGTGTGGTCTGTGGACCCTTATGGACCACCGGAAGCCACAAGATCAAAACATATCAACATCAAGATGTTATTTATTCTTTTCACTCTGTTGACATTTACACTGATGATGCCAAAGCAATGGTGGGTAAAATACTGACACCTTAGCTCGAATTAAGGTGGTTGCACCAAGTCATACTAGTAATCATTGTGTTCTCCACCACCACATACTCACAGTAAACACACACACCCCAAACAAAATAACCTGACCAGTTTGACTTACCAATGTCTTTGAGGAAGCAGCAGTAAAAATTACTAATTTTATTAAAGACTGACTCTTGAGTAAACATCCTTTCCATATTGTATGATGTAATGAAATATATGCATACAGCACTTCTGCCATTACTGAAGGCTGGTGGTAATGAGAGTTGAGTTGGGAGCTGACCTTGCCACTTTTTTCATGAGATATCACTTTTAATTGTAAGAATAACTGACAAACTATAGTCATTGAAGTGTGGGTATTTGGCAGACTATTTCTTGGAAATGAATAAAGTAAGGCAGAAACTTGAAGGAAAAATATACAGTATTTGCAGCCAATGACAAACTTCAATCTTTCTAGCATGAATTAAATTTTGGAAAACCCATATCCTGCACTGTGAACTTGACAGCTTCCCCATACAGACTTTTCAAGTAAGATCAGTAT
Source organism: Corynorhinus townsendii (assembly GCA_026230045.1). Lineage (NCBI taxonomy): Eukaryota > Metazoa > Chordata > Mammalia > Chiroptera > Vespertilionidae > Corynorhinus > Corynorhinus townsendii. Next base: position 118,291,067 of record JAPDVU010000006.1, on the reverse strand, counting down.
TGATGTTAATAAATTTTTTTACATTGTGTAATGAATATGCCAACATTTGGTAGGTCTACATAACTCAGTGAACCAATATATTTCAAATGACCAATGTATGATGATCCTTTCGAAGTCAAGATAGACCAGTAGATTTTAATGTAATGGAATACAAAAATTTCACTGAAATTGTTTCATATTTCATATTACAATTAAGTTTATGAAGCTACCTCTTTTTTGAGTCTTGGCACAGTGGCACAGGATCAAAGAGTAGCCATAATTATCTGAAAAGGCTATTACATAGCTATGTGAAGCCGGATTTTCTTCATATACCCCATCCAAAACAACAAGTCACAATTGACTGAATGCAGCAGCAGAGATGAGAATCTAGTTGTCTTCTATTAAGCTAGACATCCAAGAAATTTGCAAAAATATAAAATAATGTCACTCTTCTCACTAAATATTTTTGGAAAAATTAAATTTTTAAATAAAAATATGCTATTTATAGTTAACACTAAATGGTTTATAATAATTATTTTAATAAAATATTTAATTTCTTAGTTATAACCTCTAATTTGTTATATATAAGTACAACGCATATACAAAAAAGCTCTTTGCAGTCTTCACTAACTTTTAGAAGGCCCTAAGGATCAAGATGTTTGAGAACTAGTGTCAGAGAAATTTACCCTCAGGCCAAAGTGATATGTATGTGCATATTCATAGCAACACTGTTCCTGACAGCAAAAAAAAAAAAAGGAAAACAAACCACACATCCAATGTGGTATATTTGTACAGTACAATACTAGAGAGCAGTGGAAATGAATGCATCAAAGCCACATGCATCAACATGGACAAATTTCACAAAGGTAAGTCGAATGAAAAACCAAGGTGCAGAATGCATGCTGTATGCTACCAATTTTATAAATTTCAAAGACAAGCCAAACTAAATATAATAAAGCTATTGAGAAAAAACAATGGAAACAATAAACAGACCACTTAAGAAAATGGGAACAGGTAGCCGAAGAGTCCAGAAGTTCGATTGTGTTGGAATTTTTAGATTGGGCGATACGTTTACAGATGTTACTTGAACCATTATGTTTCATTATATATGTATGAATGTCAGCTACATTATTGTTTGTAAATAACACATACATTACAACCTTCTAAGGGAGCTTTCCTTGCCAAAGGAACCCAAAGAGGTGAGGAAGGGCCAAAGGGGGGTAGGGAAAGCTCTGACAGAGGGTCTGCAGCACTGGCCTCAAAGAAATCCATCACTCTGGCAGTTCTCTTCCACGGACACCACTGCCATCCAGCTGGTTTGGTTTTTCAACAGCCCTCCCTACTTAAAAATGCCATTTCTCCCTTCATCCTCTATTTCATATTTTTATCACAAGGAAAGAAACTACCACATTTCACAGATAATTTTGTGTTGTATCCAAACCACTAAATTTAGCCATCATAATCTCTTATCACCAGAGCCAGCTCCTACTATATTTTTCCTACCCTCCTATCCTTATATTACCAATAGGACTCCTCTGGTTCCATAAAGTTTCTCTCTTAGTGTCTCCTGCATATTTTTGGGCTATTTCAACCTCTTCTGGCTAAAGCCATTTCTTCTGTTTGGAATCTTCTCCCCTCTCTTCTCGGGATCTAAATCCATAATTTCCTTGGGAATGCTTTAAGTACCACTCCTCTCCAAGAACCTATTACACATCACTCTTAATCTGAGTTTCCTCGAACATTTACACAGCTGATTCCTATTATATTGTCTCATACTTGTTGGCATATTGATTTGTACTTATCTGCTGTGATTGTTTTGTATCAACATTTGAAAGAACAGTCAGCAGAGACTGCAGCCTCAAAACTTTTTCATAATGAATGAGCACCAAGTAAAGCTACAACTCTCAGCCAATCAAATCCTCACTGCTCTAATGGTGACACCATGAGGGTTGGCATACTCCCTTATTCTCAAAAGGCTTTCAATTCATTTTATTGAGGTAAGTTTTCCCCTGCTATAGGAAAAGATTTCCCATCATATCTAATAAAAGAGTAATATCCAAATTGACCATCACTCCAACACACAAGATGGCTGCCTCATGTGGTCAAAGATGGCTCCCCCATGTGGACACAAGATGGCCCCCACAAGATGGCCAGCAGGGGAGGGCAGTTGGGAGGGACCAAGCTGGCAGAGGAGGGAAGTTGGGTGTGAACAGGCCATCAGAGGACAGGGTGACCAGGCTGACAGAGGAGGGCAGTTGGAAGAGACTAAGCCAGCAAGGGTGGGCAGTTCTGGGGCACCAGTCCTGCAGGGTAGGGCAGTTAGGGGTGACCAGGCCTGCAGGGGAGGGCAGTTAGGGGTGACCAGGCCTGCAGGAGAGGGCAGTTAGGGGCAATCAGGCTGGAAGGGGAGCAGTTAGGCATCAATCAGGCTGTCAGGGGAGTGGCTAGGGGGTGATCAGGCTGGCAGGCAGGCGAGCAGTTGGGAGCCAGCAATCCTGGATTGTGAGAGGGATGTCAGGCAGTCAGACATCCCTCGAGGGGTCCCAGATTGGAGAGGGTGCAGGCTGGGCTGAAGAACAGCCCCCGCCCCACTCACAAATTTCATGCACTGGGCCTCTAGTTTTATAATAAAACCAAAGAAAAGCAACATTTGCATTATTGAATTATTTTTCATAATATTAAACAACTTTAGAATTCAACATTTCTCCTCCCCATCCCACCAGTCATTGCTTGAAGTCCTTAGAAAATCACCCTTGGCAGGTGGTTGAGCCAGCTTCTTAGTGAACACAAGATCTTCTGTTTCATTTGGGAACAGTTTTATTTATTAGACAGGCCTTGACTTAAGAAATCAAAGTTATCTTCTTTGTAACTTCTACTGTATTGTTCCTAATCTGTTTTCTGTTCAGCATTTATAAGTCTATGAAAATGCTTTTGAAGCTGAATTTTAATTGTTTGTTTCCATCTCTTTTTCCACCCACTTGTCTCTGAACTCCTTGAGAGCAAGGACTAGTATGCTCACTTCAGCTATACAGACCCCTAGTCCCTGGCACAGAAGCACTCAGTTACTGCTGCATGAATGAATCAATGAATGAATCAATGAGTCAGTCAAATATCAGTTATTGGATACAAGCTGAGAATATATAAAACGTCATATATTTATGTGTAGTTGCCATGCATCGTTTTTTCTCCACTCTAATGATTATTTTCAAATTTAGCGCTCCCAATTACCTCAAAAATTGATTCCTCATCTGATGATTTCAAGAGCCCACACATTCTAGTTGCCTCCCTTCTGGTGAATACTTTATCAATTTCTCCCTTTAAATCAGGACACCCAAGCTGGGTTTTAATGTTACACATCTGACCTAATCAGTTTACAAGACATTGTTTTGAATTTAGTACTTATGTTAACTCATCCAACTCGGCTAAAATATATCCATTCTTCAAATAAAAGTTGAATTTTAAATGTTGCTTGATGATGCATAGTGGTTATCTCTGGGATATTTTCCATTTTACTTTAAACATTCCTACATAGCTTTCATTGTTTATACTAAGCAGGTACTGCTTTTTTTTCCCATTAAAAAGCCAATATAGATTTTTAAAAATAAACTAGTAAACCAAATTAATACCTGTGATTTGTATGGTTTCAGCCTTATGGAGTACACTTAACTCATATTTTAAATACTTGTACTTATTTATTTTCTTTTGTATATATTTCCTCACCTATCAACAATTATTCAAATAGCCACTGGTATACAGCACTTGTAACTATGATGAAGTAGTCTAGCCAACCCAAACCCTACTTCTAGATTATGAAATTTCTCTCTTCCTATAAATGTGAGAAAGAAGCTCACTATAATTTGATTTCCCTCTTTCTTAAGGTCAGATTAAAACCCAGTCAGTTATTATTTGATGTTTGCTTTCCCCTCGAAGGGAGAAATCAGAATGCACGTTTCAGGAATATCTCCTAAAGCAGAAGGTGTCTCACACTTTGCTCCCTCCGAAATACAGCTGTGTTTCAGGGTCTAGAGGGCTGTTGAGTTAACAAATAGGGCCAAACAAGCACAGATCAGAAAACAACTCATAATTCTAGGCCATTACACAAGGCAGTACTCTCCATACGGAGCACATAATTCAGACCCCGGACAGTGCCATTGCATGTGACTCTATTCTATTGCCCTCTGCTTAGTCTGAAGTCAAAATCAGCCTCTGAGGAAGAAAAGTCATTGCTGTCACAAGTTCTCGTGAATCAGAGCAGTGTGTTCCATCAGCATCTAAGGCAGTGGTTCTCAACCTTTTTAATGCCGCGACCCTTTAATCTGCTGCATTTAACAGAACCCAAGAGGAGGTGCAGCTGGGGAAGGCCTGTCCCTCAGCTTGTGGGACCCCATGAAGATTTCACAGACCTCACAGATGCAATGGCCCTCAAGAGATGGTCCCTCCAGTCCTTGACAGCGCTGACACTGGTGCCACGGGCTCAATTTTTACTTCTGTCCAATTGGTTAGAGGAGCCCTTCCCTGTCTGCCTCATAGACAAAAAATATTAGTGAAATGCTTTGTGAACAATGAAGCACAATATAAATACGGAATGTGGTTAATGTACTATTATCCATTTTACAACATGGCACTACATCAGCACAGAGAGGTGAAGTGACTTGCCCAAGGTCACAAAGCTAGTGAGAAACTCTAATGTTTGTGGTGGGAGAGGGGGACAGACCAGACTGGAGGCTGTGTCTCATGACTAGTGCTATTCCTTCCCTAGGCCTCTGGTTTCCAGTCGGGAGTCAACTATTCAGGTCCATGAGCTATTTTTAGGATTTTAAGAGTCTAACAAATTATTGTTAATAAGCGGCCCAGGCTCAACCTTACGTCTTTATTTTTGGCTGAAATGGCATTAACCCAGTGTGGGTAATCTGGGAGTCCTCAGACATGTGTTCAGGAGTCCTCAACCCTGACTATCCATTAGGATTACCTGGGGAGCTTTAAAAGAATGCCCATACCCAGGCTCCACTTTGGGCCAATTAAATTTAAATCTCAAGGGGTGTTTGCATTTTTTTAAATCTCCCAGTTGATTCTAATGTGCAGTCAGGGTTGAGAACCACTGGGTTGGGCTGATGTGATCAGAAACTGATAGGAAGCAATAATTGTCTGTGATTAATTACACAGTGCAATTAAAGCAATCCTAGTGAGAGCCTTAGTTGAAATGGATTCACACCTTGTGTGTATCAATGTGGCCAGCATTTATTGCACACATATTTTGTGCCAGGCACGAGTATAATATAAACATCTATGTGTATGAACTCACTTAGTTGCGATACAACCTACAATGTTTCCCCATTTTACAGATGAGAAACAGGCAGCGAACTGCAGTAAGTTGCCAAGGTCGCGGCTAAAAGGTGGTGCAGCCAGGATGTAACTCATGCATCTGGTACCAGGACCTTAATGCCATATACTTACTCTTCTTGGTACAGCCACAGAATGTGGTTTACAATGCCTTAGCCTGGTGATGAATTAAAATACAGAGTACTGGGGACTGTAAGACAGTTTCTAATCCAAGTGCCTGCAGAGGCCAGAAGGTAAGATACACAAAGGAGATGGGCAGGTGTACGTGCAGATGGGGACAGGCGGCAGAGGGGTAGGAACTGTGGCAGACTGACGAACACATGCCCGGGGAAGGGAGACAGCCGCCACCGACCACAGCAGATTGCTGCCATGTGGGGAGGTGGGCCCACTGCTGCTGGCTCTTCCAACTTTTCAAAAGAAGCTAAAATTTTTATTTTTATGTGAGACTGCCCATTTCCAAATGCTTTCTCAAGCTTTTCAACATACATCCACAGGCCACTAGCTAGTGACCGCTGATATGATCTATCTCACACACACAAACACACACATACACACACCTCTCAATCCTTCATTTAATGTGTTCTCTTGGATTGGTTTTCTACAGTTAGAAACAGCACACCATGCCTTTTTTCCTCCATGCAAATTTTCAATTGTTATCTATACAACACATGGAAAAACCAATATAAATCACGCCCCCTCCCCCAAGTAATTTTAATCAGTGGACTGACTGTTGAATAAATAAATAAATAAACATTTATTAAACACCTCATCTCTCATTTGAATCTCACTGTAAGACTGTGAACGTGGATTTACTACCCTCACTTTACAGGGCAACCCAGTCATAATTCGCATGATTACTATACAATTTAGGTATAATTCAGGTCAAATCATATACACAGGAATATGGTCTGATAGTAAAACGCCTAATGTAATACTGCTGGCCTATGAAACAAGTATTAGTCAAGCCCTATTATAGCTGCCTTATAAAAGAAGTTTACCATGCCATATTATTCCTCATCACCCCAATTAGATATATGGAAAATGAAAAATATAAAAAACCCAGAAGCCACCAAAAAGGTCTGGGTCTGAAATGACTGTAGTTTAATCACAATCTAAGCCAATAGAAATCTATTTCATATACTTAATAATAGTTCCTTCTTCTTGAGCTCCTTCAGTGCAGCAGGCACCAATTAGGCATGGTTTGTATGTGTACATAATATTGATATTTATATAAGTATTCTATCAATCCTTGCAATAACCCCATGATATAGGAACTATTGCCACTATTGAAAGATGAGGAAAACAAGGACAGGGAAGCTAAGTAATTTGCCCAAAGTCACACCGTTAATTAGTGGCAGAGCTGGGATCTGAACAGCCTGGCTCCGGAGTCTGTCCACTGGACCACCACACTATACATTTAAAAAGCATGTGAGTCTCTGGTTTTACTAAGTGGGACCATATACAGTAGACACAGTGAAAAGAGGGTGAAGTCACATTATATTTGCTCTCTCCCACTGCAAAACAAAAGCTTTCTAAAATCCACCACCAGACAACCGAGGACCCTAGCACTGTATAATGTTAGGAAAATCTATCCCCTACACAAGTACAGTAGCTTGTTTTGAAAGCCCAGAGAAGCGGAGTGCAGCTGATCATGTAAAAGTCCACCCCTTGGCCCTCTCTGGTCCCTCCAGAAGGCCAGCTTCTCCAGAGCACGCAAAATAGTTCACCCTGAGATCCCATCTCTCTCTCACTCCTTGCCTTTTTTTCCTTCACTGCACACTTCTAAGGGGTTCTAACCACTTTTCTGAGCCATGTAGAAATTGCCGCGAAGAGAGATAGGTATCATTTTAGGGTCAGCTTTTTCAGGCCCAAGCCTTGGAGAAGGCCCATGCATTTCTTCCTTGCTGATACATAGCACTGGGCTGAATTGGGACTTTCTTTTAAAACAGAAGCAAAGAGTACCTATGCCTTAGTCATTTCAGAACTCTAGAAACAGAACTTGAGTGGTGGAGGGTGTTTTTTCATAAGAAGGGAATGGCCAGCTGGAAACAATATCCTTTTTAGGCACACGGAATCTGCTGCATTTAACAGAACCCTGGGTCAGCCTGTGAAAAGCAGAGTTGCTACAGGCCACATGCTGATCTCACACCGTGGGCGTGTATCACTGCACACTTTATAAAATTAGCTACAGTGCAGCCTCTGTGTTTGTCTGTGTGTGTACGCAGTGAAGCTGACTTTGAGCAAATAAACAGCAATCTGCACCCATGCAGCTAAAGTCTGATTTCAATTTATGAAACCACCTTGTAGCTACAGCAATTCTGTCCCAAGGTAGGTCCCTGGGGGATGAGAAAAGTCATCTGAGAGGCCCTTGCTTCAGCACCTAGTCATATACTATTCTTGCATATCATAAAAATGCCATTTACAGACAGAGGATAGAAATGCAAAACTTGGTCCTAAACAGAAGGGGAAGGCAGCTAGAAACTTCAGCCCACCAAATGTTCTTAGAAATTTCGAAGGTCTGTGCTTTGCACATTAGTTTCTTATGAAACATGACAAAAGAAATTTCAGCAACGACGAACCATAAAGTATTTGTACACTTGGTCCTATGAGTTACTGAGATACACCTAGCAAAGGAAGAAACAGAAAAGAATGCATCAAAACATGACCCAGTACCTTCATTTACATCTATATCTCTAAAATGTGACTCTAGGGCACCTTAATTAAGCCAGAATAGTAATGAAATCTGATTGGGGGGGCAGGGGGAACAGCCACATGTCCTTACCATAGCTAGGCCTGATCTGGATTTATTTCTGGTAAGAGAAAATTCAAAATCTATTCTTTCGCCACAAAGCCCATGGTCTTATAAAACCTTACGCTAGAAAGCCTTTAACGCCCCCAAAAGTCCTATTTTGTAGGTCACACTCTCATTATCTCGTTCTGGGATCAGTCTGATGAAATTATAGAGAATGAGTAATGCATCAATCAGAATGGAGAGATCAGCTCCAGCTTGGTGTCAGTGTTTCTGTCCTGTCCTAATGCACCAGCAGTGATTTTTAAAGAACAGAGGCAGGATGAGGCAACTTCAGCAAGAAAAGCTGTGATGCACTGAATTAACTTACCCTCAGGAAGATGCTGCCCTTTCTTTAGCTTTCACGGATGCATTACGGACCAGTCACAGAAACCAAGGGAGCTTTGTACACCGTGGCAATTTGGGCTCCACTACCATTTCCTTCACACCTTGGCATCTTTTGAGTCCAAAGACACCACTTTGCATATAAATGACCAGAGTCAGTGATACTAGATGAGTTTTTCTCTTTGGTGAAACTAAACTCATTCGGACAGGATCTGAACCCAAACTACTGGGATTAGCAAATAAGCTAGTTTAGCAACCCAGCCGGGCACCATACATTTTGAATCCAATCTTTCCTACGAGAACATTTTGACATTAATAGGACTCCTTGTATTTTAAACCTACTTTTGACCCCAGGAGAAGCCTGCCTGGTTACTCCAACACAACACCATCCCTTGGGTATTTCCACGGCCTTTGTCCATCTAGTTTTATAAGCCTCGAAAGACAGCGATTTTCCACACCTCTCTTGGAACCCTCCTAATAGAGGCCATTCAAAGACTCTAAAACTCCAAATGCACAGCGAGCTCTAACCCTGGCCGAAAGCTGTCCAGTTCCTATTTCTCCAGCATGATTTATTAACACTTTGTGCAGGAGGCTTGTCAATGCACAGCAGCCGTGTCATCCCCAGGGCGAGATGGCAGCATGTAGATAAATTAAAAATCAATTTTTTTATTAGAAACTATTTGGAAGCATTAGAAGGAATGTGATTTTGAGCTATCTTTCTTATTTTAACAGGAAAGCTCAGTGGACCCTACTTACTGTATTAGGAATATATGGATTTCTTTTTAGGAGAACAAATAGCCATTATTGCCCAGTATCAACTCAGCTTGCTACGAGGCACCTTAGAATCATTAGCTCTGGCTGACAGGAGCAGTGAAATACTTTACTACTTCAGATTTGACAATTTTCCCTGTGGTTCCTGTCATAGTTATAAGGTATGGCCTCAACACTGAAAAAAATTAATAAGAATCAGTAGAAAAAAGAGTTAGGTTTTCTACCTTTCTCTTCCATCAGACATATAAAGACTCCTAAAAATATAAAAACCAGGGATCCTGTTGCTTGACAGTCATTTTGCTTCCCAATTTTACTAGAAAGCAAGGGAGAATTTTAAAAGTTTTGTTAATGAAGAGCACAGTAACCTGTTCTGGTCTTGACCCACAACAGAGTAAACAATGGAAATACTAGACTAACAAAACAACCATTTTATTAACTTTTCCTCAGTGGGTCCCCTTGAGCAGGGCATCAGGCTGATTTCCACTGGTAAACAGAATAGGATGTAAACTCATACACATTGCTGGTAAGTTGAAGCCAATGAGGAAAACTTGAAAGTGCAGATGGCATCAACGGAAAAAGGATTTACAGATGCAACCAACAAAGGAGAAAGCCCTTCCTTGCCCTTTCCCTCAGTTTGTGATCCCCAATGTAATGTACTGAGCCCCAGCCTGGCCAAAAGTCACAGACAGTATCAGTTTCTCTCTGTTCCTTTCTTAGGCTGACATTTTTTAAGCTACGCAGTTCGGGATTCTGCGAAAGATAAGCACACGGTATAGCTCCAAGGATCTCTAGGATATTTTTTGGACATAGTATTGGACCTTGTGAATGGAAAGAAATTTTATAAAAGAGCCATCAACAGCAGCAGCAGGGTTACAGTTAAATCCCAAAATGATAATGACCACTCGAGGCCAAGAAATAAAGGCTTTTTAAAGCCACTTCTCCAAAATAATTTAGGTTTAACCACCTTTGTTGGAGGTCACCTCCAACAACTAGTATAACTTCTTTTTCATTTGTAGCCATTCAACTCTATAGGACAGGACTTTTTGTTTTTCTGCATATGTAAGAGGCTCCTCTCTCCTCTCTCCTCTCTCTCTCTCTCTCTCTCTCTCTCTCTCTCCAGAGGCCCAGGAGGAAATGACTGTGTAGAATTTTAAATCAGAAACCTAACGCTTAGGTTAGTAGTGTCAGGTTAAAGGCTCACCCATCCCCAAAGCTAATTCAGTTCTGAACAGTCCCATGGGTATTCCGTTGAACAGAAGGAGCTAGGAAACCTTAGCAGGCCGAAGCCCAGCCTGGGGAATTGCTGGGACTCGGTGCCAGGGGCCGAGGCTCACCCCAGACTTGGTATCAGATAATACCAAGTGCTAGTCTGGACTTCCAGGACTAATCTACTCGAGGGTGGAACTTCCAGGTTCCCTGGTGTCTGTGCTGTGGAGTAGGACAGTGGCCTTTGTACAGCCACACTGCGCTGGCTGGTGTAGATTTAGTAACAGGAAAATAGATTCAACACAGAGAAAGTCTATTCGCAGCAATTACGTATGGGAGGTGCAGAGACAAGGCAGGGGTCCTCAGATAAAGTGGAAAGTATTCCAAATTTTCTAGAGATTCCGATTTCACAAGTTTCTTTCTTCTTCTTCTTCTTCTTCTTCTTCTTTTTGTATTCTAACTTGAACTTCTTAAATGTGTGTTTATAGGTTCTCTAGATTCTTAAAACCTTATATCAACAGTGGCTGTTCACCACTTTTGTATTTCCTCAGAAGGGCTCTTGGGTTTCAAAAGCAATTTTCCCTACCTAATTTCCCCTCCAACCCTCCCCCACCCTCCAAATTACATACACATCAGTCCTTCTAGGGTCAAGTTTTAAATCTGCCCTTAGATAACTCCTTAAAACCTTGGGATGACTTCTTTGATCCCCAGACTAACGAAATTTTTACTTTGAAACAAAACAGTTCTCCAGGGAAAGAAAAATCCTTCTTCCACACACATAAGCAAACAATAAAGAATTTAGCCTTAGAACCAGGATTTTAGGATTATAATTATTTTCTACATTAAATACCAATTAACACTATTTACCAAAGTCAATATTTGTTACCTCTCCACAAACTGCAAGTTACTTCAAGACTTAGCAAGCCTTGGGTTACTGAATTGCAAAATACACCATTTGCCCAGAAATGTGTCTTAGTCCCAATGCAAATTTCTTATAAAACATGTGTAATCCATGCTTTAAACAAGCAGCACACACCCACAAAAATCCATTCAATGCAAAGGTAAGTGAAAAAGCTTCTCAAATTAGGCTTTCCTTTACAAACTGGAAGGACATTTACAGTATCTCAGAAGGTAATTGCTTCTTACTTCAGTAAAAATGGCTTTATGTGACTAGAAGAGAGAGTTGGCTTTTTTTTTTTTTTTTTTTTTTTTTTTTTTTTTAGTGCATAACAGTATTCAATTAGAGAACAGGGTGGGAGAGCCCACTCTTAAAATATAACTTAATCACCAGGCACCAGCGCGCAGAAGAGGTCCAAGCACACGAGCTAAAATGGAGCCTGAATTTCCTCTCAGACTGAAAGGGTAGTTGCAGGAGGTCAGGGTCAAGGTCACCAGCAGGGCAGGCTGCAGCTGCCCGACCGCGCTGCACACAACAGAGAGAAGGCGGTCCATCTCCGTCACTGCCTAAACAGATAAATCCCTTCTCCTCTCCTACCCTGCCTCTAACCTCGCCAACATTTTTTTTTTTTTTTTTAAAGCAGGAGGAGATGAGAAGAAAGGAAAATGACCAAATAACCTCACCGCCCTGGTCTTTCGCACACAAACTCATCAGCTCCCAAAGTTGCCATCTAAGGGCAAGTTCGCAGAGAGCACTGAAGCCCATTTTGTCCGAGCAGGGCAAGCCTCCCCCCGACCCCGCGGGGAGTCCTGCCTCCTCTCCTTCCCTCCGCACCCCCCCTCCCCCCAAAAGAGCTGGAAACTGTGGCCGGCCGGCCATGTGCGCGCACACACACACACACACACTCTGCCACCAACTGCTGCGAGTTTTCTGTGAATCGCAGCGCAGAGCCTCCCAACTCGCCCTCCCTGACTCCACCGCCTTCTCTTTCCTCGCACAAAATTCCCCTACACACGCAGCCGCTTGCGAGCGATTTTATGTGCATATATATTACATATGTAATATTATCCTCAGAACCTCTAGCGGGCAGGCGAAGAAAGGACTGCACAGGGGCATTTTTTTTTTTTAAGGAAGGGGAAAAAAAGCACAACCCAAGCTCTGTGCGCCGACTCCAGCGTACTGGGAAGGGGAAAGAAAAGAGGAATGTTTGCGGAGAGGGCTGCCCGCAAGTGCCCTTGCTCGCCACTTTGGCCGCGGCCCGGGTGACACGGAGCCGCGGGGGCGCCCGGCCCGAGCCATACGCGCCTCCTGCCCGTCCCCCGGGCAAGCACAGCCACGGATATTTCGCGAGGGGGAGATCGATCGCGCTGCCTGTCTGCAGCGGAAACGCACACGCTCACACACAACCGGAGCCCGAGACACCATAACCTTAACCCTTCCCCCACCCTCCGTGAACTTCAGGTGACCGACCACGTCGGCCTGACACCCGGGCCGGCAGGCGCTCCGACTCCGCTCCCGCCCCCGGCCCGGGTTTTGCAGGCTCGGACTCCGAGCAGCGCCAAACCGCCGAGAGAGGGGAGCAGCGCGGGGGGAGAGAAGAGAAATTGACCCTCCGTCTCCCCGACCCCTCCCTCTGGCGCCTCCGGCGTCCCCTCCTCCCCCGTCACCCCGCCCCACGCTGCTCCCCTGCCCCCTCCTCCCTGCATTCAAGGAGCCGGGCGGCCCCGGGGGATATTTTTAGTCGCTTCTTTCTCCTTCACTTTTAGCTTTAGCAGCATCTCAGAACACTCAAAGCGGAGAAAGATTGGGGGGTGGGGGCTGGAGAGGGAGTGGGGGAAAAGTTAGGAGTCTCGCAAAGAAAAGCCGGAGAGAGGGCGGAGAGGGACCGGGGTGCGGGTGGAGGAGGGGAAGGGGACCGGGCCGTGCCGGCGGGTGTGAGTCTCCAGTTGCTGTGTGTGGCTGCAGCCGGGGAGGGCTGTGATGCACTTTAGTCCTGGACTCTGCACAGCTCGCGGGGAAGGGGGGTCTGAGCGCCCGAGTCTCGCCCGGCTCCGTCTGCTCCGACTGACCCCGCATTTTATTGCGGCCAGGAGCCCTGCTCCTCCCCTCCCCTCAGCTCTGCAGGGACCTCGCGCGCCGCGAGCCGCCCTGCCTCCTGCCTCCGCCTCGGCGCAGCTCCCGCACCCCACATCCGCCCGCCGCTGCCCGGCCTCGCCCCCCGCCCCGCGCCCCGGCTCGCCCCTTCGCCTCGGCGCCGTGGGATCAGCCGCCCCGCGGCGCGTGTGGACTGTGTGTTTGTGTGCGGTGCCCCCACACCCTCCCCAGCCGCTCCCGCCTCGCCCGCCCCCGACTCCCCTCCTCCGCCGCCGCCTCCTCCACCTCCGCCTCCTCCTGCTCCTGCCCCAGCCGCCGCCGCCGCTGCCGCCGCCGGCTCCGGGGCCGACCAACCCCGGCGCAACCTTTAGCCGGAGACGGACCTCTCCCTGGATCCTGTACCCGGCGGGCGGCCGCGCGCCCTCGCCCCGACACCCCCAAACGCCATGTCACGGCTCCCGGCCCTTCGCGCACCCCGACCCCCGCACCCTCAGGCACTGGGATCCACCAGGAATTTTTTTAAAGATTCCAACCTCTCCCACCTCCCTTCCACCCCCCGATTAAAAAAAAACACACACACAAAAACCGGCATCCACACTACTCCCTTCCTCCTCCGCTGGCCCCCTCCCCCCAGCAACCCGGAGTGAGGAGGGGGAGGGGAAGGAAAGGGGGTAAAGCTCGATCTCAAGGAAAAAAAGAGGGGGGCTGAGAGAAAGAAAGAAAAAGAGAGAGAGAATAGAAAGGGCACGGGGCTGATCATCACCAACATGGCTGCCTCAGCATAGACCTAAACGAGGAGTAACCCGGGCTGTGTCTTTGTCAGTTTCACCTCTGTAACCCTAAACTAATGCAGAAAACAACGGAGGAGGCTGCGGAGGGGAAAGAGGAGAGGGAGGGCGAGAAAATGGCACGAGAGGAGGTGGAGAAGGGATGACTTACGTGAGGGAAGGCGCTTGGGCTGCTCCTGCTTCCTCCTGGGCATTTTCCCCCTTTTCTCACATTCTCCTCCTTGGTTAATGTGAGATCAAATAAACCCCCGTGGGGGCAGAGAGGCAGACACTGGCAGGAGCGGGGAGGTAGTTGGGGGGCGGGCGGGCGGGCAGGGGGAAACCCCTTCTCTTCGGTGTGTACAATGGGTTGAAGCTTGTTTCCTGGAGCCAGAAGAGGGGTTTTCTTCTTTTCTTTCCTTTCCTTTCTTTTTTTTTTTTTTTTTTAATTTTTTGGTCGTGCACCTGGCTTGTCCCCCGAGCGTAATATTCTTCAATGGAAACGGATCTAATAGGTGTGAGTGTGTGTGTGTCCTGAGCTCGCGCGTGTGATGGGAGGTATAAATAAATGAGTGCCGGTGCGGCGGTGTCTATGGCCGCGCTCTGTGTCTCCGAGCCCCTAACACTAATGTCGGGATCAAAGGGCAGCGGCGGCGGCAGCACAGCTCACAGCTCGCTCTCGCTCTCTCTCTCTCCCTCGCTCTCTCTCCTCTCGCGCTCTCTCTCTCTCTCTCTTTCTCTGTCACACACACACTCACACACACGGAGGCACAGACTGAGGGAAAGAGCGAGAGCTAGACACACACACACACACACACACACACACACACACACACACACACACAGCAAAGAGGAAGGTGCCCTAAGGCTCCCAGGGCGGACTCAGCCAGGGATTTGCAACCGCTCTATGTGGAAAGAATGGGGGACGCGCGTGCGGGGGTGGGATGGAGTTCTTCGAATTTATCCCGCTAGTCGCCAAATCGAGGGGGGAAAGTTTTTCCCCACTCTCGAAGCGATTGCTGCATTATCCTTACTGATTTTAAAAAAGGAAATAGATTTGCCTCTTAACTTTCTTTTGTTTATTAAACTACATATTCTTCTGCACAAAATTCTTCAGGGTGTTGTCCCTAAAAGAAAGGCTCTCTTGCTCCATCACCTTAAGCATCTGGAGGTGACCGTCTCCCATATACTCTTAAAAACGTTCCAATAAAAATAATGTTTAAAAAACTAAAAAGATAACATATGGTGAAATCAATAAGTAGGTTGATGGAATAAGTGCCCCGTTTTGGAGTGTCCAGTGGAGTTAAAACTGAAAAATGCTGCCTAAATGACAATTACAGCTTCTTGACAAAGGGTGGGGGTGGGGGGGGTCAATAAGATTAGGTCACCCCTGATGGTTGGCTTAACTGCTACATGATACTCCTACAGTGCATACAGCAATTTTGACTTCTGAAATTTACCTTTTTCCCTATTATAATTCAGGTATATGAAGCTTACACTGAAGCAATTCCAGTTTGCATTATGAGCCCAACATAGCCGTTTTCATTAACTGATACATATTTTCATTACTTTACAAACCACACATCTTTCTTCAAAGAGAGACATGAAGGGAAAAAATAGAATAGGATGGGTCTCACTCTAGCACAAAAGGTACTTGGTGAAAGAGGACTGTTCTCTTTGTGACTTGGAGTCGTTTGGATAAAAGTTCACTCAGAGGTTGTTAATTATTTAAACTCCAAAACCTGCTAGTATAATTGAAGTAAAAATGGTCTGAAGAAGAGTTGTTTCATAAAACTCTCTTTGTAAGAGGAAACTTTGAACTTAAGCAGAATACATTATATGTCATGAGTCAGATGTAGCTACAAAAAAATAAAAAGGTGCATTATTTAAGTACGTCTTCCCTTTTTAGCTTTTTAAAAACTCTGACTCATCATCTCATTATGTTAAATATTTTCTTGCCAATTTTAAAATAAGACTTTTTTATCAAAGAAGGTGGAGGCACGGGGAATGTACAAAACATTAAAATGACACTTATAAGCTTACATGGATAGCTAATGTCTCTTTGAAGTTCTGACTTAATTCTCACAACTCAAGTGGTGTTAAAGACAGCCAATGGGGTTAAAGCCCTATGTACCCCTTCAAAAATAACAGCAAGGCTTTATATTGCACACTTTTATTTGAGAAGCTTAAAAGTGTTGTATCTCCCAAAAGATGTTTTTTTCATTAATAATAAAAATCTCAGGATGACACCCTCCCTGACAACTCCCTTGAAAGATCTAGCTTCCCAAAGACAAGTAATGCCACCTGAAGCAGGTATTGAAACACCTGCTTGAGTTCCATCTAAAACCCATGCAGGAAAACAGTCAAGTTTAAAATGAAGCATCATCCTTAAGCCAATCCTTCCTTGAATGTTGGCTTAAGTAAACCCGTAGTTAAGTCTCCCCATGTTTCAACTTGAAAATTGTGACTATGTTTCAACTCAGATCAAACTCAATTTGCCATGACTTTGACTATTGTCACTAGTGTTGGACTTGAAATTAACATATGAATGATAAATCCAAGCCCATCCATTCCAAGTAGACTGGCTGCCCTGAGTGTGTAGGATCCTGAAACCTAACACCGAGTAAACGGAATGCTCGCAACACTCCACCATTCTCCCTCGGAACCTTTGGCTAGGAGATGGAGGACTATTACTCCGCATAGACACACCATCACCTTTTCCTGAATTGCTATGACTCTTTACAATGCTTAGTACACTGTAATTGAAAACACACTTTAGGCCTTTCCTCAAAGTACAGTACATTTCCTGTGACCTTTTAAAGGCAGGCAGGCAAACGCTGTCAACTTTTAATTATATAGGTGTTCTAACAACAGCCAAAAGCATTATTAAATTGAATTTATTCATACCTCCACCTCTTTCCAAAAAAATCATTTGAAATAGTACACAACAATAGAAAATGGAAATAAGGACAGAACAATTTCTGTTTAAATCTCAGCTTGGTATCTCTCCGCTACAAAGCACGCTTCAAGGGCACTGGTGCCTCACCCTCAATTGCTATATGTTCAGGGAACACAAAACTAATTTTAATGTTTGACTAACCTAAAATATTAGGGAGATAAATAGCTGGCAGTTGCTACAATGGATTTCAAAACTGAATGAATAAATAATTTGGGGAACGTGTGCCTTTTGGATGCATGCATCCATGAGCCATTAACTTAGATTATTGTTGATTGTAGTCATCACATTGGAATATTCTATTTGATTCACCCCAACACCCAAGCTTTTAAAAGCACATTTTATCTTAATAATTTTAGTGCTCTTCACCCCCATCATCATCACCTCTCAAATGTGAGATTAAAATAGATTTTCTCAAAATTTCTAAGATGTTTCATAAATGATCATTCTCACATGAGTGAATTCCATCCTAGCCCAAGTATTGCTAGAGTTAGGTAGACACTTCTTCTAGAATGGTATGTGGTCTGGAGAAGGTCCTTGAGGTCAAAGGTATTTGCATAATAGCATTAAGATGTCATTTGCCCTTTTATCTGTGTTGACATTGACACTGATGATACAAAAGCAATGGGAATAAAATGCTGTACCTTAGCCCTAATCAAGGCAGGGGCAAAAAAGAAAGTATTAATAGTCACTCTCTTCTTTACCACCATGGAGAGAGAGAGAGAGAGAGAGAGAGAGAGAGAGAGAGAGAGAGAGAGAGAGAGAGAGAGAGGAGGTTTATTTAAAAGTATCCTAGTCCTGGCCAGGTGGTTCACTTGGCTGGAGTGATGTCTTATAACCAAAAGGTGGTGGATTCAATTTCCCTTCAGAGCATACCTAGGTTGTGGGTTTGATCCCTCGTCATAGTGCGACTGGGAGGCAACTGATCCATGTTTCTCTCTCACATCAATGTTTTTCTCTCTCTCTCTCTCTCTCTCAAAAAAAAAATCAATAAAACTTATCCTCTGGTAAGGATTGGGGGGGGGGGGCAATGTCCTTGATGGAACAGTAAAAATTATTAACTTTATTAAATCTTGACCCTTGAGTACAAGACTTTGAAATGTTATTTGTAACAAAATGGTAGGAACATATAAAGTATTCCTGCTGCGTACTGAAGTCCATTAGTTGTCTCAAGGAAAATCTCTTCTGAGATCGTTTCAGATAGCTGCTTTTTTCAGGGAATATTATCTTTACTTGCAAGATTGACTGACAGATAAGCTGTGGTTCCTCGCACTTGGGTATTTCTAAAAAAAAATGCATGAAGTGAGACTATAACTTCAAGAGAAACAATTCATGGTATTTTTGGCAATGATAATGTCTGCAGTTACAAATGAAAACTAGAATTTTAGATAACTGGTATCCATCACTATGAGCTTAACAGCTTCCTAAGACTTTTCTGATGAGATTCATGTTGATGTTAATGAAAGTGATTTTCTGATACTTTATCAACATTTTTGAAGAGCTGCACAACTGAGGGAACCATTTTTTTCCCCAAATGACCAGAGCTTGATATTACAAAAACCATGCTGTAGGAAAGGATCCATTCAAAGTACAAGGCCAACTAATGGGTTTTAATGTAAGGGTATTAAAAGTTCATAGATATAATTTCAGATTCCACTTGTCAGTAACTTTTAAGAAACTCCCACTCATCAAATTGAAGAGTATCCACAATTATTTGAAAAGGTTTTAAAATACTCCTCCCTTCCTTCAACAACATATCTATGTGTGGCTTAATTTTCTGTTTCATGTAAGCCTTTAACCAAAGCAACATATCAAATTGAATGCAGAAGCAGACATGAGAATATCTGTCTCCTAGTAACCCAAGCATTATGGAGATTTGCATAAATGTAAAATAAGGCTACTTTTCTTTCAAAAAAATATCATTGTTTTTCATAAGAGTGTATTAACTTGTATTGTGTTTATTATTATTATTTACCTATGAATGAATAAGTGAATATTTTTAAAAGCCCGCAGTTGTAAGATAGGACATATCAGACATAACCCATATACATGAAATTCTTTGGGGCCTTCAATAACTTTTAAGTGTATAAAGGTGTCCCGATTTAAAAGGTTTGAGAACCACTGCCCTAGAAATTAATTGAGAGGCAGTGAAAAAGAAAAAAAGAATATATATGGGTGTTTTACTAGAAGTCTTGAAATCCAATTGTCAATATGATTACACTTCTAAAATAAAGCCACCTTCGCTCCAAGAACTGAGAGCTGGTTTCCTGTGCCCAAGTTTGGCTTCCCTTATGAGACACAGAGAGGATGTATTAGTCAGGGTTCTCCAGCAGTGATATATTCTCCAGAGCCAATAAAACTGTTATTAATTAGTTACAGGGATTTGTTCATGAAGTTATGGAGGCCCCGAATTCTCATGATCTGCCATCTGCAAGATAGAGAACCAGGAGAGCAGCGGTGTAATTCAGTCCAGATCTGAAGACCTAAGAATCAGAAGGTTGAAGGTGTAAGACCTGGTCTGAGACCAAAAGCCTGAGAAGGAACTCCAATGCCTAAGGACAGGAAAAGATGAGTATCTCATCTCAATCCAGGGTGAATTTGCCCCTCCTCTGCCTTTTTTGTTCTAGTCAGACCTTCAATGGACTGGGTGATGCCCATCGCGTTGGTGAAGGTGATCTTTACTCAGCCTATGGATCCAAATACGAACCTCTTTTGGAAACACCCTCACAAACACATCCAGAAATAAGATGTTACTGGCAATCTAGGCATCTCTTAGCACAGTCCAGATGACCAAAAAATGAACCATCATAGAGGAGACGTAGGTGTTCAGCATGTCCTGTTGGTACAGGTTGTCCAGCCATGCAGAGAGGCTGGCTAGTCTGTACAGAAAGCCCACGCCTCTTCCAGCTTCAGACCCTTTAGGAGGATAAAACCAGTGAGGGTCTCTCTCTTTCCCAGGGCCTGAGCTACTGCCTCAAGAGTTAAGATAGGGACACCCTTTCCCCCAAAGAGCTCCAAGTCTGACATTTTAAATAATGAGTGCCTGTCCCAAAGTAGAGATATGGGTCTGGCGTCTCTCCTGGCCTGGACCTCACGTGCTGTAAATCAGTATCTGGTGACGATGACCAGCCATCATTTACAGAGGGGGAGGCTTTTGCTGTAATTTGTACTTGTGTTCTTAGGAGGCGAGGGCCTGGCTGGGATCAGCAAGTTTTGTTACAACTTAGATACATCATGCCTTCAAAAGTAGTGGATGTGCCAGCATGTGACCAGACAGAGAACCTGGCAAAGGAAACGCTTCTGGCATTTTGGGTTTCTTTCACCCAAATTCATGTGCTTGGGTTCTAACATCCTCCTGCTAGTTCTTCAACTCCATACCATCTCAGAATCCACGTTGCATTTATATGGTAAGTTCCCCATCACTGTGGTCCTCCTTTTCCTCACCTGGTCCTTCCTGTCAGCTCTAACGATGGCATCATCCAGTCCTTCCTTATTTATTTTAAACTTGAACCCCAACTGAGACTAAATTCTTGTCTCCCAAGCCTCATTTGCTATAATTCTTAGCATCTCTATCAATTCAGATTCCCTGCACCATTTTTTTTGTTGTTGTTTTTAATCTGCATGGATGAAAACTCCCCTGAGCAGCTGCTCCTCACTTCATGCATTTTTTCCAACTGATTTGTCTGGTCGCTTCATGTATTTTTTTGCTGCCTGACCCAGTCACCCTCTGACCTACCTCAAATCATACTGCTGTTTCCTCACGAGTCCCCTGTGCATTGTGGCTTCTCTCACAGCCCCTCTCTCGAGCTGCAACCACTCTGATTGGGTTTCTTGACAGTGTCTATCTTTCCCTTTGTCAATCTGCTCTTCATCTCCTTCCCCGCCTTTGAGGCACCCACCCAGGGCATCTGGGCAAGGTTGTTTACCCAACTCACATGCTAAGCAACTCTTCCTTAGATTGCAGCATTGTGTGGCCTAATTTAAGAATAACAAAGCACAAAATCATCACACACCAAGAATCATGATTTTTGTTGATCAGCAAATAAAATGGGGGTGAAAGCCAATCAAAAAGCTTCCTGTGGGTTTTTCTTAAACTCTTAGCTCCATGATTCAGATCTTTGCCATCTGGAGTCATGCCAGTCTGCCTCCCTCCATTTTTGCCAGATCTGATGTACTTGGATATCTCATGGGAGGTCAAACCAAGTTACCTTGAGCTCCAACTGTGTCTTTTTGGTTCTAGACAGGTTGGCTATGCCTTTTTATTGGATTCAAAGTCCTTTTATATAAAATAGCAAATGATAATGCCATGGGAGTTAACTATTCTATGTTTCCTCTTTTCCATCATTTAATCTCGTACTTTAATAATTCTAATAAGAAAGGGAAACAGAGCTTCACGTGAGAATCATGGAACTTTATGACCAGAAGGTGCTGGCAGATCACTTAGGTTAGCCCTGGTATTTCACCCATGGGGAACCGAAGGTCCTGAAACCGTGGTCGTAGCTGAGCTCTGACGAGTGAACCTGCCATTCCAGAAAAGTAGAGCTGAAACCTAAGATGATGTAAAGACATACCTGTTCATCCTAATGGATTTAAACAAACCAATTTTGCAAACCAGAACTTAGAAGCATTTGATATAGCAACATACAAAATTAGGGAATTGAAGGCTTTCAAATATTGCACATAGAAAATTCAGCATAGATTTGATATTATTTTACTAGCTTCTGGAAGGTTCTTTTAAATGGGAATAAAAGGTAGCTATGGAGCTAGAGCAAAACCTTTAAAATTTTTTTAAAATCACAAACCACAGAGATAAACTCTATGCTACGTATATAGATACTATTGCTTCAACATTGGAACCTCTTAACAAAAAGTAGGAGAGGGGAGGTGTTGCATCTCCCGAGCAGAAACCTTGCAGACATTTCAGAATAAAATGTTTATAGCCACCTGCGTGAAAAGAGCGCTTCTGCAGCCAACGTCAGCTCCATTCCGGTGTGAGCCGGCGGCACACTTAGCCCTGGCCAGTTGTCTGACAAAAGTCTGTCAGTGGAGTTTGTAGTTACCTTGGAAGGATGTCAGTGTATCAGTGCACATCTATTACATTTAAAGCACCAACCCAGTTCCCAACAGCAGGTCAACAGGGTCATTTTCACAAGGGAAGGATGGGCGCTCTTACAGCAGCAGCTTCTGAGACCTCACCCTCCTCTGCACTGCACTCAGGAGTCGCTGTCAGAGGGACATGGGGAGAAATAGAACGTCAGGAACTGTTCAGGACAAAAAAAAAAAAAAAAGATAACAACAGGAAGGAACAGAATGGGTAAACTACAATACACATACTTGTCCTGGGATCTGAACACAACTGGTTCAGCGAGTGTCTCTCAGTAAATAGCCCCTGGTGAACGGATTAACAAGTCAGTCAGGAGACACTCTCCGGGAAGGGCTGCACTGCAGACACTGTGTTGTGTGAGGGCCTCACAGACCAAGGCTCCTTTGGCACCTGCCTTCCTCCCATAGAGCACAGAAGCCTGGCTGCCATGGGCTTCCTTCTAAAGATGTCCACAAAACAGGCAACCGGCATCGCGGGAATGACACTTTCCAAAGGGCATGCCTCTAGAAATGTGCACCCCAGGAGGTGCAAGCTCCACTTGTGCCAGGTTGGTTGTTGTTTTAGAGAAAGGTTAGGTGGCTGATGGCTTCTTCTTCTTCTTCTTCTTCTTTTTTTTTTTTTTTTTACATAATCCAACCCCTCCAAGGGTTTGCTGCTTTGTAGTGTGTCCACAGGAAGCTTTGTTGTAACTTTTGTATAATATAAGTGGTTTTGTTTAGCACTGTTTCTGTCTGGTGTCAACATAGTTACATACGGAAGGGGAGAGAACATACTGTCTCCGCCAAGGTTAATTCATATAAACCACGTCTCTCTTCACTTGATGGCTGGGGAAAGCAAGGCAGGGCCCAGGCACGGAATTGCTCAGGGTGGTGTGTCATGAGATCACTTTCACTTGGGGCTGTAGAAATGTTCATTCTATGACTGGTGTTCTCCTTCAGCCCCAGTGACCTCCCTGCACCTATCAGGCACAAGCCACAAGGAACAGAAGGGCCATGTATCATGCCCTAGAGGCCGAGAGACTCCAGCTTTGTCTCACAGGGAAGGAGTAAACCCAGATGCCGTGAACTCTCCCCAGGAAATTTTACTTCCAGTTCCCCAAAAGACAAAAGATGAGCTCCCAAATATATATATCAATTGTTACGTTATTAAGGAGAGCCAAGTAATCTCTAAAAGTAACCAGAACATAGACCAGCAGACCCCGAGGCTGAGTTTCCTGGGCTCTGTTGGAGTTGCACTGTGCAGGTTCTTCAGCCTTCGCCTCCCCCAGGTCCCCTCCCTCTTCTGTGCCCCAGGAGCTAACCGCCAGTGACCGCAACACCCAAGCTCCCTGGCTGGCTTGACACACAGATGGGTTCAGCCAAAAGGAACTACTGTAGGAGGGAAAAGAGATATTTCTTCTTTCCTCTCTCCTGCTTTGAGGCCTTGTGTCTGGCTGTAATTCTGTCCCTCCATGAATTCTTGGCCTCAGGATACATGACTTCCTCCTCTTGTTACGTCAGCCCTAGAGGTGGTAATGGCCTGCCACCTTTGTGAGTGTCTGGGTGCCTCACCAGCCCCCATTTGTTCCCAGAACCTTACCCACATCTGTAAGTAAGTAGTCCCTTCCTTAAAGGCTCTGCCTGCGAATCATCTGACAAGAATTCTGTTCACTACCTGGACCTACACTGATCCAAGCTCCTTTCACTCATTCACCAAATATTTAATGAGTATTGTTCTGTACTGCACAAGCCACTGGGGATGCCATAGTTGAGCAAATAGAGATCTTATCCCTGACCGTGTAGCGTTTGCAGAACTCCAGGGCTTATTTTAGTTAACCCTTCTTTGTCATTTCCCATAAAACTAAAATGGTTGGGTTTGTGGGTTTGTTTTTTTAACCTGTAAAGTACAGAAATTCTCCAGGCCAGCTGAGAACTCTGAGAACAGAGAATGAGACTACGCGAGAAGTAGTAATAGTGCCCCCCCCCCCGTCCCCAATTATAGACACGCAATTAGTATATCCTAAGGACTGAATTGTGTCTGCTGAAATTTCATATGTTGGAGCCCTCCCCTCCCCCAACGGGATGGTATTTGGATGTGGGGCCTTTGAGAGGGAATCAGGTTTGCATGAGGCCATGAGGGTGGTGCCCTCATGATGGGATAACACGCACACACGTGCGCACCCACTCCTAGATGGTACAGCCTACTACTCACCTAGGCTATACGGTGTACCACTGTCATATTTGCAATATGCAGTCTGGCGGTGACTGAAATGTTATGCAATGCATTCCTGCATATGTACCTATATATATCTGAGAAAGGATCATGTGAGGACTCAGGGACACACAGCCATCTGCAAGCCGGGAAGAGAACCTCCCCAGAACCCGACTTGGCAGCCTCATCTCAGATGCAAAGCCTCCAAAACGGAGAGAAAATTAATTTCTGTTCTTTAAGCCATTCGGTTTATGTTATTTTGTTATGGTCGATCCAATTAACTAATATAGTAGATGATTTAAAAAACCAAAAACAAAAACCAAGAGAATCATTTGCCCAAAGGAAAGTCTTGTTCCCCCAGGATCTAGGACGGTTCCATGCTCCGAACAGCATAAGCAAAACTGCCCAGCGAGCAGTGTTTTTCTCCAGAACCAGTCTCTTCTGTCTCCTCTGTCCTTTCTCCTACCCCCATTGTAGTACGTTAGGTGTCTGTGTGCACTCTCAGCAGCACCCAGAAATAGCCACTGTGCTGCCCGCCAAACCTACCCTCTCCTGATTACTGCGGCCCATAGTCCTTCTTCATTCAAAATATAACTGCTCCTCCCCCCACCCCACTCCCACTTTTCCCATGACCATCTCATGCTTTTATCCCTCCCAAATGATAGCCAATGGAACGATAAGAACTATTCCTCTCCCCACTCTTATTGTCCACATTATTGAACTATATTGCTATTTTTTATTTTAAAATTTAAAAACAATAAGTATATTAGTTACTACATGCCCATGTCGTCAGCAGTACAGGTAGCTTGTTCTCCTGTGTGTTTTTTTCAACAGGGATATATATATATATATTTGCCAGAAAGTACAACAGGGAACAGGGCCGTCTTTCTGGAATGCTCCTTTCATACAAATGTTTGTTGGGGGAAAATTAAGCAATTTAACTTTCAAATAATTTAAAACACATACTTTTAGGGAGCTAGGTTTGGATGTACCATGCACCTTGGTTTTTCTCCTGGAAAATGGGGGTAATGGTAGCACTGTTCTTACCCTGTAAGATGGGCCTGGGATTTCAATGGTTCTTGTGTGTCAAGCCCTGAGCACAGCAACTGCTCCTGATGGCATGAACTGTGCCCTGAGGGCCAAACTCTGCGTGCATTTTAAGTAAAAATGCAAGGTTTCAGAGAAATTTTGCCCAGAAACCTTTTCTGGCTCCATCCCTAGATTCCCAGAGGAGGAGTTTTCATTTTCTTTGGCTACTAGAGGAAAAGTTTGAATATATTACCTCTGTTTTCTGGATTCCCCATACTTTACCCCAGAGCAGTGACTTTAATAGCAGAAACTTTAGGCATTGCAGCATTCATTCAGTTATAAATTTCACTTATAAAACATTTATTGAGGTTTTCATGATTTGATTTGTTTTAAACCAACCTATTCTCCCTCCTCCACCCCCACTATTGTGCCTGAAACAAAATAAATGACCCAGTATTATTTGGCATTCATCTGACATAAATCATAACCCACATTGGATTACTTTCAAGTCTACATTGTGGTCCTACAGAAAAGTATAGTCTGAACAAGGACTACTCTTTCCCTTTTAACACTTCTCGGTATCTAAAACAGATAAGCAAGCAAAATTTAAAAAACAAAACATGCAAAACAAAATTTATTTTATAAACCTGGACTTTCTCTGATTTCAGAGGAAAATTTTTATACCAAACAAAACAAAGCCTACATATACAAGTTTTGATAATGTTTAACCAAATCTTAGGTTGGAATCTTACCCTTGAAAGGACTAAAGTCACAAGACAAGTTGAGTTGTCTCGATACGCTATGAATGAATGAATGCTTTTAATTACAGGTCTAAGTGCCTGTGTCACTGTTAGTTCCTACAGGTGAAACTGCATTCAACTCACCACAAAGTATACTCGATACATAATAATAGCATTGCAGGCATAATAGTGGCCAATATCTTACATCCCCTATGCTTTGGGTATGCAGTATGAAAAAGTCCATGGTCCCTGCTGTCATAGAACAAATATCTTCATGTCTAGTCATGATCCTATTTGTAAAAGGCTCTACAGATAGCACTTTAGATTTTACCCATTACTTTTGTTTAAAAATTAATAAAACAAAATAATTCAGTCTATGAACATTGGGAAAATGATAAATGTGATAATGTCTCTTATTTCAGATGCTTTGGTCAAAGAGCTTGTATCTGATTGAAAGCTCTTTAAGTACATAAATCACCTAAATTTCACCAGTCATGTATAATTGAGTAGCTTGTCTAAATGGACAACAGGGGCTGGGGAAGGGCAGTGAGGGCACCGCCTGTTTCTCTACTCCAGGGGCTGTGGACCCTTTAGTGGATATCTTCCCATCTTTCAAAAGAAGCAGGAAATACACATTTTGTTGAGAAATCTCCAAGTAATGGGACATATACAGCATACCAAACGAAATACATCTGAAGGTCAGATCCGTGGATCACCAGTTTGCAATCTCCCCTCTATATATGCATAACTCCCAATTATTGTAACATATACTCTGATCTCTTCTTATCTCCATTGGATCAAAAGGTAAGTAAGGCCCTCAAGTACTGTCATGTGTCATAGATTCATAGACTCTCACTTTTGGAAGTGGGTTATCACTCTAGTCTAGTTTTCCACTTGATTATTCCCAGTAATGAGGCAGACTCTAGCTGGGCAGGACTTATTGTAAGAGAGTTCTTCCTTAGAGTCAGTCAAAATCTATCACTTCCTTTCACACCCTTTAGGATGGCTATTATCAAACAAACAGAAACTAACAAGTGTTGGTTAGGAAGGAGAGATTGGGACCTTTGGGCATTGCTGATGAGAATGTAAAATAGTGCTGCCAATGGGGAAAATAGGGAATGTAAACCAGTGCTGCAGTATGGAAACCAATATGGTGATTCCTCGAATAATTAAATATAGAATTAGCATATTATCCAGCAATCCCACGTCTGCATATATACACCGAACCATTGAAAGCAGTGATCCTATACACCCATGTTCATAGCAGCATTATCACAGTGGCCAAAAAGTGGAAGCAATCCAAATGCCCATTGGTGGTTGAATGGTGGTATTTACACACAATGGAATGTTATTCAGCCTTAGAAAGGAAGGAAATTCTGACATATGCTACAACATGGATGAAACTTAAAGACATTTATGCCAAGTGAAATAAGCCAGACACCAAAGGACAAATATTATATGATTCTACTCACATGAGGTACCTAGGGTAGTCAAACTCACAGAGATAGAAAGTGGAATGATGAATGCCAGGAACGGTGGGGAGGACGGGATGGGGAGTTATCGCTGGATACAACACTTCAGTTTGGGAAGACGAAAAATTTCTGGAGATGGATGGTGGTGAGGGCTGCACCACAACAAGAATGTGCTTAATGCTGCTGAACTGTACGCTTAAAATTGGTTAAGATGGTAAATTTTATGTTTTGTATATTTTACTACAATAAAAAAATATATATATAAAGAGATATCTATCATTTCCACTCTCTGCTCTTTCTTCTGCCTTCGGAAGCCATACCGCACAGGTCTGTTCTTTTACATGACTATCCTCCGAATATTGGCAGAGAGCAGCCCTGGTACTTCCCAGACTTCCTTTTCGAGTCCTTGCGGCCCTCCTCCGAGTCCTCCCAGTCCCTCTGTGTCCTGCACTCAGGCCAGGACATGGCACGCATGCACAGGGGAACGGGAAGATGCCTTTCTGCTCTACGTGCAGACTTTCAGGAGGCTGCCTCCCAGGGCATGACTCAAGTGTTTTAGGTTTTATCTCATTTTCTTCTGTGCCTCCAGTATCATGAACGTGGCTCATTATTTGCAAATGACAGATAACCTTCAAAGGAAAGAAGCAGAGAAAAGGAGACACACAGGACTGTTATTGCCTCATCAGACGTCGTCAAAGCCGATCTATAAAGCACTACTTTAATTCCTTCCTGAGTTCTGGAACTGCACAGACAGAACTGAATTTTCACTGAAATTAACCTGCACTTTAAAAAGACCCTAAAAGAGCACTAACCGGTTTGGCTCAGTGGATAGAGCGTTAGCCTGCAGACTGAAGGGTCCCAGGTTTGATTCTGGTCAAGGGCATGTACCTTGGTTGCGGGCACATCCCCAGTGGGGAATGGCCAGGAGGCAGCTGATCAATGTTTTTCTCTCATCGATGTTTCTAACTCTCTATCCCTCTTCCTTCCTCTCTGTAAAAAAAATCAATATAATATATTTTTTTAATTTAATTTTATTTTTATTGTTTTAAGTATTACAAATAGTAGTACATATGTCTCCTTTTTTTCCCCTTTGATCTCCCCCCGACCTCCCCTACCCCCCAGGACATTCCTTCACCTGCCCACCCTCCCCCCCCCGCCCCAGTGTCTTATATCCATTGGTTGTGCTTATATGCATGCGTACAAGTCCTTCGGTTGGTCTCTTACAGCCCTCCTCGCCCAACCACCCCTGTCTTCCCAATGTAGTTTGACAGTCTGTTCAATGCTTCTTTGCCTCTGTATCTTTTTCCCACCATTTCTTTCCTTTAAAAAGTTTTGCCTTTGCAGACTGGAAATAAACATATAATAACAAAACAAAACAAAAAAATGTTTGAGTCCCAATTTCAATGTCCAACAGTTCCTTATGTGTACATGTCAGCAGTGATATCTGGATGGTGGGCACATGGTGGCAATGCAGGTCCGACCCTCTCTGGTTTGGTCCTAGGTAACCTGCAGCGGTGCACAGCTGCTGACTGCTCCCATGGCAAGGCATTGTCAGGGTCTTCCATCTCTGGACTGTTTTTTCCTCTTGTCTTCATGGTTGGAGCACTCCTGTCAATTCCTCTCTGTTGCAGGAATCCATCTGGTCTTGGGGTTGTTTAAAAATAAAAAAATTAAAAGACCCTAAAGGGACTGTCTGGTTCATGATGGGCTTTCCCGTCTATCAGGAGACTCTGAAAGATGCTGAAACAAAACCTTTTTTTTTTTTTTACCTTTTTTTTATTGTTTTAAGTATTACAAATAGTAGTACATATGTCTCCTTTTTTTCCCCCATTGATCTCCCCCCGACCTCCCCTACCCCCCAGTACATGCCTTCACCTGCCCGCCCTCACCGCCGCCCCAGTGTCTTATATCCATTGGTTGTGCTTATATGCATGTGTACAAGTCCTTCGGTTGGTCTCTTACAGCCCCCCTCGCCCAACCTCGCCTGTCTTCCCGATGTAGTTTGACAGTCTGTTCAATGCTTCTTTGCCTCTGTATCTTTTTCCCACCATTTCTTTCCTTTAAAAAGTTTTGCCTTTGCAGACTAGAAATAAACATATAATAACAAAACAAGATAAAACAAAAAAAATGTTTGAGTCCCAATTTCAATGTCCAACAGTTCTGAGTCCCCGTTTCAATGTCTAACAGTTCCTTATGTGTATATGTCAGCAATGATATCTGGATGGTGGGCACATGTTGGCAATGCAGGTCCGACCCTCTCTGGTTTGGTCCTAGGTAACCTGCAGCAGTGCACAGTGCACCACTGCAGGTTACCTAGGACCAAAACCTTTTTTTCTCTTCACCTTGCCCCCACCTTTCCTGACACTTTTACTACTGAAAGGTAAATGTAATCTTATAAGTTTAAAAGTTAAATTTCTAGTAAGGGCTCCTCCTACCTTTAGTTATCAATAACAAGCCAGGTCTGTCCTCCTTCCCGTAACACTCTCCCTAACCCTAAAATACAGGGACCCTTTTTGCATTATTTCCATTTTGGTATTTGCCTATACAGTAGAATGCAATAAGAAGTGATTCCTAAAGAAGCTCTGACAAAATCCGTGAGCCCTTTTGACCTCACAGACTTTAAGCTACCCCAACTTATTTTCTTCCAAGAAGAGAGGCAGAAAAAAAAAGGGTTTCTTGCTCAAACAGCCAGCTTTGCAAAGGTCTGGGGGTTGCTGGGAGTTCCCGTCTTGCTGGCTCAGGCTCCGGTTCCGCTGGGTCATGTTAAATATGAGAGTGCACACAAGAGAAGGCAGATGACCTCAATTGTCTCAACAGGATGTAGGACAGCGAAGGGGTGCTTCAGCAAGTGGCCCGGGCCTTCACTATTAAGTGCTTTAAATATCACTGGTATTAGTAAATGAGCAGCTACAAGCAGTGTCATAACTTTATGAGTTCACAACACAATGTGACAAATCTTCCTTGAAATATTGGTGGTGGCTGAGGGATTCCTCAGTGCGCAGAGTATGGACATGAGGCTGATGAGCCAGCCAGAAAGGTCATTTGTCACTCAGCCAAAGTCCATCCATGGGTAGGAGCATTATTACTTTTCATTATTCACTATAATGACAATGCATGCTTTCATGGCATTTGAATATTGCAAAGTGCCTCTACATTGTTCTCGGCTATTCGACCCCGCAGTGGAGCAGGTGGAAGGTCAGAAGGAAACCACCGAGCTTTAGAGGCCACAGAGGCTGATCTCGAGACTCGCGTGGAGTTGGTGCCCATGAGCAGTCATTCGTTTATATTGCTGGAAAGTGAAAGTGCTGATAATAGCGGCTTGCTTGAAATGGCCAGAAATGTTCAATGTGCTCACTGCAGACTTCAAAGTGTCAAAAATTCTGAGCACTCAGGTTTTTTCTTTGCTACCCCTTTCCCTTTTACTACCCACTCCCCAACTCCAAACTCTAAGCCAGGACCTGAGGCTCGCCCTGTCTGGGATAGCTCTTCTACACTGAGTGGCCAGATT
This sequence comes from Corynorhinus townsendii, assembly GCA_026230045.1. Classification (NCBI taxonomy): domain Eukaryota; kingdom Metazoa; phylum Chordata; class Mammalia; order Chiroptera; family Vespertilionidae; genus Corynorhinus; species Corynorhinus townsendii. Next base: position 118,259,880 of record JAPDVU010000006.1, on the reverse strand, counting down.
ATTATGATCTCTGAACGCATAATAATCTGGCCACTCAGTGTTTATCCTATATAATAAAAGGCTAATATGCAAATTGTCCCCTCGACCAGGAGTTCGACCAGCAGGCAGGCCAGCCAACCGCCCATGTCCCCTCCCCCTGACCAGGCTGGCCGGATCCCACTCATGCATGAATTCATGCACCGGGCCTCTAGTATATGTATATGTATATGTATATGTACATATATGTTTATATGTATATGTATATATGTGTGCATTCAGAGATCATAATAATCTGGCCACTCAGTGTATATTCCTTCCTTATCTAGTATGTAAAGAAAATACAAAGTGTGCACAAAGGAAGAAGGACAATTCGTTCTTGCTCAAATATCCAATTTTACGGAGGATTTCAGAAAGACCAAGCCATGGGGCAGCCGCCAGCTCTCCCTCCCATCCAGGCCCTGCTCAGGGTTTTCCATCATTTTTGGCATTTCCCTAAGCTAGTGCACACCACCTTGCTCTGCAATTATGCAAGGTTGCTGGGACTGAGGCTTTGTATCCCTCAGGCCTTCTTTTTTTATTTATTTTTTTTAAGTTTCTTGTTGTAAGAACCCGTAACATGAGATCTACCCTCTTAACACCTTTTTAAATGTACAACACACTGCTGTTATCTGGAGTCACAGCAGATCTCTAGAACTTATTCATCTTCCTCAACTGAAACTTTATGCCCGTTCATTAGCATGTCTCCCCTCTGTGCTCCTCATCACCTGACTACCACCATTCCATTTTGGGAGTCTGTATGTTTTCCTATTTTAAATACCTCATATAAGTAGAATCATGCAATTTTTGTCCTTCTGTGGACACGCTTAATTTACTCAGTATAATCCTCAAAGTTTACCCATGCTGTGACATATTATAGAATTTCCTTCTTTTTTAAGGCTGAATAATATTCCACTGTGCACATATACCACATTTTCTATATCCATTCATCTGATGAGGAAATTTACTTTAGGTGTTCCTTGGCTATTGCGAATAATCCTGTAAAGAATATAGATGTGTTAATATCTCTTCCAGATACTGATTTTAATTCTTTGGGATAAATACCTAAAAGTGCGATTGCTGGATCATATGGTAGTTCTATTTTTAATTTTTTGAGGAAGTTTCCTGCTGTTTTCCATAGTGGCTGCACCATGTTACATTCCTACCAGTAGTGTGCAAGGACTCAAATTTCTCCCCATCCTTGCCGCCATGCTAACAGGTGTGAGGCATATCATTAAAACAAAATTAATGCCCTGCCTCTTTTATATCAGGTGTGATATATCATTGTGGTTTTGATTTGCATTTCTCTGATACTAGTGACAGTAAGAATCTTGTCATCTATCTGTTGGTCATTTGTACGTCTTCTTTGGAGAAATGCCTATGTAAATCTTTAGCCTATTTTTAATTGAATTATTATTTACTTTTGAGTTATAAAATTTCTTTATATATTTTGGAAATTAAGCTCTTACCAGACAGTTGGCAAATATTTTCTTCTATTCTATCAGTGGCCTTTTCACTCTGTTGCTTGTTTCCTTTGCTCAGCACCACCTGGCTTCTAAGAGCAGGTACTGAGCACTCAATACATTGTTGCTGAATCAAAAGGACTGACTAGAAAGAAGAGAAAGATACAAAAGATTCTGTAGACATGTAAAGAGCTTATGTTTCCACAGTGGATTGCACAGGATTCCTGAGGAAGGTGTCAACAAAGTGGGGAGCCCTTACCAGGGAACATCGTCTGAGAGTACAAGAGAATCATTTTAGTGTGCAAAAGGAGAGCTTATAAATATAGCAGCCTTCTAGCAATGGGTCTCTGGAATAGCAGGTACCACTCTTCTGGTTGCGAAATTCTCTCTTCAGGAAAAAAGAGACCTATTAGCTCTTTGAAAAGTCCATGGATGCCCAGCTAGCATGGCTCAGCGGGTGAGCGTCAATCTATGAACCAGGAGGTCACGGTTCAATTCCCAGTCCGGGCACATGCCTGGGTTGCAGGCTTGATCCCTAGTGTGGGGCTTGCAGAAGGCAGCCAATCAATGATCCTCTCATCATTGATGTTTCTCTCTCTCTCTTTCTCTCTCTCTTTCCCGCCCCCCCCCCCCCCTCCTTTCCTCTCTGAAATAAATAAAAACCTATTTAAAAAAAAAAAGTCCAGGGACAGGCTTGCTGCAGGCCTTCTGGGAGTTAGAGCTCTACCAGCCTCATTGGGCTGTGCTGTTCCCTCTTCTCAGCTCCTCCTCCTGCTGCCCTGGCCTTCATCAAAGCCTCCACATTGTAGCAAAACAACAGCTCTAACCTCTCTCAAATCCAGCAAGGAAGAAAGAGGTTCTCTTTCCCAGAAGTATCTGTTGTGTCTCGCTGAACTTTATTGGCTTTGATTCCGTCATCCACTTACCTTTGGCCCAGTGACAGCACCTCGGAACAGTGCGATGATGCACTGACTGTCTGAGGCCGGGGTCACCTAATAGGATGACGCATGGTGTGTGTGTGGCAGGAGGAGGGACAGTGGGATACCCCCAGCCACAGGGAGTGAGGAGGAATGGAGTGGGGTTCCCCTAACCACAGTTACAGGAAGTAGGGACTATGGATGCTGAGTGGCCAAAAAATAAAAATGTCCACTACTCTTGGCTCCAGAAAGAAAGTGTAATGGATTGGTCTGGAATCAAAGGCCTGGCATTGAACTAAGAGGTTGCAGGGAAGTATGCTAAGTATTGGATTCCCTAAGGACAATGAGAAAAGATCATTAGCCAATATGGAGGAAAATTAGATTCTCTTCTTCACAATTCTTGTGTCTTGTTATGTAAGCAATTTCTATGATCTAAGAAATACGGGAGGTGTCCGTTTTATTGCAACATTAAAAAAGGAAAAGAGGCAGGGCATTAATTTTGTTTTAATGCAGCTTTGGCCTTGAGCCACGGATGTGGGTGTGGGTGAGCAGAGAATCACCTGTCTTCATGAAAGGGAAGGGAGCTGTCCCCTGGGGAAGCTGCTGTAGAGGCAGAGTAGGTGATTTTAATACAGCTGTTCTAACCAGATTATCTGAAGTAAGTCATTTCTGTGTCTCAGAGAAGCGGAGTAAATGCCCGATGACTTCCTACCTGGGCTGAAGTATGAGGCAGGAGAGCTTGGTAGAGGTCTCATTTCATTGCATCTTATTGTATTTAGTACAAAGAGGAGACGGGTTTTCCTCCAGCCCCTCTAGGAGCCAGAGGCCACTCACAAGAGCAGATGTCCCTTCCTTCAGGCTCTGGTCAGAGGAAAGAGGATGTCCGTATCCCTGGAGAGGCCGCCCAGAATTGAGATGTCTGCTCACCTCTCCGCCTGCTCTATGGCGAAACCCACTTAAGACCAGAGCAAACAGACAGACGCTCCATGCTCCTTTCTTCAACACTGTGCACAGCTGCTCCCCTGGAGTAACATGTCCCATTGAGCCATTATTGGAGTATTTTGCTCCTTCAGAGGAAAGAGAAAAAACACAAAACAACACAAGTAAAATAAAATATTTAATTCAAGTCTACCCTATTTCATTGCCATACTTGTTTTTTCTAATGAAAAAAAGAAAGTATTTTCTGTCTTATACTTAAAATGTCACTGTAAAAGCAACAAAAATTAAAATTCAGTAAGTGTGCTCCTTTTAAAGAGGGGGGCAGCTGCTGGGTAGAGGCTGTGCTTTATGCTGGAAAAAAAACACACACACCAAAAAACCCAGACACAAAAAAACATTGAAACATGATGATAGCTAGTTCTGTTTTGTTTTGACCAACTAAACTGTCACAAGATGTTTTACTTCTTCTGCTTCCTTCCTTCCTTCACTTAAAAGAGAGAGTGTGCATATTTGATTAGTTGACTAGATTTATACACTACATACTGATTTCCTCCTCCTTGGACTGGGTTTGGGGCGGGGGGGAGTCTTTAGAATCTTAGACATGGACTTATAATCTGATATCATGATTTGAGCATCAGTTAGTAAACCCAGTGAGCCTTCTCTGACACAAGCCTTCCTTGTCTTTCACTTTCACTTTGTTTTACTCCTTGTCATTCCCCAATCTTTATCCCACCCTCAACATCACTGAAAGGAACTTAAGAGATAAAGTGATGGCTTCAGACTCAGAAGCAAGAGGACATAAAAATCTTGACACCAATCCAGATAATGCAGTTAACATCCATCTTTGCCTTCCCTTGAATGAATAAATGCAAGAATGAACAATATTCTATCCTACATGCTAATATTGAACTTCCTCCATCCTGATAGTCCACCAGTGTTGCTATTCCCATGTCCATTAGCAGGATTTCACTGTGACCTTTTACCCAAATGCATCCTTCTGCAATCTGCCTTTTGCCACAGAGAATTCCCTCCATCCCATTTTACATTTTTAATTTGGTCCCTTATTTAATCAGTTTAACTGAAACCTGAATTTCTGTACCTTCTCCAACAGAGGCCACTCTTCTTGCTTATGGCCTGAGAAGTAGGGTTCCCTTCCCTGAACTCTGCTAATTGCAGGCAGCATTTCCACCAACTTCTCTTCAGAAGTTTACCATTCACTTCTGCCAGCCTCTTTTCATTTTCTCCATCATTTCTTATCTTGCAAACTCCCATCTTCCCCAGTGACTTCAGATCTGGGCTCCACATACTGTCAACATCCACTGGTGTTCACATCAACCATATCACAGCCCTTCCGTCTCTTGACCTCTTAACAGCATCTGAGACAGGAGATGGTCCCGGACTCTCAGCTCCTCAGATCTCCAGCGCCCGTGAGTGGGCATAGTAAGCCCTCCCACAGCCTGAAACTAGTGCTGGGTCTGAAACTAGAAGCTTCAAGGTGAGTTCTCTCTCTGCCATTCACGATTTGCGTGAGCATTGGGGAGTCACCTCACTTCTCAGAAATTTGAAATTGGGAAGATAATCACACATCTTCTAGACCGATTGTGAGGATTCAGAGAAAATGATGCACACATAAGCATAAAAATACCATGCAAATGTTATATCTTTTCACTTCTGTTAAATAATATGACATTTTAGAGGGAAAGGACCTGGATGAAAGGATAGAGCTACAGAGGAACGAACGCTTCAGGACAAAGGTGGAGGGGTGAGGTTGGAACTTGGAAAAGGGCACCTCCTTTCCTGAGAGAAGAGGGAGGGAAGGAAGGCACTGTGAAGACACACAAACACTCTAAGCTGAGGAGGGTTAAATGGGGGCCTGTGCAAATCTGATCTCTTTGAACTTCTCAGGAAAGTTAAAAATCGTGTTCTTTGTCCAAACTTACGTGACACTGGGAGCTGAAGACTCCTGGACAAGGTTTGGGGTAACTTTCTTTTATTAATTATTGTAGTGGTGGGTGTGGGGGAGGGGCTGTTTGTGAGACAAGTGGTGAGGGAGATCCCCAGGAAGTTCCCTGGGGCTGAGCAGGGGAGCAGAGTCTGGGAGGCAAAGCCATGACTAAATATGAACCTTTTCTTCTTTCTTTCATTTCCCCATCTTTCTCATGTCCCCATCTTTCTCAGATCCCCATCTTTCTCAGGTCCCCATCTTTATCAGGTCTCTTCCACCCCTCCCCACCCCCAATAATTGACCATAATACAGCCGGTTTTAAAACATAGGTGTTAAGATGTGGATTTACTGAATTCAACATTACTTTACAAGTGTGGAAGTTGAATGTTTTGTCTTTCTCTCTGAACAAAGAAATTAATAATGAAAGTATTTTCCTTTTCATGTGTCCAATAATGTTTTTTTTTTAAAAAAAGTGGATTCTTTATTAATCTTGTAGGGGGAAAAAAATCTCCCTAATCTAAGATGATTTATATAATGTTTACAATATGTGACATTAAAGGCTTTTCTTCAATATTCATTTACTATGTAGTATGTCATTTTCAACTTTTGTTTCCTGTGCACCTTTCTTTCCAGGGAGTCAAAATCTCTCTTCAGATCACCTTTCCCTTGGTACTAAGAGCATACAATAGTTGGATCCCCGCAAAGGTCACCTGCCTAGTAGCTTGTCCCATAGCCAGTGCTGTCCATGAAGAGGAGGATTTAGGTTCAACAGTGTTGAAGCCCAACTGCCCCAATGCTTAGGCTGCTTTGAGTGGCTGTGATTATTTTCATAAATAATGGAGTTCCTTAAAGGATTGCTTTAGCCCTCGTACTGTAAGTGAATCCCTATTCTCATGACCATGCCCTCACTACTTGTTTATTATGAATACCTTCATGCAGGCACACTTTTTCATATGTTCTGGAACAATCATGGCCATATCTCTATCTTTGGCCTACAGCAAGTGAAGGATTAACCCCCTACCATTTCTCGGTTTATTGAAGTCTGAGCCATGAGATCATTTCTAAAGTTGAGTTTAAATCTTTAGTTTAGTTGTTCAAGGTAAATTTATGACATGCTCAACTAACTTGTAATCTCTTTACTAGCATACAATACTTTAATTGTGCATAGAGGCAAGAAAATTGTATGTAAGTATAGAATGGTCTTAGACTTTCAAATATTGTGTTTATCTTCTTTCGTATGGCTTTAAGTATCAACCATCAAGGCAATAAGCCATTATCTGGTATTATTGTTCAATATGCAAATATGTCTTCATTCACCTGGCATTTCCAATGGCCATAGATTTCATTGAGCTACTGGGTTCTGTGTTGAATTCCTCATTTACATAGGAAACAGTTATAATATGCAGTTTTGAAATATCCAAGCTTAGATATTTGGATAAATCCAATCCATGATTTTCTGTCAATTTGTATTCCATAGTCATCTCATGTGGTATCAAAATGAATGGCTGAGTATCAGAAAGTTCAGCAAAACTTTTTGCAGTGCCGTGCATTTCATCTACCACATTAACAACACTTTCTCCTTAGAATTTGATAACAACTTTTTGCTGCCACCTCTCCCCATCATTATTTCCTGCAATCTTCTGACTTCCAAGTGACTCTCCTGCCTTTGTAGAATAATTGGAATTTTGATTCGCTATCTTCCTCTTCACCCCAACGTCTGCCATCAGGGTTACTTCAGTGTCCGTGTGAGCACCCCTTGAACACCTGATCCCACAGTTCCTTAATCCCTTGTAGGCCAATGACCTTGATCTCTGTATCTCCAAACCTCCACCAAAACCAGACCCTAAACATCGTTATCATCAAGAATCACCCCACCTTTGAAATGCCACTGTTCTCCTCTTGGACCATAACCTCCTATCCTTTCAGCTCTTGTTCTCTTGCTTTGTAACTTACCAAGCTCTTTTCTCAGTCTTCTTCACTCATGATACCTCCTCTATTTCTTGATATGCCTGTGATTTCCCCGAGCTTAGTTCTCTTCTCTTCTCGCTCCACATTCGCTCCTTGAGTGAACTCGTCGACTCCATTGCCTTCCATAACCTTCTTTGTGCTTACGGCTCTCTTGTTTCTTTTCTGTAACCCTTAGCGCTCTTCCAAGAATCAGAAAAACATTTCTAGTTACTTAGTCATAAAAATAAGTAGCATTTATAAAGGCTACTTATTACTATGGAACAGGCAGTGTTTTAAATGCTTTAAGTGGGTTGACTCATTTATAACCTTATCAGGTAGGTTATTCTTAAGTACCGGTTTCATTAAATCTAAAACGCTATTACTCTGTGATCCAGTAATTCTGGCCCCGCGTGTTTTGAAAATAGGGACTCAAATAGTTATTTAGTACACATTATTCATAGTGGCTAAAAGGTGGGAGTAAGAAGGTGTCCATAGATGGATGAATGGATAAACAAAATATGGTATATACCTCCAATGAAATATTCAGCCTTAAAATATAAGGAAATTCTGACACATGCTATAATGTAGATGAACCTTGAAAATATTATGCTAAGTGAAATAAGCCAGACACCAAGGGACAAATATTACATGATCCAACTAGAGTATTCAAATTCATAGAGATAGAAAGTAGAATGGTGGTTGCCAAGGATTTGGGAAGGAGAAATGGAAAAATTATTGTTTAGTAGGTACAGATTTTCAGTTTGGGAAGGTGAAAAACATCTGGAGAAGAAAGGTGGTGATGGTTTTACAATAATTAAAGCTCACTTAAAGTCATTATTTTAAAATCCTCCCCTGAGGATAAGTTCTTATTGATTATAGAGAGAGAGGAAGGGAGAGGGAGAGAGAAACATCATTGGGTTGCTTCCTGTACACACCCCAACTGGGGATCTAACCTGCGACCTGGATATGTACCCCGATCAGGAATGAACCCACAACCTTTCAGTGTACAGGACAATGCTCCAATCAATTGTACACTTAAAAATGGTTAAGATGGAGATTATTAAGCTGAGTGAAATAAGCTAGTCAGAGAAAGATATGTATCACAGGATCTCACTCATATGTGGAATCTAATGAACCAAATAAACTGATGATCAACAATATACCCAGAGTCACAGAAGCATGAACAAACTGTTGAACCTCAGAGAGAACTCAGGGGAAGGTGTGTGGGAAGAGATCAACCAACGAACTTGAACTTGTATGCATATATGCATAACCCGTGGCCACAGACAATGGGGTGGTGAGGGCCTGGGGGTGGGGAGGATGGGAGTGGGCTGCAAGAAGTGTAGGGGGGGGGGGGCAAGGAAGACCTAGGTAACACTTTCAACAGTAAAGATTTAAAAAAATAATAATTTTTAAAAATAAGTTAAAATGGTAAAATTTATGCTATGTTTATTTTCCAAAGTTAAAAATTTGTTTTAAACTTAAAGAATATAAATTGCAATTAAAAATGGTTTAAATCATTTTTTAAAAGTATATTTTTATTGTAAAATACATCACTATTTTATGTACCATTAGGGAAAATAGTACCATTTATTTTAAAATAGCACAAAGATTTCTTATTACTTAGAAAATTTTTATTTTATATTTATTGAAAGAGCTCTGTTAGACTTATTTAGGCATAATTTTTCTTATGTATCATTCTTATGTATATAAAAGTAAAGGAACTTAATCTCAAGTGTATGCATTTTTTGAATTGATTTTTAAAATGAATATTTGATAACCATGATTTCCCACACAAAGTTGTCCTTCCTACTACCCACAGCATTGGTGACAGAGTATTTTTACAAGAATGCCACTTGTATTGTCTCTGTATTTTCTTCCAAGACACTGCCACTCATCCTGCAAGTTTTGATGTTGACACCTTATTGATCTAACCAGGAAGTATCAATGGAAGGTTTTGATGACATGAGGGCTCATATTTCTTCCTCAAATGGTCTTTAAATGATTTGTTGACTGAAATGTCAAGGAGATATCATTGTCTAGTCATGACACCAAAAAGAATAATCACATCACCACACTTCCTAACAAGCTTATCTTAACTGTTAATAGACAAGTACATAAATGCATCAAGAACAAATATGTGGGGTGAGTTGTGTGGGGTTCATGGAGGACTATTCCAGAGGACATGCAGGCGTTTCCACCTCTGTCTTTCCTTGTGCTCTAGGGGATTTCCTTTGGCCCAGGAGCAATCCTCTTCCCTTTAACTTTCTTTGAGAGGACCTCTTATGTCTGTGAATTCCTGTCCCATACAGGCTAAGCCTTTGCTCAAGCAATGTACCCAATGCAATTAAAATGATATAATATAAATAATTATGATCACATGTACAGATACAGAGACTGAAACAACTGTCTTGTGACTGCAGCCTGCAAGTGAACGCTCACCTTTAGAGAGGTTACAATGTGTATCTTCAGACTTCTGTTTCTAGGGACATGGGAGTAGACTAGACATATGTTCCATATTCCTTCTGTTAAGTATAACTAACACCCCTGGACACTACAAGCAACACAGCTACAAAAAACTTACCCTAAAGGATGGCCAAAGGAATTTCTCTAAACAGAAAGGCAGCAATAAAAGACGGAACCTTGGAGGTAAAAAAGAGCATTGTAAGCAAATATATAGGGACAAATAGCAGGCTTTCCTTCTTGAGTTTTCTAAATTATGTTTGATGGTTGAAACAAGAATGATAATCCTCTCTGATGTGATTCTAACTGTACACAGAGGAAATTTTATTTTTTTAATTTTTATTTTATTTTTTTTTTTCATAGAGGAAATTTTAAAATAATCTATGTATATGAAAGCTTAAGCAACCACTTGACTGGTAGCTATGACACACACTGACCACTAGGGGGCAGATGCTCAACACGCAGGCATTGGAAACATGGTACAGACAAACGAATCTCAGAGGGAATGGGGGAGGGTGGGAAGAGATTAACCAAAGATCTTACATGCATACTAGAGGCCTGGTGCATTGATTCATGCACCAGTGGGGTCCCTCAGCCTGGCCTGTGGGGATTGAGCCAAAACTGGTAATCTGACATCCCTCAAGGGGTCCCGGATTGTGAGAGGGCACAGGCCAGGCTGAGGGACCCTACTGGTGCACGAATCCATGCACTGGGCCTCTAATTTATATATATAAAGAGCCAGGGTCGTAACATCCAAAATGACCAAAGGCTCAACTGAACACCAGGCTGCGCATGCAGCAGGCAAGTGGGCTAAACTGCTGAGAGAGAGAGGTGGGGCTAATCTGCAGTGGCAGTGGCAGTGGCTGCTGGTGAGGCCTGAAGAGAGAAGCAGAGATTAGACCCTGCTTCCCTTTCTGGGCCTCGCCAGCAGCCAACCTTCTCTCTCTCTCCCAGAGGTCAGCAGTTCAGCCCGCTTGCCAGAAGTCTGGGGCAGCTGTGGATCAGCCCCACCTCTATGATCAGGCCGGGAGATGCTGACTGGCATAGAAAGTGACCAATCAGAACCAAATCTGGGTGAACTGCAAGGAGACAATGGCTGCCTGGGAGGCAGAGCTTTTGATGCTGACTGGCATAGAAACTGACTAATCAGAACCTACTCTGGGTTAACTGCAAAGGCAGAAGCTAAGATGGAAGCTGAGCAGGGGTTTTAAGGGTAACAGCTGTTTGGTATAGGGCATAAGAAAGTGATTTATTTTTTTAATGACCTGTTTGGCAGTATATTGCATATGGCTGGCTATTAGTCCAGATATAGGGAATATATGTTTTTGTCTGCCAAGAGCATCTCCTCTTGCTGAAAAAGGCTCCCCCCTTCTCAATTTAAGCAATCCTATCCTATATAATTTATCTGCACTAATAAAATGATAATATGCTAATTAGACCAGGTCAACTGGCCATCTTCCAGATGTCTGACTTCCTTCCAGACAAAGCCATGATGGTGGGGGCTAAGGCAGAGGCAGTTAGGGGCAATCAGGCTGGCAGGGGAGGGCAGTTGGGGGTGCGAACAAGCTGGCAGGGGAGGGCAGTTGAGGGTGACCAGGCCAGCAGGGGAGGTCAGTTGGGGGCGAGATCAAGCCAGCAGGGGAGGGCAGTTGGGGGTGAGATCAAGCCAGCAGCGGAGGGCAGTTGGGGGCGAGATCAAGCCAGCAGGGGAAGGCAGTTAGGGGTGATCAGGCAGGCAGGCAGAAAGGTTAGGGGTGATCAGGCTGGCATGGGGGGCAAGGCAGGGGCAATCATGCTGACAAGCAGAGGGGTTAGGGGCTATCAGGCAGGCAGGCAGGTCAGTGGTTAAGAGCCAGTCATCCCGGGTTGCGAGAGGGATGTCTGACTGCCGGTTTAGGCCCGATCCCTATGGGACATCCCCCGAGGGGTCCCAGATTGGAGAGGTTGGGCTGAGGAAACCCCCTCCATGTTTAAATTTTGTGCACTGGGTCTCTAGTTATATTATAAGCAGTAAAGGGTAAAGGGCGCTACAGGGAGTTAGGTTTTTTATACTTCACCTGACCTGGCAAAATGAAGACATCAGTGCACTGATAAGTTATGTATACACAGTGCAGTATCAAGAGCAACCTGTAAAAAGAGATACACTCTACACCAAGCATATCAAAATCGAGTCCTAGTATGTAAGAAACATTTTAATAAAAATTTCGTAACTTAATTTTTACAATATCCTGTTATACATAATTATTCATGACAAACTACAATGTTTGTGAATGACTGATTACTATAATCATGTTGCATTCATTTCCCTTACGTGCCTTATGTGCAGGCACACCATTTCTTTCCACTAATACTAGCAGCAAATATTTTAGCAGCTGATTGTCACATCATTAGTCTTGTGCTGATTTGTTCGGTGTGCACAACAGGAAATATTTCGCTTTTGGAGAACAAGAAAAATAGGTTTATTTGTGCTACACTTATTAATTTGTAGAGTTATTCAGTGTCTGGTAAGTTAATATTCAAGAAAAAATATTAATTTTTATTAAAATGCTCTATTATTTTATGTTAACAATTACTCATTTATTTCAGCCCTTTGTGTTTCCAATGTCTCTATAGAAATAAGCCTACATTTCTATGAAAATTGAAACTTTTGCTTTTTTGCAGTCCACATAAACTTAAACCTTGTTTATTTGGCCCGTCTTAGCCTTTGATTTTGACATGCTTGTTCTACACACTTCAGACAAATCAAAGTGGAATTCTAAAAATATGTTTAAGTAATCCACAGGAAGAGAAGAGAAAGAAAAATAGAGAGAACAAATGGAAAACAAACCAACAAAAATGCCAGACCATATACGTTTATATGTTTGCACGTCTGTATGTATATCAATATACTCAGTAGCTCTGAGAGAGCCTGGGACAGTGATATTTCAATGATATGAGCACTAGCTCCCAGAATGTGGCTTCTAAATAACATTCTTCGCTAAAAGGAAACAAGGCTCCTTACAGAAATGACTGATTTTAGAGCTGATAGAAAAAGTACAAGATGAGCCTGAAATGTCTTATTTATGGCAGGAAGCAAGGAATTGTTCAAAGAATGATAGGAGCATGTCAAAGGGACACAGAAACCAGCCTGAAGGGGCTCCCACTGGTCAAATCTGGGACAGTTTTAATTACATCAATAATGATAGTAATGGATTATAACCAACTAATTAAAGAAATCATAAATCCATTCTGATATAAATTAATGAATAGAAAAGTTGGAAGTTTAATGAGGAATAGCAAACTTACTTATTAACATTAATAAAAAGAGAAAAGTGAAGAAAACTAGCAAATACCACTTTAATCAAGGGCTCAAAGCAAACATCATTAGTAATGGAATAAATTGAAATCATGTACCATATGATATGATGCAATAAGAACAGAGATTCGCTTCTTTGATTTTCCTGCCCAAGATGCATAACCTGAATTTCAACACAAGGAAGCATACAACAAACCCAAATTGAGGGACATATAACTAAATAACTGACCTGTAATCTCAAAAGAGACAAAGATAGGAAAGGCAAGGAAAGACAGAAGAGCAGAGAGACAAGGGGACCTGAAAACGGAGCATAGCTCATGATTCTGAACAGGATCCTTCTGTTAAAAACGAATGAAGGGGCATTTGGCAAAACTTGACTAAGGATTGGATGGTAGTAACCTCGCAAGTTGATTTCCTAATTATGTGGCTATCTTCTGTTTATATGGGAGAATTTTTCTATCTGTAGAAAATACATTCTAAAGAAGTAGGGGGACATCAGGTCAGCAACTTAGACATAGTAAGGTTTAGGGAATGAAAAGGGTTTATTTTCCTTTGTATTAAACTTGTAGCTTTTCTGTAAGTTTGGAATATTTCAAAATTTAAAGAAAAGCAAACAAGGAAAAAAATATTGCCACCTGGTTAAACCCCAGGTACCTTAAATTTAGCATATCTCAGACAGAAATAATCACCCTTCTTATCTGCACCTTTTCTGATTCTCAAATTTGGTGACTAGTGTTTTTACCTAAGCACTTATTAAAACTGAAAGTCTTGAGTTCATTCTTTTAAAAAATGAATTAAAAAATGATATTTTTTTAAAATTGATTTTTTATAGAGAGAGGAAGGGAGAGGAAAGAGAGAAAGAGAGAGAAACATCGATTTGAGAGTGAAACAACTGATCGACTGCCTCTTGCATGCTCTCTGCCCTGACTGGAATCGAACTGGCAACCAACTGAGCTATATGGGCCAGAGTGGAATCATAATTAATGTTTCTTTCTCCCCTACTCCCATTTCTAGTAAGCTTTATCTATTCTGACTCAGAAATATCTCTCAATTTTAACTCATCTTCTCTATCCCCATTGCCACTGTCTTGGCCTCCTTCCTTGTCTTTGACATCACCAGTCTTCCTGCCATCAGCCTCTCTCCCTACATTCCTCCTGGCAATTATCTTACTACTAGAGGCCCAATGCATGAAATTTCTGCACAGGGGTGGGGTTTCCCTCAACCCAGCCTGCATCCTCTCCAATCTGGGACCCTCTTGGGGGATGTCTGACTTTCAGTTTAGGCTCGATCCCTGTGGTCACCTCCAACTGCCCTCCCCTGCCAGCCTGGTCACACCCAACTGCCCTCCCCTGCTGGCCTGATGGCCCCCAACTGCCCTCCCTTGCAGGCCTGGTCCCTCCCAACTGCCCTCTCCTACTGGCCATCTTGTGGCAGCCATCTTGTGTCCACATGGGGGCAGGATCTTTGACCACATGGGGGCAGCCATCTTGTTTTTTGGAGTGATGGTCAATTTGCATATTACTCTTTTATTAGATAGGATAGAGGCGTACTGCATGGGTGGGGGTTGGCTGGTTTGCCCTTAAAGGATGGGGGTTCCCTTGGGGGATGGGGCGGCCTGGGCAAGGGGCCTGTGGTGGTTTGCAGGCTGGCCATGCCCCCTGGCTACCCAAGTGGAGGCCCTGGGATCTGGGATTTATTTATCTTCTATAATTGAAACATAGCCTTGAGCGGAGGCAGGGGCAGGCCAGGAAGTTTGGCTTCTTCCATCACTGGGGAAACCAAGCCTCCTGCTCACTCCATGGCGGCTGCCATCTTGGTTGGGTTAATTGGCATACTCACTCCTTATTGGCTTGTGGGTGGGTGTAGTGGAATGATGGTTAATTTGCCTGTTTCTCTTTTATTAGATAGGATAATATAATTAATATAATATATAATAATGGAATGATAGCTATATATCTATATCTATATCTATATCTATATCTACATCTATATCTATATCTACACTGAGTGGCCAGATTATTATGACCACCCCATCAGTATTTCATTGGGTCACCTTTTGCTTTCAATACTGTGCCAATGCTTCTTGGCATTGACTCCACAAGATGTTGAAAGGTGATGCGAGGAATCTGACACCATGCCTGATGAATAGAAAACTTTATTTCTTCGTTCTACAGTTCTGTGAGATTGGATGGTTGTGAAACCAGCTGCCTGATGGCTCTTTTAACTTCGTCCCACAAACGCTCAATTGGATTGAGACTGGTGATTGTGGGGGCCACCTAAGCAAGGTAAAGTCTCCCTCATGTTCTTGAAACCACTCCTGCACAATATGAGCACTGTGGCATGGCGCATTGTCTTGTTGGAAGAAGCCATCTCCATTGGGATATGCCATCAACATGATAGGATGAACTTGATCAGCAATGATACTTAGGTATGCTGTGCTATTCAGACATTGTTCCACATGAATTAAAGGGCCCAAATCATGCCAGGAAAACATGCCCCAAACCAGCCCCCACCAGCTTGAAGGGTTGTACTCATGCATGTGGGGTGAATGCTTTCATGCTGTTTCCACGAAATTCTCACTCTGCCATCTGCATGATGCAACTGGAAACGTGATTCATCGGACCACATGACTTTTTTCCAATGCTCGACTGTCCAATCCTTGTATTCCTGTGCAAATTGGAGACGTTTTATCTTGGTAACTCAGACAGCAAAGATGTTCGAACAGGCCTTTGGCTTCCATATCCCATACGATGCAGTGTATGGCTAATTTGCCTACAAACATCAGGTGGTCATAATAATCTGGCCACTCAGTGTATATAAAAGCCTAAGCAACCATTACAACCAAATGACCAGTCGATCAGTCGCTATGATGCACACTGACCACCAAGGGGCAGACGCTCAATGTAAAAGCTGCCCCCTGGTGGTCAGTGCGTTCTCACAGCCAACCTCCCATAGCCCCTCCCCTTGGCCACACAACCTCCCAGGGTCCCTCCCTGAGGCTGGTGAACCACCCCCCCCCCACAGTTCTCCATCGCTGGCCAGACCAAGGGACCCCACCCATGCACAAATTTGTGCACCAGGCCTCTAGTATAATACATTATTATATAGATAAAGTCAGTCATAAATATATGTGTGTGTGTGTGTGTGTGTGTGTGTACGCTATTCCAATCTAGCAGGGCAGAAAATATATTTCTGTTAAAATAATTTTAAAATCTTTTGGTTATGTGAGTCAACATCAAACTTTGGCTCAAATAGAAATGAGCAGAAGGATTTTCATGATTCCACCAATACTGTATGAATGTTTACTTATTTATTTTTGGATTTCAATGGTGTTCTCTCAGTGCACATTTTTGGAGGGTTTTAAAAATTAAGAAGGACCACAAGCAGACGAACAGAAATGAGGAAACAACACAGGTACACACCAGGTGGAATCCCTGAGTACATTTATAGTTTTGTTTGCTCCCATCAGAAATTAGAACTCATGGAAGCCAGTTACCACAGGGATGGAAGGCAGATGCCAGACACATGTGGTTCCCTTTAAGAATGATCTTCTATGAGGTGTTCTCCGTGCCTCTGACAGTCCTTTCAGTGTGTCTAATTCCCGGATCCCTCTGATGAACGCATGCTCTTTGACTCCATCCTGCAGTGGGAAGAGGGAGGTGGGTTAAGAGAGAGGGCGTGAGAGGGTGTGGCTTTTATATTAATCAGAAGTGGCACTCCGTTCCTAAACCAGATCACTTGTCTGTCTACAGAGAAAGCTACAAGTTGTTAAGTCAAATTCTAGTGATTATTAACGTTAGAAAACTTTATTTCTTCGTTCTACAGTTTTTTCTTGGATAGAGTTGATAGTAGTGAAAAGTTTCAATTTCTCAAAATCCAAGAAAAAAGTCTTAAAAATGTATCATGCCATTAGGGATGGTGGTGATAATCCAGATGGAACAATCATTATAGACCTTTTGGTGAGAAATAGGTTTATCAGCTTGAAAATGTGGATCTCAAATAAATATAATAAGCCTTGTCCATTTGGTTCTTTAAAAATACCTGGCAATTTGGGATGTAAACTCTGGTGACCTCTGCCTAGAAGCACATACTAGGAGCCCTTTAACTGGGAGCATGGATAACCAACCTGGCTTCCCTAATTTATGTTCGATAGACCTTGGTTCTGAGATGCCTCACATGCAAGATATACCATCATTTAATGACTTTTAAAGGGGAAACACCCCATTACACTTAATGTGCATATTGATTGTATGATAAATTCTGATTTTAGAAATTTTGTCAAGTGGCAGAGAGGAAGAGGAAGAAGTGCATCTTCAAATTGGGATAGAAACATGAATACTTGGAGGGAATTTGTTCTTATCAAATTGGTTCAACGAAAAGATGGCATTTATTTATTTTTCATTTTATTTTCCACATGTTCATTGCTGATATGTAGGAAAGTGATTTTAAAAAATATGTTTTTAGAGACAGAGGAAGGGAGAGTTAGAGAGAGAGAAACATTGATTGGTTACCTTCAACACACACCCCAACCAGGGATGGAACCCGCAGCCTGGGCATGTGCTCTGACCAGGAATCAAACCGGCAACCTTTTGGTGCACAGGATGACACACAGGCCAGGGCAATGGCATTTATTTTAAAGACATAAGAAGATCTCCTAAAATCTAGTGGCAGGAGGTATAGGAAGAATTCACAAGAACCAGGTAGTCACCAAGACAAGGACTTTAAGGACTAGTTCTATCTTCTCTCTGCATGGCTCTCCAGTTCAGCTTTCTGCTGACCTCCCCATTTGCCACTTCACTTCTTCTCCCCTTGATTTCAGCTTTAACTTTTCAGGATGCCAAATTTAGACTCAATTTGACTGTTTCCTTTTGCTCAGAGACTTATTCTTAAAGTATTCCAATCACAAAATTCATTAGGAAGAATCTCATTGGCTCAGGTTGGGTTATGTATTCCCTATTTGTCTAATCAGGTTTGGTCATGGCTTTTGAGTCATGTAATAAAAGTATGGGCAGCCCTGGCTGGTGGCTCAGTTGGTTGGAGCATCGTCCTGTACACCAAAAGGTTGCAGGTTCAATTCCCAGTTAGGGTACATACCTAGGTTGCGGTTCAATCCCTGGTTAGGGCATATGGAGGCAACCAATTGATGTCTCTGGCTCTATCTCCCACGCTTCCTCTATCTCTGAAGGTCAATAATTTTTTTTTTTCATATGGGCACATAGACTCACTTCATCAGGGTGTGGGTGGAGCTCAGGTCTATGAAGACGGGAAGGGAAACAATGATTGTCATCGCATGAAAATCAGAGATTCAAAGGGAATTTTTCAAATCCATAGATTTTGGAATTAAATGAAAGGTGATTATAAGCTCCTTGGCTTATATGAAAAAATGACCAAAGTAGTTATATTTGCTGCTCACCTAACTGTGTCTGTTATTTTAAGTTGTGAGGCTCCAATGCCTAGGCTATAAGCTAGCTAGTCTGCCATCTAAAATGTCAGTTATTTAAAGATACAGGATATTGGGGTATGTACTATACAATTCGTGTGACAGCTTTTACATAAGATTTTAATTTAATGCAGGACATACAGTGAAATAGGGTTTTTCTTACATTGCTTGTGGGAGTGCAATTGTCAGAATCCTTTTAGAAAGCAATTTGGAAATGTGTATCAAAAACCTTAACGCCTCCATGAGTTCATTCTGAATTTGGTTTGAGGCTTACTTGAATTGGTTACATAGTGCTCAATGAAAGGTTATTGAGAGATTAGCTTATATATTTTAATGGATTTTGAAAATATAATTTTTATTGATTTTAGAAGGAAGGGGGAGAGAGAGAGAGAAACATTAATGATGAGAGAGAATCATTGATTGGCTGCCTCCTGCACGCCCCCTACTAGGGATCAAGTCTGCAACCTGGGCATGTCCTCTGATCAGGAATTGAACTGTGATCTCCTGGTTCATAGGTTGATACTCAATCACCAAGCCAGACTGGCCAGGCGAGAGATTAGTTTATACTTTATTTGCTTTTTCCATCATGTCCTTTCGAGCTTTTCTGTTTGGCTTGCCTTCCTATGTATGGCACATCAAGCTTATGTTTGAATGACTAGAACATTTGTGAAAGCAGGTTAAAATGTGTGCATGCAATTTGTATAACTGAATAAAGATAGCATGAAAACGAAGCTTTGTGTCCAAGTTGGCCTGTGAACACAGTTTATAATATGAGCTTTAGGATGTGATGACTGAGGGCAAACTTGGAGGAAGGGCACTGATGAGAGGTTGAGGTTTTATGTCCACTCCTGAGTGAAATTCCATCCCAGAATTTTCTTGGTCTACTTCAACTCAACATCATCTGCAGCCAGAACTCACCACCTTCCTCAACATGCAAAGGCCTGTCTCTTTTCATCAATACTGGCTCTTTGGCATCAGTTGGAGAAAAGGCTGTGTAGGATAGTATTTCTTTAATGCCCTAGGCTTAAGAACTCCTCCTCTTCCCCACTCATGTCTTGTGGTATTCTATCTACACTAAGCTGTTCTATGGAATTCTCATTTACAAAGACTTTCAAGAGTGAGATCACGTGTCTGTCCTTCCAGGGCTTGTAAGCCAGAAGATATTTTTCCTTTCCCAGTTTTATTGAGATACTAGAGGCCCGGTACATGAAAATTCATGCACTGGAGGAGGGGGGGGGGCCTCAGCCCAGCCTGCCCCCTCTCACAGTCTGGGAGCTCTCAGGGGCAGGAGGTGACCTGGTGATCAGGGAAGGCGACACCCCCATTACACCTCTGCTGCAAGCCTCAGCTGGCCCTGGTTACCTGCGCCTCGAACTGGAGCTGGGCATCGCCATCTTTTGGCTGTGGGCATCACCATCTTTGAGGGCATGGCAGTCAATTAGCATATTTCCTCCTAATTGGCTGTGGGTGCTTCCATCTTTGTGAGGGTGTGACAGTCAATTAGCACATTCCCTCTTTATTAGGTAGGATAAGTGACATATAACATTGTATTAGTTTTAGGAATACAACATGATGATTTGATATATGTATACATTGCAAAATGATCACTACAATAAGTCTAGTTAACATCCCTTGCTTCACATAGTTATAAACTATCTTGTGGTGAGAACTTTTAAGATCTACATTCTTAGCCACTTTCAAAATCATAGTACAGTATAATTAACTATAGTCACCATGCTGTACAGTATATCCCTATGACTTAACTGGATGCATGATGTTTGTACCTTTTGATCATGTTCATCCATTTCTCCCATCCCCTACCCTCTGACAGCAATACGTCAGCAGGTCTTACAGCAAGATTCTGGGTGTCATTTTACAGAATTACACAAAGGTGGTCTTTAAACCCGGAGAGAATTTGTCATTACACATTCCCACTGCACACATCGAGGTGTAGCTCATTCCCTGTTTTCTTTAGGACTGCTGTTCCCACGGTGGCAGTGGGGATTAGTGGAGGCCACTATTCTGCTTCCTCCCAGTAGACAGGATCAGGTAGATTGCCATCCTCACCTGTAGTTTGTCAAGAATTAGACAAATCTACATTGAAATCCCCATACTTTGAGGATGTGCAGACAACATACATATGCATGGCAATAGCATTTTTATTTGACATGTAGAATTCAGATGCTCTTAACACTAGTGGAAATTCATTGTTAAGTAGAACTCAGCATTTGACTGTGAAATTACTTAAAATAACTTAAAAATTCAATATTCACTGAACTCAGAGTTTTTAGTGGGTTTCTGAGATTCCAACGAAATCTTTAACAACATCTGTTAAAGGCCCAGCTGTTTTTGGCAGGTTTGCGTGACCTAAACAAGAGCATCGTTTACTAAACACTGCTACAGATCTCAGATGTGCCCTTCATTTCTCATCAAGATTCTCATACCTGTATGCTACCCAAAAGTAGGAGTGGGGAACGTCCAGCCGGCAGGCAGTACAAGGCCGTGAAATCATCTGGCCTGGTCCTGCCAAGGCATTAGGGGTGAGTTAATTAAACGTTTGACCAAATACAGCAGGCTAATTTTTAAGTTGATAATTTTTTATGGCCTGAGAGTGATGCTATAAATATCCAAATGGCATTTGGCAGAAAAAAAGTTCCCCACCCCTTCCCTAAAGCAAGTCAGATGAGTTTGTGGGGTTGAGAAGGAGAAATAAGAAAAAGAAGGCAATGATTTTGTCTCTCTTGGTTTCTATATGAGCTCCTGCCAAAATCATCATAAAGGTGGGTTCTTGTAGTTCAATTTATACTCAGTGTTTCAACTGTAATTCTAACTCATTTTCTAGGATTTCCTGCTAAATTGGAATTTTCTAAAAATTAATGAGGGTAATAAGATGATGGCTTTTTTGATCTCTAGTTAGTTCAAGGCCTCAGTATGCAGAATTTTTTTCTCCAAAGGCTAAGGGGTAATTGTAGGCTTATCTCCCCACTCCAGATGCTATAGGGTTCCGGGAAGCCTTGGCCTTGTGTCCCTTTGTCCAACAGTTCACACAGAACTACAGACAGATCTGCTACTGGGTCGCGATGCAGAATGTCAGCCTGCCAGGATGGCAGGGAGACTTCCTATTACCCACCTGTTTTTGTTGTCAATTCCTAAGTTCAACAACAAAGGGAAACTTTTGCCCTGTCCTGGACCACATTCCTTCCTGGAAGTGAGAAAGCTGTTGGCACTAGTACACACATTCAGAACAAGAGCAGCTGGCTCTCCTTGAGCCTCTGATAACTGAAGGTATGAAAGATGACCACAGAGCTCTCCTTGGGATTGCTTGGAGGCACTGAGGCAGATTTGAAATTAGTCCCTTTTTGTTCAAGGTCAGAAAAATGTTATATAAAGAGATATCTTGGCTTATAGAAAGAGATATCTAATGCTAATGCTAGATACATGTGTCAAGTAGCTTCAACCCTACATTCTGCATTAAGAGTTACATGGAAACAAACCAGAATCTCATATTCAGTATGCCGTGTCTTTCAGTCTTGCTAAAGTAAGTAGTTTTGGTAAAGGTAAATGTTTCTTCTTTGTCATGGATGCATCCACTGACAAAGGAAGTGCCAGTGGTCAGCCTGGATAGTTGTTAACCACCTGTAATGTCGTTACTGTCACCATGCAAAGTCCTAACAGAGAATATTAGATTTTTATCTTAACTGCTTGGTAAGCCATATAAATAATTAGAATTTAAATAAATATATATTAATGTATAAGGCTAACGAGGGTTTTTATTTATTTTCTGTTTATTTGTTTACTTGCTTGACTAGCCATTTTTCTTAGATAATCCTATCTAATAAAGAGGGAATATGCAAATTGACTGCCACACCATCACAAAGATGGTGGCACCCATAGCCGCAAGATGGTGGTGCCCAGTCCCTCAGCCCCACCAGAGTCCCCCAGTCCTTTCAGCTCTGCCAGGGGTGGGGTGGCAGGTGCATGGTGTGGCTGGACCCACCCTCAGCCCCCCAGCGGCCCAGGGCTGGCCCAAGGCGCAGGCAAGCCTCGGATATCAGCTGCTCAGCTGCTCCAGGCCGCTCAAGGCTCAGGTAACCAGGGCCAGCAGTGGCAGCAGCAGAGGTGTGATGGGGTGTTGCCTTCCCCCTGATCGCCAGGTAGCCTCCCGCCCCTGAGGGCTCCCAGACTGTAAGAGGGGGCAGGCCAGGCTGAGGGACTCCCCCTCCAGTGCATGAATTTTCATGCACCGGCCTCTAGTATTTTATATGTAAATATAAAACACCTTTATTTGTATTGAAAATATTTAAATTCTGGAAATGTTAATATTAATGCTTTCCTGAGTTTTATATGTTTAGCCGTTTTTTTAGTTTTATATTTTACTTAGCAGAAGAGAACTCAACGAAGTTCTGCAAAGTGTTTCTTTAACTTGAAATTGGCTGTGATTATATTTACAATGCTTACTTTCTCATCAGCAGGAACTTAGCTTCCCTTTCTCCTTATGTTCATACTTCTGATTCCCACGCATTAAAAAAGGGAAATCACATAGGCAGATACGATTGTCCGAATTTTGCTATTCTCTTTGATCATGGCCTTAAAAATACTAAAAGTGTATTATCCTATAACATAGTGGATAATTTTGTATAGTAGAGGCTGACTATAAGTCTTTTTAGTTTATATAAAGAGAATAATTTTAAAATAAGTTATGGTTTAAGTCCTGAACTTAACCTCGGTCTGAATCGTTGATGATATAATTCTCTTACAGGAAAATAAACTGCCATGACATCTCATTTCCATAGCTATCACTGACTACTGTGCTTTCCAAACTTGGATGTCTGAGTGTCTTTAAAAATGTTTAATCATCATAATGCATAAAACAATGTGGGGCAGTCTGACATTGTTTGTCTTTGTGTGGTCGGAAAAAAAATACAAAAATAAATTGTTTGTATAGTGCTGAAAATGGAGGTTGGGATTAAATTGACCTAAGGTTAATGATAGGATGAAGATCAACTGTCAAGTAGCAAGCAGATTTGATAGCCTTGGCAATAATTAATGTTGAACAATGACTGGAGTTCAGATTCTTGTAATGAGAGATGAGATGCTGCTCTGACTGCCCAGAAGTCAATGTTACTTGGTTTCCTAAGGAGGACTTCCTAGTAAAAACAATGTAACCAGACACAATGAGCCGGCACTGACCCAGGGCTCATGGGAGACATGGTTAGTATACAGAAAGAGTTTATAAAATACCAGCAGCCAATGTTTTATGAAATTTGGAACCTGAGTGAGGGGTGGTGTGGAGAGCCTGTGGAGCTAGGGAGGTATTTCACTGTGGAAAACAGACCAAGATTATGATTTCAGAATCCCATATGTTGGCTATTTTCCTGTCATTCTAATGAATCTTTTCTCAAATCCTTCATTTTCTGAATGGCACCATTCTTCCCTTAATAGATCATCAGTTGTCCTTGTTCTCATAATGTAGTACATTAATATATCATTAAAGCAGCAGATGTACACGAGAGCTACCTTATCAGAACAAAGCACTCTGGTGGTGGGGTAGTTCATGAAAGATGGTTGCACCTGGGGCAGAACAGGTCCAGAAGCAGAGTCAGTTCAGCGATAGGAAAGGTGAGTCTGTGGCACGTGCTCGTTGGCATCTAACATTTGGCTCCAGCTATAGGTTGTGACCTGAGTGTGATGCGCGTTCTTATTTCAGTGGGGCCACTGAATCTTCATGAAAACCCTTGGATAGGATGAGTCTTATTTCTGAAAAAGAAAAAGAGTGGAATGAAAGCTGTCTATGACCGAAGACCGTTTGTGGGCAGTGACTTGTACAACACTGTTTTGTTTCTAAGAAGGCAAATTCATCTGTCAGGGTGGCATTTGCTGACACCGAATGGCAGCTGTATTTGCTTCTCCTGCCACCTCACTACAAACATCTCCATTTTCTCTCAACACTTGATCAAGTTCTTTAACCTGGGACAGGTGCTTTCAAAATCAAACATTTGGTCTATAAGTAAAGAGAACAAGTTTTAAGGATGCTCAATACCTCCAGGAAGAAAAAAAAAGTTAGAGAAAAGCTATACACTTAATCTAAGATGGTCATATGTTGTTGTTGTTGTTTTCTTCGAGAAACTTTACTGTTTCCATTTGGTCCAAGGCCTGGGAGAGGGCTCCAGGGTGTTTAAAAGAATGCTTGGTGGCTGCAGGGAGAGGCTCAGGAAGAAGCCAGACACCAGGCAGATGCAGAGATACAGAGAGGCCCCTCCAAGGCCTCTGGGTTTCAGAGACTCCTACTTGTGCTTAAAAGTGAGCCTTTCTTTTTTTTCTTTAGGCAAGGGAATAATTTTTTAAAGTTTCTAATTTTATTGATTTTGAGAGAGACATTGATATGTTGTTCCACTTATTTATGCATTCATTGGTTGATTCTTGCATGTTCCCTGATGGGGGATCAAACCTGCAACCATGGCGTATGGGGACGATGCTCTAATCAACTGAGCTACCCGGCCAGGGCAGAGGGTGAGACTTTCAAAGAGATACTTGCCCACCACAGCCTGGGGGCCAGCCAGTCAGCAGAGGTTAGTCAGGTGGTCACCCATTTTCTTGATGGGTTTCACCTCCTCATCCAGGAAATGGTTCTGCAAGAAGTCACAGAGATGAGGTCTGGGCAGGCAGAACTCAGGGCATGCAGATCCGAAAAGGCTGGTTCGGGTTCTTCTCCCAGCCATGCTGGCTTCTATGGTGTCCTAAAATTCACTGCACTCATCTGGGAAGTCTTCTGGATGTCCCGGAAGAGGGTATGTCCACAGCTCTGGTTTAGCATCTTTAAGAGATGCGTAGGGACCCTTACGCTTTTCCTCACTTCTCCTTGGCCAATTCCAGGGAGAAGTGACCCACACCCTCCAGAGCCACATCGGGGAGGTTGAAATAGAAGCTCAGAGAGAGGTAGATGTGGGAGGCCCACAGGTGCAGGTTGGCCAGGTGATTGGTGGTGGCCTCTGCTTTGATGGAATAACTCTGATGAATTTGGGAGCTCATAGTTGCTTGGCAATAAGGAGGTAAGTTAAAACAAACAAACAAACAAACAAACAAAAACAGAGTTGGCTGGTCTCAGAGGCCAAGGATGGCTGAGATGATTCCAAAGGTTGAGACTGAAAATGAGGCTGGAGGGTGGTCAGAGGCAGAAGGAAGGGATGTCTCTCAGTCTTTTTCGTCCAAACACTGTTGAAGCAAGAGAGAGGTCTGGGTGAAGGATGGTCTCTGCCACAACTGGCCCAGAGAAATGGTGCCCACATAGGAGCAAACCTGGAGGACTTCAGCACTTGCTTAGTGCACTTTCAGACGAAGAGGGGTTTTTCATTAATGGTTTGTTTCTCATCATCTTCATTATCTTAATAATTGGTTTAGGGATTCAGAATATGGGGAGGATTGGACCTACAGAGCATTCAGATCCCATATGGGTATGTTGATAAGTTACCTGCGGATAAGGCCATGGTGGGCGCCGTGATCAGGGTTGGGAGTTTTATGGCAAAACCCAGTCACATTGTTGCCATCGCTGTACAGAAATCAGAGTTCTTGTTCACTTTCACCCTTTATAGCTTGGCCAGAAAAAAATCTAAGGAAATGAACAGCATATTATTAATAACTCAAAGGCAGACTGGCTAGAAGCAGCAATTTATGAGAAGATTTCCATTAATCAAGGTGTGGGTGAGGAGGGGGTAATATTTTCTAGGTAGTGACCTCTTCTATTTGAATGAGCCTGAGAGAAAGGGTTAATTATTTAAATTCCTTCTCTTTTTAGATCCTGTCACAGTAGGAAAGTTATCCAGCCACTCCCCTTTCCCAGTCCTCTAGATTCTAAAGTCTAGAAGAAAGCAATAATCACTCTTCGTAAGAGCCTGCGGCAGTAGCCAACACCTTGAGAAAATAGCCCCAATTTAGAAAATGGCATTCACAGGGAGTTTTCTCTGGCACTTGAAGGAAGGATGTGGGAGTGTCCAAAGGGAGAAGCGTATATACTTGCTAATGTGATTTTATAATCATTGCTGTGAATATTTGTCAAATGACTTCTCATAGACTCTTGGTATGAGATGCTTGTAAACTAACTGACCGTTTTCTAAGTGGATGACTTAGATGAACAGATAGATCTGTCCATTAATGGACTGACTATCTCTTAAGAGAATGCCAGATATTCCAGGAGAAAGTGGTGGAAGGAGAGTACGCTGTTGTCTTACTAATTCTAGTTTCTTGCCTGGAAGTTACAGAGCAAAATACACAAGTTTTATGCCTGAAGGAGAAAGAACTTCGAGCAAGACTAATTGCAAAATGCTAACAACCTTAAATCAGAGACACAGAAACAGGCTTAAAGAACAATTATCCCCCACGTGAACTTGGGTCCTGCCATGTTTGTATTTACCAGTGACCTTGCCACTGTCACTTTAGTACTGGATGATATGAGAAGTGATTGAGTGTCATCTTTTACATTTCACCAGAGTAGACTCAGTCCCCACAAGGCCTGATATATCCAGTCCCTAAGGTATTATAGATTAATTCACTGATTTTGAATATTTTATAAAATGCACCCATCAAAAGGGCTAGAAGCATATATCCATCAACTAAAAATTAAACAATCAAGACAAAACACACACACACACACACACAAACTTAACCATGCCATCCATTACCATGAATGTGCCATCAAAGGAGACCAAGGAAAGGTAAATACCTTACACCAGGCCTGCTAGTAAAATACATTTATCTGCCCACTTAATAAATGCTTGTTGACATGTAAGAGCCTATTTCTATGTGGTCCTGTACCATGTACACATTGTGTGCCTTCTCAGAGCTTACAGTTTAAGATTCTTAGACAACTGAGCAGATCCCACAGAGGGCTCCCAGGCATACTATCCTAATAGAGAGTTACTTTAACATATAACAAATTAATATGGGTGACTTAATGTGGTTTTCTCATATCACAATCCCAGCTTGGAAGACAGGTGAATTAGACAGCTAACATCGTATGAGTAGGCAATGACTGGTAGATATTTCTCAGGGGAGTGCAAATTGTTTCCAACTTCCTAGGGCAGTTTGGCAGACTTGAAGCCTTGAAATGTTTTATTCCCTTTGGCCCAGAAATTCTACTTACAAGATTTTATTTTAAAGAAATAGTCATGGAGATTGCCAAGATTTAGCAACAAGAATATTCATTTCAGTATTGTTCACAAGAGCCTAAATTTGTAAACAGTTTTCAAAAAAACAGGATTATTTCAATCTCTTATGGAACAGTCATAATGTGGAAACCAATCAAGTACCTACAAAATAATGAGGAATAGCTAATAGATTTTAAGGTGAAGGAAGTATGCTGCAGAACAATATTGCTGAATCATCCTTTTTGGTTAACAAAAAGTATAATACAAATATACATGCATACTCTAGCACAAGACTACTCTGGCAAGGAATCACATCCAAAGATGATAATCATCTCTGTGTGATAATATTATAGGTGGTTTCCACTTTATTTTTGCTTATTTGCATTATCTTCACTTCTAAATTGATATTTAAAACTAATAAAAATGTAGTAAGATGGGTGAAAACAAGTGTCAGTAAGGTCTGGGATCAAACATGGTGACAGAAAGACTTTGAGTGGTTAGCACACAATGACATATGCAGATGTTTTATAAAGTTGTACACCTGAAACTTATATAATGTCACTAACCAATGCAACTCCAGTACATTTAATTAAAATAAAAATATAAACAGAAGGTCAACGGGGGGGGGGGGGGAAGAGAAGATATATGTACCACCATATGTAATACTTCAAACAATAAAATAAAATTTAAATAAATAAATAAATAAATAAACCAACAAAAAAGAAACAAGGCATTTTCTCCATATACAGTACACTTCATGGAAGTTTCATAAAATTGAGCTAGTGCTATATAAATACATGGACAGTCTCACTTTCTGTTCAAATTAATTTAAATCCCCTCCCTCCTCCTGAAAAAAACCTTCATCAAGAATCCTACACTATCAGAGCGGGTAGGCTGCGTGGCAGGGAGCGCCTGTTTGCTCTGCGGCCACAGGGCAGCACCCCCTCTCCCTGTCGTCCTTGTAAGTGCGTGGCGAACCTCCGCTGTTTATCCGCATGGGAAACTCTGTGAAAGACCCGATGGTTTCTCCTCTGTTATTCAAACATTCTCTGCCATTATAATTTAAAGTCTTCTTTCTATTCTGTCTACAATCCTGTAACAAGGTCACCCCAGAGTTTGTTAAGTGGTGGAGCTGTAAAACACCGGAGCTTCGGAACAGAACTTCGGATGCGCTAAATCTCGGTTGAGGAGGCCAAACAACCAACAGGATGCTTTCTATTAATTCAAGAGAGAGCACTTCAAAATATTAGAGAAAATGCGGGGGAAATAAAAAGCAGTTCTAAAGCAAATATACATTACAACATTTGCAGATTTATGCGCTCCAAGACACACTTTATATCTGGTCCTCTGGGGAAAGCAGGCTTGAATTATGTAGGTTTGGGATGACATGAGGTCTTCAGGAATACATTCCTTGCATAAAATGTAACCATTTTGCACGGGGGCAGGGGAGGGCCGGGCGCCGAGGACGGTGGTGGCAGAATAGAGGGCAGAGGGGGTGCTGAAAAGAAGGTGACATGAGTGTAGGGTTTTAGAAGCCTACTCAGCTCGGAGGGTGAATTGCAGGGAAGAGAAGCCGGGATCTGGGAGACAACCGCAAAGGGCAAGAAGGAATTCTGAGAGGCTTTGCGTGGACCAGGTGGCCTAACTTGCATAACCTGCAAGACATGATTTCTTCTTGACAAGAGAAGAAAAGCAATGCAGACGTGCGTGGAAAGACTCTTATCTACCGATTTGGTTTTCCGCCTTTTTATTGTTCCAAACCGGAAAATGTTAATTATGAAAGCAATGCATGCTTTACAGCAAAATAAGTTCAAATAATGAGGAAGTGGGAAGTCCACCATCCAACAACTCCCCTGCCTCTCACCATTAAATTCTAGTCCTTAACCATTTAGTTAGGACCTTCTGGACATTTTTACGCACAGAAAAGGTCATTTTATACCCTCTGTTCTGAAACTTGTGCCCCCCTTCATTCAATCATATGTTGGGGATATTAAGACATGAGCCACCTTATCCTTTTTTAAAAAAAAAAAATTATTAAACTTCATTTTCAGAGGAGTTTTTGGTTCACAGCGAAAGTGAACAGAAAGTACAAGTACCCAAATAGTCCCTACCAGGCATGTGACTCAACCAGGGCAACCTGAGTCCTGACCTGGGAGGTTTTGCATTGAATAGAGAGACAGGGGCTCTGCAAATGGAGCCCCAGAGCTGCCAGCAGGTGCGTCTTCTGTGTGAAAACTTTGGCTGGTACTCGTGATTTTCGGTCCTGCATGTAAAGGACTCAGAGGTCACCACTGCATCCTAACAACAGGTGAAAAGCTGAACAGACTGAAAAATCAGCAACTCTCCTGAGATCTGCAAGAGAGGGGAGGACACAGGGCAAACCACTGCACCAAATATGGGGAGAATCAGATGTGCAAATACAGGGAGTCATAGCTTACAGGAGCTGAGACTCACCAGAAAGCAGAAGCCTCCAGGGGACCAGTGTCAGGAAGGGAAAACCTGAACTGTGATTGAGGAACTGCTGGAAGCTCACAACTCTGGACAGCTGTCACAGGGAGACCCCCCCCCCCCCCCGCCCCATACTTCTGTGAGTGTTACCTCGAAAAACTCAATGAGATCCCCATAGTAAATATTACACAAAAATGGTCTCTTTCTTCCTGCAAAGGGAAGGGAAAGGGATCATTTTAAAATATATTAGCGCGCTCTGTTCCTTTTTAAAATTAAATGTATTGGGGTGGCATTAGTCAATAACATTATATGAGCTTCAAGTGTTTAATTCTATAAAATGTATCTGGCCCTAACCCATTTGGCTCAGTGGATAGAGAGCATTGGCCTGAGGACTGAAGGGTCCCAGGTTGCATTCTGGTCAAGGGCATGTACCTTGGTTGCAGGCACATACCCAGTAGGGGGTGTGCAGGAGGCAGCTGATCGATGTTTCTCTCTCATCAATGTTTCTAACTTTCTATCACTCTCCCTTCTTCTCTGTAAAAAATCAATAAAATATATTTTTAAAAAACATATCTGTATATTCCTCACCACCCAAAGTCTAGTTTCTTTCCATTACCATATATTTGACCACTTTTACCCTCTTCAACCTCCCTCAACTCCCTTCCCCTCCAGTAGCCACCACACTGAGTCTATGAGTTTTGTTTGTTCATTTGTTGCTTCCTGTTTTATATCCCACATAGGAGTGAAATTTCTTGTCCTTTTCCTTCTGACTTATTTCACTTAGCATGGTACTCTCAAGATACTACTCAGACATAAGAAAAGATGAAATACCGCCCCTTTGTGACAACTGGATGGATCTGTTCCTCTTCTTCTTGCTCCCCCCTCCTCTGTTGCCCCAGAGACCCCCTCCCGTCTCTCCCCTTTCCCCCCATTTCAGAGCTTGCTATCTGCATTTCCCCATCTCATTACATAGCAACCAATTTAACTCTCATTAGTGGAATTTTGCTCAACAAATGTGCCATCTCTCTCTAATGACCCTCGGCAGAAGTTTTAAAATTTATTTTTTTTCTACATCTGCAGGATCAATTTCTTAAGCAGGGTTTACTGCACCATATAATCTGTGCATTAGGAGTAGAATGTAGGTGAAGTGGGTTTTTTTCCTTTTTATTGAATTTATTGGGGTGGCACTTGGGTGTGGAGTGGTTCTTTTTCTTGGTACAGATGGAAAGAAAATAAAATGATTTATCCTAGAAAAGACAAAACAAATAAACAAATTAATAGGTTTCAAATGAAAATGTACTAGCATCTTGAAAGAGGAGAGTGGTAACCAGCTCAGATAATCCTAAATCTATGAACAATATGGAAATGCATGTTTGCCCCATTGACTTGGCTAATTTTATAATGAGTTTGCATCCTCCTTCATGTTAAGAACATACTCGCTGAGTCCAAAAAGGAAGTGGCACTGTGGTGATGTGTAGCATGACATGGGAACTTAACCTAGGATTTTTTTTTTAATTCCATGAGGTGGATAATTAAGAGCTAACTATCCATGAAGAGATATTATATAATAATTCTTCAACCCCAGGAAAGACAGAGTGGGGTGAAGGAGAAAGAGAGGAGGGGGGTGAGAAAGCAGAGGGGATCAGCCAGCTGTTCTACTTCTTTATATTTGTGTGGTTCAAATTCTCTGTCATCTCCGCTAAGGGTCTTTCCTGCCCTTTTAAAGAAGACTCACAAAGTCTTTCCAAACCAGTTAGTGACATCTTAGTTCACTCTGCTGAAATTGTGTATCTAGAAGCTGGTAGCCCAATCTAGACATAATGACATTCTTCAGCCAAGGCCAGTGTTCCTCGGAAAAGCTTTGAGCCTCTGAGAATTAAACAGGGACCAAGTTACCGTGTGCTGACTTTCCCCTTTTCTGCTCCCATATGGTGTTCTCCTGAGGGGGGCACACAGTGAATGTACAACTGGAGGAAAAGCGGGACAAGAAGAATGAGTGGTATTGGTAAAATCCCTCTATGAGAAGAATGACAATGATAAAACTCCCAGGTTGCAGGGCTATCCAAGACCTTATTTCATGCAACACACTCAGCACCCCCACCCCATGTGTCTGGCTGGTGCAGGAATGAGGGGTCCAGGGTATATCCAAAGTTCAGCTTAGTGTGGGCCTGAATGCTAGCTACTCCATCCAAGACAGCAGAATTTCTAGATTCTACACGAATTAAAATGAAGGTTTACCTTGAGGGAAGGGAGGCAGGGGGATTAGGAAGCTGGGTGGGAAGAAGGGAGTGTGGAAACCATGGTAACAAAGTGTGACCCATTGTAATGAAGGCCACTGTCAAGGTCCTCCCTTTGGTGAAAGGTGGTGGGCTCCTAGTTGTTTCTGAAACTATTAAAATAATTAATTAACGCAAAAGCAGGTTATGCATCAACCTGGAATGATGAGAGTGTGTCACAAATCAAGGATTAGCTCAACCCAAAGCTGAGATCCTGAGAATAAAAGGAAAAAAGAGTGACATGCATTCTCTCCCATGGCAGTTTTAAATTCCTGACCCACATTTAAAAACTTCAGAACATTGAAAGGAATTTAGGAGGGAAGAGAGCACTATTGATTACTGTAGGTGACCCTCACCACAGAAAGCTTGTGGATTTGCTGTGACACCCATTTCACAGATGTGAGGGCTGAGGCTCAGACGTGCTCAAGGTCACAGAGTTAGGAAATGGGGTCATCAGGTCTGTAACTTGGATCTGACTCCCAAACTTGAGCTCTCCCTCCGCTGTGGAGACTGAGTCCTGGGTGGGCAGGGAAGCCATCACTCCTCTCCCTTGGGTCCCAGACAGGTTTGTGGACAGTGTTTGTACTTTTATAACCATCCTTTAATAGGGTGAAGCACAAGAATAATAACAATCCTGCTCCAAACTGGGAACAGGCTCACCATGCCCGGTTTCCCGGAAATCTTAGTTTTCCATAGTCAAATGCTTTTCCTAGGAACCAAGTTTTACAAATTTCTAATATTAAACAATATTAAAACTATGCTACCTCCTCATCTATTAACCAAAACGTCAACAACAATATCAAAAATAACAGCAAAGCCCCGTGGTTGGCATAAGGCACTCTCAGGACTTGTAAGAAGAAAATACGGTGACAGACAAGGCTGGGCACCCAACAGAGGGTCATGCGACCTCTCTGCACAGGACCTCAGGTGTCCTTCAAAACAGCCAATCTTGGGCCATTATTGGGCTTTGAAATCCATTTAGTAGGTCTCAGCTACTTTTTTTTCAAAGAATAGAATGGAATATGGAATTAATCAATAGAGTAAGGGTAAGTATATTTTAGAAGGCATTTGTCTCAGTCACACAGGTGTATGTGTGTGCTTGCATATGTGGGCCTTGCACATGGATGCACGTGGAGATGTGGGTTTCTTACTGTGGGATGTGGTCAAAGGAGCTTGAAGGCTCTCTGTGGGACCCCCTCAGGCCATCTGCGGACCCCTTTGAGGTGTTCATGAACAGGTGGTCTGAGGTAGGACTATGGGGAGAGGAATAGCATTCATAGCCACAAAGGGCCAGCACCGCCCATGGCCTGGAAGACCAGATGTCCTTGACCAAGGTGCCTGTTGCCCTTGAGTTGTTCTTAGATGGAGCCTGTGAGCCTGACTCCCGGGACCCCAGGAGGGCAGGTAAGTCAGATTTGCCCACTGGCCTCCGCACAGTGCTTAACAGATTCTCAAGATGGGAATGGAGTGAGTGAATGTGCTCTTTGCTCTCTCCTTTCCTTCTCCCCGGGTATCCAACACTGCTTCAAACTCACCATTATTCCTCTAGCTATGTTAATATCTCCCATCGGGTTACTACGCTCAACACGATGACTTGGCCCATCTCTGCGCCATACAATATATATAGATTGTGTTGTTTAGCTCTTGGAGGGCAATTTCATTTTCCTTCACTCCTGATACCAGGTTCTTTAGGGTCACATTTCCCTATAGCTGTCCCGTGCTCGCCATCTTATTCCTATTCTACAGTCACTTAAGAGCAGGGTCAAAGGTCACGGGGCAAAAGTTACTGGGTGTGTTGGTTGAACCACCCCAGTCAGACATTAGTGTTTCACAGAACTCATCAGAGAAATCTAAGCCTCTATAAAATCCTGCATCTATTTACACCTCGCACAGCAGTTGTCTTGCCCAAGAGAGGAAATCATTTCCAATTTACACATAGTAAAGGGCACCTTCAGGAAATTTCCTCTGGGGCCCAGAATTTAATCTCAGCACTAGGTTAGTACTTTTATTTGGGTGGCTCCTGAACCTAAATAAGGGCAGAATACTCTCTGCACCGTCACTTCCATAATTGCTGTGAGAAGCGTATCTGGTGGGGTTGCTGCAGAAAACCAGTGGCGTTAGATCTGCTGCTTGAAAACAGACACGCCCAGTCCCACCTACTCCAGCCCCCACTATTAGATCTGGTCACCAAGGAGCTGAGCAGGGCAAAGGCTGGTTTCTCTTTGCCTTTTCCTCTCACTTCTTGTTCTTCCACTGCTTCCATTACCTTCCCACAATTAACCCGGGCTTTTCCCTTCCTTTCCTCCTCTCTTTTCATGTTCTCAAAAGACAGGCTAACTTTCAAAGCCTTTCTTTCTCTCCTCACTCCATCCACATCCCCTCAGCTACTCAAATGCACAAAGTTCACCCTCCAGCTGCTAAGAAGACAGTGCAACTTTCCCAGCTGGGAATGGAGGCTGGGAAGCCAGGCCTTCTGCGACGGAATCCCAGCTGCCTATGAGAGTTCTTTAACTGCAGGTGCCTCAGTTTCCACATCTGTACAATGGGGGTGATGCTAATAGTCCTTACCCCAGAGGGTTATTATGAAAACCAAAGGAGTTAATACATGTAAAATGCTTAGAAATGTTGCTTACTTAACACATGTTTGCTGGGGCTAAGGGGTATGCCACCCAAATATGCCACAGGTGGATAAGAATGAACAGGAAAGTGGAAATGGATCCTATTCTACAATCTGTCCCTACAATTGAGGGTGGGGGCTTGGCTATATGCCTGTTTCTTCTTGTAAAACACCTGTATATCCAACCCTGGGTCTGCTCTTTTGTAAGCAGAACTCAATCCGGATGTATTCTCATTTTCTTGTTTCCATTTGCTCAGATTTGCTACCATTTTCTTTTTGCAGGGTGAAAAACCTGGTCTCTTTTGTGAAGAAATATGCCTGGCCAGTTTTTAAATAGTGTTTATATTAGCAACTACTTGTTTATGCCCATGAGATCTATAAGCTAGATGACTGCCCTTGCGTCATAAAATTCAAGTCCCACAGTAAGGGCAAGAAAAATGCCAGAATAGCATGGGAGAGAAAAAAGTAAACATCACCAATCCCCCAGCAACGCCCCCCTCCCATATTCACTCTTTAATTACAGAACTGTACTTATGTACACAGTTAGGTAATTACATGTGTAGACGTATTGTCTCCTCTAGATCATAAGCTGGTGTCTGTTCCGTATTATGCACCCTGGCGCTCAGAACGGGGCCGCTCTGTTTACCCAGGGGCGTATCGGTACAGTTTGCTGACAGACTGAGGTTGTTTACCTACGTTAAGCTAGTTTTCTAAATATAGAGTCCATCAAATTTACGAGTTTTAAATGACAAAAATTAAAGGGAAGAATTGAAGGAAAATGAGAGTGGTTTGCATTTTTCTAATTATATTTTCTACAGAAAGATCTGAGAGCCATTTTTAAGCATACTTTTGTTTTCATATACACATGGAAGGGTTAGATATTTGTATAGTGTATGTGGCATATATATGTGAGGCATTTATATATGTGAGGTATACATACACACACACACACACACACACACACACACACACACCACATATACATATATACTATGACCTAACATGTGAATTAAGCTATTGTCAGTTCTCCCACAAGGAGAAAATCATGTATAACCAAAATTACCTTAGGAAATTGCATATGTCACTTGGGGCTCCCTGCTTAAAAACCTAAAACTAAGGCTTAGCTTCTTTTGTTTCTATTTACATTCTTTCTGTGGCCTTCCCCTCTTCGGACATTGGAATCTAAAGTCTCATTTGAAAGGCGGTTCATGTAATGGGGTAAAAAATTCCCCCCTTTTTTTATAAACTGAGATTCATGAAAACTAAATGCTTTTAAATTACAACTTCATGGATTAGTTTGCTCTCCATTTCTACTCAGTGATCCTGACTAATAGAATTTCTTTATTCAACACCCTCTGCTGAAAAACACCCTTGTATTAGTCAGGGTTCCCCAGGGGAACAGAGCCAATAGAAGATGTGGAGATGTATTATAAGAACTTGGTTCCCATGATGATGGAGACTGAGAGGGTCACAGTCTGCTGTCTGCAAGCTGGAGGCCCGGGAGAGCCAGCGGTACAGGTCCAACCCAAACCAGAGGCCCAAGAATGGGAGGGGGAATGGGCATCGGGGTGGGTGCTGGTGTAAATCTCAGGCCGAGTCTGAAGTCTGACAACTAGGAGCACAGATGTTCTGGGCAGGAGAAGATGGGTGTCCCAACTTAAGCCAAGAGAGCAAATTCACTGTCCCTCTGACTTTCTGTTCTATTCAGGCCCACCCATATGGGTGAGGATGATCTTCTTACTCAGTCTACTGATTCAAATGCTAATCTTTCCTGGAAACACAAGTACAGACACACCCAGAAATACTGTCTTAGCAGCTATCAGGGCATCCCTTACTCCAGTCCAGTTAACACAAAATTAGTCATTTCAGACCAGCCGGCATGGTTGAGTGTCAACCTTGAACCAGGAGGTCACGGTTCTATTTCCAATCAGGGTACATGGTTGTGGATCTCCATGCCTAAGGCAGCTGATCAATGATTCTCTCTCATCTTTGATGTTTCTATCTCCCTTCTCCTTCCCCATTCCTTTCTCTGAAATCAATAAAAACATATTTTAAAAATTAAACATTACAGTCCTCAAAACTAAAATAATTATTAAAAGTTCTTTCCAATTTTGCAGAGAGACACTTTTGTTTTGCTGCATGACTTTCAGACATGCCCAAGGCTTGTATCATTTTCATAGGAACAGAGACATGGGTATTTCAAAGGGCAGACTGTAGTTAGGGCTGTGTCTATGCTATGGTGTCTCCATATTGACCTTCCTAGGAACAGAACTTAGGATCTCAGTTTCACTGACATCATATACTAACCAAGTGACTTTATATGTGCTCCGAGTCACAGTGGGAGCTCTCAGTGTAGGACGATGGGTGGCTCAGCTCGACCCATTTCTTGTTTCTGAAAAATAATTCTAAGCTCAAAATCTATAGCCACAAGCCAATTGGGTTATATTCATATAAGGGCAGACCAATTTCCTTCTATGTTATCATTTCTTTAGAAAGTCAAAAATAAGTTGCTATGCGTCATCACCAAGCACAGGCAAATTGGTGTGGCAATTACAAAAGAACATATCTCTTAAGCAAGACCCGTTGCCCACTTATTTTTCATAATTTAGTAATTTTTGATAATCTTTCATAATTTAGTAGGGCAGAAATTACCCAAAAGATTACCATCAAATTATATCGCTGACTTTCTAGCAGAGGCAAATGGAAAATTTTACATTTTTACTAGATACGGGGTTACAAATTGGGAAATTACTGAGGAACCAAGGGAAACTTATGTACCTGTTCCAAGCAGAGAGATTATAATAAAATAATTTTGACATTTAAAAAGAGAGAGAGAATCAGTTACATGGCTGAAGTTAAACACAGCAAGATTCTGCCTAGTTCTTACTCCCAAGGAGCCCCTTAGAACTCACTACATATTTTATACTTGAGCTACTAAGATTATTTTGAATAGTGAGGTTACCTGTCATTGCAGGTTACTTTTTAAAAACTCTATATTTATATCTAAATTAGATTAATGTGATATTAAATTTTGTTCCTATGGACATATAGGTAAGAGTCAAGCTGAGAACAACACGGACCATTGTGCCTGGCCCAGTTTAATAGGGAAACGCATGAGAAGGAGTTAGGCATCTCCAAGTCACAGACAGTAGCTAAATATATTACTGCTTCATTTCTAAGCAGAAATGAGGGGTCCTTTGTGTATACAATAACCTGTAAGATCAGAGGATGAAAAAAGAGTCCTCGCCCATGGAAAGAGCACTCAATGACTTGCCGAATAATAAAACTGCCCGGTGTGATAATCAATCCTGAGGGCCTTGCAGACACTCATTTTCTCTTAATTTCCAAATAAGTTTTTGGTGAGCACCTCCTGGGTGCTAAGTGCTATGGGAGATAAGTGATTCAGTGGAAAAATGACTCAAATGCTCATCCTGTCTGCCGTGTGCTCTCTCCGACGTCAACAGGAGGACCACTCACCTGCTCCAATCACTATGACCCGAGAAGAAAGTGTTAATGTACTTTGGTAGAAGTTGCAGAACAGCGGTCTTCCACTTGTGCTGCTATGGGAGTTTGAAGGGACAAGAGATCATATTTTAATGGAGTTAAAGCATTAAGTCATCTAGGTGGATCACCAAATTGACAGGCTTTAGATTAGTTTATGGGTAAATTGTTACCACCCTCTATTATCTTAAGTAGTGGTTTCTAAACATTTTTTATTGTACAGGCCAAGAGTAAATACCATTCTGAGTAGCAACTCCCAAGTATGTGTATTTATATTTTGTTTAGTACATGTATTGCTGTATTAACACATTACATACATCCTGATATACACAAAATACACATCTATATATATAAAAGCCTTAAGTGACCATCCGACCATTTGACTGTTTGACCATTCGACTGTTCAACTGGTAGCTATGATGCACAATGACCATCAGGGGGCAGGCACTCAATGCACAGTCATGGAAACATGGAACAGACTGATGAATCTTGGAGAAGGGTGGGAAGACATTAACCAAAGATCTTATATGCATATTAGAGGCCCAGTGCATGGATTCATGAATTGGTGGGGTCCCTCAGCCTGGCCTGCAGAGATCAGGCCAAAACCGGCAGTCTGACATCCCCCGAGGGGTCCCAATTTGTGAGAGAGCACAGGCCAGGCTGAAGGACCCCACCGGTGCATGAATCTGTGCACTAGGCCTCTAGTATATGTATATTTAACCCTCACCCAAGGATATATTTGATTTTAGAGAGAGAGGAAGAGAGAGAGAAACATCAATACATCAATGTGAGAGAGAAACATTGACCAGTTACCTCCTGTATGTGCCCTCACCAGGGTATGTTCCCTGGGTATGTTCCCTGACTGAGAATCAAACACACAACCTTTTGATGCATGGGATGATGCTCCTACCAACTGAGCCACCCAGACAGGGCCAAAAAATACATATTTTTAAAGGATGAGCTAAGTTTGAAGTAAATAATATTTGAAAATATTTATTAATTTTTTTCAGAACATAAAACTTTTTTCCGTGAGAATGCTAATTTTAACCAGCATACTGTGTTAGTATATGTTACATTATTTTTGAAAATTGTAGTTCAGCATCTTGTGATGTAGAAATTCTAAGGTCTCCTTCCGAGTACAGTTTGTTTTGCCATTGGTCTTAATGGCTGTCATCGTTGACAGAAGACATTCCACAGACACAGCATAAACACTACAGGTGCACCTCAAGTGAAATTTAGGTGTATGGCAGCAGACGCGCCTCTATTTCTGGCTGTCTTCTTGGTTTTCAGTTTGGCTGGAACAATTCCTTGTTGGATCCTATTCGATCGCCCTTGTTTGTACTGAGCGGTGTGACTGGAGGAACCTAGTTCTGGAAACACAAAGATCAGCTCTGCCTTTGCCTTGTTCAATTTTGCTTGCCTTAGTGAGACCTTCAGTCAGAAGACTCTTCATTTGTATATTTTGAGAGAGCTAGTTTACATAAAATTGGATACTATGATCTATAGGTCCACACGTTGCCAGGCACTGGGAGATGAGGAGTGGGCTGCCACAGTCAATCCTCCCCGCCCCCCACCAGGTATAAATCCCCTGCTCCTCCTTAGCAATGTCCCATATGGCCAGGGAGGCCTGACCATCGGACATCTCTCCCGAGTGCTGGTGCTGCTGTCAGTCCATACAGTGAATATTCGTAATGCATATTTCCCTTATTTTTAACACAATCCATGTGTACATGTTCTAATATTTTCTTCTCACACTCTAGTGATTGCATTGAGAATCCTGCGAGGTGCACATCACACCTGATTTGGAGACCTTCAAACTAGAAGACTGGCTCTCCCTTCTCCTGGAGAGGCAGGGGACTGGGGAGGGACTGGACATCCCTGGATGGAGCCCTGAAGCCATGCTCTTTCTCTGGCAAATAAAACTCCAGGTGCTTACAAGGCTAGGTGACCATTATGTTGCACCTACACCTTTTTGTTTTTCTTATGGACTTTTTTTGACAACAAATCAGATGTACTCTGTGCTATGCTCCAAGTCTCTCTGAGTCTTCTTAAACCTGTGCCGGTAGATTCATTAGATTGATGGAATAGAGCTAGCTCTCCTCCCTCCACAAACCAAAAAGTGCAGCACAGAACAGGAGGCTCCTATTTGTTCATCGTCAGCATTAGGAGCTTGATAGACACTTTTCATCCTAAATGCCAAATATCTGTGTTTGTAGATGTGTCAAAACAGATGTTCCACATTGTTCTTTTCTTCCTTCTCAGACTCAAAATGAAACACTGCCCTTCCTAGGGTTTCCCTCATTCCGAGGACAGCCCCCAAGGCCCAGTCTTGGGGCCTTGATAATAATAGATCTAGTCCCTCCCCTGCTCTTTCACTGCCACAGAGGGG
Source organism: Corynorhinus townsendii (assembly GCA_026230045.1). Lineage (NCBI taxonomy): Eukaryota > Metazoa > Chordata > Mammalia > Chiroptera > Vespertilionidae > Corynorhinus > Corynorhinus townsendii. The sequence continues at coordinate 118,219,085 of JAPDVU010000006.1, read as the reverse complement.
CTGCCTTGCCCTCTAGACGCCAGCTGTGTCCTCAGCTCTCCATACGTCATCAGGTAGAAGGTCTAGAATTTCTACTGGCCTGAGAAGGTTGGTGTGACCCGAAACCCCCAATTCAGCTCTGAGTTCAATTATATTAGTGGTTTGGCATCTTCCAAATGAGCACAACACCTAAAGCCATGTTTATTAACCTTTTGGGGGTCACCAACTTCTTTGAGGATATATGTAACATTTCATCAGGAAAAATGCTACAACATAAATTACGTATAGAATTTCAAAGGGGGTTAGTTTATATCCCACCTGAAGTTCATCTTAAACTGGATTTTTTAGAAAAACTAAATTCATGTCCTTCAAACAAACTCATAGTGGAACTGATTGTTTTAGGTTTCTAATTTTTATTGCAGTTTTTCCCCCAATGGGTTCGCTTTGAACAGTTATACAATGTTTATGGTATGTCTATTTATACTTCCTTAAACAGCCAAGGACTGTTCATTGTGGCATAGTGTTTACCATGAAAGACACAGTCATAAAGGCCCCTGCTTTATAATTTGGTTGTCGCTGAAGTCTGTGGCCTCTCTCCTCGTCTTCCTCACTAACAGAACCCTGATTTTGTTGGGGATGGCAATGAGCCCAGCTGAAAATCTACATTTCCTATTCTCCCTTGTGGACAGAAGTGGCCATGTGGCTAGATTATTGCCAACACTGATTTAAGGAATGTTCCTTAAAAGAGGCTGACTCAGCTGGGATGTGCTGTTTTGCCTCCCCCTCCTCATCTATTCTTTCTTTTTCTTGCCCAGAATCCAGATGCAATGGGTGGAGCTCCAGCAGCCATATTATAGCCAAGAGGCAACCTTGGGAGCAGAAGCCATGCTCTCTGCAGATGGCAGATTAGAAAATGAGAGGGACACTGAGAAATGCTTATAACTTTGAAGCTTCTAACTAGCCCCAGGCCTTCTTCCTTTGGACCTCTGGTCTTCCAGTTACCTGATCGAAAAAGAAACCCTGACCTTTGCCAAATAAATAAATAAGTAGGTGTGTACACACACACACACACACACACACACACACACACACACACACACACCACATTTCTTAATACAAACCTCTTCTGTATGTATTTTTTAAAGTCTATGAATGTTAAATAGCAAATTCTTCCTCCTAAAAAAAACTGATCATTTCAGCAAATTCAGCAGTCCTTTGTAAATAAGTTACCAAACAACCTATTTGTAAATTATTATCTAAAATATGTACTGGTGTTCAGTGTATAATAATACATTCTTGCAAAAATTCCCAGCTTAGAAGCATTAATGTCCCTTGCTGTCTCCTCCCACTTCCTTCTTCCCCAAAACCTACTTTCTAAGAATAAGCACTGGCATCAGTTTCCTGCTGAAAACAAATTACTGCAAAGGTAGAGGCTTAAAAAAACAACTCCACACATGTATTATCTGCAGTTCTGGGGGTTGGAATAACAGAATGGGCCTCACTGAACAGATATCCAGGTGCCGCTGAGTTCCTTTCTGGAGGTTCCAAGGGAGAATGCATTTTCTTGACTCTTCTAGCTTCTGCCCACATGCCTGGCCTCCCTTCCAAAGCAAAGCCAGCAATGGCTGGTTGATTCTTTCTCACATCGCATGACCCTGACATTGACTCTCTGGCCTCCCTCTATCAAGTATGAGGGCACTTGGATCACCTGCATAATTCCGAATAATCTCCCAACCTCAATATCCTTAATTTAATTTTTAAAAGTTCATTTTACCATATATTCACAGGTTCTGGGAACTTTTTAGAAAAAAAGAAAACTAAAAAAAAAGGGGGGGGGGTGGAAATAGAAGATTCTAGGCATCCCTTCTAAGGCTAACTGAAATGAAAAAATGAAAGTGGGAATTTCGAAATCTCAGGAGACAATCCAAGATGGTGGCGTAGGTAAACACCTAAACTGCTGCCTCTCACAACAATTTCAAAACTACAACTAAAAGACAAAACGTCTATCACCCAGAACCACGGGAAAGCTGGCTGAGTGGAAGTTCTACAACTAGAAGGAAAGAGAAAAGAGCATTGAGACGTGCACAAGCGCTGGAAAGCTGAGGTACGGAGGCGCGGGATCTGGGCTGGCGGCAGGCGTTGCTTTTTTCAACCCAAAGGGAGACAAGCCCCCGATTACTCTGAAATACAGTTTCTGGGGAGACACGGGGGACCCAAACTCCTACGGGGAGAAGCTGGACTGTCTGCCACCGGGTCGGAAAGTAAGGGGGGCTTGCTTGCAGAGCTGCTCGCAAGAATAATTGTTTACTGCACTGGGGCACGGGACGGAGTCAGAGACACAGAGCCAGCTAACTAGCAGCCATCGCTATTTGCCATGCCCTAGCCTAGTGATGCCCTGAGACCCCGCCCCACACAACCTACAAACCCACCCAAGCTCCAAGCAGCAGCTTTAGCATAAGAAAGGCTTGCCCTATCGCAGCTTAACCTAGCAAACTTGCAGCCTGGGTCAGACAGCTCCAAAACCTCCAAACCCCAAGCAAAGAGGAGAAAACTGTAGCTCTCGCTGTAGCTCCTGCTGGGTGGACTCAGACAATAGCTGACCTGCACCCCATTGGAGATCCAGAAGCCAGTATACCTAGTGGTCAGTGTGAGAAACCAGATTTCAACTCCTCACATCCATAAGTGACACATTCAAGAGGCAGACTCAGTGAGCACCAAAGCCCCACTGAAACAAGTCCTGCCCCATAAGCGTGTCTTCAGCACAGTAGTTCTTCCATTATAGACACAGCAAGTGCTCACAGCTAATTGGCCTGGAGGTCAATTCCTCCCAGTGTACCAACAGCAATTAAGGCTTAACTACACCAAGACTTTGCACTCAGCCCACAAAGGGGTGTACCAAGAGCATCCACATCAGGTGATTGGGGAGGCTGAGCTACTGCCCTCTATAGGTCACCTATCACACAAAGCCACTCCATCAACACAGGGAAGCAGCCAAAATGCGGAGACAAAGAAACATGTCACGAATGAAAGAAACGGAGGAAAGCAAACTACTGGATGACATAGAGTTCAGAACCACATTTATAAGGTTACTCAAGAATCTTCTAAAAACCGCCGAGAAACTTGATGACACTTCTGAAGAGCTTAGTGAGACCTTCAAGGACCTTAATGAGAATGCCAAAAAAATGGAAAAGGACCAGTCAGAAATGAAGCATACACTGTCTAAAATAAAGAATATACAGAAACTCAACTGTAGATCAACGTACCCCAAGAATCAAACCAAAGATCTGAAATATGAGGAAACAAAAAACACCCAACCAGAAAAACAAAAAGAAAAAAGAATCCAAAAATATGAAGATAGTGTAAGGAGCCTCTGGGACAACTTTAAGCGTACCAACATCCGAATTTTTGGGGTGCCAGAAGAAGAGAGAGAGCAAAATACTGAAAACCTATTAGAAGAAATAATGACAGAAAACTTTCCCTACCTGGTGAAAGAAATAGACTTACAAGTCCAGGAAGCGCACAGAGCCCCAAACAAAAGGAATCCAAAGAGGACCACACCAAGACACATCATAATTAAAATGCCAAGGGCAAAAGACAAAGAGAGAATCTTGAAAGCAGCAAGAGAAAAGCGGTTAGTTACCTACAAGGGAGTACCCATATGATTGTCAGCTGATTTCTCAGCAGAAACTATGCAGGCCAGAAGGGAGTGGCAAGAAATATTCAAAGTGATGAACAGCAAGAACCTACAACCAAGATTACTCTACCCAGCAAAGCTATCATTCAGAGTTGAAGGTCAGATAAAGAGCTTCACAGATAAGAAAAAGCTAAAGGAGTTCATCGCCACCAAACCAGGATTACATGAAATGCTGAAGGGTATTCTTTAAGAAGAGGAAGAAGAAAAAGGTAGATAAAAATTATGAACAACAAAATGACATCAAATACATACCTACCAACAAGTGAATCTAAAAATCAAGTAAATAAAAAATCTGAAGAACAAAATGGACTGGTGAATATAATAGAATCAGGGACATAGAAAGGGAGTGGACTGACAATTCTCAGGGGGAAGCGGGTATGAGTGGTGCGGGAAGAGACTGGACAAAAATCTTACTCCTATGGATGAAGACAGTGGCAGGGGGTAAGGGCATGGGCTAGGGTGGGGTGGGGAATCAGGTGGAGGGGAGCTATAGGGGGGAAACAAAAAGAGGAACACCTGTAATCTGAACAATAAAGATTTATTTTAAAAAATAATAATAATAAAAAATAATAAAATGAGGGGGGGAAAAAAAGAAAGTGGGAATTTCAAGAGGAACACTCTCATCTGTTTACATTGTTGTCAATGAATGTGATATTTTTACAAAGCAGTCGATATTCAGTTGTGTTCAGTTTAGCTCTGTTGGAAACACTGGAATCTCTCTGCAGTGGGCATTCATGGTTATTTTACTGTTTAGCACCCATCCCTCTTACCAATAGCATTTGAATTCTCTTTACAGAATTACAACTTCCCAATGGATAAAGTCTATTGGGATTAAAACAGGTACCCTGCCCACCTCTTAGCTAAGGGTGGCCATGGGACCCAAGCCAGGCCCATTAAATGCTCCCTCTCCAACATCACATTTTGATCAGTGTTATGCACTAAATATTTATGTCCCAACTTCTCAAATTCATATGTGGAAGCCCTACCCCTCAATGTAATGGTATTTGGAAGTTGGGCCTTTGGAAGGTGATTAAGTTTAGACTAGACCATGAGGTTGGGGTCCCCATGATGAGATTAGTGGCATTATAAAAAGAGAGAGGGGGGAAGAGAGAGAGAGAGAGAGAGAGAATCCCCTTTTCCCAAGCCCACATACCAAGGAAAGCCCATGTGAGGGCATAGCAGGAAGGTGGCTGTCCACAAGCCAGCAAGAATGCCCTCACCAGGAACGGGATTCAGCAGCACCTTGACCTCAGATTTTTCCAGTCTCCAGAACTGTAAGAAATATATCTCTGTTGTTTAAACTACCCAGTCCATGGCATTTTGTTATGGAAGCCTGAGTAGCCCAAGACACAAAGTGACAATTCAACTGAAATGGCTGATGTTCATGTAATAGTGTAACAACTCTAAGAAGATTGAAAACAGGGGAGCATTCAATGAAATATAAAACAAAACCTATTAAAAAATTGAAGCAAATGTCCAAAATTGAAAAGAAAAAAGAAAAAGTTAGGAACTGTCAATCCTGCAGTGTGAGATAAGAGCTCTCACTGAGATCTTGCTGTTCTCATTGGGGTCAAAAGGTCAGGGCAGTCCTAGGAATCACTTGGGTGTTTTGCGAACATTGAGAGAACCTCAGCAATATGCTCGCCGCTGAATCGGAGAGGAGGTGCTCACCCACTTCTGTAATCTGTAGCCAGGCCAGCGGTGGTTAACAAGTGGCTTTAGTCCATATCTGAGGGATTTATAACTATCTGATAAAACAACAACAAAAGTAAATGTGGTACATCCCCCAGAGCTCTTGGTTGTAAATACCAGAAACTCAACTGGACTTGCCTTGAGCATGAAAGGGGGATAATGTGAGAGCTTTTAGGGGACCTTGCCGAATAGAGGGAGAAGGGAGACCACCAAGCCCCAGAAGGCAGTGGAGGCCAGACGAGGGCAATGGGGACCTTGCACACTAGAGTCAAGGCCTTGACCTTTGTATCCCCCATCTCTGCCCCCTGGCTTCATCTTTCAGGCCAGCTTTCCCCAGTGACAAGGCTGTTTCACTAGAAAAAAAAGGGCTTTCTCTCCAGCCCTAGCTCCACTTGGAAACTCCTGGAGAAGGCCGCTAATTGGTTTAGTTGCCGTGGCCTCTGGGAGCCATCATAAAGGACAGTACATAATACACGAAGATGAGTTACAATCTAGCCCCTACGACAGCAACAGAAAAGTCAGGGCTCTATGAGAGATTCGCACTGGAACCACATGGTTGAAATGGATACAGGACAGTTCCTTCCAAAAAGTGAGAAACTTATTATCAAAAGAAGTGATAAGTAGTACTAACTAGGTAGACAAAGACCACAGAGGTTCAACTCAGCCCTCATAGGGGGCAAATATGCCATGGAAAACATTTGGGTATTCAACAGGCCTGCTGGAGGGAAGGGGTCTGAATACCATTTGGTTTCGGGAAGTAACATCCCATCAAATGTGAAGACAAATGAAGTGGGGTTTATTCAACAAATATTGATATCGTTTACAATGAGCAAAGATTGCTTATCCCAGTGTTTGGCTGCTCTGTAGCTTTCTCAAGACTCTCACATTTTCTTCCTCTGTGCATGTGGAGGCCCTTCTAAATTTGGCTTTGCAACATCACTTCTGGAGGAGAGAGTGGAGAACTAGACACTTGCCTCCAATGTGGATTTCTTTGTAAGCTGCATGCTGCATTGTAGAGGGAATACGGCATGCGTTACCAGAGTTTAAATGTATGAGTCTGTAGAGCTACACTTTGAAAATGTTTAAAATGCAGGGAGGTGTGTGTGTGCATGCATATCTGTGAAAACTCTTAAAATGAAAGATAAAAAAGGGGGGGGCTGAGTAACTTAATATCTCAACAATTTATAAGGAAGAATGTATACTTATTAAATTTGACTTATAATATTTATCTCTCCTGCATTATGAAAATGTTGATTTCATTAATCCTAGTAGTTGGCCAATGATAGCAATTTCAAAATAATCCCTTGACAGTTGACAGCCCTGCCAACTATTTCTATAGTTATTAAAATACTCTTCTTCTTAGGGTATAAGTATATATGACCACATTTTTTTCAAAGTTTCATTTCCTCACTCTTTATAAACTAGTGAAAGTAATTTTTTTATATTCTTTACATTTTTACTATTACTATAAATACGTATTACTTAGGCCTATCCACTAAAAGTATATCATTTTTCTCAAGAAGATTAGTTTTGTGGTAAATAACAAATGAGTATAGGTAGATGCATGAATAGGTAAAACTTCCCACCTTTGAGGTCCCCCAAAAGCAGACCCAGAGGTAAGGATGGACCAGGGTAGTTTATCTGGTGATCCCAGGAAGCCCACAGGATGGAGTGAGCAAAGGGAGAGAAGAAAAGGAGAAAAGTCAAAGAGGTTGTGTTAATGAGCAGGTTACCACTTAGGGCCCCTGGGCTCATGCCCACTGGGGTCTCCTAAGAAGCCACATAGAACATGCCCAGCATGAATCCACTGAAGGGTAGGGAAGCAGGAGCACTTCTCTTCTTATGCTTGAACTTCTTGGTTAAAGGTTGACCTTGAAGGCACTAATCCTAGCACTTGTGGGCTGAAAAGGGCCTGAGGCAGCGAAGCAGAGAATAACTGCACTCCAGGTAGGAGGCTGTCAGTGTGCATAGAAATGTTTGCTGCAGCCCCAGGGGAGCTGAGAGGTGAACTGGGGACAGGAGCAGAGTATGGGAAATGACTGCCATGTTCCCTCCTTGCTCTGACCAGATCCTCCCATGCCTACCTTGAGTTTCCTGTGCTACTGACAGTTCAAGATTGTGACTGGCTGCAATAATAAAGAAAAAAAAAAGATTGAAAATAACAATTAGTAAGACAAGCCACAGTCTTGACTACTGCAGCTGGTCCCAAGGCCATCATCTATACTCATCATCTCTCTCCTTTCCTACCTATTCCACGTGTCCCCTACCCTTGGTCAGCACTTCCACTAGTCTAAGTGGCTTCTCAGTAGGATGGCCAGATTCTCATCTCTGAGCAGTTGAGCCCTGATCACCTTGCCCATGTTAGGCCCTGGCTATCACCAGACATAAAGCACTAAAGGGTATCCCAGGGAAGCCCCCAAATTTCAGACATCTTCCTTCTTGCCCCCATTATGAAGTAGTAACTCCAACTCTTCAAGATAATTAGAGTCAATTATCCCCACCAGTATAGTAGTTCCCATTTTTGCCTGCTGATCTATTAAGATGAAGATCTCAACATCATTTGGTGGTAGTCATTGGTTTAGCTGCAGTGGAACCATTACTATATCCCTAGTGGAAATGTTCCTCTCTCTACACACACACATCCTGAGACCTAGGCCTTGATCGGGAAGAGCCTAAAGCTATAAGGATTAAAACCATAATTTCCACTAATAGGTCCCTGGGAGTATGGTGCATGGGACCAATCCTACGTGTATCCTTTAATTACCATTCCTGTATGTTCTAGGCATTGGAGACATAGCACACCTAGTAACTATATGTAGTGATCTTTTGTTCTTATCCTTGAGAAGAGTGACCCAGCTATGCAAGGTGCCATCCCTAAACTGATGCTGGGTCTTTAGGAGGCTATTCAGATACTCTCTCAAGCCCCCACCCCCCCCCCCCAAAAAAAAACCCAACAGCTTCTAATAAATGGGTCAGAGTAGTATTCTCAAGGGTGTTATTATTTTTACCTCAACAATCCAAAGTAGCTCACCCAGTGCTGTGCCTCTTTCTTATTGGTAACAAATGCAATGCATCCTTTTAGATGGGGTGTCCCCATTCTTTGGGCCCCTACAACATTCCCTGATGTGGCAGGCTTCAGGTTCTTTGTACAGTTTATCTCTCATCCTCCAGCACGACGCATGTTACTCAAGCAACTAGCATACGTGCTCCTTCTTAAAAACCAAGTGCAGTTATCACGCTCTCATTAATATTGTGGGCCAGTATGTCAAGATGATCAGGTCCCTGCAGACCAATGTTGTAACAGAAAGGAGAAGTGTTTACATAGCCTTAGGACCAGGTGGTGAATGATGAATAGAGTGCATTTGCTAGAACAACAGCCTTTGGCACTTAGCAGGAGGCTATCACCAAAGTGGTTTGCATTCACAAGAGAGAGATAACTGGACATTCAGCATCATATTCCTGAGCCTTGGCTTTCTTACAGCATGGTGGCCTCAGGGTGGGTGGCCACCTTACATGGTGGCTCTAGCCTACAAGGGCAAATGTCCCCACGAACAGAAAAGCTGTATCACCTTTTATGACTGAAACTTGGATATCACAGAGCATCACTTCTGTTGGTCAAGCCGGTGAAGTCCAGCCCAGATGTAAGTGGAGGCAAATTAGACTCCCATCTCTTGGTGGGAGAACGGCAAGGTTTCATTGTAGAAGAGCCATTGAGATGAAGGATATCACTGCCACCATCTTCAGAAAAAAGAATCTGTCACTTTTCACAGCATAGATAACTCAGGCTATGCTGGGACTTATCCTTAGTTTTTGGAATTGAGGCAGCGAGGGGAGATGAGGACAGCCTTTGAGGCATCTGCTTCAGAGGAGAATGTTGTAGGGTCTCTGGGCAATTGGAAGCAGTTCTCTTCAACTGATAGGGGGAAGGAGACTTCTGCTAGCTTGGATGGTTCAGGGAAATCTAGGTGGTCAAGGTTCTCTACCTATATGCCCTCAGTCCAGTTCTCAGGACCCATTTCCTCCCTTCCAGGGTTTGGCTTTTGCATAAGATGCCTGCCTGTCTTGTACCTTCCATCTACATTGCAGTTCTGCTACCGGCACAATAACTCCGGCATGATTTTTCAGAAGTGTGCCTCTGGCTTCAAGAAATGGAGATCTCCAAGAAGCTTCCTGGCTTTCATTCTCACATTCTAAATTGATGGTCAGATGATGTAAGCCTACCATTCTCTTTCCTCAGTGCTTCTGGCCACTGAACCAAAGCCAGACACCTCTTCAAGTCTTATGATATCACACCCCAATATCTGTCAGACATCGCACTGTTGCATAATCCAAGCTTCCCCTTTAACCTTTACTTCATCCCGGCACACCATAGGTAAAAATTTGCGCAATTGTGATCTACAAAGTGTGACGTCTATCACCACCAACTTACCATCACCCATGCTGTCTCGGTTGCCTCCATATCATTGAGAATATATTTTCTATGGCTACTTTCACTACCAGTTGTCTTAGTTTGAGTTCCTCCGAAAGTAGAGCTTAAGACAAGGTCTTGGGTACAGGGGAATTTATTTTGGAGGCTATTCCAGGAAGCATAAGCAAGAGAGTGTAGAAAATGAGAAAGGAAAAAGGAGAAAATCCAACTGATGAATAGATTTCTCCAGTGGGGACTTCTGAGGAACCTGCAGGATGCCTCATAATAGTCCTACCAAGCTATGGGAAAGTTAGCTATTCATCCGCTGGTTCCCATTGTTCATAAGTGAGAGGTGTTAAATCCCCAGCAATTGCAGGAGACCAAGCTTGAGGTCCCAGAGGACATCCTCAGTCAGAGGAGCAGAATGACGCCAGTGCTTGAGTGGGAAGCGGCTGGCACACTGAGGCAACGTCCACTGCAGCTACAGAGGGAGTCAAGGGGACATGGGCCAGGGTAGCAAGAGTGTCTTCTCTCCCTACTTTTCAATCATTTATGTGAGAAAATCAGGAAGAAGTCCCTGTTGAACATGGTGGATTGAACATATGCTTTCACCACACCTCTATCCTGGTGCCTGTCTAAAATAACTGAAAAGGAATTTTAAATTGTTTTAATAAAACTTGAAGGATAAAGAGAACAGAAGAGGCAACAGCAGACAAGAGCTAGCAACAAAATGTTGGAAGATAGAGGGCAGATGGATGAGCGCTAACAGAGTTAATAGAACAGCAAGAAAGTTTGCTGTGGAAACAAAAGCAAGTGGGAACCCTGGAAAGGCTCAGAAGCAGGATGGAGTTGTTACCTCTGGAAAAAGAACTGGAATTAGCTCCTCAGAATCCCTCCCATGTTCTGCTGTGGGCGCTACCCCAGCTGGCAACAGGAAGTTTAATTTCTGGGAAAATGGAACCAGAACGTCTTCTGACTGGATGATAACAGGGTTGATAGAGGATGAGTAACTGAAAAAGGAGGCTCAGGTAAAGTCTATATACCACATACTGAATTGTGAGAACTTCCTCCTGCTTCCCTCACAGTGCCAGGGCACTGGCGGCTCGATTTATATTCCCCAGACAGGAGAGCTTGGAAGATTCACCTCTGATGAAACCAACTGATTGAAGAAAAGACTTACATACTGACATTTGGAAGTCCCCCGATAAAATGATTAGGTGCCTGACTGATTGTTCTACAGTAAATAGTAGCAATTGACAGGCACTGCAAATATACACAGAGCTTTCAATCAGCCTTTTTAAGTGCCTCATTCTTAAATCCATTATCACCAGGCAAGTCTCTAACATAAACTATACAGATTAAAACAAATAAATGATCAAAAGTAAGGTAACTTGGAGTAAACAAACACAATGCAGTCAAAATAAGAACATTTAAACAAACCTATTAATGACCTTAGAAATATAGGATGCAATATATTGCATTGATAAAATAAGAATGTGATGTTAAATAAAAAGGAACATTTAGAGAATAAAACTATTAAACAGTTATTTGTTATCCAAAATTCAAATTGCACTAGGTACATATATTTTATCTGGAAATTTTAATATACTAGAGGCCTGGTGCGTGAAATTCGTGCGCTGGAGGGGGTGGGGTGTTCCTCAGCCCAGCCTGCACCCTCTCCAATCTTGGACACCCCTCTCACAATCTGGGACTGCTGGCTCCTAACTACTTGCCTGCCTGGCTGCCTGATTGCTCCTAACCACTCCCCTGCCAGCCTGATTGACACCTAACCCCTCCCCTGCAGGCATGATTGACACCTAACTGCTCCCTGCATTTTTTATCACCCTCAACTGCTCTCCCCTGCAGGCTTGGTCCCCCTCAACTGCCCTCTCCTGCAGGCCTGGTTGCCCCCAACTGTCCTGCCCTGCCAGCCATCTTGTGACAATGTGGGGGCAGCCATCTTTTGATGACAAGGGGGATGCCATCTTGTGACATGAGGGTGTGCGGGTCAATTTGCATATTACCTCTTTATTATATAGGATGTATCAAGGAACCCCCAAATTATACCTCCAGCCCAGATCTTTCACCAAAACTCCAGAAATGTATAACTGTCTATGGTACATCTCCACTTCAGTGGCCAATAGGGATTTCAAAGTCAACATGACCCAAGCTGTGCTCCTGATATTCTCCATCCCCAGACCTGCTCTACTCACTGCTTTCCCCAATCCTGGTTGATGGCAATGCCTTTCTTCCAGTTGATCAGGACAAACCCTTGGAACCATCATTTTCTTTTTTCTTTCTCTTGCAACTCACATCAATCAGTCAAGAGGGCCTGTTGGCTCAACCTTGAAAAGGCACCCAGATTTCAACCATTCCTCATCAGCTTCACTCCACCATCATCCTGGTGCAAGCCATCATCATTTCTTGCTTTCAATATCCTCTTAGCTCCTTTCCATTCTTCCCACCGCCCCCCTTACCCACTCTATAGACTATTCTCATTACAGAAACTAAAGGGATTCTTTTAAAATGCAAATCAGATGTTCCTTTTCTGCTTTACCATCTCCAAAGCTCACTTTCATGCAGAATAAAATCAAACTCTTTAATGGCCTTCAAGGTCCTACATAGCCAAACCAGCATGATCCTTATAGACATTTTTTGACAGAAGTTTATATAAAATATGTTTCCCTGTAGAACTTGTTTCCTATTTTAAAAAACCCTAAATACCTAACTACTGGGTATCTATATATATAAAAGCCAAGTGACCAGAATGACTGAATGACTGGTCTCTATGACAGGCACTGCAGCCAGCCAACTGGCCAAATGGGGAAAGGGCTGGCCAGCCAACCTTTCTCAACCCCTCTCCCTGGCAGCCTGCCTCTCACGCCCCCTACCCCCAGCCAGCAGGCCCTGATCAACCCTGATCGGGGCAGGGCAGCTAGACCGCACGTGTGCACGAATCCATGCACCAGGCCTCTAGTTTATGAATAAACTATTTCAGCAAATTAAATATTATGAGGTAATGCTTTATAGCATGCCTGGCACATGGTAGATGCCTCATAACTATGTTTTAGACACTTCCCATTCTCTCTTCCTTAAAATGTACTACTTATTTAATCTGACATTTTTCTCCCATGAGCTCTTGGCTCAGTCTATCTCAGTGAGTTTAAAGCTATTACTTCATTCATTCAACTTGTGAAGTAGAGAGTTAGCAACTGCTATTGCTCTCATTTTGTGGAAAGGGAAATGGAGTTACATGTAAGTCAAAGTGATTTGCCCTAACTTTACGTGTCATTGTCACAGGTTTTCATTCCATCAACTCTTGGTACCTTAAAGCCAATATTTGGTTGCAGTTTCATGAGAGCCTTTAAGTGAAACTAGCTGTGAGAAATCAGTCTCACAAAAATTCTTGATATTTATTACACTTCCCTAGACCCTTGAGTATTCTGCCTCTCAGTACTCGAGAAACGAGCAGTAAATTCTCAGGTCCATTTCATGCTGAGTGCAATGATTGAAGTCAACAATCATTAAAGGTGATGAAAGTGATAAATTCTGCTCCATATTTCAACTGTTTCTCATCCCTGCTTATGCTCATCAATCAGCAAATTAGAAGATAGTGCCTATATTGACATTACTACTCATTCAAATCATTTATTTAACCATTCTTATAGACTTTTAATATAGCAAAAGAAAGATTTTAAAAATTCCACCAAATTTATAAAGGAGATAAGTGTAAATCCAATCCAACACGTTAGCAGCCTCACAAATTACATTTCTAAGAACTCTAAATGAAATCTATGAATATCAGCTCAATCAGCAGTTTCAAAATCTGGTTGCATCTGAATCATCTGGGTAGATTTAAAAAATGATAAAAATAATAAGAGAGCATTCACCCAATCCCCAAACATTCTAGATTCAGTTAGTGGCTCAGAAATTAGTATTTGAAAAACATCTCCCTACTGAATCAAGATGTAAACAGACTTTTAGGAAGAAAAGAGAGTCAGTTTGGAATTTCTCACCGGTTGGCTAATGGACCCAAAGCAGACAAATCAATTTCATTGGAATGTCTTCATCCAAAATATCAAACAGATAACTTAGCATATTCAATTTCCTTTATAAACTGCCGACCTGTGCCATGTAGGGGCAATGGGGCAACTTTTGTAAAGCATATGATAGAGGCTGTGTTAGACCCATTCAGCTGATGCTACCATTCCTCAGGTGTGCACTCTACCTGCAAGCCCATAAGTAGCCTAGATTTTGATTTTCTTCCCTACTTGCCATTCTCTCTCACCACTTCTCATATCCCCCACCCCCAACACTACCTTGCTCCAAAGCCTTCTCTCAAGGGGAAGTATGAAGGATGTGCATGTGAAGTAATAGCCTCAAGTAAACAAAGAGCTCGTGTAGGCCTAGAGGACCCGATTTATTTTTATAGTGTCTTTTTAAATAATCACCTCACGTAAATTCATATTTTTCTTTGCTGTATTACTCCCTAATCCTTTCCCTCTACTTAATTTGTACATTGAATCATTACTGTCTCCTGATAGCTATTCTATATTTATCATTACTAAACTTATTTTATTGATCTCATCCTTTGCTTCAATTTGTCATAATTTTATGAATTTTAATTCAATTCTTTTTGCATTTGTGATCCCTCCAGCATCAAAGCATCTTTGCATATTTATTAATGTGGTCGCCAGTCTATCTTTAAAGCTGCTATTGTTATTATTATTATGTGATGTTAATGAGACTATTTAAAAATATTATGCCACTGCAGCACCTATTGGAAAACGTCTTACCTTGACAGTAAACCATTAATATTACCTTTTATGTTTAATTTTTTTTAGCAATTTGACATCCATTTCATAGCAGAGTTGCTTGATTTACATGTTTCCAGTTTTCCTCTAAGTCTTGTTTAAAGGCAAATGCTTTTCTAACACAGTGAAATAATACCATGCAATGCTCACTTTAATACTATTTCCTTTACAAAAGAGCTTCTTAGTTCATTCAATAAATAAATTCTCAACTTTCTTTCATTTCCATTAGCTAAGGTAGAAAACAAAATTCAAGGCAATGTTAAAATAATAGAAAGGCTTTGACACAAAACTACAAATCCTAGACATATATAGGGAATGCTGATGCTATATCCTAAATTCATTCCGCAGAACCTAAGTTCTAGTCAATACAGGATTTCCAAATTTCCCCGAAGAGCTGCTTATCATGGGTACTTACTGTACATAAAACCAGTGGGTTAAGATAAATTAGTGGATTCAGGTACAGAAATCCCAGAGCTTTCTGGCAATTTCAGTCAAAATATTATAAATCTACATGAAGATGATAAACCTCAGTTGTATCATCCTGTACTTGTTTGTATTTTCTAGTCACAAATTTCAGCTCTTTCTGGAATCATTACATTTTAGAGTGCTTGAGAAACATTAAGCCAGGTTATTACCTATTTCTATATTAATAAACCGCAGAGCGAGGAGTGTTTATACCTCCTGGACTTTTAAGCTGAGGGGTCCTCCGGCTCCTGTCTCCCACACCGTTGCCCAGTTCTTTCTGCATCAATCTCTCTCCCCCAAAACCTCGAACTTGTTTCCAAATTAGGCTTTCAATGTGATGACCAGTGTTCAGTCTATCTTTTTTTAAAAAATATTTTTTTATTTATTTTAGAGAGGAAAGGAGAGGGAGAGAGATAGATAGAAACATCAATGGTGATGATGTTAAAAACCATTGATCAGCTGCCTCCTGCACACCCTACTCTGGGGATCAAGCCTGCAACCCGGGCATGTGCCTTGACCGGAATTGAACCGTGACCTCCTGGTTATAGGTCAACACTCAACCACCGAGTCACACTAGCTGGGCCAGTCTATCGTCATTGCCGCTTGCCCAGTTTAGACCTTTTAATGCCCAATGGCTTAAAATTTACACTTTAGAATTTCTCTCAAACTGGGCTTGTCAGCTACTCCTGGCAATTGCATTTCTGAGTCCAGCCCCTCAGGCATTTCATCTGAGCAGAACCTGGGGTCTGGCACCCGGCTGTGTTTATTCTAGATCCTTCTGGAAAATACAGATGGTGTCCACGCAACCACAGCCTAATTGGCCTGAAATGAAAAATGTGGTTATTTCAAATCAACAAGTTTTGTCTGTTTAGCTGAACTATGTGGTGCTGCCCCTCATGCTTTGGGGGCCTTGAGACACCGCCGACCACACCTGTGAATGGCATTTTGTGGCATACATTAGATTTTCCTGAGTAGAAAAGGCCTAAACCATCATTGAACCAGAGACTTCAAAGGTCAATTTGTCTAATGTTTTCAATTACTGGAGAGACTGTATGATGCAGACTTCCAAAGATGGCCTCTTGAATTCCTTCCATTCTCATCAAATATTAAGGGCAGAGAGAGAACTCAAAGAACATATAATTGACCTTCTCATTTAACAGAATCAAAATATAAATCACAGACAGACTAAGTAAATTTTCTAGAGCTTGCACTAGAAGGCAGATCTTCAGTCCTGATCTAATCTCTTTATTATTCTACTTGACCTTAGTGTGAAAATGTTTCTACTTTTCCAGTGTTTAGTAAAATGAGACCATGATGCATTAGTAAGAAAATACAAGCATTAGAAGAAGATAACCTAGTATACATTAGAAATTTCTAGAATGCTTTATGAATTGTATCCTATTGTGAAATTGGACTGTGGAATTTTGACATGGGGGAGAACACATCCTTCCCTCTACCCCAGCCTGCATTAGAAGGCAATGGACATGCCTTGTGCCTATTAGCTCAGAGTTCACTAACAGCTGCCTGTGCTTAATTCTATCCAAAGAAGTTGCTACCAATAAGCATTTCCTGTTGTGATGCATTAAAATTGATTTAAAATGGTTTTGTAACATGCATTGTTTATTTGGAAAATACTAGTTTACTGAATTATGCAGATCTTCCCAATGTTGACATACCTCACTATATGATAACAGAACCACATTCATTAACGTCACCCAAACTCATTTTAAAAATCTCTAAGTATTGGGAAGCTGCCTGGCTCACAGTGGAAAATATAGATTTTCAAATATTCTAATGTTCACTGGAAAGCTCAAATTTTATCCTTAGCAACAAAAACTCAGTTGTTTTCCTTCATGTGGCAGGATCATTTCATTCATTTTAAAAAAGAAATGTCTACCAGACACACCAGTGAGAAAAACTATAGCTTCTCTGAGAGTAATTTTTCCAGGTCAAAATATAGCATTCTATGAAAAGAGCGGCTAGTTCAGCCATGTTCAAACAACCACTCCAATACTTTGCTTGGAGACGTCCATTATACTGAGGTTTGCAGCAGAAATAATATTTGTGTGCTTCACATTTCTTCACTTATAATATTTTCAAAACCTGTATTCAAGGATCTAGATTTAATAAAGTTAATAATTTTTGCTGCTTCATCAAGGGCATTCTTAAATGAAACTGGCATCTTTTCCCCCAAATGTGAGGTGGGGAAGGATGCAGTATAGTCTGGGGTCACTGCCTTCATTCACTCTGAGGCACTAACAGCTTTATCTTCCATTGTTTTTGGCGCTATCATGCATATAGCAACACAGTGAACAAGGCAAATAACGCTTTAGTATTGTTATAAAAATAGTTTTGAGTCCTAGCTGGTTTGGCTCAGTGAATAGAGTGTCAGCCTGTGGACTGAAGGGTCCCGGGTTCGATCCGGTCAAGGGCACACGCCCGGGTTGTAGGCTCAATCCCCAGTGGGGAGCATGCAGGAGGCAACTGATCAATGATTCTCTCTTATCATTGATGTTTCTATCTCTCTCTCCCTCTCCCTTCTCTCTGAAATCAATAAAAATATATTTTAAAAAATATATATTAAAAAACAGTTTTGACCTCATTGGCCATCCAATGGTTCTTGGGGCCGCCAGAGGTCCATGGACCCCAATGGGAGAACCGTGGGACTAAGTCAATGTGAGTCTAACCAACCCAAACGAAAGGCTTTCAAAGTCTCTACTACTGCAGAAGCAGGGGAAAATAAGGCCTGTTGCCTTGGTTTATACTCTTTTGTTATAATTTTATCTAAAATTAAAGAGTAATTGCCCTGCTTTCTTTTCCAGCTTACTCCAGGTATAGGCCAAACAGGATTTTAAAGGCTAACATATCTGGGTACTTAGCACCTTGTGACAATACTGGTTATTTGGCCACTCTGACCTCTCCAACTGAGGTAGGCTGCGCCTTAAAGTAGCACAAAACTCATTGCAAAGCGTGGGCTGGGGTGTCAGGGAAGGTTAATTAACTCGAGTTCCTGTAGCGATGTGCGGCCATGTTGGTTTAGATGTCAGAGATGGCAGGAAGTTGGATCCGTGAAACCTCTCCTGAAATCTAGCCTTCATGGGTTCTGACTCTTTAATTAAAAGCTTTTATCGTTCTGTGAAGTAGGGGCAATTGTAAAGGCGAGATAAGAATTTTACATGAGCTATGGTCATGGCACCCCAAAGGATCCTCGTACTAGATCACATTGGATAGGTAACAAGGAGGACCTGTGTGAAAATTGTTCTCTTAACGGTAATAGTATATTAGCGTAGAGGGCCATTCACAAGTCCACCCTCAGGTTCAGGGAGCTTTCTCACTGGCCATTGTATTTTCATCGAAGTAGTAGAAAAACTCCTTTTTTTTTTCTCCAGAGAACATGGGTTAAAGTTGCTTTTGCAGACCACATCTGGTAAAGACTGGAGTGAAAAGAAAAAATTCCGGTTTGAAAGGAAAGCTAATTAGATAACAAATGGAGTTAATCACAGTGTAAAGCATCCTCAGTTAAAAATGTATGATAAAAATGCTATCGAGATATATCTGGGAGCCAAATACCTAGCAAGTTATGAGATTTGTTATTTTTATTTAATTTAAGGAATTAAATACCTCTCACACAGTTTATCTAAAATTACATGCATTCTGCAGTAAAATTCCTGCATGTCTTGACTTGAGATTTAATTCTAAGAATCAGAATCTTTGGACTGGCACAAGGTCAAGGTCATGGGCCAAGTACTAGTAAGGTGTGGAGGTCATGAGACCTGTCTTCATGGCTGAAAGGGTGGAAATCAGTCCAATATGGGAAACAACTTGGCAATATAAAAAATCTGAAGATGCATATCTGTAGGACCCAGAAGCTCCACTTGTAGAAACATCTCCCAGATAAACCCTCAATCATGTGCACAAGGGGACATGTGGAAAAATAATTATAGCATTATTTATAATAGCAACATTTTAAAAATCTAAATAGCCACAACTATTGAAATAGAGAAATGAAGTGTGGAACCATTAAACAATAAACTGATATTTAAAAAGATTAAACTAGAGCTACATCTGATGGATCTATCAATATGAGTAAATTGTATAAATATAATTATGAGTATAAAAATCAAGCTACCAAAGATATATGTTCATCGTGATACCAGCACTGTAGGAAGGTAAAAAAAAGCATGGATACATTTATAAAAATTAAATATATATAAAAATATGAACACATGAATGGGAAGGATGTATTCAATTCCAGGCTGGCAGTTGATTTTAGAGAAGGAAGCAGTATGGAAATCATATAGGTGACTTTATTTTGTCTACAGCATTTTATTCTTAAGTTAAAAGGATTAGAGGTAAATACGGTAAAATAATATCATTTATTAAACGGGTGGCAAGTAGGTGGAAATTTGATATATGATTCTTATTTTTATGCTTATAATTTTCATAATAAAACAAAAAGCAAAGAAATATATGAGGAGAAGGACTTGAGAGTTAGAGAAGTCCAGGTCCCAGTTTAGTCCACATCATTTTCAGTAGGTCCATGTGCAAGTTATTTAATCTCACTAAACTGTTTTCCCCCATCTGTGCCTTCCTCAACTGTGAATAGTGGAATATTGTGAAATTTAATGGAGCTTATATAAACCACTTGGCACACAGCATACAAAACAAATGCTAGCTCCCTCTCTTGCAAAGTACTGTTCAGTGACATCAGTTCAAGCTCCATGCTTTTGTGTAAATTAGAAAAGGGCTCTGGGTGGGGCTAGGGATCCAATAGGAATACATACTCTTCCTGGTTGCTTTATCCCAGCCTCCCTTTCCTTTTAAACCTCTGCCTTTTCTCAGGTGTTGAAGTGTGCATGTGAATAGATACACACACATAAGCTATAATGTACAAATAAATGTTGTAGAGCAGAAGCTAAGTTCTTGGAGGGAGAGGAAGCTGTCTGTGTAATTGTATGTAAACATGAAGCCTCCCTTGGCTTACGGGCTCCAAAGAATTATATGACAGTGAAACTGGAAAGCAGTTCAACTTTTCATATTAAGCAAAGTGCTTGCTAGTTGAATTCTCACGGTGTATGCATTCATTTTTATGAAGGCTTTCACAGCCATATAATGAGGACAGTTTTGTATGGTCAGCTTTCAATTATTCCTGCTATGGAGATATCAGAGAGCTCAGGCTAATACAGAAATTTCATCGGAATCAATAGTGCCAATTTCCCCCCAATTGTCATTTGAACTCACCAAAAAGGTAATAGATTCAAGCACCTACTACTTTTTGTTCTTTTTCTTTGTGCTGGAGAATTTATTAAAGAAAAATGGGAAGTCAAAATATCAGCAATAAAAGTAATAAAGGGATGGAACAATTAAAAGGTCTCTGTTACTTTGGAGATCTTATAAAATGCCTCCAGAAAATCAAGCTGATTGAAATGGTGGCTTTCAATTCAATGTTGTGTATCTCTAGACTGAAGCTCAGAGCTTCTCATAACTAAGCTTAGCCCACAGAGGAGGGAGAGGTGGAGAGAACAGGTAGAAAGGAGGCTGGATCACCAAGGTCAACAGCAGAGAACTCCATTCACATGAACAACCACGTGTCCATACGGGGCTTGAAAGGAAATGTCCAAATAAGGAACAACAAAGACCCCCAAGGACATAGAAGATTCCCTAGTGTCCGGAAATGCCCCACAATCCAACTCCAGGGGTTGAAAGATTGTGGAAAATCAAAGAAGTCCATAATGTAGATAATATAGAAGACTATTCAGTGAGGTACCTCCCAAGAACACGAGAATAAAGAGAATGAAATTAATAAGAAACAACACATAATGAAAAAGATTACACATCCACAGAAGTTGCCCAAAAGATTGAAATTAAGTAGCAAATTAATGTAACAGCCAAATATAATTAAAAATAAAAAAATCATACCCTGATGTATGTTGAGCAGTTTCCTGTATTTATAAGGATAATATAAAGCAAGAGTAATCAGCATTGGGAAGGAAACATGTATTTAATGAAAGAACCCTATCTCTCCATTAGTAGACACATCTGAAGAATACAGTTTATACAGTGTTTGGAGCTCTGAGAATGAGCTTACTAAGTGTGTAGAGAGAAAAGTACTGGACAATTCTGCAGAGTATCTTGAGTTTCATTGCTTAGGTTGGAAATGTGAAGTGAGTGAACTCAAAGGTTCTTCTATTTATGTATGAGCTCAGAGATAAATTCAGAGTTCTTTTTAGTTTTAAGGTTCTGTGATTCTATTAGTGACGATGGATGACACCTGAGGAAGAAGAGCAGCAAGAAAGAATTCCTTTTCGTGGATTGCTGTTGCTGTCCTTTATCCCTGTATGTGAGTGCAAGTAACTTCTTTAATTTTGGTAAAACACTATACTCTTTCAAATGCTTTCCTCCAAATATGAATAGAGTGCCTTTGATGTAAGCAATGCAGGACAGTTGTTTAAAAATGTGACTTGGAGATCAAGTTCTTGACCTAATATGGTTGAGGTCTATTTTGAACTCTTATTTGAAAGTAGCAGCAACAGATTAAAGACCAGTTTATATTGCAAATTGAAAAAAGAAAAGTCTATTTGACCAATATTTAATTTCTTGCTCTTTAAGATTCAAATTTGGTGAGTCTTTGGAGGTTCAGTGTTAAGATTATAGTACTGCCTTGTGCAGAAGGACATTTCTAGTCTACACTATGGAATGGTAAGCATGCAGAGTGGTCCATCACTTGTGTTCATGGCACATTGATGGCTACTGGCTTGTGACCCATTAGCAGGTCAAGTTCATTGTCAGTAACCACCATATTATCCTAACCTCTCCTGCTGCCACAGAACAAATGAACCAGAAGAAAAGGTTCTTTCCCAGATCATTGCATTCTTCCATTTTAGTAAATTTATTTCTTTCCTGATGTAGCGAAGTAGCATTAAACATTGTCATGCTGAGAGCTGATGCAGAGGTACTACAGAAGAAGCCAGATGGCTGCCAATGCAGCGGAGGGGTTATACTGAGGTCCCCACTGTCCCAAGTCTGTACTCAGATGTTCAGGTCTAGAATTGGTTCTGTTTGCACATTTATTTATTGTTTTACAATATATTTTATTGATTTCAGAGAGGAAGGGAGAGGGAGAGAGTTAGAAACATCAATGATGAGAGAGAATCATTGATTGGCTGCCTCCTGCATGCCCCACACAGGGGATCAAGCCTGCAACCTGGGCATGTGCCCTGACTGGGAATCGAACGACGACTTCTTTGTTTATAGGTCGATACTCAACCACTGAGCCATGCCAGCTGAGCATGTTTGCACATTTAGATTTTACTGGAGTCAAGGGTAACAGCAAATAACCAAACTCACAAGGGATTGATGTAAATAAAAACTAATATTCCAATCTCTTAATTATATTGGCAAATACCATTTTGTCATGAACAGATTACTGATGCTCCATATTTAGGGACCACTCTTTCAAAGACCTTTTGTTCCTGGAAAGGTGAGTGAATTTCACAGTGATGCTTGCTGCATCAGCCAGGCTCCAATCAAGAGAGAGCTAAATCACACAGTAATTCAAACAGGAAACATTTAATATAAAGAATTATTAACTGTATCAGAGCATTGGAGTTATAAGGAATCAGCTATTAAGGGAAATGAATAATTCTAGGGCAAATATTTTGACCCAAATTTGACCTCAAAACAATCACAGAATGTACACAACTTGTGAAATGCCAGGACACATGTTAGAGTTGAACCCAGGATAGCAGAATCCTGTATGATCACACCTGGAATTTACTGTGACATCACTTGGGAAGGTACAAGAGGAAGCTCTGGCCACTGGGTGCTGCTGGCTGTTCCATGCTGCAGGAACCTGAGGGTGGAGAGGCCACCCACGGCGAAGGAATCCCGTGAAAAGAGCAGACTAGAACCAGAAAGACAAACCCCTTCCTCCTCTGGTGCCCCTGCTGTCCCCTCTAATGACATGCATAACATTATGCTAGATGGGAAAAGGAACATATCTACAGGGTCCCATGCCATTCTTATTGAGTAGGTAATGAAAGGTGGATTTAGAACTGAGGCGATAAATTGACAATTGGCACACTTGCCAAGTCAGTTAGCATGAAATTAGTTCATAGAAAGGCAGACAGTTTTGAAAAATGTGTCAGTCAAGCCAAAAAAACAAACAAACAAAAAACCAATGTAGTCTCCTTATCCTAAGACAGATCATACCTCTCTGTTCAAGGAAAATGTCTATGGCTCCAGACTCATAGCTCAGGTAGTTCTGGATAAACACGATCCAATTCTTGTCTTGTTTTCTAAGTTCTGCAATGACCATCTTCTTGCTGTTTGGGCAGGGGAATGATACAATTAACCTGGTTTTAATTTTCATAGATTTTTATTACTTGCATGGCCTATCTTCCTAATGTGATCCTACTACTGCTTTGATTAGTCTTGGGTGTTTCCTCCTATCTTCAGCCATGCATTGCAACCTGTGGGTGACAGCTACTTTCCAGGCCAGAGTCCCAAACCAGAGATGGCATTAGTTTCAAGGGACAAACTACGTCTCACTGTAGCCTCCTTTATGCCTATACAAGGAGCTCTAATTCTCTCCAACCTGACCTGAGAAAGGTAAAATCATTTATCTTTAAAAAAAAATTTTAATCCTCACCCGAGAATACATTTTTATTTATTTTAGAAAGAGAGGAAGGGAGCAAGAGAGGGAGAAACATTGATGCAAGAGAGAAACATCAATGAACCATATGCACCCTGGCCAAGGATCAAGCCCACAACCCAAGTACCCTTACTGGCAATGGAACCTGCAACCTTTCGGTGCATGGAACTATGCTCCAACCAACTTAGCCACACCAGCCAGGACAAATCATGTACCTTTTTGGGCCAGTAGTGTTTGATTTCACAAAGTACTTCACAAAAAAACTTAGTAGCCTTCCAAACAACCATTTTTATTTCCTGGGAATGAGCATTGCAAAGGGGAATTATTAAAATAAAAGGAACACATACCCCCCAAAAATAAGTACTATTTACTATCTGTGTAACCTTGGGAACTCCCTGTGCTCCCCCTGCCTCCAAAGCAAAATATAGACTCTAATAGCAACCATTGTGTTGGGTTATTATGAAAATCTATTGAGTTAATACATGCTAAAGCATGTACGCCAGTGCTTGATACATAATAAAAACTTGTAAGTGACATATGTAATCTTATGTGAAAACTAACAAATGACTAAAGATAATTTCAGACTATTTTGAAGAAAAATATCAGTAGGAATAAAGAATTACAATAAATTTTTGAAATAAAAAGAAGGAATTGTAGACCTTAGTACTAGGCTAAGTTTAATTCCATTGGCTATGGTCAGATATGCTCTGTTTATTAAGCATAGTGGGAACTTGTGAAAATTTAGATTGGTCCCTTTAGGGCTTAAATAACTTGAGGGAATCACTGTCTCAAATGAGTTTATGAATTATGATTCTCCTTGCAACATCCAGTGTCACTAGATGGCACTGTAGAGCAATTAAGCTTTGTGCATAAATGTGGTTTTTAAACATTATTTTAAAATTATTTTTATGCACACATTTTGCACTGGCACTGGGAGTTATATGAACTGAAAGTAGTGTGAGCGTATGTTCATCAGGTTCTTTTAATCTAAAATAGCTGGTGTGGCAAGTCTGAGAGACCTTGAGAGCAAAAGGACTGGGAGGAATAGTAGACATTTAGGAAGATAACAGAACCAAGGTCAAATTCAGTTGCTATTTGGGATTATTGACGATGACAGAGAAAGTATGGTGCAAAGTCAAATTGTCAAAGCTAAACTGGCATCACCAAAATGAGCTAAGTAAACACTTCAAAAATAGGGGAGGGGAGAGAAGGGAACAGGAGGAGATTAACCAAAGAACATATATGCATATGGACACAGACAATAATGTGGTGAAGGCCTGGGGTAGGGTGGAGGTTGAATGGAGAGGTGCAAAGTGTGAGGAAATGTGGGGCATCTGTAATACTGTCAACAATAAAAAAGTTTTTAAAAAGTATGATTTGATATCGTTATTTATATGCAAAGTCCAGCAATATACCTGACGTTTTACTGTCTAGTTCACATGAACAATGCTAACTTGCTTTATTTATTTATTTTTTTACTAGTCTTACTTTGGATTTTCACTTAGTAAAGGGAGTGTTTTAAGCAAGCATGTCAAACTCCCGGCCGGCGGACCGCATGTTTGACATGCTTGGTTTTAAGGGATGTAAAGTGATGATATAAAAATTGTGTTTAGAACAGTGGTCGGCAAACTGCGGCTCTGTTGACTAATGAATTTGCTGACCACTGGGATAGGAGCTTAATCACAACGAAGCAACAACAACAGCCTGTAATTATTGGAATCGAGAGTCTAGGTCAGTGGTCGGCAAACTCATTAGTCAGCAGAGTGGCAAACCGCGGCTCACGAGCCGCATGTGGCTCGTCAGCCACAGTTTGCTGACCACTGATTTAGGATATAGTAGAGCATTTTTAAGGAGGCAGTGAGTGACATAGCAAGGCATGAAGTCAAGCAAGATAGAAGTTGACTTTATATACAGATGTTAAGAGAGACGATAAAGAAGGAAGAGAAGGTGCTGGCCATGTTTGGACATTTGACTCATACTGTAGGGCAGTAAAACTAGTCGATTCAGCTCATTGCTTTCAATCTCCTCAGTCAGTACAGCCCTGCCAATTTTTAAACCAGACAGCAGACAGCAAGAATGGCTGGACGGCTGTGCTGCGATCCATTTATTGTACTACACAGAGCGATAGCTAGGTTCCTACGATGCCATAACATCAAAAAGAGCAGATTGCACTTAACCTATAGATTAATGGCTTTTGACAGAGACTTAGCTGGCGATAAGGAAGTCACCGGCCATGGCAAAAGCAAGAGATGTGGCAGGAAGAGGAAACAACCCAACAGCTTTGGAATAAAGAAGAAATGGCAATAAGGGATTTACAGGGTCCAGAAATGAAGAGGAAATACAAAGGAACTTAAAAAGGAAAGTATTCCTTAACTTCAGGAAATTAACTGCTGGTTTTTTCCTTGTAAGTTAGAGCCTTGCATAGTGGGAGATGCCTGTGATGTGTTGAGAGGAACACCTGTCAGATTGTATTGTAACTCGGACACTCAATGCCTAAATGTATGACATCTCAGCACTCTGGACCTGAGGACCCCATTGGGGTTTAGTGCCACAATCTCCTCAGTCTCTACAGAGTTCACCATAGCTGAGTATTGATACCTCATTATCTTCTGATTATTAGACTTTAAGTTTGAATCATAGAATTCCTACTCTGGATACCTTCTTAAAATTAACCTAGGGCAAATGTGTAATTCTTAGGTATTGCCCCTGTAGTCAAGGTTCAGGAGATAAAATGGTTAACAACAACAACAACAAAATAAGTCAGTCAGTTACTGAGTGTACAGAGGAAATGTTATTTCTATTGCAGCTGTTCTGGGAACTCCAACTTTGAGGAGGTTTTGCTGAGCAGGGACTGGACCACTCATCCTAGGGCCTCTCAGTGGTGGCAGATGTTGGTGACATGGCAGAAAGGGAAGTGATGCTCATTTTAGTCTCTCCTGTGGCTTGGCGAATCTTCTCTCACATCCCTCAACACGTGGTATCCTCAGTGTGAACAGATCCAGGGCTTTTAGGAAAAACCATGCAGGGATTGGGCCTTGTATCAAGTTGGCATGTTTGAACTTAGGGGTAGAGAGAGAAGCAAGAAAAAGGAAGTATGATGTCTAGAATTACGTTTATTTATTGCAGTCTTTTAAAGCTGACTTCAGGTCACCCAGCTAGAAAGCAGCAGACCCAGCACAGCACACTGACCCTAGCAGTGGGATAGGTAAACTCTTGTACAATGAAATTAATGAACATGGAAGTTCCTTCTTTTTAAAAGCTGAGTAGTTTTTTTAAATATTTTTTTATTGTTTAAAGTATTACATATATTATTACATATATTTCCATTTTTTCCCCCATTGACCTTCCCCCAGCCTTCCCTATGCCCTGTCGCATGCCCTCATCCCACACACCCCCCCCCAGTGTTTTGTGTCCATTGGTGTGCTTATATGAATGCATACAAGTCCTTTCGTTGATCTATTTCCCTCCCTCCCCAACACGCCCCAGCCTTCCCGCTATAATTTGGCAGTCTGTTCGGTGCTTTACTGCCTCTGTGTCTATCTTTTTATTCATCAGGTTATAATGTTCTTTATTTTCCATAAATGAGTGAGATCATGTGGTATTTTTGTTTCATTGCCTGGCTTATTTCACTTAACATAATGCTCTCCAGGTCCATCCATGCTGCTGCAAATGGTAAGAATTCCTTCCTTTTTATAGCAGTGTAGTATTCCATTGTGTAGATGTACCATAGTTTTCTAATCTACTCATCTGCTGATGGGCATTTAGGCTGTTTCCAAATCTTAGCTATGGTGAATTGTGCTGCTATGAACATAGGGGTGCATATATCCTTTCTGATTGATGTTTCTAGTTTCTTGGGATATATTCCTAGAAGTGGGATTACTGGATCAAATGGGAGCTCCATTTTTAGTTTTTTGAGGAAACTCCATACTGTTCTTCACAGTGGCTGCACCAGTCTGCATTCCCTCCAGCAGTGCACGAGGGTTCCTTTTTCTCCACATCCTCGCCAGCACTTGTCGTTTGCTGATTTGTTGATGATAGCCATTCTGACAGGTGTAAGATGGTACTGCATTGTCGTTTTGATTTGCATCTCTCGGACAATTAGTGACTTTGAGCATGTTTTCATATGTCTCTTGGCCTTCCTTCTGTCTTCTTTCGAAAAGATTCTATTTAGGTCCATTGCCCATTTTTTATTGGATCATTTATCTTCCTTTTATTAAGTTGTATAAGTTGCCTGTGGATGTTGGAGATTAAATCTTTATCAGTGATAACATTTGCAAATATGTTCTCCCATACAGTGGGTTTTCTTGTTGTTTTGTTGATGATTTCTTTTGCTGTGCAAAAGCTTTTTATTTTGATGTAGTCCCATTTGTTTATTTTCTCTTTAGCTTCCATTGCCCTAGGAGCAGTATTGGTGAAGAAATTGTTTCGACATATGTCTGAGATTTCTCTGCCTGTGGATTCCTCTAGTATTTTTATGGTTTCCCATCTTATGTTTAAGTCCTGTATCCATTTTGAGTTTATTTTTGCGTATGGTATAAGTTGGTGGTCTAGTTTCATTTTTTTGCATGTATCTGTCCAATTTTCCCAACACCATTTATTGAAGAGACTGTCTTCACTCCATTGTATGTTCATGCCTCCTTTGTCAAATATTAATTGAGTATAGTGGTTTGGGTCGATATCTGGATTCTCTATTCTCTTCCATTGGTCTATAGGTCTGTTCTTGTGCCAGTACCAGGATGTTTTGAGAACAGTGGCTTTGTAATACAGCTTGAAATCTGGTAATGAGATCCCACCTACTTTGTTCTTCTTTCTCAGGATTGCTGTGGCTATTCGGGGTCTTTTTTTATTCCAGATGAATTTTTGGAGAGTTCTTTTTAGGTCTGTGAAATATGCTGTTGGTATTTTAATGGGGAGTGCATTGAATCTATAGATTGCTTTGGGTAGCTGATTCTACCAATCCATGAACATGGTATGTTATTCCATCTGTTTATGTCTTTCTCTATTTCTTTTTTCAGTGTCCTGTAGTTTTCCACGTATAGGTCTTTTACCTCTTTAGTTAAGTTTATTCCTAGGTATCTTAATTTTTTTGGTGCGATGGTAAATGGGATTGCTTTTTTAGTCTCTCTTTCTGTAAGTTTACTATTGGTGTATAGAAATGTCATAGATTTCTTGGCATTAATTTTGTATCCTGCTACATTGCTGAATTCATTTATTAAGTCTATTAGTTTTTTATGGAGTCTTTAGGATTTTTTATGTACAATATCATGTCATCTGCAAATAAGGACAGCTTTACTTCTTCTTTTCCAATTTGGATGCCTTTTATTTCTTCTTCTTGTCCAATTGCAATGGCTAATACTTCCAGTACTATGTCGAACAGGAGTGGTAAGAGTGGGCATCCCTGTCTTGTTCCTGTTCTTAGGGAAAATGATTTTAGTTTTTGCCCATTGAGTATGATGTTAGCTGTGGGTTTATCATATATGGCTTTTATTATGTTGAGGTATGATCCTTCTATTCCCACCTTGTTGAGAGTTTTTATCAAGAAAGGGTGTTGGATTTTTGTCCAATGCTTTTTCTGCGTCAATTGATATACTATGTGGTTTTTATCTCTCAATTTGTTTATGTGATGTATCACATTTATTGACTTGCGGATATTGTACCATCCTTGCATCCCTGGGATAAATCCTACTTGGTCATGGTGTATGATCTTTCTGATGTACTGCTGGATCCTATTTGCTAGACTTTTGTTGAGGATTTTGGCATCTATGTTCATGAGGGATATTGGCCTGTAATTCTCTTTCATTGTGTTGTCTTTATCTGGTTTTGGTATTAGGGTGATGCTGGCTTCATAGAAGGAGCTTGGAAGTGTTCCTTCCTCTGAATTTTTTGGAATAGTCTGAGGAGGATAGGTTTTAATTCTTCCTTGAATGTTTGGTAAAACTCCCCTGTGAAGCTGTCTGGCCCCGGGCTTTTGTTTGCTGGAAGCTTTTTGATGACTGCTTCAATTTCTTCCATAGTTATTGGCCTATTGAGATATTTAGATTCTTCCTGATTGAGTTTTAGAAGGTTATATTTTTTCTAGGAATATGTCCATTTCCTCCAGGTTGTCCAGTTTGTTGAAATAGAGTTGTTCATAGTATTTTATAACAATCATTTGTATTTCAGTAGCTGTTATTTCACCTCTTTCATTTCTGATTTTGTTTATTTGGGTCCTCTCTCTTTGCTTCTTGGTGAGCCTGGCTAGAGGTTCATCAATCTTGTTTATCCTTTCAAAGAACCAGCTCTTGGTTTTATTGACCTTTTGTATTTTTTTTTTGTTTGTTTCAGTGTCGTTTATCTCCACTCTGATCTTTATTATTTCCTTCCTTCTGCTTACACTGGGCTTTCCTTGTTGCTCTCTTTCTAACTCTTTGAGTTGTAGGGTTAGGTAATTTATTACCATTGTTTCTTTTTTTTTTTTTTTTTTTTTTGCAGTGGGCTTGTAGAGCTATGAACTTCCCTCTTAACACTGCTTTCGCTGTGTCCCATAGGTTTTGGATTGTTGTGTTTTCATTGTCATTTGTTGCCATGATGTTTTTTATTTCTTCTTTGATCTCTCTGGTAACCCAGTCATTGTTTAATAGCATGCTGTTTAGTCTCCATGTGTTTGATTTTTTTTGGCTTGTTTTTATTGTAGTTGATTTCCAGTTTTATGCCACTGTGATCTGAGGAGATGCTTGATATGATTTCTATCTTCTTGAATTTGAAGAGACTTTGCCTATGACCCAACATATGGTCTATCTTTGAAAATGACCCATGTGCACTTGAGAAGAATGTATATTCTGTGGCTTTGGGGTGAAATGTTCTGAAGATGTCAATTAATTCCATCTGGTCTAGTGAGTTATTTAGGATTGATGTTTCTTTGCTGATTTTTTGTTTAGAGGATTTGTCCAATGGTGATAGTGGGGTATTAAAGTCTCCTACTATGATTGTATTGCTGTTGATCTCTCCCTTGATATCCTCCAGGAGTTTTTTTTTTTTTTTTTAATGTATTTGGGTGCTCCTGTATTGGGTGTGTATATGTTTACCAGAGTTATTTCTTCTTGTTTGATTGCTCCATTTAGTATTATGAAGTGGCCTTCCTTATCTCTTGTTATGTCCTTCACTTTGAGATCGAATTTGTCAGATATAAGTATTACTACCCCAGCTTTTTTTCAGTTCCATCCACCTGTAAAACCTTTTTCCACCCCTTCACCCTCAGTCTGTGTGTGTATTTTTTTCTGAGGTGAGTTCCTTGTAGACAGCGGGTCATGTTTTCTTATCCACTCAGTTAACCTATGTCTTTTGATTGAAGCATTTAATCCATTTACATTTAAAGTTATTATTGATAGGTACTTATTTGTCGCCATTTTTATTCTTTACCCCTGTGTTCCTTCTTCGCTTCTTTTTTTTTTTTTTTTTTTTTTTTTTTACAGCAGACCCTTTAGCATTTCTTGCATTGCTGGTTTGAATTCCCTTAATCCTTTTTTGACTGTGAAGCTCCTGATTTCACCTTCAGTTTTGATTGATAGCCTTGCTGGGTACAGTATTCTTGGATTCAGACCCTTCCTTTGCATGACTTTGTATATTTCATTCTATTCCCTTCTGGCCTGATGAGTTTCTGTTGAGAAATCAGTTGCTAGTCTGATGGGTATTCCTTTGTAGGTAACTTTCTGTCTCTCTTTGCTGCTTTTAAGATTCTTACCTTGTCGTTGGTGTTTGCCAATTTAATTATAATGTACCTTAGCATCGGTCTTTTGGGGGTCATTTTGCTTGGGACTCTGTGAGCTTCTTGGATTTGTGTGGGTTTTTTTCTTCCCTATATCAGGGAAGTTTTCTGTCATTATTTCTTCAAACATGGTTTCTATTCCTTGCTCAGTTTCCTCTCCTTCTGAAACCCCTATTATGCTGATGTTGTTTTGTTTCATGTTGTCCCAAAGTTCCCTTAGGCTCTCCTCCTGGTTTTTAATTTTTTTTTCTAGAAGCTGCTCTACTTGGGTGTTTTTTCCTAGCTCACTGATGCAGACCTCTGCTTCTTCTAGTCTACTCTTGATGCTTTCTATTGAGTTCTTTATAGCAGCGATGTCATTTTTCATTTCTTCTTGGTTCTTCTTCATTTCCTCTTGGTTCTTACACATATTGTCGAATTTGTCTTCCATTATTTTCAGCCACCTTATGACCATTTCTCTGAATTCTTTCTCTGACAGGTTGCTTGCCTCCATTTTGTTTACTTCTTTTTCTGGTGATGCCTGCTTTTCTTTCATATGCGGGCTGTTTCTTTGTCTCCCCATGGTCTTTCTCTTGGTGTCTGATTATGTAGTTCTCTCTCCTGCGTTGATTTAAAGGCACAAAATACAACACAATCAGGTACAATGCACAAGGCACTGAACAGAAATGTATTCATGATATTAATAACCCCATATAAAGGTGACCACCAGAGAAAGGCAAATTAGAGGATAGGAGAGAAAGAAGAAGGGGGAAAAAAGGAGTGCAAAAATGAAATTTTGGGGGGGGAAAAGGAAAAAAAAGTAATGGAGAATAAGAAAGGAGAGGGGAACAAACTATATATATGGGGAGAAAACTCCAATAGAACAGCCACTAATCCCAACAAATGCCAACAACAAGTACCTGGAGATGAATACAAACTACAAACAACTAATATCAAGTGAAGCGAGGGAAAACAGAAGCAAAAAAGAAACAAAAACAAACAAACAAACAAAAGAATAAGCAAAACAAACAAACAAAAGAATAAGCAAAACAATCTCACAAACAAGCATAAAAAATCGATATAATCAACAATCAAGCAAACAACAACAAAAAGACAAAGAGAAAAACAATTTTTTGGATAGTGAAGACAGAGAAGAGAGAGGTGTGTATGGATTTGGAGCAGGGGATTGAAAATTAGATATATAAGTAGGGTGGAATTTTAACAGGGGGTAGAAAGAAAGAATAGGGAAAATCTAAAGCAGGAAAAGGGTAAGAGAAACAGGACAACAAGAAGGGAAAAGTTAGAAAGAGAGTGATGGCATAAAGGTAAAGTTGAGATAGAGTAAAATGATGATAAAGGAAAGATGAAAATAGAATGTAGAACACTAATCCCAAAGTAAAATGAAGAGAAAATAAAATGATACTTTTTTTAAAAATGGTAAAATAGTAGTAGTAATAATACTGATTGAAAATAAAAATGTAATAATTAAAAAGGTAAAATTGAGTGAGGAAAAAAGAAAAAATTAGTTTCTTAAGTAAAAGATGAAAAAAATAAAAATAGAAATGTGCAGCAGTGAATGTCATTCACTTCCTCTACTCTTCTGTTTGGCACGCCTGTTTCCTAGTGAGGACAGTATTGCAGTTCCCTGCGTTCCACTGCTCCTCAGTGTTGTAAGCCAGTCCTGATTTTAAAGCAGGAAATGTGTCTTAATTTCTTGTATTCCTTTATTTCTGTTTACACAAGAGTCAATTTGTGATTCAACCCCTGGGTGGGAGTGTTTCTGGATTGACCTCTGGGTCTATAGGTCCTCTCTAGCCAGTGCTAGATCCTGCTTTTCCTGTGGCACTCAATACTGGTTTGTGGGAGTGGGTTGCCCCAGAGCTGGTTCTCTGATGGTTATTCCCCACTCTGATCCCCAGGTTCCAGAAAAACAACTTTCCCTTGCAGTCTCTTAGGGTGTCCCCAACTGGGTGATCCTATGTATTGAGCTTAGTAATCAGAAGCAATGATTTAAAGAGGGGAAAAAAAAAAAGAAAAAAAAAAGCTGAGTAGTATTCCATTGTATGCCTATGTTGCATTTTCCTTATGTTTGTTGATGGACAATTGAATTGTTTGTACATCTTGACTATTGTGACTAGTGCGCTGTCCATGTGGGAGAGCTGCTGTGTCTTCCACAGCATGTTCAGCCACGTGACTGAACCTTAATTTCCTTTTTAAGTTCCTTTGTATTTGTTAGGTGAGCCCATCACAGAAAGACTGACTCTACATGAGTCCACTTACATGAGGTATCTAGAAGTCACATTCATAGATTCAAGAGTGAGATGGTAGTTGGCAGGCGCTGTGGGGAGTGGGGGGAAGGATAAATGGGGAGTCACTAATCCAAGGTCATAAGTTTCACTTAAATAAGGTGAGTAAGTACTAGAAATCTGTCTTACAATACTGAACCTATCGTATATAATAAAAGGCTACTATGCAAATTGTCCCCTTGACCAGGAGTTTGACCAGGGGGCAGGGCCAGCCGGCCAAACACCCGCAGCCCCTCCCCCCAGCCAGCCCTGCCCCCAATTGGCCTCCCCCACCCCGATCAGAGATGGAGCCAGCCATGTCCCCTCTCCCTGGCCAACCCAACCTAATCGGCCCTGATCAGGGTGGGCCGGCTGCACCCCATCCATGCACAAATTCGTGCACCAGGCCTCTAGTCTATATATATAAAAGCCTAAGTGACTGTTACAACCAGTTGACCGAACCACCAGTCAACCGGTTGCTATAACGCACACTGACCACCATGGGGCAGATATTCAACACAGGAGCTTTCCCCTTGTTATTCAGTGTGCTCCCACAGCCAAACTCCCACGGTCGGCCAACCTCCCACAGTCCCTCCCCCCAGCCAGCAGGCCCCGATCGGCATACCTCCCACAGTCCTTCCCTCCAGCAGGGGCTGGGACTGGGCAAGCCGGCCCTGATTGACCCTGATTGCTGACCAGGACAAGGGACCCCAACCATGCACAAGATTGTGCACCAGGCTTCTAGTAGTCAATAATCCTGTTTTGTGCACTTAAAAATGTAAGAGGGTAGATCGCATGTAAAGGGTTGTTACCACAATAAGATAAAATAAGTTAAAAAAATGAATGAACCTGGAGATAAGTGAGGCATTCCCTCTATCACAGCTCACTCCTCATTATGTATGTGCACCTCTATGTTAGCTGGGACCTCTGTCCCTTGAAGGATTGAGTAAATGGAATAACTGATAAGTTACACCCTCACTTTCCTTATCTGTGAAATGGGGACTTAGTGAGGCCTCCCCCGTGAAACGTGGTGATAGTCCATATAAAGCTCTTAGATGATTGCCTGACATGTGGCTGCATATAGAACTTATGTTAGTTGTCACTATCATTAAAAAATGAACTGGGGAGTTGTTATTCAAATTGTATGAGGTTTCAGATATGCACTAGGTGACTAAGTTCCAGAGAGCTGCTATACAGCATAGTGCCTACAGTTAACAACACTGTACAGTGCCTATCAAAATTTGTTAAGCCCTGGCCAGTTTGGCTGAGTTGGTTGGATGTCATCCTGTGCACTGAAAGGTGGCCGGTTGGATTCCCAGTCGGGGCACATGCCCGGGTTTCGGGCTTTATCTTTGGTGGGGGGCATGTAGGAGGCAGCTGATTGATGTTTAGCTCTCATATCAATGTTTTTTTTTTCTCTCTTTCTCCCTCTGCCTTCTTCTCTAAGAAGGAAGGGAGGGAGGGAGGGAGGGAGGGAGGGAGGGAGGGAGGGAGGGAGGGAGGGAGGGAGGGAGGGAAGGAAGGAAAAAATCTTTTTAAAATTGTTAAGAGGGTAAATCTCATATTAAGTGTTCTTACCACAGAGAGGGGAAAAACCAAGGGACACAAAGAAAACTTGAGGAGGTGTTGGATATATCTATTACCTTGATTGTGATGATGATACCAGGGGTGTCTGCATATGTCCAAACTTACCAAATTGTACATTAAATATGTGAAGTTCTGTGCATATGAATTATATCTCAGTAAGACTGTTATGTTTTGTAAAAGACCTCATTTAATATCCTCTGCAGTATTAACAAATGAAGAAAACTTTGCATTCAGTGTTTAAACTTTCCTCATTCTGTGCCTAACTACCATGGTTTCTGAGTCCCCAGCAAAACTAACAAGTCTGGAGAAACTTGGAACTCTGACGTGGGAAAAGACCCCAAGGTTTCAAAGCCTCACGGTCCACCTTCCAGCTGTAGGCGCTGCGGCCAAATGGCAAGCACTGAAATATTCCAAGAAAGATGAAGACTGGAGCCAGAGCCGAAAGAAATCAGAAGGGGAAACATAATCATTTTAAGGATGCCCAGTTACAATTAAGTAATACAGAACTAAAACTGAACATTTTTTGTTATACTCTCTATGAGTAATGTTTGTACTTTGAAACTTTTAAAATATTTAAGACAAGAAGAAACGAAACGCATGGCAACCAGTTAAGGTCATACATTTAGGACAAAAATGATGAAATATTAAAATGAAAGAAAGAAATGTTCTCACTGAAATACTGAGATTCTGTGGAGATGAATTTTTCAAAGTAGGAGACCCATGTGACCTCCAATCTATTATGTAACAGGGGGGAAAGGGGAGTAAAGATCAAGTGCTGAGCAATGCCAGGGAACCAGGAGCTGATGGCAGGCACTACTTAATAATATTCTAGCTTCATGCTTAGGTTCAAGGGAAGGGTCTTCAAAGAAAGAAAAGGTACAGTTGGCTTGTGTTTTCAATCAAGACACGAAAGTGGTCAGGATAGACTGGGGTATGCTGCAGTAACAAACAACCCAAACCTGAAGGCCTAAAACAACATAGTTTTATTTCTTGTTCACAGTAGACCTTTATCATGAGTTGGTGAAGATCTCTCTTCACCAGTCACTTAAGGAGCGAGGTGGCTAATGGTACAGCTTCTACCTTGAACTTTGCCAATCTCTGTTCACCAGAAAAATGAGAGCCCAGCGTTTTAGATCATATGAAATGCTAGCATCCAAAATTGACACATCACTTTTGCTCACAACTCCCTAAGACCATTTTAAGGGTCAGAAAGCAAAACTTGTTTCCAGAAGTGAGGAAGGCACAAACAGATTTGGAGGACAATCCTAGTGATTCCCATGCAGCTCAACATAGCATTTGTTGGGAGGGAAACCTGTTTGCATGGCTTGGGGCTACACACACCTTCTTTGTTCATGAGAAAACAGCTCCTGACTTCAGCACTTAACATGAGCAGAACATTTGTGGCTAAGACACTCATAAACTCAAGATGATGACTTCAAGGACTTTGGTTTTAACTTTAGTATTAATTGCCATAAATGTAATGGAAATCCAATGGACTGTGGGAGTAGGCAAGGGCTTTAACAAGCATCTAGCCTCAGGGACTTGAGCTCAAATGGCCACAGGTTCATGCCCATTCCCTTACGTACTATCAATGACTGTGTTATGCTACAATGCTAGAGATAGTTGCAACATTGTATGGATGCAAAGTCTAAATATTTCCCTATCCAACCCCACCAACCAAAAGTCATCACAACTATTATTTGGCATACTTCCTTCAATTTTTTATATGTGTACCTGTACAATGAAAAAATATTCTATATTAATGCCCTCCAGTAGAACTTTCTGTAAATAATGGAAATATTGTATCTGCACTGTTCAATATGGTAGCTATTGAATACTTGAAATTTGCCTTGTACAACTGAGTATATAGATCTTTAATTGTATTTAATTCTAATTAATTAAAAAGTAACTGGCCGCATGTGATACCATCCATACCAACATAGTAGATACCATATTAAACAGAATTTTCTCAAAATATTTTTATTTGCTTTATATTTCGTGATCATTTCTACAAATTAATAATCTTTATAGAGCCCCTTATTCTGACTGCATAATGTTACAATGTATTATTGTGTCATGATTTACTTTATTTAACCAAGCCCTTATCACTGACATTTGGATTTTCCAATTTTTCACTATTATTATAATCTAACTAGAGACCTGGTGCACAAAGTCATGCACAGGTGTGTGTGTCCCTCAGCCCAGCCTGCACCCTCTCCAATCTGGGACCCCTCGAGGGATATCGGACATCCCTCTCACAATCCAGGACTGCTGGCTCCCAACTGCTCACCTACCTGCCTTCCTGATTGCCCCTAACTGCTTCTGCCTGCCAGCCTTATCACCCCCTAACCACTGCCCTGCCAGCCTGATTGATGCCTAACTGCTCCCCTTCCAGCCTGATTGCCCCTAACTACCCTCCCCTGCAGGCTTGATCACCCCCAACTGCCCTCCCTTGCAGGCTTGGTCCCTCCCAACTGGTCCCTCCCCAGCTGGCCATCTTGTGGTGGCCATTTGTGCCCACATGGGGGCAGCCATCTTTGACCACATGGGGGCAGCCATCCTGTGTGTTGGAGTGAGTCAATTTGCATATTACTCTTTTATTAGATAGGCTAGAGGCCTGGTGCATGGGTGGGGGCCGACTGTTTTGCCCTGAAGGTGTCCCGGATCAGGGTGGGGGTTCCCTTGGGGCATGAGGCGGCCTGGGAGAGGGGCCTGTGGTGGTTTGCAGGCCAGCCCCACACCCCCACCCCCACCCCCCACCCCACAACCCAAGCAGAGACCCTGGTATCTGGGATTTATGTATCTTCTATAATTGAAACTTTGTAGCCTTGAGCAGAGGCCAGGGCTGGCCAGAGTGGGCAGGAAGCTTGGCTTCCTCCATTGCCGGGAAACCCAAGCCTCCTGCTCACCCCGTGGCTGCAGCCATCTTGATTGGGTTAATTTGCATACTCACTCCTGATTGGCTGGTGGGTGTGGCTTGTGGGCATAGCAGAGGTACAGTCAATTTGCATGTTTCTCTTTTATTAGTGTAGATATGTTCTGTGATAAACATATTTGTGCATTCAAATATTTGCACATGTCTTTAATTATGGACTTAGCCTAAATTTTTAGATGTAGAACTGCTTGATCCAAGAACAAAAATGTTTCTCAAATTTTTGAAACATAAAATCAAGCTGCTAGAGAAAGCCTTCCACTCTAAACTCGTAACTGAGATGTGGGAGAGAATGCCTGCTCCCCATACTCTTCTGCATATAGATTTTAAAGAACTGTCTTGAAAATGCTCTTTTCTGTTTCATCCGAACGGAAGTGTCCCTTTGGATGTCAAAGGGATACTTGAGTAGGACACTGTATGAGAATCCATCAGTATGCGGAGAGAGTCGGGGGCAGAGAACAGAACATTTTCCACTGAAGTTTTCTGTACAGCCAAGGCTTTGGGCAACTTGATTAATTTGGGTAATCACTTCTGAATTTAGTGCTGTAGTCTAAGTCCATATTCTGTGGCAGGTCCTGACATTGAAATATTCTTGCTTGAGGCTGATGAAGACTTAAATGAACTTGTATGTCGGAAAGTGAAATAGGTATGAAAATGAGGAGGAAGGAACTTGCCTGCATCCACACCCCATTCCACAGGGGGAAAATTGTAAGAACTAAGCAGCACGGAGATAGAGGGGTGGAATAATAAGGACGTCAGAGGTAAATAAGAGGCTCAGACACCACTGCAAGTGATGTAAACACAGGTGAAAGGTCGTGATTGAGAGCAGGGTCTTCTGGTCAGAAAAATGTGGAGTGCATAGAACCCAGCCATCATTCATCATGTAACCAGTGTAAGTGAATTTATCTCTCTGAGCCTAGTTTTCTCATAAGGATAAAGCAGTATTTATATCTAAAGATTGTAAAAAATAGTCTATGTGAAAAATTCAGCACAGGGCCTGACCCATGTTTATAGTGCCTACAAGGACAACAGAGGGCCTTCAATGGGGTCAGGCCATCTTTCTCTCACACCTAAACCCTGGGCTGCCTTCATGGCAAGGATCCACACCAACCGGCAGGTCCCCTTAGCCAGGGCTCATAAGGCAGCTACAGAACATGTGTGGCTTGGAGAGGAAGGGAATCTCTTGCAATGTGTTTTCCCCAGGTGTTCCTGAAAGTCAGACAGCCTGCCTTCAGGATGGCCCAACCTACGAGTGGCCCTCAGGATGTAAGGGTGAGGGTGGCTGTTCCTTTCCCTGTCTTAATAATTACTTTCTTCCCAATAACTGATTATAATGGATCAGATCAGACTAGACTGAGGCTGCCTATGCATTTAGACATTTTCCCACCAATGTTTATTTTTTGGCTTTAAAATGTGCCAGTGTTGTATTTGATTGATTGATTGGTTGGTTGGTTGGTTGATTTTAGAGAGAGAAAGGGGGTAGGGAGAGAGAGGAACATCAATTTATTGTTCTGCTCATTCATGCACTCATTGGTTGATTCTTGCATGTGCCTCAGGGATCAAACACACAATCTTGGTGTATCGGGACGATGCTTTAACCAACTGAGCTACCGGGCCAGGGTATTTTTTATGTTATTTTTTTAGTTTAGGGGGTTTCATTTCTACCATCCAATGCCAATGATACAAGCAGCACTGTTGTATAACACAGAGAGAAAGAGAACACATTCTTTCCATTGTTGGACAGCTAGATTCCTCTGCTGCTCTTCTAGATCTTTCCCTACCTCCTTTAAAACACACAAAGGCCAAAAGTCACTGGGAAAATGCCCTAAGAGAGGACTAAGCCCATATGAAAGACAGTCAGAAGCAGGCTCACCAGAATAATAACCACAGGGACCATCTTGCTGCCCACCCCTAGCCCCTGGCCCCCAGCCCCCAGCCCCTGACCCCCGGCCCCCAGCCCCCGTTAAACACACTCAGCCACCACACACACACACACACACACACACACACACACACACACACACACACACACATGCTCCTTTTTTAGCTAATTCCTCAGCACAATATTAACATTTCAAGAAAGGCTTGGGTGATTCTTCTTTAGGAAATAATGCTCAACACGATTCATAAACTTGAGTGCTCTTGCATTGGTAAGACACTGCATGGGCAAAGATGAGATTACACAGCCCAGACAGCCTTGCTGTGGCCACAGAAAATCTTCTGCCACTCTGTTCAAGGGTCAGAAACAAAGAAGTAGTGTCAAGCTCTTACCAGCTCTACAGTGATCGCTGAAAGCACCAGCCAAGTTTTTGAAACAAAGAGGCGACAGCTACGCAGCTCACACGGAAAGCTACTGTAACTCAATCTGGGTATTACCACAGCCAGTTTCATTACTAGCAGGAGGAAACTGACTTTTTCCGTGTGGTGCCCAGAAAGCCAGTGGAAAGGTTACATTTTCATAAAGACGTGTGTGGGCAGGGCATGCAACGCCAGTTGCTGAAGAAGAGACAGAACCTGGGTGCGGAAGTACTTTCAAGTTCAAGCACGAAGACCAGTGATCGGTTGTCCCAAGCTACCTGCCTTAACACCGCCGCCCCTGGGTCTACAGGAGGGGCATAGCCACCAGCCTGCAGGGAGAGCCATTTGTTGTCCTCATCCCTTACCCACCCCCTCCCCGCACTCTACTCACCTAATATATTTCCCAGTGAAACAATTCGTTAATACATTCACAGATGAAACTGATTATGACAGAATTAAAGCGTTGCCTGCTTCTTTCTGCAAATTGAATTATGAGACTCAGATTGAATTCTTAAAAAAAAAAAATCTCCTCTTGAGTCACTGCCGGAGGAAAATGAATCACATGTGTTATGAAGTGTGTCATGGTCTCCTTATGTTGCCACGGTGCAGGGTGAACCTGCATGATAGACATCAGGAAATGGGAGTGAGCACCTCAGCTGGGTCTTTAAAACAGCCCCACGGAGCTCAGAACTCATGATAACATCACGATTGGTGCTGTAGCTGAGATTCAGACAGGCCAAGCCAACCATTCCATAAGCTGGGTTAGTTATGGCTCCCTGTAGAAACTGCAATGTCTGTCATGTCTTGGACATGGTGTGGGTTTCAAATCATAAAATAGAAAGTGTGAAATATTCTGAATGACTGTATTTACATCACCCATTTTTAACTGGTATGTCACCATTCACGTTGCTGGAGAAAGTAGCTTTGGGAACTATTGCTCTGAAGAGAAATGAATGATGGAAGGCACCAACCCAGCAGCACAGAGTGGTGGAGAACTGTACGTGAACTGTGTGTGGTAGTAAGCATTAATAAGTTGGTTTGGGCCAACACAATTCAAACTCACTTTATTGGAAATCCACATTACATTAGGATTTTCCCCTCAAAGTGTTTCAGAGCAGCATGCTTTATCCAAAACACATGAAACACGACAATGAAATTCTACAGCCCTTCACTCTTTTCCAGTACCTGGTAGATTAGAGGCACCATGAGAGGCATGAAATAATCCACCCCAGGACCCACATTCAGGGTATTTACGGCCTATTAAGAAAAACATTTTCCCCCAGTAACAGAAGGAATTAAAATATACCAGTTCCCCCATTTGTTGTAAAAAATAGAAAGAAAACTGTAGAACTGCTAGAATGCATTATTATTGCCTTAAAAATACATAAACAAATGCCAGCAAAGTAAACTTAAAGTGTCATGGATTAGAAGTTGTTTTTTATACCAACCCATAAACTGAGTCAAAGAAAGTTTGGATAACTTGCCCAAGGTCACACGTCTGAGCTATTTAATGGCTCGGATGGCACCAGAAATCAGCTTTGGACTCTAAGATGGAGACCCTGAGAGCACTAGATGGGATTTTGGGCAGGCTCTTTCTGACTCTAAAATTCTATAACTCTCTGCGGACTCTGTGACCACGCTGCCACACACCTGTCATTCTTTTCAATTAATAAAATCACTCAGTTGAACAAAATTGCTTCATTAGGATGGAGGAAGTGCTATGTTTAATCACTAAAAGTGACATAATGCCTCATTCATTTTAGGGAAACTTTTATATTTAACATTTCAATACAGAGAAAGTTTATAGAATTGTCTAACAAGGAAAGGCAACTCATCTATTACTGAATAATATTCGATTACCTATGACGATGTCATTGAGCATATAGCGAACTGTACTATTGCCTCCTTGTGTGCAAACTGCCCCCCTTTCACTCTGCCATTCTAATTGTTTCCAATACTTAATTCCTTTCCTTTGGAGTGATGTTTTTATACTGAGCATTTGATGCCAACATTGTCACCCACTGAAAAGTACTCTGTAAGGACTTCCTGAAAACAAAAGGCAAAGTAAACCCTTTTAAATCAGTGCATGGGACTTTATTAGCATCTGCTATGTGCCTGGCCTTAAGCTAAGCTTGTGAGGTGAAAAAAAGAAAGTTTGTGTCTGTTTCTATCATGTCTTGCCTTTGCATCATCAGCCTACCTCCCAGTCCCTGCTGGCTAGTCCTTGGAAGTCAGTAATTGTATTAGAAGACAGCAGTAATAGTGATAAATGTGACATTTGGATAGATAGTATTCTAAAACTTTGTTTCCATGCACTTTCCCCACACAATATCTCAATAACCACTAAGGAAGGCAGAAAAAAAACACACCACATTATTATGAGAAAACTGAGGTTCAGCAAATGTGACCTGCCTGAAATTTGACAGAGGGCAGACTCAGGACTAACATCGAGGTATTTGGAAGCCTGGCCTGGGGTCATTCATCCATGACAAGGATATATAAGGAGATGGGTCAGCTTTAAGCACCATCGCATGGGAAATATCTGCTCCCGCTCGCCCTGATGACTCCAGGGGTAGGACTCTGGCTGCTGATGTCTTACCTGACATGGGTCATAGCCATTTCTTGGCCTGCAATGCCCTGGTCTGTCCTTTTGGTGCTTTGATATGTCACTCATGGAGTACCTCACTCCTCCTATTTCACTTTTGGGTAAGTTGAGGAAATGGTTAGGAAACTTTGGACTACAAGACTTTGCATCTGAGCCCTCCTTCTCAGTCCCGAGCTTTGCCTACAAGTCTAAAAAGATCTCACAGGAGTAGGAACAATATCATTAGCTTTTATCAGGCACCTAAAGAGCTGGGCATTAAGAACAACAAATGTTCTCAGCTTCCCAATGAGGTGAAGACTGCAGGGATGAAAACCAGGCGGTGTGACAGCAGAACCTACACTCTTTTAAAAAGGTTTCAATTAGAGTTTACATTCAGTATTATTTTGTATTAGTTTCAGGTGTACAGCATAGTGATTAAACAATCACACATTTTATAAAATGTCCCCCACACTCTCAGATGTGGCGGCACCATTGTTTCCCACAATACCATTTAGACAGTCTCCAGCTTCCGATGGTTTGATTTACAACTTTTCTGACTTTATGATGACATGAAAGTGATACACAGTAGAAATCATACTTCAAATTTTGAACTTTGATCTTTTCCCGGGCTGGTGATACACGGTACCATACTCCCTTATGATGCTGGGCAGCGGCAGTGAGCATAGCTCCGGGTCAGCCACGTGATCTGGAAGCTACACAACCGAATCTCTGCAGTGTATTCTTGGTATTAGATGATTTTGCTCAACTGTGGGCTCCTAAGG
This sequence comes from Corynorhinus townsendii, assembly GCA_026230045.1. Taxonomy (NCBI): domain Eukaryota; kingdom Metazoa; phylum Chordata; class Mammalia; order Chiroptera; family Vespertilionidae; genus Corynorhinus; species Corynorhinus townsendii. The sequence continues at coordinate 118,175,189 of JAPDVU010000006.1, read as the reverse complement.
TAGGCTAGGCTAAGCTATGGTGCTCGATGGAGTAGGAGTATTAAATGCATTTTTGTCTTTGATACTTTCAGTGGGTTTAATGGGACGTAAGCCCATCGTTAAGGGGAGGAGCATCTGCCCTTGCAAGTTCTGGGTAACAGTAGCATTTAGCAATCGCTCCCAAATTGTGGGATTCGGGCTTTTCTTCCCCTGCTGTGGCGTAAACACAAACCAAGAACCTACCTAATGAACAGCTGCAATTGATTTATGTTCATCTTAATTGGGGATTAAATATCAAAGAAATTATTCTACTTAGCGTGATTTATGATGTCCTGACGTTTCCAGTAGTTTATTTCAAACAGATTTTTTTAATAGTAGGAGAAAACAGTACCATAGTAGCTTTTGAAAGTGTTTGTAGGAAATTAACGGCAAATATTGAAAAGATCACTCACACACTGTTAGCATTTATTTTTAAGCCCCAAACAACAACAGGAGTAAAGGTGACTATTTTTTTCTCTCTTTTGTCTTTGCTTTACTTTCTTCTTTAATAAGCCCATTAATAAGGAAGTACAAAAGGAAAATGTAGGTGTCTCAAGACAAATTATATAACTTTTTTTAAAAGAAACAATTTTCTCAAGACAGGTTTACACATAAAAAAATAGCTATGAATGAACATAGTGGATTGTAGCCATTGGGTATATTTTTATTATGCAATAATTTATCTGTGAGCAGTTTATATTTCACATTCATATTTCAGTATTTCTTCCCTGTCACTGGGAGTATTCAAGCAGAGTGGAATGAATACTCGTCAATCTGGAAAGTTCCAGAAGGGATTTTTTGCAGTGGATAGGAAATTGAGTTAGGCTTAATTACAAGGTCCCTTCTAATTTGAAGATCCTATAATTTACAACTTAAACAACTGAGATAAGGTCAGAATCATCATGGACCTCATTTCATGATGGAAGCAGGGCTGGGCAGTTGTGGGCTCTGGAGCCAGCCTTCCTGATCTCATTATTTGACTCCACTTACTGGCTGTGTGACACTGGAGAAGTAACTTGCCCCATCTGTTCCCCAGTTTGCTTATCTGCAAAATGGGGATAATAATAGTACCTACTTCAAAAGGTTATTGTAAAGAGTAAATAAGTAAATGTAAGTAAAGTGGTTAGCATGGTCCCTGGCACATGGTATACATTCTATAATCTTAGTTATGCTATTATGTTCAAAGAAAAATGGGGCTAGATTGTGCATTTCAACTAAATAGTCTTATCTAGTCTTCCTTATTGCCTCCAACATGAAACAAATGGCAGTTCATTCGGAGTTTAATTAAGGTGGTGTTAGGGCTTATATCTTGTCTGAAGTAAAGGAAATTAGGAAGAGACAGGGAGACATAAAATGAGGGATCATTTAAAAGGAACAGAGAAATGTCTGATGTTCAGGTGGAGAAATGAAAATTCTCTGGGCCTAGTGATGTTGGGAATAATAGTAGGATAGGAGGAGAGAGAAAGTGTGTAGTGCCTACTGCTTCTCTCTCTCTCTTTCTCTCTCTCTCTCTCTCTCTCTCACACACACACACACACACACACACACACACACACAAACATTTCAGGTCAATATTAGAATTGAATATTTGTGCTAAAGTGAACTCTTGCAGTTCAAATCCACAGTTTTCCCTGAGCCCCTGCGAAGGCACCAAACACTGGGTGAGATGCTGTGGGAGCAAAGATGCTGCTGCCCAATGGTGCTCAGTCTAGAAGGGGCAGCCAGAGGGGAACACCCATAGTTTTCATTCAGTGTGGTAAGTACTATGACCAACTTCTGTGCGGACACTATGGGAGCTCAGAGGAGGCCATGTGCCCCATCTTACAGGGACAGGAAACACCTCCAGAGGGTAAAAACTTAGACTTGCAGCAGTTACCAGACTGGTGAAGAAAGCAAGCCAAACAAACAAAACAAAGCAAAACAAAACCCCAAGGAAAGTAGACTTGTGAAATGTTTTCATTTCCTCCATCAGCTTTGAAACCTGATAGACCTGGTTCTGTGACTTATTAGTTATGTGACTTTGGGCAAGTTACTTCACTCTTTGAACTTGTTCAGTCATCTCTGAGATGGAGTCTCTAGCTCATTGGTGTTCTAGAAATTAGGGAGATAGTGTATTAAAAGCTCATATCCCTGCACCTGACAGAGGGGCGTGTGCAGGCTCATTTCATTGGTGGCATAAATCACTCATAGCAGAATAAAATAAAAGAAGAAGCAATGATTTGTGGAATTTAGAGTAGGAGATAATGTCAAGGAAAGACAAAAGTAGCACAATCAGCTTAGGGTTGCGGCTCATGGATCCATCTTATCAGAGTCACTAATTCAGAGCCCGGACAGAGGAGAGCTGGCCTTAGTCCACCACATCCATCTAATGACGGGCCTATGGGGGAGGCTCCGGGCAACTCACCTTGTCTCTTGCCCTCCTGTTGTAATACAAAGCTCCAGCCCAAATTAAAAATCTAGAACTGTCATCAGGATCCACCTTCTTCTCAATGACTATGACATTTAAATTGTTCACAAAAGATAAATGCAAAATATTGATTTGTTTTATTAGCACCCTCTGTAATTTCACCTTAAAATAAAGATGAAGCCGAACGGGATCCTGGAAATCCGGGTGGATAATAACAGTTCCCATTTATCACAGGCCTTCTGTGACTTGGGTACTCTCCAAATGCTACTTCTAATGCGCATTGCAGCTTACAAGAAGGTCCTGTTCTCGTTTTACAAATGAGGAACCCAAGGCACAATCGGTGACGGAACAAAGGTCACCTGGCTCCTGCATGGGAAGCCACCGGAAGGTAAGGCTGTCTGACCACAGCTGTTGTCTTCATCGCAGGGCTAGTTTACCTCTGACTCTGTGATCAGGGAAGGGAGGTGCCACGTGTGGGTCCAAGGCCCCCACATCCCCAGGAGTCTAGGGATGGCCTTTCTTCCTCCTTCTGCCTCTGTGACATTGTTGCCACAATGCTGTGATAATATCGTGGACCGTCCTGGTAAGTCAGGAATTTTCCCAGGGAATGGAAGAGAAAGGACCACCCAAAATGGGAGAGAAAAGACTAGTTGGAATTCTCTAGGAGGTGAGTGAGGCTAAGAACTTGATCCTGGATGGGGCTATTCCAACCCAACAGTGGGCTTAGTCATGTTAGATCTCCACGTGGCAGCCACTTGGAAAAGAGAAGTTCTCTGGCTGTGAGGTGGTGTACTCACGTCTTAGGTGGAGTGGAACACTATTCTTAAAAAAATGGATTTTAAATATTAGAGACCCTGGTTTAAATCCTGTCTCTGCTACTTAATAACGGTGTTATTTACCTTTCTGAGCATCATTTACTTATCTGCTATGTGAAATTAATAGTATTTACTTATCTCTGAAATGGTGATTATAATCCCTACCTCTTAGGATAGTTGTGAGAATTAAATGAGAATGAAGCTTGGCATGAAGGAAACGTTCCCCAAAGTTATCTATGACATTATTTTATGTTATTAGTATTATTAGTTACATTATAGGATTCTTATTTAAGTGCCTAGATGTGGTAGATAATCAATAAATGGCAACTGTTATTATTAACAGGCAACATTTCTGTATTGATGATGGTCTACTGGTGGAATTGAGGGGCATGGAATGAAAAGAAACCCTAAATTCATATGCCAACATAAAAACAAAACCACGATTAAAAAACAGAACCAGAAGGAAAAGCAGCCTGAGTCAATCAACTTGTTGCCAGAATTTAATTATCAGAAATTTCTACATTATAAATTTGGCCTTTAGAGATTTTCTAAATTACATCTTACTGTTTTCTTACCAAAGTCTATTGGAAGATTCCAGTCTTCACTAGGCCAAAGACGGAAGGAAAAGAAATTTAACTTGCCATTCGTTTCCTTAGCTGTGCTTTGAGAGGGAAAAGAGCCTGCCTAGGCCCAGGTTCTTAACTCTACTCCCCTCAGAAGAATGCCACTTGGTCATTCCCTCTGCCTTTTCGGGGGGTGTTCTGCCCATGTCTATGGTTGGGGAAAATGAGGACCATATGTCCCAGGGATGACGAGGACAGACAGTTAAGTACTCTACAGAAAGGGGGAAGATTCTGGGGAGAGGGCCAGAGGCTCCATGGGAAGCCATCTTCCCTCTGTGGAGTGGTTTGTCCTAAGGGCTACCCGCTTATTCCCTTGGTGGCTTTTGTCCTATTATGGATTTCAATGGAGCTCCATTCATTACATGGCCAAAACCCAGCTACTGCTCTTTGGTGAGATGGCTGGAGCCAAGGGGGCCTTACTGATTGTCTTTTCAATAACAAACGTGATTCAATGATATTTCCCATTATACCCACCAACACTCCTTACCTGTCAATGCTCTTGTTGATGTCATTTCGTATTAATGTGAAGAGAGTCGTGAATGGACCCTTCTTTCAATCACCACTCACATTAGCACTTGTTTTGTTTGCAATTTGAAAACTAAAGATCTATGGAATTTAAAATATAAACTCCCCAGATAAGAGGTTCTTAAACAATCATGAGTTACTGTATTTAGTGTTGAATTTGTAATTCAGAGAGAGAAAGACTGGGTGAAGAGCAAAATAGTTCAGACTTGGAAATTATATATCCAAAATGCAATCATTTATTTTTTCAAATCAAAATAGCATCATAATCAGATCAATTTAAGTTATTATCTAAGAAAATATCAGCCTATGCACTGAACACAGCTTCAACACCCACTTTCGTTTCACTGCAAGGAACTGTAAATTTTATTGGACAAGCTCACAAAAGGCCTGTCATATTATTCATCACCCCTGGAAGGAGGTCACAGAACAGCAAAGTAATGTCACTAACAAGAAGCTGTTTTCTGTGGTAGACAGCAATTCTTACCCTGTTGTGGATTTATCTCACTATTGACAGCAAATTTGGCTGGCATTGACCAGAATTGGTGTGTTACCCTGCCCCACACCAAAGCCTGAACATGAGATGGGTGTAAACTACACTCAATGTCAGTCACATACTGTATTTCCTCCTCTCAAAGTCACATCCCTCTTCTGATCTGAATGATGAAGGACAATGTTTAAAACATAGACATTCCTATGCTTTGTTATAGAGTGGTTGGTAAGCACCATTTTTCAATGCCAATCAACAGTTTTGTGAGAAAACAGCAACTATTTTAATATGATGAAATGTAGCAGTACTTACTGGTATCTATGAAGTCTACCACTGGCCACCAGACATTTCTTTGTGGCTGGCTAATTTTCTATTACTTTGTTCAGGAAAAGTGCCGGGTCAACTAATACAGGAATTTGCTGGGCTCACAAATGGCCTTGTAAGGAGTTGGCGTTCTATTTTTCTAGTTCTGTTATTTCTGTCATCTTCAAAAGTTTTGTTGTATCATAACACTTAATGTGACTCTTCTTTCTTTGAAGTCACTTGAGAGATGAGATATTGATGAGAATCATTGATTATAGTGGCAATGATCAATGAAGGTTGCATGGGTAGTTGGGTTTAGAGTATGCAAATTAGCAGAGAGTGGAGTGTGTCCCTTCACAGTGAGCATGGGTTTGGATGAAAATTGCTGAGATGGGGAACCTGCTTGGGTCAGTGGAGGGACTAATGAAGCAGAGACAGTTTGTAATTATGTAATATTTGAGTATTGATTTCATTGACAGCCCTCCTAACTAGATTGGGATTTACTCATTTGTTAAACAGTTATTGAGCACTTACTATGTGCTGGGTATACCAGGTGTTACAGCTATTTGGTGAATGAATAAATGGGTGAATGATGTGAGAATTTTATTTCCAGGGACTCAGGGCTATTGAAATCCCCAGAAGAAAAATGAGGAATCCAGTATCATGTTTTTGCCAGTTGGCTTGATATCCCTGGAGGGATGTTTTATATATTAGATAAAGAAAGACTTTCTTCAAGTGGGATCAAAGGTAAAAATCTAAAAAAGCCTTAGAAATTGTGGAATGTAATAGTATACATTGGACTGTGTGGGTTCAGATATCCTATTTGGAGGGAACTTAGGGGAGGTTTTGACAATTCCTCTAGGTCTAAGGGATATCGAGATAATGTGAGGTCTCATTTAGACAAGAAGCCATAGAATTTTCATTAAAATTTTTTTTTCTGTAAGCTGGGCTAGATAAATCAGTCTTTGCCTTCTATTATTGTCAAGAAGAATGAAGAGCTTGAGATGTTACTTTACTTTCAAACTAATGAGTTGGCCTGCCATGGTTTCATGGAGCCAGCAGAAGACATGAGACTCCCAGATCAGAGACAAAGAACTTGATTACTCTTAGCACAGCAATAACCATGAACATCAACATATTTGTGACCATTTTCCTCGCTCCCAAGCCCAATGGGAGTGATGCTGATGGACCCAGGTCAATGCAACCCATGCGTCGCATTACAAGATAGGAACCCTGAGCTTCAGGAACTTGAATCTTTTATACTAAGCAGTAAGCATGCCTCCTCTTTTCTCCAGTGGGAAACATTATTGTCTAAGGCGGTAAGCAAAACTAACCTTTGCACTAGAAGGAGACACATCTTTATCATCAGACTGTTTGCTATACAAGCATCCTTGAAAAGATAGTCTGAAATTCAGGGTAGTTGGTACCTGTTTTCAGGACAGGCGGGAATGCAACAGATCAGTAGAGAATTGCCTCTCAATAATATCCATCCCTTGTTTTATGCTATCTTGGCTTCTGAAGAATCTTCCCCTCAGCATGCCACCCCGTTAGCTATTCTGAGTTACCTGACTGTCGGAGACTGGAACGAAATCCACAGAATCTGTCTCAAGGAGCATTCGTGAGGATCCTTTGATACAATTAAGGCCCTAATGAACAGGATCCCAAGTGGCAAGATGAGGGCAACCTACAGTGTTGACTTCAGCCATGCCCTCCAGAGTTCCGGGCCAACCAGCTTCACAAATCTGATAAACCACCAGGGTCTGCCTTAGAAAGCCAGGTGGCTTCCTCCTGAAGTTTCAGCACTGACATTTCTGCTTGGCCATGGCATGACTCCAGGTGCAGCAGAATGTACCAGCGATTGTACAGATTTCTCCTTGGCCCATAAGAGGAAGCCTAGGATGATTCTATCACTCAGAACAAGCCTTGCCAGTGAGCTGAGGCTGACCAGAATGCCTTCCAGGGCCTGGGTGGTATCACTGCTCACCTGAGCTAAAGTAAAGGACACATTTCATACTACCTTTTCTAATTGGATCACTCCTATCTCCTAGCATAGTGATAATTGCCTGCCAAGTGTGCATAAATAATGTGATATCTATCTGGGAAGCAACCCCAAGTAATGAATAATACCGTATTTTGGAGAGGGCTCCACAGCCATCTGAAGGCTATATGATATCTACCCATGGTGTTTCCTTAAACACTTGAAGGTGTCTGTGATACCCACCCCCAAAGTGCAAGTCACCATACTTTTGGGAGGGAGGCAAGTTAATGCCTGGCTTCCAAGCAAAAGTACAGTCCTGGAGCAATTTGTTTATAATTGTGGGGACCCACCAAGTGAGACTTGTATCAGGGCCACCTAGCCACTTGGTAAGCCTTAGAGGTCCTGCTTCGGTTAAAATAATTGACTCTAGTCTTTGTTTTTGGAGAAAAACATCTATATCTATAGATATATTAAAAATTATCATGTTGAAGAACCTTGTTTTGTTAAACATTTGGTCTGGAATGTATTTGAATTTTACCAAATGTTTTTGAGCATCTGTGGAAATAACCCTATGGATTTTCTCTTTAGATGCAATAACATGAGACATTACATTAAAGTTTCTAAATGTTGAAATTTTTTTATGTTCTTGAAACAAACCCCATTTAGTCCTGGTGTATTATTATTGCAGCATGCTGCAGGATTCTGTCTACTAATATTTTATTTAGGATATTTTTATTGAGATTGATAAGTGAATGTGGTCTGTAGTTTTCTTTTATGTGCAATCTTTGTTGGCCTTGGCTACGTTATGTTCATTTCATTTAATGAAATGGTCTGTATATAGTATTTGGAATTTATTAATTTTTCTTCATTGCCTGCTATATAATAAACTTTTAAGAATACTCACTAGGGATTTGGAAAGAATGTATAATTTTGTACATCGGATAGCTTGTTAATTGTGTGTGATTTAAATTCTGTACCATGTTTTTCTTCCTGCCTTTGAACCCTATCCCCTTTCTCTTAAGATAGCCAATGTCAACAGTTCTTTGTGTATTCTTCCAGAAAAGTTATTTATGTATTTAATATCATATACATATGAAGATCCTTTTAAATAAATGAAAATTAAAATGTTTTATAACCTGTGCTATTTTAATTTAGTTTGGAGATATATTTAGCCACACTTGTAGATGTACCTCATTCTGAATAGTTTCCTTTCTTATTTTTTTAAAGAATGTCTAAAGTAGTTTTTTCCCATCCCATACAGTTAGATTTATGTTAGATATATTTTGTTCTCAACATCTAGTTTTCTTACATAATGACTAGGGAATGTGTTTGTGTATAATATTTAGAGTTTATTGAGATTTTCTTCATGGCCTGATACATAATAAAAATTTAAATGTTTCATAGTTTTTGTGTGTTGGCTTGCTTATTAGTTGATTGTGATTCAAATTCTCTAGAATATTATAGATTTTGACTATTTGACCTGCCAAGTTTTGAGAGGTATGGTTCTCCCATTAGGATTGTGGTTTTGACAATTCTCCTTGTATTTCTAATTTTTTGGGTTTTATATATATTTTAATCACTGGGGTTTTTTTGGTGTTTTCTTTTTGGTATAAAATAGTTCTTGGCTCTTTTATCTTCTTTGTGTATTGTATTTTTAAAATCAATATATACTACCTCACATTACACTAACAATTTCTGCATTAAAATCTATATGTTGACAAACCTTTTACATGCCATTTAGTTTACATTTGGCTGATACAGTTTTACTTACTTTTTTTTTAACATTTGCCTACTTTTTCTGTCCAACCAGTGACAGTTTTCTTTAAGTATGTTTCATGGAAATAGCGCATAGGTGGATCTAACAGCTATAAGAAGTCCATAGTGTGTGTAGAAGAATTTTTTTGAGTCTCTTAGAGATCTAAATCTTGGCTGCACTATTTACTGGCCATGTGACCACATACAAATTATTTAATTTCTCCAAGACTCAGTTTCCTCATCTGTAAAATGGAACAATAGACTCATATTAGTTCGGACTCTGGATTGTAATAAAAGGGCAATTCAAATGAAGTTACAAAGGTAAACTTCTGTGAAATCTCATAGGAAGCAATAAAAACTAAAACATGAGGAAAGGTAGGGCTACCCCTAAGCTTCATTCACTTTTTTTCTAAAGCAGCCTCTTTTATTCCCATTCAGTGACCCTGTTTATTTTTCTCATAGATTTTATCTCCTGCCACATTTTCTTTGTTTATTGTCAGCCTTGACTGTTACATTGTAAGTTTTATGACTTCATTGGTCTTCTTCACATCTCTCTCTTGTGCCTCCCCAGTGTGAGGCACATAATAGGTACTCAATTAAACACATTTGTAGAATGAAAGCAGATGAACTGGGTGAAAGATTGAGAGGGAGTGTTATGGGTTGAATTGTGTCTCCCCAAAAAGATGCGTTGAAGTCCTAACACCTGGGACCGCAGACGGTGACCTTATTTGGTAAAATGGGGTCTTTGTAGCTGTAGTAAGTTAAAATGAGGTCATCAGGGTGAGCCCTGATCCAATATGACTGGTGTCCTTATGAAAAAAGAAATTTGGACATGAACACAAATATATGTGATGAGACACAGGAGAATTCCAAATGAAGATGGGAGTTGTGCTACCACAAGCCAAGCAGCATCAGGGGCTATCGAAGCTGGGGGAGGCAAGGCAAGACTCTTCTCCTGCAGGTGTCAGAGGGAGCATGGCCCCACTGATACCTTGACTGTGGTCTTCTAGCTTACAGAGCGGTGAGACAACTGTTGTTTTACCCAGTTGGTGGCACTTGGTCATGGCAGATATAGGAAACAAGTACAGGGAGAGGGCCACTCAGTGGGCCTCAGGAGCCAGACACACTCTAAGTATTCCAGATGGTATATGGTTACACGGCTCCCTGACCCCAGCAGCTGCTGTCCTGGGCTGCGACTGCGCCAAGACAGTTTCAGGAAATGCATGAATGAAACTGCAGGTAACTGACACTGTGAACCCCCGGGGGTGTGCCTGAAAAACACAGTGCTGACCACTGGGAACCGAGGCCGCCGTTACGAAGAATGGGGCCTTTGGGGAAAAAGAAATCATTTCTGACTCTGCACAGAATTGGTTGCTGAGTGTCTGAGAAGCCAGAATTGGGAAGGGAAACACTCAAAACGGAATGAGTCATCACTCACACACCACCCCTGTCTCCGAAGTAGGAATCACACAAGGAAAAGCTGGGCACTACACTGTTTCGGAGCAGCCTTTGGAGTGTCAGAGGTAACTGTGGAATTGGAATCTTAAAGGTTATTAAATTAACAAATCGCAGGAGGAAAATGGCCCACATCCCTCCTCTGACCTTTAATTAGTCACGAAGAGAAAATGCTTGAAAACTTCACGAGTCACTCGCACTGAGCTGGAACTTCTCAAGGCTCCTTGTGAACAGTGCTATTTGTGTGGAGGGGGCCTCGGTGACCGTCGGTTTAGAAAGTTGATTGGACTGATCACCATGTATCGGATTTGAATCCAAGTTAAAGAAATATGCACACGCATAAGTCATTCTAACGGCACTACTGGGAATTATGGACACAAGTTTCTATGCAATAAGCTTAGACTACATCCAACATTTAGACAACATTAGAAGTAGAATCATTAAACTCAAATGAGTTCACCTCCCTTTCAGTAAAAGCGACCCAGTTATCCCCAAGGATAACACAAAGGCTTTTCTTTTGGCTTTTGCTTCAGAATTCAGTGCTTCCCATTGGTTTCAAGTGAATGATTGGGTCCTTTTGGTAAAAGCAAACTCACCCTATTTCCAATCATTTTAATTTAGCTGAGACTAAGAAACTTTTGGTGTTGTTCCCACTACCCTATCCCAATTTTGTTTCTTTTAGGTTGACATTTTTAAAATGCTATATTAAAAAAAAAAAGCAGAGAGAAACTAAAAATGAGTTAAACATGATCATATTTATTTTAACCACTATATAATTTTTCATCTTGACTTTATGACTTAAATATTAGAAAAGCATGAAGTACTTTTACAATCAGGAAGGGAGGGATGATGTAAAAATAGGCTCGGAGCAATGGCTTCTTCTCTTCCTACTCAGCACAGAAATTCAATTGCTAATAAAGTGAGTTGGTTCAAAAGCTGAAAGAGGCTGAATTGGCGGGCCCATATTCTGCTACATGGTCAGTCAACTCACATAGGGATGCAGCAGTTCAGAGTGAGTTTTTAAAGTCTTCAGACAGGTCCTTTCTTCAAGTTCAACCAAAGCTTCTTTATATTTAACTTTGTATATTATTCTGGGACAGAGTATATATTGAAGTATAAATTCCATCTACATCAGTGATCTGTATAGTTGTCACTTACTAGGTCCTATGTCTTGATGACCCGGTATCTCTGTTATTCAGTCTTTGAGTCCTTCGCTTAATATTCTCTTGAGCTTTTTATCCCTAGGTTGTTTGAAGAAGGTCATTGCCAGCCACAGAGGAAAACAAGGGGTAGCCTGTGCTCACATACATGCAGAGCCTCTCCAATGCCTTTCTTGTTCTAACATTGTCAAGCCTCTCGTTTCTGCACTCAGGTTGGGTTGTTACTGAGCTCTCCTTCCAATGGAGGAACTGTATTGCACCAAATATACAATTGACAAGATGATTGACAAGTTGATAGCTATACTCTTGATGGCTGGCCTGTTGGACTATTTGCTGCAGAGCTGGCTGGTCCCACCAAGTGGCTGGAGGTCAAGGACACGCAGGAAGATTCACTCCCCAGGGAGGGAGTACTAATTCACATCCACCCTCAGCAGTCCCACTGTGATTAACTTGGGGACCCCAACCCAGAGTGACTCTAATGTCTATATCTGCCCAACATCTTGATTAGAAAGTTACTCTAATCAAGGAGCTTCTTAGATGAAAAGCCTTCTTGTACCACAGTTGGCAGGCACAGCTATTGCTTTTGAAAGTCAATAACCTTGCCCCTTCTTACTCCTGCTCAGGCCCGTACCTTCCTTTTTTCTTTTTTTTAAGCTATTTGGGACATTTAAAAATAAGTCCAACTCTGAGCTGCAGCAATGACATTGATACCATCTTCCCTCTGTCCTTGGCACAGGAACTCAGCACTGTTCTGCTATTTCTGGGCTGAAATCCTTCTCCTACCCAGATCTGATGTGCATACTGGTTCTCTAGCATGTCTGCACTCATACCCATCAATTAGAATGGCGGGATGCCCACTTAAACAAGGTGCAGAGCCAATTTCAACAAGGCAAGGTGCCAGTCCCCTCCTGGCTCAGACAGGGACTGAAGCAGAGACGCAGCATATCCACGAAGATCCTTCCGGGTGGGCGGTGTGGCCCAAGTAGGACCTCATGTTTCACTCCAGGGAACTGTCGCCGTGGAAATCTTTAATCACTGTACACTGCGTTCACTGTACGCTTTTACTTATTAGGAAAGAAATGAGCATGATGGGATTCTGGGGATCCAGGATTCTTCTTTTAAAGTGAAAAGTTCTCTTGTACAAGCAAGAAATACAAATGGGGGGAGGTGCTGTGAAGCATGGAAGGGCCCTCCTTCCTCCCCAAAGTTGAGAACTGCCCTGACATGTCATCAGGGAAGGTAGGGGAGGGTGGGGGTAAGGGGGAGAGATAAACCAAAGGACTTTTATGCATGCATATAAGCCTAACCAATGGACACACACAACAGGGGGGAGGGGACATGATGGGGGATGGGGGATAATGGGGGAATAAGAACACATATGTAATACCTTAATCAATAAAGAAATTTTAAAAATAAAATAAAATAATAATAATAAAAAAGAAAAGCCTGGTCACAGACAGGCAGGACCTAGAAAAGGTGGCTCTGAGAAGTGAGAAACGTTATAGAAAAGTACCATAGAGTTGCCCTTTCCCAAGAAGTTGCCCCTCCAGTTCATGGATAAAGGCCTCAAATGGATTAAAAGGCGAAAGGAATGGAAGGTGGACTCTAGGAGTGGGATGAGAAAGAGAACCTCTCAGTAGTTTCAATCACGTGTGAGTGGAAAAGAGCTGCTGTCTGTCTCCTCCCCGCGCTGTGCTAATGACACCACATTGGTAGCCTGGACTTGGCATGGTGGGAACATTCACACCGTGAGAATCGGCAAGTTCTACAAATCTGGGCTTTTATTTCTTTCTTCCCAGAGAGCTGGTGGTTAAAAATTATCAGCACACCACTGCCTGAAATCCACAGAAGCCAAGCTTCCATGTTCTAGAATAAAGTGGGCAGCATCCTTTAACCCCCTTATACATATTCTGCTGCATCTTCCCAAAGCTGACGTCTCCTTCGGATTCCCAGAGTCTCAGAAAGGTTGTGTAAGGCTGTGGGAAAGGCCCTGTTAGTTGTTTCTCTCTCCAGAGGACTGAGGCACAAGTGTGACATTTGGAGTGGGATGTCAGGGCACAGGGACACCAAACTGTCCTAAAAACTTCTGCCCTCTGCCCTGAGGGGGTGTCCATGGATCACACTGTGCACCTAGCTCTGCTCTCAGAGCCGTTCTTCCCCAGGAGGCTCCTGAATGCTCCCTGTTCACGCACTGCCGCCACCAATCCTGAAGTCCTGCTTAGCCTCAAAACTCCTGGGACTAGAGGTGAAGTGAAGGCTGGGCAATAGTGGCATCAATGGGAACGGATGAGAAAACATACACACAAAACAGGACAGATCAGAGCAGGAGGAAATGGCAGTGCTTTATATCTCATTACTTACAGGTGATGAAAGTGAAGATGGCACCAAAGAGGACTGTGTTAAAATCCCTTGACCCCACAGGGTTCAATACCAGGAACCATCAGAATTGCAAAGAAAAATGAAGTCTGCGAGGAACTCACACCTGAGAGCACAAGGTTTCATTTTGCAATTCTAAGAACAATAATCAAAGTATGGAGGGATAATATTGGCTTGAGGTACTTCCCAAAGATGGAAAGCCTTCTCAGAAAAAAAGTTAACAGTATAGGAAGAGTTAAAATGTCCATTTGACTTGATAGTGTTTCTTTTGCACCATACTTGACCCCTCTAGGGCATCAGACGGTTAGATGGTGCTGGTTTGGCCTCTTTGAAATATTTTCCTGACTTAGCTTCTGTGTCAGTCAGGGTGAGAGAGAGAAAGAGAGATTTATTTTAAGGAATTGGCTCACAGGATGGTGGGGGCTGGCACGTCTGAAATTTCTAGGACAGGCCACAGGCTGGAAACTCGGGGAGGATTTCTCTGGTACAGTCTGAGCAGAATTCCTTCTTCAGGAAACCTCAGACTGCTCTGAGGGCTGTCGGCTGATTGAATGAGGCCCACCCATATGTCAGGGTGATTGCCTTTACTTCAAATCAACTGATTGTAGATATTCACTAATTGTTCTTTTCCATACCCCTCAGTCTTTTTTCTTCTTCCAGAAAAACAGCACGTCCATTTAAAATAGTCAGTAGTGTACTTTCAGTGCCCACCCCTGCGGTCTGGTTTTTAGCATATTTTCCAGGAGAAGATATTAAGTGCAACCCAAGCATGATGACAGCCCTTCTAAGAAACCCTGGCTCCTCTGTTTGAGAATTTAAAAGTAAAAATTGCAAACTAGTTTAATATCAATCTAAGTGTATAAAAGATGCATATTGAGATGCATAAAAAGTAATTTAAAGGCCTCTTATCTAAGCTAAGCTGGCTATTTATTTGGATCTACTCATATATCAATCAATTCTAATATCCTAGGTAGTTTATCAATTTTGCATGGATCTCCGCCCCTGCCTCTTTTTCTTTCATCAGTTGCCTCATTTTGGCTGGAGTGCTTAATGATTAACTTTCCCATTGTTTTCAAATAGATTTCAAGCTTAAGAACCTAACATGTTAGTTTTCCTTGGCCTTACTTGGAGTAGGTAGGTCTTTACTTAATTTGTTTTCATGCTTTTTTTTTTCATTAAAAAAAGTACTTTCCCTTTCAAATATGCTAAAACAAAAGTCATTCTGAATATATTATGCATGGCTTTTAAGATTTTATCTTCAACCCAGAATTGATTTTAAAACAAATGAAGTTGCTATAATGCTAATATCTTAGAGAGAAAAAAGCATACATATTTATTCAATTAGGGTGAATATCTTCTCATTTTATTATTTTTAAAATAAATTTAACAAATTTTAAAATGCACACTTTAAAATGTTCTGCAATGTCATAAAATCTTTTCTCCTCTAAAGGGTCACAATACAGACCTCTTTCACTTCTCCATATAATATCACACCCTTACACTTGATATAGTTCTCTGGTATCAGATAATTTAGTGCCCCAAATGTCCAATAAACATGGTAGTTTGAAAAAACAATGCAACATAGAGAAATCTGGAGTTCGTTCTTAGGAGCGGTGCTGTCCAATAGAATGTTCTGCCATGATGGACAAGTGCTACCTCTGTGCTGTCCGTTACTGTTGCCATCAGCCCCGGGAGACCATTGAGCATTTACAAAGTGGCTAGTGTGACTGAGGAGCTGAATTTTAAATGTTATTGAATCTTAATGAATTCAAGTTTAAATAGTCACACACAGCTAGTAGCTACTGCATTGAAAACTCCACAGCCCTAGAGTTCCAGTTGGTTGAATTATATTCAGATAAAAGTATTCATGGATATTTGCCACTCAGTAATGTTCCTTCTGCCTTCATAAAATCAATGTTGGGACTTGCCTAATTTCCCAAAAAGAGTAAATTAGCTGTTTTCATTACCTCTTTACTTCCAGTTCTTCCCTGGCAGATGGTAGGAAATGAGAGTTCTGTCTATTTCCCCTGAGAACAGGTTGGCATTTTGCTTCATCCCAGCAATTGTTTAGCTGAGCCCCAGTGGCTCCCCTGATGAGCCTCATATTGATTAATAAATGAAGTCCTTCATTTTTCTACTGATAGGAGTACAGTGAGCCAATAATAAAAGTTTTATTTTTATTTATGTCAAAGAGTATTTACTAGTAATTTACTAACAACTATTGGGCCTTACTTTTGTGCTGATAATTATATTCCTGTCCCCACTTGTACTACTTAGGGTGCTAACAGGAAAGAGAAGGCACAGGTTGTAAGGAAGGGGAGTGTTAAGAAAGGACACTTTTGCAAAAGTATGGGCTATGTTTCAGGAAACCTGTACAGGGTGGAGCAGTTTCCCAGGGCTGACACCAGAGGAGGGCTCCGAGACCAGGTGGGACAAGGGGAGGAGCCACTAGAGAGCTGCTGTGGGAGAAGATTGCTTGATAGGAGCTTTATTCTTCATTAAAGGGACACAGGACACAGCCAACAATGACAACCTCGCTCTCACCTTATCCTCAGATCGCTTGGTGCATCCCATTGGTTAGCAACTGGAAGTTAGACAACTGGGGAACCTATAGATACCGTGCCTGAGGGCAGCTGCCAGAGCTCAGAGAGGCGGAGAAACAAGGGTAGGAGATCTGGAAAGGCCACGGAAATAGCCCATTACCCCTTCCTAGCTTAGGACCAACTGGGAGAGGCACAGGTGCTTCTAAATCAACCCCAAGAGAGCTTAGATGAATGTAAAAACATCTGCTTTATTACTCATGAAAGCAGGACTGAATGACAAAACTTAGACATGTGTATTAGACCCAGTTTATGCATCTCCCCAGATTCCCTTGACCCCACCTGCTCTCAGTGAGAGCTCTGCCCGTTGCGCCTGTCACCTAAGATTAACCAGCACCCATTTTTGACACCACTAGTTATCCTAACTTCCCCCAGGTTAAGAGCTGGTTCTGGAATGACTCAACACACCTACTACTACAAGAGCTACCACCCAGGCCTGGAGGCTCCGGATCCTCCCACCTACTTCTGGACTCAAAGGAAGTCTCATGCAGCAGATCATGGAGCATGGCTTCGCCAGCAGATGCCTAGGAGGAAGCAGGGGAGGGGGGCCCCTAGGTGACACAAATCAGAAGTATAGGGGTTGCTAACTCATGTGGCAAACTTTAACAGTGAAAGATAAGAGAAGCAAGGGGTGAGGAACCAGCAGATGAATTGTTCTTTCTTCTCAGTCTATTCTAAAGTGGTTTTTCCAAACATTGTATTTGGAGACATTAAATGTTCAAACAAATGGCTCTGTTTCCTTGTGAAACTCTGGCAACTCGGTAATGCACCATCTCGTATTTCCTATGCCCCCTTTCCTGCTGATGGACTGTATTTTAGTTTTAAAAGTTCCAGTGGGCATTTAGAAGTTTCAGGCTCACTGATTCCTTCCTTGGCTGTGTTCAGTCTATCGCTAAGCTTATGAAAGGCATTTTCCATATCTGTTACAGTGTTTTTAATGTACATCATTAACTTTTGGTTCTTTCTTAGAATTCCTATCGCCAGGCTTACATTATCCATCTGTTCTTGAAAGATGTCTACTCTTTCCAATAGATCCCTTAGCAAGTTAATCATATTTGTTTTAAAGTCTTGGTCAGATCATTCCAATGACTCTGCCATATCTGAATGTGGACCTGCCATATCTGAGTGTACATTTTTGTTGAAAGGTGGGCATGATGTACTGAATGAAAAGAACTGAAGTAAATAGGCTTTGAATATAAAGTTTTATGTTTATCTGGCTAGGAGTTAAGATAGGTTTACTTTTGTTGTAGCTATAGGTGTCAGAGGTTAAAATTTTCTCTGGTGGTCTTCTTTCTTTTTTTTCTTTTTCTTTTTTTTTTTCACCTCTGTTTTTGTTGGGTTCCCTGGAGACTTCTTAAATGAAGTCTGAAATGTGCAGTTATTTCAGTTATAATCCTCTGTTCTTATACAGGAGCCCTACAGGATATGTATTATGCAGGACATGTTGGTAAGATGCAGGAAAGGGATAAGCCTTCTATAATTCTACTAGAGGCCTTCCTTTCCTTGGCTTCCAGCACTGGTTTTCCTCTGGCACCTGGGACCCAGGCCTTTACTCAGGCCAGAGTCTGCCATCTTTGTCTTTGCTGCAGACTCCGGAGTCTGCAGTCTTGTCTTCGCTGTGGCATTGCGCTCCTGTAGATACCTTCGCCCTCCACCCCCCTTCTCATAGCAGTGTCCTGCCCCGCCTGACCACTCAGTGCCTGAAGCAGCTGGGCAGCCGCCATCTTTGGCCTTCTAATTTGCATACTCACTCTGATTGGCTGTGGGCATAGCGGAGGTACAGTCAATTTACATGTTTGTCTATTATTAGGTAAGACTAGAGGCCCAGTGCACGAAATTCATGCTGGCTCCCAACCGCTCACCTGACTGCCAGCCTGATCATCCCCTAACCAATCCCCTGCCAGCCTGATTGACTCCTAACTGCTCCCCTGCCAGCCTGGTCTCCACTAACTGCCCTCCCCTGCTGGCCCAGTCGCCCCCAACTGCCCTCCCCTGCTGGCCTGGTCCCCCCCAACTGCCCTTCCCTGCTGGCCCAGTCGCCCCCAACTGCCCTCCTCTGCTGGCCTGGTCCCCCCCAACTGCCTTCCCCTGCCGGCCATCTTGTGGCAGCCATCTTTGACCTCATGGGGGTGGCCATATTGTGTGAGGGTGTGAGGGTCAATTTGCATATTACCTCTTTATTATATAGGATGATTAGTTCTTAGTATGTTAGTGAGCCAGGCCCTTGGCTGTGACCTTCACAAGTGCTTCTCAGTGTTTTTTTTCCTCCCTCTTAGATGAGACAGGAAGGCTAGAGGTGGCTGCAGTTGGGTGTTTCCCCTCCCCTGGATGTAACCCATGTTGGTTAGGCTTTTATAAAATAGTTTCCTTGAGGGCAGGCCTTCTCAAGAACAGAGACCTCTCATATTTTTCAAAATGGCTACTTTTGCCTGCCCCCTGCTGGGAACACAAGGGGCTTTTTCTCCCCTTTTTACTGTGGGAACCTGTAGGCCTCCTGGGAGTAAAACTCACAGAAGGGTGGAGGCCTCCTGGATGGGGGCCCCCTGGCTGAGCATCCAGTGTAGGTTTTCCAGCCCCAGCACTGGTTCCCACAGAGGTTCCGCTCTGGTAAGTACTGGTTCTCTATACCCACCTGTCTGCCTTTCCAACTTTGGGCAGAGGTTTGCCCTGTGACCTCAATGCTCTGATGGATCTAAGAACACTTGTTTTTTAGTTTGCTTAACTCTTTCTTGTTTTGTGGATAGGTGTGATGACTTCCAAGTTCCCTAAAGCCAGACTGGAAACCTGAGTTCAGCGCTTTCTGTTGCTTGTCATTTATAAACAATAGTGGTATGTTAACAGAGTTAATAAAAGTTTTGACTCTGTATTTTAGTAATGAGGCTGCCTGGCATGCCTCAGAGATTATAAAATTCGTGTTGTGAGTTTTAAAAATATATGCAGATGATGAAAAACAGAAAATGGAGCTAGTAAAGCATAAAAGGTTTGGTGTGTGGGCCATAAACTCTTGTGCTGAGCCAGAGTAAGACTTGATCTAAGTTTAAGAGCCCCTATAGTATAATGGGACCTTCCCACCTATGTTCCAAGGATATCATTTGGTTCCCACACCTCCCCTGAATCTGAAATCTTACCTACTATCTATCGTCACATTCAGAACCTAAGAGACAACAAAAAAATGCTGCAGCACCAGACACAGTGTTAAGTATTGTACCGAGATTTCAACTGTGTCCTTAATTCCTCTCCTACATCAGTGAAACATCAAGAAATCCTTCTTCTCTTTCCCTCAGAACAGAGGAAAGAGATAGCCTAAGAAATCTGCCCTTTTGCTTTCTGCTTGGCCCTCTCCTGGCCCATTTGAATCCTTTAGATCTGAAGGCCACTCCTAAGCAGAAGGCAATCCAAGTCTTAACCAAGGAAGAATATAGAAACTACACATCCCTCTAAAGGTCCCTCTTCTTATCCTTGACAAGTGAGAGGGAAAGCTTAATTCTCCAGGAGGTTATTAGGATCTCTATGGAATCAGTGTATTCCATGCATCAGAATCTATGGGACTACCTGTTAAAATTGCACATGCCTGGGCTCTTGTCTCAATTTACCAAACCAGAATTTCAGCATTGGTAATACATGCCCCTTATTTTCCTATGCACATCAAAGTTTGAGAGCATTAGGTTAGAGAAGCATGGGGTGTGGGAGGGCAGACCAGAGTAGTAGTAGCCATTAAGACTGAACACAGCTTTGTACCCATTTTTATGTCACGTTCATCATGTAAGGATGACTAGCCCATGGTCCCACTTGTAGTCTTTGAGAGCTTGAAGAATGAACCTTTGAGCAACCATGAAAAAAAAATTTCCTTTACAAACTGTAACCATAAGGTAATTTTATATAATCTGAAGTATTACAAATGAGATTTTTAATACAAGACAAATGACTAATATGTATATTTATCTGTTTTCAATAGTAATTACAGTAGTGTCAGGTAACAATTAGAGAATATATAACCATGCTTTAGATATCACGATAAATGGTTTTCATTGATTCAGTTAATTCTTACGGAAGTTATGTGAGATATGTAAAATGATTATTTCCATTTCACATACAATAAAACCAAGGCCTCAAGAAATGAGGTAACTTTTGCAAATCATATCACTTATTAGTGGCAGAGGTAGAACACAGCCCAGGGCTGCCTGCCCCAGCTTATAACCACGCAGTAAAGTCAATTAAATAATAACAGATTAAAAAATATTAGAGTCCTTTGTGATATTGGTCAGTTCTGACCCTTGCTTTTGCTGTTTTGCTCCTTGACATGATAAATCTTGGATACTTAATTTTGAGTGTGTAATGGTTGAATGTACCTATGTTTAATTAAAGTGAAGTACATTTAATTGTGCTGGCAAATTTTCAATGCTTGGCTATCCTCTGAGCTGGCAAAAATCTTCTAAATTCTTAAGTTAACCCTCGTACCTCCAGAAATGTTGCTTAACAAATGAAAGTTTACTTGGATAGTGAGAGCCTACCCAGTTTTTTAATATTAGGATTTTCCTTGAGAACCACGCCTTCTCTGTTGTCATGGGGCTCTTAAGGGAAAAGCCTTTCCAGGGTACAGGGGATTTAGTGATGTAGCAGTTCTCAGATCATCTGATGAAGATCCTTCCTGTTCAGTCAAGAGTGGGTAGCAGAATTAATTAGGGGGCTTAGGACAAGGACATGTGAATATCAGCCTCAGAGAATTTAAAGCAATATTTTCCACACAAAATGCTAAACCTTTAAGGCTTCATTTGCAAATAAAAGGCCACAAATTTCCAGCATTTGCTAATGGTCATTTCTCTGGGCACAATAATCACACACCCTGCTAATGACCACGTGGCTGTCAATATCACTTTAAAGTTCTGAGGCCTATGCATGGGAGGAGAAAGAGGATAGTCAACAGGCAATCTAGCTTTCATTTTAATAGTCCCTGGAGGGTTTTCATTACCCTTTCAGTCTCATAGTTGACCTTTTTCCTTCTCAAGGTCGGCTTTGTCTGGACAGTTCTTGGCTTCAACTTCCTGTGGCTGATGCACCCCCATCATAGGCTTGTGACTATGACCTCACTCAGTGCCCTGCCACCTGGGTCGAGAGAGGCCCCGCTTTGCTGCCGTATCTGTGACCTTTCTTGAGGTTAGAAGGTCTCTCCGGCAGCAGCCAGCTTGGCCTGGTTATGGTGACTGCACTTCGGAAAGCTGCTTCCCCCTTGTTAAGAGTGACATCACTGTACATTAAAGACATCATATCTCCTTTCATATTAAAATGCCTGTCAGCTCTCCTGCTCAAAGGCTGTAAATCTGCCAGAGAAGCCTGAGCTGGGGGACTTTTCATTATGAAAATATGAAGATAAGCATTCTGTTGGACTGTCAAAGGGAAAGAGGTAGGCTTCTGGAAATGACATTACTTTAAAAAATAAATATACGTTTTTCTTAACTGAAGATTATATAAGCCAATTTTGAAAAGATAGCTCCCACTTGTTAGTTTAAGTTTTTAAAATTCAGGCTTAAAAAGTGCGTTGGCATAGCTCAGATAGGAAAGCCAGCTGGAGGACAGTTTACTAATGCATGCACTTCACACTTGCTCTTGTAGTAAATCATTAGACATTTTCAATGATTAGCCTTTCCTTTTTAGTTGTTCATTCTGAAAAGTGGTAAAAGAATGCTTAACCCACAATTCACCTGTAATTGATAAATAAAGTCGCCTTTCTGTTTTGTGTTGGATGTAAGCTTTTTCTTGTTAGTAGGATTTGTTTGACTGCCTGTTTCATTCATACAGGTGGGGAGTTTAAAGGGTCTTATTCATGTAGTTCACTCTTGGCCCGATACAAAAGAAAGGCTAGTCAGTAGGCAAGTGGGCATGTCTCCTGCACCTACAAATACATGCACTACCTCCCCACACCTGGCCCAGATGCCAGCATTTCATAAGAAGAGATTTACCCCTGTAAGCTGTTAAGGAACTCTACCATATTAAAATATGCATGG
The DNA here is from genome assembly GCA_026230045.1 of Corynorhinus townsendii. Taxonomy (NCBI): domain Eukaryota; kingdom Metazoa; phylum Chordata; class Mammalia; order Chiroptera; family Vespertilionidae; genus Corynorhinus; species Corynorhinus townsendii. Next base: position 118,152,685 of record JAPDVU010000006.1, on the reverse strand, counting down.
GCAGCATCACATATTGGATCTGCTATTATTACCTTACCGGAAATGTGTTATAAGGTCTTTGTCATGATGACATTAAGTTGAAAAACTGGGAAAGAGGCTGAGAGCACATGAGTTATCTTGGGGAAAAGTGAGAGGGCGGAAGTGCAGAGCCCAGAGCCCAGGCTGCGCTAGCTGGGGCCACCATGGTGAGAATTCACGTGATGTCAGAAGATGACCTATGAGACTAGGAAGAGGAGCTCCTTCACAAGGAAACTTTGGGAGGACATAAAAGACACCCATCTCCTTCCAAGAGCATCCTCACTGGCCAGTATTCATTATCCACATGGGAGGCTGACGGCACCATCCCAGAACCTGCTTTCCCCTACCAGGAGGCAAGGCATATCCCTTCCTCACGCCCCTTCTCTATAGACACTTTGCTTCTAGTGTGTCTTCCAATGGGTTTTCTTGTTCTGTGCCACTGTATCTGACTTGCCATGGCCCTCTCAGGCTGAGGGATGGGGGAGCCATGGTGGTATACCTCTTGATTGCCACAGTCATAACGCTCCAGCAAATCCCTCAGATGAACATATTCAGCTTTAGTATCGGCGCTGGTCTTGCATATGTTCAAAGGAGGAAAATGAGCCCTGCCCCAGTTTTGTTCAGCAGCTCTTCCCAGGCAAAAAAGTGTGTCTCTCTCTCTAACATAGCACTCTGTGAAGTCCATGGCCTCACACTTTGTCAAGTATTACCACCAAGTTAGCTGAGTGTGCTCTTGGGCCAATGGAAAGTTGCCAGTGGTTTAGGAATGAAGAAACTTCAAAGATGGACAAGGGCCATGAATAGCACTTAGCTAAGGCTTCCTCTGCTCCAGCTAGTGGAAACGAGTAACATATTACTTTTTAAAACACATATATTTACCCCAAGAATACAAAAGTCATATTCTTTTACCTTTTAAAAGCAATCAATTTTCTGTATGACTAAAGTTCCGCCAGAATCTCTTTTTCTCTTGATTTTGAATTTTTATAAGTGTACTATTTAATTTTGCTCAGAATAAATTATTTGGGGGGGGGGGGAGTTGGGATCCATAAGACCCTAGTTTTCCTTCATGTGTAATTAGGGGGTAACTTATGCACTGAACTGGTTAGTGTGTTCTTTGTGTAGAGAGGAGAGTGAAAAGTAAGCTTCAATGAAGGTTCTGACATCTTTGTTGCCCCTGAATAGGAATGGAGGCAAAAATTCGATTGGGACAGCAGGCACTTAATAATCATCGATGAAGCTATGTTTACTAATTAGTTGTGTGATTAGTGTTGGGGGAAAAGGTTCAAGAAGTGCTGAGATTCTGATTTAGAACCCACATTTAGGAACTTTGTTTTCTTTCATACTTTATTTAACATGTATTCAAGCTGTGATACCCAGGGGCTGTTATCCTGGGACCAGCTGAGGATTTACCCACCTAGCCATTTATTCATCCTTTGATATTTAGGAACACCTTTTCTTTGTCAGGCACTGAACAAATACACAAGACTTTATTTAAAAGGGAACAACTGGCTCTCTGCTCCTCCTGTTCTTCAGACAGCCTCTCCTCCTGCGCTGTGCCAGCAGCCACAACCCTGAGACACGATGGTGAAGGGCGGAGTGAACGGATTTGGCCGCATTGGGCGCCTGGTCACCAGGGCTGCTTTTAACTCTGGCAAAATGGATATTGTCGCCATCAATGACCCCTTCATTGACCTCAACTACATGGTCTACATGTTCCAGTATGATTCTACTCATGGCAAGTTCAAAGGCACATTCAAGGCTGAGAACGGGAAGCTTGTCATCAATGGGAAGTCCATCTCCATCTTCCAGGAGCGAGATCCCGCCAACATCAAATGGGGTGATGCTGGTGCTGAGTATGTTGTGGAATCCACCGGTGTCTTCACTACCATGGAGAAGGCTGGGGCTCACTTGAAGGGCGGAGCCAAGAGGGTCATCATCTCTGCCCCTTCTGCGGATGCCCCCATGTTTGTGATGGGTGTGAACCATGACAAGTATGACAACTCCCTCAAGATTGTCAGCAATGCCTCCTGCACCACCAACTGCTTGGCCCCCCTGGCCAAGGTCATCCATGACAACTTTGGCATCGTGGAGGGGCTCATGACTACAGTCCATGCCATCACCGCCACCCAGAAGACCGTGGATGGCCCCTCTGGGAAGCTGTAGCGTGATGGCCGAGGGGCTGCCCAGAACATCATCCCTGCTTCTACTGGTGCTGCCAAGGCTGTGGGCAAGGTCATCCCTGAGCTGAATGGGAAGCTCACTGGCATGGCCTTCCGTGTCCCCACCCCCAATGTGTCGGTTGTGGATCTGACCTGCCGCCTGGAGAAAGCTGCCAAATACGATGATATCAAGAAGGTAGTGAAGCAGGCGGCAGAGGGCCCCCTCAAGGGCATCCTTGGCTATACTGAGGACCAGGTTGTCTCCTGCAACTTTAACAGTGATACCCACTCCTCCACCTTTGATGCTGGGGCTGGCATTGCCCTCAATGACCACTTTGTCAAGCTCGTTTCCTGGTATGACGATGAATTTGGCTACAGCAACAGGGTGGTGGACCTTATGGTCCACATGGCCTCCAAGGAGTAAGAGCCCCCTGGACCACCAGCCCCAGCAAGAGGAAGAGAGGCCCTCCGCTGCTGGGGAGTCCTTGCCCCAGATCAGTCCCCCGACACTGAGAATCTCCTGGCCACCGTTTCCATCCCAGACCCCCTGAAGAAGGGGAGGGCCGTTGGGAGCCCTACTTTGTTGTGCACCATCAATAAAGTTCACTGTACCCAGCCAAAAAAAAAAAAAAAAAAAAAAGGAACAACTTGTCATCTACACTAATAAAAGAGTAATATGTAAATTGACCATACCTTCACAATGCTCACCAGCAAATCAGGAGTGAGTATGCAAATTAACCCAACAAAGATGGCGGGTTGATTTGCATACACAGGCACTAAGCAGGACACTTGTGTTGTCACCATGGTGATGATGCAGGTGTTCTGCACCACCCTAGCCGCTCCGGGCCTCTGGGCAGCGTGGGAAGGCAGAAAGGCGACTTGGGGCCAGAGCGAAAAGGTGGCTCCAGCTGGAGCGAAGGCGGTGCCGGCAGCCATGGGAAGGAAGGCCCATTCTTGCACAAATCTAGTTTGGACATAATGTTAAGATAGACCTTAATCTAGCAAATGCCTACATCTACTACTCAGTCCTCTCCCCCACCTCCTCCCTCAAGTGTGAACAGAGTCAATCTAGGAATTGTAGCATCCATCCTGGTTCTTGACTTAGAGGTTGTGTTTGTCCTTCCCACATTTTGTGTCCTCTGCAACCTGTTTGTCTCAATTCTTTAGCATACATCAGAAGGCCTCGATTCTCTTTCTAATAAAAACAGTTAGGATTCTTCTCATTTGAGTTGGTAGAGCACTCTCAATGTAAAAGGGTATTATTTCCTTTTCTGGTTAGAATTTATGGAGATGACTGTCAGTTCCCACAATTCTTTTTAGGACAGTTATAAAAAGAAGTCAGTGTTGTTTTTTTTGTTTGCTTGCTTTGTTTTGTTTAATGTATTTTTATTGATTTCAGAGTGAAAGGGAGAAGAAGAGAGAGATTGCAACATCAATAATGAGAGAAAATCATTGATAGGCTGCCCCCTGCATGCCCACAATGGGGATCAAGCCCACAGCTCAGGCATGTGGCCTGATCAGGAATTGAACCGTGACCTCCTGGCTCATAGGTTAATGCTCAACCACTGAGCCACTCTGGCCCGGCCAGAGTTGTGTTTTGAGACAGCTGATCACCCTCGCTGTGTGGTGACCTTCTGGAAGTTTGTCCAGACATTGGTGCGGACTTGGTTACAGCAGAGACAACTATAGCCTTTGCTCCTAGGAGTTTTAGGTAACAACAGATGTGCTTCTTACTGCAACGACTTCGATGACTGCAGAGACACCCACCTCTCCTGGAATTAAAGAGAAAAATAGCCAACTACTTAAGAAAAACAAAATTGAGATGAAAGAGCTTATGCTAACATATTGGTGATTTTCAGCTACGTTATGTTTATTAATCCAGAATTTGGAAAAACATGCTTCTAATGCTAAAAGTTACAGAGAAGTAGCATTTGGTATTACATTTTTGCATTCTCCCTAGATGAAGGCCTAAGATTCTGCAGTTGTTCTTGAACCTGACCCTGCTGGTATATAATATACTTCATTTTAACTGCACTACAGTGCTTGCAAAAGTAACCTTTACACACACACACACACACACACACACACACACACACGCACCAAAAAAAAAAAAAAAAGCATATGGATTTGATAAGCCACCCTAGAAAATCAAGGACATCTGTTTTGTTTTGTTGTTTTCTTTTTTCTTTGCTGTAAACATTTTTTGGAAATGTTTAAAGCACTGGTCCAATTCATTAATATTTTGGAATGAATTTAGTTATGCTATGTCATAATAGAAATGGATGGTGGAGTTTTTGTAGTTTAAAAAAAATCAACATTTTCACATTATCCATTAAAACCACATTAGGAACATTTTGAAAATTGAATTTATTTTATATAAATGTGGTAGCAGGTATTCTAGCAGAGAAAACCCTTGAAAGATGTAGAAATGCATTTTTAAGAGTTAAAAGAACCACATGTCATTTGCTGGCATCCAAAGTATTCCTGAGTTTTGTATACTGTGCTGTCTTGACTTGAACTGGCCATACAGTTTTAATTAGTTTCACTGCGGCAGAATTAGCTCCAGTGCAAGACGAAAAGCAGGCCGTGTTCTGCAGATTTCCAACGTAAACCATAATTCATAAAGGCCAATGCAACTCTTTTCTTTGCAGCTGGGTAACCATTTATGTTTGAGGTGAAGAAGTTAATATGGAAATTTTGTGAGCTAGGAAAGAGGACGAATGCTATCACTCTAATTTATGACCTTTCATATAAGGCCAAATGTAAAGGCAACTCCAATTGTTTTATATCTCAGGGCCAGCACATTGCAGATGTATGAAATTTGGAGTGTTGGACATAAACTTTTATTACCAAATTATAAATAATTTCTCCCACTTATAATGTTCACCTTTCAAGTTCATCTTGATTAAAATACAAGGGCAGCGTCACACCGATTTCACTGAGTTTTACAGCTGAGAGAGGTTTTCTGGAGTTCACGGTGGTGCATAAAGCATCCTAGCGTTTGAAAGGCTCTGCTCAGAGGAGCTCAGACTTGGGGCCTATCGCTTTTGAAATTCAAAGTCATACCAAAATGAAGTCTGAGCATTTATTTAAGCATCTCAAACATGACATCTGAAACCAAGTGCCCATGAGGTAGAATATGTGCCATCCTGTGTCAAAAATAAAAGGCACACTGACTTTCCTGAGAAATTTGTCCATCAGTCCATGAGCTCATGTTACTCCTCAGAAGATATTACAGCACGATATTAAATAACATAGACATTGGCCCTGGGCTCACAGAGTACACATGAAGGAGGGAACACACACACACACACACACACACACACACACACACAGTTATTTAATAGTGGCATTCATAAGTGAAGGAGAAGTACATGTCAAGAACAAGAGGAAAAATATTTAATCTGAGGGATTATCAAAGGTCTTCTATAATGCTCAGCCAGTGTGGCTCAGTGGTTGAGCATCGACCTATGAGCCAGGATATCAAAGTTCTATTCCTGGTCAGGGCACATGAGGGTGTGCAGGAGGCAGCTAATCAATAATTCTCTCACCATTGATGTTTCTAACTCCCTCTCCCTCTCCCTTCCTCTCTGAAATCAATAAAAACATATGTTTAAAAAAAGGTGTTCTCTAAGGCATCTATGTTTGGGCTAAGACCTAAAGTACAATTAGGAGTTGGCCTGGTTGAAGAGAAAGGCCTTGGGCTCCAACTGATGAGACCAGCTTCAAGGATCCCACAGTCATCCAGAAGGTGATGAGGTTTGAATTGGATCAGGAGAAAGAAGAATAGAAGTGACAGTTTTAATGCCCAGGAATACAAGAGAGAAGGCATTGGGCCCATTTGGAGTAGAGAGTTGGAAGTGAGACCCTGCCCATAAGTGTGATGATTGAGAGGCTACACTGTAAAAAAGAGAGGGGGGAGATATTCAATAACTATAGGGTATCTTTCACATCCCATGATAAAAGGGAGATAATAGTAGTCCAAAACTAGGGTGTGACAGATTAGATGTTTTTATTGTCCAGTCTGAAGGTCCAGAAAAGGCCCAAGTGCACACCAGCACTTCACCAGTAATGCATTGCTTGAAGAACAACCAGCATTCTTAGGATTATAACACCGGTTTGGGTATTCAAATCTGTTCTGGAGACTGTGGGCCAATCCAGTTCCATGTTTGTATATATCATCAGCAGCATCAACATAATACAATCACCCACATGTCCACAAGATTGTTGGGTGTTTAAAAAAATAAGCTAGACATGATACTTTTTGTTACAAACATGAAACACTAAAGAACATTTAAAAAAAAAAAAGGAATAGGACTCTAGAAGTTTGGAACAACTAATGAAATGACAAGAGTTCACCTTAGTATTTTTATATTAGTATTTGCCTATTTTAAGAATACTCAATATGTTCAAGAGAATGAGAAGACAAGCCTTAGACTGGGAGAAAATATTTGCAAAAGGCATATCTGATAAAGACCTATTATCTAAAATATGCAACAAACACTTAAAACTCAATGATAAAAAAATCAATCTTAATAAATGGCAAAAAATCAGAAAAGATACCTCACCAAAGAAGATATACAGATAGCAAATAAGCATATATATATATATATATATATATATATATATATATATATATATAAATACTCTAGCCCGACTAGTGTGGCTGAGTGATTGAGCATTGACCCATGAACCAAGAAGTCCCTGGTTTGATTCCCAGTCAGGGCACATGATGGGGTTGTGGGCTTGATCCCCAGTAGGGGGCATGCAGGAAGCAACCGATCAATCTCTCTTTCATTGATGTTTCTATCTCTCTATTCCTCTCCCTTCCTCTCTCTCTAAAATCAATAAAAACCTATTTAAGATTATTTAGAAAAATACTCCACATCATATGTCATTAGGGAAATGCAAATTAAAACTGCAATGGGATTCCACTATATACCTACTGAATGGCCAAAATCCAAACACTGGCAATACCAAATGCTGGTGACATTGTGAAGCAACAGGAACTCTCATACATGGCTGGAGGGGATACAAAATGGTACAGCTGCTTTGGAAGGCAGTTTGGCAGTTTCCTACAAAACTGAATATTCTCTCATTATGTAATTCAGCAATTGACTCCCTGGTTTTTATCCAAAGAGTTGAAAATTCAACTCATTTACCATGAGTTGAAAACGTATGTCCCCACAAAAATCTGCATACAGATGTTTATAGCAGGTTATTCATAATTGCCAAAACTTGCAAGTACCTGAGATGTCCTTTAGTAAGTAAATAGATAAGTAAACTATGGTACATCAACAATGGACTACTATCCAGCATTAAAAAGAAATGAGTTTTAAAGCCATGAAAAGGCATGGAGGAAGCTCAAATGCATATTACTAAGTGAAAGAAGCCAATCTTAAAAGGCTACATACTGTAGGATTCCAACTTTATGATATTCTGAAGAAGGCAAAACCACAGAGACAGTAAAAAGATCAGTGGTTGCCAGGGGTTAGTGGGGACAGGGGGATGAATAGGCAGAGCATAGAGGATTTTTAGGGCAGTAAAAATACTCTGTATGATACTATCATAAAGGGCACGTGTCTTTATATGTTTGTCAAAACCCATAGAATGGCCCACTGGGAGGAATCCAAGATGGTGGCGTAGGTAAACACCTAAACTGCTGCCTCGCACAACAATTTAAACTGCAACTAAAAGACAAAACCTCCATCACCCAGAACCACGGGAAAGCTGGCTGAGTGGAAGTTCTACAACTGGAAGGAAAGAGAAAAGAGCATTGAGACGTGCACGAGCGCTGAAAAGCTGAGGTACGGAGGCACGGGATCTGGGCTGGCAGCAGGTGTTGCTTTTTTCAACCCAAAGGGAGACAAGCCCCGGATTACTCTGAAATACAGTTTCTGGGGAGACGTGGGGGACCCAAACTCCTATGGGGAGAAGCTGGATTGTCTGCTACTGGGTTGGAAAGTGAGGGGGGCCTGCTTGTAGAGCTGCGCACAGGAATAATTGTTTATCTGCGCTGGGGCACGGGGACTGGACGCAGTAGGAGACACAGAGCCGGCTAACTAGCAGCCATTGCTGTTTGCCACGCCCTAGCCTAGTGATGCCCTGAGACCCCGCCCCACACAACCTACAAACCCACCCAAGCTCCAAGCAGCGGCTTTTGCATATGAATGGACTGCCGCAGCTTAACCTAACAAACTTTCAGCCCAGATCAGACAGCTCCAAAACCTCCAAACCCCAAGCAAAGAGGAGAAAACTGTAGCTCTTGCTGTAGATCCTGCTGGGTAGACTCAGACAATAGCTGACCTACACCCCATTGGAGATCCAGAAGCCAGTATACCTAGTGGTCAGTGTGAAAAACCAGATTTCAACTCCTCACATCCATAAGTGACACATTCAAGAGGCAGACTCAGCGAGCACCAAAGCCCCACTGAAACAAGTCCTGCACCATAAGCGTGTCTCCAGCACAGCAGTTCTTATAGACACAGTGAGTCCTCACAGCCGATTGGCCTGGAGGTCAATTCCTCCCAGCATACCAACAGCAATTAAGGCTTAACTACACCAAGACTTTGCACTCAGCCCACAAAGGGGTATACCAAGAGCATCCACATCAGGTGATTGGGGAGGCTGAGCTACTGCCCCCTATAGGTCTCCTACCACACAAAGCCACTCCATCAACACAGGGAAGCAGCCAAAATGCGGAGACAAAGAAAGATGTCATGAATGAAAGAAACGGAGGAAAGCAAACTACTGGATGACATAGAGTTCAGAACCACATTTATAAGGTTACTCAAGAATCTTCTAAAAACCACCGAGAAACTTGGTGACACTTCTGAGGAGATTAGTGAGACCTTCAAGGACCTTAATGAGAATGCCAAAAAAATGGAAAAGGACCAGTCAGAAATGAAGCATACACTGTCTGAAATAAAGAATATACAGAAACTCAACTGTAGATCAATGTACCCCAAGAATCAAACCAAAGATCTGAAATATGAGGAAACAAAAAACACCCAACCAGAAAAACAAAAAGAAAAAAGAATCCAAAAATATGAAGATAGTGTAAGGAGCCTCTGGGACAACTTCAAGCGTACCAACATCCGAATTTTTGGGGTGCCAGAAGAAGAGAGAGAGCAAAATACTGAAAACCTATTAGAAGAAATAATGACAGAAAACTTTCCCTACCTGGTGAAAGAAATAGACTTACAAGTCCAGGAAGCGCACAGAACCCCAAACAAAAGGAATCCAAAGAGGACCACACCAAGACACATCATAATTAAAATGCCAAGGGCAAAAGACAAAGAGAGAATCTTGAAAGCAGCAAGAGAAAAATGGTTGGTTACCTACAAGGGAGTACCCATACGACTGTCAGCTGATTTCTCAGCAGAAACTATTCAGGCCAGAAGGGAGTGGCAAGAAATATTCAAAGTGATGAACAGCAAGAACCTACAACCAAGATTACTCTACCCAGCAAAGCTATCATTCAGAGTTGAAGGTCAGATAAAGAGCTTCACAGACAAGAAAAAGCTAAAGGAATTCATCGCCACCAAACCAGGATTACATGAAATGCTGAAGGGTATTCTTTAAGAAGAGGAAGAAGAAAAAGGTAGATAAAAATTATGAACAACAAAATGACATCAAATACATACCTACCAACAAGTGAATCTAAAAATCAAGTGAATAAAAATCTGAAGAACAGAATGGACTGGTGAATATAATAGAATCAGGGACATAGAAAGGAAGTGGACTGACGATTCTCAGGGGAAGCAGGTGTGAGGGGTGCGGGAAGAGATTGGACAAAAATCTTACTCTTATGGATGAAGACAGTGGCGGGGGGTAAGGGCATGGGGTGGGGTGGGGAATCAGGTGGAGGGGAGCTATGGGGGAAAAAAAAGAGGAACACCTGTAATAATCTGAACAATAAAGATTTATTTAAAAAAAAAAAACAACCATAGAATGTAACAACACCAAAAATAAACCCATGCCTGGCCAATGTGGTTCGGAAACCATATCTGAGCATCAACCTAGGAACCAGGAGGTCAGGCACCCTTCAGTTCCCGTCAGGGCACATGCCAGGGTCGCAGTCTTGATCCCGGGTAGGGGGCGTGCAAGAGGCAGCTGATCAATGATTGTCTCTCATCATCCATGTTTCTATCTCTCTCTCCCTCTCCTGCCTCTCTGAAATCAATAAAAACATTGGGGTGGGGAGAGAAAGAGTGAACCCCAATGTAAACTATGGAGTTTGAGTGATAATGATGTGTCAAGGTAGGTTTGTCAATTTTAAAAATTAAACTAAACAACTATGTAAGCTAAACTAAATCTTGTCAAATTACTTTTATGACATAATATTTTATGGCCTTAATAAATTAATGTTTATGTCCATGGGTTTGAAGATGAGTTCTTGGTGGACTAGTCTTCAGAAAAATCTTGCCAATTCTTTGCAAAATTAAAGATACTAAAAATACCCTGTGAAATATGGACAGTTGTTTTGCGAATTGGTAAAAGCCAACATAAGCTGCTGAAAGAATTCTGGATAAACACACTTAGGTAAACCTGTTGGCTTGTGGAGTAGTTCATGGCGCCCACACCATTTGTCCAGTTGGGCCCTTACAGTCCATGCCCCTTGGAAATGACTGCAGCTGCCTCTGAAGATGAATCATGACCTTAAAATTCCTCATGACCCCCTGCCCACCACACCAGTCTTAATGACTCCGTCAGGGCTCTCTGGCACAGGGAAAGAGGCTATGAATCAAACATTCTTTTTTTAAATAATTGAAACAAGTAGTGGGGAATATAGTACAATTTGATGTCTTTTGTGAAAAAGGTTTTAAGGGACAGGGCTTTATATTCTATTATGTATGTTCTTTGCAGCTAATTATTTTAATTAATACTTGTGTTTACATTATATTTTATACTGCAAGGACTTCAAGTACAGTCTTTCAACAAATCGATAATGCTTGGTCTTTACCCAAAGTGAGCTTTTATAGAAGGATATACAAGAAAGTCTGTCTTTTGTACCAAACCATGCCCAGTTGTTCTCTATCTGTGATGTCAATCAAAAGTTCATCTCTTTAGTTTACAGGAGGAGGAATTCATTTTTTGTCTGAGAAAAAACTTCTGCCTCTTTGATTCTATAACACTTAGGGTTGAGAATCTGTTTAAAGATATTACCACTGTTTATGGTGTTACAAATTATGTAGAATTAAAGTGTGCGATTTAATTTGATGAGGCCATGTGTGTAGAAAAAGGAAACAAGTCTCGGTTTGACAGTTTCCTTATTTACCTCTCCCTTTCCAGTAATAGCAAGAATATTGAGAATTCACGCAAAATTCCAAGCCAAGTTCCCATAGCAGCACTTAACGTCTGCACACCATTTCCAATTAGAAATAGTTTGTAATGTAATGCAATTTATTCCATTATAATACAGTTACTTTGGTGATTTTAATTCTATTTGTGTCAATTAACGTTGCCACGGAAACAATCTCTTGCTAATAAATGGCTTCATCTTCACACACTTAAATGAAAATCCAAAGGTGGACTTAAAGATTTGAGGCCCTTCTTTTATTTATTTGTTTTCAATTATTCGAGGACATTTCTGGGTGTACAGTCATTACTTTCGTAGTAATTTCTAGTTTCCTATGACTTCAAGCTACTTCTTACATTTCTGCCTGAAAGATCACTTTCTGTTTTTCCTTTTATGTTTTTTTCTGGGGGCGGAGGCGGGGGCGGGGTGTGAGAGGGCCTTCCTGTGTTGAAGGAGCGAGCACCAGCGTTTTCCATTTAACGCCGCAGCACCGACTTTCCCTGAACTCCAGGATTTGCGCGCTCCCGCCGGGCTGGGCTCTTTTGGCCCCGCGGGCCGCCGTAGCCACGAGAGCAGGGATTGGCTGAGGCGGAAAAGTGCCGCTGCCTCTGCGGTTTCACTTTCGATTTCGTCCCGTTGGCGGAGGCTGGACTTGTGGGGCTCCCAGAGAGGGGATTCCAGGTCCCAGCCACGAGGTGAGCCCTTAGACGCACGGGCCATTCCTAGCCCCGGTGTTCCGCCGCCCCGGGCATGGTGGGGAGCAGCCGCCGAGCCTGCGGAGGCCGGTCCCGCGAAGGCTGTGCTCCTGGAGCCTGGCGCGGCCGGGAGGTCCGGGGTGGTCGGTGCCGGGATGAACCCTCCCCAAGAGTCCCTCCCGCGGGGGCGCCTGGACCACGCGGTAACGAAAGGCACCCGCCGTGGCCCCTGGATCTGGCTTCCGAGTGCACCCCAGGTGGCCCAAGTTCCGCAGGGAACCCTAGAGTTTAGCCTGGGGATTCGGCGGGAAAACGGACGCCGAGCACGGCCGCGCTTCGCCGGGGTGTTAGGGCTGCGGGACATTGTCTGCCGGGCCTTTAGCCGTCGGGGTGCTTGCACTGGACCCCCAGGAATTAAGAGCTGGGCTAGCCCACCTTACCAGGTTGGGGACGCCCACCTGCAATTGTCTGGAGTTAAGGTCTGGCCCAGGGCTTTTGTGTGTAGGGGCGCTCGCGTTCCTGGCTGGGGTTCTTGCTCTTGCTTCCAGCATCGGTGGTGCAGGTAAGGTGTTCGTGGTTTAGTGTGGTCCCCTTAGTAGTTCAGGCTATTGCAGAAAAATCGAAAATACTGAAGAGCTCCGTGAGAAAATCATTCTCTAAAACCTTCCCACTTACAGTTTCTTTCCGTATTTTACTCTTGCGTGTGCTCATTTCTCATTGAGCTAAGATTACCTATTTTATCATTTCACATTATATTTAGTTTTCCAGTTTTATTTAAAAATTCTTCCTGCCCTCTCTCATCAATTAAAAAAATTCTTCTAAATAACATCTCTAATTTTGTGTATTCTTTTGATTAGCTACCTAACCCATCATTATGTATGTCCCAAAAATTACTCAACTATCCCAACTGTGGGGCATTTAGGATATTTGTGAGTTCTTGCTTCATTTTAGCAATACTCTGATAAACTTAAAAAAAAAAAAAACCCACACACCTGTATTTTAGATTATTTACTTGGACTAGATTCTGAGAAGTGAAATTATTAGAATAGGTGCTGCCTCCTAGTAAGTCCTTTTTAGGTCTTCATACACATTGCCAGATTGTTTAACAAAATAGTTTAGTAGTTTACATCATTCATGTAGGACTGTGCCTGTTGCACCAAAATTATGATAGCTGATAATACATTTCTAATACACCAACCAGCAAAGGGATTTTGTTGTTGTTTGTTTGTTAAATAGTGGTGTCTGGCAAGTCCACTTCCTTAAATTTTGCGAAGGAATCTTTGAGAGGTTATGTTAGTGTGTGTGTTTATTATTGGAGTTACTGTGCAGGCTGACTGGTCACTTAAGTGAACTTCTAGCATAATTGCCTTATTTTGCAGATGAGGAGCCTGAGGCCTTGAGAGGTGAAATGATGAGTTATCCAAGGCGCACAGCTAATTAAGTAGCAGAGCTGGGATTAGAACTCAGGTGTCCTGCCTCCCAAGTGAGTACTCTTGATGGTGCATTGGTGGTCTCACTGAACTGTGGCATACTCGATACTAGAACTTGAAGAGATGTTTACATCCCTTGGATTAATCTTTCCTTTTACAATTATACCAAGTAACAGATTTCAGTCCTCAGGGATTTGTGACACTGAAAAATGGGAAAGGGTCCCATTTTCATGGCCAGGACTAGAGATCCTTATTTAGAATGATAACCCCTTCAAGATTTTTTGGCAGTAGTTGTTTTTAGATTCTCTTAACTGTGGGACCAAGTATTTAATAAGTTACAATTTATACTCTGTCATCCCATTAGATTTGTTATACCTTGAAGGTGTTTTTTTTTTTTTTTCTTTTAACTTGATGTTGAGACCAGAGAATAATGCTCTTTTTGGTTTAGGACTTAATAGCAGTCTCTCACCCGCAATTGACATTTTGGGCCAGTTAATTTTTTGTTATGGGCTTTCCTATCCTTTGTAGACGGGTAAGCAATATCCTTGGCCTCTACCTACTAGAATCCTCATTCAGGGCAATCTAAAATGCCTCCAGACGTTTCCAATGTCCCTGAGGTTGGGGGGCAAAAATCTCTCCTGGTCAACAACCATTTGTTTGTGGGGATTATTTGGGGAACTTTATGTGAATCCCAGTGCCCCTTGCCAGACAGCCTGACTTTGGGAAGGCTTCAGGGATCTGCATTTTAGCAAGCATCTCGGTGGATTCAGATGCAGGTTCTTCTTGGACAACAAAGAAACATTTCTCCTCTCTCCATATTATTTTATTTGGTGGTTGGTAATAGAGATGTTACTATGTCATAGCTGCTCAAGTGCATGAATGATACTGTATTAGTCACTATACCCATAGTTGGCTAGGGGAGCGACGGGGATTTGTCTCAGCACTGCCCTTAAATGCCCCTTCCACAAGTCTGGGCAGTGTGCTTAGGTACCAGAGATACCCAAGAAGCTTGGAGCCTACCGTGGGAGACTGGTCCGCTGGGAAGGAGAGCTGTTCTCCGTGTCAGATGTCCTCTCAGACTGATATATTCTGCTAAAGTACATTTACTTGGGTTGTAATGTTATGTTTCATAGCAATATTTTGCTTTTCAAAAATTTTTTTCCACTCTAAGCTGTACTAGTAAATATTCTAAGAGTAGGCAAAAATTTCCAGGTAAACATGGCCAAGAAACAAGAATTTACGTGGTTTTTCCTCAGTGACATAACTCAAAGTCACATTAGAGCTATTTCTTTCTGATCATTATAGTTCTTTACGGGCTGATTTGCAATGATGTAGGCTCCCTCTCACTGTCTGGCCATCGCCTGGTTCAGCAGCAGAACCGTGACACAGTCCAAAGGGCAGTTGTGCCTTTGCAAGGGCTTGGGCTTTGGGATCAAGCCTTGGTTCTGCTTGCCGCCTCACCTGGTGACCTTGAGAACTGCTCAGGACTCTGATGCATGGCACGGACCTGGACGAGTAAAATTTGGTTCTCCCCTCTCCCCACCCCACCCCCATTTTTTTACTAAAGGAAATCTCTGCGGGGCCATTTGCAGATGTTCTCATCTTAGACCTCTCAGAAGCTTCTGCCTTTTAATAGCCATGTGTGAAAATGGGTAATTTAGTTAGAACAAACCGGGGTTGGAGACAGAGGAGGCATAGAGGGTGATCATGGCATTAATTTTTAAGGGAGGAGTTTTATTGAGGTGACTCTGCAGAAAGGAGGCCTTTTGACTCTTACGTGTCTGTGGTTCAAGAGGCTGTTCTCTTGCTTCAGAAATGGTCAGAACGGTTCCTTCTGCCTTACCCAGTTTCAAAGATGGAAACTTAAAGTTACATAAGCCAAGTGATGGGAAAAATTGTGATGTTGAGATCAATTTACTCATCCAAAATGGATTTATGGGCCAGTCATTAAGTAACAGGGAGTACCGAGGAAGTCTAATGAAGATGAATGTAAAAAATACGGTTTCTAAAGTGATGGATAAAATGTGTTTGAAGCAACATCCTCTTTCCAAATAACTCTTAAAATATTTTTCAAGAGATTTGCCAGAATATAGATGTTCTGGAGAATAAATGAAAAGCTTGGTATTTGTCTCTCCTTTCATGTGGCTTACTACAGTCTATTGAGGAAGAAAAGACTTGTATTTAAAAAAAAAAAAAAGAATATAAGACAGTAATTGGTGACAGGTTACATCAAATACAACCAGATGCGAAACTTGATGCCAGAGCAGAGAGGTGGCACATCTCCACTCTCTCTGAAGTGAACATTGGTACTCATGCAGGTCTCTGCTTCAACCCTCCCATGTCCCCGGCCACTGACACAGTATTTCCCATACCCACTACTTCATAGGAGTCTCCTAGGCTTGTGCAAACAGATCCCTGGTTCTACTGAAGCGGAATCTCCAAGTGATCCAAAAGCAAAAGGCTCATGTTTGGGAAACGGCCCTGGAGGCTCAAGGCCAAGCTCTTTCAGGCATGCTCCCCAGGAATGTGGCCCTGCTGCCTTCTGCAGCTTGCCCTCCTTGCCTGTGTAGATTTTCTCCTCACACTGTCCAGTGCCTTTGCCAAGCTTTCTGTTTTTTCGGCTGGTGGACTCTTCCTTCACACTCAGCTCAGGTGTCCCCTCCAGAAGTCCTTCTCTGATCTTTCTGTGTGCTGTTCTCTGCAAAATTCTATCCAACTACATACAACTTTAAATTCTTTTACAAGGGTGTGTGTGTGTGCGGCCTGCTTCTGAGTATAAATTCTAAGGGTCCAAGGCCATATCTTGTTGGTGTTACATCCCTACCCAGCCTGTGTGCCTGCCCTAAGGTGCTGGTGAAAGTTTGAAGTGTTGAAAGCCTTCAGACAGAAATCGGTGTAATTGGAGTAAAGATGAGGCTTAATGGCAGAGATATGATCTTTGTTGAGCTTAGAAGAATATAGCTGTACTTTTACTTATTTATTTTTATTTTTTGTTAATCCTCACCTGAGGATATTTTTTCCATTGATGTTTTAGAAGGAAAGGGAGAGAGGCGGAGAGACAGGAAGAGAGGAACTCTGTGAGAGAAACACAGTGATAAGTTGCCTCCCACATGCACTCCGACTGAGCCTACAACTGAGGTACATGCCCTTGGCCAGAATTGAACCCGGGACCCTTCAGTCCACAGCTTGACCTTGTAATAACTGAGCCAAACCAGCTAGGCCTATACCTGTACTTTTTTTTTTTAAGGTGTTGGGAGATAATATTAATAAGTTTTTTAAAATAATGACTATCTGTTAAACAACTAATAGTCTGGGATGAACAAAATGAATTGTTAGTTAAATAGAGACAGTCTCATAGAGCAGGCTAACAGCTGTCGAGGGGATGGGATTGGGGATGGGGGATGGGGAGACAGTAAAAAAGAAAAAACTCATGGACACAGACAACTGTGTGGTGTTTGTTGGGGAGGGGAGAAGGAGGAGGTGTGAGAGGGTATGGGGGGATAAATGGTGATGGATTTGGGATGGTGAACACACAATACAGTACAGGTGATGCATTGTAGAATTGTGCATCTGAAACCAGGATAATTTTGTTAACCAGTGTCACCCCAATAAATTCAACAAAGAAAAAATGCAAAAAAAACCTCAAAAACTAACAAAAAACCTTGACACCATCAGTTAAACAACTAATAGTCCAGGTTCATATTCTTTTTTCTTTTGTTAACTAGACAAGGAGAACTAGATTTTCACTTCATGATGCATCTTACTGGTTTTTTAACACAAAATAAACAGCTAGTTTGATCTCGATCTTATACAGGGTATATGAAGAAACTGGCATAATGGGATGTAGCATCTGATAGGAAATGAACTTAAGACTCCTGATTGGAGTCAATATCAGGCCCTCAGGGTTAATAGCCTCTATATCCATTCATCCACAAACCAGCACATGTTCAGCACATAAATTAGGCAGTTTATAAATGAATGGGAAGATTTGTTTTTACTAAACTCATTAAAGGTATATAATCTGTTACAGTATTTACTTTGTTCTTTATTTTCCTTGTGTTCAAAACTGCGTAACATTGTTGTGTGGTCTGAGTCCTGAATGAATAGCGGTTGTTAAAATTTGCTGACAAAATAATCAGTTGATCACATTAAGATGTTTTTCAGGACTTGGGGAGATGCAGTGGATGAGGAGGTCCAAATAACCCCAAATTCAATAGTAGTTTTTGAAACTTGTATTTTCTGTTATTTAACTTGGGATGTTGACTTCTCTTGGTAAAGAAAATTATTTAACTTAAATTATGAGAACCTTTGAATAGACTTTAAAATATGACTGATTTGAGCTTGAATGTTGGTTTCAACACATTTGGGAGCAAATTATTTCATCTTTCTGTGTGCCTTTATTTTCATTAGGGGATATTAAGACCTTCCCAAGGTTCTTGTAAAGATTAAATTTGGTAGTGTGCATAAGGATCTTAACAGAGTGCTCTGCATAAATAAAACAAGCATTCAGGAAGTGGGTATGCTGATTTGTGTGTGAGACAGTAGTACACGTGGTTGAGAACAGGGCCCTTCTACAATGAGGCTATGTCAGAGGGTTGATGTGAGGACTGATGAGATAATGTATGGAAAGCGCCTCGCTTAGTTTCTGGCTCCTTGTAGGTCCTGAAACATGTTAGCTATTGTATGGAGGTGGACTAATGTCGAGTCTTCACATATGCTCCATTGATACTTGGTGTCCTATAAATATGTTAAGGACTTCAGGCTTTTTTTTGTTCAATAATTAACTTTTGTCCTTGCCTTTATTGCCCCTTTTCAGATTTCTGATCAGTATTGTTACAATGAGTCTGCGGAAGCAAACTCCCAGCGACTTCTTAAAGCAAATCATTGGACGACCAGTGGTGGTAAAACTAAATTCTGGAGTGGATTATCGAGGTAATATTTTTCTGCTTCACCCTCACTGGTGTACTTAAATAAGTAAATATTACTAACTGATTTTTAGCAATCTTTTAAACATACCCAGTGAACCTCAGAAAGCATTGGTTGTCAACAGTTTTTATGCCCACCTCTTTTCTTCCCCTGGATTGATCCCCTTTAGAGACACAACTGACACTCGAGTGTGTGCTTCTGACTTGTAGTGTGGTTTGTGTGGCTCCCATCTCCTGTCTCTGCTTTGAGAGCCTATGTGCCTAAGTTCCCTGGTACCCTGGTAGCAGCCAAGGATTCCCAGGCACCTCAGGCGTGAATAGCTGGCTGGATACTGAAGAACCCTTGGCACAATAGCGTTTGTTTTGCAGAAGTATTGAAGATTGGCAGCAGCTATTTAGACAGTGTCATTTTACAGCATAAACTTCCCGCTCACATAATGTGCGGGTTATCCAAAGACACCTTTCTGTTCTTTTAGAGAATGCTCTTTTTAAGACTGTTATACTACTAAAATTAATTTTGTGGGTATCAAATTCCATTTTTTAAAGTTACTAAATTTCTAGTCTTCCAAAATTAAGATAGGTTAAATTACCTAGACTAGTTTACAGGTACAGAAAACTAATTCATTAGCAGAGTGTTATGGCCTTTTCTTAGTCTCCTTTTTGAATAATTTTTCATCTCTCTTCTGAATAATGATGGTAATCTCTTGAGCTTTCTTCTCTTTTCACACATGCAAACTTAATTTTATTGAGAGCTTACTGTGGGTCCAGTGAGTACTCAACACTTTAATTTTCATTTTATCTTCATATAAGTCCTTTGAGATCTCTGTTGATTATCGCCCCTCCTGGTAAGAGAGGAACTAGGACTCAAACTCAAGCTTGACACAACACCTTGCTGTTTATGTACTGTTTTGATTTCTTGATATTAATAACATCTTCAATTTAAATTGATTTTTTTTAGTGAAACTAATGGATTATACTGAATAGTGAGATATTATAAGTCTCTCTGTACTGCTTCTCATCCATGAACTTTTGATGAGCCTGAAAGAGTATGTAATAGACTTCTATGTTCAGCAGGTGATTATGGTGAACACTGTGTTCAATATCTCCTCAGTACCCACTTCATTGAGGAGATCAACCAGCTGGACTTTTTATCTCTGATCTTTAGGGAAAATTTACCTATTTATAAATGTAATGTATGCAGGACTTTTTGTTTTGTTATAAATTTCAAAGCAAATACTGGAGAAAAGTATACTCCAGAAGAAAGCCAGTTCTCCCAAAATTCTACTACCCAGAGACAATCTGCCTTACCAACTAGATCTGTCTCCATATAAGCATAGTTTACATCAGTGGGATCAGCTATACA
The DNA here is from genome assembly GCA_026230045.1 of Corynorhinus townsendii. Lineage (NCBI taxonomy): Eukaryota > Metazoa > Chordata > Mammalia > Chiroptera > Vespertilionidae > Corynorhinus > Corynorhinus townsendii. Next base: position 118,132,794 of record JAPDVU010000006.1, on the reverse strand, counting down.
TGCACCCTGATTTTTTTTTAATATTAAAAAATATGTTCAGTTCTCTGATAATATAAAGTGTCTAATGACTGCATGGGGTTACCTTGTGTGGATGTACCACAATTTTGTGTTAATTTTTAACCAATTCCCTATGAATGCGCATTTAAGGGTTTACCAGTTTTGTTATTATAAACATATTTGCTCCTTTGACATGTATCTTAAGCATTTGTCCAAGTGTTTCTTTAGAATCAATTCTCTAGGCTAAGATTTCTGAGTCAAAGAGCAGAGGGTTCATTCTTCTTTAGGCTCTCACCAACCCTTGTTTAGCTTTTTTTCCAACTTTTTCATTCTAATTGACAACAAGTAATATATCATTTTGTTTATATTTCTCTGTTTGCTAGTGAGGCTAAATAACCTTTCACATGGGTAGTAGTCATAACTTTTCACTTTTTCTGAATGTCTGCTCATGGCTTCTATACTATTAAAGCAAAGTGTTGTACACTGTTGAGAGTATTACTACACAGAATGCTCTCATTTTGTGGTTAAATACTACTAATAAAAACCAGCTCTTTGTAGCAGTTTCTCTTTAAGTTTGAAAAAACTTTATTTTCTGTTATTTATAGTAGTTTATCCCTTAGAGAAAGGAAGGTGTTACAGTTATAACCTCCTGGCACCTTTTTCTTTTAAAAAGACCTTTCCTTTGAGGATAGCTATTTTTATTAGAAGTGAATATTTAATTCTGAAATGCTCTTGATGCATTTTCAAACAGATTTGCAGATCCGGTCTCAAAAGTTTTTTGCTCTTTTACGATTGTGGTTTAATTGTAAAATTAATACAGCAGGAAATAAACTAAAGTTGTATCATAAACTTTTTGATAGGAGATAATTGTTAATGTTCAGAATCCATTGTGATTCCCTGAAAGCTTCCAGTTTTTAGCAGAATTCTTTTAGGTGAATGTTTTGTGCTCTCATTGCACCCATACAGTTTTGAAAAGAAACTTGTTTAGAGGAGAATGGGGGCAGAGGCAGGGAGTGAGGAGCATACTAACGAAATTGAGACTAAATAAAGTTGTTGACTAGGTTAATTGAATCTAATCTGTAGTATTTGCTTTCACTTAAAATATTTCTCTAGAAAATACCACTTAAGTTAGAGACTCAGTTTTGAAAACTATTCACCCAGTTTCCTTGAAAGTTCCCTAGAATGTTTGTGGCCATTTTTCTGTGTTAGTCTGGATTTGAAATATAACTGTAACAAACAGAAAGGGACGTGTTATAATGCAATATGTTGCCTTGTATTCTCAAGCTGCTCTTCACTGTGAGTCACAGCTTTAAGTTGGTCCTTCAGGAGCACCTGCTGTCTCCTCTTTTATTATTTTAACAGATTGTGGAGACTTCCTCTTAACCTTGGAGTACATTCATTTGCTGCAGTAGTTGTTGTGAAAGAATGAAATAAATCTGCCAGAACCATATTTCACTTAGTGGCTAAAGTAAGAAATGCCCCTGCAAGTGAGGAGAATTGGCTAATGGTCATTTGCTCCCACATAATTGCCCACTCCTTTTTTTAGTTTTCAACGAATGGTATTTTATTTGGCATATTCTTCTTATGTTACTTTTGTGAAGGCTTTAAAAGTTACTGTTATCACACATCCATGAAAAAAGTGACAGTTCATTGTTTTTCCTACTTTCATGCTGTATGCTTCTTAGCTTTTATTCAGATGGACATTAAATAAAGGCATTTTTCTATGCTTCCATCTATTCAGTGTCGTTTACAGTGTGAATCTTTATATTAAGCATGTAAGAGCTAATGAATGGAAAGATGGTCAGCTCTAAGGTATACCCTGTAATTTTCAACTCTTGCTTGCTTTGTATATCTTCTCTTTGACTCAATCTGTCTGCAGGAGTCCTGGCTTGCCTGGATGGCTACATGAATATAGCCTTGGAGCAGACGGAAGAATATGTAAATGGACAACTGAAGAATAAGTATGGGGATGCATTTATCCGAGGAAACAACGGTAATATTCCTTCACTCTGTAGTGTCGTTGTACAACGTCTGAACCAAGCCTTTGTGTTTATAGTCGGGATCACCAGTGGGTTTTCTAGGTAACTTAAAAGTTCAGTTTTAGTTTTACTTTTAAATTCTTATACTTTAGATCTTCAGTGTGACCAGTTTATTTTTAGTAGTTTCATGGAATTTTGGGACTAAAAATTCTCCCTTGCCCTTACTCAGGGGCATTGGTATACTGGCCCGAACTCTTTCTGTTGAATACAGTTTATTCTATTCCCCCAACACTGCCTCTCACACTGGAATCTGGGGCTGTAAGAATGGCCAGTGTTTCCCTGCTATCTTTGGTTTGTATCACTTGGCAGTTAGCTTGTCCTATTTGTCCTTTGTTAATCATTTAAATGCTCTCTGTGGAGATTGTATCTTTTAATTTGACAAAAATGACAAAACAGGAAATATGGTTTTAACAGCTAATATATGGTTGTGATTATTATGTTTACTTTTAAGGACCTCGTTTAAAAACATTATCACTAAAGTAATATATGAATTTTTTAGGGGGAAGGAGAAGACTTCAAAACTATGGCAGTTATCCCTTGACCCCTCCCCACTTTTTGTTCCCATTCCCCAAATGGAGCTCTGGGACTCCTGAGTTTGGGTTTTTTATTGGTGTGCATTCTTTAGTTCTGGATAATTCCCTCAGCCCCTTTGCTGTGAACTCAGAGCCCTGACTTAGTGTGGGTATTCTGTCTCCTGGTCGTACAGTGCCATATTTTCCCATATCTTCATATATAAGCTTTTTAGTTCTAACATAGAGTTTTTCTTCTCATTTTTTATACTGTTCTTATTTGATCTCTTAGACTTACTAGGAAATACTATGATTTTTCAACATTTCAAGACAACTGATAGCAGTCAGTTGCAGATTCTGTAAGTGATAGGGTGAATCCTGTCACATGCATACAACATGTATACAACATGTAGACCATGGCCAATTTCCCAGGATGTTTTTACTGTCATTTTGGTACTTCTCTTCATATATCTTTTCCATGATGTAATAATTAATAATCAGTGGTAGTTATTTTTAGACTCCCACATTCACATCCTAGACTCTTAAAAGAGGATCTTGGCTTACTTGATTAATCTGTGCTACTAGAGGCCCGGTGCATGAAATTCGTGCACTGGGGAAGTGGGGGGGGAGTTCCCTCTTGTAGTCTGGGAGCCCTCAGGGGATGTCTGACTGATGGGGAGTGGGCCTAAGCTGTCAGTTGGACATCCTTAGCACTGCTGCAGAGGCAGGAGAGGCTCCCACCACCACCACTGCACTCGCCAGCTGTGAGCCCCTCTTCTGGCTGAGCGGCACTCCCCCTGTGGGAACACACTGACCACCAGGGGGCAGCTCCTGCGTTGAGCAGGATCGGGCCGAAATCGGCTCTCTGACATCCTCCAAGGGGTCCTGGATTGCAAGAGGGCACAGGCCAGGCGGAGGAACCCCAGCAGTACACAATCGGGGTCAGGGAGGGACTGCGGGAGGACTCCAGGGCATGTCCAGCCCATCTCACTCAGTCCCAATCGGCCAGACCCCAGCAGCAAGCTAACCTACTGGTCAGAGCATCTGCACCCTGGTGGTCAGTGTACTTCATAGCAAGAGGTTGAGCGGCCTTAGCATATCATTAGCATATTACGTTTTGATTGGTTGAGTGGACGACTAGACACTTAGCATATGTGTACATCCTCTCTTATTCTTACGGACCACCTCTCCTGAAGAGTCAGCTTGGGTAGTCCCAGGAAGCCTAGTGAAGCAGCACTTCGGCAATCCCAGGGAACTCAGAAAAAGAACTTTTTTTTTTTTTTTTTTAAATAACAAACTTCTCAGCTCTTGTTTATCCTGTTGCAATTGTAAAATTAGACAGCAACTTTAGAGTTTCTGTTGGGGAAATGGGTGAAAATATGTTCTTTATTCGTAATCTGAATCTAGCCTCGTAAAATTTATTGATTTACTTCAAGCATAATTGGTATGCCTATAATTATAAGACATTTTTGTATTCTGCTTTCACATACATTTTGTTTTATCCTCCTGGTCACAAAAGTAAGTCAGTTAAGACTAGAACACAGTCCTATACAACACCAAACCAAGTCTAGATTCATAAAATTAGTCTTAGAGTAGTTCTAGAGTTTATGTGTAGTATGAAAATTTCCTTTCAGATTTGCAGAGGTGTCAGGCCAAAATCTGTTGCTTTTAAAACTTACTGTTAGGATACTTAAGAACAGTTCTTCAATGTGTGTCTGTTTTGTTTCTTTCAGTGTTATACATAAGCACACAGAAGAGAAGGATGTGAAGGCGTCAAGCATACAGCACTCTTCAGAACTGGATATATTTTTTTATGAGATCTTTTTGGTTCTTTTATATAATTTGTCGTATTTCATAATAATTGGTGATTTTTCAATTATTAAGTAAAAACAATAATGGTGATTTTTCACTGGCGTGAGTAAGATAAATGTATGAAGTTGTGGATTTAATTGTAAAGAATTCTTTCATATTTGAGTTTCAGTCATTTTCTTTTACCTCAGTGTCTGTGCAGAATGCAAAAAGAATTAAAGAAAAAGAAAGATCTTTGTTTCTCCCTACATGACTTTTAAATCATTTGGTTTGATTGCTTTACTTAACTGACTAAAATGATGCACAGGATGATAATTCAAACATCGTAGAGATGTCCCTTTTATTTCATCCCCTTCTATTTCCCATACAAAATACTTGAGTGAAAATATTCTACAAAGCCACCCAGTTTCAGTCTGGGGGTCCATGAGGTCAGAAGCTCAGCCTCTGTTATAGTCACCTGATAGAAAATAGCATCAGGGACCTAGGAGTGGCTCTTACATAGAAGGGAGTGGGAATCTGACTTGATTTGGGGGAGAAATTTGAAAGGTTCCCAATATGCTGGTTGGGTGAAAATGTTCCATTTAAGCCAAGTCTGCCCACAGTCATCTGGCATCCCCTCGTGTGCTGTTCGACCTGTTGGATTCCCTTGCTCCCTTTCCAGAGCATTGGCATCAATGTCACTCTTTTTGTGAACACCCCAGGGGAGCAGCTGGTCCCCCTCATCCGTCTGGTGGTCATTTAGATTAAAGCACAGCTTAGGGTTGTAAACATAGGTTTGCAACTGAAAAGCTGACTGGGGACCATCTCTCCTCACTCCTGCCCAGGGAGGGGCATCCGGAAGCTTTCCTCTAGTGGCAGCGTGTGCAGTGGCTGCTATCCAGGAGCCAGGCACCAGCATGCACTGCACTGGCACAAGGCGGCCCCTCTGCAGTACGTGACCCTGCTGAGGGGGGTTCACAAGTCATTAATGAGATTTCCACAACCCTGCTTTATTCTCTAAACAGTGTATGCTTTCTCGGGACAACAAATGGATCTGGGCCCTGTGGTTGAATGAACACCAGACAATTGTGTGGATGTTGTATTGGCCTTACTCTTCCCGCTCTCCCCAGTCTAAACAATTGCTTGCTTGAAGGATGGGGGGCCGGATCAGGAAGTAGGGGAAGGGGGTGGTGCTGGTTCTGGAGAGGTATGTGTGGCACTTGGTCTTGTTTCGTTTTAAAGATCATAGAGTAAGTGGAAACAATTATTTTTTAATTAATAACGAGAAAGGTGAACAGACATTTGCAAGGTTTAACTGTGTGTACACCAAAAATACGCTATGCTGTGCTTCAATAATTTATCACTGCTTGACAGGGGCTTGAAAAGGAACCAGTCTGTAAGTACAAATCGCCAATTTGCTCTTTTACAAATACGACTTCTTTTAGGAAGAAAATGGATGTCCCTCCAAGTGGAGCATGCATGTTCTCTTTGTTTCCCAGGATCTGCGGGGCTGCCAGGTTACCGGGCCCTTCACTCACTCACACCAGCTGCTTCTGAAAGCAATTCCGTTGTTATCTCCCAGCAATCTGTAGCATCCTACTTGTGCTGCCTTCCTCCCTGGCCTCCTTTTCGGTGTATGTCTTTATTTCCCCCTTGCCATCTCTCTATTTTAATAGCTCTACAGTGGGTAGTGTTTTCAACCATGGAACTACTTCTAATCAAGATTGACTTTGGGAAATGCTACCATTTTTATGGTAATAACGGGCCGTATTATGCACTGTACCCAACACAAGCTATCCCCCGTGTATGCCTTCACATAGTGGAACCGTGAGAAAAGTGTAACTGCTAAAATTACTTTTTTCTTAACTGTAGTCTCCTACAGGTCAGTGGATGCTTTCCAATTGCATCGCAGCAAAGGCTTTCGTTCTAAGTTGAATAATTTTTCACTTGAGTAAATATATATTCTCTACCCCCAAACCCTGGCTGCTATGCTCTTTTTCTTTGTTCTATGACAAAACAGAATGTTGAGTGAGAAACAGCAATTGTGCTTAATTTTTTAGACTATTTGACTTCATGTTCTGTTTTGGTCTTCTGAGCTGTTCCTTGGCTAATCTTCCAACAAGTTGAATTGATTCTGACTTCAAAACTGTTTATCCCAAAACAGAGCTGTTGACAAGTACAAATACAGATGGCAGACATGTGGTATGATTTTCCTGTTCTCATCTCAGCATCCAGCAAGGGAATGTGACTGAGAGATGGTTTACAGCTTAAGCTTTTTTATTCAGGGCAATGTGGAGTGTGCTTAATTATGTGACAAATAGTAACAAGTGACTAAGGGATTTCCTTAAGGTCTGAAGTCTCAGCAGCATTGACTTGCTGTGTATGGTTTATCGCCTGGGAGGCTATAATAATCTGTAAGAAGAGGAGCAACCTCTGGGGGGAAACTGGGAATTGCCCTGACACCAGTGACCTCACTACAGCATTCCTGGCCGAAGGGCCAGTCTGTTCCCTGAGTGTGGACGACACTGACCTTTGACCTCAGAGCACATGACCCTTGAGGATTGGCTAGCTCCTCTAATGAGAGGTAAATCCCAACCCATTCTGTGGCCAGGATTATTCTTTACAGCTAAACTGCATAACCATTCTTTTCACAAAAAGACGTTGCCAAAAGAAGACAAAAGTTTTGTCTCAGGTGACCTTGTTTCTGGAGGTCCTGTACTCGCCGGCATGGCTCTGAGCACCTTTCCTAAGACTGACCCGGTCACTGTTGAGCTGGGCTCCACTCGACGAGTTGCAGGGGTAGTCCTGACCTCTCTGGGGTCTGAATGCCCATCAGCTACTTTCATTCCGATAGCTGCTGCCTGTTTGTACCAGTACACAGTGGTGCAGCGCTGAGTGTTTACGTTGTTCACTGACCAGTTTTGACTCACCAGTTGGAGTCCAGTTTGCCAAAGTGGGGCTAATACTGCAGATATGGACAGGCAAGAATGGGGACAGGAGGTGACACTGACTGATGTCTGCCTGCTCCTCTGTTAGTCTGCTTCCCTTGTCTGGGGGATGGCGGGTTTGAGAAAGTGGTAACAGAAGTCAATTTAGCATTTATTGAATGACATCTATAGGCAGGGTACTGTGCGAGGCCTTGTGGGGCATTGAAGTAAATGCTACCTGGTTCATTGCCTCCATACTGAGTTTGTAGATGTGGGTATTTATGGAAAACAGTGGTGCTATCCATTCTTTTTTTCTAATTGGGCCAAAATTTTGAGAATTCATTTTAAAATCAGAACACTAGATGGATTTGATAATCTCAACCATATGTTCATGTCTTGAGATTCCAGATAACCTCAGGACTAGATAATTTTGAAAATGATTGTCTCCATCTGTTTATCTCATTTCCCCACAGGCCCATGTGGTTCAACCTCCATCTTAATACTTATTTTTCCATCTAGCAAAAGCCAGATTTTGTGTTTTGTTTCATCTGCCTTATTGAAAGATTATCTTTTCTTAGTAGTAATTTGGGACTTATAGCAGCTAGAAGGTGGACACATTCTAGGATCTGCATAAAAGTATAAAACATTTGACAGTTGGTTAGACTAGTTCTTGAGGTCTTGTTTACAAAATGTTCATATCCATATGGGCTCCACTTATTCCAAGTTTTATAATGGAATTGCTGCTGGTGGGTTTGGCAAAATATTGTAACAATAGTGTGGATTAAAGGGGAGCCAGTTAGTGAAAAGTTTACATAAAATCATTTTAGAAAAACTTACGCCATCATGTGAATGCACACAGTATTCCATATCACTATTCATTGTCCATATCAAATAGTCCTACTGAAATTGCAACAATGAAAAAATCAAAAATTTGCAATCAGCATGTTGAGTGGTGTATCAAACCCCAAATCGCAGTTTTTTGAAATGACAACGATTCTCTTTAGTGCTCTACCCTGGGTCCCAGGGAGACAGCACCTTAAGTCTCTACCATATCAGCATGACTCAGCTTGTTACCACAGGGGAGAGCCTAAAGAATCATGCCCTGGCCTTGGCCAGTGATTCTCAGTGGTTAGAGTGTCAGCCCACATACCAAGGGTCACAGGTTCGATTCCCAGTCAAGGGCATGTATGGGAATTTCAGGTTCCATCCCTGGCCCCCAGCCCTTGTCAGGGCACTTTTGGGGAGGCAACTAATCCATCTCTCCCTCCTTCCCTCCTTCGCTCTCTCCCTTCCACTTTCTCTGAAAAGTCAATGGAAGAAATACCCTTGGGTGAGGATTAACCAAAATAATACTTTTTAAAAATCATGTCCTGGCTCTTCAATGCTTTTGCTTACAAGTGGTGCCAGTCACTCCATTTTATTAGCCAAAGCAAGTTACATGACCATGGTTTACTTTCAAGTTTTCAGGAACGTGTGATCTTTTCATGGACCCAGAAGGAGAGAAAACCATAAATATTTGTGAACAATGGTGATATCTACCCTCGTATAGGTATTAAGGTTCACAAAAGAAACAGAACCAATAGGGGGGAGGTGTGTCTGTGTATGGAGAGAGGAAGAGAGATTTACTTAAGGAATTGGCTCACACAAGTCCAAAATACAGTGGTGGCTGGTAGGTTGGAGACCTGGGGAAGGGATGCAGTTCAAGTCCAAAGGCAGTCTGCCGGCAGAATCGCCCCTTTTTTTTCTATTAAGTCCTTCAACTGATTGGGTTTAGCCCACCCACATTGTGGAGGGCAATCTGCTTTACTCAAATTCTGCCAATTTATATGCTAGTCTCATCTAAAAATATTTTACAGAAACACCTAGAATATTTGACCAAATATCCATGCACTGTGGCCTAGCCCAGTGGTGTGCAAACTGCAGCTCGCAAGCCACAGTTTGCCACTCTGTTGACTAATGAGTTTGCCTACCACTGCCTTAGCGAAAAACACTTAAAAAACATTTTAATAATGTACCAATGTCTTTAACCTGAAGTCAAAACTTCTGGGTCAGCAAACTCATTAGTCAACAGAGCGGCAAACCGTATGTGGCTTGAGAGCCCCAGTTTGCCAACCACCGGCCTAGCCCATTTTTCTCCCAATGCTCCATAAAGATAATGAGGCCCAGCTGGTGTGGCCCAGGTTGAGCATTGATGCATGAACCAGGAAGTCGTGGTTCGATTCCTGGCTGGGGCACATGCCCAGGTTGCAGGCTCAATCCCCCATGTGGGGTGTGCAGGAAGCAGCTGATCAATAATTATTGTTCATCATTGATGTTTCTAACCCTCTCACACTAAACCCAGTCAAGGAGAAGGGGAACACTGGGAAAGCTCTCAGAAATGAAATCCTGTTCAGCTTGCTGTGTCACCTAGTCCCTTTTAGCTTTCCTTAATCCTTTAGCACAAATGTGTTTTGTGAAAAGTCCAGATTCCCAAGGCAGCCTGATTGGTTGCTGCCCAATCAATGGATTGAGGTCTTGGGAAAACTGCCACCTGTGACCAATCAATCCTGGTGAGAGGGGGAGGTTGTGGCTTGGTGTGTGGGAACAATCCCCAGGGCTGAGGTGAGGGCGATGAGCTCTGGAGAAGTGTGCCCAGGCCTTACTATGCATAAGAAGCACAGGGGAGGGGTGGCTTGTTAAAATGCGAAGCCAACTCAGTGGATATGCAGTAGGGCCTGAGGGTGTGCGATGGGGATGCTGCTGGCCCAGGGACCACACTTGGAACCGTGAGACTACAGGGGTTGCAGTCAGGGCACGGACTACAATGTGCTCAATACATCCCTCTTATCCTAGAATGTTCTTTCTTCATAGACAGGAAAAACTCATTCGCTGTTGAAGATGCAGTTCAGATGTAACCTCTGAAACAGTGGGGCTCTCACAGAGTTCACCTCATCTAACACCTTTAAAAAATCCCTCTTACCTCATAGTTACTTGTATCTATCTATCACCTCCATCGTTCTGTTTGTTCTGCATTTTTACTTACACACAATTTTTGTTTATGTGAGGGTTTGGTGCGCAGTCTATGAATTTTAACAAGTGCATGCAGTTGTGTGAGCACCACAGGTCTTTCAGAATAGTATCATCATCCCCCAAACAATCACTCCTCCCCACAACCCTGCCCCTGGCAACCCCTGAACTGTTTCTGCTCCTATCACTTTGCCTTTCTCAGAATGTTATATACATAGAATCATACACCATGTAGCCTTTTGAGTCTCCTCCATTTTCTTGTGCGTATTGATGGGTCTGGATAGTGTCTAATTCATCTTTGTTTTTGTCCAAATAAATGCCTGTCACAAATTTGGTGTTCAGATCCTTATTTTACTAACTCTCATTGCAATCCATCAAATGTCCTTAGAGAAGCTCAACATCATTACCAGTAAATCCCAGAATGGACAGGGCCTCCAGTCTCCATGGATTTACTGACCGACTTTCTTCTGATTCTTCAACTCCGTGTTTTCCTAACTTACTTGGTCAAAAGAATCTCCTGGGGTGTGTAATAAGAATGCAGATTTCTAATACTTTCTCCTGCAGATTTTTATTTCATGGGACTAGAAAGAAGCCTGGGGAATCTATACTAGTGTTTCTCAATTCTTGCTTGTACTGGAATAACCTAGAAGGCTTGTTAACCCACAGATTGGTGGACCCCCACCCCTAGAGTTTCTGATTCAGTAGGTCCGGACTGGGGGTCCAGGAATTTATACTTCTAAAAAGGTCCCAGTTGGTCCTGGCGAGGTGCTCTGAGGACCCCACTTTGAGAACCACTGCTGTGCAGGCTCTGTGTTATAATCAAGAGTCTCTGGTGATTCTTATATGTATCCAAATTTGTGAACTCCAACTTCAGTGCAATTGAAGGGAGGGAGTGTGCTGTGGAAAGTTTTTGTACGAAGCTTGGCTCTCTGGCCATGGCATCAGCCCCATCTCACCAGGAGTAATGTCTTCAGCCCACCTTGACTCCGAAGCAGAGAACGCGGAGGTTGGCTGATTCATTCATTCTCCCCTCGGCAGGGAGACCAAGGGGAAGGCATCAGGATCCTGCTGCCAGTGCCAGTCGTGGGCACAACCTGCTCCAGTCGGTCTAGTTCTTCACACAGGCTTGGATGATGTTGATGTGGAAACTGTGTGTATGTGGTCTTAGAGAAAACCAATGCGATTAAGGCCAGATTTGGACACAGAGGGACAGTTTCTATGGATGCCAGGATTAGGGTAACAGCTGTTTTCCTGCCCATTCGAGGAGAAACTGAATGGAGAAGAAAAGACTTGTTTAAAGTGTGTGTCTTTGCAGTTCCATCAAACCTGAAGGACCGTGTGCTCTTAGGTAAGTTCATGCTATCTTGGGTTCAGGTAGACCAGGTGCTGGGAGGAAGCAGAAATCGTGAGATCTTAGGAGGGAAGGTGTGGGATTGTGGCTGCGGTGGGGGTCTGTGGGGTGTGGCACTCACCTCCTGCCTCTGTAGGCATCAGTGTTTGATCTGCCTTTGGGGAGAGGAGACCACCTTTTGCCCTGAACAAGGGCACAAGGGCATTTTCTATGTGACGCTTCTGAAAATGTCAGGACCCTAGGTCCCCTCCACTGAGAATATGCTTTACTATTCATTGTTCATTATCTCCTAACTAGAGGCACTGGGGAGGGGGGGTCCCCATCAGCCTGGCCTGCACCCTCTTGCAGTCTGGGAGCCCTTGGGGGATGTCTGACTGATGGCTTAGGCCTGCTCCCTGCATAAGCCCTCAATTGGACATCCTTAGCGCTGCCGCAGAGGTAGGAGAAGCTTCCGCCACCACTGCTGCACTTGCCAACTGTGAGCCCAACTCAGGGCTTCTGGCTGAGCAGCATTCCTCCTGTGGGAGAGCACTGACCACCAGGGGGCAGCTCCTGCATTGAGCGTCTGCCCCTTTGTGGTCAGTGCGCGCCATAGTGACCGGTCGTTCTGCTGTTTGGTCAGTTTGCATATTAGCCTTTTATTATATAGGATGTTCTGGAAAGCTGTAGGATGGTGCCTTGTGGTGTAGAGGTTTTTGCATCATGGAAAGCAAACCTAGCAGAGAAAGGTATTGTCTGAAGGACTTATAAGTCTAAGAGATTTGATCTATAATCATGCTCCTGTCTCCCTTGTCTGGTCTGTATAGAAGGTGGTGCTGATGGCATGTGAAGATAAGCTAGGACTAGATGACACTTGATTATTTAGTTGTATGGATGGTCTCTTTAATCTATTGTTTTTTCTAACTAGTTTCACCTTGAATGACCATCAACAAAATTTTTACATTTTATTTTTACCTTGTAAAACCAACTTACTAGAGAGGAGGGTTTATTGTTGCTTTGCATTGCTCCTTAGATAAAAATATTAGAACTTTTTAAATATCTGTGCATATGACTATAAAAACAAATAACTATTTAAAAAAGAATGCCTGACAGTCCTAATATTTATTCAGAGAGCTTTTTATCTGTCTTATTTGCTTATCTCACTTTATTTTCACCTGTGAACTTCTTTTACACAGTCAACTTTGGATTCTTTTTGTTGATGGTCACTCAAGGTGGCAAACAAAAATGGAAATTACTCTGTCAATGTTATTTCATCCAATCATTTTATTCCATTCCTGAGCCAGTTCTTTTTGCCGCTATATTTAACAAGGTATAGAGTGGCTCCCTTTGGTTATAACTTTTTCTGCTCACCTCCTCTTTGAAAAAGTAGTGAAAAAACTAAAAACAGTCAACAGGAGGGAGGACAGGAGCTGTCAGCACTTTGGGAATGCAGCAGTGACCTCTAAGTAGTTGAGAGTTGGCAGAATTTGGTGGCATTTAACTGTGATTTGCAATTATAGAGATAAGGTGTTAATCCAAGCTACTGTATACCGTGCTGCCCGACTCTACTGGAATACTGGGTGTCTCGCTTCAGCATTAACGTGTTATACAACTATAGCTCACCCTGACCTTGCATATCAGACAGTCTGTAAAGAGTTCGCAATTGAGCGTCATTATTTTCTTGTCTTATTTCTTCGACTTAAATATTAAATCTTCTTTTTAAAAGAAGTGGTCTGGACTTTTGAGAAAATTAAAGAAAAAAAGGTGATGTTGTGTATTTTTTTTTTTTTGAAGTGTTTAGAAATGAAACACTCCCAATCGCTTGGTGTGTCTTTGATCTTGACCTTGAGTGCTTGCAATCTGGGAGACAGCCTTCAAGAGTCCTCAGATTGAAAGACAGCGTGGGACTCAGGTCCCTCACGTTCACAAAGACATCATATCATTTTTGTAAATAGCATCTGGATTGAAGCTGATGTTTCTTGTGACACAGGGAAGGGCAGGATGCGGACGGCCACTGCCCTCACAGGCTGGATCTGTGCCGCCCTCGGCCTGGCTTCCTGCTCCTCCACCTTCTCCCATGGAGCCAGCCTGGCGGCCTGCAAGGACATGCAGCCCCAACACCTCCAGGCCCAGCCACGGAACCCCAAGCCCCACCACATAACCATCTACACCAGCAAGTCTTCCTATGCTCCAGGTGACACAGTGCCAGGGACCACGAGGGAGGCTTCGAGACACCCCAGGGAGCCTCGGGGCCCCAGTGACAAATTCCAAATTGGTTTGTCCCCCCAGGAATTTCCTGGGCTAAACTCTGGCTTAATCCTAAGAAGCAATAAAGTAGCCAAAGACAAGCACAAAATATTTGTTATCACATAGCTAATCTCTATATTGATACTCATCTTTACAGGAGGAGGGTACAAAAAACATTATTATAAAAATTATTCTGTCCTTAGTGTAAGACATAATGTAGTTACCCTGAACAAACTTCATGTATCCTGTGTATCTGGATGTGTACAATATACTTTATTCCTCATTATTTAAAACTAAAATTATTTGAGGAGTGAAAAGAGCATTTCCCACTATTTTAGTTCAGGGGCCTCCAAAAGCAGAGAAAGAATTCAAGTGCAGGGAGTTTATTTAGGAGGCGATTCCCAGATGCACAGATGAGGAGGAGGGGGCAGGAAGACAGGGAAGAGAGAGACACCAATAAGAGGCTGCTCCCCTCTGCCCCAGCCCCTGGCAATCTCGAATCTTCCTGTCTCTCATATCCTAAGTGGAATCATTTAATAGTTGTCACTTTAGGCCTGACTTATTTCACTTATTTCACTACAATGTTTCCTAGGTCCATGCAGGTTGCAGGTGTACCCGAGGTGACTGCATTTTAAATCTGGAAAATGTTTCCAGGTTGCCCCCACGAGGAGTTGCCCGATTTAGAGGCCCAGCATTAGTGAATGAGCGTTCCCCTCTTTATGTCGTCCAATCAGTATGGCTATGATGACACAGTTTTAAGTTTATTTACATGACGGGAATAAAATGGTGTCTCATTTATAATTATGTTTAAAATTACGTTTGAGCTTGTTTTATTTCTTGTGGAGTCTTTTCATAATTTTGGGTCTTGTTATCCTTTTATGGATTCACTGTAACTCTTTGTATATTTGTCTGTTTTGTATCTTACAAATACTTTCCTCAGTTTACCATTTGTCTTTTGATTTCTTCCATATTCAGTATTTTAAAAAAAATCTTTTCCTTTGTGGCTACTGGGTTTTGCTTAGAGAGGCATTCCTAACTCCAATGTATATATTTTAAACATTGTTTTTAATTGTTTAATTCTTTTGTATGTGATTTTTACATATCTTTGAGATCCAATGGAGATTATTTGGGTGTAAAATATCACATCAACTTCTTTTTTCCCTGATGAGCTGTTTATTTTCTGGAGGCCAGTCCCAAGCATGACACTTTCAGTTTTGGAGACACCCTTGTAACATCCGCAAGGGACACTACACCAGGTGTGCTCACCTGGAACGCGTCTTCTATTGCAGTGACTGTGAGGAGCAGTCATGATTTCATGGGATTTCTGCTTCAGGCCCAGAGAGCGTCCGATCATCAAGTAGCCAGCACTTTCCTTCTCTTTCCTTGTAACTATTTTCTCTCTTTTCTGCATCCAGTGCAGCTAGAGAGCGGGTCCTATTCCTGAGTAGAGGCGGCTGGGGATTGAGAAATAAAAGAAAGAGACAAGACACAGAGATAGAAAGAAAAGCTGGGGCCAGGTGGACCACTGCCCTCTTCTGATGGAGAGACAGTGACCTAGAGCCGATACAGCGTGTTTATTTTATACCCCCAAATACCAGGAAGTTTCACCAAAAGATCAAGACAAAAGAGATTATTTGCATTCTTGAGTAGGCCCTGAGCATTCCTGGTGCTAGGCTGGATTTAGATATCAAAACCCACTTCACCACACCATGGGCTGAAATGAAGGTCAAGCTGACAACACCCTTGCCCTTTTGGCAAGGCGTGTTCCCAGGGCGTGGCTTTGCCAACACCACTGGGTTCAGCTGACAATAATTAAAGAATGCCCATGTGCCTTCCCAGGCGCTGTCTACAGTTCCTCCTCACTCCAAACTGATGAGCTGTTTTGAAGAGGCAGACACAGTCACCCACGCTGACAAGTCCCGGAAGAGAAGCCTGTCCTTCGTGTGGAAGGCCCCTGCCCAGTCTGTGGGGGACATCTGATTCCTGTAAGAGCCCAGCACTGCTCCTCAGTCACTAGCCTTCCCCTTTGAAAAGAGGGGAGCTTCCCCTCCTCCCCCACCTCTCCAGCCACCTTATGACAGGGACAGGCTCACTGGGGCTACCCCAACTAGAGAGCCTGTGCAGGGGGGAACTGAAAGCATTTGCCCCCATCTCCCCTCCTTCCCATCCTCCGTGGTCCAGAAAGGGTGTGATCCCCTCCTCCCTGCAGCACAGATGAATCTGGTCAACCTCTCCAGGGAATTCTCAGCAGAGGACCAGGGAGCTGCTGGTGGGAGAGCGGCTGAGGCAGATAGGCACGTGGACGCCTCCACAGCCCAGGGAGGGCCACTGAGGTCTCTGCCCCTTGTAGCGATGGCAGCACCACCTCAGGGAAGGGCCTGTGCAGGCAACCAGCTCAGATCAGCGCCTGGCAACAGAGAGCTCTGTGTAAGCAGCAGCATCCCTCAAAATGGGGCACTTGCATTTAAAAAGAAGGAGCATTTCATTGTTGTTTTTAGGAAAGGGTGTGTTTCCTTTCTTCCTCAGTTGCTTTCCCCCACCCCCTCAGGCATATAAGAGGGAGGCTGTGCCTGAGGGTGGTGGCACCCAGACCCCATGCTTCCCTCTGCACTGGGGACAGTGACAGATGAGGTCTGTGGCTTCCACCCTGGGTGTTCCTTTCCCATCCCTTCTTCATGTCCTAATGCAGCAGGCAGAGCAGCAAGGAGGAGAACCCAGGGCTCTGATGATTTTGCCACATGGCTGCTGGAGTGACCCAGCTTCTGCCAAGCTTTTGGTTCTGGTCCAATGCAGGGATGTGTGGGGTGTGAAGTCCTTAAACCTGTACAGTTACTTCTATTTTCCAAAGCATCTCATTTCTATTTTCAGATTTACCATCTCTGCTGCCATAGGAACTAGTTCAGAAGCTGTTATCTCCATTTGGCAGAAATGGGGCTAAGTCACTTGGTCAGAAGCGTCTCCTAAAGTCGCCCCACACTCTCTCACCTCCGGTCCTTTCCCACAATAACCACCATGTGGCAAGTCCCCTACCGTGGCTCTTCCTGGCACCTTCACTCTCTAGATGGCCTCAGCGAATCAATCTCATTTGTATAACTCCTTTCTGAATATTTTCAGTGAAAAAATGACACTTGCCAATAATCCAATTACTGCCTTGGTAAAATTTTGGGGAGAATAAATGAGAGAATGTTTATGAAACTGATTTTTACTGGAGAAAGGCATACATATTCAAAATATTACTTAGAGTATTTATTAATGATGTATTTCTAATTTTCAATAGAATCTGCAATTACATAGAATTGTGCAATTGTATGATCCACACTAATAAAAGATAAAGATGCAAATTGACCGTTCCTTCATGATGCCCACCAGCCAATCAGGAGTGAGTATGCAAATTAATCCAACAAAGGTGGTGGGTTGATTTGCATACAAAGGCACCGAGCAGCCAGGGGCAGGATGCTTGGTCATCACCATGGCGATGACGCAGGCATTCTGCACTGCCCCAGCTGCTCCGGGCCTCTGGGCAGTGTGGGAAGGTGGAAAGGCGGCTCTGGGCCAGAGTAAAGGTGGTGCCGGCAGCCAGGGAAAGGAAGACCCATTCCTGTATGAATCTTCATGCATCAGGCCTCTAGTAGAATTATAATTGATGGCGTAATTCAAATAACAATACAGTATGCCAGAAGTGGCTATTAATAAAGTCAAAGATAAAACCTTTTGAGTCTGAACAGTTAAAGAAGACACCCTTTAGTCAAAATATAATTTTTAATGACTATATTTATTGATTTGTGCTTATCCTCTCCTATTTTCATTATTCGCTGCTACTGAGTTTCTGTTTTTAAAAAAGAATGAAGTCACTCCAGGGGTAATGCAGTCATCTCTCTCTAGCTCTTCTAATTCAGACTTTTGTTCTTTATCTTTTTGTTCTTTTCTTCTTTTCTAGTAGGATGGCCTGCGGTATTATTTAAGGAAAACTAAACCCTGATCACCCTGCTTTCTTTCCCCAGTTTATCAGTCGTCCAGTCATATTTCATTTACTGGGCGAGGATCGAGTCATCGGCTGTGTCTCAGCAGACAAGCAGCAGAGCCCCTTCCCATGGCTGTGTGGAGCCCGGCTCACTGCTGCCCACCGGGGGGCGGAGGCCGGAGGATACGGAAAGACCTGCCCCAGGTACTGCTGCCGATGTATTCACCAGCCAGGGTGGCATTCTGATTTAGAGTTACCTATTCTCACTTCAGAGTTTCCAGTTTCCAGTTTCTGCAGCACAAGCAGCAGTCACCCTCCTTGGCCAACGGCAGCAATTCCTGACAAGGTTGTAGGCGACAGGGAAGGCTCCAGGTGTTAGACCAGTGGGGTCAGACTGGACCTGGGTTCAGCAGCCTTGGTACTTGAATTCTGGCTAGGAAAGAATTCAAACTACAAGAGAACATTTATTTATAAACTCACAGAAGTGGAAGAAGTAATTTGTAGAAGAAATGCCCTGAGGAAACAAGTTATAGAGGCGAAGGAAGGCTCTGGGAGCCTGGGAGTTAGGAAGCGAATGGTAATGTGCCTGGGGGGGCTGTGGGAGAGGGGAAGGGAAAGGCAGGGCCAGGCTGGGGTGGAACAGGTACTGGTCCCTCTGCCTAACGGTTTTAAGGGTGGAGATTTCAGGGGGAGATCTTAACAGAATATTCAGCAGCTGTCCAGGTGTGTCCTTTCAGGGTCTTGTCTCCACTGATTGGTTGGCACCAGGGCAGGGGGTCATTATTCAATGCAGCTGCTCCTGAGGTCAGCCCTGAGGTCACTGGTCTGGTTTTGTTGCTTTCCTGGGCCTGGAGCTGAAATACAACTGAGGCCTAGAAGTTATCTCAAGGGAGGAAAGGTCTGGGGGTCCAAACCGCATGACCATCGGTATGCTAGGAGAGGAAAGGTCACCTGGCCCATTCTCCTTGCTCTGCTCATGTCCTCTCACTGCCTACCACAGCAACGCAGCCATTAGCAGGCGGGGATGTGTCCACTTGCTGTGTTTGTAGCAACAAACACTGTCCATTCAACCACCCAAATTAAGTTGAGCCCTAGAGTGGAGAGTTAGAACTGTGGAATAAAACAAAAAAATAGCAACCGCCTTCTGCCACCCCCAACTCTACCAATCATCACAATATTTCAGCAGTTTTCCTCAAACCCTAAAGCTGCAGGGGAGCTCAAGAAAGAAATGATCTCTTCTTCTTCTTCTCTTCCTCCTCCTCCCCCCTCCTCCTCTTCCCCTCCTCCCTCCTCCTCCTCCTCTTCCTTCTCCTCCTCCTCCCCCTCCTCCTCCCCCTTCTCCTCCTCCCCCTCCTCCCCCTCCCCCTCCTCCTCCTCCTCCTCCTCCCCCCTCCCTATCCTCCCCCTCTCCCTCTTCCTCCTCCTCCTCCTCCTCCTCCTCCCCCCTCCCTATCCTTCCCCTCTCCCTCTTCCTCCTCCTCCTCCTCCTCCTGCTCCTCCTCCTCCTCTTCCTTCTCCTCTCCTCCTCCTCCTCCTCCTCCTCCTCCTCCTCCTCCTCCTCCTCCTTCTCTTCCCCCTGGTCCTCCTTCTTCTCTTCTTCCTTCTTCAATAAGAACTCATCCGGTTTTTATTGTTCATTTCCATGATAAGTAGATGGCTCCTGGCAGCCTGAGTTGGAGAACAGTCTCAGGAATCAGAGTCTATTGATGGCATTAAACTTTTTTCCTGGTTCACCGTGTGATTTTAGACCCCACTGGCCGATGAACTTCTGAAACAAACAAACAAAAAACCAAAAACATTAATCAGCTAGAGAATGCTTCACCTACCTGAAAATTACTGGTGCTGTGGAATTCGTTTTCATTACTGAATTTTAGTTAAGTGCTCTGAAGAGATACATAGAAAAATCTAGTCTTTTATCCAATCAATCCCACTTTCCTTTATTCTTTTTTTTATTCTCTGTTAATTTGTTATGCCCAGGATCCAATTTGAATCCCTGACTGCTCAGTCTTGGTAGACCCAGGCACAGGGCTAACCCTGGGCCTCCACCCTCCACACACTGCCTTTGCCCCAAGCCTCTGTCTTCTCCCAGCCCCCAGCGCTGCTCCTCCAGCCTCTGCACCAACATATTCGTAAAAGCACAGAAAAACTCTCCGTGTGGCCTGAAGAAGATGCTGCAAGCCCACCATGTGTCTGAAGCCTCATGTTTTATTTTATAAATCATGCAAATGTGGCTTTCTGATCTCAGGCATGCTTCCTTTAATGCGACTATGAATAAAAGGGAGGCTTCAGGAAGGGGCCTCCTGGTGATCCTGCCACGTCCTCATTGGTTGACCCTGCGGAAACCTTGTCCCCTGGGGGGTCCAACGCTCCAAGTCTGAGCAGCTACAGGGTAATGCCTTATGCTGCTCACATTCCTCCCCTTCCGACCCCAGCCTGTTTTCCTGCCTCTTCCTCTAACAAACCCTAGTTTTTCCCCAAGGATAAAGGAGTGTGTGTGTGTGTGTGTGTGTGTTTGTATGTGTGTGTGCACGTGCACGCGTGCACGCATACGTGTGTGCACTTTGTGTGTGTGTGTGTTTGTGTGTGTGTCTGTGTGTATGTTGGGAGAGGTGTCATTCATCTAACAAAATGAAATAGATTTCTTAACCGTAAGACGACCTCAACAGGCCAGGGGGAATTAGGAATTTTCACATTGGGAAGATACATATTGTATTTCTCAAACATTTCCCAGCAGACCCTGGGGACCCTTCGGGGACCTACCCGTCCTCATTTGGCACGACCTACTTTTATGTCTACATGTTTTGCCTTCTGACATTTCCTCAAACGGGACTGTGCCTCATGATGATCTATTTATCTTTCAAGGGGCAGTTCAGATATCTCCTTTGTGAAACTTTCCCCGTTCTCCTGAGTAGGCAGATGTCACTGCTTCCTTGGCTCTGGTGTTAGAGCTGTCGCCACAACGTCGTTGACAAGGTTGGACATCTGAGAGCCTCTCCTAGATTTCAGTTCAGAAACAAATCACCCCTTCCGAACCTGTGGCAGTGCCCAGCACACAGTGGGCCCGCGAATGTCCGAGTGCATTCAGAGGTTAGGTGGGCGCTTTACACTCTCAGGATTTTTGTCGTACTCTGTGTCAGGTTTATTGACTTCATCTCATTCTCAATGTTTTGAGTAATGAAGTCATTGGAACGAAGTAGCACCCGCTCCCCCCAAATAAAAAGATTCAGCTCAACCCAGCTGGGGCCCTGGGCAGGGAAACCTGGCCAACACTTTGTGAGAACCCCATCACCATCACCCTAACCATCGAGGAGGAAGGCGCTAGGCAGTGTGTCTGTGCCAGGAGCGCGGCGTGCTCCTTCAACGACCCCCCTCACCGCCGCAGCAGCCGTGTGCGGCCGGTACTGCTATTGGCCCCATTTTGCAAAGGAAGAAACTGATGCTCGGGGAGGACCTGCCCAAAGCCTCCAGCAATTAGCAGAGCGGAGAGCACCATCCAGCAATAATCTGACGGGGAAACCCACACGGGCTCACTGCACTGTGTGCAGCTATTTCTGATGCCGGGCTGTCATGTCAGCCGGTCACAGAGGGGACATGAGACAGTGGAGGGCAGGGCAGGGCAGTGATCTCACAGCAGAGGCTCAAGTCACTGCCAGAGCCCGGAAACTTTGTGTTACTGACATGGCTAGAAAGATGGAGGGCTTTTCAACATCTGATTTATGAGATTTCACTTTTTTTTCTAGCTAGAAGCAGGTTTTGGCAGAGATGAGAAAAAACGCAGTGGTTTCCATATTCTCTGATTTGTAACTTAGGAATACACAAGCCCAGATGTCCAGAAACTTACTCTAAAAAGAGCTAAGAAATGGAGTACCTTGCTCTGGCTAGTGTTGCTCAGTGGTTACAGCGTTGGCCCATGCACCAAAGGGTCATGGATTTGATTCCTGGTCAAAGGCCCATACTTGGGTTGCAGGTTCAATGCCCAGCCCCAATTGGGGTGCTTGTGGAAGGCAACTAATTGATGTTTCTCGCCCCCCCCCGCCCCCAACTCTAAAATCAATGGGAAAAATATCCTCAGGTGAGGATTAACAACAAGAGAAATGGAGTGCTTTGTTGCTTGGTCAGGGCTCATATTACTGGTCAGGTCATTTTTATATTAACACTTTTGAGGGGTTCACGCTTAATGGTCTGTCCTCAAGGCACATTAAAGTCTCTAGTATTTGCCCATTATCACAGCTGCTGGTGCTAATCAATGCCACAAAATGCTCTCTTCTCTTTGTGGTGTCTTTGGGCCTCTGTTTAGCTCCCAGTCTCCCCGTCGCTCTTTGACAGCAGCGCACAGATACTCTTGCTGTTGCCCTCGCTGAGGCTGCAGAAGAGGACAGCTTAGATCCTGTTCCTGCCAGCACTGGGGTGTCAGAATTTCCTGGGGATGCAGAGGCTGTGTTCCAGCCATCGTCACACACAGCTACTGCAGACAGCCATGGCCAGCCAGCCAGCGGGGACAGCAGCCCAACCTTAGAACCCTCCCTGGATGGCCACGGGCTGGAGAGGCTCGTGGCCCTCAGGAGATTGTCCACCAAGGGCTTTGCTTCCAGCCCTAGTGCCCACCACAAGTAATGGGCTGGGGGTGGGCCAGTCAGTAATCTTGTGGGATGACTCCAAACATGAGGGTGCTGAGGAAATGTAAACTTCTTGGAGTCTGACAGAAAAAGATCTCAACCATAGTTATTCTTCAGTGTATGAGAAACCCTGATTGTAGAAGGGCTACTGGTCAAAAGAGCTGGGTATGATAATCGCTTGGGCAAAGTGTACTCTCTTAGACAGGGTGAGGTCTCTGACATGCTGCTATAAATAAAATGAAACATAAATATATGTTTTATATTTTAGACATATATATTTATAACATATAAATATACACTTATATAAAGTAATAAATAAAAATGGTCACTGAGTTCTTTGCTGCCATTCTCACCTCTTTCCAAATTCCTCCCTCCAGTCCCCAGCTCCAAACTCAGGCATCCTTCAAGGCAATCTGTCTTTATCAGTGTGCACAACAGTGATAGGGAAAATTGCTTTCTGATCTAGTGACCTCTTTTCAGCACGTCCATTCTTCGCTTTAGGACTCAGGATGATCCAAGCTTTGATTCGTCAGAAACTTGCCTGTCCTCAGACAGGAATGAACAGGTAACAGCCTGAGTCATGCATAGAGGTTGAGGTTGGTATTTTGAACTCAGATGGGAAGGTCCAGGCTGGGAAATAAGAGCTACTAGCCTAGTAGCCAAAGCTAGAGAGAAGGAGGCAAGGGTATATATAATGTATACACAGCATCATTCTACCAACCAATACCTGCCTTTGTCTCTGAAGTTATTGGCAATTGTAGAAATTGATGGTTTTAGCGATTTGTTTTTCCACTCAGCTTGGTTAATAATTCCTCTCTCCTCTCTGCCCCCAACCTCTGCTTCATAACATTGGCCTTATAAGACCATGCATAGTCCCAGAGGTTGGGTAAATGGCCAATATAAAATAGACATATCCAGTGAATTAATGTTCCTTTGAAGTCTTAAAAGGAACACAAAGTAAAACATGGTATAATATTCTTACTCAAATTTATCAGATTAAATGGTCCCACTTACATGGGTGTTAGCATAAAAAGATAACTCAAAGCTTTCGGCCACTGGCGATGACAATCATCCATGTTGGTCTGGAAGCCACCCTAAGTTTATTCTTGTAACTGGCCTCCGTGCTCTCTGTGAGGTTTCCATTAGCCACCCCGTCCCCATCAATAACACGTGCATGTTTATCTAGTTGGGCTATTTATTCTGAGTTCTTGTAGGAGCAGGCGCAAGACTGGGTTTTCAGCTGCTGCCTGGAATTCTTTCAAGAACACAGATTGGCTGCTTCATTCAGTGGCAGCTTGGGTGAAGACCAGCCCCTCCGACTCACCCTCTGCTTTTCTAGGACAAGGTGGAGGCTTCTAACAGGACTGTGATGAGGCATCCCCTGGACACCATCCGTTCTACCTATCCTCAGCACCTCTGGCCTTCTGGAACGCTGGCTGGGGCTGGGGCTGGAGCTGGGGCAGCCAACCCAACACTTGTCTTCCACACCTCGACCTCTCCCAGGCCACTCACTACTGCTGGCCAATCGTAGGCAGATGGGGCCTCTGCCAGCTTTTTGCCTCTGTCAAAGCACGAGGAACTCAGAGAGGGGGAGGGAAATGGAGAGGGCAGAGTGGGCTATCCCAGGAAGACCCACCCAAGGCTCAAGGCTGGGCAAGAGGGGGTCCATGCCACTTGGGGGATCCAGCTCAAGACTCTCCTCCTGCTTTGCATTTTAGCCACCTTGGGCATGGTTTTGGCTGCTGGCCTTTGCTATCTGCACACCCAGTATTGCCACAAGAGGACAGAGGTGTCCTTCAGGGAGCCTGCAGGGGGTGCAGTTGCCAGGAGTGATGGGGGTGACTGTGCATGTCAGGCAGCTTGGGGAGAACAGCTGTGTCCTGGTTGAAGCTGAATACAACTAGATCACCCCCTCTGTGGATAGCAAGAAAACAGTCCTCTGAGGAGCCGTCATCCCAGCCTCTCAGGGCCTCCTTAGACCCTGTAGTGTCTCAGAACAGAGCTAATGAGAAGAGCTGGGGAGCACAAGACCCGCTGGGTGCTGTCAGCTCATGGTTAGTGCAGGAAGCACTGAGTCCTTCCCAAGCTTTGTTGTTTCAACACTGTATTTAACTGCTTTTTTTCCTTTCGCAATTAGACGTTCTGTTTGAAGAGTTGAACTCAACACAATGAATATTGTATAACCTGCTCATTAACTAGACTCCAGTGGCCTCTCGGCTTCCTCCATTGCCTTAAGGAACCCACAAATAAAAATTGTGTCCCTCTTCCACGTGTCAGCCTCATCTCTCTTTGAAAAAAAAAAAAAAAAAAAGGGAATGTGGGGTTGCGTCTCTTGCAAGAGAAAGAACTGTAACTCGTGCTTCACAGATCCAAACCCCCCTCACAGAACTAAAGTTCAGAACTAGCTCTGATTATTGGGCTAGGCCAGTGTTCGGCAACCTGCGGCTTGCGAGCCGCAGTTTGCCGTTCTGTTGACTAATGAGTTTGCCGACCACTGACCTAGACTCTTGATTCCAATAATTACAGGCTGTTGTTCCTTGTGATTAAGCTCATATCCCAGTGGTCGGCAAACTCATTAGTCAACAGAGTGGCAAACTGCGGCTCGCAAGACACGTGTGGCTCGTGAGCCGCGGTTTGCTGACCACTGCGAGCTCAAGGGTAGTCGAGGAGTTGGCCACTCAGAGGTCTGGCAGATCCGCCATGGAAATCGATGGGAAGTAAAGGAGTGTGAGGGCTTGATTAAACACATCTGTGGGGAAACATACACAGAACCCGAGGCCATAAACACCGGTGCGGGACAAGTCAGCTCTTCATCAGGTGTAAATGCATCTGAGACTGTCCATCCATTTACACTTGACGGGAGGCTCATGTAGCTCAACAGTGAGCAGATGGATGACCTTTTGCCAAAGGTCAGGCTGGACAAAAAACGGGGCCAGCACAGTTCGGAGAACAGCCTGGGCAGGGGTGCAGTGGGGGGGGGACACTCAGGGGGTGTTAGGAAGAGAGTATTGTGCATGGAACCCACCCAAGTGCACTGGTGACTTCATGAAGGTCATCTTGGTGTAGCCAGAGTCCTGTAGATACTACGGAGGGTCAAAACGACAGGTTCAAATATAAGCCTTGAATGTGCTCCCCTCACATGGCACATCATTAACTGCCTTTGTAGAGTCCCAGTCCATTTTCTTTCTTTAAGTCTTTATTGTTTAAAGTATTACATGTGTCTCCTTTTTCCTCCATTGACCTCTCTCAGCCCGCCCCCGCCCCCCAGCACAGGCCTTCACCCCCTATAGTCTGTGAAGTCCCGGTCCATTTTCATGTGCAAACAAAAACCATTATGAATTCGGAAGGGTATCTATTGATGGGGCACCTAAATCCTACATGTACGGCACTGAGAACTTTACATATATTTTCACTTTTAACCTTCATGATAGCTTCATGAGGATTAAGTTCAGTAACTTGCCAAACAGAGAGAGAGAGATGGGCCTTTATGACATCTTGATTCAACACTGAAAGCATTGCTTTTACAGTAAGTTGCGTGTGTTGGGTTTCCAGCCCCTGGTAGCTCCTTGGCATCAATTCCAAGACTCCCTCCTCCTGAATTCTGGGCCAGGCACACCTGCTCTCTGGCTCAGGCCTCAGCAGGCATATGGAGACCCAGGTGTTCACAATGCAAGTGTGCTGGGAATGCTGTGGAAAGACACAAATGCCCTTACTCAGCGGGGGCCACAGACATTGCTGCCACGTGCCCAGCCCTCCTCAGAGTTACCCTTCCCAAAATGCAAACAAGGAACCGTCTCATGGAGGGTTCTCACCTGGCCATGTCCCATCAGATCCAGGAGTACCACATACAAATGCAGCACCTTCCATATCTTTCTTGTCCAAGAGGGCGTTTTCCTGGGTAAACAGACTGTTTGGTTATCCACTATTGTGGAACAAACTACCCCACAACTCAGTGCCGCCACCAGTTATTATCTTTCAGGATTCTGAGGCTGCCTGGGCTCAGCTGGGCAGTTCTTCTGCTCCACGTGCTGTTGAGTGGGCTGCAACACCCCAGAGCAGTGGTCGGCAAACTCATTAGTCAACAGAGTGGCAAACTGCGGCTCGCGAGCCGCAGTTTGCCGACCACTGCCCCAGAGGACTCACTGGCAAGGCTGGCAGGTGGTGCTGGCTGCGGCCGGGGCTCCACGGGGGCTGTGATGAACATAGGAAGCAATTTGGTTCTCCTCCATGGCGTCTTAAAGCCAGTGGCCAGGTTCTAGTTGGAGAGCACCAAGCAGACAAAACCAGAAGCTGGACATCCCTTAAGGTCCCGCCTCAGGGGTTACACGGTTTTACTTCGGCCACTTTCCAGCAGTCACAGCACGAAACAGGTCCAGCCCTCATTCTTCAGAGGGAAGGGCAATCGATTTTGCTGTTTTGTTTTGTTAATCCTCACCTGAGGATATTGTTTCCACTGATTTTTATTTTATATGTATAAATATATATATATTTTATTTTATATGTATTTATATATATAAATATATATTATATATATATATAAAATTGATTTCAGAGAGGAAGGGAGAGGGGGAGAGAGAGAGAGAGAGAAACATCAATGGTAAGAGAGAATCGTTGATTGGCTGCCTCCAGCAGGCCCCCCACTGGGGATTGAGCCTGCAACCCGGGCATGTGCCCTTGACTGGAATCAAACCCGAGATCCTTCAGTCCACAGGCTGATGCCCTATCCACTAAGCCAAACTGACCAGGGCTTACCATTGATTTTTAGACAGAGTGGAAGGGAGGAGGAGAGACACAGAGGGAGAAACATCAATGTGAGAGAGCCACATCAACGGGTTGCCTCCTACACTTGCCCCATCTGGAGCCGGGGTTCGAGCCTGCAACGGAGGTATGTGCCCTTGGCTGGAATTGAACCCGAGGCCCTTTAGTCCTCAGGCCAACGCTCTGACCACTGAGGAACTGGTCAGGGCCAATTTCACTTTTTGATGGAAGAAGTGGCAAAAGATTTAAAGCTCTCTCTAACTCACTACCTCTCTCGTTGGACTGCCGACCTGCCACAGGGCTTACATGAGAGCAGAACTTTATCGGGGAGACGCCCTGGGTCACCTTCCTTGCAAATCTTCAAAGCGGGGGAGAAAAACCTCCAGGCATCAGGGTTAGGCAGGCATTTCCCCTCCAGCTGGGAACTTCAGCTCTGGCAAAAGAGTCAAGTGACACAGAAGAGTTGGCCAGACGACCTTGGAGCCTGAGCTTCCTTGTCAGAGAAAAGCGGATCACAAAATTATTTACCTCTTACGGCTGCTGGGTAGAAGACATTCAGGCTCAACACTTAGCTGTCTAGGACTAACTGCAACTGACATGCGATGGTTAATAGCCTCGTCCTGCAGCTGCGGCACTGGCTCTAAGTCTAGTCCATTTAGAAAAATTCCGTGACCACCAAGAAAACGCTCTTCCCTTTCCATGACAACCTCCACCCCATGGTCGCCACTGGCAACAGTTCCTGCGGGGGGCCAGGCATTTTTGCTGAGACTTTCTGAGTAAACTCTTTTTTTGGCAAGGGCAGCTGGAGTCCACAGGCCTGCATCAGCAGACATAAAACCCTCTGTTACTGGGATCCTCAAGGTCTCTCAGCTTGGCCTCAGAGAGGCCCAGAGGGGAGCAAGCAGGATGCTGTTAACTTAACCTGAAGGCGCCTACTAAAGCTCAAAGCCATTAAAAGTTTTAAAAAAGCAAAGGACTCCAATGCAACCTCTTAAAAATAGCGTTTTTGTTTTGTAGGAACAGCTACAGAATTGTTCAGCCAACCACTTTTTATAGGAGAAAGAGGTTTGGGGCTGACCACACATTTAAGGGAAAATAACAGAAAAACAATTGCTGAAGACTCTTTATATTCTAAACAATGTTTTCACCTCTATTGTTAATTTAACAGCCACAGATTAGGGGCAGGAGTGGGCCTTAACCTCCTTTGCATTCAGAGCCTGCCTCTGATATTTCTAATTAATGTCTCCCCTCGGAT
This sequence comes from Corynorhinus townsendii, assembly GCA_026230045.1. Taxonomy (NCBI): domain Eukaryota; kingdom Metazoa; phylum Chordata; class Mammalia; order Chiroptera; family Vespertilionidae; genus Corynorhinus; species Corynorhinus townsendii. The sequence goes on along the minus strand of JAPDVU010000006.1, from coordinate 118,104,361 downwards.
ACTATAATCTTGACTTCGTGCTTAACTGTAGCTGGGCTGAGCGGTCCCACTGTCTAAGGCTGTCTGGATTAATTTGCTGTTACAATGTTTGTTTTCTCTTTTAAAAATTCTAATTAACAACAACAACAAAAATGGGTCAACAAGCTGGTAAATATTTAAACAAGTGTGGCGTTTACTTTGCAAAGTTGCATGGGAAAGGCTAGCAGCTTATGAGTCACAGACAGCGGACTCTCCCCCGGCCTTGGACTTGGGGCACTAATCAGTGACTCCGGCCTTTCGGAAATGCAGCTCCCCGCTCCTAAAAGTGGTGAGGAATTTCTGTTATTCGAGTGAAATGAATTTGCATTAATTTGTTTTATTAAACCTGAGAACCCCTTCCCAGTCTTAGGATATTCAGAACTCTGCTCCAAATGGCCACAGGGGGCTGCGAAACCAGCCCCAGCAGTCTCGGGTTTAGACGATCAGGAGGGCCTTTATGATGCAAAGAAAGAGGACGTTTTGTCTGTTTCTTCTGTTCTTTAAATGCACAAAGAGGACATTGGAGACTTTGCTCCATTGACAGTGATGCTGGAGCAGCCGGGACACCTGAAGCCTGCCAAATGTATTTTGGTGCTTTTTTAATTTATCTTTTGTTTTTAAACCATAAACCTGTTTATGCCACACTGTTTCTGAATTCTCTAATAGATTTCCATCTCTCAGAAGGAAATTTGAGCGTCTCGTTTGGCTGACCCGGCCCTCACCACCTTCGCGGCTCCCAAACATTCTCAGCGCCACGTGAAGGCTCCACGAATGCTGTGCAGCCCCATTCAGCTCACGGGCTCTGGCTGTTTTTTGTCTGGAACCACAGCCCCCAGATGTGCACAGCCCCCAGACGTGCACAGCCCCCAGACGTGCGCAGCCCCCATAACTTTGTCCCCGTGCTGCCTCATCCGAGGGGCTTCCCCGGGCCACAGGAACCTCTTACCACTCCCTGTGCCCCTCCAGCTTCATACTTATCACGCTTCTTACCTAGCGGGTCTTATGCATTTATTTGTATTTTTTTTTCTGTTCTGCCTCCCCTGACTAGGATGCCATGTAAAGTCAGAGACGGAAGGTTTTGTTTTTTTTAATTTTTAATATATATATTTATTGATTTCAGGGAGGAAGGGAAAGAGAGAGAGAGAAACATCAATGATGCAAGTGAATCATTGATCGGCTGTTGCCTGCACATCCCCTACTGGGAAATGAGCCCGAAACCCAGGCATGTGCCCTTGACTGGAATCGAACCTGGGACCCTTCAGTCCGCAGGCCAATGCTCTATCCACTGAGCAAACCAGCTAGGGCCAGAGACTGAGTTTTGTCCTTGGCTGCATCCCCAGTACATATAAAAACTGGCTGCTCTAGTGGACCTTTGAGGCGGTCCCCTTCCCTCAGGAAGTTAGGGCTCCAGCAAGCACAGATTGGAAACCAGAGACAGCACTTCCCTTTCACAGTGGGGTGGGGGTAGGGTGGGGAGGGGCAAAGAGCAAGGCCCCCCGGGGGGGAGGTCACCCTTAAGGAGTTAGGGTCCAGGGGAGTCCTCAGGTCCCTTCCTCCCATCTTAACTGCCAACCCACTTTTCTTCCCACCATCCCTGGCAGATCACTTATCTTCTGGGAGCATTTGGGGGGCTGTAAATATTTCAGTGGCTCCAGAGAGAGCCAGGAACAAGCAGAAAAATGGCCTGGAGAAATTAACCCACCTTCGAACAAGGACCAGGATGGACTTCGGGGACTGGTTCTCCTGGTGGCCAGGCCAGGGCACGACCTGCCAGCTGAGGAGAAGATCTCACAAAGGGAAAGGAACCAATGGGCCCCGACGGGCAGGTGCTGGCTGTCCTTGCCCCCTGACCTAGAGCCACCACTGTGAGGAGATGTTTCCCTGGTTTCCGGCCACCGACTTGAACTCGCTGTCTCCCTCTGGGCTCTGCCTCTCCCTTCCTTACAACAGCATCCTGGGAGAAGCTTCTCCCATCCTCGGTGATGGACGGTTTCTGCCAAGTGTCTTGTTACTTCCTGTAGCAAAGAGGCTATCTGGAAATACATTCCATTGGATATGAAGAAATGTATTTTCCTGATTTATTGTCGGGCTAGGCAGGGTTGTCTGCGAGGCGAGGAACCAGCGGGGATATCCACTTTGACTAATGATTAATGATTACATCTAAAGTGATGTTTTCCTCTCCACTGATGGGCGGGAAAATGGACTCCGCTCGCTAGGTCGGCACTATGGGTCACAGAGGCTGCTCTGCGCTCTCAGATTGTATTATCCATTACACACGGCACCTTCTCATTGGAAAACCTAATTTGTTGTTCTCTGAGACGAAAAGAAAAAAAGAGAGAGAGAAAACCTTGACATTTCACATGCAAGCCAAAGATTAGAATCACTGCCCAGGACGGTGCACGGAAGTACATTAGGAAGTTGTGTCCGTGAGCCAAGGACACTGGTCAGCTGGTGCCCTGGGAGATGTAGGAGGCAGTGACTCCTGATCTTTATTATGCAAATGTGCAGCCCCGTTGCCGGGACGTTTAACCTCATCAGAGGAAATGTCACTGATCATTTCAAGCTCCAAATGTAGCGCACACATTAGTTCTATTATGTTATTATTATTATTATTATTTGTGGGGCGTGTGTAATCCCTCACCCTCTGATGAAGCTGAGTCCCTAATTGCTCAGATCCCTCCGGGACTGAAAATCAACTCATCTTGATATGAAAACACAAACAAAAAAGCAAAACATAGTTTGTTCTTTCTCTTTAATGTTTGTGAATGGGGCGCATTCCAGGCATGCATGATGACGGTGTGAGCACCCCAGTGTCAGATCTCACCGTGCCCCCACCCCACCCCCCTCTACTTAATGACAGGGTGCCTTCTGTCTCCTCCAGAGGTCTAGAGGAGCTCAAAGAATGGAGTTGGGGCAGGAGGAGAGGTGGCCTGGGCATAGAAAATGGTAAGAAGGATTGGAAAGAGAGATGCCTGAGCTGAGAGAAGGGACGGAGGGGAAAGGGCCTTTCTTCACGCTCCTGGGGCACTGCTGTGATCAGGGGATCAGGGCCACGACGAAGCCTGAGCAGGCTGCTGGATCCAGGAGGTGGAGACAAAGAGAGCTTGGAACCCAGCAACAAAGAACAGGAAGCCAATGAGAAGGGGCCAAGGGGGAGGGGGGTGGGGGCAGAAGATTGGTGGCCCGGGGTGATAGAGATGTAGGCTGGGCACCTCTCAAATTGATCTGAATTGGCAATCCAACTCTCAGAAGACTCCCGATGGGAAACGAAGGAATAAAAGCAAAACCCAAAGCTGGAGTGAAATTCTGGGGGAAACAGAAAGCAAGCAGTGTACTTCCCCTCCTGCTCCCCGGCCTGGGCCTCCGGGAAAGGTCTGGAGGAGGGACATGGCTTCCCGCACCACTGGGAAGACCAGCAGCTTCTCTGAAGCCCCTCAGAGCCCCTCTCACGCTGCCCCAATCCTTCAGCTATGAACACGGATACCCGGCTCCCACCCCATCCAACCGCACTTCTTGGGAGTGGGGCCCACGTGCGCGGTTTTGAAAGCGGTCCGGGTGAGTCACGTGCTGCTCAAGCTGGGACCTCCGGCTTTAGATTCTGATGAAGATAAGCTCCATAAGGTAGTGAATCTTGTGTGTTTGTTTCCTCCTCTGTCCCCTAGCATCTAGCACCGTGCCTGGCTCACAGAAGAAACGGAATGTGGATTTACCTCCTGGAAGGAGAGGGGTGAATGGAGGCATTTCTCTAATAGATGCAGGTCTGCCTACACTGAGGGCGCCGATGGCCTCTGGGCAGCGCTTACCGCCCAGGCCCCCGGCCGCATAGTGGGGCCCAGCTGTGCCCCTCCCTGTTCCCGCACACCCCCACGTGCACCTGCTCCAGGTTCTCCGAGGACCAGCGGAGGTCACCGCCGGTGGAACCAGCGCTGGCAGCACGGAGCCCGCCACCGCAGAGCTTCCGGCAGGTGTCAGCTCCGCCCTGGGAAACGCCCCTGTGACTGACCTCCAGCCCTCTCTGGGCTGGTCAGCGCCAACCTGGAAGATGAGAGTGTGTCCTTCCATCAAGGACTAAAGGCCGAAAGAGGAACGGCTCAGACGGAAAGGGCTCAACAACACACATATGAAGCTGGAGACTTCACTGGAGCCCGGATTCCTTCAGATCGCTGACCTCAGCACTCATTGCCCGCCTGCCACAGGACACGACAGGACAGGATCTGTGTGGAGGTGGAAGGACAAAGGGGAGGAAGGCTGGGTCTCTGCCTCGAAGGAGTGTGCCGGCGCAGGCTGCTGATGTCCTCAGATGTCAAAGCTGGGCCCTAGGGCCAACGCTAAGCTACAGATGATCCCTCCAGCCCCTTCACCCCAGTCCTTCTCTCCCCTCTCTCCCCGGCATCAGAGGTCCTTTCTCGAAAGGAATCTGCCTTTGATGGAAGCCCCGTGTGTGCCTCAGACCACAGCACAGCTCCCCCAGCTCCTGGTCACTCTGTCACGGGTGCCTCTGTCCCCCTTCCCCGCAGTCCGGGGACTGGAAGGCAGGTTCAACGCCCCCCGTTCTGAGCAACCCATTTTCTCCGGATCCGGGTTGCTTAGTTGACTCCAGATCAGCAATCCTTTCACCCACTGAGCTGACCCCATTGTCCTCCTCTGGTCTCCTGGGAGAGCCGAGCGACAGCAGGACTTTCGGAGCTGAGGCCGGCCATCACACTGCGGTCCGCACGCAGCCCGCTGTGGGCTGTTATCTTTCCCCACCAGCAGCAGAGGAATAGTCAGGGGTCATTCTGGTGGCCTTTCCTTCCGTCCTGTTCTGCTCAGGGTCAGTGATGAGTTTTGCATACGTGGAGGGCGACCTTTTCCCACAGTCAGGAGGCCTGTCCCTTTGGCTGCTGGATGAGAGGGGCCTCTTGAAGGAAGACTGAGGAGGAGCCCTGGGTGTGGACTGAGATGTAACTCCACCGAGTTAGTTTGGTGGAGAAGCATCGCATCAGCATCGCTTCCGGGCGAGAGAGTCTGAAGTCTACCGCAGACTCGTGTGCCGCGGCCCAGAGCCCATGAAGCAACACGCGTGACTGCAGGTGTAACCAGTGTGCGGGCTGGTCCCTCTACGGAGGTGCCGAGGAGCAGGTGGAGCAGCGCACTGTTCACCCACCCGAGACAGTGCAGTGTGCCGGGTCCCTGCCACCAAGGCGTGTGCCCGGGGCAGGCTGCTGAGGTCCTCTGACTTCAAAGCTGGGCCCGAGGGCCAACGCTAAGCTTAAGATGATCCTCCTTCCAACCCTTTCACCCCAGTGCATCTCTCCCCTCTCTCCCCGGCATCAGAGGGCCTTTCTCAAAAGGAATCTGCCTTTGATGGAAGCCTTCAGGTGAGACCTTTGAGCTGACAGAGATGCTGAGATTTCCTTGTTTATTCCCATTGCCACCAAGTAACATGGCACAGGAAAAGAAAAAACAATATTTAGGAGTATATTTCCCTTGATTCAAACCTGGGCAGTGCTACCAATGAACTCTGCAAGTTTTGGCAAGTGCTTTCCCAGCACTTAAGCTCCGTTTTCACAACTGTGAAGTGGGGACAACATGACTTACTTGGCAGATTTGCTGTGAGCAGTAGATCTTAGGGCTCAGCTGTTTGAAATCTTAGGAAATTATTATTTTGCCTTTGGGCACCGAGCTTTTTGGAGGTGCAGGCTGCATGTCCTTTATCTTTGCATTCTCAGCCCCTCACACAGCAAATATCAGGCACAAAATAGGTGCTTATGTGCAACCGTGGAGAGATCTTCTCCCACACGGCACCTAGGCAGACATCCCCTCGTTATGATTCATTACACTCTGTTAGTTTTCCTTTGTAGTCTCGACATTGTACGCTTGCTTGTATATCACCTATCTCCACGCTAGAATTCAATTTCCATGAGATCAGATCCTTGTCTGCCCTGGTGGTCAGTGTAGAACAGTGCCTGATGCCGCGTGTGTGCTCTTGTTGACTGGAGAAATAAGTGGATGGCAGCTGTTTCATTACTACTAGTGTAGCAATGATTTGGAATCTAACCAGCATCCAGATAAAATGTCATCAATTTTTCTTAAAAACTTGCCAGAAAGTGTGAGAACGGTCTGAAGCCCTTTGACTTTCCTCGTCACAGAATTCTCTGCCCAGGAGCCTGTACTCAGAGCCAGTGATTTCCTCTGGCCTCCGCCAGGAGGCCCTTCGTGCTAACTGAGCAGAGTGAATGCGGTTTTATGACGTGGACAAGGGCGGCCTTGGAGCCTGAACTGGGGTCCTCTCGGGGGGAGTGCGGTGGGGCCACACCCTCCCCGGCTCTGCACCACCGAAAGGCTCCAGACGGCCCAGGCTCTGCGCCAAGCTGCCTGGTTCCAGTGGGAAAGCTGACCTTGGCCAGGGAGAACCAGGAAGAGGCACAAATGAGTCATTGTCCCACATCCTCCAAGGTAAAATCCCAGCAGTGTGTGTGGCCTTTGGGGCTGGACACTGTTGCAGCCTTGGCTCCCTCTGCAGCCAAAATAAAAGCACTGGGCCAGCAACACGCGCTCAGCCTAGGAATACAATCAACGAGTCTCTTCCACCGTCCCATCCCGCACAGGTCCCTGCATTTAGTGTTCAAATACCGCACATAGAACATTATGATTTCCAGTTCCAAAAGTAGAGCGAGATTTCCTTTGAAAGCCTTAAGGCAGGCTTCATCTCCAACAAAGGCAACGTGACCTTTTATGGACTTGTGGAAAGAAATACGATATGTTTTCGGGTCACGTGTGAAGGAGGTCTCCCTCGATTGTGTTTTATTTTTATTCACAAGTGTGGGATCCAAGTCACTTGTGAGACGTGTTACTTCCTTCGGATTTCCACTAGAGGGCACTCTTGGAAAATATTTATAAACCTATATTTTATTGCTCTGTCTAGGAAATGCCGCTTTTAAAAGGGACAGGGGAAAGAAAAAAACACACCCCCAAAACCCGGCCGGTCCAAATTTCAGGGCAAGCCCTTTGCCTTAGCTTGGAACTATTCCGAATTCCTCCAGAAGCACAGCTCGAGAGGAAGCCGAGAGCACACAGGCAGCTGCTTCCCTCTTCCCTGCCCTTTTGTCCACATGGGATGCAGCTGGCCAAGCTGTGAGGCTGGCCCACTGGCAAAAGCCCAAATCCCTTCTGCTCCCCAGGGAGCCAGCCCTGGGCCCCCAGGATCACCACCTTGGAACAGGGCTAGGAGATGCCGAATTTGGGGGCCTCGGGTTTGAGTCCAGCCTTTGCTGAAATCCCCTCCAAGGAGTCTCGTCTTCTGCCCTTTCCTCCCAAGCCAGCAGTGTCCGGAAATCCTCAGAAGAGTGCCAGGAAGGGTCAGGGGGGCAGCTGGGGCGGCAAACAATTAAAAATAGGGCTTCCGGGCAGGCTGCCATGGAGATCTCGCTCGATATGTAAATAAGTGTAAATAAGACCCGGTCTCGCTGCTGGAAGGATGCCCTGAGCATTTTGTGTAGCCAGGGCTGTCCAGGGCAGCGAGCAGCCTCACAGCCCAATTTAGAAAAACAAATTTTTTTCCACCCAAAAAGAAAATGGTTCTATTGAGTTCCACTGGTGGTGGTGGTGGTGGTGGTGTGTGTGACAGAGGTATTCTATAACTTGGATTTCTTATTCAATGAATAGAAGACTGTTAAGAGATAAATCAGAAGAACTGTCTTTTCACCAATAAATCCTTACACCCAAGGCATATGTGACACACAGCACTCGACTCTCCATCCCTGAGGTTTGCATCACCCTGTAGGATTGACATCATTCACTCTTCTGACCTCATTTCATCCTGGAAGCAGCTGGATGAGGTCATCCTCGCCCCGTTTCAGAGGAGGCATCCCCAAGCAGTGGCAGGGCCACGGGAGAAGGTCACTTTCTTCCATAATGTTTCTTTTTTTTAAATACATTTTTATTGATTTCAGAGAGGAAGAGAGAGGGAGAGATAGAAACATCAATGATGAGAGAGAATCATCTATTGGCTGCCTCCGGCACACCCCCCACCGGGGATTGAGCCCACAACCCCCGCATGTGCCCTGACCTGGAATAGAACCATGACCTCCTTGTTCATAGGTCAATGCCCAACCACCGAGCCACGCCGGCCGGGCTCTTCCATAATGCTTTATTGAGCATCTGCCGTGTACCAGGCTCGGCACAAACAGCCTCTCTATACGTCCAGGCAAGCAAGCCCTTTGTCATCACTTGGACACACCCGCATTCTTCCCTCAGCACAGCGGAGAGGAAGCCCAGGACAAGCAGGCAGCTGCTCCCTTTTGCCTACACGCTGCTCGGGCTGGGCCAGCAGGGGGCGCTCTTTCCCCGGGCGTCCCATTTTCTGGAGGTCAGGGCAAGTCCAGGGATGGGACCACAGCTGGCTTCCTTCAGGTTCAGCCTGACAGGCAAGCATCCGTCCCGCCTTCCTTGGGGGCCATTCCCCTCTGCTGACCTTGACTCTTCCCCCTTATGGGCAGCAGGGCAGTCCTCAGATGGCGTCTCTCTGCCCAGGGGCGTGCACTGCAGGCCTCTTGTTCTCTATTTCCTCCATGTGGGGGGACCTAGAGACTGCATTTGAAAGAAGCCCTGGGGACTCTGGGAGAAGCAAGGCGACCCTAGGGACTCCTGAAGGGGCCCCCTGTGGCTGAGACCCAGGGCAGCAGAGGATGTCGGGGAGGCAGGCAGCCCGGGGCTCAGGGCACGCGGCAGCTCTGCCTTTTCACTCGGCTCTGTTCTCAACCTTTCTGGGAGCATGTATGACTTTATAACTAGACACACAGGTGGACATGTGCGTGCGTGCACAGGGACACGGCTTTAAACCCTGCTCCCGTGCGTGCAGTGTGCCAGGGGGAGGGACACAGCACGCTGTCACCGGGACTCTGCACATGGCAACCCCCTGCCCCCACCCACCGCCCATCCAGATGCAGCGGGGATTCTGCATGAAACTGCTGGGACATCGGAACAGTAGCAGATAGGATCCCGGTTGTCTCTGTGTAACAACCCAGTGTGCCTCACAGAGTGGGAGCGGGAAGAAACATGCAAAGTGGGAACTGGGGGCTCCTTTCAGCTTAGGGAACTCTGCGGAGGCGGGAGAGGACTGGGGAAGTAAGAAGGCAGGAGCAAAGGCTCTGGCTCCATGCAGAAGGTCCTGAGCACTGGGCCTCTCCCCAGTTCAACCAAAGGCGGAGTGAGACCCCGCTCCAGACTGTGCAGGGCTGGAGGGACCCAGAGAAGGGAGGAGGAGGCAGGCTTCCCAGGGACAGACATGTGGAGGTGGGCTCTCTGCTGCTTTGCCCCTGGCCTGGCTTAGCAGGTCCCTCCACACACCGTGGCCAGGTGAACTTTGGAGTCGTGGGATTCCTCTCTGACACTCTAACCTCTGAGCAGTGGTTCTCAACCTTCCTAATGTTGCGACCCTTTAATACAGTTCCTCATGTTTGGTGACCCCCAACCGTAAAATTATTTTCGTTGCTACTTCAGAACTGTAATGTTGCTACTGTTATGAATGGTAATGTAAATATCTGTGTTTTCTGATGGTCTTAGGCTCTACCCACAGGTTGAGAACCGCTAGCAGAGTCGCCTAAAACCATCAGAAAACACAGATATTTACATTATGATTCATAACAGTAGCAACATTACAGTTGTGAAGTAGCAACGAAAATAATTTTATGGTTGGGGGTCACCACAACATGAGGAACTGTATTAAAGGGTGGCGGCATTAGGAAGGCTGAGAACCACTGCTCTAGAGTCTAGAAGGCCGGCCAAGCCGTTGTGATTTGGCTGGATTCCATCAACAGAAGGGCCAACTGCTGCCCCACACTGACCTAGGGAATCCCAGACAGCACACTCGCTGAGGAAGGAGCCACACCAATCAGTGGGCCCAATCTGTCCAGAGCCATTGAGTCTTGGGAGGACTGGGTGCTTCTTGAATGACGCAGGAAGGCGGGGGAGGGGGGAGGAGGGAGGGGGATGGGACTCTACAGCCAGCCCAGGGGGAGTTGCAGAGGGCGCCTTTGAGGATGAAGCTCTCCGCAGCAGGAGCACAGTGCTGTCAGGTTTCGCCGCCCTCTGCCTTTGCCAGACCCTCCAGGTGGGTGGGTGAGGAAGACCCAGCTGTGGATGTTTGGTAGACACTCCTGAAGGTTTGGGAGGCCTGTCTGCACAGGAAGGGGGAAAGGGGTCTTTCTAAGTGTGGACTACCTTTAGACAGGTGGCTTAGATGGTTCTAAGAGGGCAGAAGTGAGATACAAATACAATACTCTAGAGGGAATTGTCCCCCAGTGCCCGTCACCCAGAGAGCTTCGTGCAACAGCTGTGCCCTGCCTGCCCCACCCAGAAGCCCCCCACCTTCACAGTAGCCTCACCATGCCCTGCCCGGCCCAACTCTGCCAAGGAAAAAAAACTTAGATATTTCTCTATTGTGATCTTGGCCACTCTTTTTTGATGCTGCAGAAACAGATATTTTCCCTTTCAGTTGTTCCATTATTTCAAACTACTTGTTAAACAATGTCTTCAAAGAAAAACCAAGCCACCAGATTAATAAAGTGCCGCTGAACGGGTGCGACGAGGGAGCTGTCAGACCCCACACAGAGAACGCTGACATGCAGGCTCGCCTGACCTCGGGGACCCGGGCAACTGTCGCATGACTTCTACTCTGTCTCCACGGAGTCGAGAGCTGCTTAGTGCCAAGTGCGATGTGGACACTTGCCTGCTGGACGGAGACAGGAATTTATTTTCCATCTCTCAGGCAGCCTGACACAGAGCCTGTAATGATTTTCTGTCAGGCCAGGCCTTGCTGGATTTGAACCTGTGACCCAGAGGTAAAAGGCCCCAATGTAAGGCTCTCTTTACAATAACTGGCCTGCCCGGGTCTCGCTGCGCCTGGCCCAGCCTTCTGTCTTGGATCTGCCCATGTGTTCGCCTCAGCCAGTTGAGTTTTGGTTGGATCCTAACATAGCATTTGGGACTGAGAGGTTAATGTTCCAGAATTTGTGTCCAGGGGAAATGGGAAATGGAAGGCAAATGACGGGCATAGAGGCAGGGGCCTGTTTGACTAGCCTGGGTCCAAAAGGCACATACTCCTCCAGGCTGGGTGCCTGGCCCTGACCTCAGGACCTTTGCACATGCATTTCAGCCAAAGAGATGGCTCCCAAAGGGGAGACCACACAAGGATGTGCATCTGGAGGGGGACTGAGGTCTGGATGCTTTGGGTCTCAATTACTCTGGGGTCAAAATTGTTGTCATTTTTTATAATAAGACTTCTCAGAACTTCTTTTTAAAAAAATATATTTTATTGATTTTTACAGAGAGGAAAGGAGAGGGATAGAGAGTTAGATGAGAGAGAAACATCAATTCAGCTGCCTCCTGCATACTCCCTACTGGGGATGTGCCCACAACCAAGGTACATGCCCTTGACCGGAATCAAACCTGGGCCCCTTCAGTCCACAGGCCAACGCTCTATCCACTGAGCCAAACGGTTAGGGCTGTTGTCATTATTTTTACTGATGGTTTTCATTTTAAAAAAATCATTTTAGGAGCATTCATAGATAATATGATGATTCTTATCCCCTGAATAACTGAGAGTCACATGCTACTTTCTAAAAATGGTGTTTCATAATCTGAAGACATCTGTCCTCCAAAACCAGTGAAGTAACCTGACAGGCCTTAAGGGTTAACCCATTGTTCCATAAACATTTACTGAGGTTCCTACTATCAGGCAAGCATCCTGTCAGTTATCAGGGTTACAGAGATAAGCAAAGCAGGTTCCCATGGAAGAAATTGATCATTGGGAGGGTGGGGGGAGACGATAATTTTCTACAACCTGATGAGTGATGAATTAGCAAGTGAAGATGTTCTTTATACAACTGAAAACCGAAGACTGTGTCTCATAAGCAGGGGAATGTGTGTGTGTGTGTGTGTGTGTGGCGGGGGGGGGGGGGGGGTGTGACGCTGAGAATCCAGTCAGTAGTGCAGAGGGGGAGGGAAGCCCAGGTGCTGGCCCAGTCAGTCATCCAGGTGGAAATCCAGACTTTGTCACTTATAAGTTCTGGCACCTGGAACTTGGTCTCTTGGCGCCTCCATTTTCTCATCTGTGAAATGGGAGCAATTATACCAATGCCCAAAATTGTCACAGAATTAAACAGGAAAATTCATGGAAAGCATTAAGCAGAGTGCCCAGCACATGGCAGGTGACTGATAACTGTCAGCAAAGGGCTTCCGGGATGGAAGAAGGGCAATCCTGGAGGGAAAAGAACACTAACAAAGGCCTTTTAAGGAAGCAGCAGTGGGATGGAGAAGAAGGCAGGAATTAAGTTTTGCAGACAGAATAAAGAGAACTTGCTAACTGAAGATCAAAAGTGAGCTGTGAAGGCTGAGGGGGAGGATGCTAGGTCTGGTTGCTATGCCAACATAGGAAGCAGGTTGGGGAGGTTGCTATGCCAAAAGAGGAAACTGGTTTGGGGAGGGTGAATGTAGGGGACTGTTCCTCTAGGGCATGTGGGGTTAGAGGGGCCTTGGGGATATTCAGGTGCGAATGTCCAAATGAAATTGGAAATGTGAGCTCAGGGCCACAGATCTGGGCGTCCTTGCTGGTTTACAGAAGGTGACTAACGCTGTGGGCGTGGCTCAAAAGTTCCCACCAGTGGTGGGAAGACTTGAAGACCAGAATTCCTAGAAATGTTAAAGGGATGATGGAGGGGGGTGGGAGGACTTAAAGGGAACAGACAGCCACTTGGGGGCCATGGGGCACTCGATGAAGTGTAAAGGGGACATTTCAGCCTGGACATAGTCAGAGCTCAAGGACCGGCCCTCAGAGAGGGAGGGCCAGGACCGCAGAGGGTCTGCTCTAGAGCCAGGCGCACAGTCAGAACTCATCCCAGCCAGGCGTCCGTAAAGCAGAATCCACATGCGCAGCTCTGTCCGTCAGCTGCTTCATCGCAGTTCTCAGCCCGACTCCAGCTTGGAGGGGAGCGGGCACAGTGTCTGCGCGGAGTTCTTTGGAGAAGGCGGGAAAAGGCAAGGCCCAGGCAGCCTCGGTGGGCTGGGAGCGCCTTCCCACGCGGGCTGGAAGCCGGGATTGAGGCAACCATCTTAATATTCAAAATCAGTGTCTTCATGAAATGACCAGGTAGAGACTGGTGCCCTGGTCACGTCCTGACTTATTAGTGGCATGTAACGGACTTCGTCATAGGTCTTTTGCATGAGAAAGCGTGCAGCACAGAGCCCGAGGCCGGGCTTACGCGGCCCCCATCCGCGCTGAGCAGTAATAGCAGCCGCCGCGTACTGCGTTATTGCCGGTGCCAGGCACTGCGACAAACTGTTTGCAGGGACTCTCTCATTCGACCCCAATAACAAACCTTGGCTTCCTGGATGGAAGAAAGGCAATCCTGGAGGGAAAAGGGACACTAACAAATTGCTACTCAATTCTCAATTTGGCTTCGTGAGCAGAGCAGCCAACTGTACACACGCTATCTTGCGCTGTCTTCCTTGCACGCGGGATCTCAGGGCGGAGCTGGAGGACTGCTAGGGGGCAGGGGGCACTGTCAGAATGGCCCGCCCAGGAGGTGGTAATAGCAGGGGGTCCCGGGGCAGGAAGGCCTGGTGGAAAATACAGCTGAGTTCTAGCCACGCTGGCAAAGCTCGCCTAGGACTCCGAGGGCCACGCGTGGACCCAGAACCCAGGACTTCAGCGTGAGCACGGACTTGAGCACAGACAGGCGCGGCTGCAGGACTTCACGTCTGGAAGAGGCAGGAACAGGGCTGGGCCAGGACCCATGTCCTCCGTGTGCTGCCTTCCCTTCTGTGGGCTCTGAGCAGGGCCTGATGTGTGCAGGAACCTGGGCCTTCCTTCCGACCGTCTGGAATTTCTGAGGGGTGTGTGTTGGGGGGCTTTGATTCACTCCACATAAGGGGAGAACAACATCCTTTATCAACCTTGGTGGCAGATTTCAGTTTAGAATCAGGCTAGTTTCCAGAAGTTTAGGGTTGTGGAGGAGTCTGCTTAGTGGTTAGTCGTGTGGGCTCCGGAGCCAGGAAAATCTGAGTTGAAATCCCTGCCCACCTAGGAGCTGTGAGGCCTGCAACCACTGTTTGCCTCTCTGGCCTCGGCTTCCTTACCTACACAGCGGGGACGGCAATAGTACATCTCCTCCTAGGGTTGCTGCAAGAGTCAAATGCAAAGTCTGGGTGAAGAACCTAGTATGGCCCGTGGTGCAGAGGCATGCTGGGCTTGGCCTTCTCATCCCGGGAGAGCTGTCCCCAGCATCCCTGCTGACACCAACGTGAGGAACAGCATGCTGGTAGCTTGGCATCACCAGGGTGGGCGTGTGTACCCCACAGAGCACTGACTATCACTGCTAGTGTTGCAATCTCCCAGTCCATCTGCGCACATCTCAATTGATATCTGGATGTAATGGTTTAAGAGCGAATCCCATGCTCCTCCAAGATTTCCAAGAGCATCCATTCTTCTCATCGTCTCCTGTAAAAATGCCCGCGTATGATCTGGTGTCTTTATTACTGGAATGTTTTATTTTATCTCCTCTATATCACCTTTTGGTGGATGTTGAACCTTTTATTTTATTTCCCCCCAGATAAACAGAAAGCTTTGGCGTAAAGCAGATTGACTAAAGGCTTTTTTGGGGGGCGCGGTTTAGCACTGCAGGAAGAGCCATTCTGGAAAACAGTATGGGGGATCCTCATGAAATTAAAAATAGAACGCCCATAACCCAGCAATCTCGCTTTGGGTGTATAGCCAAGGTAAACAAAATAACTAACTCAAAGGGAGTCTATAATAAGAGCTCTCACAATTTTGAAGGTGAGGACCTAGCTATTAAGATCATAATTTGGAAAATCAATACACATTTTTGTGGCTGCTACTCCGAGCCAGGCACTGCATTAGGCACAGAAGGAAAACAGAGACAAAGACTGTGTTGGAGGAGACAGAAACCTCAAGTAACAATCATACGATGCAAAGGTTTGAGAAGACGGGAGGCATCTTCCAAGGGCACATCACGGGGAGCCAGCTTTGCCCTGTGGGAAGCAGGAAAGCCAGGTGGGGCAGGTGACACTTGTCGGCCCTACAGGGAGAAGAGACTGCTAACCAAGCACAGCAAATCAAGAATAGAGGCATGGATTCAAACAAAGTAACTTGCTCATAAGGAAACACTGGGTTTGGAAAAGGCATTCTAGGGGTTCATCTTTTCTATCTCTCAAAAGAATAACAAGGGTAACAAGCATTCAGATCAGCTAAAATCTATCACTTCTCTTGGGTATGTTTCTCTTTTGGTCCTCAACTCTGATGCAGAGAACACATATTGTATTTCTGATACAAAAGCCAGAGCTGTTTCTGACTTTAAACTTATGGCCTGGAGAAAGTACTGAGAAGGATACCTGGGAAGATGGTGGAGCTTGTGTCTATTTCACCACAAATGATACAATAGAGTTTGGGTGACTCAAGAGAAATCTGCAGGTTCTCAGAAGGCATTGGGAGTGCATCTGAAATCAGGCTAACAATAAGACACAGGTTCTCTTGTGATTTCTGAAACTTCTCTTTGTTTAATCATAGAATCCTTTTCATCTTCCATTCATCATAAATAATCCACTTCATTACTTTACCAATCCTTTTGAAAAAATTTGGTATTTAGCATAAACAAACACTGAATTAGCCAGAGGTGTGTTAATTTAAACAGAATAGGAAAGAATTTGAAAAAAAAAAAAAAACACAAAAATTTTAAAACTTAGAACATAAGAATAGATAAACATTATCACCCACTAAAAAAAATCAAATTTCATAACAGCCATTAAAAAACATCCAGGTGGAAAAATGGGTAAACATAAATATAATCTAATTATTTCTTTCATAAATACACTTAGACAAAACAAATGCATAGAACAGATAGCATGACAGTACATAAACATAATAAAGTATTTTCAGACATGAATAATTAAATCCCAATAAACATGAATTAAAAATAAATTTTAATTGTTTTTTTTTCTTTATGGAAAAATATGCCACAGCATTTGTGTAAAAAAAAATAGGCATAAACGTATCACTAAAGCCACCAAAATTCACCATGTAGATTATTAAAAAAAAAAAAGACTTTTTTTTTAAAGCAAAAGATGTTATAGTATTTTCAGTTGAATTTTATCCCATAATCATACACCTATTACAGGTGTTTGACAAGAGAGGTAGATAAGTTGGGGGAAAACAGTACTCTAATGCTAGCTTTTATTGTAACTCAATTTCATTTACTCTGAACTTTAAAGAAGTTTATAGGAACAGAACACAACAGCCTTTCTGAGCTCCATTATTTGTAAGCATCCAAAGTATCAAGCAAAAGTCTTGACAAATAGCCCATTTAGCATAGTTTTATGCAAGGTCTGGCACTAGCTTTAAAATTGACACCGAGGATAACTGTTCTGAAATTTGTGAAATTCAGTGATGTGGAAATGAGTCAGAAGAAGCACACAGGAGATGAGACCTGGTAGTAACAAGAATACAAAGTTACACTATGGATAAACTTGATAGGTTTCTAAGGAATTATTTTCTTTTGTTGACAAAACAAGAAGACAGCTGCCAAGGACAGTGTGGCCCGGTGTGACCCCAGGTGCCGATCTTGTCTGTCAAATCGAGAAAGACACATGGAGAGGCTGTCACAGAGGATGTGCAGGAAGCAGAGAGAGTCCCCTGATTTTACATATTGCTTTATTCTCTCTTTGGGTCCAGTGAATGCTCTCCAGCCATCGCAGAGGCAAATATTCGATACTGTTTTGAAAGCTGAAGCTACTTGGGAACGAATTTTACTTAATAGTTTGGCCAATAAGTGGTTTTGCATTTTCTGTGCCCACTTTTCTTTCCATTTGGCTAGAAAGAATGTGTATCTGTAACATCTGTTTGCATCTATGACCTTCATATTTCCATTTATTCATAACAGCAATCTGATTTAAATTTTTTTTAATGTCGCAATCCTTTGTCAAGTCTGCCAAGGAAAATTTCATTCATAACTTGTCTCAAATGCCGTAAGTATGCTGAATGCAAGGATGTAACAGGCTGCTTCTGGCTAAAAGGGGTGATTTGTGCTCAGCACATCTATGTAACAGGAAAAAGTTTTTCTCAGTCGTGGAATGTGAATATAGTCCATCATTAATTGCTGCTGCTCTCAAACTGATAACAGTTTCATGTCTCACATTTGGCTGTTATGAGTTTGCGAGTGTGTTGGAAAATAGAAAAGAAATTAAATTGGAAGAAAAATGAAAAATCTATGATTTTGAAAATCCTGAAAACCATATCTTGTAGTTTTCCTCAAAACATCACTTAATTGACTCATAACTCAACCATCAGGTCTTTTCTTTGAAGCAGCTTATAGTAAATTTAAGACACATAATATCACAATTTCTGATCATGGCACAGAGGAATTTCTGTGTGGAAACTATTTGAAGGAATGTCTAAAAAAATGATGTCAAGGAATGCAGATAAGTTATGCTTTTCAGTCTATGACTCCTGCGGAGTTGATAAGAGGCATGTCACAGTTGTAGAAAAAATCACATAGTAAATCAAAGTACTTGTGATAAAGACTTTGGAAGTTCTCCCCATCTTCGGAAGGGCATTTCTCTGATGGTACGACCTCCTTTCGAACAGTACAGTAACCATGACAGAGTTGTGTGCACAAAGCTGGGGCTTTGTCACTTATGATAAACAACTCCAAAATACTGCACCATCCCTGGCAGTAACCAACAAAGTCAGTTTTGGAAATAACGCTCTTGTCAAATACATTTTTAAGGCACTTCAACAGTTATATCATTTTCTGTGTGTAAAAAAATAAAATATGCATCGAAGCAAAATTCACAAGTACGCGTCTCAGGACTGTGCACAACCCTGTACATATGTACATCGCCGCAGACCGGGCACCGCCTGTGCTATACGATTGGCCTCGTCAACTTCACTCCCTGCAAGAGAGGAGAAGAAAGATGCAGGTCAGAGTTGGACAGCATCCATGAGCCGAGTGGAAGTGTCAATAAACACCAGATCATCGATGCTACGAGAAGGAAGAGGCCCACCCAGAGAGCACTAGGTAACCACTGACCCAAACCTCTGTGACACAGACATCGCCCACCCACCTCTCTGGCCTGCGGGCTGTCACCTCCCCAGCCTGGCCTGGCCACACACACAGTCCCCTGTGCACTGGGGCTGGCCGCAGGTCTCAATAGGTCTTGTCGGCAGGGCCGTCGGGGATACCCTTGTGATGGGTGCTCTGTGTTTGTTTTTGTGCTCAAATGGGAGGGCTGACACCCTAAGCCTCTGGCTTATTCTAAGTTAGACGTGGCCCCAGTGTGGGAAGTGGAACAGCGCTGTCCAATGTCGTCTCCACCTTGGAAATGCTTCCTATCTGCAGAACAAATGCCAGGGCTTTGGAACATTTAGAAAATTGCACTCTGATTAGTTTGCTATTTGCTATGGCTGTATATTATTATTAGGGTATCAGGGTTTTCAGATAATTTTCTTCATTCTTTGTCAAAATATGTATGTAGAAATGCTGGTCCATAAGGCACACATACATTGATAAATGTAAGCATAAGTCTAACTGAAAGTTTTCAAAATAGGTAAACAGTAAAGAATAAGGTACTAACATGCTCCTCTACCAACCCTGAGTGGGAGGACCAGGCCTGGAGTCGTGCCCAGTGCAGAGTGGCATTCACTAGCACTTTGTTAAGTAACTACATGAGTGATGGTGTTGGGTGCGTTAATCTTTCCAGGTAGGAGCCTGGGACCTAGGGTGCATCTTCGAAAAGCAGTGTGTACTTCTGTCTGGAATGTCCTCATGGTGCAGGGGAAAGGTTTTGGGAGCCAAAGAGACCAGAGTTCAAGTCCTAACTCTAACACTGACCAAAGCACCCACACGGCCTGGGGCAAGTTGCTCACTCTCTGAGCCCATTTCCCAACCTGTACAGCGGGGGTAGCGGAGCTGCTGCAAACAGTGTTGCAGACACTAATGGACAACGGTGACAGGAACGACAACCACAGCAGCTAGCTTTTGTCAGACACCTGCCACATGCTCTCCCCAACTCTGAGGAGATATCAGCATCAGTCCTTGAGTGGCAGACACTGAGGGGCAGAGGAGTGATGTGGCCCAGGTCACGAGGGAGCAGGGGCAGAGCCGGCTGCTGCTGGCTCACGGGCCACATGTGCTTTGAGTGTGTTTACTGAACATTCACCCCATCCCACCATGCCCTTCGTATGAGCAAATGGAAAAGAGCTTTGCAAGCTGCATTTTAAGCATAATTGTACTTTTATAACCATACAAAACATTTAACCTTAATCCTCCTGCTCACACTGAAGTGGATCCATGCATCATTATTGAAATTTAGTTAAGGAAATATGTCTACTGAGAATGAGAACATGCAGTGTGTGAACTGCTAACACTCAGAAATAGCATTTCAATCTGATTCGGATCCAAAAAAGACCTTTCCTGAGTCCTACCTTCTGCCGTGACACCATCCACGACTTTATCGTGGGCACCAGCACGCTCCCCAGGAGGATCTGCACTGGGTGGTAGATGAGCAGAGGGACGGAGATTAAGGAGAGGTGCTCGTGGCCTGCGAACACGATCTTCAGCATTGGGATTCCTGATGGACAAAGGGAGGAAATCGAGAGGCACATTCAGTCTGTCATCAATTAAGGACATTCTCCATTAACATTGGAACTTGGACTAGGTCATTGCTGCATTCCCCGGGGGTGTTCACAGGACTGGAAAGGGAAGGTCTCAAATGAGTCACCAAGTCGGTTCATCTTCTTTTCACTACATAAGCAAGCTCTGAGCTCCATCTGGAACCAATGAAAGCTCAAAAGGTGCTCAGTATTTGAGGGCACCAATAACTCTTGCTGCGTGAGCAGCCTGTCTAACAAGGGGAGGGGAGGAGATAGCGTGGAATAGAGTTCCTTCAGGAAGGCTGAAAAATCCCAGAGAGGCCAAAGTTCAAAAGGGATCCTTTCTTGCTTAGTCGTGAAATAGGGAGACCTTCCTGGCACCATTTCAAAGCCCCAAAGGTCACTTTTGAAAGCTGGAAGGCTATGGTCAGATAACGTATGGTACACACTGCTGTAAGTAGGAGGGTACTTTAGCCAAACGAACATTAAGAAAAAGACTTTGCATGTTCTCATTCGGCCAAGGGTCTCAAGGCGTGTGATACGACATTGCATATGGCAGGCGAACTCTAAGACTAGCGCTGACTGTTTAAACCCACATCGAAAGTTTTAATGGAATTCAGGTACATGAACACTACTTCCTGAGTCTACACTCTATTACACCAAGGGCACGGTGTGCATATTTGTAAGCAGCTGACTATAGTGTGTATCTATGAAGCTTCCATAACACAGTCCAGATACTGGCAGTTGAACTGTTACTACCAATGGTTTTAATACAGCCCAGTTGTCAGGACGGGTGTGTATGTGTGTCAGCTCTGTCACCTGAATCGCTGTAATAGCTTAGCCTTCTCCTCGTTTCTTTCGAATAGCTTCTGAGAAGGACCCCAGCTCCCAAGAACTCACAGTGATGGCACAGAAACCACCTTTTATTATAACCCAGTGAGGGAAAGCTCTGCGTTTTCAATTACTTGTGCTTCTGGTGAATTTCAAACCTTTACTACACATGCATTCTCACGCTGCTTTCTTTCTCCTGGCCTCACATGCCATTGCCATAAACGGAAAACACTCCACTCTTCCCAACAACGTCCCTCAGAGCTGCAAAAGTACAGGTTGAGGTTTTTGCACAGTTTCTGTCTTCTTGCTGATATAAAAGTCAAAGGTTTCCCTTAAAAACAATATGCTCAATCCGTTCACAATTGAAAAGCCACATCTGACATTGGAAAGTTGTTCCGATGAGAAAAGGAGATGTGAACACACCCAGCCTGTTTCCAGGAAAGATGACTTGGTCCAAAGGGATGATGCTGAGAAGCTGGGAATGGGGGTGAAGGAAAGGTGGGGCTCCAGGGAGTGCATGAAATATGGGAAGGTGACCAGAGCAGGGGTCTCTGACCCCAAATTCGAGGACCGTGGCTGCTGGGCTACAACACCTGAGGTGTCCTTTCTTGGCTAAGCCTCGGGCTCAGAGTCACTGGGCACGGAAGGGAAGCCAGGGAGACAGTCAGGCGGCGGCTGCTACCGTAAGTCAACAAGAAACTGACTGCAAGACATACAAGGTGTCCTAGTGTCCGAGACATCGGAAATCCACTGGATGTGACGGATTAGGTAGAGAGACAGCAATGCTAAGGGTAAAAACGGTTCGTGTGTACTGAGAGCTTACTAGATGCCATGCGTATCCGTCTCACGCTTTCCCACGTTAACTGAACTAGGCCTGGCAAAAACCCGGAGGCTGATGAAACTACCCTGTGCACGGTTTTCCTAGTGAGGAAACGGATACTTTCCCCATGGTGACGCCGGAACTGCAACGCAGGCACCTTGGGTTTCCAGTTCTGCATGTCAGGGGAGATGCCGAGGTCTTCAGTTCAAGACACCATGGGGACTGCAACTCCTCGAAGCAGAACAGGCCTGGTGTGCAGAAAGCTTTCCAGGCAGAAGTCCTTGTGGGCTCATTCTCCTTGGAGGGGCCCCTGTGACTTCCTGTGGATGAGGGACTAAGCGACTGTAGGGACCACCCCGGAGAGAGAGACAGAAACGAGCCAAGTCCTTACTCTAAAGAAGCTTCCAGTGCATAGTGACCTCTACCTTCTGTGGATCCGAATCCACCCTCCACCTCACTGGGAGGAAGGTTTCTCCTGCCCGTGCTGGACTTCCCACACCACCTCCAGACAGGCCATCCTGTCCAAGCCCTCCTCCACTCTGCACCGCAGTGACCGCTGTTGAGCACAATCTCATCGTCAAATCACACAAGCGTTTGCCATACAGGACAAGGGCCTTCTGATTGGCCCCCACTCCCTCTGTGTCTCCCCATCCCTCCCCTCTCCTGCCTCTGTGCTCAGCCATGAGAAGCACCCATGCTTCCTTCCTCACCAGCCCAGCCGTGCGCCTTTCCCATGCCCTGTCCCGCCTGTGGGCCTTCGCACTGAAGCTCCTTTTGCCTGGAATGCCCATCACCCACTTCTTGACTGGCTCAGCCTTTCAGCCCTTCATTCTTTATTTTTTTTTAATTTCTTTATTGATTAAGGTATTACATATGTGTCTTTATTCCCCCATTACCCTCCACCTCCCATTCATGCCCCCACCCCCCTGTTGTGTATGTTCATTGATTAGGCTTACATGCATGCATATAAGTCCTTTGGTTGATCTCTCCCCCTTACCCCCACCCTCCCCTACCTTCCCTGAGGTTTGACAGTCTGATTGATGTTTCTATGACTCTGGTTCTATTTTTGTTCATCAGTTTATGTTGTTCATTATATTCCACAAATGAGTGAGTTCATGTGATATTTATCTTTCTCTGCCTGGCTTATTTCACTTAGCACAATGCTCTCCATCTCCATCCATGTTGTTGCAAATGGTAAGAACTCCTTCTTTTTTATAGCAGTGTAGTATTCCTTTGTGTAGATGTACCACGGTTTTTTAATCCACTCATCTGCTGATGGGCACTTAGGCTGTTTCCAAATCTTAGCTATGGTGAATTGTGCTGCTATGAAATAGGGGTGCATATATCCTTTCTGATTAGTGTTTCTAGTTTCTTGGGATATATTCCTAGAAGTGGGATCACTGGGTCAAATGGGAGTTTCATTTTTAGTTTTTTGAGGAAACTTCATACTGTTCTCCACAGTGGCTGCCCCAGTCTGCATTCCCACCAGCAGTGCACGAGCAGCCCTTCATTCTTAAGCTGCTTCCAAGGCTGGCTTTTAGCTCTGTGCTCACCAAACCTGGGGCTCATCTCAGCCCAGGGTCCCAGCACTTGGTATCGTTGTGTGTTTTCCTCACTGAGCTAAGCTTCTTAGGGTCTGAGACTATTTATTCTTCAGCTCTGAGAAACCAGTAGGTGCTCAAGAGGAGTGCGTTGAATGAATGGGTTTGTATTTTTCCAGATTCCATCATAAAGTTACTGTGCTGACTATGACTCCATTTTTATTACATTCATTAACTAGGTAAAAAAAAAAAAAAAAGCGCAATGATTTTAAAAAACCAAACTCACTAGAAAGAGTTTTCTTTTAAAAGTAAAATTTAAATATAGGACTCTTTTCATCTCACCATCACTGCAGTAATATAAATGAAGGAAATTAATTTTAATGCTCCCAGGTACTGATTCTGTGTCACCATGGCTGACAGGAGCCAATGAGACTTTATGAGGTGGCATCTGACTTTATGGAAGTGAACACTAGGCATGCATTTACAATTTTACAGGGACTTTAAGCTGTCATGCTGAAAATGTTTATAAAACATTAATCAAAAAGTGCCTCTTTAATACAATGCATTGTCTGAAAGATGTTAGAAGGCGCACACTGTAAATGGATTCTTTTTCTGACTAAAGTAATTTCCACCCAAAGCATTTCCCCCCTGCTCTACACGCACACCGTGTGGCTAGATGAAGAGCCCTTTCGCGGCACGTCACTGCCTGATGCGAGCACTTGGGAAATCCCCAATGTACAGCACGCCGCATTTCCATGTCGCACATGACACATTCGTCTAAAATTACCCAACAGAGTTTGACACGGCAGCATCTTCCATAAGCACAGCTTTCAACAGACATCTGCCCGGTAGGAACTTCAAGTGCAAGCTTTCTTCTTCTAACGAGCAAGGAAGGGGTTTCTTTTATCCTTTGTTCCCAGGATGGAAGGGATAAAACAATACGAACCGGAACAGGTCCCCCTCTCCCCCATTTTAAATATGTTTATTTTATGTTCTCTGAATTACAATATTCCCTTTGTATCAGTGTTCGAGTTTCAAGTTACTACTTTCTACTGGATGAACTGTTTCCTATTTTTCCTTGAGAAACAGATATCCGTCTTCAGAGATTAAACATGGGCCTTTGTATAATTCCCACTAAAGGGTTATTTATAGTTCATAATATAGAAACTATTGACTTCATATCATTATTTAGAGTTTATTTTACTTGTAGGTACACACTGTTCTCTATCTATCTCCCTATCTATCTATCCATTCATTAAAAAATACTCTTTGGGCCTCTGCTGTCTGGGAGTTACTGTTCCCGTGCTGAGGACATAAGTAGAACACAGGCAAAGCCCCTGCCTTCTTGGGGCCTTGACTACCTCAACTTCCCCCCAACTAAGGGACGAGTGTCCCCTATTCTGTCACCGGCTTACGCAGCTTCTCCAACTCAAACTTGGGGGATCACCTTGACTAATCCCATTAGTCTTTCCAACTCCAGAGGAAGCCACCAGCTCTACATGACGCTCCTGCAGAGTCTCCCCTCCACCCACCATTCCCCTTCCCTCAGCTTTCACTACACCTTCCTAATTCAATTCCTCAATGAATCAAGCCAAAATGACTCTTCAGCCTCCTGCCAGAGCCGTCTTCAGACTCTTCCCTTCATGTTGCAGACCAGTCGGATCCATCTTCCCAAAGCCCGTATCAATGAAAGCCCACTCCCTGCTCAAGAATCACAAGGACTTTCCAGAGCCCATGCATCGAATCCTCTACCCACTCAGCTTCAGTGCAAACCGGTTACCACCCCCCTGTAGTAAGTGCTCGCCACACGCCCAGTGCTTGGCCTGCGTTCTCTCATTTAACCCTTCAGCAGCCTATGGTGGCAGTTTTCCCCTTAAAGATGAGGGACCCAAGGTTTCGAGCGGTGAAGCGACTTGTCTGCCATCACACATCAGGGCAGGCAGTGCAGGCAGACTGAGACCCCAGTGTACTTTACTTTTCAACATGAAGCTATGTTAACTCCATCAAACCCAACTTTCCGCTGCCTGCTGCCCTCACGGCTCCGGCCCAGCCCTGCCTTGTCTTTGGAGAAGCTGAGCCCACCTGGGCTGGTCTTTTCTCACCAGGTGCCTAAAGCCTACCACGGGTTCTCTTGGGCTCCGCTTTGTATTTTCCTCCACCATGAAGGTGGCCCCTGTGGGTGTCTTCCTCTTTTTTTGTGTAGGTTTTGTTTCCCCTGAACACAGGCAAAGTATTATAATTTTCGTTGACTCTCTTAGGGTGTTTTTAAGCACAGCACAGGACGGTATTCAATACATAAGGGATTGATGATTTAGGAATAGGTGCTAAAGTAATGCTTCCTGTTGAAAGCGACAGGATGTGGGACACATACCTGATGCTCCACTGGACTGTAAGGGAATTGTTCACACACACCCTCTGGGGAGGACTGTATTTTACAGGATAAAAATAGGAGCAGGAGAGGGAATATTTTGAAAACGCCCCTTGTGTCTTTTTGGAATCTGATATTACGCTTACTTCCTCACATGGCTGAGAGATGGTCTACTCCACTCACCTGGACCATTTCCTGTCTTTCAAAGATCCGCTCGCCTGAATTCACACAACTTGATCCCATGTAAGTGCTTCCTCTGACTCTCCACTGAGCTCTAGAGAGAGCTGCTGGCCAACTGGGGGTCCAGTGGCTTCCTCTCTTTAGTTGTCATGGTGATTTCCCACTTTTGTTTCATTTATTCTTAGTGAGAAACATCCATAACTTTACTATCCAAATGCCCTATACATTGTTATTTGAATTCTCGCTCTTCCTGGTCAGTGGATCTCTCAGGAAAGCCCATGTTTGCTTTTAATAGTCATTGGGATAGACCAGGGGTCGGCAAACCGCGGCTCGCAAGCCACATGTGCCGCGGTTTGCCGCTCTGTTGACTAATTAGTTTGCCGACCACTGGACTAGACTAAATGTTACCGTGTAGTTGGAAGCTGTGAGGATTAGGCAATTGTGGCATATTGTGTGCAAAGAGGTAAAAGGTAGTATATGACAGTGGTCAGCAAACTCATGAGTGAACAGAGCGGCAAACCGCGGCTTGCGACGCGGTTTGCCGACCCCTGGGATAGACAGTCTTCCTAATCAAAATGCAGTCCAGCAAGGCAGTCAGTGTTTGAGAAACACAAACCCTCTTGTCCGGCATCGCTAAATGCCAATCTCTGTGTCCCCGTCCCCAGCACATACATACACACACACACACACACACACACCCCAGTCTTTCTCTTGGAGACAAATAATCACAGAAAATCAAACTTGCCGGCACTGATTTATTTCCATGACTAAATGAAGGGGCCATTCTGTGGCATTTCTGAAGCATCCATCTTATATAAAAACTGCTGTTTGAAATTTTAACCCTGCTATTTGGCTTCTGTAAATGCTTGCTTGCTTAAATAATAAGGGAAATAAACACTACTCCCACTTATTTTCCCACTTATAAGGAAAATAAGACTACTCCCACTTGCCATTAAACCTTCTTCAGACGAAATTATCAGTGCTGGCACCAGGCCAAGCCTTTGGTTGAGGTCTCAAGGCCCTAGCACATAGGGGCTCTTTAAGAACTTGCAAAGGGGGCCGGAAACACCGCATATTTGGGAGACAAAGAAGGTAAAAACATATAAATAGGGAAAATTCCTCCATGTTGGGGCTCAGAATTTGAGAGACATTTTCCTCTGGACCCACGCGTAATAAATGTAACTCCATCTCTCTAAGTATTGCTTGGTTCTTCTCCAGTTTTCTGTAACATTTCTAGAGCACGAAACGATGCTTTGATAAGGTCCAACAGCAGTTTTGGAATTTGGTTACAAAAGGCTTTCAGGAAGTAATGTCCCAAGGTAAGCTAGTTTTTAATAACACATGTTCCATGCAGCGATCGATAATCCATCCTACCCCAGGAGCCTGCACGGGGCAGTGCAATGCAGTAGGAGAGGCCTGACAGCCAAGTCAGAAAGCTCTGGGCTGGAACCCCACGCCTACCCCTTAACTCCTGAGTGACCATCAAGGGGCAAGTTTCATAGCCTTGGCGCAAAGAGCTGCTTGACAACAGTGGCACAGAGCACCAGAGGGTGAGGCCTAAGAGTAACAGTTACACAGGAAAGGTATGAAAGGGAGAGAGGCGCTCCTTTCAATGAGGGACTTGTGTGGCTGACCTTCGACTCACTTGGAATAGAAGTGGGTTCGCATTTTTGGCCCATTCGGAAAATCAAAGCTTGTGTTTTTGCCTTCAGTTACCTGGGCTGTAATGCTACCACTTGGCTGAAAGTTTTATGTCAATAAAGATGCAAACTAGACCAAAATGAGCATCTGGTGTTGCTTGTGTTTTGAAATAGGCACGTTCTGGTGGGAAAAGATGTTTAATGAACGGGCTGAGCGGGCTCACCAGATGCTAGAATGAAACATTTAACTCCACCAAGGGAAGGTTTCGGCCTCAGAAGATTAAGTGCACCCTCACCTGTCTGGAAGCATCGTAGGAGTAATTAGCGAGCAGGGAGTTAAGAATGAACTGAAGAACTGCGTGAGGAGCCTGTATTCGAATGCATCTGTGTCTTCTGGAGGCATCGGCATGTTGAGGGAGACCAGCGGGCAGGAGGGCAGAGAGATCACTTTTTCACTTTTCCAGGCTGTGAATGAAGAGTCGTCTGTCTTCTAAAGAGAAAGTCTGGCTTCTGTTCACACTCGAGGATGTGAAAACATCAGAAATAGAAATGAAGATTTCACATGACAAAAGTCATGCAAAGTCACCAGAATGTATTGGACAGGGTCATCAACACAGAGCCGGCTGTCTGATGGCCCTGGAAAGCCTGGTTTAGTTTCATAGGATGTTTTAGGCATGTTGTCACATAAATAAAGGAAAAAGCTTTTAAGTCTGAGGCAAAGAAAACAGTTTTCCCTAAAGTGTCTTATCCATAATCCTCTTAACAGTGGACAGTGGAACTTCCAGAAGGCTTCAAAAATCTTAGTTAAGTGGTAAATGTGCGTAAGCTGTGATCCCAATAAACAATAATTGTTTTTAATGTATATTTAAAATTTTTTTTAGCAACATAGCTGACAATCACCTCTGGGGATAACTTTCTTCTTCTTCTTCTTTTTTTTTAAAAAATATCCTCACACCAGGATATTTTTAAATCCTTACTGGAGGATATATATATATATATATATATATATATATATATATATATATTTAAATCCTCATCCGAGGACATATATAATTTTTAATCCTCACTTGAGAGAGGGAGAGGAACATGGAGAGAGAAACATCGGTTGGTTGCCTCCCACATGCACCTTGCTCCGGGTTGGGGAGCAAGCCTACAACCAAAGTACATGCCCTTGACTGGGAATTGAGCCCGAGACCCTTTGGACCGTGAGCCTGTGCTCTAACCACTGAGCGACCAGCTAGAGTAGTAACTTTCTTCTTGATGGTACCATGTGCATGATGTACAAAAACTTCAGAAAAGGTGCCTTCTGACATAAAAGAACAAGGCAGTTTTGATTTGGGGGATTAGAAATCAATTATTTATCCTTAAATCCACCTCTCTTAAAAAGGCTGCCTCAGGTTTCCGCGGCGTAACCTGACCAGATGGCGTCCTGCCCACTGGCTCCTGCGCTTCATTTATTCCCAATGATACATGAATTGGGCAGTTACGACCTCCTGTGGAAGACTCTTAGGCAGAAGAAGAAATTAAGGAAACTCTGGGAGCCATCTCTGGAAACGATGATTTTTAAAAAATCTCCTCTGTCCTTCTTAACCACCGAGTACTTAACGCATCTAATAACACAGAGAATTGTGGATTCCACAAATGGGTACACACGAATGGCCAATTTTGTGAACAAATAAGTAGGTATAATCCTGTCTTGTTAGAACACAGTGGAACATAAGTGCAGACACAAAAAGTGGTCCAAGGCAGTGGCCATCATCCCCGGCCGCGCCTCAGAATCGCTTTGGTGGCTTTCTCAAAATGATGCCTGAAAGATTCCGAGTTAATGGGTGTGGGGAGGGGTCCCGGCACCCCTGTTACTGGACAGCTCCTGAGTGATTCCAGTTGGGCCAGGTTCAGAGCTGAGTCTGGTAACAAGGGGGAGCGAGAGGACACCAAGAGATCCTGAAGGTGGACCGAGGAGCTGCTGCGGGCCAGCTCTGTGTGAACTGGGGGAACCTCTCTGAGGCTTGGTTTTCTAGTGTGGACAATGCGATCAATAATAGCTATTGTGCAGGATTGCTGTGAAGAATAAATGAGATGATAAGGCAATCTATGTGCCTAATACAGTGCCTAGCATGTAGTAGGCACCCAAGAAATACCAGAGCCTTCTGCTTTTAATATTTCAAAGCGTCCTCATATCTATTTTCTGATTTAATGTTCACCTCAACCTTGTGAGATAGGAGAAAAACATAGGCTTGCCAGTTTGGACATCTCTATGCCTGGCTGATTTAGAATTCCTTCGCATTTTATTATCAAAACTAGAGGCCTGGTGCATGAAATTTGTGCATTGGGGGGGCGGGAGGTCCCCTCAGCCCAGCCTGCACCCTCTCCAATATGGGACCCTTCGAGGTATGTCCAACTGCCCATTAACAGGCAGTCAGACATCCCTCTCACAATCCAGGACTGCAGGCTCCCAACCACTTGCCTGCCTGCTAGCCTGATCACCCCCTAACCACTCCCCTGCCAGCCTGATCAAGGCCTAACTGCTCCCCTGTCAGCCCAATTGCCCCTAAATGCCATCCTTTGCTGGCATGGTCACCCCCAACTGCCCTCCCATGCAGGCCTGGTCGCCCTTAACTGTCCTCCCCTGAGGCCTGATTGCCCCCAACTGCCCTCCCCTGCAGGTCTGGTCTACCCCAACTGCCCTCCCCTGCAGGCCTGGTTGCCCCTAACTGCCCTCCCCTGTGGGCCTGGTCACCCCCAACGCCCTCTTCTGCCAGCCTGGTCACCCTAACTGCCCTCCCCTGTGGGCCTGGTCACCCCCAACTGCCCTCTCCTGCCAGCCTGGTCACCCTAACTGCCCTCCCCTGCTGGCCTGGTCATCCCCAACTGTCCTCTCCTGACAGCCAGGTCACCCCTAACTGCCCTCCCCTGCCAGCCTGGTCGCCCCTGACTGCCCTCCCCTGCAGGTCTGGTCCCTCCCAACTACCCTCCCCTGCTGGCCTGATCGCCCACAAGTGCCCTCCCCTGTCACCCATCTTGTGGCGGCCATCTTGTATCCACATGGGGGTGGCCATCTTGTGTGTTGGGGTGATGGTCAATTTGCTTATTACTTCTTTATTATTAAGATAACCCCACACAGGTATTTTTTAACTCACTGTGCATTAGCAGTCAAACACAAAAACAGTCTAAGCAACCTGCATGCCCCAGCTCTGACCTTCCCAGTGCTCTCACTGGCAGCGTGCATGAGGGGGTCACTCAGAGCAGGTGCAGCTCATTCGAGGGCAGGACTCAGTGACCTCACAGTCAGCCTCAGGCAACCATGGAGCCTCCTCACAGCAGCTGGGCACAAAACTGGGCAGAGCCTAGCATCCAGCACAGCCCTAGGACTTGCTCCTCAGACTGTGGAATTTGCTAGAGTCTTTTAGCAAGCTGAACGTGTATTTATTTTTTTATTTTATTTTAAAAATATTTTTATTGATTTCAGAGAGAAAGGGAGAGGGAGAAATAGAAACATCAATGATGAGAGATAATTATTGATTGGCTGCCTTCTGCATGCCCCTTACTGGGGAATTAAGCCCGCAACCTGGGCATATGCCCTTGATTGAAATTGAACCCGGGACCCTTCAGTTCGCAGGCTGACGCTCTATCCACTGAACCAAACCAGCTAGGGTGGGACGTGTCTTCAAAGTTCTCAGGCAGTCTGCATATCAAGGAGTTCATTAATTAATTTATCACAGACAGTGAAAAGTCAGTAATTTCATCAATAAAAACCTATTTCTGAATTCATTATGCTAATTAGTAACATCACCTGTTAGGTTGATAAATATAACACAAGCATTTGTGTAGCTGCTCTGATAAAATAGTAGCTGACTACCTCAGTGAGAATTTTCCATTTGAGTGACTGTCCCTGGCACTGAGGTCTAAACTGAGCAGTCCAGTCATACACCACACTGCCAACACAAAAGGATTTTCAAGTGAATTACTTCATATAATGAGCATTTAGCACAGTTTTTGCCTATTAAATATTCAATGTCAGCTGTTATTATTATTACTACTTCTATTGAAAACATAATAGAGAACTAATTTTTAAAATCCTATATAATAAAAGCCTAATATGCAAATTGTCCCCTTGGGCAGTCGTTCAACCAGGAGTTAGACCGCTCGCTATGACATGTGCTGACCACCAGGGGGCGGCGCGGAACATGGCGGGCATCCCCGATGTGGCGCTGGCAGTGGGTGGGAGTGGAGGCACTGCTGGCCCTGATAAGAGCGGGACCACGGCAGGATGGTGGAGCAGGTGAGCGGGTAGCGCCAGGCCAAGGCAAGTGCAAGTGGGGGCCCAATCGCCCCGCCGATTGCTCCGCAGATGGCGACCAGTGGCGGCAGCTGGGAGCCAGGAGCCTGGTCCTGATCGATCGCTCTGCAGGCGGGATGGTGCAGCAGGTGGGGGGGTGGCATCAGGCCATGGCAGAGTGCCAGGTGGGGCTGTGGGGCTGCGAGGCTGGGGGTGCGAGCTGGGGCTGAGAGCCTGGGGGCGCAACCTGGGGCCTGATCCCTGCAGGGACCTGTGCATGAATTTGTGCACTGGGCCTCTAGTAAATCAATAAAAGGCTTAGAAACTGATACAGAAGCTGAACTAATGAAATCTAAATATAGGTGATCTTATATCATGTGGATCAGAAAATAGCACCAAATGACAGATCCTCCCCCCCCCCCCCAACTCTTGAGCGTGGTAGTAAAATTTACTGGGCCTCCACTCCAGGGGCATCTCTAAGGATCTGTCCAATGGCAGGGGTCCCCGAACTGCCCTTCCTTACAGAACTGTAACTCTAGGGGCGAACTGCAGGGCAGAAACATTTACGGCTCTACCCCAAAGACAAGCTTGTGTCTTCTGTCTTTACCCTGACTTCTGTTTCCGCGTTAGTAGTCTATTGTCGAACAATACTGTGGCTTCTTAGCTTGCAGGAATGGAGGACAGGCAGCCGTGGCCTCACAAAAGGTGGGGGTGGGTGGTGGGGGAGGCTGGCTCATCAAGAATCACTTTAAATAGGGCACAACCTTTTGTTAAGAAAGAATGAAAGGAATGAGTGCCAGTTTGTGACTGGGCCACATGGAAATCTGTTTATGGGAACAATGATAGAGATTAAGTACTTAAAAACCATCTTATAACCAGCAATGCAATTGGAGGTAATTTTCTTTTTTAAACAACTGATAAAGCCATCCAGGCCCAAGCTGAGCTCACAGTTACAATGGCTGGAGTAACACAGCCCCTTCGGCCTTCTAAGCCCTTTTGTATCCTATTATCCAATCGGTACGGGAAGTCCGGAAGCCAGACTCCAGTCTTTACAAGATCTGGGATAAGTTCTTAAGTTTCTTTCTACGCTTTCATTTCTGTGTATGCAAAACAAGACAGTAATTGCTGACGTGCTAATATTCTGCCTTGTTCAGGTACCAAGACATGATGAGTTAAGTGCTTTTAAAAAGTGCTTCCCAATTGTAGGAAGGGTAGTTTTATTAAGATAATAATCTTCATGTGCCAAGTGGAATCACAGATAAGCTTTAAGGGAAAAGAAAAAAGAAAGGCAAATTTTCGTATTTCAATTCCATTTCCTCTTGTGAAAATAACCTAGATGCTATTAAATGATCCTCTCAGCCCAAGTTGCAGAGAATCGTTTAACCTTCTTGAAAAGCTTCCAAGTAAAACTGAAAACAAGAATCATTTCAGCTTGGCCAGTGTGGCTCAGTGTTTTCGCGTTGACCTGTGAACCAGGTCACGGTTCTATTCCCAGACAGGGCACATGCCTGGGCTGCTGGCTCAATCCCCATCTTACAACCAGTAAGGGGCATGCAGAATGCAGCTGATCAATGATTCTCTCTCATCACTGATGTCTCTATTTCTCCCTCTCTCTTCCTCTCTGAAATTAATAAAAATATATATATTTTTTAAAAAGAACTGTTTCAAATTTTGTTGCTCCTCTGAACAACTTTGCATAGTATTATGGTATTTTCTCATCTTTAGGAAGAAGCGGCAGCTGGATTTCCTTTCCTGTAATACTGTAACATCATTCACAGAACCCTTCCTCTTAAGTATTTGTTTCCTTTCATATAGAGCAGGGGGACTGCTGTCCTCCAGAACAGAGACATTGCTGCTGAGCACAGACACAGACACATGAAGCTGGCAGGAACCTCAAGCTCATGGCCACCTGCTCATTTCACAGCCGAGGAAACCAAGGCCCACAGCAGTTCAGGGATGTGGTCCAGCTGCTGGTGAGGGAACCGGAACTTGGATCCTGACTAGACTCAGGTCTGTGGTTCTTTCTACTCTTTCCAGAAGCTGATGTCTACACAAAGGCTATATTCTTTTTGCTTAGTGCATAGTTTCTGGTCACAGCTCGCTACAGACTCATGATGGAGTATAAATGTCGGGAGGAAGAGTTGCTTGATTCGCCTTTGTACAGAGTCTATAGATGGCAAGACACATACTGGACTTGCAATAAGTGTTGGTCATGACACTCTACTTAACATTTACATAGCATTCTTGCCACTGAGACATGCTTTTGCAAATAAGAAATAAGCAGGAACCTCACACTGGACTACCAATCGTCAGTTGACATGTTCTCAGAGTATATGCGTTCATTTTGCCATTTAAAAACATTAAAAATGAATACAAACATACACTTCACTGAAGGATCTCAAACACCCTGAAACATTCTCTTTCCAGGTACGGTAAGGAAGTTTCCTACATCTATTAGAACTCTAGATAACAAAAGTGACTTGAATACTCAAGAGAAAAGACAAATAAAACACTAATTTCACAGGGCACCTGGGATCGAATTTCTTTCTTGATGTGGTCTACTGACCCACTGTGCGCGCAGCCACGTTAATAGGGCACTAGCTGCTCTCGGTCTCTGCTATGTAAAACAGCTCTGGGTATGGTATGAACATCGGTGTCAAGCTGGAGAGGCTCTGGGAGAGTCCACGGCCTTTAGGGCGGCCCACAGCAAGAGATGCTCCTGACAAAAATGTAAGATTATCTGCAGCCCTGAGCTGAAACCATGGGAGCACACGGACAAGCTGGTGGTATTGTTTCCGACGGAGCCCCTGATAGTCTGTGCTTCCTCCGGAGCCTCCTCTTGCTTCCTCAACAAACTCCAGGGAATGGCATCATGTCAGGCTTTCCAGATGGATTACGTGAAGCCATAGCTCAATGTCATTTTCAATAGGAAGCCTCATAATTAAAGGTCAAATAGTCACTTCATCTGCAATCAATCAATAGAAAAAGTACTAATACGAAGAACTAATCAATCACTGGCAAATGCACTAATAAAAGCAATGAATCAAATTCAGCTTGTGTGTAGGTGCAAGCACATGGAGGAGATGGAGACAGGGCAAGAGCAAGAACAATAAAATAAATCGAGAGTGTACATACAAGACAGCATTCAGAAGGCTTCTCACGCAAAGTTTTCACCTTTGGTTCTGTAGTTACATGGGTACCACTTGGACTGCAATGATTTATTCTTAAACTAGAGGTCCATTGCACGATATTCATGCAAGAATAGGCCCCTGGCTTCACTCCCAGCTGCCCGGGGCTGGCAAGTCCCCGCTCCCTGGCCACCCGGGAGCCTGCAAGACCCTGCTCCTCAGCTGCCGAGAGCCGGCAAGTCCCCGCTCCCTGGCCGCCCGGGAGCCAGCACATTCCCAGACACCTGGGACCTGGCAGCCAGCATGTCCCTGCTCCCAGGCTGCCCCGGAGCCGTCAAGTTCCCGCTCCCGGGCTGCCCGGAGCCGGCATGTCCTCGCTTCTGTCTGGAGCACCATTCCAGTAGCTCCCTCTGCTGCCTCCCTTCCCCTCATAGCAGGCTTCACACCATCTTTGTTGGGTTCATTTGCATACTCACTCTGATTGGCTGTGGGCATAGCAGAGTGATGGTTAATTTGCATGTTTCTCTTTTATTAGGTAAGATACAAATACTGGATGTAATAAAGTGGTATTCCTAAGTATTCTATTTGAGATGCTGAGTGTGTGTGTGGGGGTGTGTATGTATAAAACTACTTGGAGAATACTATGACAGTGACTGCCAAAGGTATAGATATATATTCTAAATACCAAGTAGATATAATCTGTTGTATTTCAGCTATGTGTGTGAGGTGAAGGTATAGCTCCAAGTGAAATTATTTGAAGTTTCCTCCTTTGTTCTGAAAAATGAATTACTTGCACTTAGTGTCATGTTCTTTCATGTCCATGCAGATAGAAGTTGCATTAGGCCATTGTTGTGACACATCCTCCGTACCAGTGATGTCGGGCACCAGGAGAGGGGAACGTGTACTTGATCTTGTGAAAATAGACACAGTAAATTTATAGGGTGTAGCAAGGCCATTCTAGCAATAGGATCCAAACACCCCTTTGCAATATGGGAAAATAAGGGGGCTCCTGAGACAAGGGAAGCAGCAAAGAGGCCATTTTTATAAATGCTAGCCAGGTGTGATCAAGGCACGATAAAATAGCCGAGTTGGAACTAAAGTCTCTAATGTTAGAGTTAAGGAAACAGGCCTGGGAGGTACCAGAGGAAGAGTCAGGATGAGTATTTAGGTTTTATAGTTCCAAGAGAGATTGAGTCTGTCATGTTACAGAAGTAACTAAGGATTTACACTCTATGGTTACTTAGGCAACTACACTAGTATTGTATTGGAGAATCTAAGTACCTGTTTCAGGAGAGGACACTACAAAAGCAAACAAGTCCAAGTTCCCCCAACCCTTTTCAACAAACAGCTACATCTGATTGGTGTGCAGAGCACCTACCTGTTTGTCTGAAAATAAGCTTGCAGAAAGCATCAAGAACAGAGAGTATGGCTCTGGGATTATGGAAAAGAGATACAGAAAGGAAGAGTGAACAGGAGTTTTGCTTATAGAGAGAAGAGGATACTGACTGTGTGCTTTGAGAGGTAGAGTTCATCATTCAGCACAGCCAACTCCAGCACAAAGATCACGGAGAAACCAAAAATTGCCCCGTTGGGAGGGGTGGGCCTGCAGAAATGCCACGGCTCAGCATCTGCTCGAAGGACACAGGCTCAGGAGACCCCGAGTTGGGACATCTGAGACATTTGTGGGCACCCACCTCTGGACTCCCCACCTTTATAACAACCCCTTACTTTTTAGGAGACCGGGAAATCCAGACATCACATCACAATAACCACATGGGGAGAAAAGTGTCAGATGATTTCATTGAGGTCAACGATTAAACCATACCTGTTACATGAAAATCTATAAGACAGACTGGGCATGGTAACACAGTCATAACTAATACAGTTAAAAGTAACTAGTAACTAGTAATACAGTTAAGAGTACATGCTAGGTGCCAGAAAGCACACTAGCTCTTCCGGGCTAGCTCATTTAACCCATAGCAATTTATATACATTCTGGCATGAACTGACTACCCGTTACATATAAGCACCGTGCTAGCTATTTAACAAATTTAATTTTGATCTTTACAATTGCCTTACAAAGCATTACACCACCCCATTTTACAGATGAGAAAGCTGAGGTTCAGGAGGTTAAGTGATTTGTCCAGGGTCACAAAATCAGGACTGGAATGTGGCTTTCAAAAGTCTTTCAACTTCAGTTTGATCTTGATTATAAAGAAAACCTACCAAACATGCTACAATGTATGAACAGTATATTTAAAATTAGCTGAAGCCCTAGATAGCAACTGATCCTCAAAGAGTTTGTCCAATTTCTAAATCACTTTCCAAACTTGGCGAGAGTGTCAGACAAATATGAGGGGGGTGGGGGGGGGGACGGTTAGCAAAAACATGATGAAATGTCTTTGTTTTCTAGGTTCAGACTGAACTTGAACATGAGCAGACTCACAGCCACGTCATGATTCTTCCTTCTCTTCAATGAGTCACGAGCCAAAATGAAAAGGAGTTTTCCTATGAGTTTTTGCCACCATGTGCCTATTAGCCCAAAGAGTTTATGAGTGATGTATATTTCAATGAAGTTTCTGATTACTTAATGACTAGAAACATGGATTCTGGATACCTAAACATGTTATTGAGATAATGCCACTAAATTGGATAAAGCTAAGTAGAAAACAGCATTTTTCCTTCTTGATCTATTTTTGTCCATTAAATAAATACTTATTTCACTTTAGATGCTAATCAGATTGAGTTAATAATAATGATAATGTGTTTCTTAATCGACGCAACATAACATTCTGAAATGAACTTCAAATCAACATCAATATCCAATTAGAGAAATAATGTTATTTCCACCTTGCCCTAAGCTTCCAGAAAATAAGTTAATATTTTCCAGGAGCAACTCTAGAGCCTTCCAAGGCTGAGTTTTTGCCCATTGTGCACCACCATCCCCAGCTTTTAACATTAACATTCCACATTGAAAATCTTTTATGAGAATCAAAAACCTTACAAATTAAGCTAGATCTTACATTTTTAAACTTAGGCCCTCCAAAACTGGTTCAATCATATAATGGTATTTCAAAGCAATGTCCCATTATCATTTTGCTATTGTCCTTTAACTGAGTGGACGATACTCCATTCCATTTCATTTGAATCTCACACTCATAATATGTAACTATCTGAGGGTTAAACTAGTTTGTGAGTCTGTGATCATCACTTACCCAAAGTGAGGGATTTGTGTGTAGAACAGAAAATGATAGCCACAGTGTCTGCTGGTGTGAAACCCGAATTATTCCTAGGGGCAAGAGAAAAAAGTGCTTTACGAATACTTTCATTAAAAGCCTATTTAAAATATCCTAAATTAAACGTAGTACCCACCTTCGTGTTACATCCCTTTAACCAATCCTGGAGACAAGCAATTCTATGCCCAAATGTCTGAATATCTTTACAGAGAATCATTTCTGAGTCACTTATCCTTGGAAGGGAGACTGTTTTAAAACGGTGTGGTGGAGGTCTCCTAAGATCACATATGTAATCAGCTGGTGGCGCATGACTCCAGGAAAGTCGTGCTGGGAGGCACTGCTGGCTAAGTGCCTAGGCTATCACCTGATAGCAACCTGCTGGCTTCACAAAGTCATTGTGTCTGCAAAACTGCTCACTCAAGAAACATGTCCTTTGAGAAATGCGTGGTATGAACAAAGATTCAACATCACAGGTTTCAGTAAAACATTATCATTTTTTAGGAGTTCCCATATATCAAGCCTCCTCTCAGGCCTCTGCATGTAAACATATCAATCCATCCCTGCTCACAGCTGAGAAAACTGAGGTAGAGAAGGCGCATGGGACCCAGCGCCCCACAGCCGGGGCATGACAGAGCCAGGATTTAAGTTAAGTCTGGCTCCTGTGCCTACGCTCTTAACTGCTATGTTCTACTATTGCCATATAGTATGTTACGCATGGAAAACCCTCACTTAGCCAAAAGCCATTAAATGGTGTGGGGGTCAGTACTGGTGAATATCATATTCAGATTATAAAAATTTAGAGACCAGGACAAAGGCTAGAAATGTCATTATCATCATTGTGTCCTTGACATGTTAGAGATGATTCCTTCTTGAAGAATGAGGGTGTGAAGCCACAGTGAGTCCGTTCATCCCCTGCCCTGGACCCAGATAAGAGCCAGCAAATGGAAAGACACGCTAGACCAGGTGGCATGCATACAGCTGCAGATGGAGAGCACTCTATCCGGTTTTTAAGGACTCCACAAAAAGAGAGCCCATTTCCTTTAGTAACCTCAGCCTCATATATGACTTCCATTGGGAGAGCAATCTTCCCTAAACAGGTCCCCACATCCTGTTTTCTCTGTGACATACTCACTGGAGGGAGAAGAGCTGTCTCCTGTGCATCATCCCTGTCCCCTGTTACTAGGTTGACAGCATTTAACTACCCTTCGGTCTTCTCACCTCTGAAATGTCCCATGTGTTCATGCTTCCTAAACGGTCTTACCTCCAGCTCTTTTTCTGATAACAACTTTCCAAACAGCATTTCTGGTGTCGCTCTTCAGCTGAAAATCCTCCGTGGATTTATGTCACTTGAGTATAATAAGATTGCCTTGCCGTTCCCACATTTCATTCTCATATTTATATTGTGATACCATTATTATTTGTTTATTTAATTAAATTTTTTGTGTTAATCCTCACCTGAAAATATTTTCCCATTGATTTTTAAGAGAGAGTGTAAAGGAGGGGGAGAGACAGAGAGAAACATTGATGTGAGAGAGACACATGGATTGGTTGCCTCTTGCATGCATAGCTTCCCTCCCTACCCAACCAGAGCCAGGGATTGAGCCTGCAACTGAGGTACATGCCCTTGACCAGAACTGAAACCAGTACCCTTCAGTCTGTGGACTAACACTCTATCCACTGAGCCAAACTGGCTAGGGTCCGCTCTTATTCTGTAAACATTGTACTACGTGGCCGACATAGTCCTTGATCCCCTCATTCATCATGGAGGCTGAATGTGAAAGGAAGACAGGCATGTACTCCATAAAAGAGGAAGAATGAGAGTGGGGGGGTGATTTGGAGCGGGGCCAGGATTCTCTCAAGCTGGGCAGGGGAGTGGGTGGTGATGGAACACGAAGAACCTTCCTGAAGGAAACAGCTAGTGGGCTGGCCTTTAAAAGAACAAGCAGAGACATGTGCAGGCTCTCCAGGCTGACTGCGCGCAGCGACACTGGCTTGTGACAAGGAGTGTGGCCTTGATAAGTGGGGCCAGGAGGAGGAAGAGGAGTAATCACACAGCACAGTGTGAGACCAAAGATGACGAGAGAACGCAGGAAGAACCACAGTGGGGGCAGGAGGTGGTGGGGCGAGACATGAAGACAGAATTAAAAGAACTTGTCAAGTGTTGGCCTCTATGAAATAAATGTTGCCTCCCAAGAGCTTAAGAGCACAGGCTTTTGGGGCAAATGCACCAGAAGTTAAACTCAGACCATCCTCTGCTTGGACATAAAATGGGGATGATAGTGTCTGCCTCTGAGGGCCACTGCCAGGATAAACGTCAATGTTTGTTTAGAATCTGGCATGCTGCAAATGTTTAGTACTTGCTAGTTATTTTACTGTTACTGTTGCTTTGTCAAATGAGGAGGGATCGAAGAAATGAAAAGCTTTGAGCATGCAGGACTGAGAAAGGCACCAAGGCATTGTGGGAAGTGGGGAATGGGTGGGCCCAGTGCTGACTGGGAGGAGCCTAGGAGCTGATGTCCAGGTGCAGTGAACTGGAAGTGGTGAAAGGGAAGAGTGTGTTCAGGAAATCTGGTGAAGAGAAGAAGAGGGTCATGGGAATGTGATTACCTAGAGAGGGAAGATGCAGCAGGAGAAACAACGGGTGAGGCCAGGTCCTCAGAGAGGACCCAGAGGATGAGACAGGGGTTTTAGCCTCCAACGGAAAAGAGAAGACAAGGTGAGTGAAAACTACAGAAAATTTCCAGATGGAGAATGGGAAAATGGAAGCAATTTATATTAGAAATTTTACTTTCTTTGTAAAGGTGAGGCACTTCACTCATCCATAGAGAATTGGAGGTAACACAGAGGCCCAGGAACCTAAGAAATTAGAAAAGCTTGAAGTAGGCAGATTGGGAATAGAATGTACAGTCAACTGTATGGGAATGAATGCCACCTTGATTGCAGACCATGCAGCGTAACCAGCGGGGCTAGTGTGGACTGCCCCAGCAATGCCTGGGGCTTCAACCCTACGGAGGCCTTTCCTTCTAGTGCTTTGCTCCCTCGTTTATATCCAGTGGTTGCTGCATCTGGATTCGCGCAGTTGGGTTTTCTTCCCAGAGTCTGACAATACCCTCTCCTTTGGGGAACTTTGCTCTGCTTCGTATTTGTTCCTTTCCAGATTAGAGCACATTCCCAATGTGTCTAGATCTCTCTGGCCAAGAAGGCGCCGACTTAAGCTGGCGCGGCTGCCACTGGCCAGAGCAGCGTGTACAGTGGCTAAGGAGGATGTCTGCAAGGACGTGCTAACGCCTCTGCTCCAGGAAGCAGGCGCAGCCGGGCCCACACTGGGCAGTGATAGGATTGATCTCAGGGGAAACTGGCCTGTGGCTCTGCTGACAGGATCTGCAGTCGGGAGGGAGGATCAGTACATACAAGCGGAATGTTTAAGGTTAGAAACACTATTCCCCTTAAACAGGGCTGGCCCATACCTATTTAGAAATAACAGACCCCTTCGCATCTCAGACCTTGGGGAAAACCAACAGAGCGGCCGCTCACCTAGCCCTCCACTCATGATGTTGTTGATGTTGATGAGTAACCACAGCAGGGAACGCTGACTGTTTTCTAAGCACTTCGCTGCCTCGACTGAACAGTCTCCTAAGTAGCTAGTATTATGTTGCTTTTTCCACAAAGGGAACTCGAAGCATAACTGCAAGTCACACAACTAGAAAGTAGGCTGCCCCATGTCTTGGAGATAAGTTTACCTCTGAGAAGAAAAATTATTTAAAGAAAAATCACCAAAGAAAAACCAACCAAACAAAAACCCACCACTAAATGTAGTGGGTGAGAGCTGCTATCTTGTTAAGTGACCTTCCCTCAGCCATACTGTGCTCTGCACTTACATGGTAATGCCTCTACTTTCAGCGATTAGCATCTCTTATTGTGTCTGCTCACACTTTTGAATCACATTACTATTTATTTTCTGATTCGACCTTATGTCTTATTAATATTTTCTTTTCATCCTGTTTTTGTAATTCTTTTGATCCCTCTGGCCTCCCTTGAGATGTTTATTTCTTTTCCTTCCCAGCCAGGTTCTTTATTCGCTCTTACAGAGCTTTCCATCCACGTTTCCCACATAGCATTTCGTTTGCCTCCCTCTGTAGTACCCACAAAGGAAAACATGTCAGAGGTTTTACAGAGAGAATCACAGAATGTGGAGCAGAAAAGCTCCTCAGAGAGTCCCGAGTGAGTGCTGTTAGAGGGAACATCCACGTGAAATGCTTTCCTTTGTTGACCTCTGGACCTGTGTTTTGTTTTCACTCATTTTAGGAGGTGACCTCCTCTGTCATTAGCTGAGCAGCATAAAGAGTTACCCAGAGCTCTGTGGCTCCGCTGCCTCATCTCTGAAATGGTAAGAGACTTATCATTAACCACAAGGTTGTCTTCCTTCTCTCCCTCCCGCCCTCCCTTCCTCCCAGGGCTATAGAGAGAGGCCCATTGAGACCTGGGATTGAAAATGTACTGATAAAGATTAAAAGACCTGCACAAATATTTGAATATCTGTTTTCTTCCTTTTCCCTTGTTAATGCTTTCTTTTGTCACTCTAGTGACATTCTAGGTTTCTATTCCTGTTATCTGCTTATCAAACAGTCTTATATATATTTCTAAAGGCTCCCTCCCAATGACTGCTTTATTTTTCTAAGCCTTTTCAACAAATTTTTTTTCTTAACTTTGACAGCTTTCCAAAGTTGTAGAAAGCGTAGGTCACCATGGACGGCTGAGTCTTGGTTTGATGAATAAACTCTCATTTCCTAGCAACAGTGACACAGAAACGTCCAAAAGAAATGTATTACAAAACCAGAAATGCTAATTCCCTCTCTTCCATAATTAGTTCTTGAAATAATATGTTATTTGGATATAATAAATATTCTGCAGTAGCTAACATTTATTGAACACGTACTATATGCTAGGTGTTATGCTGAGGGAATTGCATATTATTCAATTCTCCAAATGCCCTGATGAAATAGTACTACTACTGTCTCCATTTTATGTGGGGAAATTGACAAAAGTTACAGTTATTACACAGGATTGACACTCAGGTCTGTTTGGCTCTAGAGTTGGAATTTATAACCTGAACACTATTCTATAGACAGAGAGATGAGAATACACTCATAACTCTCAAGTGTATTTTTTTATTTTTATTACTTTTTTTAAAAAAAAAAATAAATCTTTATTCAGATTGTTACAATTGTTTCTCCTTTTTTTCCCCCATAGCTCCACTCCACCCGGTTCCTGCCCCACCTTCTGCCCTTACCTCCCCCCCACTGTCCTCCTCCATAGGTGTACGATTTTTGTCCAATCTCTTCCTGCACCCCCCCCCATACCTTTTCCCCCTGAGAATTATCAGTCCACTCCCTTTCTATGCCCCTGATTCTATTATATTCACCAGTTTATTCTGTTCCTCAGGTTTTAATTCACTTGATCTTTAGGTTCACTTGTTGATAGATATGTATTTGTTGTTCTTAATTTTTATCTTTACTTTTTTCTTCTTCCTCTTCTTAAAGAATACCTTTCAGCATTTCATATAATACTGGTTTGGTGGTGATGAACTCCTTTAGCTTTTTCTTATCTGTGAAGCTCTTTATCTGCCCTTCAATTCTGAATGATAGCTTTGCTGGGTAGAGTAATCTTGGTTGTAGGTTCTTGCTATTCATTACTTTGTAGATTTCTAGCCACTCCCGTCTGGCCTGCATAGTGTCTGTTGAGAAATCAGCTGACAATCGTATGGGTGCTCCCTTGTAGGTAATTAACTGTTTTTCTCTTGCTGCTTTTAATATTCTCTCTTTGTCTTTTGCACTTGGCATTTTAATTATGATGTGCCTTGGTGTGGTCCTCTTTGGATTCCTTTTGTTTGGGGTTCTGTGCACTTCCTGGACTTGTAAGTCTATTTCTTTCACCAGGTGGGGGAAGTTTTCGGTCATTATTTCTTCAAATAGGTTTCCAGTATCTTGTTCTCTCTTCTTCTGGCACCCCCATAATTCTGATGTTGGTACGCTTGAAGTTGTCCCAGAGGCTTCTTACACTATCTTCAACTTTTTGGATTTTTTTTTCTTTTTGCTTTTTTGGTTGAGTGTTTTTTGCTTCTTTGTATTTCACATCTTTGACTTGATTCTTGCATTCCTCTAGTATGTTGTTGGGTCTCTGTATAATATTTTTTATTTCAGTCAGAGTATGTTTAATTTCTAGTTAGTCCTTTTACATTTCTTCGAGGGTCTCGTTATATTTATCGGCCTTTTCTAGGATATTCTTGAAAAGCCTTATAACTGTGGTTTTGAATTCTAGATCCAGTCGTTTGTTTTTCTCCATTTCTTTCGTTTGTGATCTGTTTCTTTGTCGCCGCATTTTCACTGCTTCCCTGAGTTGGTAGGGTAGCTTTGTGTGCTAGGTTTCCTATATGGCCCAGTGGGTCAGCCTCCCAGTTACCTGAGGTGGACACTCTTGGTGCACCCCTTTGTGGACTGTGTGTACAGCCTTGTTGTAGTTAAGTCTTGATTGTTGTTGGTATCACTGGGAGAAATTGACCTCCAGGCCAGTTGGCTGTGAGGATCAGCTGTGTCTACGCTGGAAAAAGTTCGGTGCTAGAGACAGCCTTATAGGATTAGACTTGCCAAATTGCAAAAGCCTCTGTGTTCAGCTTGGATGGGGTGGAATCTCAGGACGGAGCAGACAGTCTTGGCTTCCCGTCAGCCCTGCCCTTGTGTGTGCGTGTGCGCGCCTCCAGACCTCTACCTTCCCCAGCTCCCGAGCCGCCGCCTGAGAGTCCAGATTCCCCCCACAAGAGTGTGGG
Organism: Corynorhinus townsendii; assembly: GCA_026230045.1. Classification (NCBI taxonomy): domain Eukaryota; kingdom Metazoa; phylum Chordata; class Mammalia; order Chiroptera; family Vespertilionidae; genus Corynorhinus; species Corynorhinus townsendii. The sequence continues at coordinate 118,059,852 of JAPDVU010000006.1, read as the reverse complement.
TCCCAGGGGTTCACCTGGAACTGGGGTTCAGTGCAGTCAGAACTGGGGTTCAGTGCAGTCAGGAGCTTCCGACTCCCTTCTGCTAGGGAAAGCCTGTGGCAACCTCCTCCAGGTCTCCAAGTGCCTTTCTCTCTACCTGACAATCCAGACTCCCCCTGTATGAGCCTGGGTCCACGGGGTTTCGGCCGGAACTGGGGTTCAGTACAGTCGGAACTGGGGTTCAGTGCAGTCAGGGGCTTCCTTCCCCCTCCCGCCAGAGAAAGTCAGCCAGGCTCTCAGCCGCCCTTCCTCTCTGTGCGCACGAGGACCCTTTGCCATACCTGAACCCTTTGCCGTTCCTCCAGTTCTCTGTGAGCTTTTCTCTTTCCTTCTAGTTGTAGAATTTCCACTTAGCCAGCTTTCCTGTGGTTCTGGATGGTGTCTGTTCTGTCTTTTAGTTGTAGTTTTAAAATTGTTGTGCAAGGCAGTGGTGTAGGTGCTTACCTATGCTGCCATCTTGGTTTCTCCCCCTCAAGTGTATTTTAAATACTCAGAGCAGAGGAGGCTCACATTGCCATGTCCGTCAGGCTAAGCAGTATTAACCAGGAAAGCAGAGTGTTGCAGGGAAGTTGGATTTTCTAGGTGGGTCTCTCCAGATTTAAGCTAAACTTCCATCCTCGGAGGTCAGTGACATGCTGTACAAAAAGACTGCTTTCCATGCTGAGACTTTTGTGTCTGGATAATTGGATTGGTTTGAGATGTATATGAATTGGTAAGAAAAAAACCCCACAGGCCACTTTCACTAATTTTAAGTAGAAAGGAACAAAAAGTGGGAAAAGAAAATTAAGTTCAATAGCATATAAACCAATGGGTATTAGTTCCAATTTTTGGTGTCTTTGATTAATTTGTGTGTGTTTCTGTATAAACCTGAAGAATTCAGTTAAACATTCTCTAAAAATTCCCTAACCAAAACAAGTGTTATGAATTTTTAAAGAACTTGAAGTAGTTTATTTAGTGCAGCAGAAAAAGCATGGGCCAGTGCTTTTGGAAATGTCAATGGCAGTGGATTTCAACGCTAGGTGTGCCATCTGTCATCTGATTTTGGGTAAATTACTAAACTAAACTGCTCCAAGCATGGGCTCTCATCTGCAAAACAGCAACAAAAATGCCCAGAAACATAGTCTTTGCTGTCAGACTTATAGGAAATAACTCATGCACAATCCCTGGCACAGTGCCTGGCCCTGAGCAGGGTTCACTAAATGTTGATAATTTTCATTCCTCCAATAAAATCTCCAGGCATTATAAGGCTCTCAGCATGAAAAAAAAAAAAAAAAGTGAAAACCATCTACTAAATCTAGTCCAATTACAAATCCCCAAATGTTAATGGAATATTTGGGGCTACACACCCATTACCCAGGAGCACAATTACAGTCACTCCATAGTCTTGTTTATCAAAGAATGTGATGCCTGACACCGGGCCAAGCACATTCAAAACCCAACAGAACCTCAGTGAACGCACAGGCCTTATGAAAGTCCAGTCTGCTTCAGGCTGAAAATCCTCAGTTTTCATTCAACTATTTGTGATGTTACCAGTCCTCCTTCAGCAGCCCCAGGTGGCTATTCTGTGGTTTTCAAGAATTTGTCAGTCCCTCACTCACAGGCATGGCATCCTACCTAGTCTGATAGGACAGGATTTGTGGCCCGATGATCACTCTGCCACGAGGACCAGCAAAATAACCAGTGAAGGGCACATGCCTTTTCTGAGGTGCCCTAACAAGCCATTTACAAAAAACAAAACAATAACAACAAAAAAACACCTTTAAAATAGTTCCTACGCTCAGGCTTACCTAAATGAGTCACGTTTTCTTGGTAACTTGTTGGCTCTAGGCTTTATTCTTACTCATAATCACAACACAGGCTTGGTAAAAATACTTCAGATTGCACCAATCAGGAAGTCTTTATTGACTGTTTACAATCAGGTCCTGCTATACTGAGTGCCATGGGCCAGCTGCCTAGCACGAGGCCTGAGCCCTATGCTGCCCTGACACTAGCAGGCCTCACGAACAGCCCGGCCCCCTCCCTTGTGGCAACTCATTGCATCACCCAGCATTCAAGGGGCTGGCAATCTGTCCCAAGCTTACCCTTCCAAATAGCATTATTTTTAAACTCCCTCTACTCTTACTGTCCCATCGTTTTGGGGTGTGTGTGTGTCCCCCCACATCTGCATTGTTATTTCTTCTCCCACTAAGAACCCCCTCTCTGCATCTGTTTGCTGAATAACTAGCCATTTTTCATGACCCAGGCCAAACCCCATCTCTTCTAGGAAGCCATGCTCTATCACTGTCTTTGGCGGTGCTTTCTTCTTTGAATGGACTAAGGTTGGCTTACTGTGCCACTCAGGACAGGTAGTTATCCACGCACATATCTAGTCTATAACTCACGTAGGATCGGAATTATGTCTTATTTCTGGCATTCGCTATGGTAACTTTCTCATACCAAAGGCTTACATAATTTCTGATGGAAGAAGCTGTGTTAGAGGTGAGCCTTTAAGACCAGGGAAGATGAACAAGGGTATGGAGACCAATTTTGATATGAGGACAGCCTTAGCAAAGGCAAGGCATGAGAACACAGGAGGTTCTTTCAAGGGACAGCAAAGCCCTTACCTCAACCTTAAAGGTTTGGCAGCAAGATTGCCAGTGGTGGCTCATGAGACTGGCCTTGCCTTAGCCCCTGAAAGTGAGCTTCACTATGCAGGCTCTGGATAACCAATGAAACTCTTGGAATATGAGCACTACTGTCAGAACTCTGAGTGATTCAAAGCAGTATGAAATGCATTGAGAAGTCAGGCCTGGAAGTGAAAATACCAGTAAGATATCCACTGCAATAGACTACGGCAAGAAGAGGTAACAAATCCTGAATTAGGGAAGTGACTTTGGAAGCACAAAAAATATTACTGAAGTAGGATCAAGAGATTAAAAAAAATAATGATGTGAAGGATTCTAGCCTGAGTACCTCTGTGGGTGGTTTTTCCATTTGCAGTAAATAAACAAATGAGAGAGAAAGAGAAAGTGTTGGAGGAAAAGATGGAGCCCATTCTGAACATCTTGAGTGTGAGCTGTTATGATGACAATAGGGTGAAGTTATCTAAATGGTAAGGGATGAATCATGCTGGAACTCAGGACAGACTTCGGAAGGGCAGGTCTGGGCTCTGCATTCATCAGCTGACAGCTCACAGCTCGAGTCAGTCGAATGGAGGAGCTCCCAAGCACACGATGTGAACAGAGGGGAGAAGGACCACGGGCAGGTCCTTTCCTAAGGTCTCCCCTGGAGCATGGCAGAAGCAAGGTGGAAAGGAATGGCCATGTGGGAAGGAGAAAAACTGCAACAGCATGGTGGCACAGAAGTCAAGTCAAGAGCATGCGTCTTCATTTAGAAAACCACAACCGACAAAAAATATCAAATCACTTACCTTGTTGAAAAGATGAAGGTTAGAAGCATAAAACCCAGCTGAATAGAAAATACTGGGGAGAAAAAAGGATTGAGTCTACATTAGCACTATAAAAGCAGTGTCTGTAGCATATTTACTGGTGTGCTTAGTTTGATCTGAAACTAACGGGAATTCAAATAGAAAAACAAACAAGCATAAATTGCTGAATTAATACAATCATTTAAATTAGTGAGATTCAACCTGTTCTTATTGAAGATATCCCCAGATACAATCTATGAGGTCTACTACTCGCGGCAAATCTAAAACCCTGTTTGATTTAAGATTTGGTTATTAAATTTGTTCAGTTTAGAGCCAACTGGTTTATACTATGAATATTTATAGCAAATAGCATAAGTGTGGTAGGACATAATAAATATTTTGGATGAACTCATCTTGATTTTTAATAACATAAGATTCTTCAATATTACAATTACCAAAATTGTCTTTGGTATTACAGGATAAATAGAACAAGATTTCTTTTCATTTCTTTTCTTTTTTTGGTTAACAGCTCATGTTTTAATTATTTATTACATTTTAAAATATTGTCCTGAGCTCTGCCTGTGCCTCGATAGAGGCTGAGAAGTCGAAAACGGCCAGGATTAAATGACCTTTAAATCCAGACTGGCCTCTTCTGTGGTTAAAGAGTAGGGACACCCCCTCCCTTCCTGCCATCTCTAGTATGGAGCAGAAGTCAGCAAAGTTTACTTAAAGGGCCACATAAAAATACTTTAGGGCCCGACTGGCGTGGCTCAGTGGTTGAGCATCGACCTATGAACTGGGAGGTCACGGTTCAGTTCCCAGTTGGGGCACATGCCCAGGTTGCAGACTCCATCCCCAGTGTGGGGCGGCAGGAGGCAGCTGATCGATGATTCTCTCTCATCACTGATGTTTCTCTCTCTCTCTCTCCCTCTCCCTTCCTCTCTGACATCAATAAAAATCTTAAAAAAAATACTTTAGGCTTGAGGGCCATATGATCTCTATGGCAACTGTTCCGTTCTACCTTCTAATTGAAAGCAGCCATAGATAACACAAAAATGAATTTTTGAGCAGAGTAAGTATAGCATTTTATAGTCTGCTACTTCTTATAATGAAATGATATTACTTTGGGTATACTGTAATAGGAAGATGATGTAAATATTCACATTTCAACCAACTGTTATAAAATAATCCTATATAATAGGAGAGGAATATGCTAATTATCCTCACAGCGTAAAGACCGACCATGTAACGCCTGGATCACGGATCTGCAGGAGGGTGGGGCAGTGAACTACAAGCGGGTGGCCGAGAGCTACAGGAGGGGGCAGGGCAGCAAGCTATGAGGGGGTGGCGGGGGAAGCTACAGGAGGGTGGCAGTGACCTATTGCTGCACGGATTCGTGCGCAGGGCTACTAGTAGTATATATTAGAAATCCTACTTTCGATTTATGATAAAGAATAAGAGTAGCTCAAGTTATAATAATATAAAATTGGCAAAAAGTGCTCAAGTTAACATTTGAATTGGACAGATATTATGACTTCTTTCACCTGGCAACAACCCTCGCAAATCAGATATAAAAGGGCATAGGAGAATAAGTCATATGTGTATTATTACTGATGTCTTTGTAAAAAACATACACTTGGTAAAGTCACTGAGCACATATGGTATGAAACTAAGTATTCTTTTCTAATCAAATTAACATTCAAAATGAATGTGGGGAACATACATGCTATGCTTTGTTATTGAGGGGACATCAAAGGTCTCCCTTCTCCCACTTACTTATAAACAGTATGACCACAAGGCTGAACTTATCCAGGTCAATGTTGGGGTTGGAGAAGGTGCCGCAGAAGGTGGTGTAGATGATCATGAGGAGCACGCTGCTGCTGATAGCACCGAAAGGAGGCTTCGTTCTTTCAAGCCAGTCCTTGATGTACCTTCGGACAATCTGAAACACAGAGATCAACAGGTGGCCTCTTTTCAGAGATACAGGGAGTGGCATTGGGCATCTCAAAGTGATTCTGACAGCAGGAAGACAGAAAGGAAAGAAAGTAATTTGGATGATGGCCACAGTGGATTTCAAAGCATCCCTGCCACCCCACTCTTCTGTGGAATTTAACATTTGTGGTGCAGCTTCCACTGGTGTCCAAAATAAGAGTATGTTTTTAAGTGCATTCAAATCCATCCTTTATCACGCCAAATGCTCTTTGCTAGCTGTCACCGAGACATGCCCATTAAGCCTCCCCAAAGTTTATCTCCTCTGTTCATCCTAATGGATGTGTGTAATTATCGCAGTCCCCTTTGCCTCAACAGACAATTCTGAGTGCGACTTTGGGAATCTTAAAAATCTGACATCTTCAAGAATTTCAAGACAGCAGATAATAGAAAGTGATCCATGGAACATATTAATATTTAAAATGTTAGCAACGCACCAGAAGTTTTTAATTAAATTATAACTCATGCTTGAAAAGCAAAAGTGCATGTGTTGTGGGAGCTTAAATAATTCAAACTCTGAATATCTAGAGTTTTTGTGAAGCCAAAGACAAGTGCCATTTGCATGCTTTCAGAATTCCAGAATTAACACTTAACAATGAATAAACCTGCCCTAACTTTCCTACAAAAAGGATAAATGAAATATAAAGTTACAGAGCAATCCTCTCATATTTTAGAACCAGATATTTAAAATCAGGACAGTCTGAATCTTGGTGATAACTTTCATTGGGACAGAAGCGTGAACCACTATTTAAAACCCTTTACTTTTGAAAGAAGCTGAACAAGCCCTATAATAGGGACCCCAGTTGAGACATATTACGTTTTGAGTCACTCATTATCCTGCATAATTGAACAAGAGACTTCACAACAGGCTGAATTACCATGATCCATTAGCAATAATGAGGTCAGGGGACTTCTCCTGACAAGGCTGATGGGGTTCTGCCATCCTCTACTGCCACTAAAAAGGCTGAATTTGCCAGGGGGCATACCTTCACAGGTACTCAGGAACAAAACAAACCACGCTCAGAACAAACCTTTGAGCAAATGGCTGTTCAATAAACCGTGCCTGTTCTCCAGGACACAGTGAGTGAAATCAGTCTTACTAAATGGAGTCCTGGCAGAAAGCTGACCGCGGGCACAAGACAGAGAGAGGAAGCTTGGGTGGGGTGGGATGAAGGGGAAAGAGTGTCATGTAAGTATAAATAGTAGTCAAGTTTTTTTAAAAAGTAGATCTTGTAATTAAATTTATAGCTGAATTTATAAAAAATTATGTTGTTGTTTTTGAGAAGTAATTCCAAACCCTAGTAATTTATCTAGTGTTCGTTTCTATCTTTAACATTACAGTGTGGTGAAGTATGGGGAAATAAGAGTGGCCTGTCACACAGTGCTAGGCACTGATGTATTAGAATGGTATAAATTTAGGATAATAGCGTTCAAGGTACCCAGATGGCCCATGTTCATGTGTTACAGTGTGTATATGGATGGTGGTGGTGGTGGAGGGGCGGGGGTGGCTGCTTATTCGAAAGCTACAGAGGAACTTCATTTAAAAGGTCACTTCATAACCTATTGTATTTGGTAGCATAAACCTGGTAGTTGCCCAAATTTAGTGCAACTCAACTCATTTAGGAAGGAAAATAAATGGAAATGACATGGAGTTACTGAAACTGATGCTGTCCTCCAATCTTGTTTTAAAATAAAATGATTAAAAACACAAAGATCTCTCTGCAGTAGGTTATAGCATGTATGATTCTAATTCCAAACATAAAAGTGTCTTTCTTTCCCACCATCGCCCCTCTGACAAAATAAACAAATACTTGTGAATTAGGTATAACCTGAAAGTCACAGGCATTTTCAAAGTCAAGACACATTTCTAATCTAAGCAGCGATGGACTTCGTTAGCCTTAATCATCTCTTTCTTCATTACAACATGCTCACGGGCTCGAGTGGGGATGCCTCCTTCAGTGTGGCAAGTACAGGCCCCTGAGTCCTGTGTCCTCCTCCCTAAAATGCTTTTCTTCTGAACACATCAGCGCTTGGACCTGGACACTTAATCTCGATAAAGAAAACAACTAGCACCTGGGGATTGGAGAGACCGACAAGTGAGACAATACCCCGAGAGGAAAACAGATTGTCTTTACTGTTTTTAGTCTTGCAGTGATATTTATCTGTGTTTTCTAAGTAAACCATTTTATACCTTGCCAGGCTCTATAGAGCTTTTCCACCTTCCTCTCAAATTAAATTCACAAAGCAGCTGTGTTTGGCCTGTGTAGCCAGAAAAGTGTTAAAATGCTTCATAAGCGACTGGGTGAAGTAGAGCTGATATTGCCTTAAAGATTGATTTGGATATAAACTCCAGGAAACCTCTCCTTCTCTTAGTTCAGCCACTCTCCCTTCCCATACATTCTCCATGTGTCAAGAATCCATGTCATGCCGTAATTCCCCAAACTTCTTTCTTTACAGGAATGTTTAAAACCTTACAGGAAATAAGGTGTTGCTTGAGATGGTCAGCACAACCTGATGGGTGCCCGAGAAGTCCCTCTTTTGGGGAAAAACAACAGTGCAGATGAGGGGAAAGGCACTCTGGTGAGGGGGCCAGTGTGTCTTTCCTCAGAATCTGTGCTCATTTGTCTGCTCTCAGTGCTCAGAGAAACTCAGGCATTCAAAACCATGTCACAAATTCTCATGAACTTGCTTGCCTTTTCCTATGGAGAGAGAAGGGAAAAATCTTCCACAGCTTTTTATTTTATTGTCTCACCTTCTGTATTTGATTGTCTTTATTTTAAACTAAGCACCAGTAACAGTTAAAGAGAAACCTGAATCCCTGTATCCCTGTACTTCTAACAAGTTGAGACACATGTCAATTACTGCAGGACCCGCACGACGCAAGCTGGGAGACTAACACCCTTTAGGTGACAAGTACCCATATTTGGATATAACCAAGAAATGTAATGTGTGTCACTTTGGTTTCTGTTTTGCTTCCCCCCCTGGTATTTTCTTGCCTTATCCCCTACTGGTGTTTAGATCTATAAACTGATTTTTGAGTAGGGATATAAGGTGGGTAATTTTTCATGTTAGGTCTGAATTTTAAAATGTATTTTTTCTTTAAGGTGGCTTCATATTGTTTCTCCAATTTTTATCCTCTATTCCATTGACTCCATCAATTTTCATGAAGTGTTTTGTTTCTTCATTAATATTCTGTTGAAATGTATAGTCAGGATATAAAATCAAATCCAATGTATATTTTGTAAAAACTATACTTTGTAAAAAGTATAAACAATAATAATACGTGAACACAGTAAGCACCCATCCTCTACTTAACTTTTTGAATATTCTTTCCCACTATTACTTCATCGTGTTGTAATGAAAAAGGTCATACAGATATTATCCTGCTCAGTTTACTGCTGAAAACACAGGCTCGCAGAGCCCAAACAACTTGCATAAAATGTTCCAAAGCTAGTTAGCTGGCTGAGCAGGAATATGACTTTTCTCTCCTGAGGGGTCCCTGGTCCATGGAGTTCACCTCCTGGTTAGAGAAGATAAATAAAAAGCAAAAACAACAAACAAACAAGAAGCAGACACTATCCTGTTAGGCAGAGGTTTACACTGGACAATAGCGAGCAAGGTGGGGGCTGGGGGGAGGATGAGGAAAGGTCTTTCCTTTCTGAGAGGAGAGGGAGAAGGTGTTACAAGCACAAGAACTGATGATGCAGTGTCTAAGGCAGGATCGAGGCTGGCCTGTTTGAGAAGCAGGAGCAAAGGCAGTGAGTCCCGAATGCAATGGGCGAGGGGGAGAGTGTTAGGGGAAGTAGAAGGGGCTTGAAAATATAGGACAGGGTGGAGTAACCCTATGAGGAAGTCGAGTGAGACGTCTAAGAAGTGTTGTATGCCATTTTAAATCTGGGCTCAAGAATTTAAAACAAGGTGAGACCAACTACGTGTTTCTCTCTAGCAAAGCTGGAGACCCAAGGGAGATGCTTCTGGGGACTCCGTGAAGGTAAATTCAGAGTTGTCTTCAGGCAATCTTTTTATACAGCTCACATCCTATGATGAAGTATGCTATTAAATATACTTATTATAATAAGAGTCTCTGCTTCCAGGAGGCTCACAGATCAAGTATAATCTCCCCTGATAAATATTATGCATCAAGACCCTGGGGGAACTGGAAATGGGGAGACAGAGCAGGTGGACTGCACGTCAGAGGGCGTCTCTGTACCAAGTCTTGAGGAATGAGTAGGAGTTTGCTGGCAGGAAAGATGGGACAGTAAGGTGAAAGGCATGGGGCTGTGAAGGGCCTGGTCAGGGAGGGGGGCTGCATATGGCAGAACAGGAGTCTAAATGAAGGGGCGGCATCAAACAGAGTGTCAAATTACAGCGGGAAGGTTAGGGAGAGGTGGGGGAAATAAGAGGTCAACCGAAGGACTTATATGCATGCATATAAGAATAACCAACAGATGCAAAACATTGGGGGGTGAGGGCATGTATGGGAGTGGGGTGGGGGTGGGGCAATGGTAAGATATGTACACATAAAATACCTTAATAAAAAAAAAAGAAAAAGAAATAAATAAATGAAGGGGCGGGAGGTGACTGTGGAGAGGCAGGCTGGGGCCAGAGGATGAAGGGCTGTGTGGGACACACAGCAATGGGAAGCAGGGAGCAGCAGGGTGCTTTAAGGAGAGGAATAACCTGACCTGATTTGTTTTTAGGACCACCCTGGAGGCAGCAAAGACCTTGGGTCGGAACTGGAAGAGGCTCACAGCAGAGACAGGTTTGGGAGGTGCATTTAGACAAGAGAGGATGAAGGTGTGGATGTGAAGATGCCAGACGAGATTTCCGAGGCAGAAATGGGGGCACTGCCTGCCTCGATGGAAGGAAGGATGTAGGGGAGGCAGGAGGCGAGGTGGTTTCTACAGGTGGAGGCTGGGGTGTGACAGTTATCTTAGAATATAGGAGGGAGTGGTAGATGTAAATATAGGCACTTTGATACCTAGAGTACTTTTAAAAAAACCACTTATACTACTTTTGGCTACCTTTACTACTTTATAATTTACAGTAATACTTTACTACTGAGCATGTAAAGGGCAAGAAATTTAATAATTTATTATTCTCTTTGGCTAAATATTCTTAATTATATAAATTATATAGCCATTTACATTTAAAAAAAAAAACAAGTGAATGACTGACAAAGGTATTTTCTTTGTCCATATGTTTTAAGCCGAACATTTATTATTAACAGACATATTTCCAAGATCCACTAAGAGAAGAATGTATGAGCCCTGGCTAGAAAATGAAATTATTTTCAGAACCAAGAAAATAAGTACAGGTTTAAACTAATACTATCCACAGTATAAACTGTCTAGATCTGAGGAGGGCAGGTAGGTATTGTTATGTCTCTGTAAGACACAACATTTCCCTCACTGATCATAGAACTCTCACTCATTCCCTCTCTCCCTCATTCATTCATTCATTCTGCACATATGTATTGGGGGCCTATGCTCTGGGTATGTAATGGTAAGCAAAACAAATATGGTTCCTATACTCATAGTCTAATCAAGGAGACAAATAGTTAACAGGGAAACAAATGATAAGAAAGTAGTGAAAAAGGACAAGAAAGGAATCAAATGAAGTGCTGCAATAAAGATAATCAGGAAATCAGATAGGTGGTTCAAAGAAGATATGAATTAAAGAGTCAAATGAACAATGAGCTGGGGTAGGATGGTGGGTAGAAAGACACTCTAAACAGAAAAATTAAGCAGGAATTGAGAAAAAGACAGGAAGGCTAGAGTGTAGGAAATGTGGCAAAGAAGTTAGAGAGGTAGATGGGGGAAATAATATTTATTCAGATTCCTGTTCTCTGAGCAGCACTGTTCAAGTATCAATCATATTTAATTAAATTGTATTTTTGAGTGCTTTAAAATCCTTCCCCCTTATCCTAAATTCAGTCCCTTTTCTAAGTATAAAATGAAAATAAACCAAAAGATCAGTGCCTGTACAGTGGATGCTATGATGAGCCCCCCAGTTCCATCCCTTCAGGAATGGGCTGCTTGCTTGGCTGAAAGATCTCAGTTGAGCTCTTTTGGGAGTTGCTGCTGAGAGAGCAGATTCACCCAAGGACACACCTCCCATGGGGAGTGGGAGGGACAGGAGTATCAAGATAGGAATTCTGGAGTAGGCAGGACAGTCTGAGGGGTCCTCCAAGCTCCAGGGCACCCCTGGGACATGTTGAGGCCACCACAGGGTTGATTCACAGTTCACCTCCTCATCCTGTCCTTCCTTCACTCTCCCGAAGGTGTTGAGCCCCAGGGTACTTCCCTGCATGGAAACATTGGTCTCAGTGTCTGTTTCCCAGGGACCCTAACCCAAGATAGCTTGTAAATACTACATGTCTATGTATACATGATTTTTTATAGTTAATATTTCAAAGAGTTGCCTTCTGTGTAGTATTTGTAGGGAATTTGATAGTGTTGGTGATGACAGATGCTTTGGAGTACTTACCTGTGTTAGGCTCTTTAATGACAAAACCTTTATATGCATCCCTAAGTCATTGGATACCTTTTAAGATGGGCATTAATATTATGTGATTTAATAAGTTGTGAGTCTGGAGCTAAGGAGATCAAATGATTTGCCAAAGGTCACAAAGCAAATAAGAGATAGAACTAAGTCTAGAACCTACTTGCTCTTAAACCCAGGTCTATGCCCTTAATCATACAAATATATTCTTTCCTAAAACTCACTCATTTAGTAGCACATTAAATTCTGTCGTTCTTTACTGTGGCTACCTGTGAGTAGAAAAACAACCTTGTTTTAAAACCTGTATCTTATAATTAAATTACATGGTTATTATAACCTTACTACAAGAAATTAATTTGTACGGATTTATTTTATTGTCCAATTCAATAAGAATGGTAAAGGAAAGTAAATTTTCTAGGATCCAATGTAAGAGCTTATAGAATTAAATGTTTATTTTACCAACTACATGATCACAAATAGGATATCTGCAGCTGGAGGAGACTCTGAGCAGCCAAAGACAGATGCTTGCTCCCAGCAACGGCCCCAAGTGCCGAGACCTTACTGGAGGCCACAGAACAAGGTAACGGTTTGCTGAATGTTTCAAGCTAGCTACATAGCTCTAAAGAAGGGATAATAAATATTTTAAAAAATCAAGATTCTGGGCAGGTGTCCTTTTCTATAGCTACCTATAAAGCATATTGTTATTCACTAAAAAAAAAAAAAACAATGACGAGAATATTGTGATTGATAAAACCTGTGTTGCATAGTCTTATATCTTCATTTAACTATCTCTTCCTCTTTCTTTTTCTCAATTGTCCTGACATTTTGTAAGAATTCACAATTTGATCTATAAAGAAAAGAGCAGATGGAATTGGAGACCTTACCTGTCCGATAATGAGAGGAACCACAACCGTCACAGAAAGCTGAGAAAAAATAGATGTAAAAGGCACCGAAGAGGATGAGCCGAGCTGTTAAACAAAAATATAAGAGGAGTTAGAGTTACTTGGAACCAGTGAGCAAATAGTGCTGTTAGGATAAATCATGCAATAAGATAATCCTTTCATAATGCACCCAAAATTTGGTAGCTATATACAAAGAGCAAGTGAAGTTATTTAAAAATTTTTAAAATTTAACGCAAAATAGACTCCTAAGTAGTATACAATTTTTATTGGGACACTAAGTTTGAGGACAAACAATTATATTGTTTTACAATGAACTGAGATAGCTTATTATGAAATCCAATTCTGAAAAATAAAGCAATTCTGTGTTCATAGTGTCTATAATTATATGCCATGATATTTCACCTATAATCATAGTTTATGTGATTATCATTTCACCCATCACCTACCTAAAACAAACAAATATATCTTATTCTCTTATCAAGGTGATATTTTTAGTTATGAAAATGAAATATTTTCTTTCTTACTCCTTCAAAACAAAAGCAATGAGTCTTTAAATTTTTTTCTTACACAAAGTCTAGCAGATGGGAAATCCTGAACATGACTTATTTTTCAACTTAAAATGTCAGTATACCTCTCCCAAATGTGTATGTCTTAGCACTGTTCATAATTCCTATTTTTTAACCCTTCCTCACTTTTTGGCTCTTTCTTTGCTAATTACTGCATTCTCAGCTTCATAAGAGCCAGCAGCACAAGATGGAGTTTGTCTACAAACACAGTTGCACCCTCACATTAGCCTCAACCCCCAAGAACTGCTGTCTTCCTATGAACTTGAATGTTTTTCAAACCTCCTTTTGGTTTTCAAACCTGACAAAATACTAACCTGTTCCATAGATGTTTATCACTCGCATAACTCCCTTCTGCCATCACATTCTCTCAAACCATCACTAACGAGCTCCCTGGCCCTAGAAACTTGCTGTCACCCTCCCCCTACAGATCAAACCTCAATTTCCATAGTTACCTACATTTAGTTAAACTTGGAAATACCTTTTGGAAAAATCATTTTTGAAAATATATTGAGATGGTGATGACTGAGGGCACAGAATGTTAAATAAAACAAATCAAATCTTTAGATCAAGGAAGTCAGCAGCTCAGGATGAAATGTGAGATCAGATTCTGTGTGAACTGACTCACCAAAACCTTTCTCCACCCTGGAGTAGTTTATCAGGTTTTGCACCCTATCGCCAGCCCAATTTAGATGCATTCAAAAGGCCAAGAATGTATGTCCTGCCCATTGGTGCTGGCACTCATTCAACACTCCCTTCAACACTGGCCACTGGCCACTGGTTTAACTCATAAGTTGTAGCCCTTTCCTCCCTGACAGAGACACACTAACGAAATGAAGAGAGGGAAGCAGGAAACATGGAACTGGTGAGGAGCAGATAGGATTCCTGATATAGCAAATGCTACATGGCTGCTACAGGTTTCTTTTAATGCAAAGACAGAGTAGTAAAATCTAATTTCAGACTATTTCAGGGCAGCAATGTCCTGGAGGTACAAGGTACTTAACAAATATATTCTCTTCACAAATATCAATTCCAAGGATGCCCCTGGGGCAAGGATTGAAATAAAGAAAAACACTAGATGAACAGAAAAATACACTTTAAAGGACAAAGTTTTCAAGTTCAAAACATCCAGCTCAATGGTCTATCCATAGGTTTACAATGTTCAGAGACAGCCAGTAGTAGTCAGGGTAATAATAACTATCTATTAAAAGGTGATGATTCTTGTCTGGAAGCGCATGGATGATCTTACATGGCCCTGCTCCTCTTTCTATCTCAACTTTATTAAGTCAATACTTTCAAGGTATTTTAATGAATAACCATGTCACAAGCGATCGTCCCTCTGCCATCCCTGTGCTTAACCCAGTAACTGGCACAGAGAATGCATTTGTGGATGAATAAACTTGTGCAGAACAAAGAAATGAAGTAATGTGCAAACATGATGTGCTAAAAAATGTCAGACTCTTATTCAAAACCATATCCATTTTTCCTAAAGTTAAAAAAACACAAAACTTAAGTATACTAGTATATAAAAATATTATCATGTGGTATTATAAAACTCACATGGTATTTTTCTGTTTGTTTATCACTAGTAACACAACTAATTCATAAGTGCACCTAGACACAAAGGGCATACAGTCATGATGATAGCCATGTGAAGAAGGATGTGAATGTGTGTGTGTGTGTGTGTGTGTGTGTGTGTGTCTGTGAGTGTGACTGTGTCTCTGTGAGTGTGTGCATTTCTGTGTGTGTCTGTGAATGTGAATGCATATGTGTCTGTATATGTGAGTGTGTGTCTCTGAGTGTCTCTGTGAGTGTGTGTGTGTCTGCATGTCTAAGGGTGTGTGAGTGTGTGTCTCTGTGTGAGTGTGTGTCTCTGTGTGAGTGTGTGTGTCTGTGTGAGTGTGTGGAGCAGAATGAGGGCGGCCTGTTCTCTGCCCTCAGCTCTCCCTGCCTCCTCCTTAGATCCTTAATGCTGCTCCGGAGGAGAAGAATGTGTTTTAGAAGCATAGCCAATTTCATATCTCCCATGAAATGCTGGGAGAGACTTGTAGCCCCATTCCATTCCCTCTTTTTAAAGATGTGAAAACTGAGGTTTCTAATCGCTGCTTTATGATATGAAATTGGCTATGCTTCTAAAACACATTCAAGCCACCGTTCAGCCAAATCTGCTCAGTGACAACAGCTCTCCCACACTGGGAAGGCTGTTTGCTTAGCCATGGAGTATTCCTGGCACAGCAGTAAACTCAGAGATCAAATGGAGAAAAAAGTAAAATTGTGGCTTCATTACTAAGTTAATTTGGGGGGTTACTTAGCAGAAAAAAGGTTCCCCACCCTGATCTAAAAGATCAAATTGGGCATAAGAGAAGTAAAGGAAAATCCATTTCAACTTTGGTTTTAAGAATGCCATGTATTCTAACTTCCACTCATCATTTGCATGGTCAGTGTTTGGAAGCTTCCTGCTCCTTGGAGACAGTGGAGAGGGCTACGGGGTGAGGGACGGTTGCCATGGTCTCCAGGTCCCTCTGTCCTCTGCGGTGCCTATGATCTTAGATGCACTAGATGAGGAACACGGGTTAGAGCCGCCCTCCTCTGAGGCCTTGTCAGATCAGAGGCCAGAGCAAGCTAGCCAGAGATGTCATTAACAGGTTACCAAAGCCAGGCTGGGTCCACGGGGATGCTGGGAGGCAATCCCGCGCTCCCCTTAGAAGTGGCTCCGAGAGGAAGGGAACCTCAGTGCAGGGCTCTAATTTGGCACAAGTCCTAGCTTTCGAATTGGCCACCAGATGGGTCTTGGGTCAGTGTGGAGATGCAGGGGACCCTTGGGGAAGTTTCTGACACTGTGAAGCATGCCTGGCATCCAGAAGAAAGAAGAGCAAGTGCTGGCACAGGGCGGCTCCTGAGAGCATGCCTGAAAGAGCCCGAGACCCAGCCGTTCTGCATGCAGAGCTGACCTTACCTAAAGCAGAAGGAAGCACGCTGTCTGGGGTACTCAGCTCATCACACTTTAATGAGGAACCTGTCGTGGTTTCTGTTGTGAAGACCAGTGTGTTTATGAGAAGCATCCATAAACATGTTCTCATGTTTATGAGAACATCCATAAACCGAGGTAGCACAGTTTTAGTGGTGACCTACCTCCTGCTGCCAACCTGTGCTTCAAGACACAGTGCCTTAAACAATCCAGTCATCGGTTAATTTCTTTCAGGAATATAGTGCTGTGAAGCAGAAACTCACCAGTAGGTTTGCTGATTTGTTTTAATATCTTATGCTGAAAAGAAGTGAATCAGTGAAAATCAAACATGTGAAATTTAGGAGCTTTGTGTTCATTTAAGTAGTTCCTGGTGTCACCTGTGAGCCATGGCACGCCCTAGGTGCTGGGGATCCAGCTGTGCACTAAGCACAAAACCTTCCTCTCCAGTTTCAAAAGTTGAGTTTTGTGTGGGGTCCACCCTTCATCTGCCTATGAATGTCCTCCCCCTCCTCACTGAGAACCAGAAGAGTTCTAGGCTCTAAGACTCAGTTCAAGCATTTCTTCTTTAGGAATCCTTTCCAAACCCTCCCCTCAAAATGCAGATGTGGCCATCCCCTCCTTTGTGGCTCTGTGTGTCCACTGGACCTCTCAGCACCTTCGGTTGCTCTTGTTTGTAAGTCTGTCTGTCCCAGGAGTCTGTGTGCTCTTGAAGGCCAGAGACAGGGTCTTGCTCAAGTTCACATTCCCTGTGCTCAGCAGAGTGCCTATGTTTTTACATCTGGGGCACTGGTTCTTACACTAGCACATCAGAAGAATCTGTTGGGTTTGTTAAAACAGAGACTGCTTGGCCCCACCTTCAGAACATCTGGGGAAGAGGAAAGGCTGGTGCTGCAGAGCTGGGGTTCCAACTTTGAGAATCACTAATCCAGTACATAGCAGGTGCTTAATGAATGACCATGATACATAGGTAGAAAAAGAGGCCTGGCAACATTTTCTTCCCTTCCTTTCCTTCCAACTTCAGGTATGTTACAAGGCCCTACTGAATTCACAGGCCCAGGCAAGGATCGGTGGGCTAGTCTCCCACACAATTGTCCTAATTACACTAAAGGTAGCAAGATTGTGCACGTTCTATGTGCCAGACACTGCTCTGAATGCTTAATGTGTGTTGAATAATTTAATACAGCAACTCCCCAAGGTAGGTCTTATCGGTACCCCCAATTTTCATGAGGTAAGAGTGGCACAGAACAGACTTGGTCAAGGTCACCATAGCTAAAAGTGTCAGAACCAGGATCCAAACCCATAAGTGTTGCTCCACAGTCTCTAACTTCATCCTACATTCTACTGCATGTTAATTACAGAGGGTAAGGAGCAGTGAAATGGGTAAGGGAGCAGGAGTGGGCTCCCCCTTTCCTGACCCTGTGGGAGAACGAGGGGAAGTGCGTTAGTATGTGGGGGCTGGGGGCTGGGGGCTGAGGGCTAGGGCTGCATGGAGATGGGAAACTGAAGGCAGGCAGAAGCAAGAAGAGGAGGAAAAGAAAGAAAAAATGGGTGTGTGTGGAGGCACTCGATCCACAGGGGTTGATGGTACAGCCTTTCTCAACTGGGGTTCCCAAATTCAACCACAGTGTCCAGAAAATTATTTGAGTGACATTTTCTCACCGCTCTCACGATGATACAAGACTAGTAACAGGGTAGCTTCATCAGCATTAATCCAGCACATACAATAATGTCTTCTGGGCATTAAGACTTGAACTTGGCAGGAAAAGGCTGAATGGAAGCAGGGTTGGCTGCTATCAATCCATTCAATTCAGAAACTATTTGATTTGGAAAGAATATGGGGGTCCAGTCAGTAAAATATTATGGGGCCAAACTAATAAGACACAGAAAGACAAACAATTCTTGATGGAGGGACGTTGACTGTCCGTAAAATCATACTTATCAACCTCCAGTTAGAAAACAGATGGTGCGTTTTAAATCTCTCCTGTAAGTGAGCTGACCTGTAAATTGTCATTAATGCACCAGGTCTTCCCTTGCTCTGCTGTGTAATCAGCCTTTTATCTCCTACCAGGGAAATCCATTAGCCACAGGCATCTCCACTATGTGTGCCTCTTCTCAGCTATTAAAACATTATTGCATTAAATAATTCACCCTTGATGACTGGTCTTCACTTTCATTAGCACCACATTCAGGGAAAAATAAGGATAAAGATTTATAGTGTATACAATGGAATGACGGATGTTAAATCTCTTTTTGCGAGGAAATGGGAAAGATGATGCTTGAGACAGAATAGGACTTGTTCACTTCCTGTCCAGTGCCCACCCTTACCCTGCTCCTCACCCATCACCCATGGAGCCCAGTCCTGGGGGAAGGGGAAGAAGGAAGGGACTTGTTTACTATCGCACCTTACTTTCTAAGTGCCCACAGACAGACGTATTCTCCCATACTGCTCTCCTTTCCTTCACAGAGAGAAGCCGACAGGATTGTCCCCGGTCCCCAGCCCCCGATCCTTCTAGGTTTCCATCTTTCCCCAGAAACTACAGTTGAGTCTTTCTTTCACCCAGCTGCTCCTTCTCTCCAGGGATACATGCAACAACATTGATTACTTCCACACACAGATCAGTTAAGTGTACACCAGCTGACAGGCTCAGTGTCAAACTGGCTTTTATTTCTATTAAAATTAAGAACATGATTGTGAAGAATGCAGTTGATTCTGATTCAGCTGCCCAAATCAAACTAAAGCTGGGTCACTACCTGGAAGGCATGTATTTAGTTGGGAAAGGACCCTTTTTTACTCTAGGTGCATGGTGTTTCCTTCTCTGGGAAGGAAGATCAAAACAGGCTTCAACTGATTTTTCAAAGATAAAAAATATGTAAAACATGTCTTGTTGTTATAGGCTAACTTAAAACCTAAAATGAAAAGATTACCTTCCATAATTGAAGGCCCCAATATACAACTGTTACTCAAACCACACAGACATTTTAGTAGGATGTACCCAAATGAATGGCAAATTGGCTTATCACAGTGCACAGAGGAAAGCTGTGGGGAGACAGGCTTTGGGGACCTGGAGGGCTGGAAGCAGAGATACTCAGAAGCACCCAGAAACAATCTTTGCTTCTAATCCCCTGACCACAGGATTTGGTCTTGTCAATATGAGTTTGCTTCAGGAACCAAAGTGCCTATTGCTGCTAACTAAACAGTCCTTTAAACAGAGCAGATGTTGAAGCTCCCATAGAAGAGTGCTCTGAGTGTGGGGACCCTCAGCAAGGGTGGTGCAAGGACGCAGTGTCCTCCTCATGCTGTGCAGAGCAGACCCCACCTGCTCAGGGACCCCAGCAGCTGGTGCTGGGAGGAGCTAGGTGCAGGGAAAGTGTGGCAGAGGCAGCGCTGTGCCTGAGCTCACTCAGTCGCTGCTTCCCTCCCTTCAGTGGAGCCTGAGAAGTCCCAGACCAGCAGGGGAGCTGGCCTCCAGGACAGTGGTCCTTAAAAGGAGAAGGGAGTATATCAATGTCACTTCTAGCTAGAGCATTTGGAAATGGTGTACCAGGTGCTCCTCCTCCTGGCCCTTTAGGGCTCAAAAGTCTGGGGGTTGGTGGGGGGCGGGGGGGGGGGGGAAGAGCCCCGGCAGGGGTATTTATCAAAGACTCCGGATTATTTTTCCTCAAAAAGTTCTCCCTGTGTGAGAACCACCTATGTGTGATTTACACACATAGTCAGAAGATAAGCTACTCTTGGGTTCAAGAGAATATTGGTCCTTACTTACTTTAGAAACATTTACGGGAGTAAAACATTTGGGCCAATTAAATGGATAGCTTCTCTTTAAGTGTTTTGTCATCATTTTACACATGTGACTATCAATTATGCAATCATCATTGGGAACATATGACAAAAAGTAGAGTACTGCATATGACAGTAATGGCTGTATTCATTGTTTCTATTGATGGATCAGAAGTTGAAGAATTATTTTTTACCACAGGTAGCCATTTACTAGGAAAACTAATAATGATTGCAGCCTCAAGGCTGGCCCCGGATCTCTCTCCCTGACCCCGACCTCTCTCTTCCATGAACTCCTACGCAACTCATTCTGAATAACGCAGCGTAGCGGTTAATTTTCCCTCTAAATGTCTTCATTATTCTTTATTCTTGTTTACCCAAATAAACTTTAAGTTTGTTCAAGGCAATAATTATGCCTTGTTCTTGTTTAGTCTTTCCTGTGTTACCCAGAATAAAAATATTCAAAAAGTAGTAATTAAGTGCTGATCGTATGTCTTAAAACCACTGTCTCCTGGGAGGCTTGCTGTGGGAGTATCACCTGGAAGGGGCCTCGGGGAGGCAGATTCTGACTGAAAACGCTTGTGCTCTTTACTAGTTGTGCAGTCTAAACTGAGTTATGGAAAGTCTTTGAACCTAAGTTTTCTCATATAAAGTGAGGATAATACCTACCTCTAAAGGTAGTCATGCTCTTCACATGGGATATGTAATAAGTTCCCACTATATCTACTCAATGAGAATTATTCTACCTCTCTCTCTCCCATTACTATGGATGAACTCTGTGCTTAGGAGATCACACTCTCCCTTTGTGAATGAGAACACACCCCCTTTCAAGATATGATTTAAAAAAAGACAATTCAATTTCCAGGTGTTGTTTTAGTTTCTTCTGTAACATTAGAGGCCTGGTGCACGAAATTCATGCACTGGGGGGTGGAAGGGGGCGTCCCTGAGCCCAGCCTGCGCCCTCTCGCAGCCTACTAGGACATCCTTAGTGCTCCCAGTTGAACGTCTGCCCCCTGGTGGTCAGTGCACATCATAGCGACCAATCATTCTGCCATTCGATAGATTTGCATATTAGCCTTTTATTATAGAGGATAACACCACAAACTGGGTAAACAGAAATATATTGTTTCACAGTTCTGGAAGCTATTAAGTCTGAGATCAATGAGGTCATGCTCCCTGTGAAATCTGTAGGGGAGGATCCTTCCTCATCTCGTCTTGCTTCTGAAGTTCCCCAGCAACCCATGGTGTTCCTAGAGTTGTAGACCCAACACTCCTTCTCTGCTTCCACCTGACGTGCATTCTCCCTGTGTGCCTCTGGCTTCTCTTCCTATAAGGATACCAGTCATATTGCAGTAAGGGCCCACCCTACAGCAATATGACTTCACCTAAACTAATTACATCTGCAATAAACCTATTTTCATATAAGGTCACATTCTGGGATAGCGAGGGTTAGATCTTCAACACATCTTTTTGAGGGATACAACTTAATCCGTAACAGGGGTGTTGTTAAGAACAACAACACTACATCTTTTATGGAATGCGATCATATTTTAAGTTGCTCGGGTTTTTTCCTGCTCAGGAAATGAGGCCTGGTAACCCAAGTGTTAAGCAATGCCCACTGTTTGTAAATTGCATGACAACCTAAAGAGACAAAAGTGCTATATACTGTGCATGCGAGTTAAAGTCATAGAACATAAAAGTGTGTATCAATGTTGGCTGATGATGCCTGTGACAACCTATTGTCACAGCCCAGGTGGCTCAGGGGGAAAACATTACACTTTTAAGTTCAGGGTCTTGGGGTTTCTTTCACTATTCTTGTTGCTCTATTATTTAAAAATGTTGAACGAACTAAAGCTCACAAGTCTGTGGGTCCAAGAGAGGGGGGAAGCTTGCAATAGTATGATGCCATAATATTAATCCATGGAGAAAAATCTCTATGGCGTGGAGATGGGAAGGAGAGGGAAAAAGTACTCCTCTACTTCTTTAGTCATGAGCCAAAATGGGGCCCCAGAGATTCCAGCCTCTGAGATACTCAAAAGTGCTACCCTAGGTCTCAGCCCTCTAGCTACGGCTATGACTTCTCCTGGATTTTCTTAAGTGTCACATGAGTTAGAGACGCCACTCTTTCTTTCTTCTTCAGTGGAGAAAACCTGGGCTACACGGCCATTTGCCGTACACTTACCAGATACCTGGCTCTGTACTAGTCCTCTGGCCCACTGCAGCGGGACTGCAGACTGGACCGTGCTGTGCATGCAGGGGATGCTCCCAGGAAGCTGTGACCCTTGTCTCGGAAACAATACTGAGGGATGATCCCAGGCCCTCACATCTGGTGAGCAGGTAGGTATGTACCAAGTCTTGTATTTCAAACAAATGCAAATCAATATTCACTTCAGTTTCAAGTGGACTCGCTGCAAATTCTGAACTGGTGAAGTCCAAATGAATGAGGCTTGTTATGCTCAGAGAAGTAATCTGATTATTGGACTCCTCTAACCTGGTCAGAAGGAAGCTAGCATTTCAGGAGAGAAGGAAAGGGAAGGGAAGGCTGGGCCTTTATACTTAAAAGTAATGTCTTTCATGAATGAT
Organism: Corynorhinus townsendii; assembly: GCA_026230045.1. Classification (NCBI taxonomy): domain Eukaryota; kingdom Metazoa; phylum Chordata; class Mammalia; order Chiroptera; family Vespertilionidae; genus Corynorhinus; species Corynorhinus townsendii. Next base: position 118,037,126 of record JAPDVU010000006.1, on the reverse strand, counting down.
GCAGAATCCAACTGTTTAGTAGTATCTATCCCTCTCTACTTCCTGCACAGCTTGTAAGAAATGAAGTCCCTCACTCTATTACTCTAATTGAATTCCAACTTGGGTAATTACCCTATAATTAAATAAATTTTCCCCATAGTTTTAATTCACTGCCAAACAGTGCTAGTTAAACAGCTACATTTCACTCCCAGAAACACACCCCCTCCATTGCAGTGATCTGTAGAGTGATTTATATTTGGGAAGTGTGTGTATGAAAAATGCACAGTTCATAAAATATTTTAGGTATCACTCATGATTACATATGCTTTTCTCAGCATGAGATAAGATTAATTTCTATTATAATTTTTCATCTAATTTCTCATATGCTTAGTACCAAAAGAAATAAGATAGCTAATTAGCATTTCTTATTTTCTGTACAATTTTTGTTTAGTTAACCAGTAGCTTGTATTTTTTTTTAAAATTTCTAAAGCACATTTCATTCCTGGGAGGCACACAGGGGTAGGTAATATTGCTTCCCATACTACAGATGAAGAAACTGAGGCAGTATCCCCCAAAGTGGGGAAGCTGGTTGTCAGCCTCAGAACCTAAGCTTCCTCTGGGTCTGGGTCCAAGGCTCTATCTATCAAATGCTGGGTCACTAGCAATCACTTTGGTTTTACTAATGAAAAACTAAAGAGCGGTTCACTTGTGACCTATGTCACAGGCCACTAATTTCTAATAATTCATGACTTTGCCAGGAGTTGGAGGCTTAATAACCAGACCCTGACACTGGCCTTGGATCATGAGGCTACAGAGACCTTTTGGGTCCACATGTTATTACTTGGTACAGCTCAAATGGGAGAACAGTTCAAAATGTGATGCAAAGTCATACAAAATGATTCAAATTTCAATTCTATTTTAATGGCCTTTCTTCAAGGATTGTAGATGGCTTTTAATAAAAGTTTTTAAGACAACATCAAAATACTCACAAAAAGCAGCAGTAGCAGGGGTGTTACAACAATGCCCTGAAAGAAATAAAAGAGATGATGATCATTTATCAGCATAGAAATCAGCACACTTTCTTTGCCATTTTAAACTCTGATGCATGGAAATGCTTATCCTTTAATAAAACCTAGGAGATAAAGAAGAGGGAGCCCCAATCTTGGCTCTCTCCACCATAATGCCTTAGCATCTCTGTTATAATTATTTGTATCTGGCATCTTTAAGACCACAACCACCAATCTTCCTTAAACTCGTCTTCCTTTGCAAAACTTAAGTTGCCTTCCATGTTGCATGTGTTTCACTCCGGTGGAAGCTGGCAAGCTTTCTCACTCCTAGGCTTTCAGCTCTAACTCAGATAAAGTGCCTCTTTGCAAGGGAAGACAGGTGGTTTAGTCCCAGTTGGGGTTCTCTCCTGAGCAAAGACTGAGTCAGTTGTGATGAATGAGACGTCGTGATTTTGTAATGTGAACTGATCTCCCCTAGGAAATGAGCTGGGATCTCAGAACTCATTTCGCTTGATTAGACTCCATGTCTCCATGGTGGAAGGCAAGTCTTTCATCTAATTCGGCCACACAGGACCACCTCCGTCCCTCGGCCTCCCCTAGGCAGGAAGGAGCAAAAGATTTGTTTTCTGAGATGACAAGGAACAGTTTGAGGCTGTTATCGATGAGGCAGGATACAAACTTTTAGGTTTCTTGTAGATAAATCTTTTAAATCTTTTAGGTGTTTGAGTTGGGACTAAACTGACAGGTTTCAGTAGAAAGCAGGAGATTATTATTCGCCCCTTAGTTCTTCCTTTATGTCTCCACACTTCACTATGATTTATAAAACAAAACACATTTCATATTTTTATTAATGAATTCTACATGGAACTTTAAAATCCCAAAGAGTCTGTGTGCATGTGTGAGAGAGAAAGGGAGACAGGAAGACAGACAGAGAATATACTCTGCCCAACATCTATGGACGGTACTGCTTCATTACTTTTGTGAAAGAAGTCCTTTAGGAAGTCCTTTTTGGCATTAGTTACTACAATCTTTTGGACGTGGCCCCAGAGGGACTGGCTTATCTTATATGAACATTGCTATCATGACTTTCATAGGAGTATACTCATGTGAATATTTACACATTTGCCCATTTTATTGTTAAACTAGAGGCCTGGTGCATGAAAATTCATGAACTGGAGGGGGGTCCCTCAGCCCAGCCTGCCCCCTCTCACAGTCCAGGAGCCCTCAGGGGCGGGAGGCAACCTGGCGATCAGGGGAAGGCGATGCCCCCATCACATCTCTACTGCTGCCGCTGCTGGCAGCGCAAGCCTCAGGTGGCCCTGGTTACCTGAGCCTCTGGCAGCCCTGGGAGGCTGGGTACCTGCCATCCGAGGCTTGTCTGTGCCTTGGGCTGGCCCTGGGCAGCTGAGAGGCTGAGGGGACTGCGGGACTCCAGAGGCAGGTGTGTGAAGTGGCTGGACCTGCCTAGGGGCGGGCCTGGCTGTGCGGCGCACCTGCTGTCCCGGCGGGGCTGAGGGGACTGGACATCACTATCTTGTAGCTGTGGGGGCTGCCATCTTTGAGGGCATGGCAGTCAATTAGTATATTCCCTCCTTATTGGCTGTGGGCGCCACCATATTTGTGAGGGCATGATGGTCAATTAGCATATTCCCTCTTTATTAGATAGGATAATAGAACACATGCTTCTTGATTGTGCAAACTTTTATAATGGACAATAGGGAATATAGCATTTTAATTTATGTTATATTTTTAACCTATTTACTAAAACATATATTGTGGCTTATCAACTCCAGTAGTGTCTATGAAATAAGTTCTCATTGGCACATTTAGGAGAGCTACATGTGCAAAATAATTTATAAGAGCTATTGCTTTTCGATGATGTGGAATATATTCAGACAGTAGGAATTTCAGACTTTACAAGGCCAAGTGGAAACAAAAATACTTGCTTGTTTCAGTCTATGTAGAAGCAATTGGATTTCAAGTCAATTTGTTTAAACATTTATTGAATGTCCACTTATAGGCTAGGCATTGTTTCATTAATTATAAGAATTAATGGAAACAGATCCAGAAGACAGGGGTAAGGATATTTCAGGAAGAGGGAAGGGCATCCACAAAACTATGAAAAGTTGAGCAATTGATCACCAAAGGCCTTGCAGGTCAAGAGAGGGAGCTTGGGATCCAATCAACAAATGGCGAATGACTGAAGAACTTAAAGCGAGGTTGTAATGAGTTGGTAAATAATTTAGTATATGGACAATGGATATGACTTAGTTTATAACCTAAGCAGTTTTTCTGTTGTCAATTCACTTAAATTCAGATAAAAAATAGAATAGAAACATATTAATGTGAATTTTGGATTATCAATAACGCTAATAATACTTCTGAGACACAAGGATTTTCAGCCAGGAAGAAGGTTGAGTCTCATCACCACTCTGAGGATATTTGTCTTGTGTTTGAGGAGTCATACTGGTGTCATATATAGTTCACAGGGACCCATGTTCTTCCTGTTCCCAATTATTTTCCTTTGCAATAGTGGCATGGTATTAGTAATAGTAATAATACCAGTACTATTAATGGCATTGGGCTTCAGCACTTTTATGCCCATTTACAATCAGACCCTCTTAAAGGAGTTAGGTCATAAAATAGCCACATTTCACAGATGAGGAAACTGGCGTTGAGAAAAGCCAAGCAACCAGACCAAAGTCAGACAGAAAATAAATGGCGAAGCCCGGACTTGAGCCTGCTTCGTCCAACTCCCAATCCAGAACTGACTCCACTACAACCCTGGTCCCTGGAAAGGAGATCTCAGTGGCCAGTGCAGTTTTCTAGAGCCCCGCTGAGGCATGTGGGCAGCGATTAGTTGCTGTAAGACCTTGGTCTCTAGTTGACAACCGATTCTTAGAGAGGACCTCATTCTGTGAGGCAGAGCACTATGATCTGCAGGTTTTCCTGCCCGGACATTTCAAGTGTATAGTCACCAACACATATTAGGGTCTTTGCAGTTCTCCCAAGGACTTAAGATATTTGTTCCTAAAATAGTTAGATATTTGTTCCTAAAAAGTTCCTGGCAAATAGGATGCATTTTCTAATTCTGGATTCAAGATTCCTCATTATTTTCTCAAAAATGGCTGTTCAAGTTCATTCGCTAAGAATGAATTGTTACACAATGCCGAAACCTGCTTTGCAGCTGTATATGGGAATGATTCCGCCAGGATGTCATTAATCCATACAAGAGCTCCATAATTAAGGTTTGGTGAAGCCATTAGAATTAGTACTAGAATAATAATAGCTAACGTTTATGGGGAAATTAAGATGTGCTGAGGGCTTAGTGTCTGTTACCTTATATAATCTTCACAACAACCCTATGAGCTAGGTCAGTGGTCGGCAAACTGCGGCTCTGTTGACTAATGAGTTTGCTGACCACTGACCTAGACTCTCGATTCCAATAATTATAGGCTGTTGTTGTTCCTTGTGATTAAGCCCCTATTCCAGTGGTCAGCAAACTCATTAGTCAACAGAGCGGCAAACCGGGGCTTGCGAGCCGCATGTGGCTCGCAAGCCGCGGTTTGCCGACCACTGAGCTAGGTACTATTATTTCTCCATCTGCTAGGGAAGGAAACTGAGACTCAGAGACACTGAGTGAAATAAAAAGAGGCAATGCTGGAAATTCAATCTTTAGCTTCCTGACTCCAGAGCCTGGGATCCTGAGTGATGTAAGTAAAATCTTTGCAATCTTACCCTGTTTCCTCAGGGTTATATTTTAAGACTAAACCTGAGAGGAGCTTTAAACTCATTATATCTTTTTGATGACATGAAACAAATTGAGAAATAAGCCTTTGTGTGTCTTGGCTGATGCACTTTTTAAGTCAGGTTTTTGCAAATATCAATGATAAAAAAGGTGACCTAAAAATTTAAACTGTAATAGCAACAATCATTGGAGCTGCAAAGTCATATCAACTTGTTATTTTCCCTCACACTCTGAAGTTTCAATTTGATTGCTTCTCCTTTCTCTTTCTCAAGTAAATTCTACACCAATGGCTAAAACCAAGAGGTGGTGGATGAGCACTTCTAGCAAAAGATGTCACCACCACCACTCCTCCCCCACTGCAGATTCAAGGTCAAAACATAGTTTTAGCATCCTTGCAGTTGGGAGAGTTTGTTAAGCTTTCTGACTGCAATACCTGAAGAATTCGAGTCAAAAAGTGATGGGCTTTGATTGTCTCTAAAAAACCTTTAGAAAATCCATTTACACCTCTGGAAGGGAATGACTGGGTGAGTATATTTCCATGACTTTAGTGGAGAGGAGAAAAGCGTCAAATCTGAGACACAGAGATTTAGTCCATTAAATACAAACACCACCCCCCCCCCCCAAACTCCCAAGTAACAACCAAAACAACAAAACTGTGGATGCACTTCTCTCAACAACAGCACTTGTCAAAAAGGCAAAACTGACGTGAATTATAATATTTTTGTTGTTGTAATCCTCACCCGAGGATATTTTTTCCCATTGATTTTTAGAGAGTGGAAGGAAGGGAGGAGGATGAGAGAGAGGGAGAAACTTATCAGTGTGAGAGAGACACATCGATTGGTTGCCTCCTGCACTCACCCAGACCTGGGCTGGGGGTTGAACCAGGACTAGAACACCAGACCCTTCCGTGAGTTGGCCGATACCCCAGTCACTGAGTATTAACAAAAGGTTTTGCTACAACAACTACTGTGATCACACAAATACTAAAACTGACTCTTTAGGCTTTTGTCTCCAGGATATTGAATGTCAAGCCTTAGGAAAGGTGCTTTAAGTTTTTAATTAAAAGGCAATAACTCAAGGTCTACAGAATGACAGTCTCAGTTTTGCAAGGGATCTCAGACCTATCCTGCTCCAGTCCTCATCTGATGTCTGACACCCTTTGACTGTCTCCCTTGCTTGCTCTGTGGGTGTGATGGCTGAACCTTCGCAGAGATCCCCCCTAGGACAGTGGTCAGCAAACTCATTAGTCAACAGAGCCAAATATCAACAGTACAACGATTGAAATTTTTTTTGAGAGCCAAATTTTTTAAACTTAAACTTCTTCTAACGCCACTTCTTCAAAATAGACTCGCCCAGGCCGTGGTATTTTGTGGAAGAGCCACACTCAAGGAGCCAAAGGGCCGCATGTGGCTCGCGAGCCGCAGTTTGCCGACCACTGCCCTAGGGAGACAATGTCCTTGCTCTCTAGGCACACACCACCCTGGCTGGAGCTCTTTGACAAGGAGGAAGCTCTTTATCACACTGACACCAAATCACTCCCATTGCTGCCCATGTTCCCCTCGGAGAAACTTAGGGCGTGTCTTGCCCTTCTCCTCCCTTGGGATGGCTTTTCTTTTAAATTTTTAGTTTTCCATTGCAGCTGACTTTCAACATCATTTTATATTAGTTTCAGGTGTACAGCATAGTGGTTAGACAATTATATAACTTACAAAGTGTTCCCCCTGATAATTCAAGTACCCACTTAGCACCATACATAGTTATTACACACTATAGCTATCAGTTTGTATTTCTTATTCCCTTCACCTTTTCACCAGCCCCTATCCATCTCCATAGCAATTATCAGGCTGATTGCTGTATCTAAGAGTCTGTTTCTGTTTTCTTTCTTTTGTTCTTTAAGTGGCCTTTTAACTGCTGCTTTTGAATGGTGTAAATAAAATCCCTCACTCTAATCCCTTATCTCTCTTTTTTTTTAGGGCTACATTTACAAATTTAAGAATAATAATGAAATGAGCTTTTGGGTCCCCACACTAAGTTTTCTCCAGGCTAAAAGTCCCAGGCCTCCCACTGTCCCTCCTGGGGAGGGTTCTGAGCCCTCTTTTAAGACATTATCTCATCCAGATGAATCTCAGAGTACACAACACTCGCTTAAGAAAAATTGACCAAAACTTGGAAATAAGCCCCTAAGAGGACTGCATGTCCTTTCTATGCCATTAGAGTCTAGACTATGACAGTTCAAGTTAACATATCAAGTTTTGTCCTGTTGGGATAGAAATAACTTATGTTTAGTAGAAAAAACAGCCACAAAGGTTATGTTTTTAGTGCCCTATAGGTATGAGCAAAGTTATTTTGCTATGCTTTTCTGATGGACCCTCATTTCTATAATCTCCTTGAAACCAACTTTACCATCCTGCTGGTTCCTCATTGTTCGGTTACTAGTAAATAAATGCTTGGTGTGTTTTCATTCTATGTTTGTAAGAAAGTCGTGTTTTCAACATTTGAAAATTATACTGTGCCAATTCCTTTACTCTGAATCTTGTATTTATATTCGATGCAAAGATCTCTTTAAAAAAATAAGAAAAAAAAGATTTAATGCTAATTGAGATTCCTAGGTTGTCTTCACATTTGTCCTGTGGTCAGTATATAGTGTTATCTTAAAAAGTTAGAGCAAAGTTTATTCCTCAAGCACAAAATTATGTCAAACCAATATGTAATGAGTGAGACTGGCCAGTATAGCCTAAATAATAAATCATAAAAGGGTGGCAGGGAATATTTTGGAGATACCGACATTTGAACAAAATGACCAGGATATATGGTCTTCAGAGACCATGACCTGATAAACATGGGTGGCAAAATATATACTAGTAGTTGAGTGAACTTTATAGGAGAAAACAAGAGGCATTAGGCGCCTACAGAAGGGCTGTTGGAAAGAAGGTGCTGGGTGATCGGTGGGTGAGGCTCTTTCTCCTCCTCCTTCTGCACTTGCCTCTGTAAAACTGGACCTTCACAGAGTAAGCCCCTTTCTCAGTATGTTCATGGCTCCGTCAGGGAAGGAAGAGTGGGCATGAGCACTCTGGTTTATTTACCAGGCACAGTGCACTGCAGTGAAGACAGCTGCATCAGACTATTTGAGTGAGACAACGCCCGCCACTGAGGACATCAGGTAATCCTCTCTCGTCTGTGTCCATGCTTGCCAGGAAAATGTTGAGTAACACGTTTGTTTCCCAAGTAGGGTTTCTGATAGGAAGAGAACACACTCACTAGCTGACATGTTTGTTTCCCAGCACACAACCACCTTGGGGGATGCTAATGTCAGCGAGTTTCTAAGTCTGCACAGCTAAGAATCCCTCTTCCTGGATGTGGTGACCCCATTGCAGGAATGGTAGCTGGCTTGTCTCAGGGACATAAATTTAGTTAAACAAGCATTTATTGAGTGCACACTATGTGTCGGACATCACGGTGCTGAGGGGGAAAGGATTCCAGAGTCTCCTAAGCACATAAAACTTCAGTTGTTTTGGGATGGAATTTTAAACAAAACTCCAAAAAAGTTTCTGTGAAGTCCTGGAGTTGTCTTTCATGACTGAATTGTTTGCTTTGCTTTAAAAGGAGAAACCTGAGGATTTAAAAAATCCATAAAAAGGAGCCAAGAGGGGGCAGGGGAATAGAGATTTTGTAAAAAAAAAAAAAAAAAAAAAGGGACTGTGCCTATTACCTGAGGGGGCAGCTGGGAAGGAGTTCCAGTGCACAGCTGGAAGGGATGACACCTTTCGCTGAACAAGGAGAAAAAAGGATATATGGGTAGAGAAGACAGACTTGTATGCTTGATGTCAGAAAGTGGAAGGGACTTTCATTGAAGAGCTTCTATTTTCTATGTTAAGCACAAAGTGAAGGGTTTTACTAAAATGAGGGGAAGCCGGTGGGGCTCAGTGGTTGAGCGCTGACCTATGAACCAAGATTCGATTCCTGGTCAGGGCACATACCCTGATTGCAAGCTCCATCCTCAGTGTGGGACATGTAGGAGGCAGCTGATCAATGATTCTCATCACTGATGCTTCTATCTCTTTTCTCCTCTCCCTTCCTCTCTGAAATCAATAAAAATATATTTAAAAAATAAATAAAATAACATCAGGGGAAGACAGTTTCAGGGAAAGGGGAAAGTCAGTGATTGAAAACCTGTGTTGTGGCTGTTGGGAGAGGGTCTCTAAAACTGTGAAGGTGCTGAAGTTTTACCAAATTCTGAAGACAACAAGTTGGCATACTGCTGTTTCATGGATGCTGGAAGAAGTCAGGAGTCTCCTGCGTCAGAGACAAAGGACTTATTTCTCACAGCAGAGCAAGCTTCCTAAGCATGATGTTGGCCTCAGTTCCCCGTGCCTCCAAGTCAAGCGGGGTGGTGCAGTTGAGCACAGACAGATGCCTGCACACACAGTGGGTTACATTACAGGAAGGGGATGTAGAGTTTAGGGAACCTGATTCTTTTGTAACGGGCAGAAAGTAAGCACGCCCTTTGCTCCAGAGGGAGAAGCTATCTCTCTCTCAGGGCTGTTCACTATACAAACATCATTGAAAAAATAGCTGGGAACCATGGGCAGTCAGTGCCTGTTCATGAGATATATGGAAATGTGAGAGACGTGGAGAATTGTCTTCCAACAGAGGAAATGTCCAGCAGACCAACCCTGTTGTTATTGATTATCTAAACACTAGAGGCCTCATGCACAAAATTCGTGTAAGAGTAGGCCTTCCTTCCCCCGGCTGCCGGCACCAGCTTCCCTCTGGCACCTGGGACCCGGGCTTCCCTTGCAGCCCCGGCTTCCTCCGGAAGCACATCCGGTCTAATTAGCATATTATGCTTTTATTATTATAGATTTGAGTTATCAAGCTCATTCTTATTCCCTTCAAATATCATCACTGAGCCAATGTCCTTATATAAGGAAGTGATCATTAGATGATCATTTTTAAATGACCCAGAAAACGTCTCTCTAAGATGACACTGATCCTGTAGCACTCCTTGGACACTATGATTCAAATGAGTAAGAGTCTAACCAATGAAAGTGATTTCCAACTCAGAATTCTCTCTCTCTCTCTTTAAATGGGAGAACTGATATACATGTCTGTTTGGAATCTAGGTCCTTGCTAGACTGAACTGTGGTTGTGGACCAGCAGCATGGGCCTCACCTGCAAGCCTGTCAGGAACTGCTGACTCTCAGACCCCACCCAGCACTGCTGTATCATCATTTATATTTTTTGACAAGATTTCGAGGTAACTTGTAGACTCATTAAAAATCCAAGATGAACTGATTCAGACTCTGGAGCAGGGGTAGGCAAACTTATTCGGTATAGGCCCAGATAATTATTCCAGGCTTCACCGGCATACAGACCAGTGCAATTACTCAACTCTGCTGGTAGAGCTGGAAAGCAGCCAGACAGTAAGTACACAAATATGGCTCATGGGCTGTAGCTTGGACCTGGCTCTGAAGTATTGTTTTGGAGTAGCAGTTATATTTTAAAAAGAAATGATAGTATAACAAACTTTTATTTTTAATGGTGTGATTTCTCGTGAACATATGCCAGCTTCTAAGTATCACAGTCTGTTCCTTTGTAACTACTTATAACACAACTTCTTAATGATTCATTCTTCAATTTTTCTCTAGGCTGGAAACAAATGACCAGTTAATAGTGTGTAAAATCTACTGTCTTCCTCTTTTTGGCCATTTGCAAATGTCACTGATATTTGCAGTGACATTTGCACATGGCCAGGTGCTGATTCTACTTCCTTTCTTTATGATTTTTCAAAACCAGCCATTCGGCAGTCTCAAATATCCATTCTCTCAGCACTCTGTGAGGTAATGTGTCTGGGCCAGCACATAGTCTGCTTATCCTGAGCCTACTTTCCTTTGGCCAATATTTGCTGTTTCTAATCTGAAGACGATTCTCTTTGCTGAAGGTGATGGAAGCAAAGGGAAACACCAGTGGGAGGGGAAGTTAAGGATGCTGAATAGCAGGTAGAATGTGGGGGAATTGAGGCCCCTAACATCCAGCGCTATATAAGAGAAAACGGTAAGTGCAAGAACATGAATGAGAAATACCATATATGTTACTAATCAGAACTAATACTGTGACATGTTAAAGTTGAAAACAGGGTTGAAACTTATAATTTCTCTTATTACCTTTTAAGTGAATCTTTTCAGACTCTATAAACTCACAGACCTTTATTAGAACTAATAACAATTAACTTGGTTTTTTTTCTATCCAGCTTAAGAGTGATAACAATTTGAAATTCGATGTCTTCTAAGTTTTTAGATTTAATACCCAATAAATAATTTTCTGAAGAAGCTTCTTAAAAATGCTTATCTATAGAGTATACATGAGACCAAAAAGGCAGTAGAAGGAATTAAGTCCAAGTTTCTTTTTTGTTGCATTAGCTTTCATGGCTCAGGAAGTATTTGCCAGGTTTCGTTTCAGCCTGCGATCTCCACTGTGGGCGCTCAGCTACAATCCGATGTGCTGCAGTTTCATTTTCCCTGGGAATACATGGGGCAGGCTATTGAGGATTATTATTGTACACAAGAAGCACAGCTCTCTTAGGATGTCAGTAATGGCTCCATAGATTCCAAAGGGCAACCAAGGTTCCCAGGACCGGAACCTTCTACATAGAAGCTTACGGTACTTCTTGCTTCGGAATCCCTGCTTCAGTGATACCAAATACCACCATCCTAACAACTGCCAATATTTATTTAGGTCTTTTATGTACTAGAAATGATGCTAAATGCTTTGCACACATTATCTAATTTAAAATTCCAATAAATGAGTTGATTTTCCCAATATTATAGCTGAGGAACAAGCGGCTTATAGAGACCTTGGCTAAGCTGTAAGAAGTGCCAGGAGGCAGAACCCAGCCAAAGGGATAAAAACAAATGTTGAGAGGTCAAGAGATGGTCCAAAGGGAAGAAAAGTTAGAAAAAAAAGGAGGAAAGTAGGAAACTTAAAAAGATATTCAGGAAGTGGATGGTAGAGAATAAATACCAAATATGTAATAGAAATTTCAAAAAGGTCTAAGATCACAACACAATCTGCCAGTGGTGAAGGAATATATGAAAAGGATGCACCAAGTACCTGGCTCAGGCCACCAGAGTAGCGCCGAATATTTGTTAGCCCTTGGCTAAATGATTTCATGTGTCTCTGCCATTTTTCCCAGTGGTGCCTGTAACAGAACGGTACCTGGCACATGTTAGGCACTCAATAAACATTCTACTGCACAAACGAATGCCTGAAAGTGCCCACAAGTACTTCCCTCAGGGAGCAGCGTACGTACTTGATGAGAAATACACATCTTCTGAACTGCTTGAAAATGCTTGAAATAATGATGAGATACTGACGTTTATGTAATGCCTTCTCTGTGGGTGTCAGGGACTGTTCTGTGTTCTTCATCCTCTCAACAGACTTGATTCCCATTTTACAGAGGGGAAAACTGAGGTGTGCACACAGAAGTGCAAGAAATCCCTAAGGCAAGCATGTCAAACTCGCTGCCAGCGGGCCGCAGGCCTCCGAGTTCGACATGCTTGTCTGAAGGCCATGGTCGGCAAACTGTGGCTTGCGAGCCACATGCGGCTCTTTGGCCCCTTGAGTGTGGCTCTTCCACAAAATACCACGGCCTGGGTGAGTCTATTTTGAAGAAGTGGCGTTAGAAGAAGTTTAAGTTAAAAAAATTTGGCTCTCAAAAGAAATTTCATTCGTTGTACTGTTGATATTTGGCTCTGTTGACTAACGAGTTTGCCGACCACTGCCCTAAGGTATAGGTGGGAGAATGGGAAGCAAGCCACACAGTCCAGAATCCTCTCCACCATTATGTGTCCACATAGTGGTTAAGAGTTGTTTGAGAATTCAGAGACAGCAGAGAATTCTAGCTGAAAGAAATATTAGGGAAAATTTGCTATCTCATTTTACAGACGGTGGAGTTAGGCCCAAGGGCGTGTGTGTCTCACAGCCTCGGTTAGTGGAAACACTAAGACTAGCACAGTGTCTTGAATTCCCTGCCTGGTTCTTCATTTCTGATACCCCACTGCTTCTCATAAACCAGCTGAGTGGAGCAAAACTCACATATGAGGACCTGAAAATGGTTACTCTGCACCGTTATTTAGCATATGGATAAAGAAAAAATACGATATAGATAATAAAATTAGAACAGATTATAGAAGGGTTTTATGAAGAAAATCAAATCATGAAACAGGTGCTCATAAATTGCTAACAAGGCTATGGGAGAACTTTTTTTGCAAAATTTTGCAAAAGCAAAGTAGAGCTGTGGAAGATGGGGGAGAGGGAGAGTAGGAGGGCCACTGAGGATAGAGAAGGGGGTGATGAAAAGTGATTTATTTGGGGGAGATTTGGGGAAGGTGTGTTTAATGCAGGCCTCTAGATGGCAAAATAAACTTCTAGAAAATTGTAAAATCACTTTCTTGTAAAGAAGACATTCAAAATAATGGTTTAATCAAAACTAGTGTTCAAACTCCTAAGAGACCTTTACACAAACAAGCAACAAACAAAAGGAACAGCCTGTTTCTATGCATGAGAAATGAACAGGTTTGATACAGCACATCCATTCCTTGTGGATGTGTCTAAAAGACAGCACACGCTGCTGTTAGACCTAGCTGTGACGATCAATACTGAGTGTAAAGATGGACAAAATGAATGGAGACAGCTGCACTCCACTTGCCTCGTCTCATATATCAATGGTCTGATTTACTCCTCGTTTTAGTATTATTCCTTAGGCAGAGCCATTCCTACAGCTTAGGAAACTGGCCCTGAACTTCGTGACTCAGAGAGCTTTCAGTTAGGGCAGTGGTCGGCAAACTCGTTAGTCAACAGAGCGGCAAACCGCGGCTCGCGAGCCGCAGTTTACCAGCCACTGAGGGGAAGGGCATGGATTAACAATGCTCCTAATAAAGGTCTGTTCCTCACAGGAGCACCGTTGGTCCACATGCCACCCACCCCCGCCACCCTCCCACCACCACCAGCACCAAGAAGGAGGCAGGAGGAGTCTCATACTCAGGCTAAATTTCATGAGTCTTCTTTCCTGACCCCTCCCCACTACCATCAATGGCCAATTTAAACAGGCTTCTCCTTAATAATGTGTTTATTTTTATGAAATATCAGTGGCCCTCTCGAGGGCAGCGCTGCCCACAGCCTGACAATTCCTGGAGGCAGAAGGAAGAGCACGGAGGAGGCGAGGAAGAGCAATGCCTTGTCAGTTTATTAGAACTGGTAAACAGACTTTGCCATTTTATGACCATGTGGCTTTTTGGTGCAAAAAGTTCAATAATTAATACAAGTAAATCATTTCTACATAATCAAATTTCATCTTATGACCCAGGAAAATGCAAAGGATGTAGCAAAAACAACTTTTAGTGCTTAGACTTTTATTCCAAAATTCCCATGATGAATTTCTAAAATGAGTCCTAACTCATTTTTGCTTGTATAATTACATACAGGGAATTCTCCTTAATGTTTCAGCAAAGACTCATTCCTATGCAATTACTTTAGGAGCTACACTAATAGGCATTGCCACTAAGGAGTTTTTAAGAAGGAATAGCCAATGTTTCCACTCAGAAATGGCTGTAGGTATGTTATTCACATCAGATACTTATTTTTAAATGTACTATGCTGACCACTTCAATATCTTGGGAATTTAAACGTGCCAGAGAGCAAAAAGTGATCATCTGAAAAAACACCTCAATGAATTTAACTATGAGTCTTTAAGGAAACTGAAACCTATGCCAACATAATTTTTCTAGTTCCCCAGTAGAGGGCAACTTCTACACACTTTGACAATTAAAGAAAAAAAATCTATGCATACCACATCAGTAAGAACCATCATATGTTTAAAATAAAACAATACAGCTTATGCCTATAAATGGATTTTCACTAACTGGTAGCTATAAAATGTCATGAAGCTTTAAATATGTAATTAGGAATTGAATATATTTAACAATGAGTAATTAGCATTTTGTGGTTAATAGAAGTGATCCCAGGAACTTTAAAGTAGCAACATTTAGGTCCTATGACAGAATTATCGGTAACTGAAATATAGAAGGTAAATGATGAGAGTACTGATCTTTAGTAAACATTTAGATTGAGTTTCATTATGACCAAGTTTCAAATACAGCTAACATAAAAGCATAAAGTCTTATTTAAAAAAGGCCAAAAAAGGGGGAGAGGAATAATAATACAAACATCTCTAAGTATAATCGAATCCATTTGTTATTATAAACTTTAAAATAACACTTATCATTGTTCATGTTTTAAATGACATTAGATATAAGAATGTAAATGTATATATATTTATGTATATGCAAATAGAGTAAAATTCTACCATAATACATCTCATTACTATATAGATTTGGATACAATGTGATATGTTCTTATTCATTCACTCATTCAATATTTATTTACTGAGCACTTATTATGTGCCAGATACTATTCTACAAGTCAAGAAAGCAGTGTGATAAATCCGACAAAATTCTCTACCTTTTTGGAACTTATATACCCCACAATAAAAAATAATGTGCCATAAAGCCTTCTGAAAAGATATGCCTATAAAATAGATGCTTACAATGTTTCATAATGCTGGCTTCTTCTTCTTCTTTTTCTTTTTTTAATTAAAAAAGGATTTGTTTTTAATACAGAGAAATATTACAAGAAAAAATAAGATAGCTCATAATGTTAATACTCAAAGAACCTTTGTTGATCTTATAGCAATCCATGAAATTAATTAGAAAAATTTTAATTGTATAGAATAAAAAATAAAAAGTGAAATTTTCTAGCATCCCACCGTCTCCAGAGATATTAACAGTTCCTTGAGACTCCTTCCAGAGAAGAAAATAATATGCCAGTATCTACCCACCTAGTCCCTTTAAATTATTCAAATTCATAGATTTCTTAAGACAATCATAATCTACACAGTATTTTACACATGGCTTTATTTTTTTCTCACTTCACTATGTTTCTTGGAGGTCTTTCCATAGAAGAATATATTAGTGCACCTCATTCTTTTATTTGACTCATTTTATTTTTAATATGTAAGTATTTTATAACATCCTATCTTTAAAAACCTTAAAAATTCTAGTTTTAAAAGTGGTAATACAACTTTGAAACTAATAAGAACTATGGTATGTGGAATTAGTAACTATAACTTAATCTATAAAGAGTGGGAATTCATGGACTTCAAAAAGAAGTCTGGAAAAAATGACATTTAATTTATTATAAAGCAGCAAATAAAAAAGTAAAAGGAATGAGCACCGTTTTGCATAAAAACTTACTAACAACCCCATCAGATCACATACAATGTAATAACCTTCAAAAGGGTGTCTTAGGTTGTGAATTTAAAATAGTACTTTTTTATCAGTAAATTTTTATAATTGTGTTATACAATATTTTTGGAGTTCCACTTAAAAATTTTAATTAAACCTGTAAGAATTACTTTGTTTCATTCTATTTATAATACTGCTTAAACCATATATTTATATCAGTGCCATATTTGATATTAAAATGTGATCAGAATTTTTTAGTTTACAAAAATATTATGCAAAATAAAACACAAGACACTAGGTGGTGCTGTGGGACCTTCCACATAAACCAATGCAGTCAAGTGCTGCACTTGATGAATTAGTTGTGTGGCTAATTCTATGTGTAAATGTTCATTAAAATTTTTTTTTCTAGATAAACCAGTCTTCTAAATAATAAAAGCAACAAAATGAAAAAGCAAACTGTTGATAGATGACCTCTTTCAGGATGACATAGCCCCTTTCATAATCACATACCCTAACTCCTATGTTAAGCTATTAAAAACATCTTTATATAACCAATGCCATTTTTGAGGCATGCCTCTCAAGAAAGTGTTATTTTCCACTTATCTTTGAAGTTATTTTTCTTATGTCTAAGAATAAAAAAATCAGGAATTATATATTCTTGTCAAATAATTTTTGATTAGGTAATTTCTTATATCAGTCACAGTATATAGTGTAATTGTCTTAAGTTCAATTTGTTTCTATTTTTTCTGGTCCACCTTGATGTGACTACCTATTGTAGAACTGTTAATTCAAATGCTGACAGCAGGGCCAAACTGACAAGGTAAATGTACGCATTAGGCCAGTTGTAAAGATAATAGGGAGGGGGGTAACTTAGAAAAAAACAAAGTATGTGCATTCAAATTCAGATGAAAAATAAAACCTACACACAAACACACACACACCACTTAGCCAAAGAAAACACATCTGTGGTCTGCATGTGGCCTGTGGGCCACTCATTCGTGACCTCTGACCAAACACAACATGCCCAATACCATTTATTATAAGTGACGTTTTCTTAGGAGAAACCTAAAGATTTCAGTGCAAATGACATTTCAGCTGTCCTTTCCAAATGTTTTTTATCACATATGTATGGTTCTCCTTAAAGATAGAAATTACTAATGACTCAGGAGATAAACGGCAGTGGTCGATAACATTAATTCCGCATGATGAGTTTCTGCTTTGAAGAAAAGCATAGATTTAGAAGGCTTTTACCATCCTCATGGTCTTTTCTCTCCCTGCATGTACTTTGAGGATTGTGAGGGAGGTGGAGATGAAGTATTTAATAGTGAATTAATAGAAACATATGATAAACATAAATAAAAAGGGGCAGAATTTATTCACACTGATAGTGATGGTGGAACTTACATTATAGGCACAAGGTATGATTAAAAGGAATGAAAATGAATTTTTGACAAGTGCAACAAAACGCATGTAAAGGAATGGTTTTCCTCGTCTGTCACTGAGAGAAGCCCAAATCATTTGTAAATGATGCACCATTCCAAAACGTTTTAGATATCTTCAGAAAGACCTTGTGTGTCACATAAGGAAATAATATAAAATCATATCATTTCTGAATGGGAAGAGACCACAGAGATAAACAAGCCTCTTGTTACTTTAGCTACACCTCACAAATCATTCTTCCTGAAAGGTAAACACGGTGAGGCTCCAGTCTCCAGGTGAGGCTGTGCCAGAGAGTGACCTGATGCTCACCGGAAGCCGGAAGCCACGAGGGAATCACAATGGACTTTGAATGGGAAGTGAGCCTTACACCAGGAACCAAGGCAATAAGATCATGTTTCAGGAATTTCAAATATTGTCTAAACACCCACAAGAGTCTTGGCTAACCTGAAAGTCATTTGGACTTTTCAGAGAACTTAATGGGTTCAAACACAGATATATGGGAAAAGTGAGGAAAAGCAGAAAAAGATTAGAGCCAGGATGCATGAATTCGTTCCATTCACTTTTCAGACGGCCTGAAATGCCATCTCAGAGGAGAGTTTTTAGACTTAATAAGCATCTTGTTTTTCAAATTGCCTGTCTTCTTCGAGAACAGCAGTTCTCATAGTGTGGACTGGGACCTACGGGATCTTTAAGACTGTCTGGGGGGCTGGCAAGATAAAAACTAGTTTAATGATAACACTAAGACATTATTTGCCTTTTTCACCCTCATTCTCTCACAGTCGTACAGTGGAGTTTTCCAGAGGCTACAGGATATGTGATACCGAAAGATCTGATCCAGGAACAGCTAGGAGACTCTGAAGCCAGACATGAAAGAGATTTGTAAAGTGTAAAACAATGATACTCTCTTCACTGGGTTTTTTTTGTTTTGGAAAATATAGTTATTTTTCACAAAAATATGTATGTTTACATATCATGGTGTTTTTGTTATTTTTTAAATGAATAATTTCCCAGCTTTAATTTCAAACATGACAAATACAAATAGGTATAACTTACATAAATAAAAGCTCTCTGTGGTCCTCAACACATTTTAAGAATGGAAAGAGGTCCAAAAAATTTGAGAACACTGTTTTTGAGGTAAGCTGCTGACATCTTAGTCTAAATCAGTTCCACTGTGTGCTAAATACTTACGTGAATCTAAAAATTCCATCAGAATGAGACTTTGTTAGAAGCATTTTGGAGCAGGAAGCACTTATATAGACAAGGTGGGCCTGACTAGCTTGATGCAGAGGAGTAAACAGTGGTGTGAGAGCTATGGGCTTAGGTCAAAAAAAACCTGGATTGGGGAGGAAGTAGAGAGGCAGTCAGAGTGAGCAATGGCAAATATTTTTGTTTGTTTGTTTGTTTTGTTAATCCTAACCCAAGGATATCTTCTATAGATTTTTAGAGAGAGTGGAAGGGAGAGAAAGACAGAAATATCTATGTGAGAGAGACACATCAATTGGTTGCCTCCTCACTCACTCCCCAGTCAGGGCTAGGGATCAAGCCTGTAACTGAGGTACATGCCCTTGACTGTAATTGAACCTGGGACCCTTCAGTCCGCAGGCCAATGCTTTATCCACTGAGCCAGATCAACTAGGGCACAATGACAAATGTTTTGACTTAAAAATTTAGCCTGGGACCCATGATACATCTAGGAAGGGGTCTCTTCCTCTTACCTTTATTCTCCAAACTGAAATGCAATCCTTTATTGGTTCCCCAATAGTCTTAAAGACCCATCATGGCCTGCAACAGCCTGTCCGAAGTGCTCCTGTCTACCTCTCCATCTCGTCTCTCCTCATTCTTCACCTGACTTTCCATGCTCCACAGGGCCCTAAGTCCATTTCCATGAGGGATATGTTCCCTTCTACTGCAGATCTTAGTTTCTTTCCTTCAAGGCATCAAGGAAGCCTTCCTGTCAATATCAATTTCCTCCGAATATGCACTCTCATGACATCATGAGTCTCCTTTGTGACCCTCATCACAGTTGCAACTTTACATGTATTGGTGTGATTCTTAATGAATATCTGTGTCTCCTCCACTAGTCTATAAGCTTTACAAAAAAGGGACCAGACTTATTTTCACTGCATCTTATATTCTCTGTACATAGTAAAATGCCTGGGGCATAGTCGGGCTCAATTAATATTTTTGAATGAAGGAATAGATGATTTCTTGCTTCTAGAACTGTTTAATAAGTATAATAACAAAAAATAGGCCGTATTTATTGAGCATGCCTGTTTTATGTACTTTGCAAGTGAAATGTAATTTTGCAAACAAGCCCACGGAGAGGCATAATTATACCCCCACTTGCAGATACAGAAATCAAGGTACATGGAAGGTAACTAATTTGCCCAAGGTCAAACAGTAAGTTTTGATGTCAGGATATGGACTCAAACAGTTTGATTGTACAACACATAGCATGATATTATATTTTGTGGGCCTAGTTCAAAATTATGTCCCATAGAAATCAACAATTGATAAACTTTAGGAAACTAATTTGCAAACTGATAAGTGATTCTAATGGGGAACTAGAATATGCTCTGAAATGTAAAAAGTATTGAACAACAACAATAAATAGCCACTTTTGCATTAGAACTTTAGTACCTTTCTATGTTTCCTTGATTAAAAGAGAAAGATATTTGTGCATCTGTTTTCTGAAAGATAAAGGGTGGTTCAAGAAATAATGACAAAAATGAAGTTCTCCTCCAGATATCTAGAATGAGATAGCACACCATTTGATTTAGAAAATATTCTTTGCCCTTTTAAAAAGGAAGTGAATCAAAATAAAGCAGAGCCTAAACTCTCACAATTAAATAAATATATACCCATTTCCCCAACTTGGTTTAATTTGAATTTAAAAATTTCAGCTATGTTTATTTCTTAACTAACACAGGTTTTATTTATAGTAACCTGGTCATTTGAAATTACAAATTAGTCTCATGAGTCTTTAAATGCAAAATATAAGTAATCCAAGTTTTTTTTTCTGTTATCTCAACATTCCTAAGGATATATATCAGTATACAAAAAAATAAAAATCTAGAAATGCTATAAATTCTAATAATTTATCATCTAAAATCTAACAACTCATATCATCAATCATTTAGATTCAATTTTATATTTTAGTATCTTTGTAGTTTCATTCAATACATAATTATGGGACATCTACTCTATGTTAGGCATATCCTAGACGCTGGGGACATAATGAGAAGTGTGGTCTGGTCTCTGCCTTTGCTCCAATTAGATATTACAAACTAGTTGGGGCAAAGTAAAAAGTCAAAGGCCACATAATGGAGTGAGGAAAGGCTGCGAAGGATTCCTAAAGAGGTGACATGTAAGACTAGATGGTCTTAAGTAGAAACGGCCAAGAGAAGGGTGGAGGTGAAGAGTAGCTCAAAAGGGTCTGCGAAGGAGGGGAACAGAATATACAAACACCTAAAGGCAGGAAGGTGTTCTCATGGTGTTTAGAAGGAAAAGAAAGGGAGGCGTAGTAAATGGGACATAACAAATGCTACTCCCATGACAAGAACCTCACACATTCCTCCTGAAAAGATAACCAGTTATATCTACTAGCCTTCTCATCTTCTAGTAAATAAAATAAAATAAAATAAAATAAATAAAAAGGGCAATTAGATTAAGGAATAACTCAAAAGTGACATTTGGAATTTAACTTTCCTTAGCACTAAACATAATATATATAACCAAAACATCAGCAAAACCAAACATTACTGGTATTGCTAAG
Source organism: Corynorhinus townsendii (assembly GCA_026230045.1). NCBI lineage: Eukaryota > Metazoa > Chordata > Mammalia > Chiroptera > Vespertilionidae > Corynorhinus > Corynorhinus townsendii. Next base: position 118,015,877 of record JAPDVU010000006.1, on the reverse strand, counting down.
TTGAGAGATGGTTTGAGTGGAGGGCAGGGGAATAAAGTTAGGATCTTATGAGTGTCCAACCTATTGCTGGCAAATGCTTTGTTCTCTGAAGAATATTTATTACTAGAGTAAACTTACTCCTTCTGGAATATTAGTTATTTAGCGAGGAGTTATTTCTATTCAGAAATGGGAAACTCAAAGACCAAAAACCCCTGACTGTATGGTAATCTATATGGCTTGTGCACTGGCGCTGTCTGCGGGCCCGAGTCATCAATTATGTATAGAAATGTACAGCTCCAGCCGGAGCCGGTGTCGGGGGCCTGCCAGGGATTTCTTAAGGGGAACAAAAACATTTGCTTGTGTCTTCTTTTAGAAAACACAGAGTAGGTGAAAAAAGGAGGATCTCTGAAAGGAAATACGATTAATCCTCCATACATATACTGGCTCCTTATAATAAGTGAAACAATGAATTTTTTAAAAGTACTTAAAGTGAAACCAGAAATATAACTAAGGAGAAAGCCTCAGAAATAGATACAAGAAAGGCTGGCTTCAGTTCATCAAAACCACACACTTCAGAATACAAATTCATTCCTTCTATGTGGAGGAAAAATAACTAATGGGGGTCACCAAGCTTCAACCTCACGGAACAAAATTCAGTGCACTCAATGTTTACAACAAGGAGTAATCACATTATGTGAAATAAAATGCCCTGTAACCCCCAAACCTGGCTGGCTTCTGAAGTGTGAGTTTTCCCTGTAAATGAATGAAGCGTGTTTACAGACTGACTGGGGAGCACACGGACTATGAAGATTACCACGAAGAAAATGCAATCTAAGATATCTTATGGAATTTTCTCTATTATACCAAGCACAACAAAAGCTTTCACTGGGATTTCAATAAATTTAGTTCTGCACATTGCTGCAGAAATTTAGTTATTCTCCCTTTCTCTAGTGGGTAGCCAGGGTAGCAGCTGGTGTGTTTTGTATTTAAAAACGGGAAAAAGACCTCTCGTTCTCTCTCAATACCTACATAAATGTGCTTGAGAAAATTTGGAAAAATGCTTTACTTTAAGTAAAATGACTTTATTTCCTTTCCTGTACAGTATTTGACACGCTTTTAAACATCTAAGGGTAAAAGTCATGCTTTCAAAAAGCATATAGATTTCTTCTAGAGGAAACTACAGCGCATAAAAACATATTTAAATCCATGTAAATTTAAACACACATGCTTGAAAGTACATCCTCATTCTTCAACACTTTCTGGGTAGAATTTATAATACCTGATTTTTATAAAATAACTCAGGTGACTTGTAAATAATGTGAGGTAGCCAGACAAAGGTATCATAATTTTATATTACTTTAAAGAGTGTGTAACAGTCTCATTGTGTCATTGCTATACAGATTAGATCACATGTGATATTACTCAGCCAAATTCTGTAAAATTGAAAGCATATTTAAAAATCAGTGTTAAAACATTAAGGAATGCCAGAAACTGATGAAAATCAAATCAATTCCTTATTTCTTAGATTTGAAATGGGAATAATCTGCTGATCATTCATGGAAACTGTAATTTAGCAAAATAGATCCCTATGAATGCTGAAATATTTAATTTTCTCAGCTCCTATTTCCTAAACAAATGATTTCTGCCAGTTAGAATGTGAAAAACTCCAACATATTTAAGCACATTGCAATTCACATGACACATGACACAAAAAACATGACATACATCAAATTAGCTACTTGTTACTAATAGAGTCTGTTAAAAAAGGCAAGGCCTCAGTTCCACAACCATTACAGTTTAATTTATTGACTTCCATATTTTGGCTTATATACACTGTTAATTGAACACTTTGCAAATTCAGTGGGAAACCTGAATTGAGGCCATTTAAAATTATCTTTCGTTATGAATTTTTAAATTCATATTTTATTACATACATGAAGTGGGAAGGAAATCTCAGTCACCTGTCCATTTTGTGACAGGTGTTTTACATTAATTATATCATTTCATCCTGAGAAATATATTAGTGCCTTTTGCTCCAGGAAGGCAACTAACTTGTCCAGAGGTCACATGACTACTCAAAGCTCCTCATGTTACTCCATCACCAACAGCATGTGATTTCTTCCTTCTGCAAACATGTTGCTCCTTTGGCTTCTGGAATATTACAAATTCCTCTTTTATCTTCGCCTACATCTTCCCCCGTCACTAAATTCAGGTCTCTTATAAGACTTTCCCTGACCACCCACTCTGCAACACACACACACACACACACACACACACACACACACACACACCTTCCCTCCTTGACCACTTTTTATTCCTTAATCTTGCATTATTTTTGTTCACAAAACTTATCATCAGTTGACATTATATTTAGTTACCTGCTTACTGTCTGTCTCCCCTATTGTTCACCCATCCCCACTCGAACAAAACTCCACAAGATTGGGATCCACAAGGCTGGGATCTTGTTTGTCTCTTTCCTCCTGTGGCCTCAGTCACTACATCAACTGGCACAGAGGGAGCCCTCAATATATGTGTTGAATGAATGAATGAATGGCTAGAAGTTGTGGAGCTGGGATTTGAATTCAGATCTTTTTAAATTCTAGGCCTATGCTTATTTCACCAATTTTGGTTTAATTTCAGGTATAGTGCACCTTTGTTAAGTTTCCAAATAGTGAACTCACATTCTTTATAATGAACCCTAGAGCCCTGCCCTCTCTTCTCTACCCAAAACCTGAAATGAAAGAAAGTTGCTTTACAAAAGAAAGGGAGTGAGAGGTTACACAGTCCAGGAAGAAAGAAGAAAGTAGCTACCTTTGTTGTGCACTTCCTTTGTTCTGAGGAATATGTGTACAGTATATATGTATGGACATGTGTCTATTTGCATGTATATATTTCTGTATAGGTATAATTCCTTTCTGTTTCATTCTCATGGCAACAATACAGAGCAGGTAATATCTCTTACTTTGAGATGTGGACACAGAGGTTCCCAGTTACTTGCAGTCACCCAGGAAAGTCCCAACAATCTTTGTGCATGGGAATGGGTATGCAAATGATAAAGACTATGTATAGGAATCTTGCCTTTTCTATCTGAAATGTGTGTTTTTTTTCAGAATACTGAAAAACAAAAACAACTGCACAGTATTTAATATTTCAGAATGCTTCTTTTCATTCAAAAAATCCTCAAGTAACTAGCAAAGAAGGTAGAACAGATAAAATGGTTGCTTCTCTTTTGGACAAAAACCATTCATTTGTCCTCTAGCTTAAAACAATAACTGTTCTTTCTATCACAGGTTCATTATCCACTTTCAAGCTATGCACGAAAGGCAGAAGCAAGACTAATGGAGGCAACTTCTTGGGGACAGTTGTCATTGGACTATGTAGCTGTCCACTCCCCTCTTCAAGATTTCCACCCAGGGTAGTGAGGGAGCTTCAGAGAACGTGTCCTTGGAAGTCTGGATATTGGGGAAAGAGAGCACCAGTGAGTGGGGCCTGGTCCCCTTCTAGAGAAGCTTGTAGCTGAGAGGCTGATAGAGGAGAGAGGCTACAATGGGGCAAACTGCTAGATCTCCATGGTCAGGCAAAGACGTGTCAGTTTTCCTATGGGTTAAGTGCTCCAAGGAAGAGAACTGAACTTGAGTCATTCTGACCAGGACATAAGTAGACCACTAAAAGTCAAGATCTGTGGCTGGAGTTTTCAGAGAATCACTGTCCCTGTCAGGCAATGATGTGTTCAAATGTTCCTAGTGAAGCAGAACCACTGAAAAACCCACAGATATGGTGATGGAAGAAGATTTTACTTGGGATGGTGGGCACACAATGCAATATACAGATGATATGTCAGAGAAGTGTACACTTGAAACCTATATGATCCTATTAATCAATGTCACCCCAATAGATTTAATTAAAAACCCCACAGAAGCGCCCCCAGAAGAGAATGATGTGCCATACTAGAGGGTTTCAAAGCCAGGTGACCACCCCAAGACACATTAGACCTTGTCCATTCATCTCTAATCCTTCCTTCCCCACTCTGCCTGATCCTACAGGAGACAAAAGCAGGGATCCTACAGACCCCAATACAAATCATGTCTATTAATGTAGAAGGATCCCTCAAGCTTCTTACAGTTAATACCCACCCTGCCAAAGTTGTCACCATAGGTTAATTCTTCTTAACTTGAACTTCATATACATTAAATAATAAATATGAACTCAATTGTGTTGGCTTCATTTGCTCAATGTTATGCCTGTGAGAGTCAATCATGTTTTTGGGTGGGGCAATGGTTCATCATTTCCATTCATATTTTGTGTTCTACTGTATGACTATATCATAACTTATTTATCTATTCCCTTTAGGATGGGCATTTGAATTTTTTTTTTCATTTTGGCTTATTTAAAAAGTTTCTATAAGCCTTCTTAAACATGTCTTCTGGTGGACATTGCACTCATTTCTGATGGACATACACCTGAGAGTGGAATTGCTGTCACAATTCAAGCATATGTTTAGCATGAGTACATACTGCCAAACAGTTTCTCAAATATTAAATAATGTATGGAAGTTTCAGTTATTAGAAATCTGCACCAATACTTGATAATCTTTAAATAGTTTAGCCATTCTAATGCGTTTGTGGTGTATCTCATTTTGGCTTTAATTTGCATTTTCCTGATCACTAATGATGTTGTCTTTTTTCATATGCCTATTGAAAACTTGTATGTCATCTTTTATGAAATCTTTCATTCAAATATTTGCCCATTTTTAATTCTGTCACTATGTATTTTTTATTTATGAGCTATTTATGTAGTTTGAATACAAGTCTTTTGTTGGATACGTAACAAACATATGCATTCTAAATATCTTCTCTGACTCTGTAGCTCACCTTTTATTCTCTTACTGTTGGCTTCTGTTAAACAGATGTTTTAATTTTAATGAAGTCCAATTGATCAACAATGTCATACATAGTTATGTTTTGTGATTTAAGAAGATCTTCTCTTGTGTTTTCTTCTAGTGGGTTGAACTTTTTAATTCCTGAAAGTGCCTGGAAAACCTATGGGTTCCTCCTGAAATTTCACCCAAAAGGGGGACAGAATGATCTCACAGAGAAAGTGCAAAAGGGTGTTAATGAGTGACAGTAATGTTGCTCTCTGCAACTGATAGAGCCTAGTTCATTTAATAAGTCAGTTATTCTACTCCTAGAGTAACTTTCCAATATACATTTGCTTCTCATCATTCCCACTGCCACTGCTTTACTCCTCTAGGCCAATGTTCCTTTTCCCGTGAGTCACTGTATCAGCCTCCTAATTAGTCTCCACCCCTCCAGTCTAGCCCTGCTCCAGTACATTTTCTACATGCAATGAAGGTGGTCCCTCTAAGTTAATAATATCTAAGATTTTTACAGCACTTCCCCTGTGCTTGGTACTGTGTAAGCATGATCTCGTTTAATATTTACAACAACCCTAAGAGGGTGGTGCTATAGTTCTCTTTCTTTTTAAATGGTGACACTGAAGCCTAAAGAGGAAGGATAACTTCCCCAATATGGTACATGTAGTAAGGAAAGAGTTCATAAGTCTAATCAGGTCACTCACCTCACTTATCTGTACATCATCAAATGACCCAGGTTTCCTCTGCACTGGGTATCTGTGCATGCTGTTCCCACTGCCCGGAACATTGTTTTTCTACTTCCTACTCCCCACACCGTTTTCCCTACCTTCAGGCATCAGCACTCCTGAGGTCCCTAGGATGGGTTAAATCTCCACTATATACTTGCATAGCTCCCTATCTTCTCCTATCATAGCCTTTACCACATTTTATTCCAATATTTATTTAATTATCTTCTTCACCAGATGCAAATTCTGTGAGGGGAGGGATGTTCTAGCTTGATTATTACTGTTCCTGTGCCCCCCCCCCCCAAAATGCCTGACTTTCAGTAGGCACTCAACAAATATTAGTTTAAAAAGATGTCGGCAAAATATTTTGCAATGTGTTGCTTGTTTGATAAGAAATCCAATGGACCACTGGCTTTCCCTATTATTGTCCAGTAGAACCTTCTGCAGTGATGGCAATATTCCACAATATGCACTGCTCAGTTCAATGGCCAGTAGCCACATGTGGCTATTAAACACTTGAAATGTGGCTAAGGACCTACATTTGAAATTTTATTTAATTTTCTCATTAATTTAAATTGAAATTTAATTAGCCACATGTGGTTAGTTACTCATGTATCAGACAGTGCAGGTCTATAAAACTCCAAGAGTTTATGCAGTCCTTTCCAATGGAGACACTAAATGGCACTTCTATTTTAAAATCACTTGTAATGTGATCCATATGATGAAATTTGGGAGCTCTTTGCTACAATCTGACTTATAAAGAATTACTGAGAATCAAATTGTCAGAGCCTCCATGAATGAAAGCTTCTGCTTCATTGTGCTATGTTGGTGGTAGTTGGTTAAGAAGTTATTGCTTTATCCAACACCTGTGCTTGTCTGTACCTATTCTCTAGCTCTTTAGACTATTCTATCCACCCTATATTACCCATTATGCTTCAGGCAGAGAAACATTAAAAACAAAACAAACAACAACAACTAAACAACAGATAGTCAATAACAAATGAGCCTTCAATCAAAGAACTATGGCAAACGACAAAAGCCAATTAAAAATCTATCACAGTTTAAAAAAAAAACCAAACACCACACACATACCTTTAAATTCCACCCCAGGACACTCACCTGATTGCTCAGTATTAAAATCTTTAACCAATATTTGAGAGCATCCAGAAAGCTTGTTTCAGCATTCATTACACAATTAACATGGTCAGCCTCCTTTCTAATTAATTATTCGCTAAGAAGCCTAGCATTTCTTTGGAGCCCCTTCCCTCAACATCACAATGCTTTGAGAGATGACACATGCCTGTGTACTTGTCAGAATAAAATGCAGACTTTAAGCAGGTTTTAACACTAAATGAGAACAGGGGTGAGAGAAGAGAAATCGACCCTTTTAGTAAAACTGGAGCTGGCAGCGAGCTGCAGGCAGTGCACAGCGTGAGAGCTGGTGGCTCTGGAAAGTGCCCATGTGTTGACAGCTGACTGAGTTGGAAGGCTTAACGGTGCAAATGTCCTGTCAGTGGTACTGCTGCAGAGGGCTCTACTTAACCAGAGCTGCCCCAAATCTCCCAAGCTGTTGACAACCAATGGTGAGAAATTAGTTCTCTCTGGGCTTTGACATGAAATTAGCAAGTTACTATTTTTACATAGGTAGGAACCCTGCATTAACTGCATTAACTGAAGAAAAAGGGATCATTTTGTCCAGCTTCAAACTCTAAAGGAGTCAGACTTAAAGACCATAAAATATGACAACTTGTGCCCCTTCCTTCCATTTTCAGTAAGCCCACTACATATTAAATTGGTATTGTGTAACATTTTTACAAAATGTAAACTCAACTTGTGTCACAGGTGAGAGATCTACAAATTGAAAGTTTCCCCAAAAGTAGGAATTTTCAAAATAGGAGTAAGTTAGCTTCAGTAAGAGAGAACCCCCACCAGTATGTAGAATCCCATGTGAAAATAAAGATGCTCCAGTCTGTGAAATTGCTTCCAGAATTAACATGCGGTGTTTGGGATTTTTAAAGCTTTTCTTAGGCATCAAGCTCAGCTTTAAGTTACTCTGAGAGCCGCCCAGCATATACTTTACTGGTAATGTCCTGGGTCTTTCCTTGAAAATCTGCAGCATCTATCAGGAGATACTCGGCTACTTAGCAATCTGTCTTTTAGAAAATTTGCACAATTTTTAGAAATCTGATTAGTATCACAGAAATGAGAAAGCAAGCTAACTTGGACAGGGACTGCATCTCTCACATACAAATATGCCTCCAGCAGGTATGTTCTATTAGAGAATAGGCTCTGGGTCCAGACATCCTGGGTTCAAATCCTGTCCTATCACTTAACTGTGTGACGTTAGGCAAGTTATCTAACCTCTCTGGGCCTCAGATTCCTCCGTAAAATAGGAATGACCACAGTATGACATACCTCAGTGTTACTGTGAGGATTAAATAAATGTATACGTGCCAAATGTGTAGTATAGTTCCTGGCACTTAGTAAGCATTCAAAAACTCTTAGTTAACATTACCATTATTAGTTTTTTTGAACAAAAAACTGAAACTCGTGAACACAAAGAGCAGTGTGGTAGTTGTCAGAGGGAAGGGGGTTGGGGGGAGAAGGGGGTCCTAATATATGGTGACAGGAGAAGATATGAATTTGGGTGGTGGGCATACGGTGCAATATACAGACCTTGTAACATAGAAACCCACACCTGAAACCTATATGATCATAGAAACCAATGTCACCCCAATAAATTTAATAAAAAATAATCTATATATATAAAAGCCTAAGTGACTGTTGCAACTGAAACAACTGAATGGACGACCGAACAGGCTGTGTGGGGTGACCAGGACGGCAGGGGGCTTAGTGAGGGCTGATCAAATGACTAAGCAGCAGGCTGCGTGGGGCGACCAGGCCGGCAGGGGGGGCCGTGAGGGGAGACCAGGCTGGCAGAGGGGGACAGTGAGGGGTGACAAGGCTGGCAGGGGGGAAGTTGGGGGTGACCAGGCTGGCGGGGGGGGGCAGTTGAGGGTCACCAGGCCATGGGGGGGGCATTAGGGGTGATCAGGCAGGTGAGCAGTTAGAAGCCAGTGGTCCTGGATTGTGAGAGGGATGTCCAACTGCCGGTTTAAGCCTGATCCCCGAGGGGTCCCGGATTGGAGAGGGTGCAGGCTGGGCTGAGGGGACCCCCCCCCCCACCATGCATGAATTTTGTGCACTATGCCTCTAGTTAAAAAATAACAAAACAGCATGATATTTAAACACTGGATGTCAGGGTAAACAGAAGAAAGGTCAAAAAAGGAAACATCCTCTGAATATGTTTTTGCTGCTAATACTGACAAGTAAATTCTACGATCCCACATGATGTTCTATGAATACTCACCTTGTGATCCTTATACTACGAGGGCTCTACAACAGACAAATGAGGCTTACTCCTAAGACCTGATTACCAATAGAACACCAAGTGGGTAATGTTCGAGGCATTATCTTTGTTATTACAGTGAATTATTTATTCTGCAACACAGCTCAGGAATCCTAATATTAACATATTTCACAGCAATCAATCATATTCAATTTTGACTTTCAAATATTTTTGAAACATCAAATGAAACTGCTAAGCATACAGCTTAATTGTATAGGCTGCTGATGTGGCCAATAATGCCATTAGTGGGCCCAAAAAGCTAAATCAGCAGTACCAAGTCTGAAAACAAAAGGGGCCAGAATTCTGAAGAAAAAAGAGTTAAACCCACCAATCTGAACAAGATAAAAAACACTAAAAATAATTTGCAAAACAATTTTCCTCATGCATTTAATAAACATGTGTCAGAATAAACAAAAATCACAGAAGCTGAAAGTAAAAAAAAAAAAAAAAATCAATTAAAATAAAGTCACAGGGCCTGGTAGAGAATTATTTCTGGCAGTTATTTGATATAATATGGTTAATATTTCTAGTCAGTCAAATTAACACAATTTTGCCACTGTAGTTTTACAGTCACAAAGGCACACTCCTGAGAGACTTGTTCCAAGAATGGGAGTAAAAAGTATTCTTTTAGGCATAGAACAACTTGACCATTTTCTTCTGAACATAAGTAAGGAAAGAGATACCACCCTTTAGAAAAAAAAACTTAATTTGCCACACATTCACATGTGGCTATCTTTCCCCTCCTTGATTTCCCCTTCAAAGTCCTTGGATGGAAACCAGTCCATTTATCGCTCCATTTGTATCAACAGATATGCTTTTATTTCTTATCGGTCTGCCTATTCGTATCATGTGTACCCTGCCATGTTATTGATTGGAAGAAGCTCAGGCAAGGCGGTGTCAGCTTATATTCCTAAAGGGAGTCCCCTGAGCAGATTGGTGAGGCACGTTAAGTCAAGTCAGAATTGTGTGTTTCTGTGTTAAAAGTGCAGGGCACAAAGGGAAGAAGAATGTAGAATTCTGGAGCATGTAATTCCAACATTCAGCCTTTCCAGTCTTCATCTCCCTCTCCTCTCCACCCTCCTGACCCCCTTAGAATTTAGAGGTACTTCTCTTGGAAGAAGACTTGGCTTGGGAAAAAAAAATTATTTTATACCATTCTTCTCACTTTACATGCTTTCTTCTTTCTTTCATCTTTATGTATTTTCCCCAATGGTTACTCAAAAAATAGAGAAATCATAAGGCAAATAAAGTCACTAAATCATATGGCCAGAGAAATAAGGTCTAGTAACTCCCCTAAGAGGTTCATTGGGCATTTTCCGGATGGCTTGTGAAGTAATCTGTATACTTTGAAGAAGGAGAAAATAAAGTTAATCACACTTGCCAATTTTTATGCTTAGCACCTTAAAAATTTCCACAACTGCTTTATTGGAAGAACCTCAAGATCCATTAATCAAATGCTTTCCTGAGACAGAGTATGTGCACAACACTTTTTCTGGAACTAGGATCTCAAGGATGGATCTAGTGTGTTTGCCCTCAGGGAACTCACAGTTCATTATATGACAGTGAGAGATATGCTGTGATACAACATTAACAAAATGTCACAGGACAAAGCAACATGTCATAGTGCAAAGAGCTTGGGAATTAGATTGGGGTCCAAATTTGCTTGTTCCACTTATTGGTGATTTTTTTTGGAGATGGCACCTATATTCTTGAACTTAATTTTACCTGCACATAACAAAGACATCGTATTATTTATCTAACACTAGAGGCCTGGTGCACGAAATTAGTGCACGGGGGGGGGTGTCCCTCAGCCCAGCCTGCACCCTCTCCAATCTGGGATCCCTCAAGGGATATCCAACTGCCTGTTAGGATCGGGACAAAACAGGCAATCGGACATCCCTCTCACAATCCAGGGCTGCTGGCTCCCAACTGCTCGCCTGCCTGCCTTCCTGATTGCCCCTAACCATTCTGTCTGCCAGCCTGATCACCCTCTAACCACTCCCCAGCCAGCCTGATCGATGCCTAACTGCTCCCCTGCCAGCCTGTTTGCCCTAACTGCCCTCCTGTGCAGGCCTGGTCCCTCCCAACTGCCCTCCCCTGCTGGCCTGATGGCCCACAACTGCCCTCCTTTGCAGTCCTGGTCCTTCCCAACTGCCCCCCCGCTGCTGGCCATCTTGTGGTGGCCATCTTGTGTCAACATGAGGGCAGTCATCTTTGACCACATGGGGCAGCCATCTTGTGTGTTGGAGTGATGGTCAATTTGCATATTATTCTTTTATTAGATAGGCTAGAGGCCTGGTGCATGGGTGGGGGCTGGCTGGTTTGCCCTGAAGGGTGTCCTGAATCAGGATGGGGGTTCCCTTGAGGCATGGGGCGGCCTGGGCGAGGAGCCTGTGGTGATTTGCAGGCTGGCCACACCCCCTGGCAACCCAAGTGGAGGCCATGGTATCTGGGATTTATTTATCTTCTATAATTGAAACTTTGTAACCTTCAGTGGAGCCAAGCCTCCTGCTCGCTCAGTGGCCACAGCCATTTTTGTTGGGATTTATTTATCTTCTATAATTGAAATTTTGTAGCCTTAAGCGGAGGCCAAGGCAGGCCAGGGATGTGGAAACTTGGCTTCCTCCGTCGCTGGGGGCAACTCAAGTCTCCTGCTCTCTCCAGCTCCATGGCTGCCGCCATTTTTGTTGGGATTTATTTATCTTCTATAATTGAAACTTTGTAGCCTTAAGTGGAGGCCTAGGCCAGCCAGGGTGTGCGGAAAGCTTGGCTTCCTCCATTGCTGGGGAAACCCAAGCCTCCTGCTCTCTCTGTGGCCACAGCCATCTTGGTTGGGTTAATTTGCATACTCGATCCTGATTGGCTGGTGGGCGTGGCTTGTGGTGTAGCGAAGGTACGGTCAATGTGCATATTACTCTTTTATTAGATAGGCTAGTGACCCTTGGAGATAGTGAATAGATACTAGTTTGCGTTGCTCCTTGTATACAAAGTCGGGAACAATTCGTTTGGTGTAAAGGCAGTGAGATGATGGGATGAGGGGCCAAAGAAAGGGCAAAGCTGAGACTGGGCTTTGTAGGACAAGTTGGATTTCCATAGAGAAGATGCGAATTAAGGGATTCTTAGCAAAGGGAGCATCTTAAAGAAAAAATGGAGCTGTAAACGGAACATGGATTTAAAAAAAAGCACATGTGAGAGAGAAACCAAGATGGCGGCATAGGTAAACACCTAAAGTGCTGCCTTGCACAACAATTTCAAAACTACAACTAAAAGACAAAACAGACATCATCCAGAACCACAGGAAGGCTGGCTGAATGGAAATTCTACAACTAGCAGGAAAGAGAAAAGCACACTGAGACTCAGAGGAACTACGGAAGGCAGAGGTACTGAGGCGCGCACATGGAGGGGGCAGGCAACTGAGTACTCGACTGGCTTTCTCAAGCAGGAGGGAGAAAAAAGCTCCCAACTGCTCTGAACTCCAGTTCTGGGCGAAACTCTGGGGACCAAGACTCATTCAGGGAGAAACTGGACTTTCTGGCAGTGGACGAAACTTGAGGACAGCTTTTTCTCAGAGGTGCTTGCAGAGACTACAATGGGACACTGAGACACAGGGGCCTCTTAGGGCAGGGCTGACAGGAAACCAATGCTGTCTGCTCTGCCCTGAGACTCCACCCCATTCAAGCTGAGCACAGAGGCTTTTGCAACTCTTCTCCCATAAGGTTGTCTCCAGCACAGAAGTTCTCCCATCGTAGATACAGCTGATCCTCACAGCCAATTGGCCTGGAGGTCAATTCCTCCCAGTGATACCAACAACAATCAAGGCTTAACTACAAAAAGACTGTGCACACAGCCCACAAAGGGGTGCACCAAGAGTGTCCACCTCAGAAAGTTCTAGAGGTAACTGGGGAGGCTGAGCCACTGGGCCCTATAGGGCACCTAGCACACAAAGCCACTCTATCGACTCAGAGAAGCAGCCAAAATACGGAGACAAAGAAACAGGTCACAAATGAAAGAAATGGAGGAAAGCAAACGACTGGATATAGAGTTCAAAACCACGGTTATAAGGTTTTTCAAGAATTTTCTAGAAACTGCCGATAAAATTTAGTGAGCCCCTCAAGGATATGAAAAAGGACCAACCAAAAATTAAGCATACACTGACTGAAATAAAAAATAATATACAGAGATCCAACAGCAGACTAGAGGGTCGAAAGAATCAAGTCAAAGATTTGAAATACAAAGAAGCAAAAAACACCCAACTGGAAAAGCAAAAAGAAAAAATAACCCAAAAATATGAAGATAGTGTAAGGAGCCTCTGGGACAACTTCAAGCATACCAACATCCGAATTATGGGGGTGCCAGAAGAAGAGAGAGAGCAAGATATTGAAAAATTATTTGTAGAAATAATGACTGAAAACTTCCCCTATCTGGTGAAAGAAATAGACTTACAAGTCCAGGAAGCACACAGAACCCCAAACAAAAGGAATCCAAAGAGGACCACACCAAGACACATCATAATTAAAATGCCAAGAGCAAAAGACAAAGAGAGAATATGAAAAGCAGCAAGACAAAAACAGTTAATTACCTACAAGGGAGCACCCATACGATTGTCAGCTGATTTCTCAACAGAAACTATGCAGGCCAGACAGGAGTGGCAAGAAATATTCAAACTGATGAATAGCAAGAACCTACAATCAAGGTTACTCTACCCAGCAAAGCTATCATTCAGAATTGAAGGGCAGATAAAAAGATTCACAGATAAGAAAAAGCTAAAGGAGTTCATCACCACCAAACCAATATTATATGAAATGCTGAAAGGTATTTTTTAAGAAGAGGAAGAAGAAGAAAAAGGCAAAGATAAAAATTATGAACAGCAAATACATATCTATCAACAAGTGAATCTAAAAATCAAGAGAATAAAAAAATCTGATGAACAGAATAAACTGGTGAATACAATAGAATCAGGGGCATTGAAAGGGAGTGGATTGATAGTCCTCAGGGGGAAAGGGGTGTGGGGAGTGCAGGAAGAGACTGAACAAAAATTGTACACCTATGGATGAGAACAGTGGGGGGGAGGAGGGGGGTAAGGGTTGAGGGTGGGGACCAGGTGGAGGGGAGCTATGGGGGAAAAAAGAGGAACAATTGTAATAATCTGAACAATAAAGACTTATTAAATTTAAAAAAAAGATAATAAAAAATTTTTAAAAATAATAACAAACCAAATCTGACAATGAATAAAATTAATTATACACACACACACACACACAAAGCACATGTGTGTTTAGAGGCAGCAGGGCAGAGTGGCTAAGAGTGGGAATTTCGGGGTCAGCTGGGATCCTGTTGCTTACTTGGGGTGACCAGCGGTAATAACTTACCTACTTAGCTCTTTACTCTCCCCATGTTTTGCCCACATAATAACAGTACCTAAGTCACAGAGTGGTATTTCTCATTCTGCCTTTTGACTGCCCAGCAAAACTGATTATTAGTACTCTAAAAGCTACATTTTACCTCGAATGAATAGAGGGTTACTTCTATCAGGCTACCCCCTATCTGCTCCCAGTGCTAAATCTATTTTGGTTCAGTGGCTCCTAAACCTGGCTGTGCATCCAAATCCTCCAGGGATCCGATAGAAAACAGAGACTTGGATCTACACCTAGAGGTTCTTACTCAACAAGTTTAAGGTGAAGCTCAGAAAGCTTAATTTTTTAGAAAACTTCCACAGCGATCCGATGGACAGCCCATCTGGAGGCTTCCACTGTAGTCCTCTTGGAAGCCAGGTCACCTTTATTGCCCACTGAATGAAACAGCATCTAGCTTATCTAACAGTAACAGAGTCCTTTTCTTTTTAATCCTAAAAAAAACACTCTACTTCATTTAAAGAAGTTGTTAATAAAACAACGAAGAATTCTGCAAGGATGATGACATAAAGGAGCAATGAACGACAGAGACAAGTTAACTTTTTTAAAAAGAAAATACTATTTTTTCAGATTAAATATGATGACATTGCCAAACTTAGTCGTTTCACCATTATTTACTCCGTTCTCAGTTACACTTAGCAATGTAAATTATGAAATGAGAAATAAGTAACTCCTCCTGGTCTCAACATCATTTCCAGGGAGGTCGAAATCCCGACTTGCCCGAGCCTTTCCGTGGGTCTGAAAGAGGATCAATCCGCCACAGCAGACAGCCCTACCTGCTTCACAAAATGACCGTTTATTGTATTAAAATCATTTAGAGTTTCTTAGTGCACCTAGCACCTAAGGGTTTGTTGATCATTATTTGGCAGGAAGTCCTACACAAGAATATGCTGATTAAAAATACAAATATTCATTCCTAAAGTTATAATATAAAAATAAGTTTATGTGATTAATGAATAAATTCAAGGGCAGGACAAGATACAAGGGGACCAGGTCAAGAAGTGCCATATTAAAAGTTTGGGATTTATCCTAAGAGGAAGAAGGATATACTCAGAAATTTTAATGGTAAATTTACATTAAGAAAGGTTCTATTATAGTAGCTCTCAACTCCAAATAGACATTAAAATCACTCAGGAACTTTTAAAAATGTCTAAACTCCCCTACACCAGAGTCCTAATTTAATTGGTCTAGAGTGGGGCCCACACATCAGCAATTTTAAAAAAAACCACCCAAGTTCTTTTAATAAAGAGCCAGGATTGAGAACTGCCGCCTAGACTGGAAGCCAGAACACCAGCAAGGCTGTGAAGGACGATGGCTGAACCAGGACCCTGGTGGTGAAGTCAGAGCAACGTGAATACATTTGATTGCTATTCAGTTCTAAAATCAACAGCATGCACTGACTGGTTACCTGTGAAAAGTGAGGGAAATACATGAAGCAAAGATTATCCCAAGGTCTCCCCTAGGGAAATGGGCCACTGTGGTGTTATTCATTGGCCTTGAATTGTAATGGACCTGGGTTTGCATCTGGATTCTATGTTATATATTTTGAGTCTTTGGGCAAATTATATAATGTCTTTGAACCCTACACAAAATGGAGACAATAACACTTCACAGACGTATTGTAGAGTTTATGTGAGATACCATAAATAATGGACCTAGGACAGTATCTATCACATAATAGGTGCTCAATACATGTTTTCCCTTTCCATCTTATAACACACAGCTACTTCAGGTGTAGCTATTATGAAGAGTAAGGAGCGCTCATTTAAATTCCTGAAAGAACTAAATTTATTTCAATACATAAAATTATTTTAATATAGTATTTAACAAATACTATGATTTCTATTTCTCAGCAGATGCAAGACATTTAAAAGGATGCCTTGCATGTTGGAAAATAGTGTACTATCATATCTAGAAACACAGCTACAATGAGAGGAACCATCTGCTTATTATATTGTTAAAATATTTCAAAAACGAACAGTAAGGACAGACAGGAGCTTGATAATGAAAGACTGATGTTAAGAAAAGCATTCTAGTTTCAATTTAGAAGAAAGGGTTGTGGAATATACATGGAGGGACACTGTCACCTTGGGGCCTTTGCATAGGGTGTTCCCTTTGCCTGGAATGTTCTTTTCCAGAAATTGCCAAGACCAATTCCTTTGTGGCCCTTAAGCGTTTGTTCCTCCGAAATGAGGTCAACTTGATCACTTACTTAAATCACAGCCTACCCACCCCTGCCCCAGCACTTCCAGCCCCTTTAACCCATCTAACTCTTCTTTTCTTTATCTTTCTTCTTCTTTTTTTTTTTTCTTCGCACTAACATCTTTTTAACAAACTGTATAACTTATTTTATTTTTTATTGTCTGTCTATTCCCATTAGGGAGTAAACTCCATGAAGACAGAGGTTTAAGACTGTTTTATTAATTTTTATTATTATGCCAAGTTACTAGAACAGTGCCTGGCACAAAGCAGGTAGAAATAAGTATCTGCTGAATAAGAAAATATTTTAAAACTGCAAACAAAATTCAAAATTCACAGGTATATATTGAAGTAAGTAATACAGATTGTAAATAAGCATGCTATGAATACAAAACCAAATCATCAAAATTAAATTTTTAAAAAAGAACAGGTGAAGGGGTTGTTGAAACCAGAAAGACTTGCTCGCTGGTATTGATCAATGCTCTCTCTATTCTTAGAGCATCTGTGCAAGGACTAGAGGAACATAAAGGAGAGTATGTGTTTCAGGGGAAAAGACTGGCTTTGGAAGCAGAACTCTGGACCTGAGGCATGACCTGGTGATGAGAACAAAGATCAGGACATACAAATCTGCCACTTTGCTTTTAAGCATGTAGGGATGCTTTCTTATGCCAAAGAAGGGCATACACATCCTTTTCAACAGTAGATTAGGAGTACTCCCTGCCTAACTGCAGAGATTATAATAATTTATGTCTGGACAAAATATCAATTGTGTTAGTTTTCTTTCTCCCTCCTCTCCCTCTGACCTTCCTTCCCTCCCTTCCTCCTTCTGTCTGTCTGTTTCAGAAAACATGGAAGAATGATGATGATATTCTGGCCTTTGATAAAAATGTAATTCACAATCCAGCCCAATTTCCTAACCCATGGAACCTGTGACTCCCAGAAGTAAACCACCATGGCCTGGAGGGGCATGGTCCAGAGAGATTACCAGGGCACCCAGGACAGCCTAGGCTGGAACAACTTCATGAATTTCCAGAGAAGAAATTAAATTACAATGTAAAGCTCCATCCACATTATAGAGAACATGAAAAAAAGGAAAGGTGTCTTAGTAATTCCATTTTGCATGGTATGTTTTTTTTCCAGTCTAAAGGTTTCCAGGAGATAAGAGTAAAATAAATGGGGTTTAGGCAACTCTAGAGAATACAGATTAAGATAGAGAAAATGCCAAACCAAATAAGCCTAGAGTCATTTAACAGAGCGGTGCCTGTTGATTGATTTACATTTGGCTTTCTAATCGGGTTGCACACAGAGTCTGCAGCGCTTAACTTCCCACACTTCACATTCAGCCCCATCCTTGGCAGCGGAAAGCCCAATGGGAAGGCTGATGATGGAAGATCAGATAATCTGCAAAGCAGATAATCTGCTTCTACAATTGAGCATTAGAACAGTCTAGTAGGCCACCTGAGCCCCATAATATATATACCCTTTCTCAGCCCACAAAGAGAGCCTTTCAGGTTATTGAACCAAGCCCAGAGGCATCATGGAGGCTCACAATTAAAAGGCTTTGACCCAACTTCTGACCTTAATGTCCGCTTCCTGTGGAGAGTGTCTGAACTGGCCTAACAAAATTGCAGACTTAGGAATGCTGCCCAAATTACTTTCATTTCACCTTCTAGCTCACAAGAGCATTAGGATCCCATTTGTTCAGCTATCTGCTGGTCCAACAGCTCCAAACAGTTTATATTGGTCTTTGTGACATGGATGGCTAACAATGTTCTCAACTATTATCCCTTACTCCTATCAAAAGTGACAATCCTTACTTTAACACGTATATTTGCAGCTTCAGCTCTGTGCTTAACCGATGAGTACAACATGTTTTATAGATGCAGATTTATCAGAAGCTTCAGCAAGATCATCAGCATAAACAAGTCATTGAGAAACAAGACCTCCCATCAAAAAGTTAATGGTTACTGTTAATATTGTAATTGCTGTTGCTGGTAGAATAAATGTATATTCCTAAACTAGGACAGCTGGTCTAAAATCAAACAAATATTTTCTCTCATTTAATTGCCTGTGAAACTGCCTAAGTGGCTGAGGAGATCAGAAAAGTGAGAAATAAGCATCTTTGGAAATGAAAACCCCAATCTGGAGAACCTCTTAGTTATAAGAAAAAAATTTAAAATTTGATACTAGCAATTAAGTACTTTGTTCTAAATCAATGTACTCATATGTGTGTGTGTGTGTGTGTGTGTGTGTGTGTGTGTGTGTGTGTGTATTTATTCTCTCCAAGGAGTGTGGTAATAAGAGACTGTATTATGCTGAGTATTTCTAGACCATCTGACCAGTGAGTATTCAAACAGATATATTACTCCTAGCTGAGAGAGGTAAGATTCCTGATCACTTGAAGAATGGCTCCAGCTCTTGACAAATTATCAGTTCAGAGTTCATTCGGTGATTCCTACTACATAAATATCTGCTTGCCAAATAACTATCTGTGTGTGTGTGTGTGTGTGTGTGTGTGTGTACAAAAATATGAGTGGGTAAGAAAAAGAGAGTAATCTTCTGTGTCTTAGAAAGAAATTGGAGCAAAATTTGATATTCACTGGGAAGAAAACTATTCAAAAGATATAAGTTGCAGGTACAACTATATAACTGGTCAAATGAAATTTTGTCTGAAGCCAAGTACGCTGCATTAGTTATATTTTCTCCAGGTCAATCTACAACCCTATCAAAATCAGAAAAACAAAACCTACAACAATAATGAAAAGTAAGGAAAAAAGCCCTCCAGATCTTTGAAGCATATGTGAAAATTTCAGACAAGGCACATAGGAGGCCCTGTACTCACTAATCAGGTTACAACAGTGTAGCAGGTTTGCAATAGTATGTTTACTGCATTTGCCAAAGGATGGTTACGTAATTTCTTGGGAAGTGGAGACTTTTGCTCCATCAAAGTTATTTGCCATTAATGTACAAACCATTCTACTAATCATGTTTTATTTATTTATTTTTTTACAAACTAGACAGATTCTGCTGGCTTTTTTTTTTTTAAGTTTTAAAGCATTTTAATTCACAACATATACTTAGTTTCAACTCATCAAATACTTTTTGACCTCCTACTATGTACAGGGCACTAAATTAGTTAGGTATTGCTAAAGGTACAAGGTCGAATTTCATCACAATTTAGAATAAAAGAAATCTGTGAGTCTTTTTAAAACTAATCCATTTAATCTTTTTGTCTAATTCTTGCACCAGTATAAACTTGTACCTTTATACTGTTATAGGCCTTTTTCTAGTTTCCTTTTTTTAATGTTACCAACACTAATATTTAGAAAATAATCATTATACTCACAAAAACATATAATTAGCTATTACCCTGCTCATCTCAATTCCAAGAATTTCAAAAACTAGATAATTTAGAGGAAGCAGATATAGATCTAAAGCATTTATTAAATTTAAACAGTTCCAGAATCCCTGAGGAGTGAGGAAATGCTGGCCTTCGCTTTGGAGAACTTTTCATTTTATGCCAGATGACTCATTTATACTAATTGGACTTTCATCAGCAGGGACAGATCCGGGTTTTGTGGGACCAGAAGCCTATACATTCTGGGGGCTCTTCTTTAAGAAAGAAATGCAAAGTTAGTCCCAGGGTCTGAGAAGAGGCCCGAGCAAGTGAGAGACCCAGAAGCTGAAGTTTCATTAGCTTCTGAGCAAATCTGTCCCTGGGTTTCAGCCATCAATCATGCGCTTTCATTAATGACATTATGTAAAACAGAGCAACAAGTATCTGAAATTTAAGTTGGGGCGGAAACAGTTCTCTGAAATTTAATTACAGGAGCAACGTGGACTTCTGTGAGGAGCTGCGGCACCCCCCAGAAACCTGCTCTCACATCACCACGCATGCACGCACGGCATCAGGAGGGGGCTCAAGGTTAATCACTCATTTCCCCTTCCAATCTGTCTCCATTACTGTTGTGGGATGCTTCAATTAGTCATTCTCATTCTCTCCAGGGAGAGATGGCAGATAACTCATCCCAAACAGACTTTGCAATTGGAATCGCTACACCCTGCTAAAGAAAAACCTTCACCGGAGACAAGCGAGATTCCCTGTCACGCACTCTGTACTTGCCAATGCCGCTCTTTGATCCGACAAAGAAGCCCTAAGTCTTCTGGCACTAGAGGCCTTCTTTTCCAGTCCCCGCAAGGAGCAAATTCTGTTTCTACCACACACTCCTAGGCCCAAGAGAGCCCTAGGCAATTGTTCTGAAAACTGCCCTGTTCCAGAAGCTAACCCCTGAGACAAAGGCCTAGCCCTAGAGTCTAAAATCTGCAAAAGGAGGTGCTAATGACTCTCAGAAGCACATATGGTGTCAACAGTTTACAGAAGACCCATAGAAAAATAATGGTTTCTGAGGTAGAAGGAGTAATGCCTCCTGTCAGAGGAGATGTTCAATCTCTCCACTCCCAGGATGAGATAAAGTTCTAATCCAGCAAAATACTTTGCTGCAAAGGTAGTGCTCTCACCTCTGCAAGAAAACCTAAGTAGCCTGGGTTCTGTTATCATGATATGGAGATTACATACATGGTGCAATGACAGCAACAGGATAAAATAACACCTGTGAGTGGATACAGATTTCTAGTCATTTGGGCATTCTGGTAACTGTTTATTCTCCTGTAGAATTAAATTTGCTCAGGTTCTGTGTGTAGTGGTCTATTTCTGATGGGCCATTCCCTCCTTTGTGCCATCATTGGGTTCATGCTCTCACAGCACTTACTAGTATGTCATATAGCAAATGCATGTTCTCATGACTGGTTCACTCAGTAAACTGTAAACTCCCAGAATTGGGGGAGGGAGGGGCAGCATTGGGGCTATTTTAGGTTTTGTATCTTTAAGTGGTGAGTAGAGGGCTTACCCATGGCAGGCAGTCAATGAGCAAACGTACTGAAGGAGAGGCATGGAATGGGTAATATTAAATGGTGAGATCGATGTATTTTAAAAATTGACTTTGAATTGTGCTCTTCAATTTCATGTGAATGGCAGGGAGCCCAATATCTCAGGAATTAACATGGCATATTGAATACCAAATAATAAAGCTACTTTATTAAGAGTTGTAACAAAATATGTTCTCAATGGAACCAAACAGCCCTAAGTATGGAGCGATTTTTAATATATAGTAGTAATGTATCCTTCCAGAAAAAAAAAATTTCAAAACCAAGAGATTAAAAAAATTCCCGATGTGTTTAAAATCATTTATTTCAAAGTTCTTATAAGATGTCATCTTATGTCTTCACTTTCATTTTTATAACCTTGCTATTTCTGCACATGAGAAAAATACAAAACTCAGTCTTGACTTATGAAACTCTCCGCTATTTTGAACCCTAAATATCTCAAGACAAAATCATATCAGTATTGGGGGGCGGGGGTGAAGAGAAATAATAAATGTAATCAATATTAATGAAAGTTTCCTTGGTACCTTCTAACCTGCTCTTGGCACCACTGCCCCCTTGCACGGCCCCCACCCTTGCTTTGTGCACGCAGACCTCTGAAATAGCTGACTGCCCAGCGTGCCTCCTTATCTGCCTTGCTCTGCTCCCTCATCGTACAGTGTAAGCGAGCATTTATGATTGTTTCAGTGACTACTTCAGATTGTGCCTACAATCATGAATCCAGAAGGGGATGGAAGCCTCTAGACAAGATTAATTCATTCAAGCTGGTTCTAGGAGTCTGATTGGCTCTATCACAATAAGTAAATACTTGCATCATGATTATTTTGATCCAGATATTGCTCCAAGTGCTTTGAATATTAAAAAGCAAACACCCATTTCTCTCAACTCCTTAGAAATTACTGTCCCCCTTTATAGTTGGGAAACCTGAGGCTTAGAAAGGGTAACAACTGACTGCTAATGTCACTGAGATTTGATCTCAGTCTGGCTCAAAATCTGCACTTTTTACAGAGAATGATGATGACACTGATGCTACTGATGACAATAGCAAAGTAGTATAGCTCATCCTAGGGGAGCACTTTCTGGTGCCAGGCATGTTCTAAGTAGTTCATGTGTGTTCTCTCATTGTTTGAATTTAATTTCTCTAACTCCTAATAGACTGAACATCTTTTTATTTATTGGCTATTTTTATATTCTTCTGTAGATTTCTAGTCAGATGTTTTGCCATTTTTTTTTTAACTAGATAAGTTTGTTCTTTGTTAACTGAGTATAAGAGTTTCTCACGTATTTTTATTTTTCCCCCTCAACTTAAACATTTTTTTTCAAATCTCCAGAAAAGTTGCCAAGAATAGTATAATGAGCACCCATACACCCTTCACCTATATTCACTAATTACCAATTGCTAACACCTTGCCACCTCTTTCCACCCTCCACCCTCCAAATTCTCCGTTATTTGCAGATTTCATGATGTTGTGACACTTCGCATCTAAATAATTCAGTATGTATGAATCCTCTTCTACCTTCTGCTATCCTGGCCCGCACAGATCCTTTCTCCAGCATAATAACTTCTCACCACTTCCTGCACCGTGCATTTACTGCTTCCTTTCCTTGGAGTGGGCTTCCATTATGGTCCACATGTCCAAATCTTATCCACGCTTCAAGGCCCAACTCAAGTGTCCTGTGAACCATGAAGCCTTCCCTTCTCAATTCTCCTTATCTGCACCTCGTTTTCCATCACATATTGCTTTCCTCCTGGCACCGGTTGTTTATATGTGAGACACATGCAAAATTAAGGGGCTTTCGCTCTTAGGGGTGCTGGTGATGGCCTACGTCGGTGGTCAGCAAACTCATTAGTCAACAGAGCCAAATATCAACAGTACAACGATGAAAATTTCTTTTGAGAGCCAAATTTTTTAAACTTAAACTTTTTCTAACGCCACTTCTTCAAAATAGACTTGCCCAGGCCGTGGTATTTTGTGGAAGAGCCACACTCAAGGGGCCAAAGAGCCGCATGTGGCTCGCGAGCCGCGGTTTGCCGACCACGGGCCTAGGTAATTTTAGATCTGCTTTCATAATTGGCAATTCCGCCTAAGTCCCTCAGGTGGGGAACCTGTGACTTCTCTATTAAACATTTTATGTTACTGTGGGAAAAGCTTGGGCCAGGAGTCCAGTCAGGACCTTTGTTCTCAAACAGGGATCTGGCCCCCAGCGCTCACAGGTCTGACCGTCAGTGGGCCAACCACAGCCTTTCTGGCTGATCAGGACTGTGGAACCTGAAATAACTGAGCTATCATTTCAGTTCCCTTAAAGTCAGATGCCTAAGTAACTGTAAGGCTTTGCTCTTTAAATGAAAACAGGAAAAAAAAGTTAGTGCTTAGAATAATTTAATCAACATTCATTTCCATGAACTGCATAAACATTCTCCCAAACCACTGCTGTGTTTTAGTTTGAATATACACTCTTACGGAGTCTGCTAACTAACTCTTTTCAAAGCAGCGAGTAGACGAACCCCTTCCCCTCAGAAAGAACTTCAGACTCTACAGTCCCATCTTAGTGTCTTCATGGCCAAGGTTGGGAATCAGCTTCTGATATAACGGAGGTGTGTGTGGCGGGGCGGGGAGGGAGGTGGCTATTGTTCAGATACGAACTCCAGTTTGGAATTAGGAGGCCTGGTGGGTTAGCCTCCTGGCTGCGAGACCCTGGGAAAATTGCTTACTTAGCAGCTATGGCCCTCAGCGTCCTGAGTCTCAGCTATAAAATGCAGGTGACCATTTCTCCACAGGCAGCTGTGAGAACTTGCCGGGTAATGGATGTGAAAGCACTTAGCACACTTATCTACTTTAATAAATGCAATAAGTGTTAGTTGAATGCAACTTATGGGAACTCAAAACATATTCTTTAGGGATTATGATAATGAAAAGTAATAGTATATGACATTACTAAAATGCGAATGTTTGAACTGTAATCTTTTAGTAGTAAAATCTGTTGAAGACATCCTAAACTCTGCTGTTTGAAAGATTACTTTTAGTCATATTTTATATACCTTACCCAAAGGACTCAATCAACAAATGTGTGCATTCATTGACTGAATAAATGAGTACATAACTGAAAATGAGATTTTTTTTTTTTGTTACAAACATGCCGGTTCACAAGAAACTGTGTTGAAATTGGCAATGGCAATTTTAGTGTTTTATGGTTTCAATTACTGGTTGTAGTACTCCTAAAGCTAATAGTTATTAAGGCTTAAAGTACGCTAGTCATTGGGGAGTTGTGAGGAAAGATACAGAATATGTAAAAGATAGCTATTTAAATCAGAATCCTAGGACTGGGAAGGTTCTGAGCAGGAGGGAAGAAAACATGAACTATTTCCCTTCCTACTTCACCAGTTATGTTACTTGTAAGTTATTGAAATTTGCTGAGTTTAAACTTACCTGCATTGCAAGTACTTTAAAATATATATATATATATTTTTACTGATTTCAGAGAGGAAGGGAGAGGGAGAGATAGAAACATCAATCATGAGAGTGAATCACTGATTGGCTGCCTCCTGCATGCCTGCCCCACACTGGGGATTGAGCCCGCAATCTGGGCATGTGCCCTGTCTGGGAATAGAACTGTGACTTCCTGGTACACAGGTCTATGCTCAACCACTGAGCCATGCAAGTACTTTTTGTTTAAATTCTAACCTCAAATTTAGCAGACATATAGACAGAAAATTCAAAATGGAAATGAAGGCTTATAATGAAAGAGAATATGGAAGCAAGAAGGGCTTTAGGAGAAACTAATGCTCAGAGCAACTGAAAGGGAAAAAGAAATAGACAAACAAACCTCAATCTATTTTATTGTAAATGGAGAGATATTCTGAAGCTAGAACAGGCACGATCATCCTGCTAGTGAAATGTTGATACGTTACGTAACTGAAATTTCTAATTGTTTACAAAATGATGGCACATACATAATATGTCAACTTGACTTATAAAGTAAATGTCTGCTTTCCTCAACAAAGGACATGCCGACCGTATGAACTCATGCCCTTAGTACAATAAGTTGTAATTATCTCTCTTTTAGCTTTATTAATAACATATATTTTATATTAAATTATACCAGAGCTTTTAAATATTGCTCCCTGCCCCCAAGTTTGAACACTGCAAATGTGTTAAGAGGAAAACAATGTCTGATAGCCATTTGTGACTGTGCAAATCAATGTCTCCAAAAACAGCAGTCTGGACTGTAGGTTATTCTTGTTACCAAAAGAAAAACAGCCTGTGCAACCATCACCAAGGAAAAAAGCATAAAGTCAAAACACTGCTAAAAGCCAACAGAACTGTTGAACTTTCTGACCTAATTTGAGTTGAGAAGTGTCCCCAGCTCCTCAGTTCAAGTCCACACAGATACGTGGGGCCGTAGAGCTGGGTTCCATTGAGCAGCTGGTCTGCTGTTAAGGACTGAGCTACACAAAAGGCAGGTGGAGTCTCCTCTTCTGAAAGTCAATATGTCTTCTCTAAGGTCCCCAAACATCCGAACTCTAATATGCAATTGTCATTAAAAGCTCTCATTATGTGGAGTAAGTGTAATTAGAGTGTCTTGCCCTCACAGGGTGAACTGCACCGAGAAGGCTGGAAGGGTTCATAAATTAGTGCCAAGTCATTCTCCCTCTATCTACCAGGCAATCTGCTGTGAGGGAGAAAAATTGTATTTGTACACATTACGGCTAAAGCCCACCGGCCCCTACCAAATTAGCCTAAACACTAACTGTGGTTATTTGAGGGACTCCCTATTTCATTATGTGCCTCAGAAATAAAAGAGATAAAGTTTGCTGCCATCAATAACCCTGAATATATCTGCTGAATCCCGCAGATTCCAAGACATTAATAATTCAAAATCTTGTGGGAATTTTGTCATGGTGGAGATACGACTTGTCTGCAGACGGAGCTTGGGGGGTGCTCAGTATGATCTATTCTTTTATATATACATAACTGCTGCATTCATCATGACACAGAGAACAGCACAGGATTCTCTTGTATCTCTACAATTCCTGAAATTTTGGAATCTGTGTTATAAAGTCATGAGATTGGAAACATATTGCATTATGTTTCCAATCTCACATGAAGAACAATCATCTTGCTATGTCATTATACCTTATAGATTAAAGGCATTGGTAAATATATTTTCTCTCCCTCATCTCTTACACATATATGCCTTAACTCAAAAAACATTGAGACTGAATGGTCAGAGGCAGTAAATAGGAAAGAAAAACATGTTGGGCTCTCTTGCTATTGGGAGACAACATAAGAGTGTGTGTGTGTGTGTGTACATATGTATACACACATACATACATGTGTGCATATTTATGTATGCACATGCATATGTACATATATACACAAATACATACATTCATAGTGTGTTTATACATTTGTGTATGCATACATATTTGTACATACTAACACATATACACATTCATTCACATACTTATGATACCAGATTTACTGGAGGAATTGACAATGTCAGTTATGTTACTGACTCTTTTCCCAGGACCAATACCCAAGAAGTGATACTAGCAAAAATATCCACCAATATCTTCTCTAAAATGTCCCTTTAGAGATGAGCCAGACCCTCAATTCTTGATGAAAGATTTTGAACCACTTTCAATACTAAAGCCAGGACAATCTTTCTAAAACTCAAATCTAATTATGTCATTCCCCTGTGGAAATTCCTCCTATCGCCCTTAGAAAAAAGCCCTAAATCCTCCTTAACAAGGCCTCCGAGACCCCGCATGATCCAGCTACCCCAGCCTACCTCAGCCTCATCTCAAGCCATCCTCCTCTTCATTTTCTGAGCTCCAGGCACAATGGCCTTCTTTCAGTTCTTTGAAAATATCATGAGTAATCCTGCCTTAGGGCCTTTGAACATGGTGTTCTCTCTTATCAGATGTTTTCCATTTAGCAAATTTCTACCATTGTTCAGATCTCAGCTTAAAAGTTAATTGTTCAGAGAAGCCTTTCCTGACCCTCCAGCCCACCTCCCACAAAAACAAGAATACATAGTAATTACTAAATATTACTATGTTAGGCACTGTGCCCAGATTTATATATGCTTTTATTTTTCAGTTAGTTTCACAACAAACCCATAAATTTAGTGTAATTATTTCCAGTTAAAGATATGAAAATGAGTCTCAGAAAGATTAAGAAATATATGCAGGATCACAAAGCTTGTAAATGGCAGGAGAGGAACTTACTTAGATGGTCCTCTGATACATTCTCTCCACATCCTACATCTTTGGTTAACACCACATAATCAGTTGCTTAATATTTGCTTTCCAACTAGAATGTAACCCCATAAAGGCAGAAAGCATGTCTACCTTATTCACTAAGATATCGTGCTGGTGCTGGAACAGAGGTGACCAAATGTTGAATGAACGCATGCATGACACACGAGTCATTTCTAACACAAAGAAAAAAGCTAACTAACAAAGCTTGTGATCAGTTGCTACCTAACCATTTCAAGTGCTGGATTTGGAAAGCTGAAACAGACATAACTTATTATTAAGTACTATATGAAGTCCAGTCCAGTGTATAGTAAATATAATCTGAACGGGAACTATATGAGGCATGTCTTTAGGGAAAGGCAAGGCAGTGTGTACAACTAACTTTATACTGAAACCTATCAGTAAGAGCATTTTACTCAGGGCACTTTCTGAAAATTCAGTTCTTAATAGCATTCAGAGTAGGCTTAACAGCTCCCAACTCCAATTTCGAAGTACAAACACATTTAAAATCACATTGAAAAATTATGTGTAATTAAGGTAAAATTGTTTCAAAGACCCAGAGAAGTTCTACCTCAATGAATAGAGTTGATTCTTGCCTCTAAACAGGCAGTATTACTCTGTATTATGTTGAGAAATCTAATTAAATGATTGTAAATTTTTTGAGCCTAATATGTAAGGCCAATTCCACTGACCCTTGGGACCAGTCAAGGTCAGCCCTAGATTTTAAATTCTCATAATCCATGGTTATAACATAAAAGAAACCTGATTTAAGTCTTTATTTCAACATCCTACTTCATTAAATCTTTTATCTACCAGTGCTGCAACTGAGGAACAAAATAAACAGGTCTTGTTTCAGTCTTCCTTTATCACATTCTATCATAAAGTGGTAAATGAGCATTGACATGGCCAAAGGCATGAGGCAGATTGCCATGAAAATTTTTCAAGGAGTACAAATATACTTTATGCCAAAAATTACAAAGGCCACTTGTACTAGATCAGCACAGATGTGAGGACACCAAGACAAAAGTGTGGAGCAAAAATTTGTAGAGAGCTTACAGAATGCACTATGTCAAAACACAATAAATATGCACCACATGAACAGATGGAAATGTGGAATGCCTGGGAAACATTCAAAGAAATCTTCCTTTAAGCTGCTTTTCTTATCCATGGGATCATATTCTTCCATTTCCTTATTCATATGCGTATAAAATGATTGTATTTTTCAAAACCCATGCCATATTAGATATACATGGACTTTGTTTCTCTATCAGAAACGTTGACAGGGAGTGCTGCTCTGTGAGCAACATCTCTACTTCGATGGAGCCTTCGCCAATCATTTCCGCCTAAATCTCTACGCTCTTGCTCCATGTTGCCATGTCACCGGTCCCTCCATTACATACTTCCTCATTAAAGCACAGTTTCTACTAACTTGCATTTCATATTTATATGCACATGTCTCTTTTTTTAAAGGAGAAGCTCATTCAGGGCAGGCTCTTCATCTGATTAAATTCTGTCTACCTCCATCCCGCCACCAGCACTTTTTATGATGGATGCACATTACAGACAGAACAATTCATTTCAAGAATAAATAACATGACTGTCTGTGAGTGGAGTACAGTCGGCTGCTAATATATATTTGCTCCCAATATATATTAGCATCAGGCATACTCCTGAGTGTGAAAATGTAACTTAAGTGAAAAACCAAAAACAAGTGCATTTACATTGCACAGAATGAATTTGCTAGAGAAGTTTTATTACTTTAGTTATTCAATATTTCAATACATATTTTATCTCCTAAAGTCCCCATTCCCACCCTGTACTTAAACATCATATATGTCATTTGTTTTTCTTTGCTCGATTATGATTTTATAGAATTTAATATTCATAAAAATCAATAAGATGTCCTCATAAAAGTAAACCAAGTTGACTCTTGAATTTGATATAAAAAACTGGTTAGTTTTCCCTTTGCTACACATCATGGATTGTTCTCATTATAGGTCAATCCACAAGTTTTTTTTTCATCCACATCCTTCCAATATTAATCATTGCTTATTTTTTCTGACCCAGATCACTCTACAACAGGTTGCTTATTCATGTCTGTCTAAAGAGAACTGATAAGGTGCTCAGGGAAGTGTGGTTCCGTTGGTTGGGCATCAGCCTGTGCACAGAAAGGATGCCGGTTTGATTACTGGTCAAGGCACATACTTGGGTTGTGGGCATGATCCCCAGTGGGGGGAGTGCAGGAAGTAGCCAATTGATGTTTTGCTCTCATCTCTCACTCTCTCTCTTTCTCTCTTTCTCTTTCTCTCGCTCTCTCTCTCTCAATCAATTAAAATATTTGATAAGGCAACTAAACCAAAATCATTGGATAGTTTGTTCCCCAGTTTAATCACCCTGCTTAGTCCAATTCTTGACCACAAATAGGGGTCATTATGTTAACTTTTACATAAAGAGATAACTAATTAAAACAAAGTAATTCAAAGGGCTTACAATATTGAAAAACACACAGATACTAGTAGAAAAGCTTATTTCAATGGAAGGAGCATATTTAAATAAAAATGGTTCCCTCCAGTGATGGACATTTTACCACAAGCTTTAAATAAAATGCATTATTTCATGGATTATGGTATGAAAGTCAAAAGCTCATGAAAGTAGAAAGGGTTGATAGTTTTAGATTACATTACTCTAAAGAAAGAAAGAATTGTTGCTGACATCATCTTAAATACACTGCATATTGACATGTGTTTGAAGGAATTAGAGTTGTGTGGCACAAGTCAAAATCAAATTTAGTTCAATCAGCTGCAGCGTATTTTTAAAAAATACAAACATATTATGATATGAATATATGAAAAGGTCTATATCAACCTTGCTTTTTATGTAGCAATTTTTTTAATCCCTACTTATTTGCAAGCAAAAAATATGTACATTGGTGAAGTTGTGGGATTATGTATATATTTATTTCACATACACCAACAAAATTCCTGTGCACTTCCTTTTCAAAAGTTCACTGAAAAAAAAGCAGGGAGGGACCTGCCCCTTTAGAAATTCAGTACTAAATGTTTAAACCCATAAAAGGCAAAGTCACCAAGATTTAAACATAAATAACAGGGGGAAAAAAGAGGAAAAACAACAAGAGAATTAAGTCAAACACTCTATAAACTGAATTCAGACTTTAGGGTTTTATAGAGCATTAATCTAATATATGCCAAATCAGATTTTCAAATTCCATAATATTTGATTTCTTTTCTAAAACTGGTTTACCCTCAATCCCAGAAGTTTTTCTTTCAAAGATAAACTACAATTCTAAGTGAGATTTCAATTCAATAGGAGCTCCGTTATTGTTTTTTTAAGTATTTATGAACCATATTTATGATTTTTACCCTCCCTAAACATTACTTTTGACTTTAATAAAGTTAAGACTGATGTAAGAACTAAAAGATGGTTTAATGTGGATTAAATAATACTCAGTTTTTAAAAAGGCCACTTGCATGCTACTTGTCAACTAAAATAATGTCAGAAATGTTTTCACACATCTGGGACTTACTTCCAACTTAACAACTACAAGCAAAACCAAAGTCAACCAGAAATTTCAGGAAAAGATAGGTCTGCTTTTGCAACACAATTCCAAAAATACATATAACTGCTCACAGGTAACTTGACTGTCTTAACTGTGGGACTACAACCTTTAGCATGACAAAACCATCACTGTGTTCTAGTTTACACCAGGAAGAATTTTCTCAGCAGCCTAGGACTTTCAGCAATTAGCGTGACCTTTCCTTCACAACCTGCTTAATGGGGCTTCTCATTAATGCCACTCCTGAACTTCGGGTCCCGGAGTGAGAACATCCAACAGCAGTCCCTCAGTATAACCAGACCACTCATGCTGAAGCGGTGTTGACACCGAGTCCTGGGTTGTTCAAGAGCAAATGAAAAATTGCAGAAGGAAACCCATGTATGCAGTCATTATATAGAGAGCAGGTCTGAAGTAGCTTCAAAACAGGAGAGCAGAAGAAATACCTTTGAGAATTCTCTAGAGTATGATTTAAGAATATAAACAAATGTGGAAACTAAAGCAGAATAGAAACCCACCAGGATGAAACAATAACAAAAGAAGTTATTGGTTGTGGGCAGAGACTCTGGGGACCTGAGTTTAAGAGGTGGAGTTGTAAAGCACAGTTAGCTCTTCAGGCAGTGCCGACGGATGTAATGTCACAAGTGTGCAAAGTGCTATCGCTAGAGCATTGGTATTGCCTGCAACATCATGCCAGCAGAACACAATAACTCTTAGGGGGCACCCAGGGATTCCTGGAAGCAAAGGAATATATGTATTCATGAGCAAATGCCCTGAATGAGTGGAACCCCTCTTCTTTGGGACCCTCTCAACCAAAAAAACAAAAACAGATTCTATTATGTACTGACAAAAATAAATAAATTTTTTATATAAATGAGTGCCCTATAACTTGATATTTATTTTGGCAATGAAATATCGATTAGGATAGAAGAAAGAGCCATGTGAAAATGTAATAGTTATGTACACTTACACACACTTATGTGGAATCTGTGGCATCCATTATAATTTAGGTATGTGGTTACCTTTCTGGTTAAAGATATGGTAAGAGAAGAAATGCCAAAAAGATTCTTCACCACATAAGAAGTCAAAGAAGACAAATGAAGATCAAGAAAACTGGAAACAAAGCAGCATCTGTAGGAGATGACACTGCTATAACCACAGAGGAACATTGGGCATAAGAAAAGTAGACAGCCTTGGGCCAGTGATCAGGAAGTCCCTTAATTTGACATAATAAGAAAGCTTTATGGACCACAGCATGCAGGCACTACTCCCTTTAGAAGAGAATTTCTGAGTGATGTAAAAGCCAAGAAGGAGGAAATGTGGCTTTGTAAAGGCTGGTTAGAGATGGACACGAAAGACGAGTGCATCCTGAAGAAGGAGAAAGGAAGGGAGAGAGGAAATAGCCAAGGTGGGAAAAGTGAAACCTTGCCTGTGAGTACGTATCAAAACCACTAACTGATCAGACTCACAGATCCCCTGGCTTTTTGTTCTAGCCTGAAAAGCGGTCCATTTATGCTACAGATAATTAGCACATACCAGGTGCCGGGTGCCAGCAGGGACACTGGAGTGAAAAACGTAGACAAAGACCCTCCTCTCTCAGAGCTTCCACTCTAGTGGGTATTGATGCACAATAGGTAAATGAATAAGATGAGACTTGATAATGATAAATGGGGTTTGAGGGAAACAAAACAGGTTGATGTAGTAGAAAGTACTCGGTGTGGCGATACTCAGGAAAGGCCATTGAGAAGGTGCCATTTGGGCTGACACCTGAGTGACAAGGAGCCAATCCAGTGAAGACCTGAGGAAGGAATGTTCCAGAAAGATGGTATGGCTCATGCAAAGGTCCTGAGGGAAAAACAGGTGTATTTATGTTGCTGAAGTGTGATGAGTAAGGGGTCTGATATAGACAGGACCAAGGAGGAAGGCAGGGCTAGGTAACTGGACCTTAGTGGTTGGGATACAGAAGCTAGATTTTATCTTACAGAGACACCAGAGTGCTGAAAACTGGGAAAGAGCTGAGAGAGAGTAAAGTAATATGATGTCAGGTGCATATTCTAAAAAGACTACCTTAGCTATGTGTGAAGTCAGAATTTTAGGGGGATCAGGGAAGAAGAAGAGGAACCTATTAGGGAATAATTGCAGCGTAACAGTCTTGAATTTGGGTAGTGACAGTAAAGATGAAGAGAAGTTGATGGTCGAAACCGGTTTGGCTCAGTGGATAGAGTGTAGACCTGCAGACTGAAGGGTCCCGGGTTCGATTCCGGTCAAGGGCATGTACCTTGGTTGTGGGCACATCCCAGTGGGGGGTGTGCAGGAGGCAGCTGATCAATGTTTCTCTCTCATCGATGTTTCTAGCTCTCTATCCCTCTTCCTTCCTCTCTGTAAAAAATCAATAAAATATATTAAAAAAAAGAGAGAGAAGTTGATGAATTCAAGGTATGTTTTGAAGGTAGATCCAATAGAATTTGAAGATAAATTAGATATGGGGAGGGAAGGGGAGATGGGGGAAAGATAAAACATTCTTAAATTCAAATTAGAAAGCATGAGGGAGAAGCAGTTTAAGGATGGGAATTCAATAAGAAAAATACCCAAAATAGAATAAAGAAAAAAATGAAGTTATCAATGAAAGGAAAGAAGTTGCAAACCTTGAATAAACCCAGACTTGGAACAGCTACAATCTGCTTGCTGAGTAAAGGAGTCAGAGAGGGGCATCAGTCATTCAGCTGTGATCAGGGTGGTTCTTAGAGATCATAAGCTACTTTAACAGCAGACAACAACATTTTCCAGGCTGGAAAGACCTACTCTATCCTACCCTCCTGACTCAATACTGGCTTCTTGTCCCCTAGTAACCCTCAGTGCTCTGGCAATCCTCCCATCCGTCTGTGCTCCCCCTCTTCATCCCCCAAATTATGATCACCGGCTGGCTTGGTTCATCTTCTAGATGATGATGGATGACTTAATTACACAAATAAAGGTAAGACTCGGATACAGGAGGGAGGCCAAATATGAACAAAAGGGCAGGGACAGGACCTTTTTCCTGTGGTCATGAAATAAACTCAACCGAAGCTTTAAAAATTTCTTTTCTTTCCCAGTTAAGTAGCTCTCCTTATTTTTCAAGAGAGTTTCAAGAGCGCCCTTTCATTTTTCTGTTTCCAGATCTACCATCTTGGTCGATGTCTTCCTTACCCACACAAATATTCATGAGTTGATAGATTTCTACTCTCCAGGCCAAAGAGTCCTAATCTTTCACTTTGTCCTCATGTGTCAATTCCTTTTCCCTCCCCCCTCCTCCTCTGATCATTTTATAATGAATTGGTAACCACAATAATGAAATTTACTGAGAAAACTAAATTTTGAGATGCTGCCATAAATAATGAAGTCAGAGAAATGATGAAAAGGGTTTTAATGAGGTTTGAGATATGGTTGGAATATTACAGATAGAAAATCAATTTGAAAAATGCTGCCAGCTTCATCCACAGGGGGAAAATTATGTAAACGCGCACATCTAAAGGAGAGGAGTAACTCTGAAGGCAATGCAGAACTGAAAATGGTTTTATAATAGAGAAAATTTGTTCTTTTTTGATCTACCTATCTCTGCATCGCTATATCTGTCACTATTTTGCTATGATTACAGTTTAACTAGGTAAATGTCCAAGTATATTGGGTATTCAGATTCTGGGTGGACTAGTAAATATTAAGCATTTGACTATTATACTACTTTACACCATTGGCTCTACCTAATCTTGGAGGCAGAAGGAAGAGTTCATGGCTGCTTTGCAATACCACTTAGAAAAACAAGGCATAATTTTTGTCATTCCATACAGACTCTTTATCTTCCTCAAGAGAGAAACTGAATTTTGTGGACCTGAAACTAATAAATATTTTGAAGAAAAGCATATCTTTTTCATAAAGCCAATTATGCCATATACTATACATACTGTATAGCACCTTATACATCAAAGAAAAATTAAATTTTTTTTTAACCAGATTATCAGGTCATAGAACAATGAAAAGCCATAGTTCTCTTAAAGCAACTCCACTGAGACCTGGAAAACTGCCTCATGTCTGGGTTATTTAAGCATTCAACAGATTCTCTGTCCTTAATCATTTTTTTGTCCTTAATTTTTAAAAATTAAATGGAAGCTATGAAGTTTCTCTCTAGAAAAAAAATCCACATACAAAAAGCAAAATGAGCCAAAATGGAAGCAGAAATAATTCCAAGAATTGTGACATATCCCTTAAAATGTAACCCTGCTTTAAATTTATTTTTTAATTTCAGATTTACCTTTAAAAATTTAGCACTTTTAATTATAAGATTATAGAAGGAATAGCTTTTTTTTTTTTAATCCTCTTACCCTGCACAGAATAACACACATGCAGGCACTTAATATCTCACAGTGAGG
The DNA here is from genome assembly GCA_026230045.1 of Corynorhinus townsendii. Lineage (NCBI taxonomy): Eukaryota > Metazoa > Chordata > Mammalia > Chiroptera > Vespertilionidae > Corynorhinus > Corynorhinus townsendii. Next base: position 117,980,104 of record JAPDVU010000006.1, on the reverse strand, counting down.
TTCTGTGCTGATGATCAGATAGCTACTTTCACATTCATTTGTCTTTAGTGACTTTCATTATAACAAGAGTGAGGAAGAAAGGTCATTTCTAGTTTCAACTGTTTTGTAGTGTCACTTAAACCTATGAGTTATCTGTTCCTGGCGTTTTTTTTCTTTTCTTTTCTTTTTTCATACAGAGATGTAAGGCATTCACTTGCTGGAATAAAACTTACAAAATGAAGTTAATTTTGCTTGTCAAGTACAGATAAAAGGAAGAAGGGAGAGAAATTGTTTAAATGTAAAAGACACCCTTTCCTGAACTCCTGACCTAGTTCCCACAGTAAAATGAATAATTTAACTCCCTGCAACCTCACGTGTGCAGACATTGGGTGCAGACGTTGGGTGCAGACCAGTGGCCTTTTCACTCCGGATTTGTATAGTCTTTAGTCAGCACACCTCATCTGCATTTCCAACACCAGCTTTGGTCAGCCATGAAGTAGGCTCTTATCTCTTGGCTGTCTTTTATCTTTACTCTGTCCATTGAACCCCCAAAATGCATTATAGAGTACTAGAGGCCCAGTGTACAAAATTCATGCACAGGGGTTAGGGGAGGAGGGGTCCCTCAGCCTGCACCCTCTCCAATCCAGGAGCCCTCAGGGGATGTCCTACTTAGGCCCGCTCCCCGTGGTTCTCTGCTGTCTGCGGGGCCCGCTTGGCCACTCCCGGGTCGCTGCGGGCAACGCCAAGCAGACCCTGCTGTGCGCTGTCTGCGAGCCCACTTGGCTGCTCCCAGGTCGCCACGGCGACAGCCAAGCAGGCCCTGCTCTCAGCAGCCGCCCCCAGGACTGGAGGACTCCAGCAGGGCTGAGAGGACTGGGCGCTGCCATCTTATGGCTATGGGTGCCGCCATATTTGTGTCGGAGTGACGATTAATTTGCATATTACTCTTTTATTAGATAGGATATTACTCAGCCTAAAAGAGATAGGGAGTAACTCACATGGTCCTCTGAAAGGTATTTTCCTATATCTTATCAAAAGGCAATTTTAAAATGAGTTACTAATTAATGTTGTCATTTTTTACTGTACACATCTCTTTCAAACACTAATATTAATTTTGAACAGCAAAAATAACAGCACCTACACTCCTCTGCATGGAGTACCTACCTTATGTGCAAAGGAAATAAAATTAAATGCTATGATTGACAAGACACCATTTGTAAAGTACACAAATATCTCCTTTAAGCTTGTCATTATGGTGCTATTATTAAAACAATGTTCATCTGGCTTAGCCTGCCTATCATAATGTATGTTAAAGTTTTATGTATATCAGTGTAAATATTAGCCCAATTTTGCCTGTCACCAATCTACTTACTGTCAATGACTCCCATGATTTGTCTTATATTAAACAACTTCATACAGAGGACTGAAGCAAAATCACTTAAAAGCTGAGGCTCTTTGATAAAGAAATTATCCTAGGAGAGGAGGAAAAATGGGGAGTAGCTGGGAAAAGCAATGGACTAACAGAACATTTTCTGGTTATTATCATCTTGCTTATTTTCATCATAACATTAATTATAATGTAATTATTGTATCTGTTGTCCATCTCCCCATTTGAATGTGAACTCCATCTGGACTTCTCCAGCACTCACTCTATTCCTCATGTCCAGCTTAGATCTAGACATACAGTAAACACTCCATATTTTTTTTTAATTTCTTTATTGATTAAGGTATTACACGTGTCCTTATTCCCCTATTACCCCCCACCTCCCATTCATGCCCCACCCCCCTGTTGTCTGTGTCCATTGATTAGGCTTATATGCATGCATATAAGTCCTTTGGTTGATCTCTCCCCCTTACCCCCACTCTCCCCTACCTTCCCTGAGGTTTGACAGTCTGATTGATGTTTCTTTGTCTCTGGATCTATTTTTGTTCATCAGTTTATGTTCATTATATTCCATAAATGAGTGAGATCATGTGATATTTATCTTTCTCTGCTTGGCTTACTTCACTTAGCATAATGCTCTCCATCTCCATCCATGTTGTTGCAAATGGTAAGAACTCCTTTTTTACCGCAGCGTAGTATTCCATTGTGTAGATGTACCACAGTTTTCTAATGCACTCGTCTGCTGATGGGCACTTAGGCTGTTTCCAAATCTTAGCTATGGTAAATTGTGCTGCTATGAACATAGGGGTGCATATATCCTTTCTGATTCGTGTTTCTAGTTTCTTGGGATTTATTCCTAGAAGTGGGATTACTGGATCAAATGGGAGTTCCATTTTTAGTTTTTTGAGGAAACTCCATACTGTTCTCCACAGTGGCTGCACCAGTCTGCATTCCCACCAGCAGTGCAAGAGGGTTCCTTTTTCTCTGCATCCTCGCCAGCACTTGTCATTTGTTGACTTGTTGATAATAGCCATTCTGAAAGGTGTGAGATGGTACCGCATTGTCGTTTTGATTTGCATCTCTCTGATGATTAGTGACTTTGAGCATGTTTTCATATGTCTCTTGGCCTTCCTTCTGTCTTCTTTCGAAAAGTGTCTATTTAGATCAGTTGCCCATTTTTTTTTATTGGGTTATCTTCTTTTTGTTAAGCTGCATGAGTTCCCTGTAAATGTTGGAGATTAAACTCTTATTGTTGATATCATTGGCAAATATGTTCTCCCATGCAGTGGGCTTTCTTGTCATTTTATTGATGGTTTCCTTTGCTGTGCAAAAGCTTTTATTTTGATGTAGTCCCATTTGTTTATTTTCTCTTTAGTTTCCATTGCCCTAGGAGCAGTATCAGTGAAGAAATTGCTTTGGCATATGTCAGAGATTTTGCTGCCTATGAATTCCTCTAGTATTTTTATGGTTTCCCATCGTATGTTTAAGTCCTTGATCCATTTTGAGTTAATTTTTGTGTATGGTGTAAGTTGGTGGTCTAGTTTCATTTTTTTTGCATGTCTCCGTCCAATTTTCTCAACACCATTTATTGAAGAGACTGTCTTGACTCCATTGTATGTTCATGCCTCCTTTGACAAATATTAATTGAGCATAGTGGCTTGGGTCGATTTCTGGGTTCTCTATTCTATTCCATTGATCTATTTATGTCTGTTCTTGTGCCAATACCAGGCAGTTTTGAGAACAGTGGCTTTGTAATACAGGTTGATATCTGGTATTGAGATCCCACCTACTCTGTTCTTCTGTCTCAGGATTGCTGTAGCTATTCGGGCTCTTTTTTGTATTCCAGATGAATTTTTGGAAAGTTCATTCTAGGTCTGTGAAATATGCCGTTGGTATTTTAATGGGAAGTACACTGAATTTATAGATTGATTTGGGTAGTATGGACATTTTGATGATGTTGATTCTACCAATCCATGAACATGGTATGTTCTTCCATCTGTTTATGTCTTCCTCTATCTCTTTTTTCAGTGTCGTGTAGTTTTCCGCATATAGGTCTTTTACCTCCTTACTTAAGTTTATTCCTAGGTATCTAAACTTTTTTGGTGCGATGGTAAATGGGATTGCTTTTTCAGTCTTTCTTTCTGTAAGTTCATTATTGGTGTATAGAAATGCCATAGATTTCTTGGCATTAATTTTGTATCCTGCTACATTGCCGAATTCATTTATTAAGTCTAATAATTTTTTGATGGAGTCTTTAGGGTTTTCTATGTACAGTATCATGTCATCTGCAAATAAGGACAGTTTTACTTCTTCTTTTCCAATTTGGATGCCTTTTATTTCTTCTTGTCTGATTGCAATGGCTAGTACTTCCAGTGTTTTAAACACATGAATTTTAAAAATTTCTACCAGATTGAATTAGAAGGGATTCTGAAGAACCATCTAACCTTCCTTATTTCTTTAGAATATATATGCAAGAATAAAAACCACCTCATTTATCCAGGATCATGACAGAATAACATTTTCTACATAAGCTAATTTTCTCAGATAGGTAGAGACGATCCTTTAAAGATACCAGGACATTTTAATTATGTGAGTCATTCAAGCATATATAGTTATTTCTTTCTTCCTTGTTAAAAAATAGGAGGTCTGCCTTAGTTGGTTTTGTTCAGTGGATAGAGCGTCAGCCTGCAGGGCCTGTGGGCTGAAAGGTCCCAGGTTCAGTCAAGGGCACATGCCCACGTTGCGGGGCTCCATCCCCAGTAGGGGACATGCAGGAGGCAGCTGATCAATGATTCTCTCTCATCATTGATGTTTCTATTTCTCTTTCCCTCTCACTTCCTTTCTAAAATCAATAAAAATATATTTTTAAAAATAGTAGGTCTCACAAAAGTCAATCATTTCTTGATGCCTTACAAGCAAAATTATATAAAACTCTGTGCCATATAACAGTGATTCCCTGAGATATTAGTGAAGTAGGTGAGATTATATGTCCCTAAAAAGGGAGACCTATCAATAAAATACTCATATTTAATGTTTTTGTTGGTATGGAATACTGAAAAGTTAAAATTAGAGAATATTTTAAAAGGAAGAAATTTTACATCTTTCTATAACTGACTATCATCTGGTTAAAATGGAAAGTACAATGTATGAGAAATAATAGGAACTGGATTCTAGCTGTGGTTATCATTGCTAACTAGATAAGTTTGGAGTAGGAGCTCAATAAAATGTCTGTTGGATGAATGAACTAGAGAAACTGCACATGTGCGGACAAGGCAGCTGCCTTGTGGGAAAGAAGAGAGTGATGGGCTGAAGCTGGAGGAAGGCAAGGAACAGATCACACAGGACCTTACAAGCCATATACAAGGGACTTGAGTATTTATCCCAACAAACATTGAAGAATTTTAATTAGGAAAATTACATGATAAGTTTGTATCTTTTGAGATCATTCTCATTGCTAAATGGAGAATGGAAGGAAATGGGCCAAAAAGAGGGATGAAGAAATCCAGGCAACTTCCATCTCTGGGGTTAGTGCATGTGTTGGTGTCTCTCTATGTGAGGGTGTTGGTGCCTCTCTAAGTGAGGATCTTATAACATACACTGATGTCACAGGTCATTGGACATGACATCACAATTCAATATGCAAAGTTTCCAATATTCTCTCTCAAAATAGAAATGCTCCCCCACCCCAAATCTTTTCCTCTGGAATAAGCCCTGAAATTAAAATGTACTTACACAATTACTTTTAGAAAATTCTAATTACTTAGACCCCCATATATAATGTAGTCAGTACTTTGAGCCTGCACAAAACATATCTTTGAACAAGGTCCACAGAGGTTCTGAGTAGCCTAATTTTCTGAGATTCCTTTTGCTATAAATTAGGCTAAGAGCCGGGGTAGTATGGGAAAGAAGATAAGTGAGAGAAACACCAGTGATTTAACCTCCAGTGTTCCCTTAAGGACAAACATTTGTCACCTTGACAGCAAGGTGAAAGGTTTGCAGCAAGTGTGCTTATAACAGGACTCTTCCCCCTTTTTCCTCCCCAGGGACCTGTCATTTCTGAAAAGGCATGATCTGAATGGATGATGATGATGGTGATGAGCTACAGAAAGGGTGAGGGGAGGGAAAGGGGCTGAGACCCACATAACTCAGAGCCTCAAACGGAAATGCTGCTCCAGGGACCATCACAAAGATTTACCATTTGCGACTCTCCTTCCTAAGGTTCCACTTGAGGCTGGAGTAATCAACCCTATAAATTAACACAAAACGTTCAAACAGTGCCCAGTGTTAACAGCCTGGATCCCACTGCTAATAATTATGAGTGTCTCATAAAGCTGAAGTAGCTCCTAGCCACTTTTTATACAAATCTCTGATATTATAGGGTTTATAATTCTGCTGGAGGCTTACATAAGGTGCCAAAATGGGCTTGATTTTTGCTCTTGATGATTACACATAACCCATATTAGCAATAATATGATGATACCCACATATGTTAAATGGCTTTTTTCCCCGCCAAAAGTGAAATGGAAAGGGATATATTGAAAGCTAAGAATTTTTAACAAAAGAATTATAGTTATTAACTTATGGGCATTTTTGGTCTTAAGTTAATTTCAAGAATCAGTAGCATTCATTTATATGTTCCTTTGATAAATGGAACTTTATTTGATACTACCTTATACTTTTACTTTCAAAAAAATCTTCAGCGAAATTATTATAAAATCAAAATTGAATCTGAATATTCCATTTGAATATTCATTCATCACCTCATCATCACTGACTCTAAGTATTATCAGAAGGGCCAAAATTATTTTTAAGAAGAAAATAAGCTCTTAACATAATGAACTCAAGCAAGCATAATTAATGAAAAACTAAGGCTACAAAGTATACCAAGAAATGTTTGGGAATGGAGGGAGAGGCATTAGAGAGATAGCAGCTGGAACACAGAAAGGATGAGATCAGAAATCTAAAAGAAAAAAGAAAAAGAAGAGGAAGAGGGAAGGGGATCAATGGTCAACCTAAAAGAATCTCTGTATTGGTTTAAGATACATGTGTCCTCCATTCATGAAGAAAGAACAGATAGCAACCATGTCCATCCCTGACACCTGTCTTTGGATGCCCCAGAACTATCACATAACTCACAGATTCAAATTCAACTTAACCATTTCACTCAAAATTATTCTCTCGCTTAAACTGTCTGTTTTTCTTCATGACAGCACAGTTATTAATCCTGAGATCTTGGAGCCCTTGGTCTGTGTGTGTTCCTTGCATATCTTGGCCCCTCTACTCTATAGATATCCCAGCCTCTTTCATGAAAAACTTGACCAGTGAGTCTCTAAGTAAAATGGCAGTATAAGTTATGTTTAAAAAACAACAACAACACAAGAGAGAGACCTTAGCTATTAGATTCCTGCTGAAATGAGCTGATAACTGGGCTTTGTTTCAACATAATAGGTAGAAATAGGAGAAGCAGACTGGGGTAGAAAGGAAACAGTCCTGGTCTAAGTTAACCTAATTGAAGCTGAAAGATGAGTAAACAAGATTCATTAATATTATTTAATCTACTTTGTATATGTTTCAAAATCTCCAATAAAAAATGTTTTTAAGGGGCCAGAGGTTTAGGTAAATACTATATCTAGGGACTAAATAAAAAGTCAAGGTATAGGAGTACAGAGAGGGTTTTAGCCATTGGGTTAGAGAGGGTCAGGGTGGCACCCTTTCTAAAATGAGCTGAATAATAATAATAGAAGCTACCACTATGAACTTTTGCAATGGGCCAGACACTCTGCTAAGCATCTCGGGGACTCGATCTTTAACACAGTGCTGGGAGGGAGGAATGCCTCATTCAAAGCTGTGTAGTGAGACTTCTGTATTGGGACCTTGCATACAGTAGCTACAAGGTTAATATTAGGTGTCTAAATAATTGACTAAATGATTAAGAAAGTTTTTCCCTTTCTTTGTGCTTGTGATTCTTTCTTTGTAAGAAAACTCAAAGGCTCGGGCCAGGATGTTCATCATCACTTACCTAGACTCAGAGAAGTCTACACATTAGTCTTTGACACACAAACGCACCAACACACACATTGCTGCCAAGCCACTTCTCCTAAGATACCACTTCTGGAATGACATACTCCTTGAAAACTTCTCAGTAATGCCTTTTTTTGGTATCAAGTTCAAGTTTAGCCTCTCATTCAAGGTTCTTCATAATACTGCCCTACATAATTTCCACTAACCAACAAGAATTGCCTTCCTCCAGTAAACATCCCTCTTTTCACTGTTTTCTTGCCTATAACTGCTGATTCATTCATTCATTCATTCATTCATTCATTCATTCATTCATTCTATATTGACCATCTGCTTTGTATCAGACTCTCTATTTGCCTTTACATGTGTATATACAGAGAGATAACAATGAGCATTACAGGCACGGTCCTTCCCTTGTTGGGCCATATCCATTCTCAGGTTGACTTTCTCCACTTGGGTTGTTCTCAGTTTTCAAGATCTCGCATGTAACATCCTTCAGGAATCCTATCGTGCTCACTTTATCATGTCTTGCTCTCCCTTTCTTAATTGGTGTTACCACACATTTACATACTTGAATATTTTTTCCTGTCTCCCCCACCCTACCCAAATGTTTATTTATGCATGAAATTCCCTCAATTACTCTTCGACAGAAATTGTCTTATATTTCTCTTCATCACTCATCTTAACGTAACTCAACTGAATTCAATGATGTGTATACACCATGCCCTTAAATACTGTTTGGTATTGAAAAGAGTATAGAATACTAAGTCAAGCTAACAATAGACCAAGATATAATTTATCTTTGAAAATAGAGATACAATAATCTCTCAGGAAGGACTAGGAATATGAAGGATATAGTTATGTAAATAGATAGAGAACAGGAACAAAAGGGAAAACTTCTCCTGTATGGTATAACTGTCTCCCAATCAGGTTTATAATACTTTATAAGTTCTATAAAACATCAGTCTTTTTCATTAATTTTTATATTTTGTAGAACATAATTCAGAGACCATGCCATTGGCCAAAATTAATAGGGCTCTGCTAAGATGTCAATAATATTGATAAAAGTAAATGAAGTCTTTACTTAGTTAACTTTTTTAAAAGAAAAACTATTTTCAACAGGAGCAAAGATTAATAATATATATAAGGTATCCCAAAAATGTATAATTTGAATAATTATAAAAGCAGTGTTTAATAAAATACATTTCATTTTCAAAATTGAGCTATCAGCTGCCCAGCTGGCATGGTTCAGTGGTTGAGCATCAACCTATGAACCAGAAGGTCACAGTTCAATTCCCTGTCAGGTCATATGCCTGGGTAGTGAGTGGGCTAGATCCCCAGTGTAGCACGTGCAGGAGGCAGCCGACCAATAATTCTCTCTCATCATAGAGCATTTGTTAATAAGCAAAATTATTAAGTGCTGGATACTTAACCAACTAGTATCTTAACAACAAAAGGCTACTGTTTTCAAAAGGCTTCAAATTCACTAGAGAAGACTGGGATACTAAGTTGGGCTACTGTCTGAAATATACAGAAATTAAGACATAAAAATATTAGATACTAAACTATGTAGATAGTTTGGCAATTAAACATCTCTCTTCAGTGCTGTCCAACAGAGTTTTTGCAATGATGAAAATGTTCCACATTCTGCACTATTCAAAACAGTAACCAGCAGTCACAAGTAGTTACTGAATACCTGATTTGTGCTTAAAGTGACTGTGGAACTGTTTAATTTCATTTAATTAAAATTTAAATAGCCACATGTGGCTTGTGGCTACCATATTGGTCAGATCAGCTATATAGATGATACATGATAAAATAACAACATATCTCCCCTGTCTCTGAACTTGGAAATAAAGGAAATGCAAAATCACTTTAAAACATTAGAAAGGTTTCAATGTCAGCAAAACTTTACTGTAAGGCATGGTGGGTCAATAAAAGGGAAAACCAGTCAGCAATGAATGCAGTGAGAAAGAACCTAAGAGCAACTATTAAGAACACCTATCTAACTATCTAGGAAAGAAGATCCCTGGCCCAAATGATGGACCTGTCTGTTTCCAAGGGCAACGTACCCTTGTTGTGGAGCCAGACACAGTCACTTAAAACACCTGATAGAATCAAACTTGGGAATGATCTCCTTACCTCTCTCCTCCCTCTAATTCCATTCCCACCAAATAAACTTCTTATTAAATTATTTTCTCATGTGAATTTAAGCATAAGGAGAGAATGCATCAACCCAAGTATCTAAGAGTTTCTCCTAATCATTTTCCCCACTGTCAATTTAAAAACTTTAAAAAATTGACAGTTTGCTTTATGTATCATTAGCTTATGAGTATGATTAATATGAGTCCATCCCTGAGAGATGGAGCCACAGAATCGGTTTCTGAAGTAGGAAGTAGTAAATTTAGGAGGTCGATATCTAAAAATGGATAATTCAACTAGACAAAGCAAAAAACCCCACACATAATATTACTAGAAATGATTCTGTTTAGGGAAGACATCATGCCAAAAAAAGAGGTCTCAGATCTTTGAGATATCAAGAGTAATTTCCAGTGGAGGAAGAAAAACTTCATTAAGAACTATGAACTATTGGGTGCAATTATCTCCGTCTTTAAGAAGAAAACTAGATCGCACTTTTAAAAACACATGTCAAAATACATACTTAGGTGACACACTACTTACAGTTCCTATATGGTAATGAAAGGCCAGCAACATCTAGGAAAACTAATACAGAGATGCATAATGCTATCTGAGTTTTTTATTAGTTTATATTTTTGTCACTAGAAAGCCTGTAGTGATTATGGCACCAGGTTGGTAGAATCTGAAAAATAAGCCAGACATGACGGAAGACTTGTTCAAGACCAAGGACTGTTTTTTATCATTGTTCCTAGAGGGGGCTTAATGCTCTTTTTCAAATATATCTTAAAAATATGTACAAAAGGACAACTGCATTCTGTTGCAAGAGAAAGTATTCTTCCTAATCCAGATATTTCTACTGTTACACACTTAAACATTTTTTTTAACCTCTTGTCTGCATTAGTGGGAGTTTCTATTCAATTTTTTTAGAGCTGAACATTTAACATTTTGACTTTAATACTGTTGGCTTAAAATTACATTAGGTACGAATCCAAAATTCGAAAGGCATTTAATGGTACATAATCAGGATTCGACTATCTTTGAAGAAAAATGCCTGTGCATTAAAGGGCAAAAGATGGAAAGCCTCTACATATCTCTAATGTTTTTCATGATCATTACTCATTTTTTCCTCTTCAGTTTGAAGAGATCAAAGTAAATGAATATAAAAGAAAGAGTAACATGTAAATCTACTTTGGGGGGGGGGAGGGTAACAAGCGATAACCTTTTCCTATTGCTGACTTTAATTAGTATAAAGACAAAAACTGTCCTGCTCCAAATGCATTTATGTCAGCAAGCTACTGATCAGGCATTTTGAATGGCTAATTAGGCTGCTATAACAAATAGAAATAGCAATATGTATTTTTTAGGTTATCATAAGAAAACGGAACCAACTTTATCATTAAAAAAATCATCTCTAATTAACTATACATCCATTCTTTTAGTATCTTAAAATTCTTTCTCTACTTTTCTCCATTATTTAGAGATATATGTCACTCCCCAAAACTCCTCCAGCCCAAGTCACATCTTTTTTATTTTCTGTATCTCACTGAACAAATTTTAACCTCTGACAAGATAAGACCAAAGTCAAAGCAATACTGTGAATTATAAACATATGAAACTGAAGTGCAGGGGCTGTAACAAGATGCTTCTGAAGAAGGAACTATATTAGCTTTCATGTGCTCTCAGATCATATTGCAAATTCAAGTTATCTGCTTCCTCATTATCACCTTGGCTTTTTCCTTTTATTGTTTCTTTCTCTTTCTTTCTTTGTCATTTCTATTTTATAAGTACTTCTAATGCCTCTCAGATATTAATTTGATCTATTTTTATACACCATTGAAATGATTCTTCTGTTTTTCAGATTTATATTTATACCTCTTCTCTAAGATACAGTATAATTTCTTTTCAGTCATGCCTAGATTTCAGCTCTCACTTGTCAATTTAATTGTATTACATATTTCACAAGTTAAAGTATAAACTTTAATAATAAAATATCTTAACTACCAACAGTGCAACAATGATCTACAATGCCATATAATGGTAAGCACTTACAGATTCTTATTTAAAAATCACCAATGCTTTAAAAATATGTACTAATCACAGTTGTAGCAATTTTTCATGGAAAACTTTCTGACATATAAAAATGAAAATTATTTCAACGATAAGAGCATATGGGATGGTAATCTACTACATAGGGATAATCTCTCCTAATCTACTCTTAAGGGGTTATTGTGAGAAGAAACCTTACAAATCACCCATTATCCAAGTTAGATGTGGAAATGAGTTTCCACACCCAATTTAAATCTACACTGTGAATATAAAGCAATATAAATTTCTTATGGCTGAAGCATTTTTTATTGGGAGTAAATTCATACAATTTTAAATCACTTTAATATAAGCAAGAAAAGTTTGGTAGATAATCACCAAAGTGACAGTGCACTTGTTGTAAAATTAATTCAACATATAATTGTAATAATTAGCATGCATTTTCAGAACATATTATATACAAGATGTTTTACAATCTTAGATATATTAAGAAGAGAGGTTAAAATAAAATTCATTTAATGGATTCTATTTATTCATTTAACAAACATATTTTGAGTGCTTTCCATGTGCTAGATACTGTAAGAGCTGCAGACAGAGCAATGAACCAAACCAAACCAAATAAATACCTTTTTGGAACTTGAATTTAAATGGGGGAGACAAAAAAAGAACTATCTAACTAAATAAATAATAGATAGATAAATAAATAAATAAATGCTGGGAGACAAGTATTCTAGAAAAAAAGCAGAGCAAGATGATAGGCAGTGCTGGAGATGAAGCAGAAGGTTAGAATTTTAAGCTAACTAGTAATAATCTATATATATAAAAAGCCAGCAACCAGAACGCCATAATGACTGGAATGACTGGTCACTATGAGCCCACTGTGGCCAGCAAACTGGCCAACCTCCCACAGCCCCAATTGGGGGGGGGCCTGCCGGCCAATTACCTGTGGCCTCTCCCCCGAGCTGGCCTGACCCTGATCAGGCCCTAATCGGGGTGGGCCAGCCAGTCAACCTCCCACAGGCTCCTCCTCCCTACAGGCCTGGCCCCAATCCACCCTGATTGGGGCTGGGCTGGCCGGACACCACCCATGCACCAATTTGTGCACTGGGCCTCTAGTCTATACTAATCAATTATAATCTAGATGGAAAGTCATCAAAAGAACTAAATAACCATAAAAGAAAAGTTGGAGAAATTGCTTCAAGGGGCAGCCAGGCTTAGGAGCAATGGATAGGATATGGGAAGGATGAGAATAATTCCAGCAAACAGGGGGGAGCAGGAAAGTGCTCCAACTGTTGGGATGGGTGGAGGAGAGAGTGAATCAACAGTGAATAAGGGAATGAAAGAAAGACACACGGAGAGAGAGGGTGGGCTGCTCTATGAGGATCCCCAAATGGCCAAGTAGGTGGTGGGCAATTCAGAGGCACTGAAGGCATGGGGAATGTGAGTGACATACAAAAGTAGTGTGTGAAGACAGTTTATCTCACAACAATGTTCAGGATGGCGAGGAAGAAGATAGGATGCATTGCCTTGGCTCTTGGAAATTACCAGAAGCACAATGTTAACAAACATTATTGCTTCTAAATGCATGAATAAAAAGAATATAAACTTTAAGTGAAATCCTAGAAACATTTTATAAAATAACTACTTATAAGAGAATTGCCTGAATGATAAAAAGAAAACGAAACCACAAACATCGACTGCTAGATCCAGTCCTCTATTATCTGAAACTCTGTTACTAAGAGAGCTATTCACCTTACTCCATAACCCTCAAGCTAGACACATTTTACCACTAGTTTGGGTGCACATTTGCAAATTAAATGGATAGAGATCACAATGAGGTTTCTATGCCCTAGCCAGTATGGCTCAGTGCAGTGGTCAGCAAACTCATTAGTCAACAGAGCCAAATATCAACAGTACAACGATTGAAATTTCTTTTGAGAGCCAAATTTTTTTAACTTAATTTCTTCCTACACCACTTCTTCAAAATAGACTCACCCTGGCCGTGGTATTTTGTGGAAGAGCCACACTCAAGAGGCCAAAGAGCCTCATGTGGCTTGCGAGCCGCAGTTTGCCGACCACGGGCTCAGTGGATAGAGCGTCAGCCTGAGTACTGTAGGGTCTGGGGTTTGGTTCCAGTCAAGGGCATATGCAGGCTCCTACTGGCCCAGGACCTGGTCAGGGCTCATGCAGGAGGCAAACAATTGATGTGAGAACACATCGATATTTCTATCTTTCCCTCTCTCTTCCATTCTCTAAAAATATCAATGGAAAAATATCCTCAGATGAGAATTTTTTTAAAAAATGAGTTTTCTATAATTTTCCATCACTATTCCATGTACATCTCCGTTTTACACTTCAAACAAATAATTTTAAGTAATTGTATTAATGTCATGTGTAATATCCTAAGGTAGAGAAACAATTTTAACTGTCATGAGTGCTGATCTAATTATCTTCCAAGACAAGCATATATGTCACTAGGTAGATATGAGAGTAACACTACAAAGATGGACTTACATAGAATAAAACACCAGCAGGGGCAGCAGAAATTGACTTCTTTAACAAACAATATCATAATCAGTCTGGCCAGTGTGGCTCAGTGGTTGAGTTTTGACCCAGAAACCAAGAGGTCACAGTTCAATTCCTGGTCAGGGCACATGCCCTGATTGTGGGCTCGATCCCCAGTGAGGGAGGAGGGCATGCAGGAGGCAGACAATCAATGATATTTTATCTCTCATTGATGTTTCTATCTCTCTATCCCTCTCCCTTTCTCTCTCTAAACTTAATAAAAGCATATTTTTTAAAAACATGATACAATAATCAGGTGAAGTGCTTTCAAACTGTGATTTCTATTAATTGAACCTCCATATAATAGACTTTGCTTTTTAAAAAATAGATTAGTATGCATTTTAACTATAAAACTAATGGACAGTAAATGTGAAATTTTATTTGACATCGTGATAGGTAAGAACTATAATATGGTAAATATCCATATGGAAAAGGTGAGTATTTTTGATAGACATAAAACTTTAAACTTCTACAACAATATGCAAAGTAATGAATCCCAATTCATACAGAGTACCATATACAAACATTAACTCAAAGTAGATGACAGACCTTAAATTAAAAACAAAAACTATGAAACTCCCTGAAGAAAACACAGTAGGAAAATCTTTGTCACTTTAGGTTAAACAAAGATTTCTTAGATAGGACACTAAAAGCACAAGCCATAAAAGAAAGAAATATAAATAAATTGATAAAAATTTAAAACTCTGCTCTTTGAAAGACACTCTTAAGAAAGTGAGAGGAAACACTTGCAAAATACATATCTGATAAATGGCTGGTATCTAAAACATACTTAAAAATTCACAATCTATATACTAGTATATAAAAGCCTAAGCGATTCGGCTGTTTGCTATGACACGCAATAACCACCAGGGGCTAGACGCTCAATGCACAGGCATGGAAACATGGAATAGAATGATGAATTTCAGTGAAAAGGGGGGTGGAGGTAGGGCTGGAAGAGATTAACCAAAGATCTTATATGTATCCTAGAGGCCCAGTGCACAGATTCGTGTACCAGTGGGGTCCCCCAGCCTGGCCTATGGGGATCCGATCGAAACTCTCAGTCTGACATCCCCTGAAGGGTCCTGGATTTCAAGAGGGCGCAGGCCAGGCCGAGGGACCCCACAGGTGCATGGATCCATGCACTGGGCCTCTGGTTCAATTATAAGAAAACAACCCAATAAAACAACAGGCAAGAGATCTGAACAAACACTTCCCCAAGAAGATATACAGATGGCAAGTGAGCACATAAAACAATGTCCAACATCATTAAACATTAGGGAAATATAAGTTAAAGCTATAATGACATACTACCATATAACTATTAAAATGGCTAAAATAAAAATATTGCTAATACCTAGGAGTGGCCAGGCTTAGGAGCAACAGAATTCCTCATACATTCCTGGTGAGAATGTACAATGGTACAACCACTTTGGAAAATGGTTTGGAGGTTTTGTATGTTAAACATATACTTATGTTTGATTCAGCAATCCCACTCCTAGGTATTTCCCCAAGAAAATGAAAGCATATGTCTATACAAAAACTTGTACAGAAATATTCAAAGCAGCTTTATTCATAATTGCCAAACATAGGAAATAGCCCAAAGCTCATCAATTGGTAGAATACCAAATGTAGTATTATTTAGCAGAAGAAAGAAATGAGCTACTGATAGATACATACAACAACACAGATGAATCATAAAACATATGCTATGTAAAATAAGCCAGATTCAAAAGGCTACATACAATGGGATTCTATTCATATGACTGTCTGGAAAAGGCAAAAATATAAGGGCAGAAAAAAAATACTCAGTGGTTTCCAAGGACTCGAGATGGAGAAGGGGACTCACCACGAAGGGGCAAGAAAGAACTTTGTGAAGTGATGGGAATATTCTTTATCTTGGGTAAGGCAGTTGTTAAGTGACTATACATTTGTCAACTCAGAGAAATGCACATCTAAAATGGGTCGATTTTTCCATATATAATTGTATCTCAATAAATCAGATTTAAAGAAATTTTAAAGTTCTGCCAGTCAAAAATCATCTCCTTATACACATTCAAAATTTAAAAGGTAAAAGATGAACAGGGAAAAACATTTGCAATGTAAGTAATAGAGTATTCATATCCTCACATATAAAGTTCTCTTTGGAACCAAAATAAGCACCCTAATAAGAAGAATGAGCAAAAAATATGAAGAAATAATTTATAAAAAGAACCTTAAATGGTTGGTAAACATATAGTAAAAGATTAACTTCTCAATAAAAAAAATTATAATTAAGATAAAATATCAGTTTGTTAAAACTTTTTTAAAAACTAAAAGAAAACAATATCCAGAGTTGGTGAGAATAAAAGAAAATAAATATGTACACTCTTGTTAGGATGATAATTTGGTTCAGTATTTAAGGAGGGCAACTTAACAATATTAAGAACCTTTTTAAAAGTTTGTAGAATTTTGCCCAGTTATTCCTCTTTTAGGAATTTTATTTGAAAGGGAGAACCACGGATATTTATGCACAAAAATGTTGTGGCAGCTTTTATTTTATAATAGCAAATATAAACAACCCAATTGTCTATCAATGGGGAAAAAAAACTAAATAAATAGCAATACTTCATCCAAATGAATATTACACATGATATTATCTATCTAATAATAGGAAAATATGCAAATTGGTTGGGACACCATCACAGTAACGACCGATCAGCAGGCTTGGGTGGGCGGGGACTTGCAGCCTCGGGGCCGGGGTCGCAGCAGAGGTCTCCATGTGCCTGCACCAGGGGTCCACAGGCCTCTGCCATGACTTGGCCTGGGGATCCACAGGCCTCCCCTGGCTCTGGCCTACCTCTTTGGGGCAATCCATCGAGCAGCCCCAGATGGGTGGGCAGGGCCTACCTCTTTGGGGAGATGGATTGCGGGGCTCCCACACTGTGACAGGGCACAGGCCAGCCTGGGGGACCCCCCCCCACCCCGAGTGCGCAAATTTCGGGCACCAGGCCACTAGTCCATTATATAAGGCAAAGTCAAGTCAGGGTAGAAATAAGAATATGAAGAAATGCTCACATATGTTATTAAAGGGGGAAAACAGAAAATAAAATCCTATATTATAAAGAGGCTATATGCAAATTGACCGTCACACCCTCACAAGATGGCTGCCTATGACCAGGTCGGCAGGGAGGTTAGTGAGGGACAACCAAACGACTGAACAGCAGGCTGTGTGGGGCAACCAAGCTGGCAGGGGGAGCAGCTAGGGGTGACCAGGCCAGCAGGGATGGAAGCTGGAGGTGACCAGGTCAGCAGGAGAGGGAATTTAGGGGTGACCAGGCCGGCAGGGGGAGTAGTTAGGGGCAATTAGGCTGGCAGCAGGGGCAGTGAGGGACAATTAGGTCAGTGGGGGAGGGCAGTTGGGGGCAACCAGGCAAGCAGGGGAGGGCAGTTAGGGGTGACCAGGCCTGTAGGAGAGGGCAGTTGGGGGGGACCAGGCTGGTGGAAGGGGGGGCAGTAGGGATGACCAGGCTGGCGGGGGGGCAGTAAGGGGTAACCAGGCTGGTGGGGGGGCAGTTAGGGGTGATCAGGCTGGCACATAGAGGCAGTGAGGGGCAATCAGGCTGGCATACAGAGGCACTTAGGGGTGACCAGGCAGTCAGGTAGGTGAGCAATTAGGAGCCAGCGGTCCAGGATTGTGAGAGGGATGTCTGAGGGGTCCCGGATTGGAGAGGGTGCAGGTTGGGCTGAGGGGACCCCCGCCCCCCCCCCCATGCACGAATTTCGTGCACCAGGTCTCTACTTATCTATATAAAGTAAAGGCACAAATATAAGCACATTTGTAACTTATGTATCAAATACACAGGGCATAAGCCAAAACACAAATAATAGTTATATCTAGTTCTACCGGTATTTTTCAAAACTTCTATAATAAACAGATACAACATTTATAATAGATTTTTAAAAGTTAATTTTTAATACAATGTTCCCACAATACAAGTTATATTTGGTAAGTCACTTTTATAACTCAGCTTTTGATATGTTTAAAATGCTAAATCTGGTAGCTAATAAACTGCTTTTTGAAAACATATAGTTTTTAAAAACTTAAATAAAATCCAGTTGTTTTTTTTTTTGGAGGTGCAATAAAAATGGGAGAGTTTTTAAAAATAATTTTGAGATAATAATCTACTATATTTTACTTTAAATTTAATAGGTAAAATAAGGAGTCCTCAAACTTTGTAGGGCCCAAACACCCATCACCAGAGGGAAATTAAGAATCAGCTGATCTGGGAATCACACTGTGAAAAACGACATTTAAGTCCAGGATGCCAAGAATCACATATTATTCTTTTTGTTGTTGTTTTGTTTTAGTTCTAGAACCTAGCAGAAGTCCACAAATGTTTCAATAAAATTGATATGAAGTCAAATGGCAATATGCAGTGAATGAGAGCTAAGAAATATTTTGATGTTTGATTTTTTTTAATTTCAGCCAACTAAAACGTGCCATTACCAACAGCACAGACCACTGATTTTTAAAAGTGCTAAATCTTTCCTTGAAAACCGACATCCATGCTGGAGTCTGGATGTCTAACACTGCTTTCATCATAAAGACCAGTAATTAAAAGGAAGGTTCTTTTCGGTTGGTAGAAACCACAGTTTATACAGTTATGCATCCTCAGATGCCTTCCCATTTCTTCCCACGAGTCCAGATTTATTTTGAACTGGCAGTGGCTCTGACTCAATGAAGTGAACATATTAATAAGGGGGAAGTAATTCCCTCCTCCCACACTGCACCCCTTGCCATATGCCCTGATAGGCTCATCTTAAGAACCTGCGTTGCAGATAAAGACAGGAAAATTAATTGTTTGGCTCACCACACTATTATCCCTAAGTCCCCCAAATATCAGCTTAATAAACAAAAGAATCATGGCAAATTTTTGTTTTGAAGAAACAGAAGCAGAGAAATGAGAATTATCTAACACATTATCATCGGCTCATAGCTAGCTATTGGGCATCTCCTACTAAAGGCCACGCACTAGGCAGTTCTGTAGTGCAATAGATTCAAATTAAGGAAATGTAGTTTTAGTTTTAATCAACTATTAGTATCATATTTCTTAGGAGGCCCTTTACAAATATCCTGCCCCTCCCCCCACATTTATATTTATTTATTTTTACCTAAATGGGTACAGAAGTGAGTACTCTTCCAATTTGGGATACTGACATTTTAAAAATTGATAAAAATTAAAATAAAAGCACATGGCATTTGTTAATGGGTAATAAAATAACTTCAGTCAATTGGCTAGTTCTAAGCCAGTAGATTTCTTTAAATAGTAATGAAATCATTGCTTTAAAAAAAATCCATCATTATTTAAAAAAAAAAAAAAAAAAGTTGCCTCAGCCTCCACCAAAATTAGATTTGTAAGTTGCTGGTCATTCCTATAATTAAATCTATGTCACAAATTTGCAAGAAAAATGGTCACTGTGACTAATGCATTTACTTGCTATACAAGTCCTGTCAGACAGCATAGAGCATTATGCTACTAAAATGGAGTAGGTAAGGATTCTATACATTTTTATTAAGTAAGAAAGGCCATTTTTTATTTACAATGTCTGTACTTTGCATAAGAGTTTGCTTTAGAAACACATGCAAATGTAGCTACCATAGGGTTTTTCTTACACAAGCATTCTAGCAGCATATTTTTAAGTCTGAGAACATGTTGGGCAACCATGCATACTGCTTTTCTAGACAAGTGTTATATAGAAAACACTCTAAGGAAAGAAACAGTCTCTGATTCTAGGGGTTTCCTCATTTGACCTCCCCAAATGGTTTTAATTCTCCCTGTGGATGAATAGAATGAGAATGTAAAAAAAAAACACAGGGCTTCCCAAAGTCTAAAGAACAGTGCTGTTCCAAGAGGGAGTTAGGGCAAGACGACCTGAAGGACCCACAGACAAAGAATAAGTGGTTAAGCTTACTCTCTTTTCAAAGAAATCCAGACTGCAGGAAGGAACAGTTCTTGGATTGGTACTTGTTCTAACTGCACTGTTTCATCAAAAGGAGGACAGGCATCGGACTCAGAGCCTTATATACACAGCAGAGGTTAGCTACAAATTAACACTAGTTTTCCCCCACTTGATTTAATTTCAGTTATCTTCTATTCATGACAATATTTTTTTATTTGCAGTGTTGATGTAAAGTTTTGCTTAAAAATCAATTTAAATTTTAAAAGTGAGTTTTATTTAACCTAATAATACAAATAATATGTCAACAGGGTAAAACTTATAAAGGTGCCAAAAATTTGGAAAACACTGCATTAAAGGCAGTTCCTGTCTTCCCTCTTTCTTAAATCTTTGATTGTTATTTATCGTTTCATGTATTTATGCTTTGCGTGTTGGCTTCAGTATTTAGAAAAGTGCCCTTGAGTCGAACAGACTCAGTACTTTTATGTTAATTTTATACCTTACTTTCCTATTTTGGCCACAGTGCTAACTGAGCCAATGGTATTTTTAAAGAGAAAGTAGTCTTTCTCAGCAATCTAGCTTTTATGATGTTCATTTGTTCCAAGAGGTGAGGAAATGAAATGCGTGGCCCCACGAGGGGTTCCATTTCATAAGGTGGAAACCAGCTCCCCGTCGTTTGAACTTAGGGTAAGATATGGTAAAGCTAAGATAGGTTATTTTAAATCTTGGTTTTATCAAGTCCTTAACAGTAAAAAGGATGAACTTAAGATAACAACCTATTAGGTGGTACTGAACACTGCTGAATAATTCAGTTGTTTGTTCTGACAATGAAAATCAAAGCTTGTTTTATAAACAAGTCATAAACTTTTGGGGGAAAACCGTCTCAACCGAATAACTTGGGTTTGTTAAGATTTTAAGCAAATTAAGGGAAAATATCAGCATAGTATTCAGTATTGCACAACATGGGTATTCTATAAACATAAATTAAATTTAAAATTGACATCCTAGATTTAGGTTACAGGAAAATCAAATTAACCATCGAGTCATCTCTGGTAGCATCCCTAACCCTCTATGTTAATATTTGAGATCTTGCTCTGGTTTTTTAAAAGCAGTGCTGCCCAGCCATCAACGAGTAGCAAAGATGATGTGCTTCTTCTCTGACCGTGCTAAGTGTGGCTGAGTATATTTTTGTCCATGAAAGGAAGAATAAAAGAAGTTACTAAACATACATCCCAAGTTCTTAAAACATGCCATTTGTGTTCGGGATTTCTTTCTCTCAGCAACAACAATAGCCTAAGTCAGTGGTCAGCAAACGGCGGCTCGCGAGCCACATGCGGCTTTTTGGCCCCTCGAGTGTGGCTCTTCCACAAAATACCACGGCCTGGGCGAGCCTATTTTGAAGAAGTGGCGTTAGAAGAAGTTTA
This sequence comes from Corynorhinus townsendii, assembly GCA_026230045.1. Taxonomy (NCBI): domain Eukaryota; kingdom Metazoa; phylum Chordata; class Mammalia; order Chiroptera; family Vespertilionidae; genus Corynorhinus; species Corynorhinus townsendii. The sequence goes on along the minus strand of JAPDVU010000006.1, from coordinate 117,958,615 downwards.
CGCTTAAAAAATTTGGCTCTCAAAAGAAATTCCAATCGTTGTACTGTTGATATTTGGCTCTGTCGACTAATGAGTTTGCCGACCATGGTAGTTAACTATTCAAATCTCTCTACAAAGCTGGGTGATAATGGTGGCCCAGCCACAGCAAAGAGGAAAGACAGAACAACTAGGTAAGGGAATGAAAATATGTGCTGGCTAGTTCTTCAGCTCAATGCAATGAGTCCCTTTCACACTTGATCTCACATGAAAAGAAACAAAATTAGTCATCTTAGAATAGCTTCTTCTGGTTGCAGCAATGCCTAAGATTTATGTTAAAAAAAGAAAAAAAGAAAATGATTTCTTAATACTTTAAATGAAGAGATTTAGAAAGCAAACAGTGACTCAAAGATCTTTTATGCTATGTGTTATTGCATTCACTAAGATGACTTTATTTATAACTGCAACTGTTTCCAAAATCCTTACATTTCTGTTGCCATGAATTGCTAGGGTTTTCCTCTAAGGTCAGGAGTGAACAAAAACAATAAACTAGGCTGAGGAGTCTAAAAAGAAATAGTTCTGCCTTTTCCTTTTAAATTTTAAGGTATAATTCTTGAAGACATGGAAACACCAAATTCAGCCTCCAGACAAAATGCTAAAAGTCTAACAAATCATGTGACCAAAGTTGTTTTCAACATAGTTGAATCTTTTTAAATTAAAGAAAGTATTTTTTAGCTGGAATTTTTCAAGAAGTAGCTAATACCTATTTTTTTTTTTAAATCTTCCTTTTGATGAGGAAGAAACACAGGTGTTTAAACTTGAAGTAGATGGTTTTACATAGAAAATATGTATATAATTTTGTTAACATTATAGTTATTCAGGGTGGTTGATTATCAAATTCTATTAAAATCCAATGAAGGGAAATTTCAAAACACTTATTATGCTCCACAATTATTGTAAGCCAAACAATTTAAATAAAAGGAGGAGATAATGACATTAACTTTTTAACTTAAAGCAATCCTCTGTGGCATGATTTTAAAATATTCTCTTGGTCTGAAATTTATGTAAATTAAATTCATCTACTATTGGTTATTACCAGCCTACCTACATTTTTTTAAAAAATGGTTTTCTGTAACAATTAGTTCTTTAAAACACTGTGTTTTAATTAGACCTGGGACATTATTCAACTAGATATAAATATGTACAATATTTTATTTGGCATACCCAGATGTCTGAAAATCAACAAGAATGCCCTCAGAGTTTTTCTTCAAAAATTCTTCTAATAAAAGCCTTTCATTCAAAGTTTTAATGTAATCTGAACTAAGTACTCTTTTCAGATTCCATTACGTAAATACAAAAGAAATGGTCACTCATAACCAGACAGTAATAACTGGATCCATGTATTTCAGCACTCACAGCAGTGAAGTCAGAGATAACCAATTTCTTCATTATGTGAATGTACACGGCCACGCACACCCAAAATCATGGAAGAGCTTGGACAAAACCTAGGTCAGTTATTTCTACCACATCATACAAGCATCTTACCCCATTTAATCATCACCACAACTGCACAGTTTAGGTACTATCATTATCCCATTTTACAGAGAGGGAAGGTTATATGGTTAGGCTGGTATTCAGTAAGTATTCAGACAAGTCTGACTCAGAAACCATACTACTACCCATTATACTAAATTTTAAGAATAGATAGATATGTTCTATTTATAAAGAAAATTCCCCCCAAATTCTAACATGTACCACCCTTTTAAGAATAACAAAATTATAGTAAAACATGAAGGTTATAATTTGGAGTTCAAATAAGTCTTTTTCCAAGCCCAATTCAAGTATCAACTTCTCCCTGAAGACTTCTCATATCATTCAACTGAGACTAATCTCTTTCTTCAAACTCCTGACAACTGCTGTATAGTGTTCAAAGTGCTGGCTGCCTCTTAAGACCACTCTCTTCTTCCTTAGTAATAGAAATCCAAATGTTAGCTCTCAGCAAATTGCCACTTACCCCAACCCCTCCAGTGGCTAGGTAGAATCATATGACTAAGTTCTACAATAAACTATTACTGCAAGTATGGTGCTGAAATTCTAGGAACACTCTTTTAAAAAAGCAGACATAGCTTTTAGGGGCGCTCGTTGCCTGGCTACCAGGTATCATTTTGGCTGGAGCTCCAGCAGCGATCTTGGATCCTGAGGCAGCCTTGAGGAAGGGAGCTGCATGCTGTGGAGGGTGGAGGAGGAAAATGGGCCACAAGGAAACCATGCAGCCTGTTTTTCATACTTGAACAGCCTCCCTCCAGATGTTACCTAATAGAGAAATAGCCTCTATCTTGTATAAGCTGCTATTATTTTTTTGTTAAATAAGCTGAACCCAATTCAAATTGATTTAGTTCATACTCATACATATTTTATAATCCGAGGTTTATTATAACTATGATGGAAAAAGTGAAAAAATAAATTATTTCTTTTATAATATTTGGGCAAACACATTTCCAAACCATAATTTTCATTTTCAAACCCCTTCTGGCACTTTTCAACTTTGGGAAAGGAAAAGGAGGGAAATGAAGCAGGAAGAAAAATGGAAAAAAACACACTGCCTCTCTGCCATTGCTCTGTGCGTCCTCTCCTCTCTTCTCCACATCTAGGTCCTACCATTCTTTGAGGCCCAGCTCAGCGAAACTTCCATCTGACCTTTGAATTGAGAGTGCATACTCCCTCTGCCATCTGACAGCCATATATCATACAGTAACATCTTTTGTTTGACTTCTTAACTTTTACACTGTGTTTCTTTGTCTATGTGTCATCTTCACAACATAGTGGGAACTGGTCATATTTCTTTGCACCCCCTACAGCTTCCAGAAAACTACCTCTGTGTGGCAAGACATCAATGAGTACTTTTGATTGATTAGTTACGTTAAGGTGAGATAGAAGATGAAGAGAGAAAGAAGAGCAGAACACTAAGGAATGAGAATGTACAAACTCTTAGAAGAAAGCATAACAAAAAAAGCTGAAGATTCCCCAGGCCAAGTTTGACTTCACTGGACCTTAACAAAGAATTGCACCTGTAGAACAAATACCATGAACTGTTCATTGTGCACACTGCCAGTGCAAAGCTTAACCTATACCTACTGAGCTTGTTTTCCAAATAAGGGACAGCGTACTTTGCTTCAGTTACTCAGACAATTGCCTCAACCTCACTTTCTTAATTATCTTAGACATCAGACAGAGTAAGAGATTCAGCTTAGGAAACCATGTTTCCATAGTGAATGTATATGATTCCAAACCATATAATGAAAATTGGCTTCTAGCAAGATCATCTTTAACAAGTTATTTTGTCAATGTGAAAACATATAGAAAATAATACTTCCACACATGCAATAATGACTTAAAATATTATTGCGTCTAAAATAAGTAGTTCATGATATTATTTTCATGAAGCAGACACTATTATCTCTCTTATAAGACCCGATCATAATACAGCTTCGGGAATAATATTACTACGTCTTTAAAAATAAGATGTATTTTAAACATATTTTGCAGAAGCTACGTAAGTAAAAGCTCTGTAACACTGAAACATTAAGATCTGTATAGAAGTATATAGAATTAACATTTAAACATATCACATGTTTAAAAGCTTTCACTCCGTTTAAATACATACAATAAGTCAAGAATATTTTATACAGAAGTAATTGATATTTTGCCTAGACCCATGAACCAGTTTACACCCACTGATTCTAGTCTCAATTATTTGTACTACATATCTGTATCTAAAAAGAAGGTTTCTAATTTATTTCCATGGATTCAGCATAGTTTTAGGGAGGGTATAAGTAAAAATATTCAATTAACAGAAAATTCAGCTTTTTTCTCATTCTTTCATAATAAGTCTTTGTTACATCATCTATTTAAACAATAATGATTATAAATGATAAAATAGTATTGTCCTTATCATTATATTGGTTCTACTTATGAAAGTTGAACTATTCTTACATAGAATTTGTTGTTTGCCTGTCAAAAAATATTGCATTTTCTTGCAAATTACTCATTAATTTCCTCATTTCAACTTTTTTCACATAGATTTCTCAGAAGAAACCAAGACAGTAGCTTCTTTGACAATGAAATGTACAAAATAAATGACATGTCAACAAGTAAATTAGCATTCCCTTTCTGACCAGCTGGGTCGTGTTTCCTTTTCAAAATCCTCAGTCCCATAATACAAAATAATAATCTAAAAGACCTCATTAAATGATCAATATATTGACATAACCTCTATAAGGAGACACATCGTGTCTTAATTGATTCCATGAATCCATTACATGGAATATTAAACCCAAGTCCCCAATTATATTATAAGATAAAATTTTCCTTATTTATTAATTAATTTTCTCCCAATTACGAATAATGGGGCATAAAAAAATTAAAACACTTTTATATTTAACTAAACAGTAAAAGAAGTCCAATTTCACTAAATCTTTCATACAGATACTACAACAAAAGTTATAATAGACAAGTTAAACCATGTTTACTTACCAGAAAACTTCCAAAGGCTGAATTAAATATTGCTGCTGCCTATAGAGAAAATAAATGGGGGAAAAACTTGCTGAAGGTGAATAGGAAAAGCAAAGCAAAGGTTTTCGTTGTCCCATCCCCACCATTCAAAATCTTAAAACATTGACCCTATAAAGCAAAGTTAATCACGCCTATAGTTTACTAAGATAGATGAGCTGCAGGTTAGGAATTCATAAATAATGGGTCCCAAAAGCAAACAGAAAAGGCGTGCATGAGATGCTCTGAACCCATATGACAGTACCAAAGAATTGTCACCAGTAGTAAATTGAAACCTTGTTGTTATTGATTTTGCTACTAAAGTTAAAACAGAGGGTGATTTATTCATAAAAAATTTCATATTAGTGGGAAGTGAAAAACCAGAACTATATTAAGAAAACATTAACTCCTCTCTATCAGGGAGCCAAAGTCCTCGGAGATACACCTAGCAGAGTGAGATCTGTGGCCTCCATACAACACACATTAAAATTATGAACAGTGTTTTAAGACCATGGAAGTTATTGCAATTCCATTAATTCTAAGGTAGAAATAAGCAAGAAAAACTTCTATTGGGTGTTCAAAATTTAAAGAAGAAATATTTGACTTTGCTTACCTAAATATCCAGGGAATACACAGTAGATGTAACACAGCTCTTAACTTTAAATCAATCACGGTATTCCTTGAAGCTACACCTGAATCCTAAAAGCTTCTCTTATTACTCAGAAAGGATAGGAACTTGTATAACATCCAATTTGATGAAAGGAGAAAGAAAGAAAAAAATAATAAAAGGCAAAAGGAAGAGTAGAGAAACCTATTGACACTTCCTGAAGATCCACAGCAGAATTATATTAATCATCATGGACATTTGCAGCCACTTCGTAGTACGAAGGTGATGCCAGTTTAGCAAGTTTGAACAAAGTCCAGAGCCAGGAGCTAGGAGCTGCAGCCGACATGCCTTCTGCTCCAGAGGAGGAGGCAATGAGAGTGCATGGGTAATGAGATCCCTGGCTCCGGAGAGCTTAGCGCTCCTGTTCAAGTTCATAATTAATTCAAAGCTTTGATAATTTCATTAGATTTCTCCTTTGCTGGCCCCATCAATAAAAGATGGCACTGAACCACACCTCCTCTGTGGCATAAACATAGGTATAGGCACAGACCAGGGAACCCTCTGCTTCATGACAGGGACAACGGCATATGGTGTTCCATGTTGTGCAGGGAGCAGTGGAAGAAACAAAGATTTGGCTAAATAAAACAGGGCGGGGGGCAATGGCAAACTAGAGCAACATACACATATCTTCCTGAAGTTCCGTTATGGATGATTCAGGAAAAAAGTTTGATGTGGGGAGGAAAAGAAGTAAAACGGTAGAAAGAAATGAGCTGTAGTGAGATCAACAAGGAACACTGCCTTCCTTTCTACAAAAATGCACTCTCCCACAAACAATGTTTATTTCCAGGTACTATGTTCGGCTTAAAATGGATTGATCTCTATTTTTAGTAAAGAATGAGGCCTTCCCCTTTGAGCTCCTCTCTTCCAAACTTGCTTCTTTCCAGTGCCTTTCCCCAACCTTAAACTAGCTAACTGATGGTGTTGCCTAGCATTAAAAACAAAAACAAAAAACAAACAAAACAAAACATGGATCATTAGAAGTACCAAGGCTCGGAAGTCAAGTAAAATAAATGTCAATTACTATTCAAATCGCCATACTCACACTCCATCCAGTTCTCTTTTTAAACCCAAACACAAGAAATATATTTCATATGATTGGCTGTCTTCCTGAATTTCATAAAATGATGGTGATGACAGTGACGAGATATCTTAGGTACTCCAAGATGCTGCAGGCTCACTTATTCCTAGTTGCTTTTCTGACAGAGGTAATGTATTTGAACTCACTTACCTACACTATCACCTGATCCTCCCAGGCAGTGAGCTCAAGCAGTCACTGTGAAAAGCTTTGGGTACTCTATAGAATCATGTAAGATCAGACACTAACCCAAGAATGTAGGGCTCAATATTAATAGATAATTAAGCAAATAGTTGGCTCAATCCTGCATTTGGAGCATATAAAGGAATTATGTTTTCCAGGGTTCTGATGAGTGATGATAAATATTCAGAGTATTTAATTGATGTATAAGGGACATGTGTATCTTTTGATTTAGTGAGGAATACCCAGCTGTTTAGTATCATATACAAGGCTCTCCATATACAGATTTCCATCTGGAGAGAGATCTCATTTCCTGCCTCAAATTTTATATCCTTACAACACTAAACTACTTGTGATTCCCCGAACTCACCATGCGTCTTCTTACCTCTTTCTTCCCTGGCCTGGAGTGTCTTTCTCCTTCCTCTGCTACTGATCTTAGCAACTCAGCTTGGCCATTGTCTTTCCAAGAAGATTACAATCATCTCCTCCAGCACACACAATGTCCCATGACTGCCATGACTGAGCCTTCCCTCTGCCATGGCACCGGCCACACAATGAAATGACATATCTACCTGCCTTCCTGCCCCACTACAGACTGAAGTCTTCTGAGGAAGAAATCTGCTAAAGCTCATCCTAACCTCCTACATGTTTGCTATGAATTGCTGAAATAAGTAGAATTCCCAGAAACATTCCAAGTCTACCTATTGTACAAAGTTACTCCATGTGTCTGGCAGAATCCAAGGACTGGAAGACACAAGACTGAATCTGACCAGGCCACAGCCAAGCAACAGCAATGACAGACTTCAGCCTCCCACCCAACGTAAGCATCTCTTTGACATCCTATTTTGCTTCCTGTTACCCCCCTATTATGATAGTTACATAAATATGCGTAACATAAATAATGTTTTAAAATCTACCACTGCCATAAAGCAATAGAGTTAGTTAAAAATCTACAGTTAGCCTAAACCGGTTTGGCTCAATGGATAGAGCGTTGGCCTGCGGACTGAAGGGTCCCGGGTTCGATTCCGGTCAAGGGCATATACCTTGGTTGCAGGCACATCCCCAGTAGCGGGTGTGCAGGAGGCAGCTGATAGATGTTTCTCTCTCATTGATGTTTCTAGCTCTCTATCCCTCTTCCTTCCTCTCTGTAAAAAATCAATAAAATATATTTTAAAAATAAATAAATAAATAAATAAATAAATAAATAAATAAATAAATAAAAATCTATAGTTGCTAGGGAATATTCTGCAGCTAAGAGGTTAATTTGCCTATACTGATATGAAAGCACAGTGATATTTAAAGTGAAAAAGCAAGTTTCAAAACAGTATGTGTAATTTCTTCAATATGGTTTTGTCCACACCACAAAGCAATTTTCAGACACCAGCTAGGTGTGCTACAAGTCAATGCAATTTGCCACTATCTACCTGAAACTGTGTCAGCTATCACAGGTTAAGGGCTCAGTCCCAGAAGAGTGCTCCTATTTTGGATGTCAATCACAAGTCTAAGTTGTCACCTGTGCTTCTGGACAACTGGCTGTAAATAGAAGGTTCCCACAACCCCCTCCTTGAGTTTGATTAATTTGCCTGAGCAGCTCATAGAACTCAGGAAACCAGCTTCCTCACTAGATTACTGCTTTACTATAAAGGGATATAACGCACAAGCAGCCAGATGGGAGAGAGGCACAGGGCAAGGCATGGGGCAGGACACGGAGCTCTCATGCCCTCTCGGAGTGTACCACACTCAGCACCTACAAGTGTTCACCAACCTGGAAGCTCCTGGAACCCTTCCCTCTGGGGTTTCATTACATAGACTTGGCTGATGAAATCATTGGCCATTGGTGATTGAACCCAATCTCCAGCCCTTCTCTACTCCCCAGAGGTCTGGGAGTCAAAGGAGAAGTTCCAAACCTCTAACACAGGTTAGTTCCCCTTGCAAACAGTCCTATCCTTAGGTTAGCCAGGGGCTTCCCCAAAATCACCTAATTAACAATAAACACCATTGCCTGCTCTTTTCCCTTAGGAAGTTCCAAGAGTTTTAGGATCTCTGTGCCAGGAACTGTGATCAAGACCAAATATGTATTTCTTATTATAAATCACGACATCACATTCCTATTGTGTAAACATTTACATGCACACATACATATACACATGTATGTGTAAGAAAACACTATTTTTTCTAAAAGGGATAAAAAAATACTACTTATGGTTAAATTTGTTGAACAGGATTGAACAAAGGTCCTTTTTATTTTTCATTTTGTTTTCTGTCCTGTTTGGCTTTTGTTTCTAACAAGTTATTTTTCTATATGTCACAAGGGTTATCTGGCCAGGGAGATGTTCAGCCATTCATTGTTTGCATTTTGAATTCCTTTGTATTAAAATGTAATAAATATTTCATTTTAAAATGAAATTAAGATTGCAATCCCTACTTTGTATATTAGAGGTATCTCCTGCTGGCTGCCTGACAAGCTGAGGTTGCCCAACCCCTGCACCTCGCTGCCCTGGGGATGAGAGGCCACAGGAGGAGCTGAGGGCTGCTTCCAGGAGTGACTCAAGTGCGTGAACATTTGGTATTGAAAATAAACCAAAAATCCACTATTATTTATGTATTATAACAAACAAGGCTATAGAGAATACAAACCTTTGAACTGAGATGGAACATAAGCCACCAAAGACAATTTGATCTGAAGGTAGAACTCTTCAAGTTATATGAGCAGACTCTCTTAGGATATGAGTTTCCTCTCCTCTGCCTACTAAAAACCACACCTGAGACAGTTCACTGATTTTTAAATGTAGCATTTCATTGATCTCTTTTGTTAGAAACAATTTAATTACCCATTCTCCAAGTAGAATGTTCCATTACAGCAAAAATTTTGTCTAATTTGTACAAGATTGAATCTTTAGTGCCTAGAAGAGTAGCTGGCTCATAGACGACCCTCAATACACATTACTGAATGAAAGATTGAGTGAGTGTATGAATGAACCCTTCTTGTGCTAACTTGAATGCCCTGCACAGTAATGTTTTCATTAATGAACTCATGAAACCTACCCGCAAAGTGTATACCTTGGTGTAATCACATCTGATAGGTAATTAGATCAATGCTAACTGGGGGGAAAAGTTCATATTGAGGTGATTTTTTAATACTGTGTAGATTGGCTTCCTTCATATTACACATGTTTAGATAACATATTGCTTTTAGTATCAGCCCAATTTTACCCAATATATGGTATTTTACTAATGTTTCATAATATATTGTACAGCTTGTCTTTATTAAATTATTTTGGAAAATTGAGCACATTCAATAATGAATTCATTTCCTTATAACCTACTTGGAATTATGTAAAATAAAAGGGTAAATTTAAAAAAGAAACCTGAAAACAATGGCAACAGAGGGTCCTCTGGCTCACCAAAGCAAGCTTTCCCATTGTTGGATGCTCTTAAATGTTGTGAAGTTCTACCTTACAGTAAGCCCCAACCTTCCCCTTCCTTATTGCCATGCACTGACCATGTGCCATGCTCCGCAGTTCTGTAAATATCTAATCCCCTTTTCATTTGTTTTATGTTTTTTAATTTATCTTTATTGTTTAAAGTATTATAGATGTCCCCCCCGTTTTTCCCCATTAACCCCCTGCCCCCCACACCCGCCCCCTCCCCCATGACTGCACTTCAAATATATGAACACCGCTGGGTCCTACCCACGTATTCTCAGTCTTCTCTTTTAACACTGTATCTGAAACTCAGAATGCTGATCCAACACCCCTCTTTATCCTTCTCTCATCAGTGCACTAAATAAAAAACAAACAAACATGAAATCCATTGTTTATAGTGCACATGAATAACCTATTGCAAGTTAATGTATGAAACTTCCAGTGTTCACTGTTGCATACTCTGCTTCCCCAATCAATGTATAATGTTCACCAAAATGTTAAAAGGGGACATTTATGGTTCTTTCAGAATTTCTAATAATGCTCCAAGCTGAGAATGTGTGGTAATTATCTATTCTAAAGTAAGATATATATCCATGTAATACTTATAAAAAGACATGAAAACTAGGCCAGGGACCATTTCACATGCAGGCTAAGTAACAACCTAGAAATTCTAGAGGAAGTAATAAAAGGATATTTCTAGGACTAGAGGGTCTTTTGACTTTTTCTTCCTCCTCTAGGGGAGAAAGCCAACCTGCCCACCACACCTCCCAAGCTGGGGATGGGGAAAATATATTCAAAAGAGCCAACAGTGGGGACAGGAGACATTGCCGGAAAGCAAGAATGGTATTGCTGTCCCGGGCTGGGTGTTTACTGAGGGAAAAAAGTACTGCGGCTACCACAGGAGGAGAGCGCCCTCTGAGAGTTCTGGGAGCATCATGCTATATTCCCTAGGATTGGGGGGTTTGGGGGAGAAGGATGTGTAAGTGAACCAGAGGAAGGTACTAGACATAGAGAAGTTAGTCAAAATCAGAGAGGGAAAGCAGGTGAGTGGCTGCTGCATTCTCCTGGGAATGCTGATCATGCCCATGGAGCAATAAGCACAGGTTCATCCTGCGAAGGGTGAGACAGAGAAATGAGACCTGCAGCAGGCAGAACAGAATGGAAAGAGCACTCCATTCTGGAAGAGCAACTAGGGACTCTACTTACAAAGTCAAGAAAGGAACACAGGCCTGCATCAAGGGTGAGCATGGGCTTAAGTCATACTACCAAGTGATTCAAGAACCCCAAACTCGTAATTAATTCAAAGAACAGAGAAGACAAAACGGATGGAAGACCAGTGGAACTCCTAAGGCCAGGAAAGAAGCAAATGCAAACCATCTCTGAGGTCACTTCCATAATCCAGACCAAAGTGGATTCCCAGATAAAATAGCCCTCACTGCAGGAGTTTACAATCAAACATCACAAACAATGTTAGAAAGCTGTCTACGACAAACAGCAGCACTCTAACGCAGTTAGGAAAGCAGGAGAAACTGAGTTTCCACAATACACTAAAGAAGAAAATACTAGATAAACTAAAGACCTAGATTTGAAAGGCAAAACTTTAAGAAGAAATTATGAGGAACAATCTTTATGTCTTTGAAAAAGAAAACCATTTTTTAAAAGTAAGACACAAAGAATTCACATAAGAAAGGAAAAACTAGTGGGGTAGCAATACTTATATCTGACAAAATAGACCTCAAACTGAAGTCCATAACAAGAGATATGGAAGGCCATTCATAATACTAAAGGGATTGATACAACAAGAGGATATAACCCTGATAAACATATATGCACCCAATGCAGGAGCACCCAAATACATAAAAAAAAACTCCTGGGAGATATCAAGGGAGAGACCGACACAATACAATCATAGTAGGGGACTTTAATATACCACTGACATCACTGGATAAATCCTCAGACAAAAAAATCAGCAAAGAAACAGCAATTCTAAATGGCTCACTAGATCAGATGGACCTAATTGACATCTTCAGAGCATTTCACCCCAAAGCCACAAAATATACGTTCTTCTCAAGTGCACATGGGACATTTTAAAAAATAGACCACATATTGGGTCAAAAGCAAAGTCTCCCCAAATTCAAGAATACTGGAATCATATCAAGCATTTTCTCAGACCACAATGGCATAATATTAGAAATAAACTACAATAAAAACAGCCCAAAATATTCAAACACTTGAAAGCTGAATAGCATGCTATTAAACAGTGATTGGGTTACCAAAGATAACAAAGAAGAAATGAAAAACATCTTGGAAACTAATGACAATAAAAACAACAACAATCCAAAATTTATGGGACACAATGAAAGCAGTCCTGAGAGGGAAATTTATAGTGCTACATGCCTACCTCAAAAAAAATAAGAAAAAATGGTAATAAATCATCTAACTTTGCAACTCAAAGAATTAGAAAGAGAACAACAAGAAAAGCCCAGAGGGAGTAGAAGGAAGGAGATAATAAGGATGAGAGCAGAAATAAATGACATAGAGACCAAAAATCCAATACAAAAGATCAATGAAATCAAGAGCTGGTTCTTTGAAAGGGTAAACAAGATTGATGAACCTCTAGCCAGGCTCACCGAGAAGCAAAGAGAGAGGACCCAAATAAACAAAATCAGAAATGAAAGAGGAGAAATAACAACAGACCCCACAGAAATACAAAGGATTGTTAAAAAAAATACTATGGACAACTCTATTTTAACAAACTAGACAACCTGGAGGAAATGGATGTATTCCTAGAAAAGTATAACCTTTCAAAACTCACTCAGGAAGATTCTAAATATCTCAATAGGCCAATAACTATGGAAGAAATTAAAGCAGACATCAAACAGCTTCCAGCAAACAAAAGCCCAGGGCCAGACAGCTTCACAGGGGAGTTTTACCAAATATTCAAGGAAGAACTCAAACCTATCTTCCTAAGACTATTCCAAAAAATTCAAGAGGAAGGAACACTTCCAAGCTTCTTCTATGAAGCCAGCATCATCCTAAAACCAAAACCAGATAAAGACAACACAATGAAAGAGAATTACAGGCCAATATCCCTCATGAACATAGATGCCAAAATCCTCAACAAAATTCTAGCAAATCGGATCCAGCAGTACATCACAAAGATCATACACTATGACCAAATAGGATTAATCCCAGGAATTCAAGGATGGTACAATATCTGCAAATCAATAAACGTGATACATCACATAAACAAATTGAGACATAAAAATCACATAGTCATATCAATTGATGCAGAAAAAGCATTTGACAAAATCCAACACCTATTTTTGATAAAAACTCCCAGCAAGGTGGGAATAGAAGAATCATACCTCAACATAATAAAAGCCATATATGACAAACCCACATCCAACATCATACTCAATGGGCAAAAACTAAAACCATTTCCCCTAAGAACAGGAACAAGACAGGGATGCCCACTCTCACCACTCTAGTTCAACATAGTACTGGAAGTACTAGCCATTGTGATCAGACAAAAAGAAGAAATAGAAGGCATCCAAATTGGAAAAGAAGAAGTAAAACTGTCCTTATTTGCAGATGACATGATACTGTACATAGAAAACCCTAAAGACTCCATCAAAAAATTATTAGGCTTAATAAATGAATTCGGCAATGTAGCAGGATACAAAATTAATGCCAAGAAATCTATGGCATTTCTATATACCAATAATGAGCTTACGGAAAGAGAGACTAAAATAGCAATCCCATTTACCATCGCACACAAAAAATTAAGATACCTAGGAATAAACTTAACTAAGGAGGTAAAAGACCTATACGCGGAAAACTACAGGACACTGAAAAAAGAGATAGAGGAAGACATAAACAGATTGAAGAACATATCGTATTCATGGATTGGTAGAATCAACATCATTAAAATGTCCATACTACCCAAAGCAATCTATAGATTCAATGCACTCTCCATTAAAATACCAACGGCATATTTCACAGACCTAGAATGAACTCTCCAAAAATTCATCTGGAATAAAAAAAGACCCCGAATAGCCACAGCAATCCTGAGAAAGAAGAACAAAATAGGTGGGATCTCAATACCAGATTTCAAGCTGTATTACAAAGCCACTGTTCTCAAAACATCCTGGTACTGGCACAAGAACAGACCTATAGACCAATGGAAGAGAATAGAGAACCCAGAAATTGACCAAAGACACTATGCTCAATTAATATTCGACAAAGGAGGCATGAACATACAATGGAGTCAAGACAGTCTCTTCAATAAATGGTGTTGGGAAAATTGGACAGATACATGCAAAAAAATGAAACTAGACCACCAACTTACACCATACACAAAAATTAACTTAAAATGAATACAGGACTTAAACATACGACAGGAAACCATAAAAATACTAGAGGAATCCATAGGCAGAAAAATCTCTGACATATGCCAAAGCAATTTCTTCACTGATACTGCTCCTAGGGCAATGGAAACTAAAGAGAAAATAAACAAATGGGACTACATCAAAATAAAAAGCCTTTTCACAGCAAAAGAAACCATCAACAAAACAACAAGAAAGCCCTCTGCATGGGAGAACATATTTGTTAATGTTATCACTGATAAGGGCTTAATCTCCAACATTTACAGGGAACTCATACAACTTAACAAAAGGACGATAAACAACCCAACCAAAAAATGGGCAACGAACCCAAATAGATACTTTTCGAAAGAAGACAGAAGGAAGGCCAACAGGCATATGAAAACGTGCTCAAAGTCACTAATCATCAGAGAGATGCAAATCAAAATGACAATGAGGTACCATCTCACACCTGTCAGAATGGCTATCATCAACAAATCAACAAATGACAAGTACTGGTGAGGATGCGGAGAAAAAGGAACCCTCATGCACTGCTGGTGGAATGCAGACTGGTGCAGCCACTGTGGAGAACAGTATGGAGTTTCCTCAAAAAACTAAAAATGGAACTCCCATTTGACCCAGTGATCCCATTTCTAGGAATATATCCCAAGAAACTAGAAATACCAATTAGAAAGGACATATGCACCCCTATATTCATAGCAGCACAATTCACCATAGCTAAGATTTGGAAACAGCCTAAGTGCCCATCAGCAGATGAGTGGATTAAAAAACTGTGGTACATCTACACAAAGGAATACTACGCTGCAGTAAAAAAGAAGGAGTTCTTACCATTTGCAACAGCATGGATGCAACTGGAGAGCATTATGCTAAGTGAAATAAGCCAGGCAGAGAAAGATAAATATCACATGATCTCACTCATTTATGGCATATAATGAACAACATAAAATGATGAACAAAAATAGATCCAGATACAGAGAAACATCGATCAGACCATTAAACCTCAGAGGGAAGGTAGGGGAGGGTGGGGGCAAGGGAGAGAGATCAACCAAAGGACTTGTATGCATGCATATAAGCCTAACCAATGGACACAGACAATAGGGGGGTGAGGGCATGAGGGGGGATTAGGGGGTAATGGGGGAATAAAGACACATATGTAACACTGTAATCAATAAATAAATTTAAAAATAAATAAATGAATAAACAAGAAACTCAAATTAAAAAAACAAATGGGGGGGGGGGGAGGAAAGGAAAAACTAGGGTTGCCATGCAATGAAGTTCTCGCCAATGAGATATATATAAACTAAAGGCCCAGTGCACAAAATTTGTGCATGATGGGGCCTATGCGGGGATCGGGCCTAAACCAGCAGTCGGACATCCCTCTCAGAATCTGGGACTGCTGGCTCCTACCTGCCTGCCTGCCTGATCATATCTAACTGCCCCCCACCCCCTGCCAGCTTGATCACCCCTAACCACCTCTGCCTGCTGGCCTGATTGCCCCTAACTGCCCCCCCCCACTAGCTTGGTTGCCCCCAACTGCCCCTCCCCACCAACCTGGTCACCCCCAACTGCCCCCCATGCTGACCTGGTCACCCCATATAGCCTGCTATTTGGTTGTCCATCTGGTTGTTTAGGTCGTGATGGCCCCTGGCTCTTTATATATTAGGATTGATATAGGCTTGACAGGCATGGGGCTGCAGTGGGGTAGGCAGGTTGGTTTCTGGCCCTGCCTTTCTTCCCTTCTTCCTCCCTAGAGCTGTGAAAGCTATCTTGCACCAGAAGAGTAAGACCAAAAGAAATGCAGAGACAGCCTCTCTAACATCATGGAGCCGCAGAACAAATGCCAGCACCCTTACCCACAGCCATTTGGTAAATGAGTCCCTGCTTGTTGAAGCTACTTTCAGTCTCATTTTCTAGTCTTTGAAGCCTAACTGATACAATCTTGTTCCTAAACAAGGGAGAAGATAATAAAGGACCAATCAGGCCCTATCTCTTGTTTCCATTGCCAATAGCATTATACACAAAAGATAAGGAAAAGAAAATTGACTGTTGGTGATAGCTGTTGGGAGATCAAAGCTGCATTTTCTTACCCCAAAAAAGGTCCTCAACTATGTGAATTTATATCACTTCAGCCTCTGATTCACAAGAACTGACCTTAATATTTATTCCCTTCTAAGCATAGGTTCAGTTAAAAAAAGAAAAGACTATAAAGACATCAAAGATTGAATTCTAATCCTTGGGTTTCCATTAAATATGGAAACATATTGTCTTTTTACTTGTCAGACATTTTTCAAAGTGTCATAGAAAAGTAAAATATTTTTAAAGAATTAGGAACAAGTTTATTCCGTTTGCTTTAAAAGTCAATTATAATGGTTTTCTGATACGCATCTTAGTTGCTAGGACATTTTAATATTCACTATTTAATTACCACTATTTTTACTGTATAAATCTCATAACAAGTAAAATTTGAGTTATACATTTCTCTATTACATTTAAGTTCCACTGAACCATAATACAGAAGTAAATATATAGAACATCTATTAAAATGCAAGTTTATATACCATGCTCAACATTAAAGGGGCACTCTTCATTTGATTCTAGTATTTTGTTACTGAATGTTTAAAGCAGCAATGGCTACAAAGTAAAATATTGTTCTGAAATCAGTGTTGAATATTTCTTCTCAACAAATAAATCTAAACAAGGACTATAATACTGCTACAAGGCATTCACCAACTTAAAGAAATATTAAGTTTAGAACATGTACCATTAAAAGTCACCATTTTAATGACCACTTTAACTCCCTGTTCATATATATGCAAGTTAAGAGTAAATGACATCCAACTGCTTTTCTGAGAGTTAGCTACATTTCTTCCCTATTTCTAAAGGTCCATTTCTTGATACCAATGAAAAAAATTATTTAATATCCTTAATCTTGAAGTGCACTGGGGGTGGCTATTCTTATTTATAACTATTCATCTAAATTCAGGCAAGGAAAAAAATATATTCAAGTTACTGTTTCTGGGCACTAAATTGAATCAGGTGTCTTCTCCTCTTAAGAAAATTAAGTTGCTTTTGTGCAAGAGTGTTTTAATGAGAACAGAGCCTGCCGACAGTGATAAATGGGAATGACACCAGAGAGAGCATGTAAGCAGGACAATATGTGCATGTAACAGTCTTACAGCCTATTTTTCACTGACTATTCTGAATGACTTCGCTGTTTCTTAAGGGGCCTATTAATCTCAAATTTAGTTATTACACAACGTTTATTTGAACATATATTCTGCGGATGATGACAGTTAATAAAGGAAATCTTTCACAAGCTGTATTTTTACATATTGTTCCAACTACAGCTCCCAGTCATTTGATGGTATTGATGGAGTAACCTATATTGTGCTGAGGCTTTTTTTAAAAAGGCACATATATTCAGATTCCTTTCTAAGCACATGGGGACTCTTAAATAACTGTTAAAATGCATACAAAAAAATCCTAATATGAAACAGTAAAAGTAATAGGACATCTTAACTGTTCAACAAAGATTGTCTAATGTGAAAACTGACCCTTCTAAGACAAACCAGATACCTTTTAACACTTTTTAAAGCTTTGGTGCATAATGCACAATGCTTCTTGCATACCAATCTACATGCTCACAATATGCAGGGAAGGGAAGCCAAAATCAATTTTCTTGAGGTGCAAAAAGAATCAAGTAACACAGCAGTTTTGATTTTTCTCCATGGTGTGCATTTTTATTTTATTTTATTTATTTATTTATTTTTTTATAAAACCCCATGTACTTAAAATAGCGGTGATCCTGTATTTCTTATTCTGGTAGCATACTTAAAGGCTTACCAGAATTATTTTCACACTTTCCTAAAAAAAGTATTTATCAACTCAAATAACTTCATCAATTCAGATTGAGGTTCTTGTTCCAGGAGAAATCTGTTACGTTAAATATAACTGGTTCATAATAAGAAAACCTATTAGCAGAAAATACTTATAGTAGTATTTTTAAATCCCCCTCATAATTGAGATGAACACAGACTTACACACTTTCAATTTCATTCCTGTGAAATCTCAGTCTTCAAAGGTATTCAATTTCAATGAAATCAGAATTTTCAAGTGGGAAGGGCCCTTAGATACTATGACAAGCCCATTATACATGAAGAAACAGAACTCAATGGAGATGAAGGATTTTTCCCAAGGTCATATTGGCTAGTGGCAAAGCTAGAAAGAACTAATCTCCCTATACCCTCTCTATTATACCCACATTGCCTATTTTACATCTTATTTTTAGCAGATATTTGTAGATATATGATACAAAAATGGCATATACCAAAACACTAACTGTGATTATGTTGGGGTAATGAAATTATGGATATTTTTTCTTATGTGCTTTTTCCTTATTTTCAAGGTTTTATACTGATTATATGTTTATTAGTAAAAAAAGCACACAATAAATGTTTTATGTTAAGTACACCTAACATTTTAAAGGTTCTCTCTTTAATCTTTAGGGAAACCTTGAACAATGCTGTGCACATATTAGGTGCTCAATACATGTCTGACTAAAAATTGAGTGAATTTGAGTATAATGCCAAAAGGAATCCACCTAAACAGTCTTACTTGTTATATTAACACTGAATACTCAGAGGAAAAACTGTGGGTGTGGATGTAACTCAGAATATCAATTATTAAATTTAAAATACATACTATTTATTTATAGCATATTAAACACTTAATTATCTATGATGTAGCTGAATGAAACCTACTTAAAATATTATATACTACTTGAAATGCCAAGTTTTCAATTATTCCTAAAGTTTCATTGTTTTCAATCTTTTGGGTTTCCAATCTCCTGTCAAAAAGGAATAAAATTATTTATTCCTTTAATTATTAATTAATTCAACACAGATCTATTAAACAATTTATTAAGCTCAGCACTAAGAATACAAAAGTAAATGCCCATAGACTACTGCTCACAGTATAGAATTAGGAGACAGGCGTCATAATGGCTATAATACAAGATCAATAGGATCAAAGTGTTATGGCAGCACAGAAATCAACTACTAAAATTTCGTTTAAAATGGTCTTTTTCAATACCTCCTAGTGATATACAAGGGGCACTTCTCTGATCAATTAATGGACGCTCTATTTAATGTCAACACATGAACTAAGCTCTCAGCACACCAACAGAGAAATTGCCCAAGAATTCCCCTAACACTTTGTTTAGAAGTGCATCCACAAAACCTAAGTGACAACCTATGTCAAACCATCTAATGTTTCTTGCAAATTTTAGACCCCACCTACCTAACTCTGTTATTTCTGCTCTTTCCCATCCATTAGGACTGGGAATCTCAGAGCTTCTTAAGAGGGCAATGGATCAATCCCTCAGCAATAACTCTTTCATCCGCTTTTCATTAGCAATAAAATAGCTTTCCCACCATCTTCAGGGAAATAACTAAGCACAGATTCTGCAGAATCTTACCACAGAACTGCAGTGGTCTTCTGCACATCATCTAACCTAGGCACTTTTCCTCAAACAGGGCTACACTGAAATCACTAACAAATAGAACCAACCTATCCTATTCTTCGTGATTTCAGGACCAGAGACAACACAATCTCTTTTAGAATTCTAGATTTAAAGTTTATATTTTAAATCACATTTTCACTAGCAAGTCCTTTCCTTTTCTGATTTAACTTTTCATTGAGATCATTGATATAGGAGAGAAATATGGATTGGCTGCCTCCTGCACGTCCCTGACTGGGGATTGAGCCTTCCACTCAGACAGGTACCCTGACTGGGAATTTAACTGGTAACCTTTCGGTAGACGGGGCGGTGCCCACCTAACAAAGCCACACTGGCCTGGGCTGTTCTATATTTTTATTGTGGTGGTGTTAATACTCTTTATATATTTTCCAAAACTAATCAAACTACTTTCAAAGAGTGAATTTTTCTTTCTGCAAATTATACATCCATAAACCTTTTTAAAATCATAAAATTGTAAAAGTAAACATAGTTGAAAAATGTGACATTATGATTTAGCTCTTTCATATTTACTTGGTTTTGATGTTTATACAGAAACATCAATAAGTATTTAATAAAAACAAATAATAACTACAGTTACTATCACTACTTAATACCCATGAAAGCTTAAGATTCGGAGCTCTGTTTATAATTTGTAAAAATGTCTTTTTAAGTAATTATTTCAATAGTTACATATTGTGGATAATACTTAAGACTCTATGGCCTTATGGGACATTATTTTTTTAATACAACCTCCTTTTATACTTTTTTAAAAGCTGATAAAGATTTCATGTCAAATAAACTATTTTAATTTAAAATCTTCACAGATGCACCTGTGAAATACTAGAAAAACACTGATAATAAAGTCAGAAGACCTGATTTCAAAACAACTTCATCATATACTCAGCTGTGAAAACTCTTTAAATCTCAGTTTCTTCATTTTACTCAATGGGAATAACAGCAGCCACTTCATAAATTTTTCTTAGGATTAAAGGAGATGGAAAATATAAAAATCCCTGGGTATCCTACAAAGACATAAAGTACCATATTAAGTAAGACCCAGCAAGTCTTCATTATACAGTCAACCCTTGAACAACATGGGTTTGAACTATGTGGGTCAATTTACAGTGGATTATTTTTCAATAAATACTATAAATGTATTTTCTCTTATGGTTTTCTTAATAATATTATCTTTTCTCTAGCTTTATTGTAAGAATACAGTATATAATACATATAACATACAAAATATGTGTTAATAGACTGTTTATGTTAAGGTAAGTCTTCCAGTCAACAATAGGCTATCAGTAGTTACATTTTTGGGGAGTCAAAAGATATACGTAGATTTTTTACTGCATCGGGGGTGAAAGGGGTAGCACTGCCCGTAGCACTCACATTGTCCAAGGGTCAAGTATGCAACTATTCATCTTCCAAGTCCCTGAAGAACTTAGGTTATACATGGAAACAAGAGATGTCATCGCAGGAGAAGGTTCACTAATGAACTAATCATTTCTAAAATGATTCCCAAGAAAGCATTTTCCCTTCCCACACTCACACCCAAACTATTTCACAATAATATCTATCTCTGTACTTCAGTTTTGGTTGGTTTACCCTCACAGATGGTACAGTTAGACACCTGATAATACATTACAAACAAAATGCAAATATGTTGCTAAATATAGCTGTAAATCCTACAGAAGATGCAGGATTTCATTGAGTCAATGAAATCAGAACAAAGACAATGACAAGAAAAAAAATAATTGACAAGATAGGTGCTTGAAAGGAGATTAATCTGAATATATATATACTAGCATGTGTGTGTATATATGTGTGTTTTTTTAAATTCTTTATTGTTTAAAGTATTACATGTCTCCTTTCCCCCCCATTGACCTCTTCCTGCCCACTACCATCATCTAGCATATGAGAATATATGTGTATCTTTTAATCCTCACCTGAGGATATTTTTCCATTGATTTTTAGAGAGAATGTAAGAGAGAGGGAAAGACAGAGGGAAATATCGATGTGAGAGAAACACATGGATTGATTGCCTCCTGCATGTGCCCCGACCAGGGCCCAGGTGGGGAGGAGCCTGCACCCAGGTACATGCCCTACACCGGAATCAAACCCAGGCCCCTTCAGTCCACAGGCCGACACTCTACCCACGGAGCCAAACCTAGTAGGGCCAGAATATATTTTTAAATGAGAATACCTGTAAAAATTGAAGATGCCTAAATTCTTTTTGCATATTTGTATATTTATGATTGTTTTGTAAAAATAAATAGGAGGGAGAGTTGTGGCATTATGTCATCATACAATTTTCTTGGGAACACTACAATGATACCCCACCCTCCAAAATAATAACTGATTCTTTCTTCATTCACACCAAGAATTAGTAAATAATTATAATATAACTGGAATTTTATTGACTGAATTATAAAATAAGCTTATTTTCATAATTTCATTTCATTTTTTAAAATAAAAATTAAACATATTTTTCAGTAATTACTACTACAAAGTAATTTTCCTTTTAAAGTTAATTGACATTAAGTGAGCTTTCTACTGTATTATTTAATATTAAGTAATGTGGCTTTTCTTTTTTTTTTATTTTAGTTATTCAAATTTTTATAGGGGAGCAAATAGAGCAATTCTTTTTATTTCTTATAAAAGCTTAGCTGAGGCCAAAACCGGTTTGGCTCAGTGGATAGAGCGTCGGCCTGCGGACTGGGGGGTCCCGGGTTCGATTCCGGTCAAGGGCATGTACCTTGATTGCAGGCACATCTCCAGTAGGGGATATGCAGGAGGCAGCTGATCAATGTTTCTCATCGATGTTTCTAGCTCTCTATCCCTCTTCCTTCCTCTCTGTAAAAAATTAATAAAATATATATTTTTTTAAAAAACATTTAAAAAAAATTTTTTAAAAAAGCTTAGCTGAGGTTAAAAAAAAAGTTTCAATGTATTACACTCAGCTGAATATAATTTAAGTTTTCTAAAAATAATAGAGTAACACAGGAAGAAATATTAGAGAGCGTCTCCCCAGTTCCCTAATCTTACATATAATAACTGGACAGAAGCTCAGTGTGGTAAGTGACTTGCTCACAATCACACAGTTTCTGGCAGCAGCCGAGTAAGGATTACAAGGAAGAGCTCCCAAACATTCTTCCTTCTCTAGGCCATTAATCTTTATTGGACTCTAATAGACTACGTGGATAAGATATATGTGAATATCAAAAATACATGGAACGGAAATTGTATAGACACACTAAAACGTAAAACACTAGTCAGCAAGCAGTGAAGCACTAAATCGACTTCAAATTTTTATTAAGGTTATCCTTCTGTTAGTGATTGAAGGTATATTAGCTTAGAGGCCCATGCAATAGCTATAACACCACAACTAATGGACTGCCAAGAGATGATTTAATAAAGAGGCCCAGCTGAACAACGGTGTGTAAGTAACTCTGACAACCTGAGGCTTTCTTCTGGTCAAACGTTTTATATCTGTAGGTGACTTTCTCTAAAGAAATTACCTCAGAAGATACTCTCAAAGGTTTCACTGTAATAACAATAGTCCAAACACTCTTAAGTTCAGAATTTCCGAGATCTTAAGATGTGATTTAAAAAAAAAAAAAAAGCTGAAAGGTCTTGTCCCCAGATCCTTCTCCAGGCACCATTTATAACATGGTTAGAGGTCTAGTTAAACAATGCATTCAGCAACCACAATGCATATTTCTTTGGGTTGAAGTAAAATAAAGAAATAGAGTAACTTTTTAAATGTTCCCCTCTAGATTTTACTCACATAGGAGCAACAGAAATTAGGGGTGGGAGATGTAATTAAAATGTTAAAATTCACCCTGACTGGTTTGGCTCAGTGGATAGAGCATCGACCTGCGAACTGAAAAGTCCCAGGTTTGATTCCAGTTAAGGGCATGTACCTGGTTGCGGGCACATCCTCAGTGGGAGGTGTGCAGGAGGCAGCTGATCGATGTTTCTCTCTCACCAATGTTTCTAACTCTTTATCTCTTTCCTTTCGTCTCTGTAAAAAAATCAATAAAATATATATATTTTTTTAAATGTTAAAATTCACATTTCTATAAAACAGTATGTGACTTCCTCATCTTTCCAACAGGGACCAACCTGCATTGAGAAAACAAAAGTAGTGTGGGAGGAAACTATTAAATGAGCAAAGATTTTAAAATATAATAATAATGCATATGATTGATCAGAGTTCTGGGAAAAGGTCCTTACACACCCTTTATAACCTTGCTGGAAGTGTCACAGTAAGCAGAAAAACTTTAAAAATGTCATACATACCCCTTGGCCCAGCAATTTCATTTTAAAAAGTCTATTTAAGAAAGAATATAGCCCTGACCAGTGTTGCTTGATGGTTAGTGTTGTCCCACACACCTAAGGGTCTCGAATTTAGTCCCGGTCAAGGGCTTGTACCTGGGTTGCAGGTTTGATCCCCATGCCAGTTGGGGTGCAACCAATTGATGTGTCTCTTTTACATTGATATTTCTCTCTCTTTCTCTCACTTCCTCCCTCCCTTTCACTCTAAAAATCAATGGAAAGAATATCCTGGGGTGAGGATTAACAACAACAACAAAGAATACAGATCCAAGAAACAATTTAGCTAATATAATTTTCATCATAGCATTATTCTATAATAGCTAACTCATCCAGGGCTGAAGTAAATCATTGTACATCCACACATGAGAATAATAAGCATTTGAAAAGAATGTTGTAGAACATTACAAGACATGTTCACAATATATTTTTAAGTGGACAAATAGAAATGTGAAACATATGATTTCATTTTATTAAACATATGTTTAGATAAAAAGGTCTTTAGGTACACATATAATATCTCAAGTGTATCTGAACCCAGTCATCATTTCTCCAACTCTGGCCTTTCCAGTGGTATTATGGTATTTGTTTTGTTTCTTTGTTTCTATATTTTCTAGATTATTCACTAAAAATACATGCAGATTTTTTAATAAGAAACTTAAGTTAGTAAAAAATTTCAATCAGCACTATAATATAACATTTTTACAGTCATTCTGGAATATTGCCCGTGACTAAGAGATGGACAGTGAATGAAGAGTAACCTTTTCCCTTAATATGCCATTGGCCAAAAACTATGTTTATGTGATAATGTGAATCTAACCCTCCTCCCCCGCAAAAAGTCATTTCATTAAGAATGACAATACTTTCTGTTATTAGAAAAAGAAACTATGACAGTCATTATCAAAGCAGTCATTTGGGGGAAATTGAATTACAAATGAGGACAATTATGTGGAATGATTTTAGGTTGCAAGCAAAATGAATGAAGGTTTAAATACTTAGAGCCTCAGAGACTATCTTAGGTAAAAACAGAGTTTTTTTATTTCCTTTGAAACAGAGTTTATTATTTACTCACTTAAAAAAATGTATTCCTTTACCTACTTACAATATCACTTTTTTTTAAAGGAAGCTCAATTTCTTATGAAGCAAAGACCATCTGAATTTTCACATGAAATATTTCTACCGAGAGAATATTTCAAAAGACTGAAATTTTAAAAAAATTATCCGTTTATGGAGGCCAATAAAATATTAGTTAGCCAGTGTGTGTAACTAACACAACTCTCTCTCTTCTCTCTCTCTGTCTCTCTCTTCCTCCCTCTCTCTCTCTCTCTCAGTGGTTTATGGCATGACTCATTCAAAATAGGTTTATAAAATAAATATTTTCTTCTTCTAGACACATTTGAAAATAAATAAATGACTTAAAAATAACCTTCACCTTTAAAACTATGTTTAGATCATCTTAAAATGAATTGATTGAAAACATGCTCCTAGAAAAAATTAAGAATAAAATGTTACCATAGACAAACACTGCTTAAGTGCGAATTATCTCTGCTTAAAGTGCTATTACATTTAATTATTCATAAAACAACCCCTTGGCCAAGATATCGTAAGGAAGACTGAAGCATCAGATAACAGTTGGATTGAGAGACCACAGTCCTCTCTGTAGGTCTTAAAGATTTCAGTTGAACTGAAGTCTTTATTAGACAAGTGAGCTAACATGTACTAAAAGACTCTAAGAATATAAATGAGAAAGTTACTGCAACCAGCCCTCCTTTTTAAAGCATAATTAGCTTAAATTCAAGACCCAAATTGTGAACATAGTTTTAAAATTTTTCAACATGTCCTTTACCCTGATTCCTCCCCTTGTCTTCTGTATTTTTCTTATCTGTCCAAACTCAAACCTAAAAAGGTTTATTTTTTTTTTTACAAAAATTATGGTTGCTTTTAAAAATGTATTCCCTTAACTACTCTTTACATCTACTTTCTAATCCCCAACTCACTTAATTAAATTCAGGATGAATATAAATTATAATTAACATCTTTTGAGGGATTACATGTTCTAATCACAGTTATGCAGTGAATATTTGAAATGCATACATTTTGTTATATTATCTGAAATGCAAATTAGAGTCCAAAAAAGATGTTTAATAAAAATGTATAATACTGAAGACTTTATTATGGAACCTGAGGGACTAGAAATGGAGATTTAAAAGAGTAAAAGAACTGATAAAGTGCAAAAACAAATTGCTTCACCTCCCAAACCCCCAGAAATGGCCCCACTTGGCTCTCATTTAACCTAGCTTCAACACAGTTTAAAAACTGCCTTCCAAGAGCGTTCATTAATCAAACTGAATTTCATTCCCCTCCCCACTCTCAGTCAGGAGCTTCAATGAGAGATGATGCATAAAATTCTCCAAGAGCAAGAGACAAAAATCTGTTTTTCTGATCCAGGAATTTATAATGAAATGACTTCATTTACTTTACTTTCCCTTCAAAATAGCATTTTATAAGCAGAAGAAAAATGCTGACATGTATTAAGCATCATCTGTGCCAGACAATAGTGTTATTTCACTTAATTCTCAAAATTACCCAATGAGGTATGCATTATTCTATTTTATAGGTGTGAAAAATAAAGCTCAGAGGAGTTCAGCGCTGGAGAGAAATACATAAAATGAATCAGTGGTGAAAGTGGGACTTTCAAAACCAGCCTCTCTTGTGAAAGGACAATTGTGAGACCTTAGAAGGGAACGCAGGGACAGAGCACCTGCTTGCAACTGTCCATTCCAAGTACAATTTCTCAAACAAGCTGTTGGGATTTCCATGGCCTCAGAAGACACCTTCATTTCAAGTGGTATGCTTGGATAGATAGAATGCCTCAAGAAATTTCATTCTGTGCTATCAGGGCTCATTCTGCCAAGTCCAAGTGCTTGCTGAGAGCCAGGGTTACTTCATGTTCCCATCAGTGTCCGGCAGTAAGGACAGGCTTTATCATGAAGTAAAAATCTGATTTATTCATGTATGCACAGTTTCCTTTCGGTAACTTTTCTCTTTTATCCTCAGGGTATTTTTGTGCATTTATCAGGCTGTTAGGCAAATTCAAGGATTGCCTTTTATTCCCTTCAACTGTCAGCTTCTAGTTTTATTTACCAAGTTTTACTAGTAGTTAGACTAGTTCTTACTTTTTCCTTTGAGATCATCAGTATGAGATAATACCAAATTGCTAAGCTACCTAGCTAGTCAATCCTGAAACGCAGGGTTAAAAAAAAGCAACAAAACTTCCATCCTCCTATTTCTCTGTGACATAATTATCTCTAATGTGATACAACCTATTGCACAGAAATGGTATGGACACAACCCAAAGACTAGAGGGAGGCTGGTGAGAGAAGAGGGCTATGTTTCAGCATGTAATTTACCACTTAAAACAGCCATGTGTAGGCATGCACTAGAGGGGGCTTAATCACAAGGAACAACAGCCTGTAATTATTGGAATCGAGAGTCTAGGTCAGTGGTCGGCAAACTCATTAGTCAACAGAGCGGCAAACTGCGGCTCGTGAGCAGCATGTGGCTTGTGAGCCGCAGTTTGCCGACCACTGATCTAGGTCTGAATCCAGCTCAATAGCTAAAGGAACTTCAAGTTTAATTTAACCATTTCAAGTCGCCCTGGTTTTTCATATCCAAAAATGGGTGTAATATTAGTATGTAGTTGTAAGCATTTTGTGAGAAATAAATGAGACAATTCATGTAAAGCATTAGCATAGTAAGTGACTAACAAATAATTAGCCATTACTAACTATTATCATCATCAATACTATAGCATATAACTGTGGTGAGAACCATTAATAAAAGATTTGCCAAATTAGGAAATTGAAACTAGAGATAAAATTTCTGGTAAATTTGGAAAAATAAGGACAAATAAACATATTAAGGTAGAGAGGAAGAAGGATGGCCAATAGGGTATATAAGGCAACCCTTTTTAAAAATACAGAGTTTATTTTTTTATTTTACTAATATAACTCACTGTGATTTTAGAATCATAACCTGCTATGTAGAATTCCTTGTTAATATTTAGAGATTTGTGAGACCTAGAAAAATATTCAACAACAAAAGTGTTATCATCTTTTGGGGGAAAACTTAAAATAAGTGGGGCAGGAGGAGGGTGGGGAGGTACAATAAACCTTTAAGAAAGAGTTGGTCCAGAAATCGCCTACAGAGAAACCAAAATGGTGGCATAAGTAAACAACTGAAATTGCTGCCTCGCACAACCACTTCAAAACTACAACTAAAAGACAAAACAGACATCATCCAGAACCACAGGAAGGCTGGCTGAGTGGAAATGCTACAGCTAGAAGGGAAGAGAAAAGCACACTGAGACTCAGAGGAGCTGCGGAAGTAAAGTGCAGAGGTATGGAGGCGCGTGCACGGAAAGGGCTGGCAACAGAGTACGCGTCTGTCTTTATCAATCCAGAGGGAGACACAAGCTCCTGACTGCTCTGAACTCCAGTTCCGGGTAAGATTCTGGGGACTCAGACTCAGACGGGGAGAAACTGGACTATCTGGCATCTGGCGGAACTCGAGGGCAGCTTTCTCTCAGAGGTGCTTGCAATGATTACTGAGGGACACTGAGACCTGGGGGCCTCTTAGGTCAGGGCTGACAGTCAGCCATTGTTGTTTGCTCTGCCTTGAGACCCTGCCACACCCAAGCTGTGCACAGAGGTTTTTGCATATAATAGGCCTGGTCCTTTGAAATCTAAAATTACCTAACAAACTGCAGCTGAGTCAGAGAGACCCAGAACATCCAAAAGAAGGCCCGAGGCTCTACAGCAGCTTGCATTGCTTCACAGCTGGGCCTCATCTGGGCACCTCCAAACCCCAAACAAAGAAGAGGAATCTGCAGATCTCTCTGTAGCTCCTGCTGGGTGGCCTCAAGCAGAGGCTAAATTAGCACCTCCTTGGAGGTCCAAGAACCAGTGTACCCAGTAGTCAGAGTGGGACCATCCAGATTACAACTATTCAGATCCATAAGGGACGCACTCAGGGGGCAGATTCAGTGAGCACCAAAAACCCACTGAAGCAGGTCTTGCCTCATAAGGGTGTCTCCAGCACAGAAGTTCTCCCAGCATAGACACAACTGATCCTCACAGCCAATTGGCCTGGAGGCCAATTCCTCCCAGTGATACCAACAACAATCAAGGCTTAACTACAACAAGACTGTGCACACAGCCCACAAAGGGGTGCACCAAGAGTGTCCACCTCAGGTAACTGGGGAGGCTGAGCCACTGGGCCCTATAGGACACCTACCACACAAAGCCACTCTATCAACTCAGGGAAGCAGCCAAAATACGGAGACAAAGAAACAGGTCACAAATGACAGAAATGGAGGAAAGCAAACAACTGAATATAGAGTTCAAAACCACGGTTATAAGGCTTTTCAAGAATTTTCTAGAAACTGCCAATAAAATTTAGTGAGACCCTCAAGGATATGAAAAAGGGCTAACCAAAAATTAAGCATATACTGACTGAAATAAAGAATAACATACAGGGATCCAACAGCAGACTAGAGGGTCGCAAGAATCAAGTCAAAGATTTGAAATACAAAGAAGCAAAAAACACCCAACTGGAAAAGCAAAAAGAAAAAAGAATCCAAAAATATGAAGATAGTGTAAGGAGCCTCTGGGACAACTTCAAGCGTACCAACATCTGAATTATGGAGGTACCAGAAGAAGAGAGAGAGAGCAAGATATTGAAAACCTATTTGAAGAAATAATGACAGAAAACTTCCCCCACCTGGTGAAAGAAATAGACTTACAAGTCCAAGAAGCACACAGAACCCCAAACAAAAGGAATCCAAAGAGGACCACACCAAGACACATCATAATTAAAATGCCAAGAGCAAAAGACAAAGAGAGAATATTAAAAGCAGCAAGACAAAAACAGTTAGTTACCTACAAGGGAGCACCCATACGATTGTCAGCTGACTTCTCAACAGAAACTATGCAGGCCAGACGGGAGTGGCAAGAAATATTCAAAGTGATGAATAGCAAGAACCTACAACCAAGATTACTCTACCCAGCAAAGCTATTATTCAGAATTGAAGGGCAGATAAAGAGCTTCACAGATAAGAAAAAGCTAAAGGAGTTCATCACCAACAAACCAGTATTATATGAAATGCTGAAAGGTATTCTTTAAGAAGAGGAAGAAGAAGAAAAAGGTAAAGATAAAAATTATGAACAACAAATACATATCTATCAACAAGTGAATCTAAAAATCAAGTGAATAAAAAATCTGATGAACAGAATAAACTGGTGAATATAATAGAATCAGGGGCATGGAAAGGGAGTAGACTGACAATCCTCAGGGGGAAAGGGGTGTGGGGGGTGTGAGAAGAGACTGGACAAAAATCGTACACCTATGGATGAGGACAGTGGGGGGGGATGGTAAGGGCAGATGGTGGGGTGGGAACCGGGTGGCGGGGAGCTATGGGGGGAAAAAAGGAGGAACAACTGTAATAATCTGAATAATAAAGATTTATTTAAAAAAGAAAAAAAAAGTGTAGGTCCTAAAATTTTTAATTCGGATTGGGGTTTGGAATAAAATTATCATTAAAGGTGCCCCTAAAGTCTCCTGAAAAGCAAGGGCTGAATGGGGTACACAACCAGAAGGGCAGCGGAGTCACTGGACAAACTAATGATACCAGGAGGGCAGAAATGAACTGCTCTGGAAAAATGTTTGCATCTTTCCTATGAAGTGTATCTCAACCCAGTCATCATTTCTCCCACTCCACCTTTTTTGTGCCTCTGACAAAATAACAATGTGGGGAGGGTGCAGAGAAGTACAGATGATTGATGGAGGTAGAAAGGATGGAGATCCAAGAGCCAGTGTACCCAAGAGTCAGTGTACCCAGTAGTCAGAGTGGGACCATCCAGAGTGGCCATGAGCAGTTACCATTGGTGTCAGAGGTTGGAAATCTCAGTCAGAAGCTTCATGAAGCTGTCAAAGGGCAAGTGGATAATGAGAGCAGTAGGAAAGGTAAGAGAAAACAGGGAACACTAGGATCCACGAACTTAATTTGAGTATTATCAACAAAATCAACCCACTATTCAATCAACAAGCAATTGATGAACTCCTATTGTGTATAAGAAATGAGGATTTTTTAAAATATAAGATGTGATTCCTGTCCTCAAGAACATTTCAACCTATATAGGAGTATAGGACATGTCAAATCCAGAGCTACTTTAAGAAAACCAAGCAATGGACAAATGTTTGTTTAAAGCAAATAGACTAAATAGATTTTCTTCAAAACAGACTTCCTTTAAAACAGTTTATTATTTATTCTGTGATGGGCTTCTTTCTATGTATAATGGCTTTGTTTGGGGTAGATGTATAACGATGTTCTGATAATAGGTCTACATGATATTGGTGGGAGAACCAGGATGTAAAAAAAAAAAAAGGTGTAAACAATCCTTTGACTATTTCTCTACCCATCTCACGGTCTTATGCTTCCTCTAAAGGCTTTTCTTCAAATTCCTAACAATTAGCAACTATTATTAAAACTTCACGCATTCTTTAAAATATCTTTTAAATATATTTTATTGATTTTTACAGAGAGGAAGGGAGAGGGATAAAGAGTTAGAAACATCAATGTGAGAGAATCATTGATCGGATGCCTCCTGCACACCCCCTATTGGGGATGTGCCTGCAACCAAAGTACATGCCCTTGACCAGAATCGAACCTGGGACCCTTCAGTCCACAGGCCGACATTCTATCCACTGAGCCAAACTGGTTAGGGCTAAAATATCATTTTTAAGGAATGTGCTTTACTAGAGCTCCTCCTGAAATGTCCTAATTATACATCAGATTCTAAGATGTAGATACACACATTATATATAGCTATAGACATACACATATGTATTTTCAAGTACCCACATGCATATTCATGTATATGTACACATATCCACAACACACACACACACACACACACACACACACACACACAGCTAACTAAATGGGCAATACAAAGACATATAAAAGAATTTTGCTATAAGCACAAAGAAGAATTGCTTTGACAGAACTGGTTCCTTCTCACTTTATTCCGTATGGATAAAGTCAAATTCACAATTACCTGTTCATAAAGTCTCTTTTCTAACATAACAGGTATCTACCTTAAACTTTACAGAGTTTTTGCTGAGGTGTTAAAATTATTAGAAAGAATCATGTGGATTCCTTTTCATCATATATATGGTAACCATCCTACCAGCTTATGGAGCCTACACTAGACCCAGACTTTAAGCATTTGCTGACCTTTAGTATCTTCCTGACGTTCCTATTTTTAAGTCTACAAAGCATTACCCAGGCAGGCTGGTCTTTTGGTTGGGACATGCACAAACACTAATAACAATGCCCACTATTTCCCAGTCCCTCAGTGCACCAGGCACTGTGCACACACCACCCTCACAGGTATAATCTCATGCAGCAGGGCAGTGCTATGTAAAAAAAATGGATCTATTTAAAGTAGTTTCCAATTTCACAGTAGTTTAAAAAACACAATTAGAAACAGTTACACAGGAATATTTGGAAACTTTCCACGTGTAGGCATACACTAACAGTCTCTCCAGAAGCTATCTAGAACAGTGAGCGAACTAGACTTTCTTTTCTAATTCAATTTTCTTTTAGCATTTGAAGTATGGCTTACTGTTAAAGAATATATCCTAGTATTGACCCTTTAGGTTAAATAATGTCTATCTGAATATTTTTGTCTCAAATTCTGACTGAAGGTAAGATCACCCCCATTTGGTGAGGCTCGGTGAGAAAAAGTTAGCTAGATAATCTGGAGAAAAAGATAAAAAGTCTTTGATCCATTGATATCCATTGAAAATGTACACAGCCATACATATTAGAATAAAGATCTAATAACTAAAAATCATAACTGTAATTTATTAAGACAATTAAGTACCATTATTATGGCAAGTATTTCTGAGTACTTACCCTACATCAGACAGAGTGATTTATATTCATTATCCTCTCACTTAAAATTAATAATACACCCATTTTACAGGCGGATACGCAGGGAAGTAATTTACCAGTATCTAAAACTAGACAGCTAGTAATTAGTAGAGCCAGGATTTGTACAGGTCTGTAGACACCAAAGCCCACACTCTTTTCACTATGTTGTGGTGTCAATATTAAAAATCTCAACTCGCCCAGCTGGCATGGCTCAGTGGTTGAGCCTCGACCTATGAACCAGGAGGTCACGGTTTGATTCCTGGTCAGGACACATGCCTGGGCTATGGGCTCGATCCCCAGTGTGGGGTGTGCAGGAGGCAGCCAATCAATGATTCCCTCTCATCATTGATGTTTCTATCTCTCTCTCTCTCCCTTCCTCTCTGAAATCAGTTTAAAAAACAGAAAACGTCAACTAAAAACAAAAATTTGAACCACCACTCATAACAAACTCAGAAACCCCCCCCAAAAACACCCTTCTACTCCATCCAACTATTTCCTCACCTCCATCCCCACCCACTCCCAAAAGATAGGTTTATTCAGTTTAAGCTGCATCAAAAATAAAGAGCAATAAAACTGACATCAACCTAAAATATAAGTATTTCAGCATTTAAATAACAACTTTTCTATAAAATACAGTAGAATAACTGAGGGACCAGAATTAAGGAGTAATGAAAGTGCAAAAAAATGCACCACGGTCAGCACCCTATCTGGGTACCAATGCGTTAGAGCATCTTAGTTGGAAACAAACCAACCTAAGAGCCTGTTTTGGAAACCATTGCCAGGTCCAGTACACCAGCATTAGGAAGAAAAGCAGGTCCAGGAAGTAATTAAGAAATGAGTGCTTTTACAGAGTGCTCTGAGAAAAAGAACTTTCTAATATACTTTATCTGCTTACAGTGAAATTTTCCTACAGACTTCCTTCTCTCATTTACATATCTGTGCAGGCCTATTCTTTTTTTTTTTTTTTTTTTTTTTTACTTCCAAGCCCCTTTGCCCTTTCAATCATGAAGCATATTACTCCACTGTCAGTGCAAAGCAGTTCCTAACAACAGGGAACCCAGCTGGGATAGGAAGAGGGCAGCAGGCTCATGCATTAACATAATAATCCAACTGTGTTCCCATAGGCCCT
The DNA here is from genome assembly GCA_026230045.1 of Corynorhinus townsendii. Classification (NCBI taxonomy): domain Eukaryota; kingdom Metazoa; phylum Chordata; class Mammalia; order Chiroptera; family Vespertilionidae; genus Corynorhinus; species Corynorhinus townsendii. Next base: position 117,924,379 of record JAPDVU010000006.1, on the reverse strand, counting down.
TAGGGCAGACAGCATATTAGGTAGGCCTCCTGTGCAGACCCTAGTGGAAGCTGCCTGATCACCTGCCTATCAACCTGTGGCAGCTACAGCCGGCTCAATAGCACCAGCTCCTGCCAAGCAGTGGTGCCCAATTACCTTACTACGAAAGACAGAAATCCATTTTTCTATGTCTGTTTAATGTACTCAATGCATTTTCTTATTTACAAGTTGAATCTAGGTTTCTGCATGGTTTCCAGGGGACTGACTTATTGCCTTTTAACTTTTAAAAGTCTTATTGTCTAAAGGCCTTATCATTGCAGCAGGCAGGAATGAGACTGAAAACCAAATTTCAAATTCAAAAGCCCAGGTTGATAAAGCTAACTGCTTGGTCACCGGTCATTTAAAGATTCTTTCATCCCCCATAGAAAGGACTAGCGGTGTGGGTTAGACCTGAATGGCAGCATCACTATTTCCTCAAGGAGACAAAGTTAGGGGAAACCCTACCCAATGTCTTCTTTTTAAAATTCACATCCAAGCATATTCTAAGGTTCCCACAAAAGCTATCTTTGTGTACCCTGATCCCCTCATGTGGAGAGTACATGGATTGCTACAATTGGCTGAAGGAAGAGGGAATCACAAGGGATGTGCCAAGATTATTTTTTCAATCTCAATGATTGAAGACTTGAAAAAAAAAAAAAAAAGCTGGCCCACTGTATGCTTTTTACTGTTTGCATGTATGAAATCCATGTTTTATATTAATGCTGCTTAGCTGTGTGATTTTCTTTACAAGCCACAATACCTATCAAAAAATGAAAAGCCAAGGGCTATATTCCACTAAAGCATGGGTGGGGAACCTTTTTTCTGCCAAGGGCCATTTGAATATTTATAACCTCATTTGAGGGCCATACAAAATTATCAAATTAAAAATTAGCCTGCTGTATTTGGTCAAACATTTAATTAACTCACCCCTAATGCCTTGGCAGGGCCAGGCCAAATGATTTCACAGGTCTTACATGGCATGTGGGCTGGACGTCCCCCACCCCTGCTAAAGAGATATTAAACACTTACACATTACACAGATCCTTAAAACATCACAAATAGATGTTTGAAATTATAATTCACTTCAGTGAATTAAATGCAGTAACCCCATTCCTTAACAAAATTTACCCTTATAAAGGTGGCAAAAAAGTGCATAATTTGACATTTTGGGTGAAAAAATACTTTTGGAAGTATTCCAAGTAATGGTATTTAAAAGAGCATAAGGCTATACCAATTTGGCTGGGGAAACATTTTCAGCTGATCAATTACTTCTAAAAAAAAATAAATAAAGAGAAAAAGAGAGTTCCTAGAATTTTTTTTAATTGCTATTTTAATAAAAAATAAATCCTCGAGTCAAAGTTGCATTTATCTAACATTACTATGAATTTTAAATGTTAGGGAACTAATACTATTATTTAAGCCAACCAACTTGATACGCTTTATGTGCATTCTAATAATTAAGCAAAAATTAAATATGAAGGGCCATTTCTGTGCATGATGATGATTTTTACTGTCACACTTACCTCTGTCACTTTAGCATTAATAGTTTGTGCATTTGTTAACAGATGATGGTAACCATTCAACAATTTGTCAGTTCTGTGGATTATCTCCAAACATACCACACAGGTTTTTATATAAGGTACATGTCCTCATTAGGAACAAATTTGTTTGCTCTTTACCAAACAACCAGGAAAAAAATTCAAATAAAAAAGGGAAAAAATACTAAAAAATTAGTTTTATTCTTCTCTGAGTAAATCCTGAACTATTGAGGGGTCTCTAAACAACACACTATAATATATTATACATTGTTGGAGTAAATATAAAATATTAAACTCTATAATAAATATGAATGCTTAGTTATATATTAAACAGCAAAATTATACACATCCCCTTTTAATCTTTTGGGGATCCCAAAGGCTCTTTATTCTTCATAATTTCTTTGATTATGACTAAATGTAATGCAACTTCCAAGTCATTAAATGTAGAAACCTGATTTTTGGTTAAAAAACAATAAACAACAGCCATGTGGTGACAGGATAAATGGTAGACTTTACCATTTTAATTCTTTTCAAGGTGTATGCTTCCTCTCTAGGGTAAACAAAAGAAAGACATTTATATAAAGTAGAAATCTAGCTGTTCTATGAATAAGAACTTGATTTTAACTTAAACAACAACTATGCAGCTAGAATAATTTGGTCTCTAAAGGATGGTAGAGAAGGAAATAGGGGGCATAGCTATACTATCATTTCTAGCATGAGCTACTGAATTTTAAATGAGGTTAAAATTTAAAGAAAACTAACCATAAATGAAGAAAAGTATTATTTCTAAATTTAAATGGGAGTAAATAGAAATAGCAAAAAAGCCATATTTATGTGTAAGCATGAAATACCAATTTTGAAATCTGTCCCTCCTCTCCCTGCTACAGTTCCTTTAGGCTATATTTTCCTATATTTGAAATATACCATATATTCATTTTTCTTCTACTGGAGCCTTCCCTTCCCTTCAGAGAATTGCCCAGAAAGGACCCTCCCCTTCCTATGGAAAACGATTTGATTCTGAAGGACACTGTGTACCAGTTCAATTTGGTAGTATAGATATGGCTTCAGAGATGGTTTGCAGCGAGTATATTTTGACATTTCTGCCAAGGATGAGATTAAGTATGAAATATCAAAATTACACGTTAAAATAGATGCCATTTTACTTTGTTTCTTCCTGAATAGCCCTTCAGCTGTTGAGGCACACACATTTTTCCCCAGGCAAAATCCCCAGGCTAAAATAACTAAGCCTTGCATCTTCAGGAAACCCAGCTTCCCCAACATTATTCTGAGGTATCTGATTATCTATCAGCTGTAGTTTCATTTCATATTTAATCATGTAAATCTTACATGAAAAAGGAAAAGTACTACACTTTTCTGTCAACTGCTCCAATTGGACACAGTCCATGACAATGCTTAATTTTCTATTTCTTCTTTTTAAAATGTTGATCTTTGTTTTAGCAATAGAGTGAGAAGCCTCAAGGATTCAAGAACTGATCATTTTTATACTCAAAACATAACTTTCCTTCCAGGACCGCCCTCTCGAGCAGCCCACTACCCCACATTGGCCACTGGGGAAAGGACTTCCTGTCCGCTGAGATCTAATTCTGTCATGTTAGAAGGTCACCATTTTAATCAGTAACAAGATGTTCCAAGGCCATCACTCCAGATCTCAGGTGAGAATAAACATACATGTAAATTAGAACTAAAAAAAATTATCAAACCAGTAAAAAAGTAAATAAATAAGTAGCTCTTAAAATCTTTCAGATCATCATAGATTTAAAAACATTTTTTTGTTTGCTTGTTTGTTTTAAGGCACATTTTTATTTGCTGATAATAATTGGTTATTAGCAACAAAATAAACAGCATTTAACACCACAATTGCACTAGATATTTTATCTTCTTTAGCACTTTTGGAATGATTTTGTTTTTATCTTATTTAAAAAATTTTTAAAACATATTTTGAATCTCTTTTGTTGAAAGTATTACTTAAGTCCCCTTTTCCCCCCATTCAGCCCCTGCCCTCCACCCCAGACCCTCACCACCGCACTGTCTGTGTCCATGGGTTATACATATACCCATACAAGATCTTTGGTTGACTACCTCCCACCCACCCACCCTCCCCCGCCTTCCCTCAGAGATTCTCCACTCCCTTTCATGCTATCATGTCTCTGGATCCACTCCATTCATCAGTTTATTTTGTTAATTAGATTCCACATATGAGTGAGATCATGTGATATTTGTCTTTCTCTGACTGACTTATTTCACTTAGCATGATACTCTCCAGGTCCCTCCATGCAGTGTCAAAGGGTAAGAGATGAGGAAAGGACTTCCTCTCTGCTGAGATCTAATCCTATCACATTGCATCCTCAGACTCTCAGGCAACTTTGAGTCCAAGATCACCATTTTAATCAGTAACAGATATTCCAAGGCCATCACTCCAAACCTCAGGTGAGAGAGAATAAATAGACATGTAAATTAGAACTAAAGAAATTTATCAACCCAGTAAAAAAATAAATAAATAAAATAAGTAGCTCTTAAAATCTTTCAGATCATCATAGATTAAAAAGAAAATTAAGGTAAAAAACACACACACACACAAAATTAAGGTTAGACACTTGACTTCAAAGCTTTTGAAGCTAAGATAAACTAAAATGTATATTGAACCATCATATTCTAACAAAGCCAACTAGATCTATATTGTGAACATTTTTATTTAGCACATAATTCTATCACAGCAAAGTTTATATATTACTACCTCAATACCCACTCAAGTACTAAATCATTATGCATTAAGTTATTAAAGAATTTTTAAAAGGGATCTTAGTTGCGTGTTCTCACAATTTAACTGTTATTTCAAATCAGTACCCATCCTGGAAGGCTACAGGCAGATTGCTGAAACAGAATTAATGAACTAAAAAATGGAAAAGAGAAACAATAAATGACAGGGCAGAGGGTGAGATATTATACAAAGAAAACGGAGTAAGGAAGATAGAGTGAATATATAAAAAGCAGGAAATAGAGAACTAGTGCTCTTCACTTCCTCAAATTTGATAGTATCTATTTTTTTAAAAGCATAATTAAACAATTCCCTGTGCATAGTGATGTGAGAAAGATGCCCCACAAAGAGATGATACTGACAGTAATGCTCCTGAAGGTAAATAGGAGATGAGGAGAAGGGAGGAAAGAGGGGGCTGGTAGGGGATAGAGGGGGATTGTAGGGGGGAGAGAGGGCCAACAGCCAGTGAAGTAACCCAAGCTGAACACATTATCAGGTTAGTGCCCAGCAACACTGGCAACTTATGAAAGATGAAAAGAGAAGTTACCCTTTGGTTTTCTCCTTAACAACTCCCTGTTTTGTGTGTGTGTGTGTGTGTGTGTGTGTGTCTGCGAGGTGAGTGTCTTGCGAGTGAGAGGGACAGGGGAGGCACGTGAGGCGTTCCATGAAAGGAGAACAACAACCCCTACACCCCAGCATAGTGGGATGCTACTTCCCCCACTGGGCCTTAGTCCTGGAACTTGGACTCCCATTCCCTCCGGTGAGAAATTGACAATAATACTGTGGTACTAGGAGGTGATTTGTTACACTAAATACAACTTGCTAAATATTAACTAGAACTTAGAACTATTTACAGTACAGTGGTCACAATTGACTCAACTTGCATTCAAAAGTAGAAAAGAGACAAGCAGACTGGTGACCACAGTGGTATTGTTCACAGAGGGTAGCCATTAACAGGAACCCAGGTGTAAGAGTGAAAACACAGATCACCCTTTGTCACTGAAGTAACAACAAATTCTGCTTTGGGGGGAAAAATTCAGTTGGCTCTCCAGTTCTTTGTGCAAGAAGCCAATTTTATTCTTGCTTCAATACTGAAGTCTAGAAACAGAGTGATAAGTCAATTAATCCTTATGAACGGCTGCTAGGAGCTTCATTTTCCTCAAGGAGTTAAAGGAAGTCTTGACCACTACACAAAGAATATGACATCTCTGGCTCTATTGCTAACACATATCTCCAATTAGACATAAAGACATTTTTACAGCTCTTATGCCAAGTGTAGATTGCTAGATGTTAAAGAATGTGTTGCAGCACTTCACTGCTGAAGCTGGCTAATCGTGCTCTCGATAACAATGGTTTATGATTGTATCTCAGGAATGCAGGAATAAGGGCTGTGCACAATACTGTTGTTCCATTTTGATGCTGAACAGACACAAAAACAAGTGGCAAAGCCAACCAAAACCTTTTGTTCTCTCTTTTAATACTCTCATCTAGAGGCTAAGACATCAAAAGTTATCATCAGATTTTTACACATCCTTTGGAAAAAATTCCGCCTAAAAGTGCTTTAGGATGAAGACTAACTCAAAATAGCCAATGTATTCCTATTTTCCAAATTTTTATATGTGGAAACAATGTAAAACTGGATCTATAAAGTGAACAGGTGAAGGAAAGCAAGAATTTTTAATCAGCATTTCATAATCAGCATAATACCAGTGTGAAAAGAAAGAAGTCAACTATTAATAAGGTACCACTTTCCCACCCCTGGGATTTATTCTGAATTCGTTTTAAGATCAGGAAGCTGAGACCTAAAAATCTCCACTCTGAGGCAGTTAAGAGTTGAAATAACACTACTTCAAAGGTAAGGACTGGAGCTTTAAGAACAGCTCTTTGTACACAAACACCATGTAGTTCCTGACTGTTGATTTGTAATTTTAACTTCAAAACATAAGGCCAATTTTCATGATAACAGATTACACACTGGATAGCATATCTATTTTGGATACGAATAACAGCTTAGAGATTTCAATCGAGCACATGAGTGCCTTTTCATATCTCTTTTTTGGCATGTGCACTTCTCAAAAGCACACATATCAAAAAAGGAAACACAGTCCCTAAAATTTAAGGTTACTCCAACAAAAGGGTTAATTAGAGAAACAAATTTCCTCAGACTGTTAATAACAGGAATGACACATACTATGTGCCCATCAGTAATTCTCAGGTATCTTTGATCTTCAGCCCCACATGGTTTCTGTTGCCTACTGCAGCCTGGCCTCTGGGACTCTCTCAGAACCAGACATCTGGCTACTTTGTTGTTTTAGACTAATCTCCTCCCAGGAGAGCTCAAGAAATGACACCAGGCAAGGAAGGTCCTGGCAAGGGAAAAAACATTACGGTATTAGCACATTTCTTTTCCAGTGGACGAGAGTATCAAAATTGTCTTCAAATTTCTACAGGGGTCTTCGGGGCTCTTCTGTTCTGTGGTCCTACTCTGGCATAATTTAAATGAAATGTATATATTATATCTTTAAGGCCCATCAATCATATTTAAGAATTCACTGAATGTTAATCATAGAATATTACAATGTGTAGGAGAAAGTTGTGGGGGAAAATACAAATCAGATTAATTCTTCACCCATCTGTTAGGGTTGGGTGATGGCTGATAAAACAAAGATTTTAATTGTTAGCTGAAGGGTTACACCAAAATTGTGGGATAAGGTCTCAGATTTGCAAATACAGTTGCATGCCTCCCATTATGCCAACTCCCATGCTGCTGCTTCTTTCCACTGGGATTTTTTTTTTAAGAATCTTAGCTACTGATTTACCAGAAAGGTTTTATTAACGTGAGCTTCTGCACAGTGCCTCTGAGGAAACTAAGAGGGATTAAGAAGTGATATAAGCTTTAAAATACACAGATATGGTCAGGACAAAATGTTATTTTTGAAGTGACACAGATCATCAATATATTTCCCAAGGCAACAAATACATCAACATCTTAATACCTTTTTAAGGATTACTGCTCAATCCCCCAAATCTATACATTCTAAGAAAAAATAATTTACCTTTTGTTATACAAATAGAATATAAGCCAAGTGGGATAACTGCTTCATCTGTGAACTTTAATATTTTATCCTAAAATCACATTTTACTTATTTCTAATATAGTCAGGTAATATATGAAATCAAATGTTACAGTACAATATAATATTTATATCCTTATATAAGATAGAAAAGTCACCAAATTGCTAAAATATCTAATGCACTCATCACACATCTACAGCTAAAAGAAAGTTCTTGTTTTACATTTGAATTGTCTTTACGATATTCAAAACACATAACTACAGAGTGACTTCTACCTTCTACTTATTAATCATAAGTTAATGATCCCAATACCCTATTTTATCATAACACCATATACTCTATTAATATCCACTGTAATTTCCAATGCAGATAAAAATTGTCAGAAGATGCATGTAAGAAAGGCAATCTTAGGCAATAATTATTTATTTATGATTAAATAATTTCCCAAGTAAAGAATTTCCCAATAAAAGAATTATGTTACAGAAATAAGCCACTCACAAAAAGAAAAATTTTGTATGATTTTTATGAGGTTTATTATATGAGGTTTCTAGAATAGTCAAATTCATAGAGACAGAAAATAAAGTTGGTTGCCAGGGGCTTTAGGGAAGGGAAGAATGGGAGTTATTGTGTAACAGGTAGGGAGCTTTACTTAGGGAAGATGAAAATTTCTGCAGATGGATGGTGGTGATAAATTTACACTAAGCTATGCACTTGTAAATTGTAAATTTACACTAAACTATACACTTCAAAATAGTCCAAATGGTAAATTTGGTGAAATATGTATAATTCACTATAATTTTTTCTAAAGAAGTATATTACAAACATGTATACTAATAAAAGGGTAATATGCTAATTAGACTGTATAGACCAGACGTCTTCCAGACGTCCTTCCGGACAAAGCCGCGGTGACTGCAAGGGATGAGGAGGGCCGGCAGCCGCAGCAGCCGGCAGTGGCAGCAGCAGCGGGGTGATGGGGGTGGCACCCTCCCCTGATCTGCCTGGTCACCTTCCATAGAGGGAAGCCAGACTGCCATCAGTAGAACAACCCTTGAGGGCTCCGGACTGTGAGAGGGGGCAGGCTGGGTTGAGGGGGAAACCACCCCCCAGTGCACAAATTTTTGTGCACTGGGCCTCCAGTAATAATATAAAAACTCAAAGTTAATGAGAATTCAGAGATCTTTGTTTTCAGTATCTCTCCTTGACCAAAGATGCACAAAGTTTGTGAGAAGCATCACCAATCACAACTAAATTTATACATTCTTATCATTATCATTCAAGAAATGAAAAAAAAAATCAGTCCCAGAACACATTAGCAAATGGATTCCAGAGAGAGTGTTTCCAAATTCCATTAGATGTCTAGAATTCTGTACTATGCTAAGTAACAAAACTATTTCTCAATATTAACCAAAATTTCTAAAAGAATCAACAGAGACAGCAAATTCAAAACAACCAATGAGATGTTTTTTCACAATACTATACACTATTAGGTTACAATGGACCCAGGAATTAATTCATCACTCCAAGTGCCTTCTTAATTTCATTATTTTGAATTATATTCAATGTAGTTCCAGTGTTCAGTATACTTTATTATATTTTATTATTTGAGAATTATATTCATATATTTTATATTAATTGTGATTAACTTTAGCTGAATACAAAAGAAAATACACCAAATAACAACAGCTTACACAAGAGAGGTGTTCACTTTGCTTTCATGTAAAGAAGCCCAGAGATTGGCAATCCAGGGCTGGCATAGTGGCTCTTTGGGAAAAGAGACTATTCTTGCTACTCGACTGTCATTAGCGGGCTGTCTTGTGGCCTAAGATTACTCTAGTCAACAAGTCAACATTCCAGTAAGCAGAGAGAGGAAAGAAAAATGTCGGCTGTGCCACACACTTTCAAGAAGATGTGCTGGATGTAACATACAATACTTCCATTTACACTTCCCTAGCCAAACGTGGGTGACATGGCCACTAGAACTCCAGGAAGTCTAGCACATATGGTATTTAGCTCGTGGCAGTGTGACTAGCTGGAAGTTGGGGTTCTGTTCTAAAGATGAAGAAAGAGTGGACATTAGACAGCAACCAGAAGTGTCTGACACATATTAACCAGGATAGTCAGGTAATACAACTACTATTATAGATAAATAATAAATGAATTCTTAAAAAAGGAAAAACAAATTCATTACTATTACTGGTATCTGATTAGTACAATTCAGATAAAAGAATGTGAATTATCAATAAATCACCATGATGAAAGAAAAAAAATTTAAATTGGGTCAATATGATAAAATAATATCCGATTAAAGGACAGACACAAGGAATTTCCTTAAGTATGAATTGAATACTTACTAAATAAATAAATAAATAAATAAATCAGACCTCTACCAATGAGTTAATAATCTGTGTTGGCTTAGACTGAGTCAATGTGGAGACCAGTCATAACTTTACGTTTTGACTGAAGTCTATGATTTTCTAACATCCCAATCCCTACCCCTTGCTGCTGCTGGGGAAAAAATGTAGGAAAAGGAACAAAAGAGTGAAAATCAGGATTACCAAACTAAACAAAGTGGGAAAGATCACATTTAACTCCTAACACCCAAAGTAATAACACAACATTCAAAACTCAAGTATAAACCGTAAGTCACACATATAAGCTATGGAGAGAGCAATGATGAATTTATCACTGATTAACTATATTCAATAGATTTTCCAATCACAAATTTTTAAAAGGCCAGTAGTTGTCTAATAGCAATAACATAACTGTATAATGTTTTGTAATTTGCTACATGTTCACACAATATTAATTTAATCATTTAACTAGGTAACAATAAACATATTGCCAGGAGCTATCTTATAACTTAATCAATGGTGTGGATTTAGGGAGGAAAGTGAGTATATACTAACAAAGTTTCTAACATTGAAGTTAATTTTTTTCTTTATTTAAGTGACATTTAAAGAAAAACCATGTCCATGGTGTCTTACAGTTTCAGATACCAGAATAACATTTGCTAGAAAGGGATCTATTTGCTGCTGTGTTCCTGGGTAGAACTGGCTTCTTGGTGGTGGAGTGTGGGTCTGTGGTACCAAAGCAAATTCAAGACAAAAGGCCTCTCATGTTTGAGGAGCAGTAGGAACCTCCAGTTTGCTTTTACTTTCTCATCATGCACGGAATGGAAGTTGCTGAAATAGTTATGGAAAATCTCCGAATGGCTAGGGCGATGGCGACCTTTTCTTTTTAACTCCACAGCTGCCATGATGTAGGACACACAGGCTTGGCCTACCTGTGCTCCTAACCCACCTAAACCACCCAAGTGTTTGGTTATTCCATTCACGTTTTATATATCTACTAGAGGCCCAGTGCATGAAATTCGTGCCAGGGGGGCGGGGGTTGTCCCTCAGCCTGGCCTGCACCCTCTCGCAGTCTGGGACCCCTTGGGGAATGTCTGTCTGCCAGCTTAGGCCCGGGATTGGACCTAAGCCAGCAGTCGGACATCCCTCTCACAATCCGGAACCCTCACTCCTTACCGCCCACCTGCTCACTCCTTACCGTTCAGCTCGCTTCTCCTTAGTGTTGCCATGGAGGCGGGAGTGGCTCCTGCCACCACTGCTGCACTCGCCAGCTATGAGCCTGGCTTCTGGCTGAGCATCACTCACCCTATGGGAGCGCACTGACCATGAGGGGGCAGCTCCTGCATTGAGCGTCTGCACCCTGGTGGTCAGTACGCATCACAGTGACCAGTTGTTCCGGTCGTTCTGCCGTAATGGTCGCTTAGGTTTTTATTATATAGATGGGGCATGGCAAAGTTTTAATTCTGCCACTGACCAAATATAAGGCAGCAACATTTGCAGCTGACAACCTTGTCAGCATAATGCATGGCCTCCTTGGCCAGCCTGCACTCCTCACTCCACATGCAGGTAAGTCTGTTACATCGACTAGACACTGGGACAGAATTTGTGAGCAGCATCCCTCTCATCAGACCCATTTCCTTGGATCTTCCAATCAGTTTGTTATCTTAACCACACTGGGAAGGCTCTCAAAAACTGCCCTAACCACCAGGAGGACCTGAAGTCCCATCACTTCCAAGAACTGACTTTCTAACCAGAACCCTGGGCCTAGCCCTAGCTCAAGCTCTAGGGACCTCTCCAGCCCCTCCTTACCCTCTTGCTCATTCACACTCAGCTGCTGTTGATGCTCCTGCTAATTTCTTCCTTTTCATTGACAACCTCTGTGAAAGCAGATTAGGTTGGATTCTCTTTACACATTAGTTCCCCACTCAAAATATTAGCTCAGTGCTCTGTAAATTACAAGTGCTTAATAATTTGTTTAAGTTACTAGTACACTGACATTCATCTCTTAGAAAAATTTCAAGCCATCTTCCTTTTTTCTTTTTTTTTAAGCCATCTGCCGTTAACAAGAAGCCAACAAGGTGTTCTTTCTTCTGTGACTGATTTCTGGAGTTACGCTGTTTTATTTGATACACTGTACAATGGGATGAAAGTGTCCTGGAGAAGGACGCCACACTTCCTGGCTGTGTGACTTTCATCCAGTCACCTCACCACTAAATCCTAACTTGACCAACTACAAAAATCAGGATAATATAACATCAGTCCCATCTTCTTCATATAATTATTGGAAAGTTATAAGAGGAAAATACAGGTAAAAGTGTTTCATAAGATATGCAAAATAATCTAAATTTTATTTACTACAATAGATGACCTAAAGAAGCATTCTTGTATATATTTTAATTCTATATGTACTAAAAATTTCCATGGAAAAAATCACGTTATTTTAAATAAGAAAAATTTACCTCATTATTCATTTTTTAAAAATCAGGTATTTACTAATAGCTTCTAATGTCAAAATCATTTCTCCTACATGAGAAATTTATTTGACCAGATAGTTTGTGATCACCCCCAATTAAAGGAAAAAGAAAAAAGACTAACGGTCCCATTTAGCTACTAAAATGTCTATGTATGTTTTTCATCACATAATAGGTTTGAAAATGCATCAACCTTATAGAAGGCTTTTATTTCCTTCCAGGAAAAATCAACCATATAACAGTCTCTTCCTTCCTTCCAAGCATTAGAAGTCTTTTATTTCCTCCAGGCACCATGCCAGCCATTCTGGAGGACAACACCAGGTAAACGGCTGGGGCCGCTGATGCTGAGACAAAGCACATTAGGTGTGAATAATTGAGAGAAGTAAAAATATTACACGAGACAGCCAAGTATGTGTCTTGATTTTACTATAGAATTTTATGACTTTTCTATAAAAGTCTATTTAACAAAGAACAAAGTAAAAATGGGTATGAATTATTGCCTTAATAAGGCATATTTAAATCAAGACACTGATGGGGCTAGATTTAAACAAATTCTTTCAAAAATATTAATCTATTCAAACATTATTATTTCAGTATACGTCAAGTACTGCACTAGACACAGAGGATACAACTGTGAATAAGACACATTCCTTGCCATCTAACGAAAAGCTCAGTGAGGTACACAGGCACGTACAATATTCTGTGCTACATGGGTCTTGAGGGCTAAACAGCAGGAGTCTGGTGGAGAGAGGCAAAGCTTCCTGAGGGAAGGCTTGCAGTCACGTATTAACAGTCAAGGCCCACACAACTCCTTAGGGATCACTTTTTACCTTACTGCTGGCCTTTTGGTCTACTCGTGGGTCAAACTTTATTTTTCTCATCTGGGTAGTCTGGGCACCAAGCCATGTGTAGATGGAGAGCTCTTAGTGCCATCTGTCCTACCTTGTGTTAACTCAGAGACTGGCAGCAATGAAACCCAGGCATTGACAGCAGAATGCCTGGGTTTACAGCCAGCTCCTCCTATTTCTCGCTGTATAACTCTGCACAAGTTGCTTAATTCTTTTTTTGGTGTTAGTTTTCTCATCTATAAAATGGGATGATAATAGTACCTATCTCAAGAAGTTGTTCAAAGGATTAAGGAATTAATATACGTAAAGCACTGGGAACCAGGATTGACACATATCAAGTACTATAAAAGCACTGGCTAGCCTTATTATTTTGATAGCAAGAGCTTACTGTGATCACAGTCATCTCTTACGTCGGGTTAGTAGCTAAATCCACTCAGGGCGGAGGTTTGCCCACAACAGGTGAGAGTGCTTCCCAGAATTATGCGATGTTACAGTTCTGAGCCATTCCAGCGTCCTGCTGTTCCCTTTTCCCTTTCCCTTCTCGGTCAGAAGTTAGGAAAGTGTGGAACAGCGCTAGCGCTTCTTCACATCCTGAGAGGCTCTGTCAACCCGAGGTTCCTCCCAAAGGGTAAAAGGCTCATTTAGCAAACGAGCTTCAAACTCAATTAACTTCTTCCCTCTTTCTCTATTGATAATCAATTTTAATGAATTGGTCCTAAAGTTTAAGAGTTCATCAACCATAGGCAATTGGTTTCTTAAAGCAGGCTTTTTTTTTACCCTCAGACGTATTTAAACACAATTTGAAAATTAAAAATTTTTAAAGAGAGCCACATAATTCCTTCAACAAAAATTTCATTTTTTATTTACAAAAAGATAACGCTACCAAACCAACAGAATTCATGTCTCTCTTTATAGACTACTTGAGCATGGTAGGTTCTTTAATGTTAATGCCTGCTCTCGTTTCTCATATGAAATTGTGACTAGGGAGCTCACCTTTAACAGCAAGTGTGCAAACTTACAGCGGGTAATTGGTAACGAAAACTACTAAGGAACTGGAAATACCACACTTTGGAGAACAGAAAGAATAAATGCATGCTAACAACGCCATAGGACCCATGCAATAGCATTTAGGATGGCTTATTTGACAAGCACTTAATGTAAATTCAAGTGAGGGTTAAGGCACATCAGTCCCTATTGTCCTTGATAAGGGAGGGCCCCAAAAGTAGAAAACATTTTTCAGAGGCTGCCTCATTATAAACTTAAAAAAAGATTAGTTCATGTGGACAAAAAAGGGGTCACATATTCAACCTGACAAGCTCGGGAGGGGAGGTGGCGGGGGGAGGCTGCATGGTGAGCCTTCCAAACTCAGACCAAAAGTAACCACAGGACGATCTGAACATAAAAATCCCTAACTAAAAGCAAGTCATGGCTGATAGTCCTGGCCGAGGCCTGTGGCTGCCTTGACAAAGGTCAGCTTTCATCTTAAGAGAGCCCAGTGCATTGTTCTTATGTATCTACGATAACATACCTTTTAAATATCAGAGTAATTTTCTTTTCCAGACCCCTCAAGGCATAACCACAGGTACTAGAGCAGGAGACCACAGAACCCCTCATTGTTGTCTTGCTCCCCATACACCCTCTCCATGTGCTGAAAATGTTAATTATTAACTATCCTGTACCCACCAATGTAAAAGAAGCATGTGTCTATTTTGACTTTTATCCAGTCCCAGAAATTTCTCCACTTTGCTCTCTCCTGTGCCCTTAATCTACCACCAAAGGATTTCATGTAAACCCTCCTTATGTCTCCTCCTTTTATTCTAATGTATTCTAATGTATAAAATAAGCTGCAAAACTGCCATACTCCGGAGCATTTTCTCAATCTGTTCTGATTTTGCTTCCCGGCAACTGTTGTCAAGTTTGGCTCAAATAAACACATAAAAATTCTCTACAAGTTTGGACGTTACTTACGTGAACATATGTATAACTACACAAATACGCTTTACCTCATACACAGAATTTCTCAGACAACCAGGTAGCATGGTAAAAGTAGACATAAAACACCTGCTTTGATTCTTTGGCATGTGTCAGGTGTGCAGCAGCAGCAAAGGGTGATATTGTGCCACAGTGTGGTAAACCAGCATTGTCCAAATACTTCTCATCCAAGATCAGGACCGGTCCTATGTCTGTGGCAGAGTTGGACCCAAAAGTGGGGGTCAAATGACTTCAACTCCAGAAAGAAGAAGGACTCAGAAACAGAAACCTGGCAATGCTAAACATGGTGTTGCAAGATCAGGCCCCTGAAAGAGACTCCCATTGGGGTGGGAAAGGAGTCAGTCAAGAAGAAAAAGGGGTGAGGAGAGACATAGGACATTGGGGGTGAGTAGCCATGGGTCAAAGGCTGTAGAGGATGAGAGCTGAGAACTGGCCACTGGATTTGGTGAACAGAAATCACTGCCAAGCATCAAGAAGACGTTCTTGGTTAAAGTGATAGAAATGGAAGACAATTTGAGAGGCAGGAAGGGATTAAATGAAAGGCTTTTAAATCAACACACAAAAATCTTGGGAAATCTAGGTATATTTCACACAAGTTTTACAGCAGTTAAAACAAACATACTCAACTCTTTCTAGTGATCCTAAGAATGCTAACCCAACTCAGAAGATGAGACTGAAGTTAAAAGGTAGCTATGGAAGAAGGGAGAGGCTGGGACATGTCTTGCTGCTGTCAAAGAGAAAAACCTATTACCATTGCCCAGACAGCACAGGAGCCCAGAGGGTAAACAGTGTACATCTACCAGCAGGCTTGCAAGAGGGTTCAATGCTGCCAGCCTTTTTCAGATACAAGATTCATCCAAAACACCATTGAACTTCCATTGCAAGCAAAAGCAGTAACGGCCCCATTTAGCAGAGGAGAAAGACAAGGCCCAGAAAGGCTAAATGATTGCTGAAGCTGACAAGTGACTGACAGATCAGATTTCCATCTCACTCTCAGTTCTCTCTCTGTTGAACAGATCTCCTCTAAATGCCTTTATAAATGTTTCAATGAATCATATCTTCATTCATTGGATTAGCAAGATCAGCTCCCCACTGATAATGCAAAATAACCCTGACATGTTCCAGGCCTCTCTGATAAGACAGAAATTGAACTTTTGTCTCCATTTGGACTGTGATATATCTTGATCTTTCACCTCTAGCAAAAACCGTCTCATAGCTGTAACTTTAAAGTTAGTACCGAGTGCTTCATTTGCTTTCAAAGCAGATAGGAAACCTTTCAAAAATATACTCAAGCCTCTCAGCATAACCATTATTGCTTGTCTCATTTTCGGTTCTTATAAGTATATTTCTAGTATCACATGATCTCACTCATCTGGGGGAAATAATGAACAACATAAACTGATGAACAAAAATAGACCCGGAGACAGGGAAGCATCAATCAGACTGTCAAACCTCAGAGGAAAGGTAGGGGAGGGTGGGGGTAAGGGGGAGAGATCAACCAAAGGACTTGTATGCATGCATATAAGCCTAACCAATGGTCACGAACAACAGGGGGGTGGGGGCATGCGTGGGGAGGGGTTTGGGATGGGAATGGGGGGATGAGGACAAATATGTGATACCTTAATCAATAAAGAAATTAAAAATATATACACACACACACACACTCAGGTTGTCATGACCTTCGTCTATGACTTGAAGAGTTCACCATATGTAATAATTTTCTTTGCTCAGGAGACATTCTTAAATTGTCTTTGAAGAGATTTGGGCACTAACCCCAGTGATGAAATTAATACACACACACACAAACACACACACACACACACACACACACACACACACACACACACACACACACATATACACACTTTTAGCTTGTTACCTTTCTACTATACCTGAAATCAGACCTTTCCCTAAAACATATTTGGAATTTACATGACTATCAGAGAATTCTAAAAACCTTCAACCTGCTAAGTAAAATATAATCAAAATGCCAGCTAAGTGTCTTTACATTAAAAGAAGCACACTGTCCTAACCCCGAACTAGGCAAGAGGACAGCCTCGTGCCCATAAGAAGCAAACACAGTTCAGGTCACTAAACTGAAGCTCTGGCTGTCCCACACACTGAGTGGGGCTGATCTCACTTGGGGTACATTTTGTTTTTTTCTACATAAAAAAAACCAAACACAACAATTTGATTATATGGGCCAATAGAAAGCCATTCTACTCTGTTTTGCCTATTTTTGTGAGGTTTACAACATGAAACAGATTTTTTAATAGTATAATGTCACACTAAATGCAGGAGTCTAGAAGGCAGGCCATAGATCTTATTCTCCTATTTAATTATTTTCTCTGGTAGAAAATGGTGCCTACACAAAATGGGTGCTTAACTACAGGTAAAGTATCACATTCTATTTCTAAAGCGAGGTGGAGCACAGTGGTGTTTATTATTATTATGCTTTAAACTATATACTAATATATGCATTTTAAATACCTTTTAAAGATCTGTTTTTTAAAAATATGTTCTTATTGATTTTAGAGAGAGAGGAAGAGAGAGAGAGAGGAACATCAATGAGATTAGAAACATCGATATGCTGCCTCCTGCACACCCCCTACTGGGGACTAAGCCCACAACCCATCAAACAGATGACCTCTTGGTTCATGGGTCAAGGCTCAACCACTGAGCAACACCGGGTTGGCTAAAGATATATTTTTTTCATAATTTTTTAAAAAGGAGAATACTGAGGCCCATTCATCACACATTCTAATTCAAAAGGTCTAAGGTGGGGAGGAGACAAAATGGCGGCGGAATAAAAGGATGTGTCCTGAGCCTTGTCCCAGAGCAAATAGAGGAGGCAGCTGAGACGAGCGGAATCCAGCCCGAATTGGCAAAAGGTCTAAGGTGAAGATGAGAGTTTTCCCCTAATCACCTCAGGTAACGTCAGTGGAGGTGATATATGGGATCCATTTTGAGAAACAAAAAAATAAGCCAGGATATATAACATGCCTGTAATCAGTATGCTGCATTAGTGCTCAAGGTGCCTTATCTTCACGGTTCAAATTACCAGGCTCTGCCTCAAACACAGATAACATAGAGCTTGGCATAAAATATTATTCTCAGATATGACAGGAAACATCTTCCTAACTTGCCCTGATTTATATCTATTCTGATTCTTAATGCTTTTCTTTCTTTTTTCCTTCAGATATTTGAAGGCAGATATTTTACAAAGCTATACAGCTTTGCAACTTTACCTGAGAATTAAGAACGCATACTGACAAAAAATACCCAAGTTATAAAAACAGAAATTGTTTTGTAACTTCAACAATAGGTAATAAGGCTATTTTTAGGCAATGGCTTTTAGCTGAATCCTTCGCTATCTCAGCTTGCAAAGAAAAAAAAAAGGAAAAAAAAAAAAAAAAAGAACTACTGAAGTTAAAGAAGATAATGCATCTTCTCCCAAACCCTACCTTTCTTGTTTTTTCATTAAATGCCAGCTTAAGTGATAGAAAAATGAAATATCTCTATAACAGTAGCATTAAAGCTACATAGCACCTTCTCTCCAAACTCTTAAAAATGATTTTCCCATTTCTTAAAAAAGAACCTTCTTTTATAAAAGGAATCTCTGTGGTAGTGACCACAAGGTAGAAGTTACTAATACTTGAATTTTAATACAATGATTTTCTTGGCAAGTACCATTAGGTTTTAAACCTCTGTAAGGCTTTGGAGGGAGGGGAAATCATAGTTTTTAGCACAGAACTTTACATTTGGGACAGAAATTTAAACCAAACAAATGTGTAGTTTCAAAGGAAGAATAAGAGCTTATCCTATATCTCCCATGTTGTAATAAAATAGAAAACATTTTTACCTATCTACTTTCTTATATTTAGAAATAAAATTAGGGTTCACCACGTCTTATTATTTTTTTGATTATTTAAGAAAGGAGAAGGAGTCCTGGGAAGTGCTAGGGAGAAGCAGGGCTGGCAAAGGCTCTGGTACCTTCTTGAATGGGATGTAGGAGGTGAAGTCTTCACTGCCAGAAGGTTTCATAGGGCAAGCAGGACCCCAGCGCCTGAGGGCCACAATGTGGCCCTGAGAAAGAGCGTGTACCCATCTATACCATTTCAGGGACTCCTTCATCCTCTGAGACCTCGCACACTCCACATCTCTCATCTCAATTGCCTCCCAGATACGAAGAGAAAGAACCTGCTGCAGCCACATCCTGTCTCCCTCTTCTCAGCCTTCCCCACCATGAACTAGGGACTCTGGTTCAATTTAAATAGAATTGATCACTGTTTTATTTAATTTGTGTGTTTTTTTAAGAAAAAGTACAAAAAAGAAAAGAAAGGAACTAAACCCTCTCTCAACATGTTCATCAATCATCAACTATGTCAACAGCATACTTTTGAAAAGTTACATTTAAAACACTGGAATAAAAAAATAACAATCACAAAAAAAGAATCTAGCTATGTTTCCAATATTTAAATAAGAGTAGTTTAAAATTTAAAAGCCACGAAATAGGACTGCCAGTCAGCAACACCCTTAACAGTCTCACTTTAATAACTAAAGCATACGCTAGCATCCCAGCGCCTGCATTGTTATGCGTGTACATTGAGTTCCTTATGCGGTTAGAAGTTACTATAAATTCTGTTGGCTCTCTGAAACAAAAATATCCAAGTTATATAAAAACAGAAATTGTTTTATAACTTCAACAAAAGGTAATAAGGCTATGCCTAAGCTGTGAGTTTAAAGGATGCAGTCACTTCCCACCCATGACAAAAACCTTTTGGTAATCAATAGTTTTATGAAAAAAACAAACAAACAAAAAACTTTAAAATGGAAGGCATATTAGCAACAGAAAAAATCTCTTCCTAAGTTATATAACAACTGTGCAAAATAAAACCAAGAGAATCATTTCAAACGACACCATTGTGTCTGAATACATCCCCCGAAATCATTAAAGTACAAATATGCTGCATAATCACAGATGTTCTTTTATACATGAGGACATGTATATATACCAAAGACGTATATATAAATATATGAGAGCATAAACTAAATGTTAAGTTTTGTAACACAATGTGCAATAACCAAAAAAAAAGGTTTCGTACATGCCATAAATACTGCAAAGACTAGTCAGTTTGGAAGGACATGGCAATGTGCCCAGCAATTTTCCTACCTTGTTGAAACCCTCGTAGGAACAAAGCTGCTGCACAGAGACAGAAGAGTGAATCACAGAGATGTAGACTCAGAACCGTCACCCAATGGCACCTGACACGGAATTCAGCTTTTGGACCTTTTCATTTACATGCACCAATAAATCCACCTTTCATCCATAGACTAGGTCCGCGGTCGGCAAACTGCGGCTCGCGAGCCACATGCAGCTCTTTGGCCCCTTGAGTGTGGCTCTTCCACAAAATACCATTGCCTGGGCGAGTCTATTTAGAAGAAGTGTAAGTTTAAAAAATTTGGCTCTCAAAAGAAATTTCAATCGTTGTACTGTTGGTTTGGCTCTGTTGACTAATGAGTTTGCCGACCACTGGACTAGGTTAATCTTCCCTTAACTTTACTTCAGCAAAAACTTATATTCAGTTACTTTGAAACATTACTTTAGAAAAACATTAAACTTAAACTTACTATTTTTACTTGCTGATCATTTTCTTCCATAATCTGACATAAGTATAAGGGTCTATTCATTTCACATCAGAAGATACAGCCAAACTGGACTTCACAAGCTTCATTTCTGAAGCTCAATTTTCAATATTTGTGAAAAATTGCATCTTACTCCCCAATGCTTGATAGTCATGAAGACTCACCATACACACATTTAAAGAACTAGACCATATTAGAAAACAAAGAAAACATTTGTAAACTCAACCTAATTAGCATACATTAATGTAAACAAGTTAAATATCTACTGAGGAATGAACATGTAAATACACTTTTTATTGCTATATATTAATGACAAGAAAATGAGTGAACTTTGAACTTCTGCCAAAAGTCATTTGAGAACAAAGAGGTTTTTTGGCCTTACGGCTCTTAAAGGAATCACATTAGAATGAAAGAGATAAATGACACTTTTAAACCCTTGAACCAGTCTCTGATATTCCAAAAGAAACCCTTTCCTCAAATTATTTCAAGGTGATAGAAAATCAAAGCAGGAATCAGTCTGACTCCTATAACTCCTCTATCTCACTAATTATTAGGTGAAAGAATTAGCTGAAATAATGAAACACCGAGTTTCCAACTATCCGCCAATTCTATTCCTACACCAAAAAGCTAAATATGGCTAAGAAAACACACACAACCGTGATGCCTGGCTTCCCTTTAAATGAATGACTAAATCTCAGCTGGGTCCTCAGTGCTGCCTGCAATGCTACCATACCCTCCAGCTAACCCACTCTCGTCAGCTCGGCGGCAATGGCACGTTTCTCCTCTCATCTCAAACTTTCATAGCACTTACCCTGTCATGACTCTCACCTGCTGAGAAAAATAAAAGTCATCCAGCTCCCTTTCTACTGTACAATTCCCAACACGACAGAAACATGAGGTCATTTCTGTACTTAAAAATCTTAACCCCACAACCCATAGAAATACAGCCTCAGTTCTTTATTCCCTTTATCACAAAGACCTCAAAATGATGTCTATAACTCTTATCTCTAATTCCTCTCTTCCCTCTTCCTGTTTTCCCTTTAACCTACTCCAAACAAGCATTTGCCCCCATATTCCACAGAAACCACTGTGGCCTAGGTTACCAGTAACCACCATGTAGCTTAATTCAAGGGTCAATTCTCAGAATTCACCTTATACCACTTAATCAGCAGAATTTGACATAGCTGATCATACCCTCTTCCTTCAAACACTTTCATCATCTGGTTTCAGGATAACATGATTTCTTGTTTTTCTTTTCATTTCTCTAATTATGTTTTCTACTAGGGGAAATTTGTGCACTTGCAGGGGGTGTCCCTCAGCCCAGTCTGCACCCTCTCCAATCTGAGACCCCTCGGGAGGGATCAGGTCTAAACCAGCAGTGGGACATCCCTCTCACAATCCAGGACTGTTGGCTCCCAACCACTCACCTGCCTGCCAGCCTGATCACCCCCTAACCACTCCCCTGCCAGCCTAATCAACGCCTAACTGCTCCCCTGCCAGCCCGATCACCCCTAACTGCCCTGCCATGCCAGCCTGGTCGCCCCCAACTGCCCTCCCCTGCAGGCCTGGTCAACCCTAACTGCCCTCCCCTGCCAGCCTGGTCGCCCCTAACTGCCCTCTCCTGCAGGCCTGGTCGCCCCCAACTGCCCTCCCCTGCAGGCCTGGTTTCCCCTAACTGCTCTCCCCTGCAGGCCCAGTCCCCCCTAACTGCCCTCCCCTAGTGGCCTGGTCGCCCCTAACTGCCCTCCCCTGCTGACCATCTTATGGCAGCCATCTTTGACCACAGGGGGGCAGCCATATTGTGCAAGGGCGTGAGGGTCAATTTGCATATTACCTTTTTTTATATAGGATGTTGCTTTTGCTGGTTAGTTCTCACTGTCACGACCTCTTAATGATGGAGGGTCCCAGAGCTCAGCCCTTGAACTGTTTCTTTTCTATCTATGCTCTATCCCCAGGTGATCTTCTCCAGTCTTGGCTTGAAATACCATTTACTCACTGATGACTCCCTAATTTATATGTCCAGTTTAGACCTGAACTCTCAACTCTGTATCTCTAATTGCTTACTGACATTTTCATTTGGATATATAATAGGTATCTTAATAAAACACAAACTCTTGATCTTTACCCACATGGATGACATTACGAGTGTTCACCAACATCCAGTTCTCTTCTCATTCAGGGCACATGAATGACAACACATGGTGAAACTATATGACTTGTTCTGGCCAATTTAATGTGAGCAGAAGTGCCATGTACCCCTTCCAGCCTGGACAGTGAAAAGCCTATTGGTGACTCTCCAATCTCTCTCTTTCCCTGCTGTGGCAACTGTAAATGCTCTGTGTTCCATACAAATGCGGCCTCCTTTACTCAGGCTTCCTAGTGACAGCAAAGATTTCCAACTAACCCACATGGGACATGCACTATGAGCAAGAAATAAACCTATACAGGTAGCCATTGAGATTCTGGCATTCTTAGTTATCACCAGACTGATACCTCCCAAACCTGCTCTCACAGTACTCATCTCCATATCAGCAACTCCATCCTTTCAGCTGTTCAGTCAAAAACCTTGAGGTCATTCTTGACACCTCTCTTTCTCTCACATTTCACATCCAATTCATAAGCATATCCTGTGCCTTCAAAATGCATAAGGCATCCAACCTCATTTTAGTGCCTCCACTATCATCCTGCTCTTCAAGACTCTGGTAAGAAATTGAAAAAACAAACCACACACTGGGACAAAATATTTACAAAGCGTATCCTATCTAATAAAGAGGGAATATGCTAATTGACCATCACTCCATCACAAAGATGGCTGAGGCCAAGTTCCCATAAGGAGCCTTAACAAGCAATCAGCAGGGACCCAAGGCTAAGCCTCCCCAGCCCCCATGGGGCTTGACAGGGGACCTCAAGGTGTGCTTCCCATCCTGGTGCTGGGCTAGGGGATCTCAGGCTGCTCCCCTCCCACCCCAGCACCAGGCCAGGGAACTGCAGACCACGCCCCTCCACCCCAGCACTGGGCCAGGGTACCTGAGGCTGCGCCCCCCAGCCTGGCTGGGCTTGACAGGGGACCTCAGGCTGTGCCCCCCACCTGGCGGGGCTTGATGGAAGACCTCAAGGCAAGCCCCCCACCCCAGTCTGAGCTGGGGAACCTCAGGCCACGCCCCCCATCCTGGTGCCAGGCCAGGGGACCTGAGGCTACGCCCCCTGCCTGGCAGGACTTGACAAGGGTGGAACTGGCTGGGTCTGGATCTAGCCCAATTGTGGGGGGCCAGCCGGGTCTGGGTCTCACGTGATTTTGAGGTGCATGTGGTGGGCAGGGACTTGACTCTGGGTCCCATGGTGTGCCCCAGACTCTGACAGGAAGAAGGTTTTCATATACATTTTCCTAATTTTCTTTAATCTCAGACACTTCTATTATAGAGAAAGGGCAAATAGCAATATTAAATTATTTCCTCTAATTAATCCCTTTTTAATGTGCACAAATTTCATGCACCAGGTCACTAATATCTAATGAGGGGGAATTGGATTCAGACTATATAAAATTCTCACATCTCATCAATAAGAAAAAACATTTTACTAAAAAAGACATGGTTATTAAGTAAGCACGTGGAAAGAAAATACCACTTACCATCACTAGTCACTGAAACATGCAAATTAAATTAAAGCCCCAATGAGATACCACTGCACACATATCAGAATGGCTGGAATTAAAGACTGACAATACCAATCGTTGCTGAGATGTGGAGCACTGGAAACTCATACACGGCTGCTTGAAATGTAAAATGGTACAACCCCTTTTGAAAATACTTAGGCAATTTCTTAAAAAGATAAACATGCACCTGTGGTAAAAAGGAGAGTGCCTGCATATTAAAAGAAATGGTTCAATTCAAAAGCTATTTATAGGTGATTTATAACTACTTATGGGTGATTCCTCCCTTGGTTAAAATGTACTAAAACATATACCTACTAGATGATCCAGCCATTCTACTGCTAAGTATTCCCAAGAGAATTGGAAGTTAATGTCCATGTAAAGATCTGTACACAAATGTCCCTAGCCCAGCGTGGAAACTACCTGAATGTCCATCAACAAGTGAACGGATAAACAAATTGTGGCACATCCATACAAAACAATACATCTCAGCAATAAAAAGGAATGAATTATTGATACACACAATATAGATGAAACGCAAAATAATTATTCTGAGTATAAAAAAAAAAAAAAGACAGAAAAAAAGAGTATATGCTGAGTTTGTTTGGTAGAGGAAACCAAGATGGCGGCATAGGTAAGCACCTAAACTGCTGCCTCGCACAATTTCAAAACTACAACTAAAAGACAGAACAGACACCATCCAGAACCACAGGAAGGCTGGCTGAGTGGAAATTCTACAACTAGAAGGAAAGCGAAAGCTCACGGAGAATTGGAGGAACAGCAAAGGGTTGAGGTACGGCAAAGGGTCTTTGTGTGTGCAGAGAGGAAGGGCGGCTGAGAACCTGGCTGACTTTCTCTGGCGGGAGGGGGAAGGAAGCCCCCGACTGCACTGAACCCCAGTTCTGACTGCACTGAACCCCAGTTCCAGACGAGCCCCTGGGGACCCATGCTCTTGTGGGAGGAATCTGGACGGAGGCTTGGGAGCCGGGGAAGGCAGAGGTCTGAAGGCACGTTTGCGCAAGGGCAGGGCTGACGGGAAGCCAAGACTGTCTGCTCTGCCCTGAGACTCCACCCCATCCAGGCTGAGCACAGAGGCTTTTTGCAATTAGGCAAGTCTAATCCTATAAGGCTGTCTCCAGCACCGAACTTTTCCCAGCATAGACACAGCTGATCCTCACAACCAACTGGCCTGGAGGTCAATTCCTCCCAGTGATACCAACAACAATCAAGACTTAACTAGAACAAGGCTGTACACACAGTCCACAAAGGGGTGCACCAAGAGTGTCCACCTCAGGTAACTGGAGAGGCCGACCCACTGGGCCATATAGGAAACCTAGCACACAAAGCTACCCTACCAACTCAGGGAAGCAGCCAAAATGCGGCGACAAAGAAACAGATCACAAATGAAAGAAATGGAGGAAAACAAATGACTGGATATAGAATTCAAAACCACGGTTATAAGGCTTTTCAAGAATATCCTAGAAAAGGGCAATAAATATAACAAGACCCTAGAAGATAAGAAAAAGGACCAACTAGAAATTAAACATACACTGACTGAAATAAAAAATATTATACAGAGACCCAACAACAGACTACAGGAACACAAGAATCAAGTCAAAGAATTGAAATACAAAGAAGCAAAGACCACTCAACTGAAAAAGCAAAAAGCAAAAAAAAAAAATCCAAAAACTTGAAGATAGTGTAAGAAGCCTCTGGGACAACTTCAAGCATACCAACATCAGAATTATGGGGGTTCCAGAGAAGAGAGACAACAAGATACTGAAAACCTATTTGAAGAAATAATGACAGAAAACTTCCCCCACCTGGTGAAAGAAATAGACTTACAAGTCCAAGAAGCGCACAGAACCCCAAACAAAAGGAATCCAAAGAGGACCACACCAAAACACATCATAATTAAAATGCCAAGAGCAAAAGACAAAGAGAGAATATTAAAAGCAGCAAGAGAAAAACAGTTAATTACCTACAAGGGAGCACCCATACGATTGTCAGCTGATTTCTCAACAGAAACTATGCAGGCCAGACGGGAGTGGCAAGAAATATTCAAACTGATGAATAGCAAGAACCCACAACCAAGATTACTCTACCCAGCAAAGCTATCATTCAGAATTGAAGGGCAGATAAAGAGCTTCACAGAGAAGGAAAAGCTAAAGGAGTTCATCACCACCAAACCAGTATTATATGAAATGCTGAAAGGTATTCTTTAAGAAGAGGAAGAAGAAAAAAGTAAAGATAAAAATTAAGAACAAATACATATCTATCAACAAATGAACCTAAAGATCAAGTGAATTAAAACCTGAGGAACAGAATAAACTGGTGAATATAATAGAATCAGGGGCATAGAAAGGGAGTGGACTGATAATTCTCAGGGGGAAAAGGGTTTGGGGGAGGGGGGCGGTGCAGGAAGAGACTGGAGAAAAATCGTACACCTATGGATGAAGACAGTTGCGGGGAGGTAAGGGCAGAAGGTGGGGTGGGAACTGGGTGGAGGGGAGCTATGGGGGGAAAAAGGAGAAACAATTGTAATAATCTGAATAAAGATTTATTTTAAAAATTAAAAATAAATAAATAAAAAATAAAAATTATCAGACAAATGCAAAAAAAAAATTTTTTAAAGAGTATATGCTGTATGATCCATTACATAAAACTCTAGAAAATGCAAACTAATGCACAGTGACAGAAAACAGATCAGTGGTTGCCAGGAGAAAGGGGGTGCTAAAAAGGACAGGAGGGAAGGATTACCAAAACGTACAAGGAAACTTTTGAGGGTAATAGACATGTTCACTATCTTCATTGTAGTGATTTCACAGATATACTGGTATACATATGTCAAAACATTAAATTGCTTAAATTTGTGCAGTTTATTGTATGTCAATAATACTTCAATAATTCTGTTTTTAAAAAGAATCTAGCAAGTGATCAAGAAATATTTTTGAAATTAATAAAATGGATGAAAATGAAAATAGATGCTGAGAAAGCAAACTCCTAAGGATGATTGAAGTAGCAACACCTTATATCTTTCCTTATTCAGTAGTATACATTTCTATAAGACGGACGATAAGTGGAAAAGGGGGAATAAGCTACTACAAAGCAAAGTCCCTCAGTACAAAGTTGCAGGGCCTTTCAACTCAGAAGAGCCACTTATAAGTAGTTCTTTAAATGAATAACTGCTATCCCAATACACAAGCACTCTTCTTATGCCACTGTCTGTTAGCTCGCAGCTGGATAATTTTTTTGAACTTATCTTAGAAATCTGGCCTCATTTCCTTTTTTTAAAAAAAAATATGTTTTTATTGATTTTAAAGAGAAAAGAAGAGAGGGATAGAGAGATAGAAACATTAATGAGAAACATCCATCGACTGCCTCCTGCATGCTCCCTACTGGGGATAGAGCCTGAAACCTGGGCATGTGCCCTGACTAGGAATCAAACCAGTGACCTCTTGGTATATGGGTCAACCCTCAACCACTGAGCCACACCAGCTGGCTGGCTTCATTTTTCCTTTGTATATCATCTTCACTAGCCATTAAACTTATACTGACCCCTTTCCTACAAATTTAATTCCTTATAATTTTTTTAAAGAATTAAGGAATGGGCCCTACCCGGTTTGGCTCAGTGGATAGAGCGTCGGCCTGTGGAATGAAGGGTCCCAAGTTTCAATTCCAGTCAAGGGCATATACCTTGGTTGCGGGCACATCCCCAGTAGGAGGTGTGCAGGAGGCAGCTGATTGATGTTTCTCTTTCATCAATGTTTCTAACTCTCTATCCCTCTCCCTTCCTCTCTGTAAAAAAATCAATAAAATATGTTTTTTAAAAAAATTAAGGAATGGCCATAGCAGGTGTCCTCAGTTTGTGAGTCTTGGATGAAAAGTCCCTTTCCTTGAATTCCTTGTCCTCCGTCTCCCAATTTCCCAATGAAGCAGAGAAATCACCAGCCCTATTTCATTCACCTCCTTTGAAATCCCGAATTCCACTCATTGTCATCAATTTCAGCATCATCCTAATACATAAATAACTCGCTTCTTTCATAAGCTGCTATGGTTATGTGTTTTCTGCTACATGACCCTTATGTCATAAAATAGAATATACAAGCAAAAGCACAGCACCCATTTCTGTTTAAACAGTTAGTCCCCTGACTCACCTCATTTCCACCGACTGCCTTGGTTAAAATCACTGCAGAAGACACAGGGGGAGGCATGCAACCCACAGTCTGCAAACTGAAAAATAAAAGAAAGTGCAATTATAAATAGTATTTTTCAATCACAAATAGTTTTCACTACATTCATTCTAACATTGCAGAGCTGCGTAAATGAAAGTAGAAGAGTGATTATCGATGCACATGCCCTGTTGAGTTCAGACAATTCTATGAGAGACAATATGGCTTAGAAGATACTGCAAGTGCATGGGGAAGCTCTCATTTCATTCACAGTTTTGGGTGACTTTATTTTTAAAATTATTTAAGCTTTTCCTATCTAATAAAAGGGTAATATGCAAATTGACCGTACCTCCGCTGCACCCACAAACCACGCCCACCAGCCAATCAGGAGTGAGTATGCAAATTAACCCAACCAAGATAGCTGTGGCCATGGAGAGAGCAGGAGGCAAGGGTTTCCCGGCAATGGAGGAAGCCAAGCTTTCCACCTGTCCTGGCCTGCCTTGACCTCTGCTTAAGGCTACAAAGTTTCAATTATTGAAGATAAATAAGTCCCAGATACCAGGGCCTCCGCTTGGGTCACCAGGGGGCGTGGCTAGCCCGCAAACCACCACAGGCCCCTTACCCAGGCCACCCCACGGCCCAAGGGAACGCCCACCCTGATCCGGGACACCATTCAGGGCAAACCAGCCAGCCCCCACCCGTGCACCAGGCCTTTATCCTATCTAATCCTATCTAATAAAATAATAATATGCAAATTGACTGTCATTCCAACACACAATATGGCTGCCCCCATGTGGACACAAGATGCCCACCACAAGATGGCCAGCAGGGGAGGGCAGGTGGGAGGGACCAGGCCTCCAAGGGAGGGCACTTGGGGGTGATCAAGCCTGCAGGGGAGGGCAGTTAGGGGCAAACAGGCTGGCAGGGGAGCAGTTAGGCATCAATCAGGCTGGCAGGGGAGTGGTTAGGGGGTGATCAGGCTGGCAGGCAGAAGTGGTTAGGGGCAATCAGGAAGGCAGGCAGTTGGGAGCCAGCAATCCTGGTTCCTCCCTACCTGCATCGGGCCTAAACAGGCAGTCAGACACCCCTTGAGGGGTCCCAGATTGGAGAGGGTGCAGGCTGGGCTGAGGGACACACACCCCTGTGCACGAATTTCATGCACCAGGCCTCTAGTGTTATATAATTTTAAAAAACCGTCAAGTTAGACTAAGTGTAGTCATTGAAAGATAACCAAAATGTATATAATTTAGCCGGAGTCTTATTTCAGGCATCTTTTCCTTACATTTTTTTGGTAGAAAGTCTTTAGGAAAAAATAAAACTTTAAAACCACTTCCAAAGTTCAAAAATATTTAACAAAACACAAGCTTACACGTGTTTATTCCTTTCTAAAAAACAGCAATTCTGAAAACTTTCATCTCATGATGCATGTATTCTTTCTGATTGGCGTTTCAAGATTCTTAGGATATATTCCCAGAAGTGGGATCATTGGGTCAAACAGCAGTAAAGGCTATATATTACAAACCTATAGCCAACATCATACTCAATGGGCAAAAAACTAAAACTGTTTCCCTTAGGAACAGAAATGAGACAGGGATGTTCTTTCACTACTCTTATTAACATAGTACTGGAAGTCCTAGCCATAGCGATCAGATAAGAAGAAGAAATAAAAGGCATCCAAATTGGAAAGGAGGAAGTAAAGAAGCTTTTAATATTTCCTCCATTAATGTCTCATATTTGAAATCTCTGCTTTAGGAGTACACAACTGTTGCTGAACCTCTTACCCTTAACTGATTATACCACTCATCTGACAAATCATATGCTGCCCCATTTGGTTGGTCGCTATTATATATATATACTGTAAGTCCTGCACATGAACTAAGTTGAAAGTTCCTTTAATACAAGCAATCTGAGTTAATATCTTCCTATTTCTTGAGTGCAGATACTTGATAACTATTGGTTCTTAATATGCATTATACAGAGGTGGGCAAAAGTAGGTTTTCAGTTTTAAGTATGTGAAACAGAGCTAATTGTTGTATTATTATTTATTAACTAGAGGCCTGGTGCATGAAATTCGTGCACGGGGGGGGCGTGTCCCTCAGCCCAGCCTGCACCCTCTCCAATCTGGGACCCCTCGAGGGAGGTCCAACTCCCCATTTAACGGGCAGCCGGACATCCCTCTCACAATCCAGGACTGCTGGCTCCCAACTGCTCGCCTGCTTGCCTTCCTGATTGCCCCTAACTGCTTCTGCCTGCCAGACTGATTACCCCCTAACCACTCCCCTGGCAGCCTGATTGATGCCTAACTGCTCCCCTGCCAGCCTGTTTGCCCCTAACTGCCTTCCCCTGCAGGCCTGGTCACCCCTAACTGCCCTCTCCTGCAGGCCTAGTACCCCCCAACTGCCCTCCTTTGCAGGCCTGGTTCCTCCCAACTGCCCTCCCCTGCTGACCATCTTGTGGTGGCCATCTTGTGTCCACATGGGGGCAGGATCTTTGACCACATGGGGGCAGCCATCTTGTGTGTTGGAGTGATGGTCAATCTGCATATTACTCTTTTATTAGATAGGATAGAGGCCTGGTGCATGGGTGAGGGCCAGCTGGTTTGCCCTGAAGGGTGTCCTGGATCAGGGTGGGGGTTCCCTTGGGGCGTGGGGCGGCCTGGGTGAGGGGCCTGTGGTGGTTTGCAGGCCGGCCACGCCCCCTGGCGATCCAAGCGTTATTTATCTTCTACAATTGAAACTTTGCAGCCTGGAGTGGAGCCAAGCCTTCTGCTTGCTCCGTGGTGGCAGCCATTTCTGTTGGGATTTATGTATCTTCTATAATTGACACTTTGTAACCTTAAGCGGAGGCCAAAGCAGGCCAGGGCTGCAGAAGCTTGGCTTCCTCCATCGCTATGGGCATCCCTAGTCTCCTGGTCTCTCCAGCTCCGTGGCTGCCGCCATTTCTGTTGGGCTTTATTTATCTTCTATAATTGAAACTTTGTAGCATTGAGTGGAGGCCTGGGCCAGCAAGGGCAGGCAGAAAGTTTGGCTTCCTCCATCGCCAGGGAAACCCAAGCCTCCCTCCTGTTCTCTGTGGCTGCAGCCATCTTGGTTGGGTTTGTTTGCATATTCCCTCCTGATTGGCTAGTGGGTGTGGCTCATGGGTGTGGCTGGTGGGTGTAGCGGAGGCATGGTCAATTTGCATATTGCTCTTTTATTAGATAGGATTATTGTATTATTTATTTGTATGACAACTGCAAACCTACTTTTGCCCACCTCGTACATTGTTGCTCTAAAATTATGTCATCATGTTTATGTGATATTTTATGCTTTTCAGAAAAATTTTATGTTCATTCTCTCAAACTCAATCTGGCCAAAACAGCCCTCTTGATTTTCCCCTCTTGTTCTAACTCACTTCTCTCCAGCTAAGTAAAGGATGTCACCAATTACCCAGTGGCTCATACCCAAAATCCAGAAGTCATCCTTGGTTCCTTCCTGTCCTCCTCTCTCCATATCCTATCCATCCCTGGATTCTAAGAACTACAATTTTAAAATATATCCTTTACACATTCATTTCTCCCTACTGTGCTGTTTAGCCAAGAGAATCATTTGCAAATATAAATCAGACAGCACCACTTTCTCATTTAATTCCCTCTGGTGGTTTTCTGTACTGCTCAGAATAAACTCTGAATGCTTTACCATGGCCTACAATGCTGAGTGACTGGTTTCTGCCTACCTTTCCATCCCCAAGTCATAGTATTCCTCCTCCGTGTCAGCAGGCTCTGGCCACCATGGTCCCTTTCCTAACCCTCAAACACACCAGGGTTACTCCTGCCTTGGAGCCTTTGAACGTTCTGTTTCGTTTGCCTAGAACACTCTGCCCCATGAACTCTACAAGCTAAATTAATCACCAGCCTGTGCACCCAACCATTTAACGATATCATAGTGCTTTACTTCGCATCATTTATTTCGATCTTAATCATCTATTTATTTGTTTACTGACAATCACATCCAAAGTCTCTTCAATGTGCAAAACTCACTCTTGGCCCATTTTGTTCAGTGTTGGTTTTCCAATACTTATGATAATTCCTGGCACAAAGTAAGAGCTAAATAATTTCCCTGATATTGTTGTTAAAGCAGGCAGTAAAGGCATGATTATCTTCATTTTATGAACTGGGAAACTGAGGTTCAAAACCATGAAATGCCTTTTCTGAAAGTCACATAGCAAGTTAGGGACAGGGTCAGAATGCAATCTTCGGCCTTTAAGTTCAGTATTTTAACTATTATACCATGATGCTAACATAAGGTCAGTTCTAAACCAATTCAAATAAATTTTTTTAAATCATCAAATCCTTTAAATAAACATGACAACATTTTTAATGGAAGAAAAGATTCTAATAAAAATCTATTGTTATATCAACTACCCAATCAAACATAAAACAGAACAAGTGAAAAAGTAAATGTTTGTCCCCTGTATATATTTTTTCTTTTCTATACATTTTTAAAGCCATTATCTCTGTACATTTGGTAAGATAAATCACAAAAGTTAAAGCACCCAATTGACAGCCTATATTTATACATACATACAGATCTTATATCCTCTACTCCCAGTTTTCTCCCAACACAACTCTTTTAAATTCCCAGAAACACAACTCTTTTCAATTCCAAAACTCTTTTAAATTCCTAGAACCTTAAGATGAAGGATAATAACAATGTTAAAAGTGTTTTTGTTTTCTTATATCACACATAAGTTGCTACAGAAACAATGTCACTAGAGATGTCCCATTAAAAGTAGACCCTCCAAGAACTTATATGCATAGCCCATGGACACAGACAACAATGGAGTGAAGACAGAAGAGTGGGGCTGGATGGACAGGGGCAAACATGGGGGAAAGGGGTGGCATCAACAATTTAAAAATTAATTAACTAATTAAAAAGTAGACTCTTCAAAATATTTAAACATACCCTTTTAAAAGCCATTCATTGATCGGTGTGATTGATAAAAGCTGAAGAAAAAGCCACATTACTGCTGGGAAGAATGCAAGCGTAAAGATCTGAATGAAAAGATGCAGTCGTATATGCACTAAAGCACTGGTCAGCTCCTGCAAAAAAGGACACAAAATAAAAAAAGTAAGAAAACCATTTCTGAAGAAAGGTTGGTACTAAAATAACATCACATAAATTGTTTTTTTAATTGAGATATAATTGATATATAACATTATATTAGTTTCAGGTGTATAACATGATGATTCAATATTTATATACTAGATGCCCGGTGCACAGATTTGTGCATCGGTGGTGTCCCTCAGCCTGGCCTGTAGGGATTGGGCTGAAACCGGCTCTCCGACATCCCCCGAGGGGTCCTGGATTGCAAGAGGGTGGTTCTCGGGTGATGCATCCCAGAATTGGGCTCCCTCCTCTCTGGTTCCAGGTGTGTCACCCGAGAACTGCAGCTGCCAAGTTACCGCTGCTCAGCAGCTCTTGCATTGAGCGTCTGCCCCCTGATGGTCAGTGCACA
The DNA here is from genome assembly GCA_026230045.1 of Corynorhinus townsendii. Taxonomy (NCBI): domain Eukaryota; kingdom Metazoa; phylum Chordata; class Mammalia; order Chiroptera; family Vespertilionidae; genus Corynorhinus; species Corynorhinus townsendii. The sequence continues at coordinate 117,890,348 of JAPDVU010000006.1, read as the reverse complement.
TCATAGCTACTGGACAGAGCATCTGCCCCCTGGTGGTCATTGAGTGTCATAGCTACTGGCTGGTCGGCTGGTCACTTAGGCTTTTATATATATAGACTAGAGGCCCGGTGCACGAAATTCGTGCACGGGGGTGGGGGGGTGCGTGTCCCTCAGCCCAGCCTGCACCCTCTCCAATCTGGGACCCCTCAAGGGATGTCCGACTGCCCGTTTAGGATCGGGCCTAAACGGACAGTCGGACATCACTCTCACAATCCAGGACTGCTGGGTCCCAACTGTTCGCCTACCTGCCTTCCTGATTGCCCCTAACCACTTCTTCCTGCCAGCCTGATCACCCCCTAACCACTCCCTGCCAGCCTGATTGATGCCTAACTGCTTCCCTGCCAGCCTGAATGCCCCTAACTGCCCTCCCCTGCAGGCTTGATCGCCCCCAACTGCCCTCCCCTGCTAGCCTGATCCCTCCCAACTGCCTTCCCCTGCTGGCCATCTTGTGTCCACATGGGGGCATCCATCTTTGACCACATGAGGGCAGCCATCTTGTGTGTTGGAGTGACAGTCAATTTGCATATTACTCTTTTATTAGATAGGCTATTGTAAATTGACCAGCATAATAAGTCTGGCTACATCCATCAATTTGGAGTTATTTCATAGCTAAAATTTTTTAATTATGCATAAGAGATTATGCATAAGTATTAAGAGACAAATTTTAAAAGAAAAGTTATTGCATAAGAAACAAACTTTAAGAAAAAAGTTGATGGTTAAAAAGTTATTCATGAAGATTATAATTTTTATATAAAATTTCTGAAATATTCTAATTGCTTTCAAATATACAATATATCACAATAATTCAGATTTGTGAAATTCTGGACCAGGACTAAGCTACCTACTGGTATATTTGAGAACTGTTGACACGGTAACAAACTTGTATGTTTAACCATTGAAAAAAAATAAATCTTATTTAAAATTTTAGTAGAACCTATCACAATTTTATATGATAATTAACCTCTGGTCATTATATCAGACCTAGAAAGGCCTCAATTTGGCAAGATGTTACTAAATCTACACACAGATCATAATTTTAAAAAATGCCCCCCCCAACAACATTCTATAATTAAAAATGGTTGTTTCCACAAAATCAACTCACTCGATTTCTTTGTTAACATTTATTGAGTCGTAGTTATATGCCATTCTCTGAGCTTGCCACTTTATGTATGTCAACTCATTTAGTCCTCACATCAACACCATTAGGTGGATGTTATTTTTCCTGTTTTACTGATGAGGAACTTGAGGTTGAGAGCTACTACACAGTGAAGCTCGGAATCACACCCAATAAACCTGTGTTTGTGTCATCGTACTGCCAGGGAAGGAAAAGATTCCCATCAAACAGAACAAGCCAGGCACATGTTATGAGGCTCACAACTGAAAGGTACTCAGTTAAATTTGAGGGTTTGAATATATACTAACTAACAAGTGTTTGCATTTGAATTTCTTTGAGTTGTGTGGTTTTTTGGTGGAAATAAAACACATTCAGAAAGTAGTAGAAAACTGACATATAACATTCGGGCACTCATTAAAGTGCATTCAAAGTTGCCAGAGAGTCACTGTAATAATAATGTCCTGACCCTACCCCACCCTCCCCCCTCCAGTTCAAGAAAGACTTTCAAGAGCCTCAGCCTCAGATGCATGAGACGGAGTTTATAGTTTAATAAGCAGTAGGTCAGTGCAGACTCATTCACTGACCACCACCTCTAGGATCTGTCTCAGAGGCTCCCACGATTTATCTCCCTGTGTGAAGACACACAGCCGTTCCATTTCAGACACAAGATGTCCTTAATGCTATCTAAGGAACTTCCGGCAATCTGGACTAATGTAGGGAAACACTTGTCAGACCAGAAGCCATACCAGGTCCATGGATCAGAGCTAAGAGAAAAGGAGCCATCCTTGCTCTGAATCAGAAGTTTCACCCCGGAAACACTTGAGCAGCAGCAGTTCCCAGAATCCTCAGCAGTCTTGAAACCAAATCTCACACAGATATACTCAGAGGCATTCAATAAATACCAAATACATATGAGTGTTTTCAATTGTTTAAACTGTAATAAAATGATTAGTCACAATGCAGTAATTAAGGCATTTGCATATACTTCTCATAGAAATACAAAATGGTGTAACTTTTCTAAAAAATAAGTTGGGGATATATATCAGGCACTATAATACAATTTATATTCTTAGACCCCAACATTTTATATCTAGGCATTTATCCCAACGATATAAAAAATGGTTACAAGCACTTAGACACAGAACTGATCCTCATAGCACTATCCATTATGGTAAAATCTGGAAACAACTTAAATGTCCAACCATGAGAGAATAACCACATAAGGTAAGAATTAAACAGTGTTAAGAGCTATTCTAAGCCATGTTAAAACTGTATACAAGGATGTAAGAGCACAGGGTCTCTCCCTACTTAATCAGCATGTAAACTGTGGACAGCAAACTGGCAACTCATTTCTTCATTCGACAAATACTTACTGAGCACCTGCCACCATTCTAGGCACTTGGAGACTCTATCACAACTTAAACTGCATATATCATTTTGACCTATAAATTCCACTTCCAGGAATTAACCCTTCACCAAAATGTGGGAAATAACATGTTTTTAGTTTCCTTTGCAGAGTGTTTGTAACAGCAAAACCTTGTAAATACCTAAATGTCCATCAAAAAGGGACCAGGAAAATGTATCGTAACACATTCATAAAATGGAGTACTTTTCAGTATACACAAAGAAACAAGGAGTTCTTTATATGTTGATATAAAATAATCTCCAAGATAGGTTCCTGAGTTAAATAAGGTAAATTGGCAAACAGCATAAAATAACAGTTTAAAGGGATGGATACACATATGAATGTTCTGCATAAAATATCTCTGGAAAGATACACAGAAACTGTTATCTCCAGAGAAGAGAACTGGATAGATAGCTGGTAAAGGGGTGTAAGGAAGACTTTCATCATATATACTTTTGTACCTTTTGAGTTATGTACATAAAAGTAAACAAAATGTAAATTATTTTATTTTTCAATGTATAAGTGAAGAAAAATTAAATAACTATTAAATTACATGAAAAAGTGTGTATACCTATATACATATATATAATTTTAAAAAATATTTTATTTTTAAAACATTCTATATGTAAAATATGTTTAAGAAAAAAAGAACTAAAAAAAGCACAGAAATGTTAGAACAGTTATTTTTATTCTTTCTAATCTTTCTACAATAGGGAAATACCACTTCTATAATCAGAAAAGTGTTATGAAAAATAAAATGCAGTTAGAGACTACTGCATGACCTAATAAATGACAATTAGAAACAATAGATATCACATCAGAATAATGGATTAGTAAGAACTCATCAAAATGAATCACAAGAGCCTATCGTGTTGGGTCATAAGGGGCCTCTTAACAACAGGGAAATAACAGACATGAAGTGTTTCTTAAGAAAGATTTTCAAGACTGTCACAAAAACCTAGTATTATAGATTTTCTAGCTCTTCATACAACAGTAAAGAGAAAATAAGGTAACACTGGAAAAGAAAAAGCAAGTAACACGATAAAATCCTGCTCATCTTTGTTTCTATCCCTGTGCCAAGCACGGTGTGTTGTAGTGATAGGCACTTGATAGGTTATTTGTTTAAATACATTGGTCCTGCCATCGTCTGTTAAGTGACAAATCCTCTGAAACTGTAGGTTTGAAGTTAGCTATATATAAAATATATCTCAAATGTTGACATTATTACATTTCAGTATAATAAGATTTCAGAAACCATTTCAATACATATTTCAAAAACTAGAAATCAACAGTTAAAAAACTGAAGATTTAGCATTAAATCTTTTTAGCATGAAGTGTTAACACAGAGTTCTTTATAATTTTAATAAATGAGCAAAACAAATTTAGAATATACATCATTACATCAATGTATGAGTAATGTTCAATATGAATCAAACTTGAATGGGACCACAATAAATGCTTTTAAATAAATTCAAGTCAATAATAACTCACCGTCTTCTGTGTACAAAAATGCACAATTCTAAGACCTAACAGGGTACAAAAATAGTTGTCCCAATTGAAATTAATTTAAGAGTATTAACTAGAAAACAAATAAGATTGTCACCTTCTAACTTGCAACTATTCAGTTGCCCACAAAATTAGCAGGGCTTAGAGATGGTTTAACATTACACAAAGATGCAATCTAGGGCATCTTAAATTAAATGGATCTGGGAAATAACTTAATGTATTATTTGTTTCAAAAGGGTCTTTCGTGGAGGAAATGGTTCTGATGGCTTCTTAGATACAAAACAAAGCCCAGGAATCCAGGCAGCTCATCATTAGATCCAAATTAGTTGGATGACTCTGAAGGTTTCCTAGGTACTTACAGAAGAACTTGGTCCTTAGAGAAATGCTGATAACTGTGACATACCTTCTTCAATTTCTGCATCCCACAAAGTTGGCTGCTTTACAGAACAGCATTAAGCAAGAAGCTAAGGAGAGAAATCACGTCTCTTGCCAGATTTCCCATGGCATAAGCAACAGTTGTAACCATTAAGAAGCCACCAGGGGGCGTAGTTAGAGCAACCTCCCAAGTAGAGGACTTGGGTGAGGCAGCTGCTTCACAAAGAGTGTTAACCAAGGCCAGCAGGAAGACCTCAGGGAAGATCAGACCAGCAGCAAAGGAGGGGTAAATTCTGTCCCCATTTGAGGACCAACAGAACTCTGGTGTTGACAGGTAAAGCCTATGCCCTCTAAGTACTAATCACAGTCCTTCCTTACCAATATCATTTACAAAAACTGGAATTTGACATATTTAGGAAATCCCATCCATGTCAGCTATTTTCAGAAGACCAGTAATCAGTGAGGATATTTATCATTCTTGAGACACAATTCATCTGTCATAGATACTACACACGGTTCCCATCTATATCCCAAATGACCCCAATGGAAAGATTTATACCAACCTGCTAACTACAGAATACATAAATTTAGTAAAACCATATTTTTTTTCTGTGTTGCTACTAGAATGATAAAAAAGGAGGTAAGTAAATTTGATCTTCATTCAAATCACACTTAAAAGAAAGATACTTGAAGTAAAGGCAAGATATGATGCACAAACAGAATTAAATGTTTTAAAATCATTTCCTTAAAAAAAATCCTTCTTACATAGTAAAATTAACCTGTCTACGTAAGACTAAGCAACTTAAAATGATGACTTTTAAAACTCTATGTAATTTCTTCAAAAGCAAATGGGTATTTTCTCCTATTTTTTTTTCCATTATAAGTCAAAAGGGAATCATATACTACTCAGTCCTATCTCGGGTATAAAAATGTCTGGATATTTAATTCCAAGGAATCCCATATTCAGTGACACCTGGATCAATAAATAACATTACCTGTATGGCTTCATGATAGAGTGGGATTTAGTATAAAAAGTACTAATATTTCCTCAAAATATCTATTAACATTTAATAACTATATAGTACTAATAAAGAATATACATTTGTAAAAATGTAAATTAGCTAAAAAATTTTAACAAGCATCACTTGTACAGCATCAGTCTTGGGAACAAAAGATAATCCACAAAGTTATAGAAGCCCAAATAAACATCTACAGCTTAAAGGGGCCACAGAAGGCACCACTATAGTTACCACCATAATCTGAGGAAGACCTGAAGGCGATGCATCACTTCAGCTGCCACATTAAAAACACATCCATCTTCAGGTTCCATGCTGCTCGACTATAAGGTTTGTAGAATATGTACGTACAAAACACAGGTCCTATGCTGAAGTCCAAGTTACCTTCTGTTATAGTGGAGCCGTCAGACTACAGCTACACACAGCTTTACAAAAGGATTCTGAAACTTTAAAATATTAAATACAAATTGAATTTTTCTCCCTGCTTTTCATGTGCCCCGTAGGTGACAGTACCTCTGTTTTTAATGACAGTCCACTGTTAAAGAATATTGTTGCAACAGCAATGTAGGAGACAGTTATTTCTGGCTTCAGTGGTCCTAAAGAGAGAGAAATTAGGTATTGTTAGATAAGAGTTTCCAGTCTTCCAGTATGAAAGACAAATCCATTGGAGAAGGACAAATGGTACTTTATTTCTTAGTGCTGACCCGGGTATATTACTGTCCTGACGGAGTTGAGCATTTGCTGTGATGCCATCTAATTCCAGAGAGAAGTTTCCAGAAGGCAAGAACTATAGCTGTCCAGCTCAGCACAGTATCCTTGAACCAGAAGAATAAAAATAAACTCAAAAATAAACTGCTCTCACATCAGAGAGCAGATAGTCAACATCCTTCAACATAGTGATATCTACCACAGTATCAGACCCCAAATCAAAGAAGAGAATTTCTCAATGGAAGAAGTTACTTTCTCTTCAGCAAGTATTATTTTATTTCTTCTAGGATACCAGAAATAAAAGCTTGCATTCATGCATATATTCAGTTTTCCCCAGGAGTATCCAATCTACAAATATTTATTGAGCACTTACTATGTGATTGAGATGATACAGACAGAGTAATAGAGTACTTAACAACATGTTGTTAAGATTGTAATTATTAAGAAACTGTGCTTGGCCTGGGCATACTATAGTGAACCACATAGGCCTAATCTCTGCTCTCCAGAAAATTCCTCTCTGAAGTTAGGCTGGCATCATCCCAGGCGCATTAACGTTGTGAGTACTATAAGGGGCAACCCTAAACTTTGTACCAACAGTTGAAAATCTGAGATTATTTCATATTTGACATTCTATGCAACCCTCTTGTGCTGAGTTGAATAGCATCCCTCCAAAAATTTGTGTCCCTCCAGAACCTTATTTGGAAACAGGGTCTTTGCAGATATAATTAAATTAAAATGAGGTCTTACCGGATTAGAGTGGACCCTAATCAGTGACTGGTGTTCTTATAAAAAGAGGGAAAGATGGCCATGTGAAGACAGAGGCAGAGACTAGAGTTCATATTACCAAGGGACACGGTTGGCCGGCAACCACCACAAGCTAGAAGAAGCAAGGAAAGAGTCTGCCCTACAGCCTTCGGTAGAAGCATGGCCCTGCCAAAATCTTGGTCAGACCTCAGCCTCCGGAACTGTGAGAAAATAAATTTGTTGTTTTAAGCCACGCTGTTGGTGGTAATTTGCCATGGCAATCCTAAGAAACTAATACACCCTTTAAGCAAAACAACAGGACCGCATGCATGGCTCCTCCGTTCCCTGTAACTCTCCACCATACACCTACAGATACTGTTCAGTTCCAAGCTCAGGAAAAATCACCATTCATTCAGTCCACAAGTATTTATTGAGCAACTACTATATTTTAGGTATATGTATTACATCAGTGAATAAAAGGAACAAAGATTTCCTCAAACAATGTCATAAATTCTTTTATGTGCCCGGCATTCACACAAATCATTTTGCTGAGATCTGAGACAAGGAAACAACAGGGAGAAGGTAAGTGCTAACATCATTACAGAGCAGGGCAGTAAAGGCTGTTCAAAAACTTGAAAGAAGAAACATTATTGTTATGCCCATGAGTGAATCTGTCTCAGCAGCTCACACTTAGAAATAGTATCTCCTCAACAACTGAGAAAGGTGGTTCAGAAGCAGATTTTAAAGTCAAGCAGTCTGGCTTGTTTTGAAAGTAGATGCTTCCCAGGAATTTTAAATACCATTTTAAAAAAACCAATAGCATTTTTATTTTCCTCCAGTCTCCTATTTTTATCAGACCTTATTCTTGTCAACTGTGGTTCTGCCCACAGTGGTGCCTCCAGAATGTCCATGTAAGATGGGTCAGAGTTAGCAATGTGGTCGCAAGTGAGAGCCAGGGAACACACCTAAAGATGCACCTCCATAGCCAGCACATGGCATCTGCTTAGATTGCATGTTTCTCTGTGGCAGCTAAAGCATCTACCTTAGTTGGCCAACAACCGAGTTTTTTAAGAACTCTTCCCGCAGTTCACATGCACATACATAAATACACATGATAACTGTTAACTAATTGGTGTAATTCAGTGGAATGATTCTTGACTTCCAATGTTTTAAATTATGGAAACAGGTTATACTATGTGGTTTTCTTTTTATTAGATGCATCTCTGAATAACTCTAAACTGTGAAAAGACATAGGGAGGGTATTCCAGGGCTACCTACAAGATATCTTTTAAAAGGAAAGGAGGAAATTGTTCTGATTTGAAGTAACCTGAGGCCCCTCTAAGACATGATCACCGAGATGCCAATAGACAGCTCAACTTTTGTATGCATAACTAGAAGTCGCCCAGGGCTGCAATAAAAACTTGGTAAATATTTGCACAGAAATGAGTGATGAAATTACTATTTAAAAATGATATCTGGCCCTCTCCAAGGTAATGATTATATCTTCCATGTCACCAAAATAATCAGCTCCAGATCTTAAGATGGCTATAGAGCTAAAGTGGAAATGTAAATTTTAACTTTTCCTTTAAACAAAAGCAAAAAATAAAAATTCTTTATCAGTGAAAATGAGGTAGTAAAATCAAAAGAAAAAATTTAAAAATGAAGCAATTTGGGGGCTCCAGAACTCGCTTTTTAATGAGGACTTAGGGGTGAAAAGGGAGAGAAAACTATGTGGAATGCTTAAGAATGCAAGGAACTATTATCATATATAATAAAAGCCTAATATGCAAATTGTCCCCTTGACTGAAAGTTCGATCAGGAGTTAGACCAGGGGGCGGGGCCAGCCGGCCAACAGCTCACGGCCCCTCCCCCTGGCTGGCCCTGCCCCGGCCAGAGGCGGAGGCAGGCAGTTGAGGGGGGGGGGGGTAGGGGATAAGGGAGGTCCCAGTCAGCAGCAGGCAGCTGGCAGCCACTAGGGACCCTACCCATGCACAAATTTCATGTACTGAGCCTCTAGTTGTTTCATAAAATCTACTCATCTTCAAAGTAAATTTCACTTCTAAACCTGATCTAAGATATTCGTGCCAAAGTGCTTAAGCTTATAGTATGTTTCTGGTTATGTTCTTTTAATGGAAAAATGAAGCAGTTTTCTTTTTAGGGTTTATGTATTATTAATGGCAATCATTTAAGTTAAGATGCAGATTAAAATGAGAAAGTTACTCTGTACTTCCAAAGAAGTAAATCTTTCTCTTCCCAAGAATGAATAACACAGTGTTGAACTTGATTAAGCTCTAAGGTGTGCATAGCTCAGAGTTTCCCTGGGTCTCAATGAACAGATTAACAATACCTCAGCATCTATATACATTTACATCTATTGGGGCTCTTTATTTTCACACTTCTTCTATCAGTGAACTAAGAATTAAATTATCTAGGCTAGTACCTATTATGCTCTTTCCCATTTGGAAAGTCATTCAACTTCTCTAACTTTAGGGTTCCCACATCTACAAATTTCCTGCCATTACAAAACTCACTAATTGGCTATAAAGATTTTTAAAAATATTTTTAATATGTTTTTATTGACTTCAGAGAGAGGAAGGGAGACAGAAAGAGATATAGAAACATCAATGGTGAGAGAGAATCATTGATGGGCTGCCCTCTGCATGCCCCCTGCTGGGGATCGAGCCTGCAACCAGGGCATGTGACCTCCAGGTTCATGGGTTCACGTTCAACCACTGAACCATACCAGCCGGGCTAAAGATTTTTTTAAAGGGAGGTCAGATGGTAGTTGTGACACTTTGAGTGTAGAAGTCTTACACTTAAAAATAGAGTGTAGGCCTGGCTGGGTGGCTCAGTTGGTGGAGCCTGGTCCCACACACCAGAAAACTGCAGGTTTGATTTCTGGTCAGGGTACATATCTAGGTTGCAGTTTGACCCCAGGTGCACATGTACAGGAGGCAATCGACTGATGTTTTTCTCTCTCTCTCCGTTCCTCTCACTCTAAAATTATTATTTTTTTAAATAAACATATGCTTGGGTGAGGATTAAAAAAAAAAAAGAAGAAGAAGAGTGTAATCATTAAGGTACTGATCCAGGCAAAAGTGAAGTGAGCATCTTAAGTTGAAGACTACAAAAACTTTTCCAATTTACTATAATTTCTAGAAAACTGTTCTGAAAATTGTTCATCAATGTACTGAGTCCATAAATGGAAACCCTGACTAACAGTTAGAAGCAAAAGGTGCTTTAGACCATTCTAAAGAGCAGAATAGGCCAGAAACATTTTCAGCAACCACTCCTTTCCTTGTTCCTAGATTTCTGTTGGATTAACTAGTGGAGTGAAAGTGTTATTTGTCAATATTTGGAAGTTTATTTTTATTTAAGAGGTTTTAAGGTCAATCAGAAGTAACAAGAACTTAGCCTGACAGCCTATATAATTGTTTGCTTAACTTCTGGTTTTAGAGAAAGTAACTTTTACACATGGACAGCTATCAAAGAAATCGTGTAAGTTTAACTGTTATCTAATACTGGTGGATTCTGGTCTGCTCCTTTGGGCTAAAAATCAGGGCACAGAAAATGTCTTTATTACAGAGCTTCTTCTTTATAATGGTTATTCATTGTTAATGATTTTTTCATCAAGAAAATGTGCATGGATTTTGCAACTGGTATGAAATAAGGGGGAGTCCTAGTCTCCAGTCCTTCCACTTCCCTAGCTAACTTATCCTAGCTAGGGTCAGTCACCTGATCTCAGGCCTCGGGACCTTCAACTGCGAAAGCAGCCTGTGGGCTTAAACTACTTTAAAGATCCCTTTGAGCTCTTACCATCCTACTCTTTTGAAATTAAACAAGGAAATGCATTATCCCAGATTGATGGCATGAGGACTAGTGAAAATGGGAAACGACATTTCTAACGTAAAAAAGTTTTAATCCCCACAATCTTTGTTCAAGTCCTTCCTTTTAAATGTTCCCTGAAGCGACTTCTCAAAAGGAGGTATAGAAGGGAGAGGGTAGAAGGAACCACTGTCCTCCTCAGAGTTCACGTTATCCTTCCCCCAAGCCTCCCCCAAACCCCACCCCCCACACCATGTTTAAACAGGGAGCAAATAACTCCAAATATCCCCCTGAGCACCTCCGACCATCAAAAGATGGCCTGCACTCACTTCCCTCCTTATCTGTCCCTGTTGTATGACTGATGTGTTAAACCTGTCCATAAGCCTGGAAACGGACAAACAAGGTCAAAAAGACAGTACACGGAAGACACTCGATTCATGCTTATGAAAAGTAGGACACGACTGGGGGCAGGGGGGACGGTTAAGGGCCATAAAAGGCTAATGATGTCTCCGGTGGTCATGTCCACCCATGCCTCGCCCCACATTACAAGGCTCCCACTATTCGGGATCTGAGTGTGATTTCAGCCCGCCCACATTTTCCTTGCCAACAACACACACACTACAGAGCCCAACACAGCCTGCGTCTGTGAGACAGACCACCGCTGGGTGCAGCCACCCGGCCCGCAGCACGCGGAAGTGGCGTCCCGTCGGGAAAGTGTGCGACGTGTCACTCAGCCGGGGAGCTGCTGGGGAGCAGCCACGCTGCACAGCATCCCTCCAGCGTGTGGGCCACAAAGTCTGAGCTGCAGGAGGAAGGGGTGTCCCTGCCTCTTTCTCTCCCCCCCCCCTTTTTTTAAGGGGGGGTGGTTAGAAATGGACAAGGTCATGGTGCCCACTCCAAGACAGACGAGCAACTCCTGGCACCCCGGCCTCCGTGGGATAGGATGCTGCTCTGAAGGGAAGAGAAGTTTCATTCCAGTCTCGGTCCCCTCACTCCTTGACACTGAGGAGACTCACGGACTGTTCGCGGAAAAGGGAACCTGCGTTCAAAGTCGCTTGCCCCATTCTGCACGACAAATCCCTTCAGCCAAAAGGGCCAAAGGGCCAAAGGACACCCTGGGCGGGTCAGTGCCCCGGAGAGAGGCAGACACTCCCCAAAGACCGTCTCTCGCCTCCTTTCCAAGACTCGCCCATGAGTTCCGAAGTGGAGTGTGCGGCGGCGCAGACTTACCCCCGTCCACCCCGATGGACGGCTCCAGCTTCGCTCCGGCGATCGCCAGCACTATTCCAACCATGAACCATTCTTTCCTCATTCTCTCCAGCAGCCTCATGTTTGTTAGGATGGGTGGTTTTGTTTATTTGTTTGCCTTTTTTTTCCTTTTTGAGCGGAGATCGCTGAATCCCGGGGGCGTCTGCACACTTTCCACAGTCCCTCTTAACATGCAGCAGAGCAAGTCAAATTGCTACTTGTAAACTGAAGACCTGGGGGTTGCTTGGGCGGCTTCGAGGAGGGCTGGGAGTAGTAGTATCCAGTGACAGGGAAGCCTCACTGAGCGCCGCCATCACTACCGCGCGCCTCCGGATAGACGCGCACCAGCCGGAGCCGCTCGGGCCGCCTCTCCCAGCGCGAAGGCTCTGAAGCGAACCATTGGGCCAGGCTGGCCGGCGCGGGCTGGCCGGGAAAAGAGGCTGGCCGCCGAGTGGGGCTGACAGACTCGCCACTTCCAAGACTTGTGGAAACTTAGCAATGACTGGGGCGGGGAGAGCCGGAAGGCGCCACAGCCACCCAGCCTTATCGAGGGTCCCTCTCCAACAAACCTATAGGCACAGACAGCGCCAGCGCCCCTGGAACACATCTACAGAGAGGTTCTCTCTTGCTTCTCCACGAGACTGTGGGCTTAATCAGAAATTTCTGTCAGCATCTGTGGCGCGGTGCAACGGGTTTTTGGGGGGCGCGCTTATTCGGGGTGTTACGACGCTTCTCGACGCCGGCGTGACGTGTGCGCAGGGGGAGGGGCCACTCGGTCTCCCAGTGCCCCGCGGATCCGGGAGTCAGACGCGCTCCCCAAGCCGCGCGGAAAAGCCGCTCCCTTGGGGGCGTGGCGGCGAGGGGAGGCTGTAGCCGCGCGGGTGGGTAGAAAATTGGGCGCCCAGCCGATGCCTAACTTCGCTGGATCCCTTCCTTCCGGCGTCCGTCCGCTGGAGCCCTCGAGGTCTGTCGCCTGCGGCGTGCGCTCTGCCCGGAGCGCCCTTGCCTACACCTGCCGAGAGTGGGAGGACTGCAAGGGGTGGGCACCAAGTCTTTTTTCTAGGGAAACAGGACAACCGGGGAGGAGGGTCACGGACCCCAAGGCAAAGAGGTGAAGGGCCGGCCGAGTAGAGAGTGTGGGGGGGGGGCTAGGGGGGCGGGGGGCGGTCCTAACTTCCATCGCCCCACGTGCTAGAGTGTGTCCCCCAGTTTCTACCTTCAGGTGTTTTCTGGCACCAAGTGACACTGATAGTTTCATGGACGACTGCCTACCCATAGACCCTGCTGGACCATCAACGCCTCCCCCTCATGCACACAAACGAAGAAATAAAATACTGTGTGACCTTTTGGAAATAGTCTGGTCTCTAATAGTTCAGTGGTTAACTATGGAACTTAACGTTTGGAAGGGACTTCGGGGATGGTTCGGTGATGCCAGATTTTAATTCTGAATGTATTCAATGATTGAAAGAGACTCATCCTGCATTTCCCTATAGTAATTTGTCTTGATAACACGACTTGCTGTCCAAAAACTAAGCTGGCTTATGCGCTGTGCCAGCCGTTGAAGGTTGCACAGCATGCAGCGTCATCTAATTATACATCAGGCAGAATAACAAAGAGTGAGCCTCAAGATAAAAAGAACTTAACATTAAATAATCTAAAAAGAGAAAGCACAGGAGGTGTGATAAAATCTGATGTTAATTATTTAGGCAGGCACAAGATAAGTGGACATACATGAAAGATAGTTTACAACACAATTTTTTCCTTAAATAATTTCTTTCTAGGTTAAAGAGTCATGTATCTCAGTCATTGAAGGTATGCCCTTATATTAAAAGATCATTAAACATTATGCTTACAGAAATTGAGCCAGTTTAACTTTATGACTGTTCGCAAATTCTTATTTACCAAGAACTCTTTGATCTGTGTAGAGCGGAATCTAGCTCATGAAAGGGTTTTGTGTGTGTGTGTGTGTGTTTTTAAATACATTTTATTGATTTTTTTACAGAGAGGAAGGGAGAGAGGGATAGAGAGTTAGAAACATCGATAAGAGAGAAACACCGATCAGCTGCCTCCTGCACACCCCCTACTGGGTATGTGCCCGCAACCAAGGTACATGCCCTTGACCAGAATCGAACCCGGGACCCTTGAGTCCGCAGGCTGATGCTCTATCCACTGAGCCAAACCAGTCAGGGCATGAAAGGGTTTTTTATTCGTTTGTTTTGTTTTTAATGGTTACTTAAAGGAAAAGAATTCGGTACAGTGTGAATTGTGTTATGTGAAGGCTTGGATTAATTTCCCATAGCTGCTGTAACCAGTACCTTTAACTGGCTTGGAAATAACAGAACTCTATTCTCTCTTAGTCCTCAAAGCCAGAAGTCCAAAATCAAGGTATTGGCCAGGCTGCACGTCCTCTGGGGACTCTAGGCAGAGAATCCCTTCTTGCCTCTTCCAGATTCTGGTGATGGCATTACTTAGCTTCCTTGGCTTATGGCCACATTACTCCAATCTCTGCCTCTGTCTTCATATTGCCTCCTCTTCTGTCTGTGTCTTCTCATTTTCTGTGTGTCTCATAAAGACATGTCATTGGGTTTAGGGCCCACCCAGATAAGCCAGAATTGTCTCATTTTAAGAACCTTGATTAATCTGCAAATATCCTTTTTTCAAATTCATTGAATATTGTTCCCCAAATAGTTATGTCTACCTGGAACCTCAGAATGTGACCTTAGGTGGAAAGTGAGTCTTGCAGATGTCATTAGTTAAGAAGAAATCATACTGGATTAAGATGGGTCTTAAATGCAATGGTTCATTTCCTTTTAAGAAGGTCATGCACACGAAGACTCACAAGAGACAGAAGAGGAGAAAGTCATGTGAAGCTGGAAGCAGAGATTGGAGTGATGTGTCTGCAAGCCAAGGATTCACCTTGGAAACAACCGTCAGAAGCTGGGAGAGGCATGGAACAAATTTCCCCTCTGGGCCTCGAAAAGGAGCCCACCCTGCGGACACCTGGATTTCAGAATTTTGGCCTCCTGAAGTGTGGGATGATAAATGTCGTTTTAAGCCATCCAGCTTGTGGTACTGTGCAAAGGCCACCCTAGGAAACTTACACAGTGTCACTCACAGATTCCAGGTCTTTGGTGTGACCACCATTCAACCCACTGCGAGGCCCTTTCAGCCTTCTCTTTTTTCCATTACTCTCTTTAATTCTATCACTTCCTTCTCGCTCTTTTTTTTTTCCCTGTCATTTTTTCTTTGCCTGGCCTCTGCACCTCAATTGTTCTTTTTGTTACCCATGCCATTACACCTGAAATCATGCCAACCAAATGGTATAAAGCATGCTTCTCTAAAAGTCACATGATACACATTCTTTAATAAATAGGTATTTGTTTATTGAACAAACATTTAATGTGCCTCCACTGTGTGCCAGGCGTGGCTCAGTGCTGCTAATTCATTTGTGAACCAAAAAAGACACAAAACCTTGTCCTCCAGAGCTTATACTCTTGTAGAGGGGACAGATATAAACAAATATATAATTACAAATTGAGATAGAAAAAGAACAGGATGTTACAAATCATCTAGATGGGGAAGGCCTCCCCGAGATCTAAAGGATGCCAGGCAAGTGGGAGAAAGTTATTGCTCAGCAAAGGAGAACTTGACACCATAGCATTCAAAGAGCAGGGTAGCTAGACTAGCTAGTGAAGGGACAGGGATGTGGGAAGGGTGGAGAGCTAGGCAGGGTACAGATCGTGTGTGACTTCTCATGTGGTAAACAACTTGGAATTCACTAAGTACTATAGGAGGCCACAGAAGGATGTTAAAGCAGCTAGTGATGGCATGTCTCATTTTTCTGGAGATATTATTTTAGAAGCAGAGGGACAAATAGTCCAGGCGGAAGTACTAAGTCAATGGAGCAGGAAAAGGCAATTCTGCCATCCACTCAGCCAGGAGTCTACAAAGTAGATTTGGGCACGAGATTACAAATTCAGTTTAGGTCTTGTGTTCAAGGCCAGTGGGGATTGTCACTAGAGATGTCCAGAAGGCAGGTGGAATGGAGGCTTGAGCTCCTGAGAACAGAGTTGCTATAGCTCTGTGGTTCTTCAACAACAGATTATGAAAACTATAGGCATCAATGTAGCAAATATTTTAATCTGTGTTACATTGGCTACTCAGTCTCTTTGAAAGTGACTCAATACTTACAATGTTTATGAATGCTTACTATGTGCCAAGAACACAGTACACCTTATGATTGCTCTCATGGGCTTTATGTTTAACAAAATGGTGGTGGGAATTCTATCTCATGAGGCTATTGCAAAGAGTCCTTGGGACAGTGTATGTGCACTGCCTTGCCTGAAACAAATGCTCAGTTATTTATTCAACACATATTTATTGAGCTTCTACTTCGTGCTGGTCATTCTTCTAGATACTGGAGTTACAAGGAACCGTGAGAGACAAGATCAGCTTTCCTTGGGTAGTACCATAATGGCATAAAAAGAAAAATAACAAGTAGTGATAAGTGTTATGATAAAAGTAAAACAGGCCACATGATAAAGTAACAAGGAGGCTACTGTGAGTGGTGTGAGAAAGTCTTTCTAAAGGGGCACAATTTAAGCAGAGACCCCAATGGAACCCCTGATGGGGGAAATGTCCATGATGCTAATATCTTGGAGATGAGCACTTTAGGCAGAGGGAACAACTGGTGAGCAACCCGTGTAAATGCTGTAAGGTGGGAATGATCCTGGCATTTGTATTAGTTTCCTGCTGTTGCTATAACCAATGACTTCCGCTTCGTGGCTTAAAACAATACAAATTAATTCTCCTACAGTTCTGGGGCTCAGAAGTCCAAAATGGATCTCACCAGGCTAAAAATATGTCAGCAGGTCTGCCTTACTTTCTAGGTTTCTAGAGGAATTCTATTTCCTTTCCTTTGCCTGCATTCCTTGGTTTTCTGCTCCCTTCATCTTCCAAGCCAGCAATCGCCCAGCAATAGTTAATATATTCCCACATGGTGACTAGACACAGCAGAGTCTGTGCTTATGAGTCTCCCTGAGTTGGATCAGCTCTGGGATATAGTCAGGGATACTGCCCCTGAAGGCTAGTGAAACCACCACAGTAAGTGTCTTCTTAGTGGCCAGCCAGGCGGTCTAATTCTGGTAACTCCCCAATTGTAGTTGGCCATTCAAACCCCAATAAATATTATTTTACAGATGTGAAAATGAAGAAAGATCAAGTAAGTTTTCCCCATGGCCGGTAAGTGGCAGAACCAGGCTTCAAACCTCGGTAAGCCAGACTTCAGGAGCCCAGGCAGCTGAACCCTGGGCGCTGTCCCATAGTGATTACAAGTTTATATCCAAGCATCCGGCTCCTCAAGTTAAAACCCTAACTCTACTACTTACTGCAATACCCATGCGACTCTGGAAAGTCACTTGACATAGTCTCAGTTTTCACATCTGAAACGGGGAATACCTCTTATGGGCTGTTAGGATGATGAGTAAACGTATCAGAAACAACCAGTGTCAAAGAGAGTGTGATATTGCCTCCCCATATCTTGACCCACGTAATATCTCACATCTTTTATGAAAGCTTTTCCTACTCCCTTGTCGTAGTGACCTGTTAGAAGCTGGACCCGGAAGGCTGGTCAACCTTGAAGCTCTGAAAGGTCAGAGCCAATCACCCACTGTTTAGTTGAGACAATGGTAGCTAAAGCAACTTCCACCTTTTAGTTTTATGTAAATCCTTGCTGATTGGCTATTATTGGAATTGCCTGCCTAAAGGCTATGGGTGTATCCCATCATCTTAATAAAAGGGATCGCAAGGCCAGAGCGGGGTGGAGTCCTTCCCCTTGAGTTGGGCTCCCACCTGGCCCCCAATATTCCCAAATTTATACTTTCTTGTCTAGTCTCTTTCATTTGTGTGCACCCTCCTCCAGAGCCCGAACTCTGAACCTGAACCCTGAACCATGCAGGTCGTGGGGGGGACACTCGCAACTGGCAGCCCAACGTGGGGTACTCGCAGTGACCATAAAGTTATGTGTGTGCATACTGTACTACAACTAGATTGGAAGCTTCTCAAGACTAAGAATTGGCCCTAGCTGGTTTGGCTCAGTGGATGGAGCGTTGGCCTGCAGACTGAAGGGTCCCTGGTTCAATTCCAGCCAAGGGCACATGCCTGGGTTGCAGGCTGGATCCCCAGTAGGGGGCGTGCAGGAGGCAGCCAATCAATGATTCTCTCTCATTAATGTTTCTATCTCTCTCCCTCTCCCTTTCTGAAATCAATAAAAATATATTTTAAAAAAAGACTAAGAATTGTGGGTATTTTCATTACCATCATCCACACCTGCTAATAATATTTGATAAATGTTTGTTGACTTGAATAGTTGATGTAGAATCAGCGTTACAATGTAGAGAGAGAAAAACAGCAAAATCTATCTTACAGTAGGTGATACAAAAGGTGTGTTTTATGATTCTTTAACTGTCCTCAAGGTCTGGATAGCTATAGGGTATCCTAGAAGAAGGTGGCTATTGCACTGTAATAGGTGTCACAGGATGGAAGTGAGATGGCAGTAGATGGATGCTACAATGGACCGGGAGTCCAAAAAATCTGTGTTCTAGCTATGACCCTGTTCTCATTAGCTGAGACCTCCAAGTGATAAAGTAACAAGTTTCTTTACCAACTCAAAAGGACTCACATAATAAATAAACCCCTTCAGGTTTCTCCTTACCACCTAATCAGGACCTGATGGGTAAACCTAGAATGATCATGTATGGTTAAGAAATGAGGGCTTTAAGATCATTTATTGATTTAGTCATGTATTCAAATAATTCAACAAATATTAAACTGCTTTCAAATTTTGGCAGTTTTATTTACTAGCCATTTACTTTGGGCAAGTAACATAACCTCTCTGTGATTTGTTTAAAAAGTGCCTCATGGAGATGTGTCCCAAAAGTGCCTATGTAAAGTATTTAGATTGGCAAGGAGTACATGCTTAAAAATGGATGGTGGCGATGGAAATTATTGTTGGTAATGTTTGTTTAGTTGTTCTGTGTCAGAAGTTAAAATATTCCTGGATCAGTTTATTGTTTTTATTTTATATCATGCTGTCAAATCATTTGTTTGGTAGCACATACCCTGAGTGTTAACACAGCCAAACCATATGTTTTGGGTCATATGTGCGTGAGTGTTTAGTGTTGACACAGCACAAATATCTCCCATGATGATATAAGTATGGTCTTGAGTAACCAAGTCCATACCAGGCACATGAGTCTCTGAACCTAATAAATATCTGATAACATGAAGTGAGTGATAAATGAAAAACAAGTGAAGAATTTAAAATTTAGTCTCTATTAATTCTTGGGTTCAAAATCAAACAAGTAGTTGTTTCCATGTGTTTTAAGTTAGCTGCTTATGCTATAATAATTTACCTAAACTTCAGCAACACTTTGTGTCCTTGTAATACTCCTAATTAAATCCATTCCCACATCTTCCATCCAGAATTTCTTAAGTCTTAGCTTGGGTTTAAAAGGAGATTGGAAGTTCAGAACTCCATTCAGATAACTTAAATAAAAGGCTACCTGGCGATGCATAGAAATAATTTAGGTGGTAGTGTTTGGTTCAATACTCAACCCCTGTAAATTATTTATCACTGGTGGATAATTTGTGAAAATTATATAGGATATAGTGATATTACTTATATTCTTTTTTTAAAAGGTTAAATAAGACATCATATTCTTTTTCATCACTTGAAACAATTACAAATTAAACGAAAAGACCCATAAGTACATAATCATTGATATGCCATGTAAACTTTGAACTAGTATATTTAAGAACAACTGTTTTGATCAGAGAATATTTTTTATACTAGTGGATATTGCTAGCTCTAAAATGTTACCATGAAAGGAAATGCTGACTTATTCTAAATAGAGCAAAGATAAAGATATATAGTGGCCTTGCCAATTACAATGGTATCCCACCAATAAACATATAATTTGTAAACATATTGTAGCTAGCTAGCTAATTTCCCAAATAAATATCTGGTAGTCTGTTTCTCTCTGTGCTGCTAAATGCTTTACGGAGATAGAGTACTACTTTCTGCTTTGATATTGGTTCTCTCTAGAACAACTCACACACTAATATTAAACAGTTATGAAAATTCAGACTCAAATATAACAGGCCATGCCTCACCGTGGATTAGGAAATATAACCACTCCCCCTTTTCTCTGCACAGGAATTTAGGCACTTAGCTTCTACTGTATTTGTGTTAATGAGAGTTATGCATGTAGATTCCCTCAATTCAAACGCGATTATTCCCTCTTCACATTGATAGCAACTGGGTTTGTCAGCAGGGAAGTAATGCTACTTTCTTTAACCCATAGTGGGTGAACGTGTCTCTTTGCAGAAGACCTTATGCTCCCATGGTTTGCGGAAACGCTGCATCTAATAGTTTCTCAGTCTCCTGAGTGGAAATCTGTCTCAGGAAATTAAGAACAAAGAGGAGAGTAGACAGCAGTGGATGATAAGCTATTGGGAGGCACAGTAAATAATGGAGGGAAATGCAGCCCGAGAGAGAGGGATCATTTAAGGCTATTAGATGACAAATCCACTTCAATGCAGTTATTACACCTGTAAATATAGAAAAATGATAATGTTGACAACTCTTCATCACACAATCTGTCTCATTAATAAATGATGAAGGGTGGAAAGAGTAAAAGAATAAGGCCAACTCTGTGCATAACAATATCACAGAAGCACTGGGAAAAACTAGCTAAGCTAAAACAAAGACGGAACGTGGCTCCATTAATGAAGAATGACTGAGGTGAAAAGGGAAGATTCAAAGGCATGTACGTGTAGAAAACAGCATGGATGATACAGGGCTTTTTTGTTTAAAATAAATTATATAACATTACCTTACATTATCGGGAAAAAATTAGTATACAATACTTACCTGTGTAATTTTTGTTTTTAATGTTGGTTTCCAGGGAAAAGATAGCTGCCTGCGGTCCTCTAGGCAGGGGAAGTCAGAGATCATTGACAGGGTGGCTGCCCGCCTCACATTCCTGAGAGACATGAAAACAC
Organism: Corynorhinus townsendii; assembly: GCA_026230045.1. Classification (NCBI taxonomy): domain Eukaryota; kingdom Metazoa; phylum Chordata; class Mammalia; order Chiroptera; family Vespertilionidae; genus Corynorhinus; species Corynorhinus townsendii. The sequence goes on along the minus strand of JAPDVU010000006.1, from coordinate 117,869,305 downwards.
ATTAAAAGTCCACAGAAGCGCCCTAGCTGGTTTGGTTCAGTGGATAGAGCGTCAGCCTGCGGAATGAAGGGTCCCAGGTCAATTCTAGTCAAGGGCACATGCCCGGGTTGTGGGCTCGATCCCCAGTGGGGGCAGAGGCAGCCGATCAATGATTCTCGTTGCTGTTTCTAACTCTCTCTTCTCCTTCTTCTCCTTCTTCTCCTTCTTCTCCTTCTTCTCCTTCTTCTCCTTCTTCTTCTTCTTCTTCTCCTTCTTCTCCTTCTTCTTCTTCTTCTTCTCCTTCTTCTCCTTCTTCTTCTTCTTCTTCTTCTTCTTCTTCTTCTTCTTCTTCTTCTTCTTCTTCTTCCTCTTCTTCTTTTCTTCTTCTTCTTCTTCTTCTTCTCTGAAATCAATAAAAATATTTAAAAAATAAAAAATAAAACTAAAAGTCTGCAGAAGGCATTTTTATCTCCTTCTGGAAAAGTATCTATAGCTCTATCTCCAATTGTCTTCTAAGAGGGGATGTCAACTGGAGATCTAAGTCCAACTTAAGAAGAACAGAGATCTGAAAGACATTGGGGGAGCTTTACGTCTCTGTGATTAGGGGACCTGTATACATTAAACTAGGTTCATGAAGCTCCCAAAAGGTACATGCTTCAAAGAATAGACTTGATTGATTGATTGAAGTGCCATGTAATTAGAATGGATGGGAGGAGTTGCTGAGAGCCTCCCACTGGCCATTTTCTCCTTTTCTTCTTAGTAATAGAACTCATGATTCTAGCTGGGCACATAGCAGCCAAATACAGATTACAGCTTCCTTTGCAGCTAGTAAATGAGCATGTGATTAAGTTCCAGGAATAGATTCTAATGGGAAGTGCCTGATTTCTAGGAAGATCCTTAAAGGAAAGAGACAATCACTTCTTTATACCCTTCTTCTTCTTGCTAGCTTGTATACGGATATAAAGGCTTAAATCCCAGCAGCCATCTTCCACCCAGATAGGCAGAACATCCCGGAGCTACCTTACTAGCTCTGGATGACCTACCTCTAGAGTGTGTGTATATAATAGAGCAGCAAACTTGTATCTTGAATATCACTATTACTTTTGAGTTTTCTATTACTTGTAGCCAAACCTAATCTTAATATGCTATGCATTTTTGAAAAGTAGAAAGTAAGCAGTAATCTCTTTATCGAACGAGTGATAAAAAAAAAAGAAGTGAATTGCTAAGCCTGACTAATACCTAATTGATTGCTTTAATTCATGCAATATTCTGAACTTACACAGTGCAAGTGGAATTATAGATTATGTTGTTTTGCTTTTCTTTTTCTACACAATATTTATGAGGTTATCAAAGTCAAATAAAATATTACTTTTCATCATTTTCTTCTACTCTGTCCTCTTGAACAATTCATTTTTCCTTCCAAAATGTTGCATGCAATAGTTGAGACCAGGAAGAATTTCTACACACAGCTAAGGACCTGAACATTCATCTGAACATTCGTATGCTAGTTGCATGCAGCTGTCATGCTGGTGGTCTTTTTACAGCTACCTCTGTGACAAGTTCTTGGAAAACTCTTATCACAATGACCTTCACACATCTTCAGAACTCACAAGCTTTGTTGTACCTCAAAGGCTCCATCACTGCCTGGAGGCCATGCACCTTCCTGCTGGGCAGTTTCAGTGATAAGGTTAATGGTTAAGTAGAAAACAAAGACTGAAGTTTGCTGTTATGATTGGCCTACCTTTCTTGGTAAATTCAATCCGTGTATATTTGAAGGAAGACATTCTAACCTGGCAGCCAAAAACTGTATCTGGGACATGTTAGAGCCGTACCATCCAGGCACTTGTAAATATTAATTTTGAATAACCTGCACCTCCTACCATCAATCATGAGGTTGTCTCATGAATTCTTAACTGACCCTGAGTCTTAGGATAGAAACACTTGAACATCAAGGAAGGAAACAAGTACCATTATTATTCTCAAAAAGAAGTGTTAACTTTCTTCTTCTCCTTCAAGGGCTGTTGCAATTGTGTTCTCCTAGAAAGAGAAAAAATTGAGTAACTTGGACCAATGGCATTTCCTAATCTATACAGTTGATCAAAGCAGAGCTCTTAACTTCACATCTCCAAATTACGCCTGCTATTTGTCCTGTACCAGAGGTGAGCTAACTAAAGTCCTTGTTCTTGTAAATGAAAACACATTCTGTTTCTGTAAGTAAAGTTTTATTGAAACCTAGCCACAGCTGTACCCTTTTGTTTAGTACTACTGATGGCTGTTTTTACTGTAACAGTAGAGCTGAGTAGCTGCAATATGATCACATCACCCAGCAAAGCCAAGAATGTTTATTTTCTGGCCCATTACAGAAGTTTGCCTCTGCCAAAAAAAGGTTTGCCATCCCTCTCAATGTATCCTATACTACCTCAGTTAAGTAAAAGGTAAAGTTCTTAAGCTTCCTTTTTTACTTAAGCTTTCCTTTATTAACCTAAAACAACTCCCCAGATTTGTCTACTAGGTGCAACTTGCTGTTTTGCTAGGGCATGAGTGGCAATTTATTATTAAACTAGAGGCCCGATGCATGAAATTCATGCAAGGAGCTCGGCCCTCACAGCCCCGGCTTTGTCCAGAAGGTCGTGTGGAAGGCCATTTGGCTGTCCAGTGTAGTTAGCACATTATGCTTTTATTATTATAGATCCCATTTGCAAATTTGCCTACATCAATCCAAAAAAAACAGCACTTTCCTGAAAATGCAACATCAAGACCTGAAGCCAAAACAATATATTAGTGGAACTTAGTACCTGCATCTAGAAAGTTATGTCCTCGAAACAATTTTTGTTTCTTTCTGGAATGTAGGGGAAATATGGAGGAAATGAAACCAACAAAAGGTCAAAGACACACACACAGAAAAATAGATTTAGCAGACAGATATATGGCTTAGTGAAATATGAAAAGTTAAAGAGAGTAAGGACAATTTTAAAACAACGTAGAGGAAAGGCAGTGTGAAAAGATGTATCCAGGGAGGCAGAAGTAACTCAGATAAGGTGAACAGTTAGACTTTCTGGGTCAATTTTCAGTTGAAAGTTATCCACATTTCCACCAGGAGCGCATAATAAAAAATGATTGTTAGAGAATCTATCTAATAATAGGGTAATATGCAAATTGGTCAGGATGCCACTGTCACAGTAACGACTGATCAGCAGGCTGCACAAGCAGCAGGCGCAGGTGGGCGGGGACGTGCAGCATGGGGGACGGGGGTGGAGCCATGGTGGGGACCTCCATGCACATGCGCTGGGGGTCCTGAGGCACACGGAGGTCCACAGGCTCCAACCTACCTCTTTGGGGCAATCCATCGAGGAACCGGATGGGTGGTGGGGCCTACCTCTTTGGAGCAATGGATCACGGGACTCCTGCACTGTGACAGGGCACAGGCCAAACTAGGGTACCCCTACCCTGAGTGCACAAATTTTGTGCACTGGGCCACTAGTCAATTATATTTGGATGTATCTGTTTGGAATTTTAGAAATTTAAAAGTGAAGGTGAGAGGGAATCCAAGATGGCGGCATAGGTAAACACCTAAACTGCTGCCTCCGACAGCAATTTAAACTGCAACTAAAAGATAAAACGTCTATCACCCAGAACCACGGGAAAGCTGGCTGAGTGGAAGTTCTACAACTAGAAGGAAAGAGAAAAGAGCATTGAGACGTGCACGAGCGCTGAAAAGCTGAGGTACGGAGGCGCGGGATCCGGGCTGGCGGCGGGCGACTGGGTGCGTTGCTTTTTTCAACCCGAAGGGAGACAAGCCCCGACTACTCTGAAATCCAGTCTCTGGGGAGACGCGGGGGACCCAAACTCCTACGGGGAGAAGCTGGACTGTCTGCCAGTGAGAGTGGCTTGCTAGCAGAGCTGCGCGCAGGAATAACTGTTTACGGCACTGGGGCACAGGATTCCAGGACACGGTCGGGACACAGAGCGGGCTTACTAGCAGCCATTGCTGTTTGCCACGCCCTAACCTAGTGACACCCTGAGACCCCGCCCCACACAACCTACAAACCCACCCAAGCTCCAAGCAGCTCAATTAGCATAAGAAAGCCTGCCCTATTGCAGCTTAACCTAGAAAACTTGCAGCCCGGGTCAGACAGCTCCAAAACCTCCAAACCCCAAGCAAAGAGGAGAAAACTGCAGCTCTCACTGTAGCTCCTGCTGAGTGGCCTCAGACAGTAGCTGACCTGCACCCCATTGGAGATCCAGAAGCCAGTGTACCTAGTGGTCAGTGTGAGACAACAGATTTCAACTCCTCACATCCATAAGTGACACATTCAAGAGGCAGACTCAGTGAGCACCAAAGCCCCACTGAAACAAGTCCTGCCCCATAAGCGCAGCACTTCTTCCATTATAGACACAGGGAGTGCTCACAGCTAATTGGCCTGGAGGTCAATTCCTCCCAGTGTACCAACAGCAATTCAGGCTTAACTACACCAAGACTTTGCACTCAGCCCACAAAGGGGTGTACCAAGAGCATCCACATCAGGTGATTGGGGAGGCTGAGCTACTGCCCCCTATAGGTCACCTACCACACAAAGCCACTCCATCAACACAGGGAAGAAGCCAAAATGCAGAAACAAAGAAACATGTCACGAATGAAAGAAACGGAGGAAAGCAAACTACTGGATGACATAGAGTTCAGAATCACATTTATAAGGTTACTCAAGAATCTTCTAAAAACTGCCGAGAAACTTGATGACACTTCTGAGGAGCTTAGTGAGACCTTCAAGGACCTTAATGAGAATGCCAAAAAAAATGGAAAAGGACCAGTCAGAAATGAAGCATACACTGTCTAAAATAAATATACAGAAACTCAACTGTAGATCAACGTACCCCAAGAATCAAACCAAAGATCTGAAATATGTGGAAACAAAAAACATCCAACCAGAAAAACAAAAAGAAAAAAGAATCCAAAAATATGAAGATAATGTAAGGAGCCTCTGGGACAACTTTAAGCGAAACAACATCCGAATTTTTGGGGTGCCAGAAGAAGGGAGAGAGCAAAATATTGAAAACCTATTAGAAGAAATAATGACAGAAAACTTTCCCTACCTGGTGAAAGAAATAGACTTACAAGTTCAGGAAGCGCACAGAACCCCATACAAGAGGAACCCAAAGAGGACCACACCAAGACACATCATAATTAAAATGCCAAGGGCAAAAGACAAAGAGAGAATATTAAAAGCAGCAAGAGAAAAACAGTTAATTACCTACAAGGGAGTACCCATACGACTGTCAGCTGATTTCTCGGCAGAAACTATGCAGGCCAGAAGGGAGTGGCAAGAAATATTCAAAGTGATGAACAGCAAGAACCTACAACCAAGATTACTCTACCCAGCAAAGCTATCAGTCAGAGTTGAAGGTCAGATAAAGAGCTTCACAGACAAGAAAAAGCTAAAGGAGTTCATCGCCACCAAACCAGGATTACATGAAATGCTGAAGGGTATTCTTTAAGAAGAAGAAGAAGAAGAAAAAGGTAAAGATAAAAATTATGAACAACAAAATGACATCAAATACATACCTACCAACAAGTGAATCTAAAAATCAAGTGAATAAAAAATCTGAAGAACAGAATGGACTGGTGAATATAATAGAATCAGGGACATAGAAAGGGAGTGGACTGACGATTCTCAGGGGAAGCAAGTGTGAGGGTTGCGGGAAGAGATTGGACAAAAATCTTACTCCTATGGATGAAGACAGTGGCGGGGGGTAAGGGCATGGGGTGGGGTGGGGAATCAGGTGGAGGGGAGCTATGGGGGGAAAAAAAGTGGAACACCTGTAATAATCTGAACAATAAAGATTTAATTAAGAAAAAAAAAATAAAAATAAAAGTGAAGGTGAACTTTAAAATAATTCTAGTCCAACATGCCTATCAAGAGACAATTGTGCCCTCCTAAAAATTCCATGCTGCATTGTGGCAGAGCTGGGACACACACACCCTATGGGGGCCTACCCTTCCAGAAGACTTGTTTTAGTGGTGAATATTATTAAATACAGAACTCAGTTTTGAGAAAGAAAGTATGAAATCTTTAGAGATTTAGAGTTGTCTGAAACAATTAGAAGATAAGCCTTTAGTTCATTTGAAAGATAAAGTCAATTTTTTTTAAAAAAAGTCAGTTCTTAAGTGTACATAGGTTAGTTGCAAAATCAATGTAAAGAAACAGTACTTGGATAACCCAGACATAGATTTAGATTAAGATTAGCAAAGGGGAAAATACTACTAATATTTTTCCCTCTTTCCTCATGAAACAGGACTTTTAGGAGTAAAAAAGGACAGGTTTAGGAAATTTTAGAAATTTTGGAAATTAAGGGGATCATGGAGGAAGCACAGAGCTGCAGAGCAGCAGAGGGTGCATTTCCATAGAATGAGGGAACTGGGAACAGCAAAAGGTCTATATTTTCAAAATAAAGGGAAGAAAGACCTTCATCCAGAAGAAGAAGAAGAAAGCCTAAAGGGAATAGGAAACAATAAGGAAAGAGGGTGGGAGAACCTCACATGTCCCTTGTAAGGTTCAACCTTTGAGCCCAGGAGTTAGTGTAGTAACCAGTCTAAGGGGATAGTGACCAATCAGAGAGGATATCAAGGCACCAAGATCTGCAGCCTTTATAAGGCTTACCATAGGGAAAAGGAACTCATTGGGACTCTTTCCCCCTCCCCACATAGGAGTCTGTACTTGTTCTTCAATAAATCTCCACCTTTGCTATACTACCCTCTGTCCATGGATTCATTCTTAAGACCCCAGCAGACAAAGAATCTGGGTTCCAATCCAAAAATTCAGTTTCACTCACGTGACAAATTAATTTTTAAAAGTGAGTGCTTTAGTTGTTTTATCTTTTTGGTGTATTTTTCTCTGAAGTGTGTATCCTCTCTCTTTTACCATATACTTTCAGTAAGAAATTTTCTTACTATTTTTTATTTTCCCATTCTTAAATGCCTTAGCGTTTATTTTTCTGAAAATGATCTCAATCACTTTATTCCCATAGTCTCTTATGGAACCACATTAGAGAACAGTGAATCTATTAGAGATAGAAGCTAGAATAAAAAGGTGAGCCATATTGTCAGATATTTAGGAATATTAATTTAGGTCATAACAGTAAGTATATTTAAGTGCTTCTATGTAGTTGCAAAAGCATATCCTCCTTACAAGTTCACTTCTTTGTCTTTCCTTGAGTGGCAGATAATGTTTTCTGCAGCTCTTCCTCTGCTAGGTACCAACTGCATTGTCCCAATGGCTTTCAGAAAGAGACTAATGGGCCTAATCCATAAATATGGAGGAGAAGCCGGAGGATAGGCAAGGGGCTCTGTTTATTGGCCATTAGTCATCAATAAATGATAGCAGTGTTAAACAATAAACACAGAGCTCTGAGAATATCATTAACATTACTTACAAAATAAATGTTTCTGCAATACATCAGTGTTTGATAGACAAATCCCCAGTGTGCTTTAAGATTGGGTTTGTCATCTGCTGGGTTTGAAACTGAAATCTCTTTTTAAAGAGCCATTTTGGGGTTCTTTGCTCTGATGGGCTTATAGGAAGACTATAGATTAAAAAAAGTAATAAGATCATCATTTCCTCTGATTATGTGTCATTTCTTCCCTGAGTTAACTTCATGAAAACTGGGAATATCTGAAAAATATTTTGTTCTCTTCACAATATGTGTTCCTATACTTGAGGTATATAAGAAACATGCCTACATTCACAGACTACCTAACCTAAGACAGTAAAGTATAAACGTTGAGACCTTAAGAAGAAACTAACCACAAAACAAGATAAATCTATTCTTGTCTTGCTTTCTAGAAGAACATAGGGAAAAGCAATAATAAAGTACTTTTGAACAGTGTGTTTTGCTCTCTGTTTCTTGAAATTATATGCCTCCTCACTTGGTACCACATTGCTAACAGCTAGGGTCTATCAGGTGTCCTAGTACTATTCCCACTTGTTGAATTTCCTAAAACCAAACACTCTAAGAACAATAAACAGGGACAGGATAAACATGTTTTAAATGATCCCATTTTCATGTTTTATGACTTTTTCATGATTGCTTTAGTCATCTATCTAAAGATTTATTGTGAAGACTAAGTGGGGATTACAGATGAATATACTTCTCAAATCCATTTGAAATGCCTTCCTTTAAAACACTTAAGGATGTAAGACAGTGAAAACCTGAAGACGTCAAACTTCACATCCACCATTTAAGTAAGTTACCTAACTACAGTTATAGGTCTGTTTCTTCAATGATGCAACAGAATAGTCACGAAGTAGGATTAACATCTGGCAAACTTGAATTCTCAAAAATCACAGGAAAGACATGATTTTGTTGTTAGTTTTAAGAATTGGATAAAAATTTTATGTTATCTTATTGAGAGGCAAATGAGCCTTCCACTCCCAAGTGAGACATACCATGGTTAATAATACCTACTTCATAAGGTTGTCATGAGGGTCAAATACAGGTAAAACACCTAGCAGTAGAGTTAATGGTTAATAAATACTAATTCTTTCCCTCTTGTCCTTCTTCCTGTTTATAATGGGAAAAAGTCAACAATGATCCTAATTTGTGGAATAGAGTTTGGAACAGAATATGATGAAAGTCACACGGACTTTTTAATGAAAAACATACAATGATGGCAAGACATCTAATGCCTTTCCAGAACCATAACATTTAAAGGCAAATACCATAAAATTTCCCTCATTTTAAAAACATAGACATAAGAAGCACGAAAATCTTAACCCCTTCTTTGAAGTTACTTATCAAAATCTCCAAATTTTAAGTTCAAAATTTTTAATGACAGGCACATGATTTCTGAGATTGTATTCAGTGTATTTGTAGCCATATCACCAACAGTAGCAAAATCACTAGTTATTTTAGGTTATATTTGTTTCTTCTGTGAACTTTTAAATAGATACCCATTACACAGATCAGGAAGGCAAACAAGGCCTAAGGATAAGTCCACAGTGGAGGGCAAAGAATGGGGTTATGAGGGGTCCAGGGCACCGCAGCTGCTGTGGCTGTGGCTGTGGCTGTTTTGTTTCCGTGGTTGTCATCATAGACCTTTGCCACTTACTCAAATTTCTGTTTCCAGTGCTGAGTCTGTGAAGCTTAGTTCTATGGGACTCCATAGCTAGGGCTCACTTGCACGGTTGCCTGGGCTGTCTACCAGGGCTGCACTCCCAAGACTCATTTTCTTCCTGGTCCTCCCTACTGTACTTGTTGACTTGGCCTTCTTTCAATGCACAAAGGCTTCACCAAGTCATCACCCTCTGCACCTGTGTGACCTTAGTGTGTGATCCCTGGTAGTCCTAGGCCATCTTTTGCTTGATAAAGACACATCAGTGCCCTCTGCCAATGTTAGAGCATCCCCTAGTATACTTTGTGTGGGTAATATATAGTGTTTGCATACACATAGCTACAAATATGTTCCAGAAACATGGCCCCATTCATAGACCATGACCATGTGAGGGATGAGAGCCCCTCCTGTCATCAGGCTGAAGGTTTTCCAGAGTCACTTTGATGTGGTTTTAGAGTAATCCCAATGAGATGGCTTTAATGTGGCCCAAGGGACTATAGCTAATCACAAGCAGGCTTGGATTCTGCTGCAGATCAATATGTTCAAGACGCCTCTAATCTTACCTTTCTCCAGATAGGCTGCAATGCACTTGGAGGCTCTAAGACTTAGCCACACTTTCAGATGTTCCTGAATTACAAAGGACACAGGACCAGGCCATTGACTTTGGATGCCACATAGCAGAGCGGACGAATCGTACACAGCAATCCACGCTAACATTTTGCCTTATTTGCAGCAAAGGCCCAGCTATGCGATCAGTCTGCTGCTACTTGGCAGAGTGCACTTCAATTTCAAGCTGATGTGTTTACTTTCTAGGGTTGAAATTGTTGTCAGCAATTTTTATTTTAAATAGAAGTTGCAGTCACTGGCCTTTTAGAATACTTCATATTTACAAAGGTGCATTTTATAAGAACATCCTAAAGTGCTATATGAATATCATTTCATTTATCCTTATAACATCTCTGTGAGGAAAAATAGCTCATATTACCCTCCTCCATCATCACCAGACCCAGTGTTTCTGGGAAAGCACACAAAGAACTCACATAGGCCTGTTAGGGTTGTATATGAATGTTCAGACTCTGGTCAAGGGTTGGGGGGCATAATCCTATCACCCCAAGAGAATGACATTTTCATGCGGGCAGAAGAATGGGGTGTGGGAAGAGAAGGCTATGAAATAAGCCTGTAGTGTTGAAGGCCCTTCCTCTCTGCTCCCCTCTTTCCCTAGTTCCCCAGTTACCAGTTATTGTCATCACTACAGAAAGGACATGGACGGCAGGAATGGAGCGAACTGGTAGGTGAGCCCATGAACTGTTAATCCTGTTAGTTGCTTTTAAAATACATGTGTTCTAGATACGAGACCAACTGATTTTTATTCTATAGAATTTTTTTAACTGATTAGGATAATCCACTAAACATACCCTAAGACCCTGGATCAAATCCGTTTGATTCGACTATTTAAATTATTCAGTAGAACTTGGGATAATTATGCACTCTATTGACAAAAAATGTTGGGAGGGGTGATGGTGATAGAAATTTGTATCTTTGTTTCACCAAGACGTAAGGAAATGAGTTTTTATGAAGCATCTACAGTGTGCCAGGCAGGAGCTCTTTTACAGGAGCTCATCTATGCGGGTCGTTGAACACTGACATTTAGGAGTTATGATTACCGCGCTGCCTTCCAAGAAACCAAATCCCAGAAAGAATAAACAACTTACTCAGTAAACCACTGACACAGCTAGAAAGTAAATTACAGAGTCTGCATTTAACCCAGACCTTTCTAATTCCTAAACTCTAGTTAGGAGCTGCTTGGGGGTTGTTCTCATATGCTAACGTGAAGGTACTCAAGAATACTACAGAAATTCTCTTACTAGAGTCACTTGTATTTGTTCCCAACGAGTTTTTGTCTTTTGTACTTTTTTTTTTCTTAATTAAATCTTTATTGTTCAGATTATTACAGGTGTTCCACTTTTTTTCCCCCCATAGCTCCCCTCCACCTGATTCCCCACCCCACCCCATGCCCTTACCCCCCGCCACTGTCTTCATCCATAGGAGTAAGATTTTTGTCCAATCTCTTCCCGCACCCCTCACACTTGCTTCCCCTGAGAATCGTCAGTCCACTCCCTTTCTATGTCCCTGATTCTATTATATTCACCAGTCCATTCTATTCTTCAGATTTTTTATTCACTTGATTTTTAGATTCACTTGTTGGTAGGTATGTATTTGATGTCATTTTGTTGTTCATAATTTTTATCTTTACCTTTTTCTTCTTCTTCTTCTTCTTAAAGAATACCCTTCAGCATTTCATGTAATCCTGGTTTGGTGGCGATGAACTCCTTTAGCTTTTTCTTGTCTGTGAAGCTCTTTATCTGACCTTCAACTCTGACTGATAGCTTTGCTGGGTAGAGTAATCTTGGTTGTAGGTTCTTGCTGTTCATCACTTTGAATATTTCTTGCCACTCCCTTCTGGCCTGCATAGTTTCTGTTGAGAAATCAGCTGACAGTCGTATGGGTACTCCCTTGTAGGTAATTAACTGTTTTTCTCTTGCTGCTTTTAATATTCTCTCTTTGTCTTTTGCCCTTGGCATTTTAATTATGATGTGTCTTGGTGTGGTCCTCTTTGGGTTCCTCTTGTATGGGGTTCTGTGCGCTTCCTGAACTTGTAAGTCTATTTCTTTCACCAGGTAGGGAAAGTTTTCTGTCATTATTTCTTCTAATAGGTTTTCAATATTTTGCTCTCTCCCTTCTTCTGGCACCCCAAAAATTCGGATGTTGTTTCGCTTAAAGTTGTCCCAGAGGCTCCTTACATTATCTTCATATTTTTGGATTCTTTTTTCTTTTTGTTTTTCTGGTTGGATGTTTTTTGTTTCCACATATTTCAGATCTTTGGTTTGATTCTTGGGGTATGTTGATCTACAGTTGAGTTTCTGTATATTCTTTATTTCAGACAGTGTATGCTTCATTTCTGACTGATCCTTTTCCATTTTTTTGGCATTCTCATTAAGGTCCTTGAAGGTCTCACTAAGCTCCTCAGAAGTGTCATCAAGTTTCTCGGCAGTTTTTAGAAGATTCTTGAGTAACCTTATAAATGTGATTCTGAACTCTATGTCATCCAGTAGTTTGCTTTCCTCCGTTTCTTTCATTCGTGACATGTTTCTTTGTTTCTGCATTTTGGCTTCTTCCCTGTGTTGATGGAGTGGCTTTGTGTGGTAGGTGACCTATAGGGGGCAGTAGCTCAGCCTCCCCAATCACCTGATGTGGATGCTCTTGGTACACCCCTTTGTGGGCTGAGTGCAAAGTCTTGGTGTAGTTAAGCCTGAATTGCTGTTGGTACACTGGGAGGAATTGACCTCTAGGCCAATTAGCTGTGAGCACTCCCTGTGTCTATAATGGAAGAAGTGCTGCGCTGGAGACACACTTATGGGGCAGGACTTGTTTCAGTGGGGCTTTGGTGCTCACTGAGTCTGCCTCTTGAATGTGTCACTTATGGATGTGAGGAGTTGAAATTTGGTGTCTCACACTGACCACTAGGTACACTGGCTTCTGGATCTCCAATGGGGTGCAGGTCAGCTACTGTCTGAGGCCACTCAGCAGGAGCTACAGTGAGAGCTGCAGTTTTCTCCTCTTTGCTTGGGGTTTGGTTGGGGTTTGGAGGTTTTGGAGCTGTCTGACCTGGGCTGCAAGTTTTCTAGGTTAAGCTGCGATAGGGCAGGCCTTTCTTATGCTAATTGAGCTGCTTGGAGCTTGGGTGGGTTTGTAGGTTGTGTGGGGCGGGGTCTCAGGGCGTTACTAGGTTAGGGAGTGGCAAACAGCAATGGCTGCTAGTAAGCCGGCTCTGTGTCCCCGACCGCGTCCTGGTGTCCTGTGCCCCAGTGCCGTAAACAATTATTCCTGCGTGCAGCTCTGCAAGCAAGCCACTCTCACTGGCAGACAGTCCAGCTTCTCCCTGTAGGAGTTTGGGTCCCCCGTGTCTCCCCAGAGACTGGATTTCAGAGTAATCGGGGGCTTGTCTCCGTTCAGGTTGAAAAAAGCAACGCACCCAGTCGTCCGCTGCCAGCCCGGATCCCGCGCCTCCGTACCTCAGCTTTTCAGCGCTCGTGCACGTCTCAATGCTCTTTTCTCTTTCCTTCTAGTTGTAGAACTTCCACTCAGCCAGCTTTCCCGTGGTTCTGGGTGATAGATGTTTTGTCTTTTAGTTGCAGTTTAAATTGTTGTGGGAGGCAGCAGTTTAGGTGTTTACCTATGCCTCCATCTTGGATTCCCTTGTCTTTTGTACTTGTTTTTGAATTACATTATTTCATTTAATGTTACCCCTAGACTAATAGAACATGAATACAAAGAAAAGAGGTTTATTGTTTTCACGAAGACTAGAATGCTTTGGGAACACTGCTTAAAAATTAGTGTCTATATATGTGGGTGAGACACCAGCAAAATATTGGGAAATGTATAAATCTAGGATTCTTCACTGAGATTATTTCACAGTTCTTATTGCACCTTACCGAAATGGAAAATGAAAATTATAGATGATGCGTATGGCTGTGTTATAATAATGTTATGGTCATAAGGAAACCCCTCTAATGTATGAAATAATTATTGTGTGAAATGTTTGCTGTGTGGAGACCCCAGTACTCTATAACTTCCAAATTGGTGAACACCCCACTATCTTGATGTGAACGCCCTGAGCCCTTAAAGTGTAAACGCCCTGCTCCTAGCATAAGGCACACCATCTGGCCCACACTGATAAGACACAAGTTGTTTACTACAGGCTATATAAGCATGGGACATTTTTCAGTCGACATCTCCTGCCTGATGAGAGGAGGACTCCACGTCGCTCCGTGAGACAAGCTCCTGACTGACTGCTCTGCTGTGTGAGCCTGAACCAACTGCGGCCGCCTGTCTGTCTCCGTCTTTGTCTTCATCGTCCATCTTTCGGTGTGCATCGCCAGGTGGCCTTTGCTGGACCCACTAGGAATAGGTAAATAAATCTTGTGTGATTGCATACCAATTCTGTCTTGTGTGTTCATGTGTTTCGGTTCAGCTCAGCTGTCTAGACATTGAAGTGCCAGGGGATAGGCCATTATTGCTGACTTGTGGTCACCTGCATTTGTCCCACTAAGTCTAGACAGATAATTAATTAATTGGGGTATAATTGGGATACTGTGATTATTTGGGAAAGATGCAAATTCAAAGAAAAGGATTTAGCCTTACATCCAAAGTTGTAAAAAGGAATAGACATTTCTATTTTAAGTGTACATATGTATTTACATACAAACATACACACATATGTAAAATATATCAGGTGTACATAAACTTAAACCTTGAAAAGGTAGTTACCTAGGTCTCTGCTCTAATTGCCTTTTTTCAATGGAATCTCCTACAAAGCTTTCATTCTCTAATCTGGCAATCTTATCAGCTGATCAACTATATATATTTCTACCAATCGGAGGGACCCCATCCATGAGCCTAACTCTCTCTCTGAGTGAGAAGTACTGAAGCAATCAGAAGGAGAAATAGCCAAGTGGGATTCCAAACAGAACTGAGATAAATATAAACACTGAGTAGTCAATAAACCATTCAATGCATGGCTAGATCTTAATGTTAATTTAGAAGCTCACATCATGTAAAATTATATGTCTCTGTGCGTTTACGCTCTTGCTTCTATTTGCTTTCATTTCCTAACGAAAGCTTTCTTTTGAGAACTGCCAACTGAAGCATTTTCAACAACACTGCTTTCCCAGTCACCCCACATCGAAAACCAAGAAGTCATCCAGGACTCTTCCTCACTCCCACTCCAATCCTCAAGGCCCTTGTTCCATCGCCACAATGTTTGTTCATATCTGCCCCTGAGTTGGCAGGCATGACTAGACCGGAGGGCCAGTTTCCTCAAGTCCATGCACTAGGGCCAGCTCCCATTCGCCTGCATCCCTGCCCTTCACCATTTCGTTCTGTGGGATCCTGACAGAGTCAGAAAGAAGGCTGATAACATTCTCTCTCGCTTCCTGTCATTTGCTACATGATAACAGGACATTCTCAAAGTTAAAAGGTTTCCTGATGCGTGTTGTTGAAATTAATTTGCTGTTCTGCCTGTAGCTACCGAGGTCAGCGGTAAAAATTGGAATTATTACATAGCCTCCCAAAAGGGTTCCTTATTTAACCTCCCACCATCACACTGCCCCCTCTCATCTCAAATCCGTGGAGTTATTTTATTTATGTAGAATCCAAATCTCAGTTTGTAACCGCTCTACTGAAAGCTAATCAAGGTGCTCTTGGTTTGTTAGACTGAATCCAAACTCCTAGACATGCCACACGGAGCCTCCTGTCCTCTGGATCCCTTCCTGTTTCATAGGTGCACTTTGTCTTCTCTTCTCCCCAATAGGTTGCTCTTCTGCACAATTTCTGCTCATTTGTCAGGATTCACTTGAGAGTTTCCTCCTCTGGGAAGTGCCCCTGACACCCCTGGGACACTAGGTGAGGTCTGCCTCTGATTGTGTCTCCAACCCCAAGATGCACCTAATACCCAGTATGTGGAAAGAAGCCAAGGAAAACTTGCCAGCATGTCAATAAACAGAGAACAAAGGCCACTGTGCCCCTGGTGGGTCAGGTGAGCTGAACCAGTGTCCAAGGTAGCTGTGGATTCTAGCAGAGCCTTTGGCATGTGAAACAAGAAAAAGCCAAGCTGTGGGACCAGTCCTCCCTGTCTGAGCTACCCTCTGCAGGGTATTATTCCACAAAAGGCAAGGTTGGTTTTAATCTTGTGCTGTTGCATAAAAATCTTCTCTTTATCTACATTGAACAACACCTTACTTTTTATATGCATCCTAGTCTTCCCAGTTAAAATATTAAGAGGAAAATATAAAAAGAATTAGAATTCCTAGCAGCTTGAGCTTGCCTTTTGGCATTCTAAAAAAATTATAAATTTGATATGGCAGTAAAGTGAATTCTTGAGTTATTCTAGTTCTTATACCGTTTTTAAGACCAATGTAGACTTGGAATTGGTATTCTTAGAGTCTGGCATTTATTTCATTGGGATGGAATATATTTGGAAATTTATCACTAAATTTAATATTTCTGATTCTATAACTATTTACATATGTATCTGATATTAAGAGGCTACATTTTTCTTTTCTGATCATTGTACCAAGTAAAAACTATATTTTATATACTACTAGAGGCCCAGTGCACAAAATCATGCACAGGTAGGGTCCCTAGGCCTAGCATGCAATCAGGGCTATTGTCTGCCCACTGGCCAGTCCCTGGCCACCACTGCCGCTGCCAGCCAGCCAGTTCCCCTCGCAGGCCCTTGTCCTGCCCCACTGCCACCACCAGCCACCACCAGCCACCCAGTTTCCCTCACAGGCCTTCATCCCACCCTGCCACCACCGCCAGCCACGTGGTTCCCCTTGCCAGTCCCCCACCTCATAGCAACTGGTTGAGTGGTCATTCCAGTTGTTATGTTTATGGTCTGGCCTTTTATTATATAGGACTAGAGGCCTGATGCACGAAGATTCGTGTAATAGGCCTTCCTTCTCCTGGCTGCTGGCACCAGTTTTCCTCCAGCACCTAGGACCCAGGCCTTCGCTCTGGCCACCGCCTTCTGTCTTTGCTCTGGCCTGAGCCTTCAGTCTTCGCTCCAGCCAGAGGGCCACTCCTGTAGCTCCCTCCACCCCCCACCCTCCCCCTCATAGCAGATATCCTGCCCCACCCAGCCACTTCGTGCCAGCATGCATGCTGCCCAGAGGCCTGGAGTGGCTGGGGGGCAGGGCTGCCACCATTTTTGTCAGGTTAATTTGCATACACACTCCTGATTGGCTGGTTGGCATCGTGAAGTGACAGTCAATTTGCATATTTCTCTTTTATTAGTATAGATTATATGTAGCACTTGACAATTATTAAGACCCACATAAATTCATTTACTTCTCACAATTTGTAGCATATACAGAGCAGGTGTTATTATCCCCAGTTTACTGATAAGGAAGCTTCGGGTGGTTTCTGACTCTGAGCATGTTTGCTCAGGGTTAGCACTGGGTTAAAAACAAATAAATACATCAGATTACCTGATTCCTGGTAAAAGCCTGTGCACAGACAGTTGAATATCATTCATTTTTCAGAAGAAGGAATCAGATGGGATGTAATATTTTGGGTTGGGTAAGTCATTTTTTAAGTGCTAAAATCTATTGATACAACTTAAGGAATAGAAAATAATGGGTTCCAAAATGACTTCTGCTCTGATTTCTTTATCACAATCTTATATATAAGGACAATGGGTTTATTAGTAATTTTTGTTATTAGCTTATAAAAAGTTCATTTTACCTCTTCAATCATATACTCAAGTACATAATTCAATATTTATAAAAAAATGAAATGTTTTACCTAATTTCTGTAATACTGAGAGAAGCATATATACTATGGAGATGTTTAATTAAGACAGTGTTTACATTTGTCATGACTTTTGTAGCAACCAGTGAAACCACGTGGGGAAAAAAAGAACTTCAGATTTTAATGACTAAAAGGTAAGGTCCAAGGAAGCAGAAACTTTGTCTTCTTAAAGATTTTTTATTAATTTATTGATTTTTGTAGAGAGAGAGGAAGAGAGAGAGAGAGAAACAGTGATCTGTTTTCCATTTATTTATGCATTCACTGTTTGATTACTGTATGTGTCCTGACTGGGGATCAAACCTGCAACCTTGGTGTATCAGATAATGCCCCAACCAGCTGAGCTACCCGACCAGGACAGGAAATGTATTTTTGGCATATTCCAAAGGCCTAGAACAGACCTGGAATATAGTTGGTGCTTAATAAATATTTGTTGAGTGAATAAATGAAAGAACAAAGGAAACAAAGAAATTGAGGCTTATGACCTTAAGTTATTGGAGAAGAAAAATAATTAATTTATTCAACAAATATTTACTGAGCATCTAAGAAGTTCTAGACAGATTCAGAGGTTCTGGGTGAAAACCACTTGCTCCCAGCCCAGGGCTAGGCATCCTAATGTAGTCAGGGCAACCAGGGAAGGTAGCTGGGAGGAGCTGCCATTTGAGATCTGAGTGAAGTGAGAAAGCAGGCCATGCACACATAACATAGCCTGCTCGAAACGGAAACATTAAAGTAGATGCTGTATAGAAAGCACTTAACTCAGGGCCTGGTGCACACTCAAGGATCAGAAAATGGTTGAGACAGGGTTCATTCAGGACACACACCACCCCAAAATATTGCACGTTGGCATATTGGATATTTCAAACTGAAGGGATGTGAGAAATGAATGGTGCAGAAAGGACTCTCTGACCTTTCTCAGAAAGGCACAAAGTCCTCATATGAGAGGTGTCTCCCTAGAAAAGAACATCTATATCTCCAAGGACAGGAGGACACCAAGAGGAATGTTAAGATGCAAGAACTTAGCTCAAATCCTTTTAGGTTTTTTTGGTCTTGTCACATATTTCTGGACTCTCTAGTCTTCATCAAACTGAACATAAACACATTTTGGTTTAATGCTTCATTGGGTCTTGATTCCCAGTCAGGGCACATACCTAGGTTGAGGGTTTGGTAGGGTATGGGTCAATGGCGATTTTTCTCTCTCACATTGATGTATCTCTCTCTCAAATCAATAAAAACATATCCTTGGGTAAGAACTTAAAAAAATGTTAGAAAACTATTTTTCTCACTTGAATGCATAGTGTAAAAATCACTACGAATCAACCAATACATACCTGACATTTTCTTTAATGACCATGTAACATTTCATGGTATGGATGAACCACAGTTTGCTTATCTACATCCCTAGTGATGAGCATTCCCTTTGTGTCTGTGATTTTTGCCACTATGAGCAAAGCTACACTAAACCTCCCTGTACATGCATCTTCATGTACGGCTAGTTTTATTTTTATAAAATTGCTAGGAGAGGGTGTTTGTGTGCCTGTAATATTAATAGATATGTCCAGAATTGCAGTCTCAAAAGATGTTAACAGTGTACATTCCCCTTTGTGTTTCATCCAATACTTATTTTTAGTGTGTATACACACATATAATTGGGGGGAAACAACTATAGACTCATTACAATATAAGTAATACTAAAAAAAAATTCAGTCATCACTCAAGTTTTACCTGGCTCGTGGATCTTGCTGTCTGCATTCAAAAAGTAAGTGAAACAGGCTTTCAATTAGCACATTTCCAAAGCTCCGCCGAGCAGCTGCATTGGTAGAACTGTAGCCGACAGCTCTGAGAGCCACAGTGGGAAGTCACTCTATTCCACCCATTCCTAAAGCTGAGACTGCTCTCTGCCTTCCATTTAGCAGAGGAAACCAGTCTCATTTTGCCAGCATTGCTTTTTGATCTTTATCCTGCTGCTATTATGATATTTGCTTCCAGCACCTGAAAGCATTATGAAGATGCATTTGAAGTCATCGCACAGAATTTCTATGCTCCAATTTGCATTATGAACTTAAAACAACTTAGAGCTTTAAGTCTTAGCTTCTTGTAGCATTCTTAAGTTCTGGAAAAAAATCAAGATCACCCATCAAAGAAATGTAATGCCATTAACCCACTGTACTGATACAAGATGAATTATTTATCATCTAATTATTATAATTAGAGTTAACGTACCAAACACATTCAGACTCCGGTTTCATGGCGACGTTCTGATTGATTTTCTGAAATACATAATAATTGGCCTATGTTGCACAGGTGGAAACTGGCATATCCTCCAGGAGATCTACTAGGTATAATAGTCTTTTAACCTTTGACTCTTGTGCCATATTTTCAGTCACTTGTTCAAATAAAAACCTCCACTGTAACCACAAAAAAAGTTGTCTAAAGATGCCTTAAATATTTTTGAAAGCTTGCTATTGTGGTTATTTGATCCACATCACAAGTAGCTATTCATCTCCAATTATGCTAGAAAAAAAATCTTGGGATATAAACAAAGCACAAACTAGTTTTGAATTCTCAGTCCAGTAGCTGTATATGAACAGAGCAGTGAGTAAGCCCCAAATAAAATGCCCAGCAGTATTCATTGTGTATATGCCAGTCCCCAGTGAGCTGTATATTAATGTCTGGCTGGTAATTTAATGGCACCTCTAGGCATAAACAAAGGTTTATTAAAATAATAAGTAAACTATTCCTGAACACTGGATCGCTTTTTAAATGTTCCTATTCTGCTTCTGGAAATTAAGAAAGTCTATATTGTGATGCTAAAAGACACTGATTCAGTCCACACGTGGCATCTGTTTTATTTAGGTTCTTTTTGTTTTGTTTTGTTTTTTGTCAATCCTCACCTGAGAATATTTTTCCCATTGATTTTTAAGGAGAGTGGGCAGGAGGGGGAGAGACAGAGAAAAGAACATCATTGAGAGACTGAGAGATACCACATCTATTGGTTGCCTCCTCACATCCGCCCCAACCAGGGCCAGGGATTGAGCCTGCAACTGAAGTACCTGCCTTTGACTGGAATCAAACCCTGGACCCTTCTGTCTGAGGGCCGACACTCTATTCACTGAGCCAAACCAGTTCAGGCTATTTAGGTTCTGTTTAACACAGTCCACAGCAAATAATCTACCTATATTTATAGTTAATTTTTTTTTTTTATTTCGAGGAGAAAAACTATAATGGTAATGAATAGAGTCCCTTTCTTTAGATTCTTTTCTTCCATTTACCTCCTAGTTTTACATCGACTTTCTCCCTTCACAGATCCCCACCTCCTTCATGAAGGCAAAATCCCTGGAAGCTTTTTTTTCCCCCCATGACAATCAAATAATAAAAGCAAATCAATCTTACAGGAATTTTGAATTCATCTTGGACAAGCAGTTTTGAAGTTCTTGTGGTGTTCTTATAACAATTGTATCTGGTATGGCATCTGGTGGTCCATAGATCAGAATCAATCTTATTTTTTCAAAGAAAATATTCTAAGGCTATTGCCAACACCACTGGCTGTTTCTTATAGACTCCCAGCAGGTAGAACACACTGATCTCTTGGGAAATACTGACTTGAAAGAATGTGGTGTGTTGTATCACTATACTCATTGCTAAAGGTCTTTTATCTTAAAGAAACAACAAAATGGTACCTAATGGTGTTATCTGTCTGGTCCCCTTCTCCAAATGATAATTCAACTATTTTTGAAAGGACTAGAGCTCATTATTCTGAACTTTCTTGTAAATCTATGTCTGTCTGTCTATTGATCATCTTAGTCAAAAGTTAATCCTATCTAATAAAATAGCAATATGCAAATTGACCATCACTCCAACACACAAGATGGCTGCCCCCATTTGGACATAAGATGGCCACCACAAGATGGCCAGCAGGGGAGGGCAGTTGTGAGCAATCAGGCCAGCAGGGGAGGGTAGTTGGGAGGGACCAGGCCTACAAGAGAGGGCAGTTGGGGGCGATCAAGCCTGCAGGGGAGGGCAGTTAGGGGTGACCAGGCTGGCAGAGGAGGGAAGTTGGGGGCAATTAGGCTGGCAGAGGAGCAGTTAGGCATCAATCAGGCTGGCAGGGGAGTGGTTAGGGGGTGATCAGGCTGGCAGACAGAAGCAGTTAGGGGCAATCAGGAAGGCAGGCAGGCGAGCAGTTAGGGGCAATCAGGAAGGCAGACAGGCAAGCAGTTGGGAGCCAGCAGTCCTGGATTGTGAGAGGGATCCCAGATTGGAGAGGGTGCAGGCTGGGCTGAGGGACAACCCCCCCCCCATGCATGAATTTCGTGCACTGGGCCTCTAGTCCAATATAATAAAGCAAGCAATGTGTGCAAGTTTGTCACTAAGAGCTTTTTTTATGTGGGTTTTACCTTAAATTATCTCTTTCTACTTGGTACTGGCACTTTACCAATAGACAGTACTCAGTATAGAACTTTTCAATAGCTGAAAGGATATTTAATGAGGAAACTTGATATTCATTTTTTATAGTAGAAGTTTGCAGGAACTTGTAGCATAAATTTATTTTTCCTGCAGATATAGTTGTTATTGCAATTTTAGCTATGGTTGCTAGCAAGTCAATTTGAGGTGCTTTCGTGAAATAGTTTGATCAGGTTTAGGTAGTTTTCTGACAAAAGAGAACATATTTAAGGACGGGGGGGGGGGGGGGAGAGGGGAATCTTCCTTTGGTCCTATAAGTTTATATCTAAAATCTATTTTATACAATGTCACCAAAAGCAAACATTGTTTTCTCACATTAAAAAGGATATTTTCCCAATCTTTATGTAGAAAATCCAGTTTAAAATTATAATCATTGGTACAATCTACTGTGATGAGTAATACTTGGGTGATTTATTTCCCCTCTAAAACGCATACTTATTCTTTCTATCTTTCATTGATGCAGAGTGTGAGCAAAACAATGTCTCTTTATGAGCTTTGTCTACTGGTTTTAGTAAAAATAATTGCTTTACCAATAAAAGAATGACAGGAAGTTAAGAAATAAAGGATAGGCTGGTCTCAAAAGAAAGAAAATTGCCCTAACGTGAGGATAAAGTTTAATTAGGAAAGCTCTGTGGTGCTCCATCTCATAAAACTCATTTTATTAAATTTATGTCCCGTATTTTTGCCACACTATATTGCTTTCTGCACTTAAAATCCAGGCATGAGGATATGAAATTATTTTCCACTCAGTCATTGGCTTCAGGGGACAGGGTCCTGATTTCACCAGGGTCTTTGGTCCTCTTGCCCTTTTGTACTTTATTCAAAAGTTTCAGCAAATTTGACCTCTGAGAACACACAATTTCCTGTTAACCTTATCGTTGGACTTTTCTGTCTGCATCTTAGGGCTCTGCTCAGAAGTAGGCAGTGTTGCCTCTGAGCTCAGGAAGATGGGCCAATACCAAGTGAGGCTTTTGCCAGCATGGTTCACAGCTGGGCCTCGTTCCTTATTTAGGACTTAGTATCCAAATCCTATATTTTTAAGCTCCATTTTGGAGTGACATGTTTATATAGTTCTTTCTATGATCCGCTCTTGAAAATTACCTGGCTAATTCTGCAAAATGTCTTTGTCTCCAACATTGAACCGTTCTCGAGAAGAATAACAACGCCACCTGTTTCATAATGCTGTGCGGAAGGGAGTGAGGGGCGGGGGCAGGGCGTAGCCGCCTACACTGATAACATTCAGAGGAGCGCTCAGCTCCCGGCTCCTTCATTTGCAATGACTCAGTCTGACCAGAACATTCTTGTGTGGAATCTGATCCTGTTTGTCAAGAAGCAATATTCCCAATTTATACCTGAATTGCATTTCAACGGTTCACTCATTAACTAGCTGCTTTGGAACTCATTTCCCAATGAAAACTGTTAAAAATCAGAGGCCAAAATGCAAACAAAGGTGGTTGGGGCCTTGCGAGTACTATTAAGAATGAAGTAGGCAGGGTGGAGTATGCATGATTTTTAAAGATTTCAGTGGAATGGAAATCACCGGACAAGAGAGCTCTGACCTTTATTCCTTATCAAATGCAGAGCTAAGAAGCAGATGGTACCCACACTGATCCACCCTGGTCGTGATGATGGAATTCGGGGCGGGGCCCATAGGGGCCTCCTGAGGATGAACAATAGAGGGTGATTCATGACTTGTTTGCATAACTGGGTGATGATTGGAGAGAGGAGGTGAAAAGGTAGGGTCAGGGGTTGAGTTCTGACTCATTTTAACAGTTAATCAGGGCAGAAATCCTGGCCCTGTGTGAACACCCAGCACAGCTTTCTTACCCTCTCTGGGGACACTGTGGGGCAAATAGTTCCACATTCTCATAGAAACATAGAAATAAACGACCAGGTGTTTTGTGTTTTTTTTGTTTGTTTTAATAAAAGAGCTCTAAGCAGAGGATATTCAGACATTATTTGGTATACTTTCATTTGATTTATCTTTGAGAAAGTGGCACACAGAATTTGGTCTCCCTTGCTTAGGAAAAATAGACAGGGGTCCCAGTTCATTAATCCCATTTGCTTCCCTTGAGAAGAGTCACTATATGATTGTGTTAGGGGGTCTGAGGCCTTGTGAGGGGTCTATAAAACACTATATACTAAATATGAAAATTGACGGGAAAAGGAATTTTATAATATTAGTAAAAATGCAATAAAATAGTTAAACCCCAAATGCTAACACTTGAGGAAAAGTAGGTTTGAGTTAATGTGGGTGAAGTATTGGAGAGAAACTTGAGGAAATTCTGAAAGTGACTACTGTGTGTTTGGATTTTGCCAAATTTAATTTCAAAAGTTATGAAATTTTCCTTAACACATGAGCTGCACAGCACTGCCCAGACAAGGATGGCAAATGCATGGCCTGCAGGCCAAAGCAGCCTTAGAGTGCATTATTTAAATTTTTTAAATTTAATTTGAACAGCTTGGGATGGGGGAAACATTCCACTGGACTTGTATTTCTACACCCTATTGCTTCACACATTTATTGTGTAATTGGGTCCTGACTGTGTTTTTCGGACCTACATGATGTTACTTTGGAACTCAGAGATGTTAAGAAAAGCAGTGAAAGACTGAGACCAGGAGAGATAGAAATGCAAGGGTTAGAGAAAGAAAAAATGATATTTGTATGGCAAATATTTATTTAGTTCCTATTATGCACTGAGTACTGTTCAAAAGATTAGGTAAGAAACAATAAAATAAAGTTCCTACTCTCATGGAATTTATATTTAGTGGAATTGTAAGACAAATAAGAATGTCAGGGGAGATAAGAAACATGAAGACAAATAAATACAAGTGATGGTGGGAGCATAAAAAAGAGATGCCAATATGTAGAGTGTTCAGGAAAGGACTTGTTGGCAAGATTACATTTGAGCAGAGACTTGAAGAATTTAAAGAATCAGCATTCTAGGCAGAAAAATGGTAAGAGCAAAGGTCCGGAGGCCAGAGCATAGACAGTGAGTTAGATGAGAAAGTAGACCACCTAGATAGAAGTAGAAGGCATGAGCGGGGAAGTGATAAGACATGTGGCAGTGGACCAGATGATGTAGGTAACAGCTGTCCCAAGACCTTTAGTTCCCCCTAAAGATGAAAACAGTGTTTTGAGCAGAGCAGTGATATGATTTCAGAAGAATGATCTGGCTTTTCTTTGACAATATATGGGCAAGGGCAAACATTAGAAGAGTTAGGAGGCTCTTGTATTAATAATTATGGGGTAGATGGTTGTGATGTGGGAGTGCTGAGAAGTGGTCTGTATATACCTTGAAGGTAGAACGAATGGAATTTGTTGATGGATTAGATATGGAGTGTGAGCAAAAATATGTGGAGTCAAGATTTACCCTACTTTTGTCTGTGTTGAAAATTGACCATAACAAAAGTAAGGAGAGAGCAAGGTGTTGGGCTCAAGAAACTGGGAGAATTGAGTTGCCATTTACTTTTATGAGCAAAAATAGGGAGAGGAACATATTTGAGGGGGTGCAGTCATGAGTTGTTTGGGATATGTTAAATCTGAGATGTCTGTTAAACTTCTATATGATGATACCAAATAGGAAGTTGATTATATGAGTCTAGCAGTCAAAGGAGAGGTCTGAGCTATAGATACAAATTTGGAGTTGTCCACAGATAGTTGGCATTTAAATTAGAGAACTGAGTGAAATTACGTAAAGAGTGAATGATAAAGAAAAGATCTGGAGGTTCAATACTTTGGCACTCTCAAGTTTAGAGGTCTGGAATATGAGGAGGAACCAGCTAGGATATGATGGGGGGATGATCAGATAAATAGGAAGACAAAATGAGCCAAGTAAAGAAAATATTTCAAGAGGGAGGGAGTGATGAATGGACACCAATGCTGCTGGTAATAGAGGATGATGAATACTGAGAAATAATCATTAGCTTGGCAACATGGAAGTCACTGTAGACCTTTGAATAGTAGAGCACACAAGCTTAATTGGATTCCACCACGAAATATTAGAAGAATTGCAGATAGCACATGTAGCTCACCATTTTGAAGATTTTTGCTATGAAGGGGAACAGAGGGATGGCATAGCATCTGGAGGGGCTTGTGTGTTCAAGGTTGGGTTTTGTTTATAAATATGAAAATGATCTAGTTAGAGAAATATCAATAGGTAGAAAAGACAAGCATCTTCAGGAAGGATGGTCTTGAGTGGAAGAGGAGATCCATTTTACACATGGAGGGGTTGTTCTTATATGGGAGCAGAGACAATTTATCCCATGTAACAGATGGAAGACAGAAGGTAAGCACAGAAGAAGGGAAGTTTGTGGAACCATCTGGAAGTTTCTTATAATTGTCTCTAATTTCTTAGTAAAATGAAGAATAAGATCATTAAAAGAGTGAGAGTAAAGGATAAAGTGCTATAAGTTTGAGGAGAAAAGAAGGGTGCAAAATAGTTGCATCTGAGATAGCATGGGTGTCTTGGAGAGTAAGAAAGGAAAGTGACTCATCAAAGGCAGTGGAGTTCCCTGGCAACAGTTAAGAGTTCACTTGAGATTAATAGCCAGGGATTGAAGCAAGATTTGTCAGCATAGGTGTGTGTTTTCATTCAGCTGCCTTCAATAGTTCAAAGACCAGAAAGAGTAAGTAGAAATTTGGATTGACTAAGAACAGGTTGATGGTAGGAGAGTGGAACAAGGGAATTGGGATGTATGCATGGTAGTGATTATCAAGTTGAACTATTCAGTATAAATTGAAGAAAGAGGTAAATTAGGACATGAAGAGGTGAGGGACAAATGCTAACTTCAATAGATAGGTGTTTCTCCTGCTGCTGAAAATGATGAGGTTAAGATGGAGAGATGGGATGTACATAGTTAGATGTATGAAGTTGACATTATGAAGGGGGTACAGTTAATGGTAGTGATGACTTCTACAGGATGGCCATAAGAGCAGGCAGCTGGAGTGAGGTGAAAGACAAGGGCATGGGAGAAGAGGACATCCAGAGCCCAAGAGGTGAGAATGTGGCAACGATCTTTTCAATGATATTAAAATCATCAAAAATTATGAGAAGAATACAGTTGATGAGAGTGACAGATTGAGCATGAGAATCTTCAAGGAATGATGAGAAGTGACTAGGAAGTCTGTGTAGATGATTGACACATGGAGCAGTGGATGACCAATGTCTGAGTTTCAATGGAAGCAAAAATGTTACAGAGAAGGAAAGGGAGACCATCTGGAACTGGCACTGAATACTCACGGCTGCAGGAAGAACAGGTTCCATCTAGAATAAAGAGTTAGGACAAATGTAGAGAAGACTTTGAGGATATAAAACTCATATAGTGAATGTATAGTGAAAGGGATTGTGTATAGTGAAAGGGATTGTGTTGTGGGGAAGAATATGAAATTGGATCATATAAAGTGATGAACAGAGCTGTATGGCGATGTGACTTAAAATGAGGGGTGGTGTTGGGGCTTCCTTTGGGGACTGAGATAGCAAGCATGTATGCAATTTGCAATTGAAGAGAAATTTCATATGCTAAAGCTATTTCAATAGATAATTTACCACCAGGACCAGTAGGTGGTACTGTTGGCCCAAGATAGTTTGGTTGCTGTTCAGCAGTTTAGAGATAGGGTATGAAGGTAGGGAGACACTAGGTAAAATGTAAAAGATGCTGGTAGATTTAGATATCTTTTCCAGATTAATGTTGCTTAGCATGGATAATTCTTAGAAAGTACTTGGACTTTTTTTAAATAACATGGCATTTTATTATTATTACTTGGTTAATCCTCACCTGAGAACATTTTTTCTATTGATTTTTAGAGAGAGTAGAAGGGACGGAGGGAGAGAGAAACATTGATGGGAGAGAAACACATTCATTTGCTGCCTCCTGCGTGTGCCCCAACTAGGAGAGGGATCAAACTTGTAACCCAGGTATGTGCCCTTGACCCAGAATCAAACCTGCAACCCTTCCCTATGTAGGCTGACACTCTAACCACTGAGACACACACCAGCCTGGCAGGATGGGACTTTTTAAAACACTTGAACATAGAGACAAGTATGGAAATATATAAAGTGCAGATGGTGCTTTGGTTTTTTATTTTCTGGATGAAAAAAATCAGAAACAAGGTCAATGGAGGGGGGGGAAGGAGATATATGTACTAATATATGTAATATTTTTTAAAATATATTTTATTGGTTTTTTACAGAGAGGAAGGGAGAGGTATAGAGAGTTAGAAACATTGATGGGAGAGAAACATTGATCAGCTGCCTCCTGCACACTCCCTACTGGGGATGTTCCCGCAACCAAGGAAGGTACATGCCCTTGACTGGAATCGAACCTGGAACTTTTCAGTCCGCAGGCCGATGCTCTATCCACTGAGCCAAACCGGTCAGGGCAATATATGTAATATTTTAAACAATAAAAATATTGTAAAAAATCAGAAACAGAGAAAGAAATGAAAACTGCAAGAATTTGCAGACTATCAAGACAATTCAGTATACCTAGCCTCTGGGGTTTCTCCTACTTCACCTTGGGGACAATCGTGTACCCAAATCCTGGTAGGCAAATGTATGACAAGTCACTGGTTCAATTCTGATGTTTATCTGAAAACACGTGTTCTGTAAAAGGCAAAATTAGTTTTTGCTATAAAAACAAACAAACAAAAAACCCACCCCCTCCCTCTTCTCCTGCTTGTTTTGGGGATTCAGAACACAGAGCTTAGAATGCCAGAGGCAGTGACTTCCTTTCCAGGAGGAAGCAAGGCTGAGAGAGGCAGATGCTGATCAGAGTCTAGAAGCTTTGCATATTCATATTTCTCAGTTGTTCAGCATTAGAGAATTCCATAATGAGCATGTGACAACTCTAAGCAGCCTCTCTGTAGCTTGGGGGTTTGCTATTCTTGTGTTCTTTGTGAAGAACTGACTCATCAAATCAGGAGGCTTCCCCTCCCCCCAAAAAATTGAATGAGCACTTGTACACTGAAGTTTTCAACATCACCCACAAGATTTTTAAGGGCTTGTCAAAAGAATCTTCATAGTCTCTAACCATGAATAAAAATGATTTAACATGTCATCTCTATAGCACATTTTATTTCATGGGATTAATTTAATTGATTGAGCCAAATAGTTAAGGGTTGTTAAGTGGTTGCTAGTAATAAGGTGAAATTTTTAAATTTTTAGGAAAATATACCATGGACATTCTGACATGGTTTTATTAAATGTTTAAAACACTTTTTAATGTTAGTACAGTTATAACTTGGTGAAACAATCCTCTAGGGGAAAAAAACAACCAACCCAAAACTCCTTCATAAGGAAATCAGCCCCAAATATCTTTTCACTATCACATAAAGTTAATCTGCTTGGTATTTATTTGCAATTTTAAAAATGCCATATGATTATCTCTGCCCACATCTTCTATTTGGGCAAATATAGTCAAAAGTTATGCCCTAACCAGTTTGGCTCAGTGGATAGAGCGTCGCCCTGCAGACTGAAAGGTCCCAGTTTTGATTTTGGTCAAGGGCACGTACCTTGGTTGTGGGCACATCTCTAGTAGGAGGTATGCAAGAGGCAGCTGATCGATGTTTCTCTTTCATCGATGTTTCTAACTCTCTTTCCCTCTCCCTTCCTCTCTGTAAAAAATCAATAAAATATATATATATTTTAAAAGTTATTAATACCAGCCTTGGGGAGAAATATCTTCAAAGTTTCTATGGGATGCATCATCCATCAAGACACTTGAGGACCAGGTTATTATTTAAAATTTTGTAAAAGATTCAAAGGCCATAGTTTAGGAGCTAAACTGAGGACATTTGCTAGAGAGAATGGCTATTTCTTCTCTTAATTAAGAATTGCACAAAGGCCCAGCTGGTATGGGCTCAGTGGTTGAGCGTCAACCTATGAACCAGGAGGTCACTATTTGATTCCTGGTCAGTGCACACGCCCAGGTTGCGGGATCAGATTCCTAGTGAGGGGCATGCAGGAGGCAGCCAATCAATGATTCTCTCTCATCATTGACGTTTCTCTCTCTCCCTCTTCCTTCCTCTCTGAAATCAATAAAAATATATTTTTTAAAAAGAATTACAACAAAGGGCCACTTTTCCCCAGCTGTTAGATAGAGAGTGAAGAACTGACCTACTTCTTCCTTAAGGGTGAATCATT
Organism: Corynorhinus townsendii; assembly: GCA_026230045.1. NCBI lineage: Eukaryota > Metazoa > Chordata > Mammalia > Chiroptera > Vespertilionidae > Corynorhinus > Corynorhinus townsendii. Next base: position 117,839,245 of record JAPDVU010000006.1, on the reverse strand, counting down.
CTAAAATAATGGAGGACATTGTAGAATAATGGAAATCTTCAGCATTTTGTTATAAGAAAACTTTTTTCTCTCTGATACATGAACAATCTATTGCTTTTCAAGACTGCTCTTTGGTGGCAGTGGCTCTTAGCACCCATCAAGGGCACCCCTAACTCTCAGTAGCTGTTTCTATATCAACAGTTCTAGTCTGTAAGCAACTCAGAGTGGTGTTTATCAGAGTGGACAAAATCATCGACAGTATTTGTTAAAAATTCCTGGACCTCACGCCAGACCTAATGCATCAGATCACTGGGATGGGCTGAAAATCTGCTTACATCTCCTATTGGCAACCAGTGTGCAGCTGTGCCCCTGAAAGGACTTCTAAACCGAACTACTTTAAATGTCTAGAATTTCTCTGAGGAAGGAAAATACCATGAAATAGATTATGTCATAATCCTGGGTATTCATCTGACTAATCATGAGTCAGCTCAGAAGACTCTTTTTGATGACCAATTCAACTTCTAATATTTTCTCAAAATCCATACTCATCCCTCTTTACCCCTCTCACTCTCAGTACTCAACCTGTGTCCTACTTCATTGAGAAATAGAAGGGGGTTATCAAGGGGCTTCTCTGATTCCTATATTTCTGGATTCCCTGAAAATTTGTCCTGACCACTCTTTTTCAATAATTGTGTGAGTGTCTAATTCCTTAGAATAATTCAGGGGTTATTATGACTAACACTGTCTGCTCCCAACCTTTTCTTTTTATTACAAACAATGACTAAAAGCCCACACAAGACAATTTATACCAATCTGGATTTAATGTCCAAAGCTCTCTCATTTGGAATCACATATCTGACTGTTACTTGACATTCTAATTGGATACATGTATAATAGGCATTTTAATCTAAACATATTCAAAAGTGGGTTTCTGCTATTCCTCCCAAAGTTACCGCCTCCAGCAGCCTTCACCACCTCAGTGTTTGGCAATTGTCCCCACCAGTTACTCAGTTTAATCACTTGGGTGTAATCCTTGACTATTATTTTTCAAACAACTCACATAAGTCCATCTGTTAAACGCGGTAGCTTTACCTTTAAAATATATTTAGAATAAGACCACTTCTAACCACCTGCTTTATGATCTCTCTGGCTCAAACCACTCACCTCTCACCTGGATTATAAAAGCCTTGTTCTCATAATTTCTTACCTTTGTAGTCTATTCTCAGCATAGTAGCCAGATTATCTTAAAAAACTTAAGGCAAGTTTTTCAAAGGTTTCCCATCACTATCACCTATAAAACCCTCTATTATCTGGCCCCTTCACCTCTCTCACCTTTATCACCTTCTACTCTTTCCCTTGTTCTCTCTGCACCAGCCACACTGGCCTCCTTACTGGTCCTAGAACATGAAATGTATGCTCTCGGGGTCTTCACATATATGCTTTCTCTCTTTGCTAGATCGCTCACATTGTCCAAATCTTACCTTCTTTTTGAGGCAGAAACCCCGCTGTTTTTCACAGCCAGATTTTATGTGGGCACCCTTTCCTGGCCCTGTGCTCCTCAGAGGAAACCTTGGCAGCTGAAGTATCCTTCCAAAATCTCAGCTGGGCCAGCCCTTTTCATATCTCTGTCCTTCCTACCATTCTCAATGTGGCTTCTTCTATAAATCCTTGGTTATAAGGTTTTTCTTTAGCTAGTTGTTAGTTGGTTATTCAGGTTGATTGCTTTACATTTTAAAATTCTGGTTTGGTCCTGGGAGGAGGTGAGCATAGCTTCCACTGGCTCTGCTGCCATCTTGGATTCTCCGCCTGGTGGTTTTCTATCCATTGCTTCTGCAAAGAAAATGTTAGTGATAAATTGAGGAATTTAAGGCTATGAATATCTTTTCTTTTTCCCCAGGGAAAATGACATTTGGGGGGGGGGGGCGAGAAAGCACTTGAGGGTAAGGAAAATGGGTAAGTACTTCTCTCCTTTCCATTTCAGAAACTGCTTCAATCTGCCTTTTCCCTCATGAGTCAGACAAATAAAGTGATACAAAATCCAGTCTACTCTTATGCCTTGAGGCATGACTGTAGCTAAACCATTAGGGGATGCAAATTGAATTCTCTCTGACTAAAATTCAGTGTTTAACGTACTGTTTGGGCTACATGCAGAAGCCACCTATTCATAAATGGCTTTTCTGTAAACATTCATGGGCAAGGAGAAAAGTTTCTGACTCACAGGATTATTAAAAATGAAGTACTACTTTGAGATTTTCCTTTAAGTCAACAGACAATAAACTGAGAATGAAATCAGTTTGAGTCACTGAGGGTTTTTGTTTGTTTGTTTGTTTGTTTGTTTTTAATATATTTTATTGATTTTTTTACAGAGAGGAAAGGAGAGGTATAGAGAGTTAGAAACATCGATGAGAGAGAAACATCGATTCAGCTACCTCTTGCACTCCCCCCACTGGGGATGTGCCGGCAACCAAGGCACATGCCCTTGACTGGAATCGAACCTGGGACCCTTCAGTCCGCAGAACGACGCCCTATCCACTGAGCCAAACCGGTTAGGGCGAGTCACTGAGTTTTTAAAAAATGAGACATTTCATTAACTTGATAGTTTATGAAAAGCAGTGCTAATGGTGGGAAGTGGAATGCCGGTGTCTCACCTCATTGTTTGGGACCTGGAATGGCTCACAGGCAGGTTTGGCCTGGTCCATACAAATGGTAAATCGGATGGAAGCTTTTATGTAAAGTAAGTAAATGGACTACTCACAAAATCCAAGGGCAGTAGTATTATCATTCCTTGAAAAATGTAAAAATTAAAGTACCATTTCTCAGCAATTCCACTTCTGGGCATATACTCAAAAGAATTGAAAGCAGAATCTCAGAGATACTTGTGACATTTGTACAATCAAGTTTATAGCAGCATTATTCACAGTAGCCAAAAGGTGGAAGCAACCCAAGTGTCCATTGAGAGATGGATAAAAAATATTATTTATATATATGTAATTTATATATTTTACTTACATATGTAATTTCATATATATGTAACTTCTTATGTGTATATGTGAATATTGTTCAAACTTAAAAGAAAGAAATTCTGACACATGCTACAACAAGGATGAACCTTGAAGACATTATTGTAGGTAATGTAACCCAGGAGACTAAGGACAAATACTGCATGATTCCACTTACATGCAGTGCCTAGAACAGTCAAGCTCATAGAGACAGGAAGTAGAATGGTTGTTGCCAAGGTCTGCAGGAGGAGAGAGGGGGGAGCTATGGTTTAATGAGCTCAGAGTTTCAGTTGGGATGATAAAAAGTTCTGAAGATCAATGGTGGTGATGGTTGCACAACACTGTGAGTATACTTAATGGCACTGAATTATACACGGAAAAATAGATAAGATGATAAATTTTACATTATATGTATTTTACCACAACTTTTTTTTTTTCCCCAAAAGCTAATGGCTCTATAGATTTGCCTATTCTGGGCATCTTCTATAAATAGAATCACATAATAAGTGATCTTTTGTGACTTGGCTTCCTTCATTTCCCATAATGTTTTCAAGTTTCATTCATTTTATAGCATGTGTCAGTACTTCATTCCTTTTTATAGCTGAATGTTATTCCATTGTATGAACAGAACATATTTTTTCCAAAGGCTGGAGTGAGGAGAAAAGAGATAGTGACTGCTAATGGGATTCAGGGTTTCTTTTTGGAGTGATGAAAATGTTCTAAAATTAGATTGTTAGGATAGTTGCACAATCTACGGATATACTAAAAACTACTGAATTGTATGTTTTAAATTTCATGGTATGTGAATTATATCTCAATAAAGCTGGTAAAAAACAACCCCAATGTCATCTTAGATGTATTAACAAACATACAGAGTCTGTATCACAGATTTAGTAAGAGGCCTCGGCTCAAGCTGTGCCTCTGGCACTTATTGGTATGATTTTGCTCAAGTGCTAACTTCTCTGAACCTCACCTTAATGAGCTGTAAAATTGAAATAATAAATTAATACCTACTTTGCTGAGACAAAATGGGGACCAAATGACAATAGATATGTAAGGCTTTTTATACATTACAGTAACATTAATTGGAATGCAGAGTATATGTGTGTGTGCGCAGAAGGTTGCTGTCAGGTAGAAGAGAACTGGATTTATTCTGAATTGCTTTAAAGGGAAGAACTGAAATCATGGATATACTTTATAAGGAAGATAGACGTTACAGTGATAACAGAAAGACCTTTCCAAGGAAGATGCTGACTGTGTGCCCCTCACTGTTTGGTATCCAGGCATCAACAGTGAGCTTTACAAACTATTAAAGTCTGGATCTCACTCTTAGAGATTCTTAGAGGTCTAGGGTATAGGTTGGATGTTAGGATTTTTAAAGCTCCCTGGTGATTCTTTTTGATTTACTTATTTATTTATTTACTTATTTATTTTGTTGTTAGTCCTCACCCACGGATATTTTTCCACTGATTTTTAGGGAGAGTAGAAGGGAGAGGGAAAGACAGAGAGCTTGAAAAAACACATCGACTGGTTGTCTCCTGCATGCGCTCCGACCAGGGCCCAGGCCAGGCAGGAGCCTGAAACCAAGGAACATGCCCTTGACCAGAACTGAACCCAGGACCCTTTGGCCCTCAGGCCAACGCTCTATCCACTGAGCCAAACCGGCCAAGGCAAAGCTCCCAGGTGATTATAATTTGCAACCAAAGTCAAGAACACTGCTGTGGAGAGGAGAATGATTTTGTAACCACCAGTATAACTCAGCTGGGGGGTGTGGAGGTGGTGTGGAGAGGTTCCGTTCTCCTAGCTCCTTCTCTCACACATCTTGTGCTTTGCCATGTCACAAGCTGCCTCTAAGTAAGTAAGCAACAGCTCCAGGTGAATCTGGAACAGGGGTCAAGTTGGAATTTCATTCCATGAATTACTAGCTCCACAAATTTCTGTTAAAAAGAAATTTTCCTTTACATTGATACAATTGAAGTTTAGCAGGCCTGAGTTGTGCACACACACACCCAGCGCCACCTCCTCCCCCTCTCCCGCCACCTCCCTCCCCCGTCAATCACCCTGAGGGCATAAATGTCCAAGCCAAGCCAGCCCTCCAGGGGAACAGAAGGCTTTCTCTACTAGGGGTTGTCTGAAGAAAATATAACATTGCATGCCAAATATCGCTATTTTGTATATATTGGCTTTGACAAATATTTTCTCTCTTTTTTAAAATCCAATCCTCTGTGCTCTAAAATATTTCACTAAAGGGTTCCCTATCGATTCTTCTCTTTTGGAGTTTTTGCATTTGATTTCTTATGTTGCATCAGCTTTGGAGGGATGGTTTGAACTTTCCTTGTGGTCATCTCTTTCTAATCATTCCCTGCAGACCCAGGAAGCAGACCTCATCTTTAAGATACAGTCGTTGTCTTTGCCCCATCTGGAAGCTGATCTCCGAAGACAGGGGTAACATGCCAATGGGTCAGTGAAATAATATGTGACTTTGCCCTTCCTGAACTTTTTAGGGATAGTGTAGATGGGCTTCCTGTTTGCCCCGCTCAAGACAGAGCGTGTGTGTTCAGAGGACAGACCTCTATCGTGCATCTCGACTTAAGGGCGGACTTAATAAATAACTAGGGTGGAGGTAAGACTGAGCTACCCATCCATTTCTCAGAGCCAGAGATTCCATAACTCATTAGACTCTAAATTGAAGATGGGGGATATTATTATTCTTATATTTGAATATGCTGAATTGCTAAGAAATCTGGCATTCCTAGGACAGTAGAGGTAGGTGAATAAAAGAATGAGAATGTTCAGTGAGAAGGTAAATCCTTTAAGTTTGAGGAATTAACAAATAAGAGATACTTTAGGGAGGAGAACTCAGAGGTTTTAGGTCTTTTATGTGAGAAACTTCAAGTATGTAAAATCTCTGGCACCTTAAACTTTCTATGGCCAGATGTCACCAGAGCTATCTCTTTCTTTCTGAAAACTCCTTAAACATTATTTTGAAAAATCCTGTCAGATACATTTGCAGAGGTAAATAATATTTTTATATGTTTGTAAGAGCCAAATGCTTGACCTATGGACTCACTGGGGGTGGATATTATCATGTCCCCACACCCCCAAAAGGAAAATATCTATCTTACTTATAAAAAGAATCTTTCACTTTAGGCTCTCAGGAAAAGTTTTAAATAGAAAAATATTATTTTCCTTAGGAGGTCTGATAAATAATTCAGACCAGCTATAAATCTTAATGAAAAAATTTTTTCTTTGCAGTGAGTCTCAGTTCTTTCTCTGTAATAGAATATGGGTGTTCTTTGTCTGTTCCACCTCTAACCACCATACTTTCTGAAAAGGGCCTCTGATTTTCTTTTCTTTCTCATTCTCAATCTTGATGATTCTGGTGAAATTTATTCCATCCCTGATGCCAAGGATGGACATGTGACCCAAGTCTGGCCAATCAGAGCAGGGGTAGTGATTGTTCAGGTGGGCACATGATCCAAGTTAGGCCAATTAGAGACAACAATGTTAATTTCAGGACATTGTTGTCAGCTAACACATTTTCAAACAAGTTGCCATTATATGTAACTGGGGTTTAATCTTGCTTTGAAATCCTGGAAGCAAATGTAGGAGGCATGCTTCAGAATTATCCCAACCTGGGGAGAAAGGAACTGGGTATTTATATCCACTTCCCATCAGTCATTGGTTGAGGGCTACTGGTGGCAGTGGTAGGAGGGGCTCGTTAATTCTCTTGCATTTGGGGTTCTGGTGGTCAGAGAAAGTCCTCAGGCAAAGAAATACATTTAGAAGTTGGTCCTATGTGCATCAAAATAGTAAGGGAGGTGTGGGTGGGGCACTGATCCATATCCACACACTACAATGAACAGTACAACATCTTGTTCCATTTATGGTAAACAGTAAATGTAGTTACCGATAATATTTATTCACTCAACAAATATCTATTGTACCATATACTTAGGTATATTCACTGTGCTAGATGCTGGGAATAAAACATAGCAGAATATCCCATTCCTCAAGGAGCTGACAATGTATATCGTAATACATAGAAAAAGGAAGCAAGAGGTTATGTGCTAATAATAAGGGAAGTATGGGGGTGCTGGGAGAACGTACATGAGAAGGACCTAATTTGGAATGTGTTTTTTAAGCACCCTTCCCAGGCTTCAGCAGCAGAAATAAAAAACTTGGAAGGAGGTAAAAACTAAAATAAAAAGATGACAAAGGTGGAAGGGAAGTGGAGATTTTACTGTACATCCTCTTGTATCATTGGATTTTATACTATGTGCATGTTCTGCATATATTTAAAAAGTCACTTTTCAAAAAGAATAATCACTCTATTTTAAAGGAGTAAGTCAACATAGCCAATAAAATTACCAGCTATAGTAGTAATCTAAGAGGACTGTAAAGTACTGATAAGGAGATGTGGGGACAGGAGTTTCATCCGGGTGATGTACATGTCACATGAAGGCATGCTTGGAATGCAGTCTAGAAAGTTTTAACCTCACGTTGCATCCTGACCGGTCCCAGGAAAGGACCATCAGGGCTGTGGCAGCAGGAAGCTCAGAGAGGGAGAGTCAGAGATGAAGTGTTTGCCATTGTTTCCAGGGCTGTCTAGGGAAGGGGCTGCACTGACAGGCCATCAGCAATGCTGGGTCCTCCTCACGGGGCTCTGGAGGGTGCTCAACAATTACGGAATTAAATTAATTCTATTCAAAGTGGATAAATTAACCTATCACAACTCAATAACACTAACCATTAAGAATATCCCTAGCTCCAATTTCACACTCACTACATAGCCCTTTGATTATAATTGGCTTCCCATGTAGATAATCCTATGAAAGCAGAGTAGGCTCTCTTAGGGAACTTTCTCGTGCCTTTGATAGTTATACGTTTCTTAAATGAATGCGTTGGCTCTTATCTGCTTGGTTAGTGTGACTCAGGACCCCTAAACCTGACCATTACAGCAGGGTAAGCAGGAGAAAATCACCAGCTTACTTACAGAGCCAAGCACAAGTGTTGAAGTACACCGGCCCCACCAATATACATACTCTGTGAGTTCCTAAACCATATTTCCATTTCATTTCACTCTAACTGCAAGTAGAATTTTGAAATTCATTGCTGTGATGAAGTTCATTCAACTCAGGGCCTTCCCATTGCCCAGATAGGAGGCCACTGTTCACCTGGGCAAAATCCACATACATACTCAGGATTTAATCATTGTTAACAGAGGACATGACCAGCAGGTGTAGAGTTGTCGAGTCTGCTGACAGGTTGGGCAGAAACCACAGTAAGAGAGGACTGAAGGCTTAAGTAAGCGACCAGACCTTGGTTAGGCCACGATTAGCAGGTTGGACTGATGTTTTAGCAGAAAGATGGTAAGATTATCGATGATTTTTACATAGAAGCAGTTGGAAACATTTTACTTAAAGTAGAAACCCAGCAGACACAGCCTTGCTAATGTACTGCAATGCTGTCCACCTTTGTATACCTGTCTTCAAAAGTTTTTAATTTAGTCTATTAGGAAAATGAATTCCTGACCTTTATCATGTTGGTGATCAAGAATTCGATTCCCTTCATCATATGCTTATTGAATACCCATTATGTCTAGATCACTATAGAAAGTACAAAAGTAAATTAGACTTTGTCTTTCCATACAACCTAGGGCCACAAGAGTAGAAAAAAAATAAAATATAAGTCAGGCGGCAGGGAGACTTAGTTCTAAATAATTCTATCAAATTTCTTTACTTTTCATTTTGCTGAGATACGTTTATTTCCCAGAATATCTTGGGAGGGATAAGGAAAGGACAAATATACAGATAATCCCCATACATAAAAGCTGGAATCTAAGGGAAACTGCTGTGTCCTTCTGGCACAGACTGACTCCCAACCTCCTATTTATGCTGCCTGTACACACAGATCTTTTCAGTCAGTATCTGCTACAGGTCTGCCCTCACCCAAGTCCCTGCCTCCACCTCCCACACCGGAAATGTAAACCCCGTGGCCCAGTCTTTCACTTTGTTCATGCCTCCAGCTGTTATTGGAGCCTCCTCTTGACCCACAGCTGGCTGCCCAGATGCTGATTCTCCACCCAGCCCTGTTCCGGTTCTCCATCAGATCTGGGGTTGAAGAATTTCTAGTTTGGGGGTTGCTCCACCCTTACAGGGAATTGGGCTGTGGACTGAGAAAGGTTCACAGCTCAAACAGGGCTCAGGGTTTGGGAAAGCTTAGGGGAGTAGGCAAACCCTGACTTCTTAGGAGTAATATTAAAGCTGCATTTATGACTTCAACAGACTTCTTTTTAAATTAAATGTGTTAGGTGATATTGGTTAATAAGGTTATATAGGTTTCAAGTGTACAATTCTATGATAGATCATCTGTACATTGTGTTGTGTGCTAGACTTCTTGAGCTAGTCATGAATGGTATAATGAGGCCTAGGTTAAAATTCCAACGCTGCTATGCTATTTATAAGCTGTATGACTGTCAGTAAGTTACTAACCTCTTTCAGCTTCAGTTTCCTTGTCTGCAAAATGGAAGTAATTTATATACTTTGTGGTATTTTCTGGGACATTAACATATTATATTTGTAAAGCACCCAATATGTAGTAGGCCCTTAATAAATGCTGACTATAATTATTGTTTTACACAGAAATGCAAATGAGATTTGAAACCAATTTTGGAAACCTGCTCACTCATAAATTGGGACTACCTATAATCAACACCTCACTGAAATTCTTACCACTTTCAAACAATATTTATCATCCCCAAACTGTTTACTATGGGACAGACAACTTTTTATATCTTTTTAATACAAAAGATAGTTTTAAATATCTATTATTTAAACTTAGAGGTAACCATGAAATGCAAAATAGATACTAAATAGATAGAGGTTCATACTTCATGCGACAATGGGGTATATTCACAGGGAAATTGAATGTTTATTTTCTATTCGAGTATAGTGAAAAAGAAGAAAAGAAGAGCCTCTACTTGCACAATGATTCTAATTCTCTAACATACTTTGTTTCAAGAGAAAAATAAGGACATTTAGTCTTACTTTGAAATGGAGTATAAACAAGCACACAAAAGCAGGCGATTTCAGGTCGCTGGTTCCAAAGGGGATGGTTTTCCTCCCACGCCAACCGCAGCCCTTTGGCTCAGCTGTCCACACTGTGGCCTCACCTCTTATCTTCCTCATGCCTTAGGGGAGCCGAGCACTTAGGCGGTAACCTTGGGCCTCTCTCCAGGTGAAGCCACAAATCTATCTTACAAGATTTTTTTGTGAAGATTAAAGGAGAAATCTTTCATTTAATTGGATCAAATTAATCCCACCCCAGCCAATACAGACTCTCAATTAATATTAGCTATTATTTACTGTAATACACATTGAAACCAGCTACATTATACAAGATGGTACTCTGATTCCATCCTCTTGTGGGAAGCAACGGCACCTAATTGTCTTACTGCAGCCAATCCATCAATCTCAGCTGCCATCATTGCTCACCTGGACCAGTGCCAAGGCCTGCTGACTGGTTTCTGCATATGCATGCTTGCCCTTCTCACCCTCCCTCTCCACAGAGAGGCCAGTTATCGTGTTAAAAACAAATCCACATAATTTGGGGAGGGAGAAATTGGAATAAATTTATTTTAAGTCACTTCTACTTCTTTGAAGAGGGGTTACTATGTTGATTAGCTTTAAGCTTTTCAGGTTGTTAAGTAACTATGGTAAAATTTCAAGGATGACCCCTAAAAGAATAAAAATGGAGTAAATAACAAAATGAGAAAAAAAGAAACAGAAAACAATTACAATCAATTTTTAAAAAGTAAAAATGTAACCAAAAGAAAGCCAGCATTTCTATATTAATATCATACAAAATAGAGCTTATGTGAAAAATCATTTTTAAGGATAAGAGATGTCATTCTGTAGTGATAAAATGTTCATTGCATAATGATGAACGATATAACAGTTCTTAAGTAATATGTCTCTAATAATAAATTGATCTCAAAATATATTTTTAAATGCATGAAATTATAGGAGAAACTGATAAATGCACACTTATAATGAGAGATTTCAACACCTCTCTCCTAATGACTGACAGGTAAAATGATGAAAAATTAGTAAACAAATAAGACTTGAAGGACACCATTAATATCCTTTATTTAATAAACACATAAGAAGTCTAAACCTCAACATTAGTCTAAACTTCTCCCATGCAAGACATATTCATCATCTTAGGCTGCTCATGAAGTTAACAATTAACAAAAACCAAAAAAAAAAAAAAGGACAACATCAGATGGGCGCTGAGCAGAGCAGATGAACATAGAGGCTGAGAGGAGACGTTCTGGGTCTGTAATCAGTGTCCCAAGAAGCACCTGGAGACCTTTTCCGTCCTCATCATCTGAAAATCATCTTAGCTGATTTATTGGCTTCCTTAATACTTTTTGAAGGTGCTCTGGCATTTCGAGTCATACAGAACCTATTGATTGATAGGTTTCCTTTTTTTAATCCAAGCATTGCCAGAAATAGTGATGGACAGCTCTTAGAAACAATATTTATAGAGCCCACTCTTTTTACCCTTCTGTTGACATGTTTCATGATACTGTTGGTTGAAAAGGCAGATTTTAAAGCTTATTCTGGATTAGCTTAATTGTGGATAGTTGAATGACTGGCATGAAGAATATATGACACTTCAAACCTTCGTTTTTATCTTCTTTCCAGTGCAGGCCACACTGAGAATGTTTTAAAACATAAATATGTTTGTCCTTGGTATTTAAAACCCATTTCCACGTTAAAAACCTCCATATTACACATCTAAAGTTGAACTTCCTAAAGATGTATTCTACTTCTGAAATATAAATGGTGTGTGTGTGTGTGTGTGTTTGAAGAACCTGAATCACATTGCTAATGATCATTTCTATCCATATACCCACCAAATTTCCTCCTCTGTGGAAAACACTCCCTGGAGAAGAAACTAAAATTTCAAATGATGGGAAAAGTGTCCCATGCAGTTATGGGTTTAAAGATTTCTTTTTCTTCCTAGCTATATCCATGGTAGACTATAAAATCTCTCTCTATGTTTCAGGAAGCATATGAGAAGAGGGGAAAAAATCAGGGAGAAAGAGTATAACCCTTTTGTGTGTCTTCATTGTATGCATTTGAACAATGGAAATCAGAGCCAGGATTAGAAACAGAGACAGCGAAATGAATTAACTCTGCCAAGAAAAAGAAAGCCTGTACTCTAAGGAAGGAACTTAGAAAAGTAGCAGACAAAGGGACTCCAGTTCTCTACGATTACTGAAGAATATTAGTATTTGAAAGTGGCCAGACAAATGTGGGTCAGAGTAAATGAAAGAATAAATGGTGAGTCAGAGACACAGAATTAGGACAGCGGGCCATGAAGGAGACCCTGACTGGCATTGGGCTGTAAATGACCATGCCCACAAGACCAGGGCTTGGAGGTAAACAACAATCCACACTGGGCGTCATTGCTGATTTCTCATTCAGATTACTACTCATCCACATTTTATCCATTTGTCGTCTTAGTGAAGAGCTGAACAAACATAATTCTTTTAGATGTTAACGAAACTGGGAAGTTTGGCTGGACGATTGAGTCCTCAGATACAGAGAGAAAGCCATGCCCCATGGACAAAGGGTCTCTAACCCTCCAATCCATCTCATCAATTGACACAGTCAATTGTGCACCTGTAGTATTTAGACTAATTGTCAGGGAAGGAAACAGACTGAGAAGATATGTTAAATTTTTCTGAATAAACATTCAAGTTTTCCACACTATGCTGTATGTCTACTCAGTCAAGCAGAGTTTCTTCAAATTTAAGAATAGAATACATTTCTGACATTCAAAAAGTCTCACCATCAAATTTCAATGTTTTGGTTCTCAGAAAAATGTTTAGACAAAATACACTCTGTGTTTCTTTTACTAAGAAACGAAGATTGTAGTATTGCTTTATATCACTGGAGATGAATACAAATTACTTGATTAAAATTAATTCCATAAATAAAAAGTCTAGAAAAAAAAGGCCGTTCAATCCCAGTGGAAATTTTGGCACAAAAGCATGTTAACCTAAAATGGAATATGTCCACAGTTCGTTTTCGAATGTACAATTAGTTGTCACTTTAAAACGAAGGCATGAGAAACAAGATGTCTTAGTATCTTCAAAATGTTACTGTGTTCTGGTTACAGTGGACACCTATGAGTTTTCTTACCTTGTGACAGCAGGTATCTGCATGGAAGCAAGGCACTCAGTTAACAAGAGGTAAGTGAGGACCAGGCCCCTTGGCCAGCTTGCCCTCTCCTGCACAGTTACATTTTATAAAATACCCTGCAGATACAGAGCATGAGAAAGGGACAAGGAGAAGCACCAGGTGGTATAAACTAATAATTATTTATATTCCTAATCAAAGGCTGGCATTTCACATGCATGGTTCATTACTCTGGCCCGCCCAGGCCTTGAAGCTATTTTTCTTTCTTCAAATAGGGATTTGCTGATCAAATCAAATGCTGATTCTGTATCTAAAATGATATGTTTCCTCTTCATGCAAGTGATTAGGTCCCCTAAGAAACTAATTGCTGCCATTTCAAATTGCATAAGTAGCCAAATCACTCTCCTTAAGGAAGAATTCCAGTTATATTTCTCCTTATTATTGTCACCTTTTTAAAGCCATGTTTTTCTCTGGCTCTGTTGTTCGATGCATAAAAATGGCAAAGAGTAATGAATGACTAAAGCCAACATGGATAACATTTAAATACATATTTCCTTTTGCAAATGTGTCATCTCTCCTCAACCTTATATGCATGTAGATACTTAGATACCTTAAACATATATTTCCTTTAGCAAGTGTGTTAAAAGAGATTAAACAAAGAATTTATATGCATAGTAGAGGCCCACCACACGAAACTGCGGGAAACCCAGACCTGGCGCACCGCGAGACCCAGTGTCAAGTCCCCGCATACCCGCACGCGCCTCGCTGCACACACCTCGCTGCACTCACAGCCCCTCCCACCTTGAAGACAGTTGTGGACGGAGATAAGAATAGTTTCCTGCCCTAACCTTTCCTTCTCCGGAGCACTTAAATTGACCTTCACTGGAAGATGAGAATTGAACACAACAACACTTACTTGTTTCCATGAAGAAATCATATGACGTTCAGCAAGTGCCTTTTGGCATTTGGTCGTGAGGGCGTGACGGTGTCACGGCCATGGGGTTTTTAAAGTAGAGATATGCATAGCCCATGGGCAAACAATAGTGCGGGCGATGGCCTGGGGAAGGGGAAGTAGTGGGAGGAGGGGGTCAATGGGTTAAAAAAAGGGGGGACTTGTAATACTTTCAACAATAAAGTTTAAGGGGAAAAAAAGACAATACTTCAATATGGTCTTTAGTTTTAGGTATTACCTGTTCACAGGTTTAAGTTCAACTGGCAATAGGTCAATTTTCTGCTTGTGTTACTAATCAGATCTAAGTAGTTGAGCCTCTTTGTATCATGTTAGGGTGGATCCTTACAAATAGGTAGAATTTGCTTTATATGATTTCAGGGTCTCTTCTCCACTCTCCATTATCTTCTTGCTAATGTTGGACACTCTACAGCTAGAGATTTACTTTCAGGAACTCTATAAAAGTTCAGAGTTCCCCTGAAAAGGTGACTCTTGCCACCTGCTTGATATAGCAGTAAGTCAATTATGCTTTAACGTGAATGAATGTGTCAGAGCCTTTCTTTTTTTTTTTTAATTTTATTTTATTTTTATTGTTTTAAGTATTACAAATAGTAGTACATATGTCTCCTTTTTTTTCTCCCTTGATCTCCCCCCGACCTCCCCTACCCCCCAGGACATGCCTTCACCTGCCCACCCTCCCCCCCCCCCCCGCCCCAGTGTCTTATATCCATTGGTTGTGCTTATATGCATGCGTACAAGTCCTTCAAGTTGGTCTCTTACAGCCCTCCTCGCCCAACCTCCCCTGTCTTCCCAATGTAGTTTGACAGTCTGTTCAATGCTTCTTTGCCTCTGTATCTTTTTCCCACCATTTCTTTCCTTTAAAAAGTTTTGCCTCTGCAGACTGGAAATAAACATATAATAACAAAACAAGACAAAACAAAAAATGTTTGAGTCCCAATTTCAATGTCCAACAGTTCCTTATGTGTACATGTCAGCAGTGATATCTGGATGGTGGGCACATGGTGGCAATGCAGGTCCGACCCTCTCTGGTTTGGTCCTAGGTAACCTGCAGCGGTGCACAGCTGCTGACTGCTCCCATGGCAAGGTGTTGTCAGTGTCTTCCATCTCTGGACTGTTTTTTCCTCTTGTCTTCGTGGTTGGAGCACTCCTGTCAATTCCTCTCTGTTGCAGGAATCCATCTGGTCTTGGGGTTGTTTTCTGAAAATATACAAATATATTCTCGACCACAAGTTAATAAAGGAATCTTTTCTATATAATTGATTTGGGATCCTTTTTATTTTTGTTCAAATGATTTTCCTTTGTCTTATTTAGACACCATGTGTGTTTTTAATGGCCGTCTTGCTGTTAGCATTGCAAATGAAACTTAATTTGGTAAAGTAAAAATTTTCTAGATGTAATTTACTTATAGGATATTTTTCCTTACATGATATTGCCCTACTATCCCCCCCTTTTTTTTTTTTATTAATGGAGGTTTTTGTAAATTTTATAATGCAGTCTTGATAACTTTAAATTAAAAAAAATTTTTTTCCCCACACATATGACTGCTTTAGGTTCATTGCATATTCAGGAATTTTACCATGAGATGAACTACCAATAGAAATTTTAGTTATTACTTTAAGAACAGCTTTTTGTCCAGTACTTGAATATTCACTTATTTCAATTAGCCTATTTAAATTAATCTGAAAACTCGATTACTATTTTACTGTCAAATTTAATACTCTACCAACAATCCTAGTTTACCCTGTAAATATTAGTGGGAAGGATTATTTGCATTCTTGAGTGGGCCCTGAGCATTCCAAATGCTCGGCTGAATTTAGATATAGGGCAACTGCTGTCGGCTAAGTCTCTTGTCTGTTACCTGGGTCCCGATCTGAGCTGGGCCAAGTCTCTGTCTGTCACCTGTATCTTGATGTGAGCTGGGCCAGGTCTCTTTCTGTTGCCTGGGTCCCGATCTGAGCTGGGTGTGGGAAGCGCGAAGCAGCCATAGGGGCAGGAGACCTCCTTTAGAAGGGGGTGAGGGTTCAAGCCCCTGCAATGTTGGGGGGGTGAGGGTCTGTGCCCCACTTCTGTTGCCCCCCCCCCAAGTGTCAGAGCCTTTCTTGAGAGCTAGTTGTGAGGAGGGTGGGATGGAACAGGAGGGTCCTGGGAGACGGGGAATAGAGTGATAGGGAGAAGGAATGAGAGAAGTCAGAGGATCCAGACAGTTCTTTTCAGGAGGTGTACAGGCCATTTTCCTCCTGAAATACCTTTAGAGGGAAGTCTTCAGTGAACAGAATGTGCAGCCCTGAAACTTCGTTGGAAGTGTTTGTTAGTGGAGAATAATCAAAAGCTGCCAACTGCTGCAACCCCACATGTCTGGTTTCAGAAAAAAAAAAAATCTCCAGTGATTTCCACTCCCTTTTTGTGTTGCCAGAAAACAACTGGGCCAAATAGTAGGGACAGTTCTTTGGCAAGAGACCGAAGTTGCCAGAGGAGTGAAGGCTGAAAACAAACAAAATTAAAATGAATTTACCACCTGGGGTTTGCTAACATCTTATCTGGAAGGGGAAGAAAATTTTAAACTTGCACTTAAACACCTAATGCCAACTGGAATCAAACTTCGTATGTGTGTGTTCACTGTGACAGAGCTCCATTCGCTTAAAGGTGCCACAACGCCAATGATCCACTTAGAGGTTTGACTCTTACACAAAATGCATTGAGATTTAAGGGAAAACATGTTTCTTTACATTACTATTCTGATGCTATCGTGCTTCTTTTCAGAATTATTTCTGTTCAAAATAATATTGTAAAATACAGCACTGGTATCTGTGTAAGTGCCAAAATAACTTTCAGGGAGGAATAAATAAGAACACAAAGATATTGCTGAATATTTTCAAATTTATTAGTAAAATTGGCCCTGGACATAGTCTCTATCCTATGCTTTGTACGTTGAAAATTTTACTAGAACACATTTTTAATGCCTAAATTCTTAATATATCTCGGATAATATATTTCAGTTCAAATGATGGTACATGAAGTACTAATCCAATATATGAACCTCAAATACAAATTCACTGCATTATGCTATCACTAATGGTTCCTTTAACATTTAAGGTTCTCCCACGAGGAGTTTCAATTGAAGAAATATTTGAACTTAGATTAATAATGTGTAGTAAATGAAGTAAAGGATATTAAGAGATGATAAAGAGAGAAATACAGATTACATTAATCCTGCCTTAGATTAAAACTAACCCACCAGCCAACCGAAGTGTATGGCTCATGACAAAGCATTCATTAGTTGTTGAAAGTTTAAGTCTATATAATAGCATCAGTTTGCCCCCAAAACTTTGCCATGAAATGTAATGTGATGTAATGTGTAGGTCAGTGGTCGGCAAGCCGGGGTTTGCCGCTCTGTTGACTAATGAGTTTGCCGACCACTGGTGTAGGTAATTGAATCCAGTTCTCTAATTGAAGAACCAGAAGCTGCCCACCTCTGGGTAAATGCTTTCTTTGTTCCTTCCCAGTTACTAGCTTGTAGGATGGGACCACTAACCTTCCTTCCTCATCATACAACTAAGGGATTTTCTTTTCTTATATTTTATCTATAAATTTATGCCATGTGCTCGCAGCTAATGGGGTGACCAAATATTGAAGTTACTGTACCATCTTCAGGATAAATCCGGTCATCCTGGTGTGTTATTTTTTTTTTTAACTAAAAATAACAACAACTAGTTTACAAAAGTTCTCCAAGTATATATCATCTAGGAAATTGAGGTAGAGAATATAATGGATTCTGCCTCTGAGATGCTATTTTAACTTTCTTAACAAAGTGGGTTTCTTTCCTTAAACTAACCAAGTGAACATTCTTTTCCATAATAAAGCATTGAAAAGGGTGAGAATAAGGAGTCTGATAATACACACCTTCTTGTCCTATCTCTTAGCTACCTGGGAAGCATCCTGGTTCAGCCCTAGGCAACAAGAGGCAATATGGACGGCAGTTGAAATGATTTAGACCATATTTAGAGGATTATTCTGTGGGATCCCTGGCTAAGTGTGTGATAGTTAAGACTGGCTCCTCTAGATGAGCCTGTGAGATTTTTCCCATTTCAGAGATGTACTATAAAACTTAGATGGCAAAATATATCCTTCTCAAGTCAATTAAATAGCATTTTCAATGTATAAACATTCAATGCAGCTAGTGAGAGTGAATGAGTTCAGTGGATGGATCACTTAGTTACAGCACTTTAAATAAGAGAGGCAATGAATCACATGAAAAAGTAGGCAACCTGGAAAAGTTATATCTATAACTATATCTAAGTCTATACAAACATATAATTTTAGTGATACAATAAATAAAAGCTCATCACAGATGATTTAGAAAATTAAAATTTCTCACAGTGCAACACTTAAAATTAATACTTTTTCACTGTTTTCTGTGTATCTATATACTTCTTTCAAACATAAACAATAATTGTTTGGTATTGCTTGTTTTTTCATATATATAGCATATTTTCCTATGTCAATAAAATATTTTCTAACAGCATGATTACAGTTGCTGGATACTATTTAATAATATGGTTGTACCACAGATTATTAAACTATTTCTCTGTTATTGGACATTTCAATGTCTCCTGTTTTCACTCTTATAAGCAACAATGCCTTTTATCTTTGTGTGCACATGCTCAGGTTGCAGGCTAGATCCCCAGCAGGGGGCATGCAGGAGGCAGCCGATCAATGATGTTTCTCTGGACAATGTTTCTATCTCTCTATCCTTCTTCCTTCCCCTGAAATACAGCTAAGACCAATAAAAGGCATATGTGTCAGTAACAAACTATCATGTCAGGATATGAAATATTTAAGCATTGCTTCTTGTTGACTGCAAATTGTCAACAATTGTTTTTTAGGAGGTCGCATTTCTCTTCCATTGCTTCCTTCTCCAAGATTTTCTTCCCTTTCTCAACTTTTGGAGGACTTACTTTAGAACATTAAACTTTGCTTTTGCCAAAATTTAGAAATCCCTGAGGAAACAAGCTCAGGACAAACACACAACATCAAGGAGTGACTCACACTGAGTGTGATGTTATGAGAACCTCTTTGCCTCAGCAATATTTGAGACATATACTTTCTTTCATTATTATTTGAAACACTCTTTCTATGCATTGTTTTGTTTAAAATCTTGTTTTTAGCTTAATGTAACTATAACCTTTTGCCATGTACCATGTGCCAGGAAATATTATAGAGAGATACACACATTTTATAAAATCTGGGCATCAACACTAACAGGCATTGCATTCTATGGGGAAAAGTTCAATCAGAGAGATAGTCTGCATGAATATACCTGTGTTTTTCTTTGATCGCTCACTTCTGTTTGGTTTTTTAAGAATTGACTTAACTTATTTTATGCTGACAAGCCATCATCCTTTGCCTTTGCAAGGGAGAAGCTCACAGTGATGGGAATGGTTTTTAAAAAATACTCTTTTCTCAGTTTTTCTAAAATCTTACTTGAAAAACTTTAAACCTAACAAAAATTTATGCCTTACCAATTGTTATTCTTTTGCCATATTGCTTTATCTCTTTATAGACACACTAGAGGCCTGGTGCACGAATTTGTGCACCAGTGGGGTCCCTCAGCCTGGCCTGCAGGATCCAGCTGAAACTAGCTCTCTGACATCCCCCGTGGGGTCCTGGATTGTGAGAGGGCACAAGCCAGGCTGAGGGACCCCACTGCTGCACGATTGGGGCCAGGGAGGGACGCAGGAGGTTCGCTAGCTGGGGAGGGACCATAGGAGGGCTCCAGGGCACGTTCGGCCAGTTTCGCTCAGTCCCAATGGGCCGAACCCCAGAAGCAAGCTAACCTACCAGTTAGACCATCTGCCCCCTGGTGGTCAGTGCATGTCATAGTGAGTGGTTGAGTGGCCTTAGCATATCATTAGCATATTATGCTTTGATTGGTTCAATGGACAACCAGACACTTAGCATATTAGGCTTTAATTATATAGGATAAACACACATGCACTTTCATATAACATCAAATTCACAAATTCATTTAAACATATGAAATTCACATAACATAAAATTAACCATTTTAAAGTGTACAATTCAGTGGCATTCAGTACTTTCACAAGGTTGTGCAATTGTCACCCCTCCCCAGTTCCAAAACATTTTATTGACCCCAAAGGAGACTCCATATTCAATAAATAGTCACTCACTATTAGCCTTTTCCAGCCTCTGGCAACAATCAATCTACAGTCTATCTCCACAAGAGAGTCACACAATATACTGTATAAGTTTTTCTGTCTGAATTCTTTCACTTTGCATAATGTTTTAGAAGTTCATCCATGTTGTAGCATTGTTATTGGCTGAATTATATCCTCTCAAAATGCTCATGTTGAAATCATAGCCCCCAGTTCCTCAGAACATGGCTATTTCTAGAGATAGGGTCTTTAGAGAGGTAAAGTTAGAATAAGGTCATTAGTGTGGGCTCTAACCCAATATGACTTGTCAGGAATATGGCAGAATAGAAAGCCCAGACTTCCTTCCCCACATGGGTACGCTGATTCAACACAACACATGGATCAGTTTCCTTTGGAAAAAATTCAGAGACCAGTTGAGAGGCTCCCACTCCCCAACTGATCATGAGTCCAGCTGCATCGAAGCAAGTAGAAAATGCATGGTACCATCTTGCCATATCTCTCCCCCACTATAGCACCATGGAATCACAAGAGGACTGGTCCACCTATGCAATATTCTAACATTTTGAGGGGCTGCCTGAGGGATTGGTTCTGTCTTGCCTGAGTCTTGCTCCAGGTTGGGAGCCACGGAAAACAAAAGTTATGGCTTGGGCCAGCATGCACTCACTGGCCATCAACCTTTCCCCAAGTTAGCACAGACTAAGTAACCCAAATCCTGGCTTCTTCCCGAGGAGGGGAAAAATTGGAGCATTTGTCCAACATTCCAGCCTTTTAGGTGTTACACAAGGAGCCGGCTTCTATGTGAGAAATTACTCTCTGGGAATCAACTAGGTTAGAAAAGAAAATGACCACAGCAACACAACTACCATGAGTTTTATCCTCAAGGGAACAGCATAAACCTGGTGGTTTTAAAAAAATCTTTCATTGCACTTTCTCAGGAAGCATGGGTAATCAACCTAAAGAGAAAGTGTAGATTCTGGGAAACGGGATTTAACCTAATAGGGAATCCCTAGGATGATGGTGAAGGGGGATCCTAGGATGATAGCTGTGGACTGATTCAGCCTGAAGCAAGTCAGATATTCCAATTGAAGATTTGTCAAGAAGATTAAACCGATAAGATACTTTGTATGTTTGAAAGTCTTAAGAGGAGATTTACATAAAGATAGAGTTTGTATTTGAAAGGAGGAGGAGGAGGAAGAGAATGAGGAGGAGGAGGAGGAGGAAGAAAGAAAAGACTACACACCTGCCCCAAATTCAACTGCTTATAAGAGCAAGACCTGCATACAGGACACACATTGTGGGACTGGTTCCATTATATCTGGAGAGCCTGCCTCCCCAAAAAGAACACTGTGCTGTGGACTTCAGCTGGGAAAATAGGCCCAAACATTGCATAGTGCATTCTGCTTGCAGGAAACTAAAGTAAAGGACAGCCGCCCACTAGCTATTGCCCTACCTGGCTCAGCAGTCCACTAGGCAGGGGTGGTGAGCAGACTCAGGGAGAGACACCCATCAGCTCTCCCATGTCTCAGTGATTCCTTATGACATCTCCCTGGAATGGGCCACTCCTTGCTTAGCTCACCAGAACCTTCTTCACCCAATTAGCGATCACCTAGTAGTTAAGGGATGGAGGTTCCAGTGGAAGGCGCTGAATCAGGCGCCTCCTCCGGCTTCCATTTCCAGGACAGAGAAAATGAACTGCAGTTGGAGTCAGGTGCTCTACAGCTCCTGCAGCACAGCAGGAGAAAACCATTATGATCAGTTCTTAATTAACAGCAGGAATGGAGGAGGAGGCATTGGCATGGATGACTGAACAGTGCCAGACAATACAAGCCCCACTGAGAGTTCTGAGTGAAAAGAATGCGTGAAAGAGTCGGTTTTAAAATAAGAATTTATTACTGTTGAGGCCAACAAGTCAGAACACCATTGAAACAAAGACTTGTTTCTCCTTTCCTTAGAGGAGGGTCATACGTTGCCATAGGGCCACATGGCGAGGCACCAGGGTTGGTCGGGAGACAGGGGGGGTGAGAGGGAATGTAGGCAAGAGCCTTTATTGTGGTTTCCACAGGAAAAACATGGGTGAGGCAGGAAAGCAGGCATAGGATGGGCTAGTTTGAGTAATTTCAGCATGCTCTGGATCTCGGGGACTGGCCCTGGTTGTCTGGGGTGACTGGAGCAGTGGTAAATGGCCCTGAGCACAGAGCTCCATACAGGAAGTTGCTGGGCATGTGGGCTCTGGATTAGTTGGTGTTTATGTAAAAGCCGCATTCACAGGAAAGTTATTTGCTATCTCTTGGAATTAGCTAACTCTAGGATGGGCGGTCTCTCTCCAACTAAGACCCCACAATGTCAAAACATCAAAAATATAGGATAAAAAGAAACGATTAATACAGCATTCCTTTTCTCCAGCTTTTAAAGATTTCATATATAGGTGAGATTACACAGTATTTCTCTTTGTCTGGCTTATTTAACTTAGCATGAAGCCCTGAGGGTCTATCCATGTTGTTACAAATAGGAAAATTGTCTTCTTTGTGGTTGAATAATATTCCATTATGTATATCCCACATCATCTATACCCATTCATCCACTGACAGACATATAAGTTGTTTTCATATCTTGGCCATGTATTATTCTCTATTTTTGACAGTGTGTGTGTGTGTGTGTGTGTGTGTGTGTGTGTGTAGTTTTGGTAAGCCTAAAATATTTTGTAATTTAAAATTTGAAATTAAAAAAATTAACTTAGCAATACAACAATTCAATCCTATTAAAGAAAGAGAAAGAAATATCCAGATAAGGACAATGTTGATAATGCCTACTTTGGCCTTGCCCTTGAAAGGTAAAGAAAAAGTGCAATGAGCACATGCCATCACCAAGTATATAGAATGTGTGTTTTGAAGAAGAGAGATCTTAATGCTTTAAAATACAGCATGCTTGTCATGATGCTTGGCCAGTTTAAGTCACATGTATATCAGGGAAAAACTAGTCAAGGCACAAGGCTATAGCTTCTTCCAGAGTACATGTTAGCTGAACGTGTGCTGTCTGCATGATCTGTCTAGGCATATAAAAAAGAGAAAGAAAGGGAGATAATAGCACATATTTGGGTACAAATATTCTAATTCTATGGTTGATTTTCACATTCTGTATATATGAGATTTACAGGCAAATCATAGGCCATATGTAAAATTTCAAGAAAGAATAAAGGTTTAAAGGTAAGTTTGTTGGCATTGTAGTAATGTCCTTCTGCAGCATTAAAAAATTGAGAGTGGATGCCTACAAGGAATCTAACATGATAAATGCACACAACTCATATTTATATAGCTAGAAAGTATTTGCAAGCTTTGTAGTCAATCTATTGGACTTTTTCTTATTTTTTATTTGTTTGTTTCTTACAAAAGTCATGCTGTTCTGTTTCTAATTCATGTGGGGAGAGGGAAGGAAGGAAGGAAGGAGGCTTCAAATGCTTTAGATGCACAAGATTTGACATAGGCTGCAGGTCACCACTTTCTGGTGGCTTCCCAGCAAATGCCTTGGCCATGACTTCATTGAATTCCAGTTTTTTGTCTGCAAATCTCTCCTTTTGTAAGATTTCCCTTTATCTCTGAAAAGAGGCAGTGAAGTCTGCTTTCTTTCAGGCTGCTTTGATTTCCTCCCAGATCCTCCACACGTCAGAGCACTCTAGGGGCAGTCCCGTGTGTCTCACAAACAAAATAAAGAAGAATATGAAGGGAAAACCAGAATGGAGTTGCTATATCTTTTCGTCCAACACCTTTTTAAAGGTCTAGCATATGATTGATGGTCTACTGTATGATTATGTGTAGAACACTATTCTAAAGACTTTGGACACTGAAAAATACATACTGGAAAGAAAATAAATACAATTTAGGTAATAGAAAAATACACTCACACATTTTTTTTATACTAGGATGCAACTCCTTGGGTGAGGAGTATAAGAAAAAGGTTGACATTGAATCCATAAAGAATGATTAATCTTTTTTTCCCCACATGACCACAAAGAGGGAAAAGGAACAAACCTCTGTCTTTAGAGGGTCATTGTTTTATGAAACTTGTGGGATGGGATTGTCCAACCAAAATCTATTACAGAGGCATGGATCTCCTAGGCACCTATAAATATTTGTCAATGAGGATGGTTAATAGACAAGCCATCTGGTGCCCCCAATCTTCAGAATCCAATAAGGTCTGTATTATTATTGTTCAAGAGATTTCTGTTGTATAAACTCTGACACTCAGTTTATATGCTGATGGAAGAGGAAGATCCAGACTAACTCTGAGAGAATTAAAATATGCAGGTGGGGGAAACAAGGAAACTCTCTCCTTCCACACATGCTCAGTTCTTGGTTAACTTCTCATTGGCAGTCTGCTCACATTTCATTTCCATTAAGAGTATTCCGTTTTCTTTGTCTAAAGTGTTGAGTGGTTATGAATAGTAAGGACAGACTATCTGTAATTATTTTTTAATTATTAATGGTTTTGTTAGATCCTTTCACTTTTACATTACATTTCTGTTAATGTAAGTTAAATCAAAATGTACTTCAGTTGCCAAGCTGTTCCCCAATGTATTTTTCATTCTTTCATAACATTACTTCAGATTTCCACAAGGTATCTATGAGAAAGCTTGTCTTTCTGGAGTCACCGTCACCATGCTAATAAACTCAGGGACTATCCTGTTCTGCCAATTCACTGGCCACGCCATTGGTCATCACCAAATTTCTAAACTTCCCCAAAGTACCTGATGTCAGCATCACAACATGAACCAACATTATTTGATTTGATCTTAGCCAGAATCTTTAGGCTGAACACAGAGCACCTGCTTTATTTAGTGGTGCCAGATGACGGTCCTTGGGCACTTTATAGACATGAAGATTCTTGATTAGAAACCAAAGGAGAAAGGGAAAATGAGTGAGTGTGAAAGGAACAGACACCGGAGGAAGAAACTAGTGTCCAGGTTTTGTGGTCCAGCTAAGTACCCTGAAGAACAGTGTAGGCAGAGCAAACATTCTAGTACTGTGCCTAAGGAACATAATGGCACTTGGGGGGAGAAAGCACGTCCCTGGAGAGAAGGAAAAAAATCCACCTTTTAATCAATTTTCCCATCACCAGCAGAATAGAACTTTTCGATGGTGCACTATTCCCTCAGAGAAATGGCCCTGTTTTGCATTTACTAAGGGGCCTGGTTTCAGATCTAGTATGAAACAACTCACACAAATTCAAATAATAGCCCTAGTGAGCTAAATGGAGAGAGACTAGGTGAGACTTCTTGTTTGTTTTTGACTTACACAGAGCCATCAGAGCCAGGGGTTCTTGTACCATTACAGTTGACGACTTCTGAAAAGAAATGTTACTACTTCAGCTGTGCGCAGTGGAAGGAGGGGGAGCCTAGTGCTAGGCAAAACTCCTGGCGGGTGTGGGGTACAGCGGCCCCCAAGGAGTCCCGGAAGGGAGCCAGACCTTAGTGAAAAGTATAGCGTTAACAAACACTGCATCGAACATAAATGCCACCAAAAATGACTGGATACATTATGCAGAGGGATTTCTGGATTTCTTTCAAGTAATTAAGTTTCGATTTCCTGCATTTATTTTAGTTCCAGGAAGCGCAAGGCGCCATGGGTTGCAAAATCTTCATTGATTGTTTCTATGCCTTAACTTTGATTTCGTGACTGGACTTAACTTTGGGAAGAGGTAAACACACGGGCCAGGAAAATTTACTGCAACAAAAAATAACTGTTTTGTGGGAGCAGGTAAACACGGGGGTGCTTGTTTGTAGATGGAACTGTGAGGTCTGTCCCCTCCCTCCAAAGAGGCTCGAGAAGCCGGGGAGGAGTGTGTGTGTGTGGGGGGGGGGGGGGAGGGAGCAGGTGTTCGTCCGAGTGAGTGCGTGACTGTTAGCACGTGTGTGCTTGCATGCGTGGGTGTGTGAGCGTGTCTGAGTGTGTCCAGTGCTTCAGTGTGTGAATCTGCGTCCCCCCCCCCCGCCCCCAGCGTTCTAGGGCCAGCGGAGTTGGATATAAAGGACTGAATCCTTCCCTGGGGCAGATAGTAATTCATTGGAGTTTGTTGTGTTTGCTCCCAAGGTTGGTCGACTCCAGCGAGTCCAATCAGCTGTGCCCTGCGTGCGGGCTCCGCGCCACAACCAGCTTCAGCAAAGCTACCTGGCAGCCCCGCGGGCATCCAGCGGACCCGGGCTTGCTGCGTCCTGCGTGCCCCTCCTCTCTGTCTGCTTTATTTGAAATTGAACTCTGCTTCCTT
Source organism: Corynorhinus townsendii (assembly GCA_026230045.1). Classification (NCBI taxonomy): domain Eukaryota; kingdom Metazoa; phylum Chordata; class Mammalia; order Chiroptera; family Vespertilionidae; genus Corynorhinus; species Corynorhinus townsendii. The sequence continues at coordinate 117,812,652 of JAPDVU010000006.1, read as the reverse complement.
TCCTCCACCAGGGACAGAGGGAACGGTTGCTTTCCTTTCTACCTTGACCCTGCTCACCCCTTGTCCCTTGCCCAGCCACTTTCCTCAGTCCAGAATTACCTAGGGAGAGCCCCACGTGGCTCGTCCGACGACTCCTGGCTCCTGTCCCCAGAGCAAGTCTGTTCCTGTCCCCAGAGCGCGCCCTTCAGAGCACCAATAGCCACTTGCCTTTGTTCCCCTCCCATCGCCCTGTCTGGTCTTGATAGGAGGCCTGGAAGCTGCAAGCCTGGGTTTCGATCTAGAAGGGCCTGGGAACCGCCGGGTGCCAGGTTTCCGGAGACGCTGGCTGGCCGCTCGCATTGGGAGGCGGAGAGGGGGAGTTAGCCAGGAAGGCACTTGAAGGAGGCCGTGCCATTGGGCAGAGAGGGTGCCTGACACCTTGGAGCGAAGTGGGGAGACTTGGAGCTCACGGAGAGACAGTGGGGAGGGAACATTAGAGACAAACACAGCAGCATTGGCGGACCGCTTGGAAGAGGAAAGATGTTTGAGCAAAAGGCGCTTGTCACTCCGGAATGTAGTCCCCGGTCTCAGGACGCAGGAAACCCGGAGAGCGCGCCTTCCGCAGCACTTCCCTCTGCGGCCAGCAATCTCTGCGCGCCCAGAAGTCTCAATTTCAAGGATAATTCCCTTCTTTTCTGTCTTTCTTTTATTTTTTATTTTCTTTCCCTGGAGCAGACGAGGCCATGGAGGCTTCTAATCACCTCCTATACTTCAGCCCCAAGCTTCGGAGTCCGGAGAGAGCTCAGGGCGTCCGATTCTATTCTGGATCCCTGAGGAGAGGAGATGGGGGGCGGCGGGGGGGAGGGGGGAGAAGCGCTGTCTATTCTTTTCCTCTTTCCTCCCCCAAGTCCTGTCTACCCAAGATTGAAATGGTGCATGAATAGAGTCAGACCTGTTCTTTAAGAAATTTTCCTTGCAATCCAACTCAATTTTGATTGAAATACAAAGAAATCACACTGCCCTTACGGATTAAAATTTAATAAAACATATTAGCTCTGGTAAAATATGAATGCACTGCTTAAAATTTTAATAGTAAATGAGGAGACAGTGATTTCTCCCCTCCGGATGGCTGCGGGTGAATTCGGAGTTGGGGCCCCACTACCCGGGAGTTTGAGTGGAATCTCCAGTGGCTCCTCACCCACCTGGAGAGAAGCAGGTCGCCTCTGTCCGCCTCTGGCAGCAGATGGGATGGAAGCTATTGTCAAGCAAAGGCTTGGCAAAAAGAAAGGTGCTCCTCTCATGGTCCCACAGTTTATCCATTTTTTTTTTCATTTCTGTGTTTTAAAAGTCACTTTTTTTTTGTTTGTTTTTGGTTTAGTAGGTAAGTCTGTAGGTGTGCAGAGGCACCAATGTGGATAGGTGCTTGCGCATAAAAGTGTATGTGGAGGTCATATGAAGCAGATTTCAGATACTGGGCCATTTCCTTCCACCCCTTGGGTTTATTTCCAACTATCCAGTGCTTTAGAAGACTTCCACTGGCTGGGAGGCCTGGAGTCTTTCTTCATCGGTGAGCAGCTTGCACACTTATGCCCATGGGCAAAACGAAAATGGGTTCTCTTGACATCACTGCAAATATGTTGGTATTTGGGACACTCCTGGAAGGAATGATTGCAAGAATGCAAGTCCTGGTGATGAAGGCAGTATTGCATTTTCCCACTAATGCAACACAATTACTGCTGTTCATTTTTCACTTTAGGTGAGAAAAGGGGAAATCTAACTCTGGGAGTTTTTTTTTTTAAAGTGTGTTTTTCAGGGGAAGGGAATATAAGGAAGTAAACTCTTGAACTGCTCAACAACTACACATTTTTATCTCAACTTGATAATTAGCAGGAAGAGCTTCATTTTTTTTCTGCCTGGAAACATCTGGGAGATTTAAAAAAAATTATATTGAAATTAATTTAAGGCTATATGGATTTTAGCCATCAGGAAATATTCTCTTGGAAGTTGTCCTGCTTAAAATAGTTTCAGTCAATAAACTCCATATCAAACAAAGTTTTTTTTCAGTTATTTCAACAGTCCCCTCTTTATTTCATGAATTTATTATACTACCTTATTTACCATATGAAATGGTGACAAGTGTTTAGCATTTTGGAGATCAGTTGTCAGTTGCTATTAAAATCAAGATTAATTCATATTAACGATATGCATTTCTCAATACTCCCAGGTGACAACATACATTAAAACAACCATTGCAAGTAATTAAGCTCAATAAAGGAGGAGGGGACAGGGAGAGGTTCAAAACACCCCCAATATTTGATTTTGCAATCCAAGTTCAGCAGACTGTTGCCACAACAATGCTTGGGAAACTCCTCAGGGTTGCTTTTCACTTTACATCTAATTAGGCACCTAATGAAAGAGAAGAATTTTTTCCCCATGTGGTTTTTTCTCCTTGATATTCTTTTTTTTTCCTTAAATTTTTCTAAATCCCTTCATCTTTTTCACCCAGCCCTCCAATTCCCCTCCCTCTAACAGCTGTCAGTCTGTTCTCTATCTATAACTCTGTTTCTATGTTGTTAATTACTTTTGTTCATAAGATTCCACATATAAGTGAAATCATATGGTACTTGTTCTTCTCTGACTGGCTTAGTTCACGTAGCATAATACTCTCTAGGTCCATCCATGCTGTCCCAAATGGTAAGATTTCCTTCTTTTTTTACAGCTGAGTAGTATTCCATGGCATAAATGTACCACTGCTTTCTCATCCACTCATCTACTCATGGGCACTTGGGCTGCTTCCAATTCTTGGCTATTGTACATAATGCTGCAATGAACATAGAGGTGCATATATTCTTTTTGAATCAAGGTTTCTTCAGATATATTCCCAGAATTGGAATTTCTGGGTCACAAGGCAGTTCCATTTTTAATTTTTTGATGTAAATCCATACTGCTTTCCACAGTGGCTGCACCAATGTGCATTTCCTTCAACAGTGCACCAGGGTTTCCCTTTCTCCATATCTTTGCCAGCATTTGTTGTTTGTTGATTTATTGATAGTAGCCATTCTGGCGGGTGTGAGGTGATACCTCATTGTAGTTTTAATTTGCATTTCTCTGATGATTAGTGATGTCGAGCATCTTTTCATATGTCTATTGGCCATCTATCTATCCTCTTTGGAGATGTGTCTATTCAGGTTCTTTGCCCATTTTTTAATTGGATTGTTTGTTTGTTTGTGCTGTGTGTGTATGTGTTTGTGTGTGTGTGTGTGTGTTGAGTTTTCTTGATATTCTTACACCTTAATTTAAACACACAAACAGATTGTTTAGGAGATGCAATACCCAAAGTTTCTCCTGTGATTCACTTAGTATTGTAATCTGGGGAAACTAGGTAGATGCATATATTTGTCTTTCAGTTACTATCTTCCTGCACTCTCAAGAGCCATGTTAACCTTACACAGAATTGATAGAAAACATACCCAAAATATTTTAATGATTTTTTTTATTAGGCTTTAGAGATGCTCAACAATTTATACTAATTAGACTATCCAAAGCCTTTTGAAGATTAAGCAAATTGGACAACCCTTGTTAATTAGAACATAATTTAAAGTTTGAAATTATATCACGGATGAAGTAGTCTAATTAGTACGACAATATGTTAATGGGCAAGTGAGACACAGCAAGAGTGGAGTTTGGTGTGAACCTCCTCTCCACGGCTTGAACAAAAATCCTCCCTCCAATGCTGGCATTAATAAAAGATTTCTATAGACGTCAGCCTTTCTACGATGACATACAATTTATAGTACATACAATGCATTAGCCCATAGTGCTGCTCAATATTTTCACTATTATGAAAACTAATAAATTCGTCAAGCTGAATTAAGCATACAAATCAGATGAGGCATAGCAGATTACACAGTGAAGCGCGGTGTCTCCCGAGCCTAAATGAAATTTCAATCTAATAATTCCTTCCTGGCCCAGTCATAATTTGTTTAGAGATGTTGCTCTACTTCTTTCAAAGCGCTGTTCGCACTATAATTAAATGATACTCAAGCTTTTAACTTTGATTTATTTCATTTCTCGAAGCTTAAGACAGTGAGAGCTGTACAATGTCATTTTTTTTATTTCCTTGAAAATTACCCTGGCTGTTGTTGATATAGAAATTAAACACCTAAACATTTACTTGAACCGTCCCGGGCAAGCCACATTCATTTATGTCAACAACCCCTCTCCAGTCCCGTGTCCAGGCCCCTCGGCTCAGCTACTGCAGGTAGGAGGAATCCCCTTTGGCTACTATTTGCTTATTCCTCCACAGAAGGGAGGAGAAAGGCAAACCTGGGAGTAGCTCAGGAAAGCGCAAGGGAGTTAAGAACCATGGACAGATCCCATCGCGTGCTGTTTGCGGCGTCTTCCCAGTCCCGGCGTGTAGCAAGGTCTAGGCTCCCAATTTGAACCTGCCGTCCCGCCCCGCTGAGGTCAGGGGCCAACCAGCGGCCCCCTTCTTGTTGCTGCCGCAGGGCTTCCGGGTGCTGACCACTCGATGGCCCCCCTTCGCCAAGCTTCTTCCCACTCTGTTTTGTCCCAGCGCGCGCCAGCGCCTCTCAGGCCTGCCGCCTGCTCTCGCACCTGCTCGCCTTCCCCAGGCACTGTGTGCCTGCACCTGCTCCCAGCCACCCCCGTCCCGGTTGGGCTACCCGTCGGCTGCAGCGTCGGGACCTTCTCACCCTCGCCCGCACCCCGCTCCTTCTGCGCTCTGGGGAGGTGACAGCAGCTCCCAACACCAAGGAAAGTAGAGAGAAGGCACCAGAGCGGGGAGGAGAGGAAGGCTGTGGTGTGTGTGCGTGTGTGTAGGAGAGGTTGTCTCCTTCTTTTACAATTGGAACAGTGTGTGTCCACTTCTAAGAAAAGTGGTACCCACTGGGACAAAAGTGCTGGCTAAAAATAGGCTATCTCTTCACCGAGTGGCTGTGGAAATGAAGATAAGTGGGACTTGTGCCAGCCCCCTGAGGGTGTGTGTGTGTGTATGTGTGTGTGTGTGTTGGGATGTGTGTGAGGAGTTCAGTAGCACATGCGCTTTTTGATCTCTGGCCCTACCTCTTCCTCTGTCATTTGTCCCTTCCTCCTTTGATTGTGGCTAATGAAGAATAATAAATCCAATGGCAGGGTTTGCCCATGGATCCGCCCAAGACCCAACTCACACTGAACTGGATACAGGGAGGAGGAGGAGAAAGATCCGGAGGAAAGAAAAGAGGGTGGAGAGGAGTGTGTGTCGGTGGTCGTGCTGGGGGAGTACGCGGGGACAAGGGGCGGAGGGGGGAGTCGCATGCGCACAGGCGACCCGAGCCTGCTCAGAGGGCGTCCAATCCGCTGAGAGCGGCGAGAGAGAAAGCCCTGAGCCCTGTCGACCCCCGGTCTCTTGGGCACCAGGCACCCGCCGGGCCGAGGGGGTGCAGAGCAGATCACCAACCACTGCGCGCATTGGACGGGAGCGCAGAGCAGCGCGCAGGAACCCGGTCGAGGGCAGCATCCGGGTCCACCAGTGTGGTGGGGAGCCTGGGATCTGGGTCACCAGAGCTGCAGGGAGGGGCAGGCCAAGTGGAGGCGGAGGCGTGGAACTTAGCGGTAAACAGGAGGCGGGGGAGGCAGCCAGGTAAGAGACGTTCTTAGTAGTCTAGGGAAAACCCCACTCGAGGTTGGCTTGGCCCGCAACTTTACTTAGGAGTTTCGTTTCCCGGTGAGATGGGTCTCCAGAAGGGGCCGGAGGCCAGCTCCTAAGTAGGAACTGCCCCGGGACTGGAGTGTAGACCTGGCCAGTGGGTGGGGTGGAGAGGACACTACGGTAAGTGAGAGCTGCGGGCGCCGAGAAGGGGCGGTGGCGTCGGAGCGGGCTGGAACCCAAAGGGAAGGTGGAGGGCGCGGAGGGAGAGCAGGAGGCGGGTATCTGGAGAGCTGAAAGGGTCGGAGCCTGGAAGGAGCACAGGCGGAGAAGAGGCGAAGATAGACTCGAACAGGGGAGGGCGGAGGCGCGCGGGAGGGAGGGCGGGAGGGCGTGCGGGGGCAGGCGCAGGGAGAGGGGAGTATAACTCCGCTGCCGCGAGGCGCGGGGGCAGTTTCGGGCGCCCAGGTCTGCAGCTAGCGCCTAGCGGAGCCTAGCACCCGATCAGACTGACGCCGGAGCCAGCGGAGGAGCGCGTAGTCGGGGCTAGACGCGCCAAACTCGGAGCAGCGGCGGGTGAGCGCAACTTTACACCGCCCGACCCCGCTGCCGCTCTTGACCAGCACTTCTCGGGAGGCTCCTGGCAGCCGGCGTCAAGTCTTGCGCCACGGACCAGCGCTCCGGCCGGCTGGGAAGATGATGATGATGTCCCTGAACAGCAAGCAGGCGTTCAGCATGCCGCACGGCAGCAGCCTGCACGTGGAGCCCAAGTACTCGGCACTGCACAGTGCCTCTCCCGGCTCCTCCGCTCCTGCGGCGCCCGCGGCCAGCTCTCCCAGCAGCGCCAGCAACGCTGGCGGCAGTGGCGGAGGCGGTGGAGGCGGAGGCCGGAGCAGTAGCTCCAGTAGCAGTGGTAGCGGCGGCGGCGGGGGTTCCGAGGCGATGCGAAGAGCGTGTCTTCCAACCCCACCGGTGCGTATTTCTGCATAATCACCGCTTAGAGGCACATTTTGACAGCCCCCTTTATCTGCTTGATGTTTTTTTCATGTCTGCACAGCAAATCACCCCACACCTCCAACCAATTTCCCCCCCTCTCTTATGTATTCAGCGGGTCTTTCCTTTCATATTAATTTTTATGACCTGGGATGTTGCCTGTGCGCGTGCTGTGTTGTGTTGTGTTGTGTCTGCAGGCTCACATTCCTCCTCCTCGTGCACGCTCAGTTTCTCTGGGCGGCTTCCTGCCTCTCCTCCTCACCTGCAATTTTCAGGATTATTACTGTTGCTACTAATTATTATTATTTTAACGTCCTGGGAATGTTGTAAGCGCGGCAGCGGTGTGGAGAGAAGGGCCGGGGCTTCCGGAGAGCGCGCGCACAATTCCCTGTTGAGCGTAATGTGTGCCTTTTACTTGCAATTGCAGAGCAATATATTCGGCGGGCTGGATGAGAGTCTGCTGGCCCGCGCGGAGGCTCTGGCGGCCGTGGACATCGTCTCCCAGAGCAAGAGCCACCACCACCACCCGCCCCACCACAGCCCCTTCAAGCCGGACGCCACCTACCACACCATGAACACCATCCCGTGCACGTCCTCTGCCTCCTCATCGTCGGTGCCCATCTCGCACCCGTCCGCGCTGGCGGGCACGCACCACCACCATCACCACCACCACCACCACCACCATCAGCCGCACCAGGCGCTGGAGGGAGAGCTGCTGGAGCACCTGAGTCCCGGGCTGGCGCTGGGTGCCATGGCGGGCCCCGACGGCGCCGTGGTATCCACACCAGCTCATGCGCCGCACATGGCTACCATGAACCCCATGCACCAAGCAGCGCTCAGCATGGCCCACACTCACGGGCTGCCCTCCCACATGGGCTGCATGAGCGACGTGGACGCCGACCCTCGGGACCTGGAAGCATTCGCCGAGCGCTTCAAGCAGCGACGCATCAAGCTGGGGGTGACCCAGGCGGATGTGGGCTCCGCGCTGGCCAACCTCAAGATCCCCGGCGTGGGCTCGCTTAGCCAGAGCACCATCTGCAGGTTTGAGTCCCTCACGCTGTCGCACAACAATATGATCGCGCTCAAACCCATCTTGCAAGCGTGGCTCGAGGAGGCCGAGAAGTCCCACCGCGAGAAGCTCACCAAGCCCGAGCTCTTCAACGGCGCAGAGAAGAAGCGCAAACGCACATCCATCGCCGCGCCGGAGAAACGCTCGCTGGAAGCCTACTTTGCCATCCAGCCGCGGCCCTCCTCGGAGAAGATCGCCGCCATCGCGGAGAAGCTGGACCTTAAGAAAAACGTGGTGCGCGTCTGGTTCTGCAACCAGAGGCAGAAACAGAAAAGAATGAAATATTCTGCGGGCATTTAGGAGACCGCTGGCCTCTCCAGGGACAACCCCCTCCTCATCTCCTCTTTTCCCCTCCCTCTCTCTCCTGCCTCTTTTCTTTCCACGTTTGGCGACCAGAAATAATTCCAGTAAATGTGAATCCACAGAAAGTGGGGGATTGGAGAGTGAGCGCGCAGCTGAGCCGCAAGCCCGGTGAGAATGTGAAACGACTCCCGCAAGGAAAGAAAAACAAAAGAAGGGATTTGTCCAGTTGCAGCAAAATTGTCCCTTTGAACCCCACCCCACCCCGGAAAAGGCACCTGGACGTCTGCAGAGGAAGTCTGGGAGCTGGCTGTTTGCAGGAAGACAGAAGAGATAGCCTTTTGAAAGGCCCCCAGAATGATCAAGTAAGATTTGTTTTTATTCCTAAAGACATCACCCTTACTCAAGTTTAAAAGTACACTTTGCAGCTATTTTTCAGAAATAGAAATTGATTCAGGACTGAAACTTTAAACTAGAGTTGATGCTTAATGTGACAGAGACATCTCTAAAGTATTTTGAATTTTAAAAAAGATGGCAGATTTTCTGCATTTACACTGTATATTATATATATATTTTTATTGTGGTTCTTACCCCCTTCTTCCTTCTCTGAAGTGTTAATGCTTAAGAAAGGAGTTGCGCCTGCTGTGTTCACTGATCTTGAAAGCTATTATTATATTATTGCCGAACAACCCTCTGTAAATTATTAATTTATCTCTCTGGCAACTTAATTTGTAAACATTCTAATTAATTAAACTTCTTTAGTCTTAAAAATGGGGGGAATGTATGGCTAGTGAAGTTAAAAAATGTTTATGTTTGATGAGTTTACTGAATTTTTACAGCTTTCCTATTAACACTGTGTTTCTTTCAGCCCATTTGTATATGCTCACTTGGAATGAAGAATTTTTTCTTTGTTTTTACTGGTAGTGTTCTGATTTGTGAGTTGACACTCAGTAATGGATGTCTTAATTGTGTAGACCTGATTCACTGTCCAAAGTATTGTTTACTTCGTTACATATTTAATGGGGATTCCCACATTGTCCCCACTGTACATGTTCTTACACACCCTTTTACACACACACACACACACACACACACACCTCTAATGGAAGAGAAGAAGTGAAGCAGTTGGAAACATGACTATAATGCATCATTTTCTAGCTTTAGGTGCATTTGCCACTTGGTGTTTGTTCTTCCAGATTCTAAGATTTCACCAAGGTATTTCAATCTTCTGGTTTTCAATTGCTTTGTTAACTACATTTTAACATTTACAGGATTCCTTCAGTTTTTCCTTTTGGAGGTTTGTTTGTAGAAAAACGAATTTGAACTCTAAGAAAGACAGTGCACTGCTTGTAAATTCACATTGTTTGGTAAAATTCTTTTGGAACAAAAAAAATGGGTACATGATTACTGGTACCTTATCTATTGTAAATATTTCATTCAAAACGATACACATATATATTCTTACAAATTTTGCTGTATTGCTGTTCCATCTGAGGATCTCTGAAGTCTTGAGTTCTGTATATGAGCTGGTTTCTTGTTTTTGTTAATAGATGGTTTATTTACTATGGTACTGTATTATTTTTGGTGTTGTTTGATTGTCTTTCATTGAAGAGATGATTTTAATGTTTTATTGGCAAAGTATGCTGCTTTTTCATTAAAATGTGCTATTAAAATTAAATGTGATGTTTTAAATGTTTAAAATGTGATGTTTTAAATCATTTACATTGGAATTATTTTGACAGGGAATTTTTAAAAGCAGAAACACATTTTATGGGTTTATTATGGAGAGGCTGTTATCAAAGTCTGACTTGGATTTAGTAGGAGGTGTTTCTCTAGGAAAGTATAAAATGACAGTGTTTTCATGGCCTCCTAACAGTCAGAGCTCATCTCACAGGGTGCTGTGCTTTTCTGCCCAGTGGAGATCATGATATGTGATTCTAAATACTTCCTCGGGAGTCCTTTCCCTGGATCTGCAATAATTCTGCAATGAGAATCTTTGTGAGCAGAGGTGTTGCATGAGTAAAAGGAAGAAAGGGACTCAGTTTGGTTTTCAGCAGCACTGGGAGGCTGGGTATATCAAGAGTCAAGACTAGTTGGGGGTGTAGGACACTCTGGTTGAGGCCTAGGGGCTGGTCCACCTAGTCCTCAGTTTAGCTACCACTCTTGGGAAGCAGTGCCCCCAAACCAGAGCAGGAAGTACAGTCTCTCTCTCTCTCTCTCTCTCTCTCTCTCTCTCTCTCTCTCTCTCTCTTTCTTTTTCTCTCTCCTTCCCATCTTCCCTCCCTCTTTCCCACACCTTTACAGAAACCCACATTCTACAATATGTAGAGTGGGGTTGAGGAGCAAATTATTGCCTAGGTCGTTAGAAGGAGCAAACTATTGCCCCCTTTCTATGACTCACACAGATAATCAGAGTTGCTGGAGGTCTGTCTAACCGTGGTCTGGCACAAATAAATTTTGCATATTTGAAACACAGACTTTTCTTTTTTGTGATCCTAGTTTAAAGACACCTCCTTTCCCATTTTAATAATTTTAAGACTACTTACAACAGTTGAGCAACATATTAGGGACTCAAATGGTCTACCCCTCCCCACAGGAAAGCTCTGGTTTAGATACTTGCATTATTAACGATGAAACATCATACTAATCTATAAGTCCAACAAGAGAGGAAACAGGTCATCCTCCAGGGGTAATTCTGTTAACTTGAGCTGTGACCCTTCTAATATGGAATTGTCTGGGGATATTTCTTATTTTGAGGATGAGGATAGGAAATATCCTATGAGTCAATGAAAATTGTTATAGTGAGTCAAGTTGAGGTTAAATATTGTTGGAAAAATGATTGTGATTTTCAGATATAACAAAAAGAGTTGTAAAAGTTGGATGGGTAATGGGTAGAAGAATTTATCTTCCTGTATTTGAAATAAGAAGACACTTGAAGAAACCAAATCCACGTGTCCATTTCAAAATAATGGGATGCACTGCACAGATGCCTAAGAAAACTGAAAGTTGTAGGGATTTAAAAGAAAGAATTGTGAATTAAGATATAGTGATATTGATGGCTTAATATTAAACCTGTGTTTTGGAGTTTGAAAGTTCCTTCTTCCATCTCATCCCCTATTCTTAGATTCAGTTTTTCTGAAAGTCTTTTTAAGCAGCCAATCTCCAATTTCACTGTGGATACTGATTTCAGCACCACGGATAGCAACCACATGACTGGGCCCTATTCCAACATGTTTTGACCATACAATTCTAGCTACCTGGAGAACTTTCTGCTTGCTTATTTATTTATTTATTTTGCAGAGTGGGGAAAATGAATTAAATTAGTTGAATATGTAGCAAATCAGGCTTGCTAATCTAGGATAAAAATTGTCTTCAATAAATAGCCCCTCCTCCTTCCTATATGTGACTGTTATCTAAGGATCTAGGATGTGTGTATTAAGAGATAGGGGAGTCAGTTAGGGGATAAAAACAAGTGTGCAAGTTTTTTATACAAATACGAAACCTTCAAATAAAGAGAAAAATCCAGTGGAAGTAGAACAAGTTGAGAAACATATTGAATAGAAAAGAAATAGGTGTCCTCTTTAGTGCATTTTGAAGTACAAGGGTAACTCCTCCCCCACCTCTCTTGCCTACAAGATGGAAATTATATCCTTTAATGAAGCCTGCTTAAATGTGTTTGCTTTATGGGAAGAGCAGAATTTTAGAAAAAAAATATTCTGAAAGTTTTTATTAATTAAAGTTGTAGAGACATACCAAAATAAGCCAAAGAGATTTGGAAAGAAGAGAATTGATCTTAAAGCAATGAAAGGTAAGAGTAGAGTGAATAATGTATACATTGTTGAGAAATATCCATTTCAAAATACTCAGGTGGATAAATAGCAAATTGAGGCTGAAGATCTTTGTCATATCAATCAAATCCACGGGTATTCATAACTCCTTTTCTAACTTTATTTCCTCAAGGTTCACAATACTTTCTATTGGAAATTGGTATTTATATATTGAATTAGCAGTTCACCTAGTCATCCTCAATTTGATATTTCAGAACTTTGTAGTTTATTTTTAAAATTTCTCTAAGGCAAATGATTCAATACTTTTGTTCCAAGTGATTATCCAAATCTAAATTAGAATGGAATAAAAGACTAACAGCAAAGATCATGTAAGGCCTGATTGTTACCTAAGTACTCTCCACACCAATTGGATTATAATATTATCTGAAAAAATGCAGTTTCCTTTGGATATTTGACATTAAATCAGTTGGTCAATTCTTTTGTTAGACTAAGTTTCATTGACAGATAAACTTGGGAAAAAATGGAGCCATGCAAAAGCAAATGAAATAAGATTTATATTCAATGAAATACTCTCCTGTTTGTCTATAAAATGTATTTTAAAATAAACAACAAAACATAACTAAGTCTTTTCTCAGTAAAAGACAGATTCTGAGACCTCTCTTTGCCAACAGAATTAGAATTTGTAGGGTAAACATACTTTATTTCAAACTTAAAATGAATACATTACTTTTTAAAAAATATATATTTTATTGATTTTTTTTTATAGAGAGGAAGGGGGAGGGATATAGAGTTAGAAACATCAGATAAGTGAGAAACACCAATCAGCTGCCTCCTGCACACCACCTATTGGAGATGTGCCCACAACCAAGGTACATGCCCTTGACTGGAATTGAACCTGGGACCCTTCAGTCCTCAGGCTGATGCACTATCCACTGAGCCAAACCGGTTAGGGCTGAATACATTACTTTTGATATATCTGTTTGGGAAGCTCTGAGGAGATGGTGAAAAAGGCATTAATTTTTTTTTACTTGATTTTAGAAGGCATGTTAATAAAAAAAAATAAAGCTCAAAATTTTCTAGGGAAGCCATGACAGTAAGTTTAGAAATTCATCTTTTCAATTGTTTGTTGAAAATAATTTATATCTTCAGGTATAAATGGTCCACATTAGAACTAAAAACTGCATGCACTTAACTTTGTAGTTGGCCTTGGAGGGAGGGGCTGCTACAGAAGGAAAAAAAGTTGTATCCTGATGGAACAACAAGAAAGACAAAGGTTCCAGATGATTATGATAGAAATGCTCCTGAAGTCTACATTTGTCAGGAGACAGATTTATGGCAATGAGAAAAAAAATCACTGATTTTTTTCCTGCTTTGCCCCTTTAAGAGAGCCATTCCCAGTACCGAAAGGCTATTATAAGCAAATTAATAAATTACACAGCAAATTATTAAATCCAGATAATTACAAGGAATAAGTAAGTAATCATTAGTTATCTCAGCTAATTACTGTGGGTCAGAGCCAGCCGGAATGTGAAATCCTCCTCGGGAATTGAAATTAACTTTGCACAGTGAGTCTCTCTGCTTGACATCTCCAGTCTGTAGGCACATGGCAGCTCCCTTGTGAGCCAGTCTTTCTATTTAACTTGGAGAGAACAGAAATAAAATTAAGTGGCGATGTGATAATAGGAAGCTGCTCAGAAAGCAAACTGTGGGTTTTATTCTGTACTTTCAATGCCTAGAGATGAAAAGCTTTGTTTACATCAGTTTCAAAAAAATTTAAAGCAGCCTTGTTGAAACGGGCTCCCTGCACACACACACACACACACACACACACACACACACATCTACAGTCCATAGTTCTTTGGTGTGACAGTTTAGCAGCACATGAAGGCTCAAAAAGAGCAAAAGGGGTTTTTTGAGGTATATGTGATGGGGGTGGCAGTGAGGAAGATAAATAAAATAAAATATTGCTCTGCTTTCATCCCACACGGTGGAAAGGCTGTAGAAAAGTGCAGACGGTTTAATAATCTGTTTGTTTTGTTTGGGTAACAATATGCTTTCATCTTGCCACAGGAAGAACCAGCTTAGTGCAAATGTTGTCTGTCGTTGATCTTTCGCCAGATGCTTCAAGAACTGATGTCACCTTTCCCCCCACATATATCATTACTTTCTGAAGCTAGCCTCCAGTACTCTGTCTCCCTTCACTCCCACCTCCCACCCCCCAGGCCTTCTCAAAGGGCAGAAAAGACAGCCCAACCCCATGCCTGTTAGAAAGTAGAAAATGTGTCTGTGTGATAAAGTGATTATGTGTACCATAGGGCTGGGAAAGACTGGACATAAGAAGAAAACTGCTGTTAATATATTAAAATGAGGAGGAAATCTAAAAGCTTTTTTTTTTTTATCAATTGCAATTAGATGGACAGTCTTTCCACTCATTCCTGCTCTAGTCTGGGATGATAATAAAAATTTAATGAAGCCTGGGACGAGCAGAGAGCTCTGTCTAGGGACCCTGGAATAGAATATTTTAACTGTACATTTATACCAACTGTCTGGCTTCAAAGACGTGACTGCTTTTAATCTCGAATTAGAAAACCACAGACTTGAAATTAAATATTAGATACCCTCGATCCCCTTGCTTTCTGAAATACTGTCACGACTCTGTTTTCCTCCACTGGCCTGTAACACACATATCTTAGGTCTCCAATTACATTTCCGTGAATAATAGATGGCTTTGATAGGGTGCAGTGTTCTGGTGCTTTTGTGTGTGTTTTTTTAAAAATAGAGTTAATGCAATATTAATTGGCTGTAGATGTTATAAGAATGCACAGGCCCCCCTTCAGGAACAAATCAATGAGACAGCGATGTTAGAGAGAGCAAAGGGGAAGGCCTTCCCCCAGCCTAGGTCACTTCTTTGTGGAGGGGAGCTCCTTAGCGCGTTGGGTAAGTGAAGGGCGCTGTGAATTCCACGGCTCTGGCAGCATTGGCTGAGCAGCCTGGAGAGGGGGCGACAGGTCAGGGCAGAGATACAGAAAGCGAAGAGTGTGAGAAGCAGGCGCGGGGACAGGGATCCAGCCGCCAGATCCCTGCACCCACCCCCTGGCTTACCACCACTTCGCAAGCCGCTGGCCTTGGGTTGCCTGCCAGCCCCAAGTCCCCTCTCCTCCAGGTCGGGGTGCACGCTGGTCAGAGGCATGTGGGGAGGGGGGTGGAGGCTTGGAGTCCATAGGGTTGGGGGTGGGGAGCAGAGCCGCCCACCCGTGCTGGCCGAGCTTGCGCTGGCCCCGCGTGGCCCCTAGAGCCTGGGGGAGCAGGCGTCATGCCAGGAACGCAGCCAGGAACCCGCGAGAAAGAGAGGCCCGGGCGCATCGCCCCCTTGCATTTTACTAATCACGTCTATTTAAATTCTAGCGCGGTCCGCCGCGCTCTCACCGGGGAAAGCTCTGGAGAACTGGACCCATCAATTATTCTGAAAAAATCCCAGACTCCGTGAGGCTTCCAGGCCGCGGGAGGGAGGCGGCGGGAGGAGGCGGAGAACCCAGCCCCTAGCCCTCGCTCCTCCTCCCTGCCCTTCCCAGCTGGATCCCTTGGCGGACACTTAACTTCAGGGTACTGGGGCCCAAGGGAGCTTGTGCGCCCTCTGAGGGTTTGCGCCTTCGTGGGCCCGGAGCGGAGGTGGTGGAAGTAGGCTAGGACCTGACCTGGCTTTCCCTTTAACCCGCGCGGAAACGGTTCAGTCTGGTGCCGCCAGAACTGAAAGATCACCGTTTCCGGGACCGCTACCCCCTCTGGCACCGCCCCCTGCCCTTTCTGCGGGGTCCCAAACGCGGGCCCCGAGGTTGGGGGCTGCCGGGCGTGGAGCAGTCTCAGTTCAGCTTTCCTTGGCTCCACAGCCCCGAAAGGTTGGGACCTCGGGGATATTCTAGTTCAGAATCCTTTTAGGAACCCCGATGTAAAGTTCTCTAGCACACCCCCTCCCACCTCCTTTCAGGCTCCTAGATGCCCCGAGGCCGAGCAGCAAGGCGAACGCGCAGCTGGACTCGCAAAAAAAAAAAAAAAAAAAAAAAAAAAAAAGCACGGGTTCGCTCTGAGTAGGGAGGCGGGTGAGCCCGGCTGGTAATTACTGCCCCCCACCCCCAGCCTCCTCCGCCCCACCCCACCCCAATGCGGGGTCTGCAGCCATTACTCCAGCTGTCACCCGGCGGAGAGCGAGCGCCCTCCCCCATCCCCAGACTTTTGTGCCGCTAACAGAAGCCCGAGCCCCCTCGCCCTCCCATAGTGCCTGGGTCGTGCTTCTTAAATTTTTGTTACAATTTTTCAGAAATACTGTACTTCCTCCTTCCTCTTTCCCCCCAACCTTCTCATTTTCTGGACCCTAGGAGCATATTCAAAATCTTATTTGTATATATTGGTAAGTGTTTTTGTTTGTTTGTTTTTTCCTTGATTGGGCGGGGTGGGAGGGGTCTCTTGTAGCTTCCTAGGTTTCCCGGAGTCATTTGAGGCGACAAGAAAATGAAAATTTTGTATTCGATATTTTTGAAGGAAGTAAACTGACTCCTAGAATTCTTGTAAGATGCCAAGTAGTCCTGTTACATCAGTGGGGTTTGATTACAAAACAAACAACTTACTGGTGGGTTTGTAAGTGGTTGAAAGGCTTGAATCAGCACCCTCCGCCTGATGGGCGGGGCAGTTGGCGTTCCTGGTGGGCCTGAGTGGCCTGAGCTTGCCGAGGTCCCGGGAGCTGGAGTGTTAACACGCACAGGGCCAGCCGCCCTCCTTTCCCAGCTGGCCACCGGGGCTTTGCTAAATGGCATCTCTGTGCAATTTGGTCAAACGGGGTGGAGGTTTCTTGACCCCCAAGAGACAGAGTAGATCTCAGTTTGGATGAGGTGATGAGTGTGGGGATGGGGAAGGAGGTCATCCCTTGGAGGGGGTGGGCGGGGCGCCACCTTATGGTCCCAATTCAACAGCAGTCTGGGGTCAAGGTGTGTTAGGGTAGGATTTCCTGGGAAAGTCCGCAACTTGCCCAGAAAAGCCAACCTTTCTGCTCCAATCCTGGGGTCGTGCTTTCCTAGTTATAAACCCATGGGTTTTTCTACTCCTGGCACTGCGGGTGGGGATGGCGGCCTGAGGCCAGCGGCCCTTTGGAGTAGCAAACGCCAGGTCTGTTTTAAACAGGCGCTGTAAGAACCGGCTTGAAGCAAATCCCTTGGCCGCCTGGAGGAGGTGCACCCCAGCCGCAGTGCACCCGTGTCCCTGGGCTTGGCCTGAAGCCAGGGGCCGGGAGTGGGGCAGAGATCCTCTGCTTCACTGAGGCATTTTCCTCTCAACTTGTCACCCGGGAACACCCGCGGGAACGGACACAGGCACACTCAGAGCCAGTCCCGGGGCTAGGAGGCCTCGGTGAAACTTCTCAAACTCACTCCGAATCTCCCATGTCTAGCCAAGACGCAGGATTTGCCTAGAAGGTGCTTGAGACTCACCTTCCTGCGGATCTTTGTTCCGTGCACCTGACCGGCTTCTACCTGCTGTTTGCCACAGGTGTCCTTCCTGTCTCTCCACAGGGCCCACGAGCCTGTCTTTTGGCTCCGGAGGTGGAAGTAGTCTGAGACTCCCAGGAAGGGGCTAGGCCTGCAGCAGGGGTGCGGGGCCAGAATTACATTCCCTCGGGAGTCAGGCTCTGGGCTCTCTCGGACTTGGACTTCGTGGTGACTTCCAAAGGGAGTTTTAAGTCCACTTTGGTACCAACTCCCAGGCTCTAACTAGCAAGGCCTGAGCTGGCTCACTTTCCACCTCAGTTCCTGGAAGTGCCCACTTCTTTGCCTGGAACCAGAGTGAAGCAACTGCCCTCCTCCACCTGCAGAGTCTGTAGTCTTGAGGAGGGGAGGGGGGTGGTGAGTAGGCTACAGAACCCAGCCTCTGGCTGCCCAGCGAGGGCCTGTGACGGTCCTGAGAGAAAAGTCATTTTTTTGAGGACTGTGGGGCTCACATCCTTACATTAAGTTTCTAACTTCCGTGAACTGGTCCTAAATGAGTTAGGATAGACTTGATTGGCAACTCAGGCTTTTTTTTTTTTTTCATCAACTTTTCACTTTGCAGCCCTGAGAGCTTTTAATTACAGTACTGTCAGAGGGGCCCATCCTTTCATTTCCTAAATCATTTCATTGATTTTTCCCCCCTCATGCTTCTTTCCTTTTCAGTAAGACTTATGTCCCCCGCCCCGTCCCCCACTGGGATTCATTGGGAGTTGGAGCGGTGAACGAGGAAAAAGAGGGAGTGTGATGGGGAGCTGGTGGTTAATAGGAGTGAGCTCTACCTTTCCCCAGGGAGAGGAAGAAATGCAAAGAATGACCACATCTGCCCTCTCCCTATCTCAGACCAGGTGGATGTGTAAAAGAGACAGAGGAGCTGTGATGAAATGGAAAGGGCACCTCGGGGAACCAGCCCAGCCCCAGGCCACCAGGTGTTCTCAATTTGTTGGGGGGGGGGGGAAGAAGCTGAAGTACCTGGATAACTGGTAATTAGTCTTAGTAATATGTGCTCATTCACTGGAAATAAAGCCACAAACTTCCCTAAAAGTGACATGAACTATATACACGCGGGCAGGAGGGAAAAGTGGAAGAATAAGCAAATCTAGCTCCTGAATGGAAAGGTAGCTAATACCACTTCTCATTCTGAACCACCCAGCCACGTTTCCTTTGAAAACTCAGTGAGACCAGAATTCTTCAGTTTTGTTATTAATCTTGTTAGTAACATCAGTCTAAGTTTTTATTTCTAAAAAAATAGTTTTTGCCGTCTAATTCTGGCACCAGCACTGAGGAGCAGGGTTTTGCTATCAGACAAAACGAGGGCTGAGGCTGCTCTTTCCACTTGCTCCCCTTGCCACAGAACCCTACCCAGCTGGGTAGAAGACATGTCCAGATGTTTCCTGTGTGTCCCTCTGGCACCAGAAGTGTGTGCAGTTGGGGAGGAGGGTTGGAGGGAGGAGCAGACAGATTTAGTGGAAGATGAGAACAATAGTATTTATTGTACCCCAATTTAAAACTACTTCATAACGCTCTAATGATGGCAAGAAACATCTTACTCTCCTGCATTTAACTCCTGGCTGTTAGATATCAGTTACTACAAGATGAAATGATTTCATCCGTCTAGGAGAAATCTCTTCAATGCTCAACCTCTCACCCTTCCATTCCCTCCATCTCATTACTCTTATTCTCAAATGGCTTAGACAAGGATATCTTAGAAGCCGGTGCCACTGGTAGAAACAGCTCCCTTAGTTTTTTTTTCTTTATTGATTAAGGTGTTACATATGTGACTTTATCCCCCCATTGCCCCCCCACCTCCCCACCCATGCCCTCACCCCCTCACCATTATCTGTGTCCATTGGTTATGCTTATATGCATGCATACAAGTCCTTTGGTTGATCTCTCCCCCTCTCCCCCACTCTCTCCTGCCTTCCCTCTGAGGTTTGACAGTCACAGCTCCCTTATTGAGGCAAGATTTCTGTATCAACTTTAATATTGCCCATGAATTGCATATAAACACGACCCCCCCAAATCTATATTTATCTTGCATGCATGAGGCAGAGAAGAAAACTGTCCTGAGGTTCAGTCATGCTCAGCTTTCCTGGAGCAGAAATGTTGAATTTTTGTTTGTTTGTAATTCATAATGAGCTGCTGACAAGCTAGAGTTGGGTGTTTTTTTCAGGTTTTGAAAACTCACACACTTACACAAACTCTTTCCCCTTGTTCAGGAGAGGATGCTATGTCTGGAACTACATCCAGAGTGTTACACAGGGCATTTGTTCCAGCTGATGCCAAGCAGAAGTGATAAAGCAGAAACTGGACACAGGTAACAGCATTTTAGGGTGACTCCTCTTCCAGGCTTCCCATTAACCATCAGAGCAGGTTGAAAGGAAATACATTTTAAGAATCAATCTCCAAGCCCTTTCAGACACTCTTATGACTTGAGACTTAGCACTTCTGAGGGAGGCACGGAAGGAAAAACAAAAACAAAGCCACAAATGTCTCCTCCACTTTCATTTGGGTAGATTAGAGTTCCTCCAACCTTTCCTATCTCAACTCGAGTTCTCAAATTCTTTCCTATTCTTTTCAATTCACCACTAATGACTCTCATCCTCTTTCTTCCTTCCCCTCTCCTCTTTATGTTCCTTCCAATGCCCCTTGCTAGCACACTTGAGCAGAATCTGAATTGTGTGCAAAGCTAGGCATGAGCTCTCAAGCTATTTCACAGTGAGAGGATTCTAAAGAGAGAGCAGTAGAGCTTAGATCCCAGTGATGTTGTCAGTGTCTTTGAGGGTGATGCGGGGATTTGTGGTAAGGAGTATGCATGCCGGTTTGGGTCCCACTGAGGGGTAGAGTAGTGGCTGATCTGGGTATCTTAGTGGGCGTGAGGTTCCAGTCTAAGAGAGATGAGCCTGGATGCCCTACTTCTGTGAATGTCTTTAAGCATATGGAGGAGAAGCCAAGGACACATGTACTCTTTTGGTTGAGGAAGAAGTTACCATATTTACTACCGAAGCACACTGACTTTCAGAGGGAAATGCCATCAGTTGTCTCTGCCCAGCTCGGTTGCAGATCTATTAATCATATCCGCAAGGATTGCCAAAATGGCAGGGCTCTCTTCGCTTTTCAGTTTATACAGAACAGAATCATTTACATAAAGTCCTTAAGGCAAATAACTGTTGGGGCTCTAATTTATATCTGATCGAAAATTAGCCGTCATTATGCGCTCCATTAGCAGCGTCTTTAATGTGCTTCTAAGCACCATTTGTCAAGCGGCTTGTTAATATCCTTCAAGTCTTTAAAGTTGAGAGCTCATTAAA
Organism: Corynorhinus townsendii; assembly: GCA_026230045.1. Classification (NCBI taxonomy): domain Eukaryota; kingdom Metazoa; phylum Chordata; class Mammalia; order Chiroptera; family Vespertilionidae; genus Corynorhinus; species Corynorhinus townsendii. Next base: position 117,792,037 of record JAPDVU010000006.1, on the reverse strand, counting down.
GAGTGCGCTCTGTTATTGATGTAATTTAGATGAGTTTGGAAGAGCAAGTACACCAGGCCTTGAATGGGCAACCTCCAGAAGCCAGGGCCAGGGGCCTTTGGTGACCAAGTTTGCTATGAATGATTTCCCAGAAGCCTTTGAGCTTCCTTGACTGCAGATCCTGCTTGTGGGTCCTGCAAAGGTGTTTGTGACCCTGCCCTAGGTGTAAGTCATTCATTTCTCTGGGAAGACCTGTTTATTTGCAGTGTTTCCTTTTTTTCTTGTCAATCCATGTTTACCATGACTCCCTGAACCTTATGAGGAGGGGTGGGGAGTGCAGAAAAATGGGTTCTGATCTAAGGTTCTTTAAGAAAGAATTCACTCCTTTTCTTGATTATTATTTTTTGACACCTCCATCCCTTACTTAGCACCTAGCTGTTTCATTCCTGAGGTCTTCCTTTTATTTCACAGGGTGGAGGAAGTAAATTTCCATTGAGAAAACCATAGGCTAAAGACAGGGATACTGCCCTTGACCATATTTGGACTGAGGTACAGTAAACCCGCTTAATTATGTACATATTATTACATTATATATCAGCCACCCCACCAGAAGAGCATAAAGGCCAATAAATTACCTCGGTTATTTATCTAAAAATCCATATATTTTGTCATGTTCTTTCTGGAGGAGATTATGTTAGCGTAACATAATAAAGAACACCATTAGCACGGCCAGAAAATTGCAACTGAGTGCAACAATAATTCCACTAGCTGGAATAAACGACATTAGAAAGCTGCATTTTGTCCCGGACTTTCCCGTAGGTGGTATCAGCCTCCTTTGGACTTGAGTGTATCTGTGAATCCTGCTATTGAAGGTTAGTAAGATTGTTGTACACCCCCTACCCCCCACTTCTAAATCTTACATTATAAGGATAACATTGGGACTGTCATGATTTTGAACCCCCACTTCTATCTCTACTCTAAATTCACTTCCCCTCCTGAGACCTTCTGGGGAGTCAGAGATTAATGCAAGATAATTAAAGACATTAGGCATTTTATTCTCTCCTCTAAATTTCCAACTTCTTTCAGCCTTAGAAGCTTGTGTGAAGATAGCTCTACGTTATCAGCTTGAAGTAAAGATAAAACCAAGAATTTAGGATCTGGTCCCAGGGAAAGGGATCCAAATACTCAAAGTCATTCCCAACCCTCCCAACGCTTTCCCTCCTGCTCCAAGTACAATCTCATTTGCATCATTTGTTGGACAGTTTGTTCTTGCACTCCACACCTTAAAGAGTTCATTACATACACGGAGAAAGAGAAGGGAGAAAGAGATATAATAAGATCAATCTAAGGACATATTGAGGTCATATAACAGCACAAATATTCTCAAGTGCTCTGTATAATGTGCAGTGGGGATTTTGGGCAGTTTTATTGTGTGGTAGGATCCTCATCTCCGTTGTTTTTTACAGGATTCCTCCAGGCTAAAGTAATAAAGCGAGTAATTAGAATGCTAAAGACAGATGTAAATAACAGGAATGAGACAGCGGTGACAGATGAGCGGCTGGGTCAGGAAAGAGCCCAGTTGGTGGAAATGACACCGCTTCTTCGCTCCGCATCCCCTCCCCCACCCCATTCCTTTTCTCTCTTTCCGCCTCTTCCCTCCCAGCTGTGGCCTTAGGGCTGCCGACCCGGTGGGCGTGTGGGGGGCGGAGGAGGGAGAGGGGGCACACGTCAAAATTGCATTCGGGAGGCGCAGCGCGGCTGCCGTTTGTCCCGAGGCTGGGGAACTACAGGCTCTAGGCGGTCGGCTGCGAGGCGGGCATCAGGTCTTTGGGGGCGGGGGGGGGGGGGAGGAGGGAGGCTCCCAGGCCGCGGGGCCTCGTGGGTTCCGGCTGCCCCGCCCCGCAGCCCTTGCCTGCGCCCTGGCCTTGGTGTGAATGCAGCAGCTCCTTCGTCCTCCTATGCTCCCAGCTGCCTTCAGGCCTTTGTTGCCCTTTCCCCCAAAACCAGAGCGAAGCGCCCCCCTCCCCCCGCCCCAGGTGCCTTCACCGCCCACCTTGGCCGAGGAAGCCCAGGCCCGCCCTTTGCGCATCCATGGGCTGCACAGCCTCGTCCTAAAGCCGAGAAGCGGCCCAAGGCTGCGAGGCTGGAGTCCCCAAGGCCCTCTGCTTCCCGGGAGCCACAGTGCGTCACTGAGCTTCATTTGACTTCCCATCCAAGGCTGCCCCACGAATCCAGCTTTTCCGATTGCAATTCTTACCAGGTACCCCGTGTAGACCCGAGAAAACAACTCATGGAACCTTTTGACTAAAAGATGGAACAGTAGCAACTTGCTTTCCAGCCCCGATCCAGCAACCACCAGGCATGCAGGAGAGCAAATACAGTTAATTCATAAATGAGCCTCATTTCCTTCCCCACCATTTAAGTAGTCAGAGCAGCCTGGCCTCAGTTTGTTATATGGAAGTTTAAACATGTAAATGCGACTTAATCACCATCTTTGACATTAGAGAATGAAGATGATCAGATCTGATTCAAATCTCACATGAGGTCCCGTAGTCTCTAACACCCCATAGATAACTTTCATGATCTGAGAGCCCCTCCTATTTGTATCTAGAGGAGCCACAGTCCTAAACTGGGGGTTCATTCAGGCTTGAAGTTTCATTTGTAGGAGCATGCCTGTTCTAGAAATATGGCTACCCTGTGGAGTGGTTGTGGTTAAGACTAGACAGAAATGAGCATGCTTCTATTCTAGCATCAGAGCATCACATGCCTTCTTTTTAGCATCCGTACTCTTCAGTTTACTACACATCAAACCAAACAAACCCCGGAGTGAGCCAGGCTAGGCCAGGAGGCAGCTCTACTCTCCCTGTGATGTTGGTGCAGGGTGGGTTAGCAGGTGCCTGTGAGACACAGGGACATGCATATCAGCTGGCTTCCCAGATCACTAACATTAGTTATGCCTACTGGTGGTGGAAGATAACCATTCCTCCAGATTTTTAAAGGAGGCTTGTGCACGAGTAGGGCAAAATGAGAAATACATGTTTATCAATGTTGGTTTTGACTTTTAGTACCTAATCAATACATATATTTTCATCATTTGTATCAATACAACGCAATGGATGCATTTCTTAACCTGTTCCCCACCTGATTCAAAGTGATTATTCTTTTGTTTGAGTTAACATTTTATTTTTAAACAACTATCTCTTCTTTAATAAAAGAAAAACACTGGAGAATGTCTATGTAATTGGGCACTATTCCTTTTAGGGAATTAGGTCAAATCTATAGCCAGATTTTTTTCATTGCCTTTATACTTAATGAAAAGTATTTTAGATAGGCTTGATTGAAGAATGAGACCTCTTTCCTAGGTGAAACGTTTGTTAACATTGGTGGGTATTGTTGAGGGAGCACCATAGATTTCGTGGAAAAGTGGTCGCCTACTCTGCATGATACATGCTTTTCTGTCTCCAGTAACTGGTGGTGTGATCAATTTAGAAAGGACTGAACTTGGGAAAGGGAATTGGGCCTGAACCTAGTGCTTATGAAGAAACATACTGAATGAATGGATGAATTCCCCCTGTATCTGTGTAGCTTCAGGCCCTGAAATGTAAGTCTGGCTTCACACATTTCTGCTGAGTCCGGCTGGTGCTGCTGGTGGTGGTAGAAGATAGTGGTGGGGACAATGCCTTGGAGGAGGTTATAATATAGAAATTTGGTGTGGCCACATTCTGGGTGTGCTTCCTTCCTGCGAAGGGAGCTATGTGGCAAGTAATGAGGAGAAGCAGGGGACATGGTGAGAAAAAATTAGGCTTGGGTCACCTTTGTAGGAGGTGAGGATTATTTCCTTTCATCTTTGTGAAGAAATCCTTTGTTACAGGACTTTCAAATATTGGGTTGTGATGCCTTAGTAGGTAATAAACTTATTTAGTGGGTTTTTACCAGCACAAAAATATTTTTTAAAAAAATTAATACAATAGAAACAATCACTGTGGACTACATGTGGAAACAAGCTTTGTTTCATGAAACTTTCATTTTAGTTATGTATATCGGTATGTTTGCAGTAGGCCACAGTGTAAATGTATTTCATATTGGGTGTTTCAGTCAAAACCATTGTTGTAGGGCCTCCACCATGTACCTGTTATGAGAACGAGTTGTGGGCCACACCAGTCCTTCATAGTTTATCCCGTTGCGCGTGTCAGTTATTTGTGCCACTTAGTTGTTACTTCTCTAATACCTTCTTGTGTTGTGAACTTCTCATAGGCAAATATCTTTTCTGTCTAATTGAATTTAATCTTGTTCAATGACGTCTACCTTAGGCTTCTTTGTTCAGTTCACGGTCTCTAACATGCTGCGGTACACAGACCTAATTGACAAACGTTGGTGGCTAGTTACGTGCTTAACAAACGCAAGTCGGATCTCAGCTCACATGCTCCTCTTTCAGGGGTGCATTTCTCAGCCTTTCTGCCTCTATTCTAGGCCAGGTCATGCCCCTATGACGGGCTCTCTCAGCACTTGCAATGCCTTCGTAACACTTACTGGAATCTGAATATAAATATTTGTGTGACTAGGTGACTTGTTTCCTCCACCAGAGTGTGAACTTTATTTAAGTGGACCAGATCTGTTGAGCTTAACTTGTATTGAGCACAGAACTTGGCACATGGTGGGCTATAATAGTTGCTGATTGACTGGTTGACTGACAGACTAAACGACTTAAGAAATGACCAATAGCTCTGGCAGGGATGGCAAACTCTTTCTTACTTGTTATCAGAAAGATGTTTGCTAATGACATGGGATGAAAAGGGAAGACTCAGATATAATGATTTGAGAAAGTTATTTTGTTTGATGCCATTGCCTTATTATTATTATTTTCAATTATGCTAGCAGCATACTATTTTAGTTTGCCTGAACCTGGCTATAGAAATGGGTCCGGGCAAGAAACAGCTCTGTGAGCAGCATCCCTGACATCTTTGAATAACTGCTGTGGAGAAAATAGATTCTATTGTATGAGGTTCAGTGTCTGACCTACACAAGAAATATCTCTTACAACTTATAAAGCTGTTTCTCCTTCTTGATAGACAGATAGTCTTCTTTGATTTAGATCAACGAGGGCTGCTACTTTTGTGATTTCGCATGTTGCCTTGGCTAATAGTGAGGGTTTAAAATTTGGGTTAAATGTAAGAGGTTTCTTTTTTCAATATATATCTCTTGAGAATATTTATCTTCCTGTCCTCCAGTCTTTTATAACTTTTTTTTTTGTCTATTCACTGCATTTTGTGCTTTCTAGTTTTAGTATGGCAGGCATCAGCTTTGGAATTGGATAGACCTGGGTTCAAATTCTGGACAAATTAGGACTGTGATATTCCTAGCTATGTCATCTTGGAAAACAAATCTGTGATTTACTATTGTCACTTGTAAAATGAGACTAACACTATTTTATTCAATGCTTTAACCATTATCTGAGTTGCTAGCATAGTGTTTAGCACATTTTGGGTACTCACAAAATATTAGCTCTTTTCATTTTTTGTTGATGGTGTGTAACTTCAAATCCTCTTTGGGAGGAGATTGGTTGGAGCCATGATAACACGAGGGTTTGGTGTGTTAATGTTATATTTTCTATATGTTGAGAACTTGGGAAAATAATCTTGTTTCTCTCAATTACTTTATCTACAAAATTCAGAACATAATTAACATGTTACCTCAGGGACTTATTTGTTAATAATATTGATGCATAAATTATTTGAAGATGCCATGTATTTCTTGTCTTAAGGATAATCCTGAAAAGGCTAGAAGAGATAACTTGATGTGCTGAGAATGTCATTTCTAGTGACAGTGATTATATTTTTGTATTAACTACATAAAAATGTGGTGTTTTCCTAGTATTTTAGTTACAAGTTCTTGTATTTTTTGAGGAAATTGATGGTGCAGTAATCTAGGCAAACTTATTAGTCAACAGAGCCAAATATCAACAGTACGTACAACGATTGAAATTTCTTTTGAGAGCCAAATTTTTTAAACTTAAACTTCTTCTAATGCCACTTCTTCAAAATAGACTTGCCCAGGCCGTGGTATTTTGTGAAAGAGCCACACTCAAGGGGCCAAAGAGCCGCATGTGGCTCGTGAGCCTCGGTTTGCCGACCATTGATCTAGGGGAATGTGAAATAGATACTGCCTCAGCTTTAGGGCAGTATCTATAATGCTAAGATGTTAGCAGTGGCTTTGGCATTACAATGCTAACATGTAAATAGCAGCCAGGTAGAACTGGTTAGGTAGGCACACAGGGTGCTAGCTGGTATCAGAAGCAAGTCAAGTGTTAGTATCTAAGAGGTGATAACCTGGGACAGAGAAACCAATTTCTAATGTTCCAGGTAGGGAGCAGTTCAGCATGTAGAAAATAAAGGTCATTCAAAATATAACACTGTACATGGATGCATAGGAGTGGAATGAACAAAGAGTATTTTTCTCCACTTTGCTTTTTCTTTTGGGGTTTTATGTGTGAATCTATGATTGCAGGTGTATTCTGGCAGTCATTGTAATTTAGGGAATTTTGCTGCTATATTCAAGATTTGATGAGATATGAGACCTGTTTTCCCCATATCTGATGCTCCCCCATCCCCCATGATTCCTGGAATGACTATATTAATTAGTAAATGGGACATTTAAATTATTAATTTAACAAGCTTTCATTGAGTTTCAGGTATTTTGAAAGATGCTGAGAATAAAATACATATCTTATCCTTGAAAGTTTACATATTTTTTGGGGAAAGACAGCTGAAGAAAGTGATGAGTAAATGATGAGAGCTGTGGATGTAAGGACAGAGTGTTAGGAAGTTGGAACAACAAATTATATTTCATCAGAAGATGGTTTACACTGACCCACTCTCCCCCTCACCCCTGCAACACACACCCAGAACTGACACAGGCAGAATGAAGAAATTCTTTTCTTCAGAGCCTGTTTCCACTTATGTAAACTATAATTATTTGTTAAAGTCAAGTGGAGAAATGAGATAACTATAGTGGATGTTCAAGAAAAGATTCTGTTTGGCCATTGAACTTTGCATGCATTTGCCTTTTCAATTAACATGCTTTTTCATACATTTGCTCTAGAATCTTAAATTTATGCACAATTATTGCAAACATTCTTAGGTTAATGAAAACAATACTCCATTCATTACCCTTTTATTGAGAAAAGATACTTTCTTTTTGGTGTCTAGGAAACAGGATATTAGAAATAGAGGAGATTTTCCTTTTCTTATAAAGATAGTATGGTTTTATTTTTAGAATCAACACATTTTTAAAAAATTCAGGCTGTAAACTGGGCAAAGTTTCTCTTTTAATCTTTTTTTGTGGAACTAGATGATTGCATTTTCTGTGCTACTGCTTCAAAACGATTCACTTTTATTATTTGCGGAACATGTCGGTGTAATATTTTGGGAAAGAAACAACCAGTCCCTGCTTTAACAGTTGTGGATGTGAACAGTGTTCATTTTGCAAGATGAGAACCTCACAGTGTTAACAGAGTTAAGAAAATGATAGCATGTCAATAAGCCTCAGTTATCTATTTCAAATCTATTTCTTATTTGTTTTAATATATAATAATCCAGCCACTGTATAATAATCTGGGCCCCGCATTTTCCAGCAGCTGGGGAGATGGCTTTGGCCTGCAGGACTTGGCTGGGAGCCAGGCCACAAGAAAAGGTGGTGTGGAAGTCCGGTGAGGAGCATTAGTTAAGCTTTTAATTAACTCACCCTTTCCTGTTGGTAGGGATGCATAGAGACTCAAATCTTCAGTTATACTTCAAATGCTCAAAGTAGGCCACATACTGACAGAAGCAATAAAACAGTTTACTAAGATTTACATATGAAAATACAAAGGAAGATTTAGGCTTTAAAGGGGTACTCAGCGGACCTAGGAGCCTGCAAGCATGTGTACAGGGATGGAGAGATCTGAGGGCCCTCAAGTTGCTGGGAGCTCCACTCCAGTCAGAGCACCCATCCTTGCGGGTGCCGGGAACAGGCGGTGTTTGTTAAAGTGGAAAGGCATTTGAAGCCGATGCATTTCTATGTAGCTCACCTGTGTTCACCCAGACACATTCAATTTATTTACACCCGTGGACCACTGACTGTCCTAGCGGGGTCCTTAGTTTGTGCACATTCTAAACCTCCTTTTACAAATCACAGTTTTGAGTCATCACACATGAATGAAAGTGGCCATTGTCTTTGAAGTCAACTTTAAAATTTTTAATAATAAGAATGTTTATTGTTATCATATCATGAGAAGTCCTGAGAGAGGGCACTCGGAGGTAGTTAATCCATGTGAAAGCAAAATCTTATCCATTTAAGGAAAGGAAGGCAGTAACCTACTGCTTAGTGCAAGACCAAGCATGATCTACAGAGCAGAATGGGTCTCAGGCCCCTGGATAAGTTAGACCAGCCGTGGGGCGGGCAATGGAGGCGAGGAGTGAAGGCTGGCAGCTAAGTCAGCAGCTTGTGATGTCTGATTCCATTGGGAGGTTGGGGAGAGAGCAGAGGAGTGTGGTGTGTGTAATGAAGTCTGGGGGGATTTAGGAGACTTTATGTAGGATATAAAAAATTATGAAAGTTGACTTCTCCGGTTTTATTTTTCAAACACAAATGATAGAATTTTCACTGAACTTTAGTAATTGATTTTTGAAAGTACATTCCCATCCTATATAATAAAAGCATAATATGCTAAGTGTCTGACCAATTGGTCAACCATTTGGTTGACCACTTGACCATTACTAATGATGCACACTGACCACCAGGGGGCAGACGCTCTGACCAGTAGGTTAGCTTGCTGCTGAGGTCTGGCCAGGTGGGACTGGGGGAGAGGGTTGGACATGCCCTGGAGCCCTCCCGCAGTCCCTCCCAGGCCGGCTGGCCCCCATTGGTCCTGATTGGGACTGGACAAGACAGCCCTGATCGGCCCTGATTGCCAGCCAGGCCAAGAGACCCCACCTGTGCACGAATTCATGCACTGAGCCTCTATATTATCTAATGATACACAACCTTCCTTTATCTTCCGTTCACTTCTTCCTTCTTTCTCTAACTCCCCATATATCCTATTCCTCATATTAAATCCCCTTTTCTAAACTCTTTGCTTCTTAGCATAGGTTTTTTTAAAAAAATCTGAAACCTATTTTACATTACAGTGGTTAAATTTTAATCATATAGCTACATTTTAATAGCTAAAAATTTTCTGTGAAAATGTTAAACATGTAAAACAATTCTTTTTGTTTTGAATACTAACATTTTGATTTTATGGTTGAGCTTATCATCAAACTGAAAAGTTTCAAATCCACCCTGTGAGAGGACCCAAGAGAGAGTTAGCAAGCACTGACACAAGATTTTGAAGCACGATAGGCAAGGCTTTGGAGAAAGACTTCCATAGAATAATAAAATGTTATAGCCAAAAGGAGTTTAGAGATGACTTCCTGCAATCTTCTCATATTATAGGAACAGAGAGATGAAGGTACTGATCTGCGGTCGCATAGCAAGACTGCAATATGGGTGGTATAGACTCCAGGTGGAAGAAACGTTTATCATGATCTTCTGTCCGATAGTGACCTTATAAGAAGTTTGGATAACATAAAAGCAAAATAAATGATGATGAATACTAACAGCTCTATTTGCCCATTCGGCAGACTCAGTTTCAGAGCAGTTTTCCAGTTTGCTGACTGAGACGGAACTCTGAGTGGCCATGGTGGGGAACTGGCCTATTCTCTCTCACTAGCACAACCAGGATGGGGCAGCTGTTGCATGTGCCTCTGTCTGACGCTCTCACTTCCCTGTTGCCCCTCTTGCCTTATTGGCTGGAAGATAATTCTTAACGACTTACCTCATCCTCCTGAGTAGAAACTTGGAGGGTGATGTGAATCACAAGGCAAAGGGGTTATGTTGGGGTTGGGAAGGAGAGGGACATGTGTGGATTGAGAGTAGGGTAGGTGAGGTTTGTGCATATCAGGGCCCCAGGGTCAAGGGGCAGGAAGGTCTGAAGGATGACTAGGGGTGGGGAAACAGCTGCTAGACCTTGCCTTAATCTAAAAAGAGCTAGCTATTTCTGTTCCATTCTACACAATTTAAATTCATCCTTCAAGAAATAGCTGATTTGCTGCACATGCCACCTCATGATGTTTTATCTCTGGATAGCACAGATTTTAGATTAGGGGAGCAAATATTCCTTCCTCTTATGATTAACTAGCTTGTACCTCATTCTGTGTGTTCCTTTTTCAGTTTTTTCCCACTTCCCTAGGGTAGGTAAAGGCCATTAGTCTATATAATTTACAGTAATGTTTTGAAATAAATGACTGATTTTGGGAAACCCTTTGTAAACTTGGGAAGTTCAAAAGAACAGCTATTTGATACTTAAATGCTTGAGTCTTATCATTTATTAAAACTTAAATTTAATGGGTTTTAATCATTAAAATTATATACATTTATTGTAGGAAATATAGTAAATAGGAAATACTTTAAAATGAATACAGATGAAGGATATTCATCTCAGTCATTTTAAGAATATACATGAAGGATAAACTATCACCCATTGCCTTACTACTCAAAGTCTACTAACATTTTGGAATTAGTTGGTCGTTTCTTCTTCTATCTTTTTATTTTTTCCAGGGCTGTGTTTGTAGGTTTGCAGTTTGCTTTTTTACTTAGGTCAGGAATCCCGGCTTAAGGCCATTTCTTTACTATGGCAACAGCATATCTCACTGTAAACTTAGTTTCCCTTTTCTGGGCACATAGGTTAAATACCGTATTTGGTGTGTAAATGATGTTACAGTGTACTTCTTCATGCATATGACTTCTGGGCTTGGATCTTGATATATGTTGTCAGATTCATTTCCAAAAACAACAGTTTACAGGACTGAAGTTCTGTAAGCCAAGCATCACTTTCCCCTTCTCCCAGTAAGAGTACCTGCCTTTTTTAGTTTACTTCATTTGATGGTATGCTTGGGCTACAGGGGCCCAATCAGACTTCTTCCCTTGAGTTTTCACATACAGAGGCCAATCGGACTTCTTCCCTTTCATATACAGAGTTGGGACATTCTGTCCTTCGGGGATTCTAGGCTGTATTGATATAACTTGGAGCTGTCTGCTGCCAGGATTCATGACTTATGAAAAAATATCTGCAACTGGGGAAAAGGAGGGCAATACAAAGAGAAGCTGAGATGAGGCATTGTGGGTTGAGGTGGAGGGTGTGAGAGGGGAGAGAGAGAGGTTTAGAGAATAAGAGGAGTGAAGAGAGCAGAGGAGGGAATGGGAAGTAAGTTGAAGAACAGAGGAGAGAGGAGAGAGTTGAGTTCCTCATTTCAGTGATTCCTGAGGTCAATGGTGTCCATATCATGTCCAGTTACGTGAGCCAAATAATCCTTTTATATGATTCAGTGAGTTTGAATGGGTTTTCTGTGGCTTTTTTTTCCCTGAAGGAATCCTAATATACAGTCCCACTTTTTTTATAGTTTCAGTTTAAATTAAAAATCTATAGTATGAATTTCCTATTCTACCTTATACTGATAAAAAGTGTTAGTCATAATTAGCATCAGTATTAATTACTATGCATATCCATGCTTAAACTAAAAATGCTAAATTGGTTAGCATTTGAATCAAGCTTAGTGACAACAGAAGTAAATACATTTTAAATGAGCAAATGAGGTGTTAAATTAGTATTAAAAGTTTATGGGACATTTATTCTTCACCTTAAATTTGATAGGATCATAAATTCTCTCCCTTCATCACTCTCTAAGCTGCCTACTTTTAGGTAGAAAAATTCCAGGAAAAGATAATTTTTTTTTGCTATCATTTAATATTTGATTTGTTCTTAAAATTTAAAATCTTATATTTATTTCCTTTAAGAGTATCCAAAATATTTCTTAGCTTTTTGTAATGATTGGATTGTATCTGGGACCATATTTGAGTGTACCGTCTGACCATTCCAGGTGTCTTGAGAAGTTCCCAAAGTGAGCTGGTTGACATATGCCATTGATTTGAACAATTCCTAAGTCTTTCCCCATGAAGTAGATGTGTGAAGGTCTCTGGGGAAAAAGGAGGGAGGGAATTGGTTAAAATTGTTGGATTCTCAAAACACTTTATAGTGCTAATTTGTATAGCTAGAGGAAACTGCAAAAAGTAGCATTTCCCCAACATTTTTTAACCATGGGGCACCTTTTTCATTTAGCAGTTCATCTGCCATGTGTTTGATCCTGGAAATACAGCAGTAAACAAGATAAGAAGCGCTTTGCTTTCTAGGAATTTGTAGAACTTAGAAGCCATCTGCCCTGCTGGAAGCTGAGAACAAATGAGCACCCAAATGTCATCTGCCAAAGTATGTAAAAGCTGTACAGAAACCTAACAAATTATCCAAATGTATGTGTCCCATGATCTTTCCTTTTTTCATATATTTGCTAAATGACCCGGAGGGCTAGAATGTTTGGATTCCTTGGCACTTTGTTCTCTGATGGCAAAGACAGAGTTTATTCCTGGCTCTCTGCACAGGTATGGGAAATCTTTGTCCCTCCTCTCAATTTTGCTGTCAACCTAAAAGTGCTGAAAGAAAGAAAGGAAGAAAGAAAGAAAGAAAGAAAGAAAGAAAGAAAGAAAGAAAGAAAGAAAGAAAGAAAGAAAGAAAGAAAGAAAGGAAGAAAGGTCTTAATAATGGAATTTAACTTAAAAAAGGAAACTGGAAGAATACGCAAGAATCTATTAAACATGGTCAGGGTAATAAGGAAAACAGAGATCTGAATGAAAGCTAGACTTCAAAATGTGTACTGCAGTAGATTTTTTAAACTGTGTGTCACAAAATGTATTACCACAACAAAAGAATTAAAAATAGAAATACGTAGTCTGATCATCTTTTTGTAAACACATAAAATATAGCATCCCTTTGTGATTTTTGTTTTGTTCATTTACTTATTTGTGATTTTGTTCTTTAATTATTTGTATTTTGTGTTTTCTACAATACATATCTATCATCTCTCATCTAACAATGTATCTACATTTGTATCTATTCCTTGTAAATAACTCTCTTGTTCCTTCACTTAATAATATTGTAATATTCTTATTTTCTATCATTAAATATACATCTAAATCCAGGAATGATATTCTAAATATTTAATTATTACAAATTCACAGGTACCAAGCAATGAGAAAGGACAGGCATCAGTCCTTCATTTCAGATCAGAAAGGGGGCTGTGATCATGCCAGGGGAGAGAGTGGGAGAATATCCAGGCACTGTGTAAAAGGTGGGGACCCAAGACAGTACTATGGAACTACAGCTAAAATGCTGCAGAAATATTTCAGCATTTGAATAAGTAGTTTATATACTTGAATGGGCAAGCAAATGCCAACTCTACCGGCATAATTTTTAGATAGTGTATTTTCTCCCATGGTGTGGTAGATAGAATTAAGGCCTGCAACATGTCTCCCCTTAATCCCAGAAACCTGTGAATATGAGGACATATCACTGCCATGATTTTATTATGTTACATGGCACAGCTGACCTTAAAATAGGGAAGCTATCTCGGTGAGCCTAATCTAATCACATGAGCCCTTAAAAGCAGGGAACTTTTTTTTCTGGCTGGTGTTTTCCAGAAAGGAACAGTAGAAAGCTTGGAAAACTGAGAAGGACTCCATCCCTATTATTGTTTCCAGGATGGAGGGGGTTATGTGAAGGAATGCCGGGGCCTCAAGTTGCCAGCGAGGGAACAGAGGTCTCAGTCCTATAGCTGCAAGGAAACAATTCTACAAACAGTTTAAATGAGCCCAGATGTAGATTCTATCTCAGCATCTCAGCTCTGTCAGACAGAGCCCAGCTCAAAAAAAAAAAAAAAAAAAAAAAAGAATCCAGCTCAGCAGATACTTTGATGTTGGTCTTGTGATACCCTAAACCAGCAATTTTCAACTGGTGTGCCACAAGAACTTTTAAAGCATGCAATACCTTACTATTTAATGAGGGGCACTGAACTCTTTTCTCTTAATTTGTTAAATAAAAATATGACAACAGAAAACAAAACAATAGCTGTTCCATGTGAATGAATAAAAATTATACCATTTTTTTGTCAGATCACCAAAAAACGTATTGTTTGGTGTGCCACAGAATTTTAGTTACTAGTTTACTAGAGGCCTGATGCACAAACATTCATGCAAGAGTAGGCCTTCCTTCCCCCAGCTGCCAGCACCAGCTTACCTCCAGAACCCGGGGCCCAGGGTTTCCTCTTCTGACTGCTGACTGCCGGCAGGCACCCAGGACCTGGGCTTCCCTCACAGCCCTGGCTTTGTCCGGAAGGTCGTCCGGTCTCATTAGCACATTACACTTTTATTATTATAGATTATAGAATGTTGCATTTTAGGCACTGCCATTTATATTTAAAAGGAATTAGAGATCATTGTACATAGTTATACATTCTCAGTGAGTGGTCCTTGCTGTATTATTTATGCAAGAACCTTTTATAGAGAAATACTAGCATTTGAAACAATTGTGATTTGCACCTGTCATCATAAATCTTGATTTTGTTTTCAGATTCACAAATAAAAATGGCTCAAATTGAAATTTAAGGAAAAACCACCAAAAACACACACACACCATTTGATTAAATCTATTAGAAGGGATAGCAGTGTGTCTGTTCAGCATTTGATGGCAAAATCTGGTTTCTGTTGACATTTTCAACAGGTTTATGTTTGATATATCTAATTTCCTGAAGTGTTTACAAAGATGTGGGCATTTTTATTAAAAATTAGTGGCCTGGTGCACGGATTTGTGTACATTGAAAGGAAATTAATTAGAAGAAATATTTTAATATTGCTATTCACCCTTTCTCTATAATAGAAGTGTCAACCAAATTCATGACCGACAATGAACAGATTGAAACACACACGTACTACTGGTGCCCGTGAGAGCTTTATATGTATCGCATGTGCGCAAGTCAACTTAGCCCCATATATATATTTGCTTAATTAGCCCTGCTTTCTGATTTAGCTAAACCTTTTCCAACCCAGTGAAGCACCCCAACTTCTCTTTCAGGTAATTATCAGCAATACAGCAGTAATATCAACACAAAGCAGATTATTATTGTAGATCATGCAGGAAGAACAAAGGGTAAAATATTTAACTGCAGCAGTGTTTGACTATATTCTGTGCAGTGAGAAAACCTGAAGTCATTTTCAAGGTCCACCATCTCTTACTTCTTTTCAGTCGTGTCAAGTTTCTAAACTTCCTAAGTCTCTGTTTTATGGCTAATGAAAAGAAAATAGGACTCCACTGAGTCTCCTATTTACTTACTCCAGGACTTCTGTGAGGATCAAATGAGATGAGGCATGGGAAAATGCTTCATAGATATTTGGTTAAAGTGTAAAATGTTTCCACCTGGCTATAAAGCAAGTTGTGTTCCTGGGCTGAATAAACTGCAAGGCTAGTCATTAGGGAAAGGAAGCTGGGTGTTGCTATGTGAGGTCATTACCCAGTGCCCACAACCACTGTTTCTGGGCTGGACTATGGGCCACATTTTGTGCCATAGGGTCTCAGCAGCATTGGCAGAGACTTGCTGGGCAGTCACTCCCAGGTGGTGGCGAGGTCTGTGTCCCACTTGGGGGAAGGTGAGTGTTGCTTTGTGGGCATCAGGTCCATGGTACCATTTCTCTGTAAATGGCCAGTGCACATCACCACGGCTCCTGCATTGAGTGTCTGTCCCCTGGTGGTCAGTGCATGTCATAGCTACCAGTCAGACAGACACTTAGCATATTAGCCTTTTATATATATAGACTAGAGGCTTAGTGCACGAAATTTGTGCACAGGAAGGGGGTCCCCTCAGCTCGGCCTACACTCTCCAATCTGGGACCCCTCTGGACCTCTGGATCCTAACCGCTCACCTGCCTGCCAGCCTGATCCCCCTAACTGCTATCCCCTGCCTGCCTGATCACCTCTAACCTCCTCTGCCTTGGCCCCACCAACATGGCTTTGTCAGGAAGGATGCCTGGAAGGACGTCTGGAAGGTTGTCCGGAAGATGTTCAGTCTAATTAGCATATTACCTTTTATTAGTATAGATGCCACCTTGTACTAAAAATGCAGGATGTTCCCAGATTTTCCTATTGTGGAAGGGGAGCCTGCAGTAGCACCCTGGGTTCTGACCAGGGCTTATGCACTTGTGCTTTATCTCAGCAGATGTGATTCCTAGAAGAAGACTCTTGGATGTACCGTGAACATTTCTATCGAATTTGCCAAATCATCCTCCAAAAATGTTGAACCACTTTAAACTCCCACCAGCAACCATGCATGTGCCCTCTGTCCCACTCTGATGCCAATATCATTGATTTCTCCCTAGAAGCTTCCCTCCCGTCAGCCTGCTTGGTACTTGAACCAACCTCATTGTTCAGCTGGGGACTTGATTTCCTGAGAGAGAATTATGGAGGAGGAAAAATAGTTTTCCTCTACCTTTCTGAGTTTTTAGTGGAGGCCCTTGTAATGAAAGACAGATCACCAAGAGAAAAACAAAAGTTCATTAACGTGTACCTCGTGTATATGTGGGAGATCCCAGGGAAAAATGAGTAACTCCCCAAGGTGGCTTAGAATGCAGATTTAAATACCTTCTTCCTAGGGAAAGGGGACGGGAGATGTAGGCCTCTCAGAGCAGAGTAAATGATTTTTAGGAAAAATGAATGGGGGTGGGGGAGATAGTTTGTAACAAAGTTTGGGTGTGATGTCAACTTCTAGTCTCCTGTCCTGTGACAGGCGTCAGTCTTCTCTGCCTGATGACACTTCTCCCGTCAAGGGGACCTATGACATTTAAGCTCCTTTTGGGGGG
Source organism: Corynorhinus townsendii (assembly GCA_026230045.1). Classification (NCBI taxonomy): domain Eukaryota; kingdom Metazoa; phylum Chordata; class Mammalia; order Chiroptera; family Vespertilionidae; genus Corynorhinus; species Corynorhinus townsendii. The sequence goes on along the minus strand of JAPDVU010000006.1, from coordinate 117,775,249 downwards.
TCCAATTTTAGGCAGATCAGGAGACTTCAGTGAAAGCCTCTGCATGCATCTGCTGTTTTTCAAGCATCTGCAGTTCAAGCTCATCAATATAACAACACAGCATACGTTGGGGTGGCATGTTCTCTGACCTTCAGAATAAAACCAACAGAAGCTTGTTTCCTCTCTTAGATGATTTGCCACAGTATCTCTATTCCCTGGAGATGGTATTCTGACCAGACCTTCCTGGGAGTGGTCATAACATACCCTGTGCTTGTAGAAAGGTGTGGGCCACGTCACTAAATAAACCAGGGGCAGTTTTCTCATCTTGTGGAAAGGGAGCTAAAGTTATGATAGTTTATCTCCCTTTCCACAGGTTTTTTGCAGGTTTGTGTCTCTGATCCACTGCACTCCCCACCCAAGCCCTGAGGTGGCAGACCTTGGGGCTGTTGAGTGCTGGGCCTGAGGGTTTGTGTCTTTGATCCGGCCCCCAGCAGCCCTAGCACCACCATGGCTGGGCTTGGGGCTGCTGGGTGCCAGGCCTGTGGATTTGTGTCTTCGATCCAGCCCCCAGCAGCTCCAGCACCACGATGGCAGGCCTTGGGGCTGCTGGGTGCTCAGCCCCTCTGTGGGTTTGTGTCTCTGATCTGGCCCCCAGCAGCCCCAGCATTGCCTGGTTGCTATGGGCGTTGCCATATTTGTTGTTGTGTTAATTTGCATACTCACTCCTGATTGGCTGGTAGCATAGCAGAGTGATGGACAATTTGCATGTTTCTCTTTTATTAGTGTAGATATTCTCACAAAACTTTCCAAACATTTTTAAAGGACCATTAAAATTAATTTTGCTTACACTACAGCAAAAAGCTATTTCAGAAAAAGCTTCAGAGGAAAAAAAATATTTGTTATTTGAACTTAGGACTTCAAGGCTAGGCTAATTCATATAAAAGGAAAAAAAAAGTTTTCTGATGGTTAGTTTTACTTTTTAAATAGAGTGTGATGGGATGGGGTATTTGTAATGAAGATGGTTAAGGAAACACATTACACCATGGTAAGATTCAGAGTTTCTGGGCTGATAAATGCACCTAGATGGTGCTGGGAGGGTGCCAGGCCTGAGGAGGGCATGGAAGTGCTGTGCCCCTCCCCAACACCTTGCCCTATCCATCTCTTCCACTGGTGGTTCAGTTATATCATTTATTATATCCTTTATAATAAACTGGAAGATATTTCCCTGTGTTCTGTGAGCTGTGATAGCAATTTATGGAACCTGAGGAGTGGGTCATGGAATTCCTGATTTGTAGCCAACATAATCAGAAATACAAGGAACAACTTAGGACTTGCGATTGGTTTCTCAAGTAGGGACAGTCTAGTAGAATTTGGCAGTCTAATGGGGGCAGTCAGTGTCAGAATTGAATTAAATTGTAAGGGACCCACTGTTGGCCAAGAGTTGGAGAATTGCTTTTTGTGGAAAAACTCACACATTTGGTGTCAGAAGTATTGTGAGTAGAGGAAAAAGAGTTTTCCTTTGCACAGGTCAAGCAAAGCATTTTGAATAGTACCTAGCAATATGATAATCATTATTGTTTATAATTCTTTTATGTATGTTGAAAAGTTCCCCTGGAATTTTAGTACATATTTTCTCCAAATTTATTCTGCATAGATTTCCTTAAGTTCATAATTATTTTCTCATTAGATTTTGATTCTATGATAACACTATTTCTTGTGAAATAGTGGATAAAAGGGAATTTTTTACAGTTTATTTTATGGATAATTTTTTAAAACATAGAATAGCTAACATTTATTACATCTTTGATTTCCTTCATTAATGTTGCATAGTTTTTAGCTTTTTAAAAATTATTTTCTTTTATTGTCTAAAGTTTTACATATGTCTCCTTTTTCCCCAACTGGCCCCCTTATCCCCCAGCCATTTCCATCCCAGGCAAGGCCCCACCACACCAGTGTCTGTGTCCATTGGTTATGCTAATATGCATGCACACAAGTCCTTTGGTTGCTCTCTAACCCCCCCTCCCCTACCATTTGTCACTGGATTTATTCTTGTTCATCAAATTATGTTGATCATTATATCCCACATATGAGTGAGATCATGGGATATTTATCTTTCTTTGACTGGCTTATTTTGCTTAGCATAATGCTCTCCAGTTCCATCCATGATGTTGCAAATGGTAAAAGTTCCTTCTTTTTTATAGCGGTGTAGTATTCCATTGTGTAGATGTACCACAGTTTTTTAATCCACTCATCTGCTGATGGGTGCTTAGGCTGTTTCCAAATCTTAGCTATTGTAAATTGTGCTGCTATGACTATAGGGGTGCATATATCCCTTCTGATGGGTGTTTCTGGTTTCTTGGGATATAGTCCTAGAGGTGGGATTACTGGGTCAAATGGGAGTTCCATTTTTAACTTTTTGAGGAAACTCCATGGATAATTGTTAATATTCAAACATATTAGATATAATTTATTTTCATGGACTTAGATGTTTTAGACAAAATTTGTACACTGCAATACAAAATCCATTAAAAACATAGGCATAGTTTTATTATAACTCTGTTATTTGTAACATACTACTAGACAGAGAATTGAAGACTCAGGTGATATGATAAATTTCTTCTTGCTTTGTTGCTGAGTCAAAAGCTGGTTTAAGTCTCATTTTTTTTATTATCTGGTAATCTAAAATAAAATAAATTATAAAATTAAATTTTATTTGGGGCTAGAAAGTAAACACACTTGCTTTGAAAGATATTATTGTTTTCTGTAATTTTCAGACATAGCTTAAAAGATGAAAAATACTTAACCTTTTGTGATATTTAACATTAAATCTGATTTTTTTAAAAAGCAGTGTTTCAGAATTATCTTATCAAGTGCTAGTTGAAATTATTCATGTGTTTGAAGAATTAGATTATACATAGCATCTTTACAATGTGCGCACTTAATAGAAACTATTTACTTGGTTTGTCATACCCATTGAGTTGTTCTTTCAAGTGCTCTGAGGCGGGCAACAAATTTTCCACTGTGGATCTTCTAGAGTCTTCTAAAGAAAAAAAAAAGTATACATTTAATGGTTTATCACAAATACAACTCAGTTATTTTGAACTTGAACCTGGGAACCCCTTTTCAGGGATAGCTACCCTAAGCACTTGTATGATAAAAGGTATGTTTCCCCTGTGTCACCAGGGCAGATAATATCGGTCAAAGATCGCCACAACAATATCTCCCCTCCCCCCGTATTTTCCTCAACCGTGTGACCTTGCCACTCTTCCCCATCAAGAGGTGGAAATGAATTCCCCTCTCCTTGAATTTGGGCTAGGCTTAGGGCTCTGTCATCAACAGAACGTGGAAGAGGTAAGTGCCTGACTTCTGAGGCTAACTCCAGAAAGGCTATGCAGCTTCCACTCAGTGCTCTTAGGATGCTTGCTTTGACGGAAGCCAGTTGTCATATAACAAGTCCTATCACCCTGAGACTGTCATCCTGGAGACCATGAATAGATGCTCCAGCTGATAGTCCCAGCTGAGCCCAGACTTCCAGCCATCCCACCAAAACTGCAGGCTGTGAGTGAAGCTGTCTCAGACTCTTCAAACCAGCCCATCTGTCAGTGGAGTACCACCGTTGGGTGACCTCAACTGATGTCTAGCCAAGCCATGCTTGAATTTCTAACCCAAAGAATTCTTGTGACATAGAAAATGCAAAGACAACAGCCAATGTTGGGGATACGATGACTTGTTAAAGAAACACTCAGAAGGAAAACTAACTTAGAGCAATATAAAGTACCCAAATAATGCAATGAGATATGGGAAGCTTATAGGTGCAAGTAAACATGTTAATTTGTTACTTAACTTCCATATCTGCCCTTCTGCTTTTGACTTGAAGCCACTGGACCTAATCTAATGAAATGCATTTTCTCCTTGCTCAGTTTCCAGATCCCCCTTCATTTCTTGTATTCTGCTTTACTTCAGGCTCTGCACATTTCCTATTTTGTCCCCATCTCTCACCCACCACAGTTCCTGAAACAGTCCATTGTGTTCTCACCCTTTACTTTCTTGCTCTAACAGAAATATGGCTGTCCTCTGCAGACACTGCCAGTCCCGAAGCCCTTTTTGTTCTTCTTTTCCTCAGTGTTCTTACCACTGGATTTGGATATGGGTAGTTGTCCTTCTCACATCCTGTTCTCTTTCAGGACCTTTGGCCTCCCTCCTCTTCCCAAAGTTCCCATGATCAGTTTATACAATCAAGTATTATGATCTAGCTACAATTGATTTTTGCATTGGCTCATTGCTACTTTACTGCTACTTTCTTAATTTAGCAATTTCAATGTACATGTAGAAGATTCTTCCACCTAGAGTCCTAATTCCTTGAGCTCCATCCTTTTAAATCTGGCCTTTCATCCACCCACAGTCATTAATTCCCATGGCCATACTTGGACTTAGTCATTACCAGAGACTACAAGACCCCTTCAAACTCAAGTTTCCTGTATTTAACTACTTGACTGACAGCTTTTATCTTTTTAGATCACTCTCTCTAGCACCCCAACCCCAGGAATTCTTCAAACTGGGACATGCAGTCCTACACCTTTTCACTGTTCCTCCCCACGTTAGTGTCTTCTATTCCTTCTTCATACAATTTAAATTCCAGGGTCGTTCACTCCCTTGCATGTAGCCTGACTTCCTTAAATTTCTCCCACTTTGTCATACTAACTTCACAAAACTGTAAGCCCAATTAAATACAACTCTGCCCATTCTTCTCATGCACTGTATAGCTCAAGTGGCCTCACTTTAAATTCATGGCCAGAGACAGCAGTTGGACTCTTAATGCTTTTAGGTGATCCTATTAAACATTCCTAGTCTATTCATTCTTCTACATTCCTAGATGTCTATTTAACTCTTTTTTTCTGTTTTCTCAAAACTCCAACCCTCAACAGGTATCATCATTTTCATTTTCTAGTTTCAAGAGGAAATAAAAAAATAGTAGGAAAAAACAACTTCCTCAAGTTCCATGTCAAGACTAACTCACCCATGCTCTCTGCTCCCTGTATTTCCTTCAAAGGCCACCCCTCTACTTCTTCACTAGATCTTATCCTCCCATGCCCACCACACAAGACATAACTCCAGTAACTCCTTCTGCCTCCAGCATCAGTTTTTCCTCTCTACTAGATCTTCACCAGCATATAAAGATTTAGTTGAAGTCACAAGATTCAGTTCTCACCAATGAATGTGGACGGAGTGACACATTATGCTTCTGGGTCTGAGTGTTAGATGTCGGGCATTCATTTTCCCTTAAACTTTCCCTTTTCCTCCATCTTACTCATGGAACTATTACCTTATGATTCATTTTCTACCATGTAGGCAATGACAATTCCCTAACTTAGCAGTTCACCACTGCAGGTGATTTTGCCCCACTGGGGAATTTGAAAATGTCTGGAGACATTTTTTGGTTGTCACAACAGGTAGGTGGACTTATTACTAGCATCTAGTGGGAAGAGGCTAGGGATGCTGCTAAACATTCAAGAATGCCTATTACAGCCATTTCATCTCTCGCCCCCAATAAAAAAATTCAACCAGATCAAAATGTCAACAGGACAAGATTGAGAAGCCCTGTTCTAGAGGGTGGTGAGGCAAGCAGATAGAAGGTCATGACCCCCTGAATGTCAGTGGGGCTACCACATTAATATAAATGGCCCACTTACGGATTAGGAGAAAAACATATATATATTCTAAAACTGCTGTACTTTTGGGGCTCTCAGGACAGGAGCTTAGCTGTTATCCTAACTAGTATGCCCTATCGTTGTTTTAGGAAAAGATCCACTTTGGGGTTCTCAGTTTAATATTTTTCACTGCATCACAATATATAGAAGCAAAGTAACATCCTGGTGCCTCCTTTAGATCTAATGTTTAAAACTCAGCATTCTTGGTGTGGCAGGATGTAACAATATTTCCTAAGATGGAGAAATCCTTCCTGGATTTCCTAAATTTGAAATTGTGGCCTCAAGTAATTATTTAACCTTCATTCCCCAGATGTTGAGGAGTGGTGATTTTTATTGTAGAACATTTTCCAAGGAAATTATCTAAGAAAACTAGCTATATCTGCAGCTATTCTTTTCCATGTAGGCCACATTTGCTAGTTTAAATAGAAGACATTAATGTTCTCTCTGTGCTAGGAAACATTGGCAATGATTAATTACATAGGGGAGCACTTTAACTCATCATTCAAGCGTTCTGATGCTTTTATCTGCAACAAGGAGAGCACCACAGGGGTGCTCACTCTAGGTTCCATCATGGTAGATGCTCTCGTTTAGACTCCTCACCTAGGTTTTCTGCTGTGAGTCTGAATGACAATGTGATTTGAGATGTTCGATCTATAGGTCTTCAAGGAAGATGGAAGATTAGGACCAATTCACCCCAGCAAGGGAGACCAAACCAAGACAAGGTTACGAGTGTGATAATTGCTTATCCTGTCTACCATTTCAGTAGAAACAAGCATGAATTTGTTGCTAATATGAGGAATATTAAATGGTAGATTCCCTCAAGCAGGCAACAAAAGGATCTCATTTATACCACCACTTAGCTTATATTGTACCAAAGAGCAATGGAATAAGTCAGCAAATGCTGAATTGCAATAAACCTACCACCCATCCTTTTATTGAAAACAATGGCCTATAATTTTCAAATATGTAATACAGTATCATAAATAAATGAACATTTTTAAAATGTTATCTATAGAAAAGTACAAATCAAAATGGAAGAGATACTACCTGGTAGTTTTGTAACTGAAAAGGTGAATTTTTATAATTTTGCCTTGCAAACCATTTTTAGTGGCCGTATTCTAGAAAAAAGTAAATAATAACTCATACATAAAGGTTGTGTCAGAGTTTATAGACTTAGACCCCTGGTAATGGATTCAACCTTTCCACAACAAATCAAAAGTATTGTATGCTCACATGAATATACAGTAGTCATTACCTTAAATTTAAAACTCACTATAAACAGCAAACACATAGAGCAGGATATGAAGGCTGTATTGTATCAGTGTGGTCTGCAGAGAATTTCTTCATATGGTTTTTGCCTTGTTGAAATATATGCTGCAGTTCAAAGCTAAAGGGATTACTTCTGAATAGTCATCACAGGGGTTGATTACATTCGTATATCATATTTAGCTGGACCCTGCAGGCTATTATTCCATTAGCTACGCTGGTTCTGCTATTGTCAAAAAGTTGATCACCTAATGTTAAAAAACTGTGCTTTCTGTTGACCTTATCAAAATGACTCAAAAGGTTTTGTTAAAAAATAAAACAGATTGTGTTTTATGAAAACAATTAAGAATAAATGCTATGTATACAAATGCTCATATCTTATGGGCACTTTTAGCATTATGCTATGAAGAGATTATATTTTGCTTTAGTATTTCAGCACATTCCACTTAAAGTCATAGATTCAATTTTAGTAGAAACAATACTTTTTTTTTCATTGATAGCAGAGAGTCTCAGAAACTGATTTCTGGGGGGAAAAAAAGCCTCTCCCTCCTTCCCATATATTCAAATCATATACAATTAAAACCATGCAAGTAAGTCCACTATATTAATGTTAATACAATAGTATAACTACAATGGCCTAATTACAATATGGTTTTATAAGGCAACTATACTAAGGAGAAAAGAGTTTTGTTTGAGGAAATATGTATATAAATTGAAAATTTGCCCTGGCTAGTGTTTCTCAGTGGTTAGAGCATTGGCCCTCACACCAAAGGGTTTGATTCCCAGTCAAAGTCACATGCCTGGGCTACAGGTTTGATCCCCAGCTGGGGCATTTGGGAGGCAACCAATTGACGTGATGTGTCTCTCTCGCATTGATTTTTCTTCTTCTTCTTCTTCTCTCTCTCTCTCTCTCTGTCTCTACCTCCTCCTTTTCTTTTCATTATCTCTTAAAAAATCAATGGAAAAATAACCTCTGGTGAGGATTAAAAAAAAAAAAGAAAATCTGTCATTCACACTTGATGATAAAATAACTTCAAATAAATAAATATGCATTTTAAAGAAATGAGTTAAATATATATATTCTTATAAACCCTGAATCCCATTACCAATTTAAGACATAATTTGATACGTTTGACTTTTAACCCATGGTATCATAAATTAGCTATAGATGAAGTAACAAAATGATGGTATAACTTTGAAAAAGATATTGACAGTTATGGCTTTATTATTTTAAAGAACCTACATAAAACTTTTACTAGAATCAGGTTAAGAAAGCTGTCCTTTGGGAACAAAGATGATTTTGAAGTGATTTCAGTTGAACAGCCAGTTTTGAAGATGCTCCCAGAGCGGTGATGGATTGGCATAGACTCATGTGTCCTTTTCCTCATGCTCCTCCTTGTAACTGATGGTGTGGAAATGTCTGGTCAGGGACAGAGCCTGCCATCCTGGAGCACAGCCAGGCGCTAATTTTGGCCTCATTAGCTCTGTTCTCTAATTGACTGAACTTTTCAGCAAGTGGAAGTTTCCTAATATTTCTTGTACTGGGTTGCCTTTAGCCACTCCACTTGATACTCACAGCAGAGAAGGAGTGGGTATCTGTCGGGAGGAAACAGATGGCACATTCAACTGGGAGTCTGAAGAGACTAATGAAGGGACTATTGAGAGGTGAGGGCAGGGCTGAGGAACCAACAAGGGGTGCGGAAACACCCAGCAAGTTGCAATGAAGGGATGCCAGGCCATCATCTTCCCTGGGGCTGAGGGTAAAGGGGGAGAGGATGGTGTTATTGCACCCTGAGTGAGAAAGGGAGGTTTAGAAAAGGGGTCAGCCGGTAGAATCCAGAAGCAGCAGTTGTAGAGTGTCACCACTGCAGAACTGAGCTGAAGCCAGGGGCAGAGAATTAATTCCCAGGCTTCTTTACCTTCCGCACCTCTGATATCCTGCTGGTGACTTCCTTTGGATTGATCCAAACCAGGAAGCCAGAGGCAAGTGAACCTGTGAGATGCAGGCTGAAGTCAGTGTCCTGTGACACAGAGCAAAGTGGGACGATGGATCTTGGTGTGTGTGTGTGTGTGTGTGTGTGTGTGTGTGTGTGTGTGTGTGTGTGAAATAGCATATAACAATCACAAAATGAAATTTAGTCATGGGAAGAACAGTTTATGTGTCCATGTACTTGATGCTAGCATATAATTTGATGCTTCTCTTTCCCTTCTCCTTCCCCAACTCCACACTTTTTTTGGCGGGGAGGGGGGGTAATATTTGTTTCTCACTCATCTTGTTATGGACTTCTCATCTAAGAGTTCTGTAAAAATTCTATAAACCAAAGCCTGAGATTATAGACATAATCTCACTCTATCAAGAAAATGCATGAGTTTTTTCCTAGTAATACTCTCCTACTTTTTGTAAACAACTAGAACAGCAATTTGTTCTGTGCTTTGAAGTTGAGGTTATGATGTGGTTATTCTATAGCTGTTGAGTATAATAGTCAAGATGTAAACTTTTAAGGCAGGACATATATTTTAAGTTTGGACAGATTCTTTCAAGTGTTAAAAACTGACATGTACTCTTCATATTACAGATTCTGGTATATAGCGATTCCCTTTCCAAAGGGTTTTGTTAATATTTGAAGCCAACGAAAATTTATACAAGGATCAGAAGTATATTCTAACTAAAAATATATAGGTTCTTTTCTTTCCCATAAGCATCATTATCTTAAATAGGTGAAATGGGGCCAGACTTGGAAGTATTGAAGACACCACATTAACTGTACAAAATTGTACTGAATTTCTTCTTCTGGTTATCTAAACTTTAATGAGAGTTTCTCATTTAGATCTATCAATTTATCTAGATGCTAAATACTTTCTTAAGATAAATAAATACAATGTTGATGTCTTTATACTGTTCATTTTATTTCTCCTGCTAATGCTGCATTACAAATTCTGCATTTTTTTTCTCTTCAAGATGGAAGAACAGAAATCAGTTTACCCTCTTTCTTGAAACAATACTTCCATCAGCTCCCCCAAAATCCTTGAACAAAATATATAAAACAATGATTCTGAAGACACTGGACACGAGATAACAAAAGTCAGTGATTCCTGAAAGATAGGAAACAAGCATTATGAGCCCTATTGCTGCCCTATTCCCCAGCTTGCTGCCTTGAAGAAGCTTCCAGTCATGGCTCAGAGAGGGAGAATCCAGGGAGAGCCTAGGAAATTTCCTTAGTTGAGGAGATGAAGCTGAGAGGCTGGGGAGACCCAGGCAAGAGTTAGAAACCAGTGTGCTGGAGAGGAGAAAGCTGCACACAGAATCCTGGAGATCTGTAAAGGCCACCTGCAAATATTAAGCAAAGTACAGATCACAGCATATATGTGAGGAAACTTACTCAAGGATGAGGAAATAACAATGCCAAAGAATGTTAATGAACATTATATAGTGTCCACAGAAGGCTATGAATGCTTCTTGTTATCACCACAGAATAGAAAAACTCATAATTCATGGGTAGAGTACCCAGAAAGTTATTGACTAAGAGGTAGGGAATATTTACCTCTAGACAAAAGCTTTCTCTGATCCCACCTAGAGATCTCAAAAGAAAACCCAAAAGGAGCAAATTGTTTCCAGATAACTTTATTGCATCTCTGAACAAAGCTCAAGAATATTTACAGGACTAAGAAAGTATCCAGCACCAAAAATAAGGTAAAATTCAAAATGTCTGTCATCTAATAAAAACTACAAACTATGAAAGGAAGCATAATGAGGAGAAAAATAAATCAATAAATCAATCAAAACCGACACAGTCATTAGAATTTGGAACAAACACATTAAAAGTTATTATAGCTGTATTTTAGACATTAAAGAATGTTTAGAGACATGGAAGGTAAAATGAAAGAAAGCATTAGCAAAATTGAAGACAGAGTAAAAACTACCTGAAATAAGACAAAGAAAGATCAAGAGTTAAAAAGATGAATGGAGCATCAGTGAGCTGTAGGACAGCTTCAGGCAGCATTCTATATATGTTATTAGAGTTCTGGAGGAGGATGGGTGAATAATTAAAAAAATTAAAATTAATGAATATCACAAACCCACAGATCTAAAGTAAAAGAAACTTAGAGTACTAAAAAATACAATACCCTGTCAAACTTAGAATACTATATCCAGTAAAAATATCTTTAAAAAATGAATGCATCATGGACACAGACAACAATGTGCTAATTGTTGGGGGAGCAGGGGAAGAGGGTTGTTAGAGGTGTAAGATGGTATGGGGGGGTAAAGGGTGATGGAAAACAAATAAAATAAAAAAATGAATACAAAATAAAGACTTTTTGAGAAGCAAAGCTGAAGCAATTCATCAGCAGTAGACAGCACTATAAGAAATGATTAAGTCCTCAGGCAGAAGAAAAATGACACTAGATGGAAATTTGAATCTATGCTAAGGAATGAAAAACATCAGAAATAGTAAGTACACGAATCAATATAAAATATTTTTTTTAATTTAAAAATTTCTTCAAGTAACACTTGATTATTTAAACAAAATAATACTAAGAGAATGTGGAGTTTATAATATATGTAAAAGTATAATATATGATAACAACACTGCAAAGACTGGGAGGGGAGAAATGGAAGTATACTTAAGGTTCTTATACTCTACTAGAGGCCTGGTGCATGAAATTTGTGCACTGGAGGGAGGGAGGTCCCTCAGCCTGGCCTGCACCCTCTCGCAGTCCAGGAGCCCTTGGGGGATTTCTAACTGATGGCTTAGGCCCGCTCCTCGTGGGAATCGGGACTGAGTTGCCAGTCGGACGTCCTTAGCGCTGCCATGGAGGCAGAAGAGGCTCCCGCCACTGCCGCTGCACTCGCCAGCCATGAACCCGGCTTCTGGCTGAGCAGTGCTCCCCCTGTGGGAGTGCACTGACCACCAGATATTTTTACTGGGGATAGTATTCTAAGTTTGACAGGGTATTGTATTTTTTAGTACTCTAAGTTTCTTTTACTTTAGATCTGTGGGTTTGTGATATTCATGAATTTTAATTTTTTAAATTATTCACCCATCATCCTCCAGAACTCTAATAACATATGTGGTATGCTACAGTGAGCATCTTCCCCCTGGTTGTCAGTGCATGTCAACCGGTTATTTCGCTGTTTGGTTGATTTGCATATTAGCCTTTTCTTATATAGGATGTTAAATGGTCTAATGTCACCTGAAGGTAAACTGTGATAAATTAAGGATATATGCTCGTCATTACTTTTGCTTTCACATTTTAGTTTACACTTTTTAACTATTTTGGTTAAAAAGAAAAAAAAAACCCTCAAGATTTGAAAATCAACATATCTCAAATCTAAATGAGGAAGTCTACCTCTAATTTAAACCTTCATTTGAAATATCTATCTTGCTTATATATTTTCCTGAACTGAAGCTTGAGGATGAATTAATGACTTAAAAGCAGTAACCATTTTATTATCACTCCCAAAATTTAATTGTCCTTGACCAAATTAGGTGAAATTCAATATCCTATATACTAGGAATAAAACACTGATATGCAAATTGACCGAAGGGTGGATGACCATTTGCTATGACATGCGCTGACCGCCAGGGGGCAGACACTCAATGCGGGAGCTTCCCCCTGGTGGTCAGTGCGCTTCCACAAGGGGAGTGCTGCTCAGCCAGAAGCTGGGCTTATGGCTGGCGATTGCAACAGCGGTGGTGGGAGCCTCTCCTGCCTTCACTGCAGGTGGGCGGTAAGGAGCGAGGGGTCCTGGACTGCGAGAGAGCGCAGGCTGGGCTGAGGAATCCCCCAGTGCACAAAATTTCATGCACTGGGTCTCTAGCATGTAATATAAATCTAAATACTGGTAGAAGATTTGGAATTTTTTTCTGGTGCTTTTATAAAAATAATAGTGTTTGGAAAACATACAAACTCCATGCTCTTTTTCATGAACAGACTACTTGAGAACAAAGGAGATAACATTTTCAATAAATAATGTAGAGATGTAAAAATTAATATTTTTTGCAAAACATGAATTTTCCAATGTATGCTGAGATTTTCAAACAAAAGATGCTGTAGGTATACAATATCGAGTCCAAATATTATGAGTCAATATGGACCTTGTCAGTAGCAAAGTTTCTAGTAAATTCTAGTTCCTAGAAATAGATCTTCCTTGAAAAACCAAAACAATTCTCCCACCAGTATTACCAGGAGCTTGTTAGGAATGCAGACCTAGTAAATTAGAATCCACATTTTAAAAGGATCTCAAGGTAATTCATTTACTCATTAACATTTGAGACTCATCTATATATAAATGAGGCCTGGTACACGAATTCGTGTACCAGTGGGGTCCCTCAACCTGGCCTGTAGGATCGGGCCAAAAATGGCAGTCCAACCTCCCTCAAGGGGTCCCGATTGCAAGAGGGTGCAGGCCAGGCTGAGGGATCCCACTGGTGCATGAATCTGTACACTGGGCCTCTAGTTGTTTTATATAAGCTTACTCTTACTTATACTATTTAAGGTAGGAGCAAAATGGCATACTTTGTAAAAGATGAAGTAATAGCTACTTGTCTTGTTTAGTTGCAACATTCAGATCATAAATTCATAAGTAGAAATTAAATTTGTTTCCATGGATTGAGAATATATGCTGTACTAGGGAATGTAATTGGGACTTTTTTTTAAAAACCTCTCAACCACCTTATGCTCCAAGTATTATTATTCCTGTTTTACAGAAAAGGAAACCAAAGATTGGAGAGGTTAAATTGTTCCATATCACACATATATAACTGGCTCAGTGGAGATTCAAACCCAGGTTGGATTGGATTCAAAGGCCATGCTCCTTTAAAAAAATCTTTTTATTTTATTTTTTATATTGAATCTATTGGTCAATTTAGTAACACTGGTCAATAAAACCACACATGTTTCAAGTGTACAGCTTAATAACACAGCATCTGCATACTGCATCATGTGCTCACCACCCAAAGTCAAGTCTCTTACCCCCACCATTTATCTCCCCTTTGCCCTCTTCCACCCGCCCCCGCTTCCCTCTGGCAATCACCACACTGTTGTCTGTATCTACGATGCCTTTTTTTCTCTTAACCCCTTCACCTTTTTCACCCAGCCCCCCAACCTCATTCCCCCCTGACAGCTGTCTGTTCTATGTATCTATGTTTCTGGTTCTATTTTGTTACTTTATTTTACTCATTAGATTCCAAATATAAGTGAAATCATGTGGTATGTGTTGTCCATGCTCCTAACTTTGATACTCATTCTTACTCCAGTGAATTCAGAAGGAAGGTGAGTAATAAGAAAGGCTCCAGGCAACTGCAATGTGTTGGGTATGGAGAGGTTGATTTATCTGACTTTGTAGAGAAAGCCTATTTAGTTCTTAATCGTTATTTGTCTACTTAATTTCTTGTCTTCTAGAGACTGCTTATAATGCAGCAGTTTAAAAAATTGCCACGTGCCCCAGGGATGTCCCTGCAGACCACTAATCTGACACATGGGCCAGGACAACCAAGCTTGGACTAATCCTAATCCAGGGTTTGCATCATGTGAGTTGCTGCTGCCTTTATTCCATTATACTTTGGCTGGACCCCTAATGGATTCGGCTTCATAAAGTCAGGAAAAGAGGGAAAGAAAGCAATTTATTCATGTTTTCACGGGAGTTCACTGCAGACATGAAATTTCTCTAAAAATGCAAATCATTTGGTGCAACACAAGTGAAACTGGGGAGCTAAAGCTCTTAGAGGAAAGCGCTTTCCCAGGGCTAATGTTTTCATGCCAAGTGATTGAATACATCGATCCATTTATTACAACATCTTCACTTAAGTATTTTATCCCTAGATGAATGTGTGTAAGGGTACTAGAGGACTTTTCTTTATCGCTACGAAAATTGATTACACTTGTTAATTTGGCTTTTAATCTTAGGTATATCAAAATAAATACCATAAACAAGAGTAGAAGAAATCAATATAGATCTCTTCAATATCAGATTGATCAAAAAAGGATTTAGTAAGACTCTAAGATGTAAAATAGCAATGTACAAACTAAGCCCTTACTTATGTAATATGACTTTGGACACGCTCAGTGTCTGAAAGAAACTATTTCTGAAAATAGAAATGGTGCACTTTTGTTGCATTAAGGAAAAATCCCCACAAGGCCTACCTATCCAAGGTATTTAATGTGAACATTCATTTTTAAAAGATTTCTTGTCTTTTGTCCAGCCATTCTTGTTAATTCACGGGGCACCATATCACAGATTTTTTTATATATGCTGCATAAAGTGAAAATTACACTTAACAAGTGTGAGGTTAGTCATAAAAAATAGATAAAACAACACTCTTAAAAGCCAAGATATCACAAGGAAAGGCTATCAGTCATTCTTGTAGAGAAGGTGAGGACAATGAGAAATAAAAATCTTACACAAAGACTCCTGAAATGCTACTTAGACCAGGCCTGGGCCATAATTTGTATGCTTTGCAGCACCCAAGCAGCAAACCAACTGCTCAGCCAACACTCTTTTGATTAAGCATATTTCTTATTTCACTTGTATGCTAGTAATAATGAAAGAGACAGAGATTCAGGCTATTCCACTCTCAGAATGATGCAAATTTTAACTTTCACAGTAGTGGGTAGAGATTATGTTGAACGCACACTGTGTCTCTCAACTGTTAACTTCTATTCATTTGTCTTCATTCAGCAGACAGTCATTGAGCACCCAGCAAGTGAAAAACGTTTGTGGGATAGGTTCTAGGCTACAGATTGTAGCAGTGTTCAAATTAGATGGGCTCAGGAGTACATGGTAGAGGGGGGCAGTGGGGTGCTCTTTCTCCAATCACGGCATCTTTCTTTGGATTAGTGTCTGCACTTCAGAGAGGAAATGAGAGCTTTATGTAAAATTTCTTAAAGCAATTAATTTAGAATAGTCTAGTAAGGGGCACAGGGTTTCAAGAAAACATTAAGACATTAACAGAACAGGAGAAACCAAGATGGCGGCATAGGTAAGCACCTAAACTGCTGCTTCGCACAACAATTTCAAAACTACAACTAAAAGAACGGACACCATCCAAAACCACAGGAAAGCTGGCTGACTGGAAATTCTACAACTAGAAGGAAAGAAAAAAGCTCACGGAGAACTGGAAGAACGGCAAAGGTTGAGGTACGGCAAAGGGTCTTTGTGCACGGAGAGAGGAAGGGCGGCTGAGACCCTGGCTGACTTTCTCTGGTGGGAGGGGGAAGGAAGCCCCCGACTGCACTAAACCCCAGTTCCAAATGCACTGAACCCCAGTTCTGGGCGAAACCCCGTGGACCCAGGCTCATACAGGGGGAGTCTGGACTGTCAGGTAGAGAGAAAGGCACTCGGAGACTCGGAGATCGGGGGGAGCCACAGCAGGCAGGGATCTGGAGGCGCGCGCACGCCAGTGTGCACAAAGACTGTGGAGGTTGCCATAGACTTTCCCTAGCAGAAGGGAGTCGGAAGCTCCTGAATGCACTGAACCCCAGTTCTGACTGCATTGAACCACAGTTCCAGGCGAGCCCCTGGGGACCCACGCTCTTGTGGGGGAAATCTGGAGTCTCGGGTGGAAGCTCAGGAGCTGCGGCGGGCAGGGGTCTTGAGGTGCTCGTGAGCAAAGGCAGGGCTGACAGGAAGCCAAGACTGTCTGCTGCACCCTGAGACTCCACCCCATCCAAGCTGAGCACAGAGGCTTTTGCAATTTGTCAAGTCTAATCCAAGGCTGTCTCCAGCACCGAACTTCTCCCAGCATAGACACAGCTGATCCTCACAGCTAACTGGCCTGGAGGTCAATTCCTCCCAGTGATACCAACAACAATCAAGACTTAACTACAACAAGGCTGTACACACAGTCCACAAAGGGGTGCACCAAGAGTGTCCACCTCAGGTAACTGGGAGGCTGACCCACTGGGCCATATAGGAAACCTAGCACACAAAGCTACCCTACCAACTCAGGGAAGCAATGAAAATGCGGCAACAAAGAAACATAACAAACTAAAGAAATGGAGGAAAACAAACTACTGGATATAGAATTCAAAACCACGGTTATAAGGCTTTTCAAGAATATCCTAGAAAAGGCCAATAAATATAACGAGACCCTCAAAGACATGTAAAAGGACCAACTAGAAATTAAACATACACTGACTGAAATAAAAAAATATTATACAGAGACCCAACAACAGACTAGAGGAACGCAAGAATCAAGTGAAAGATTTGAAATACAAAGAAGCAAAAAACACTCAACTGGAAAAGCAAAAAGAAAAAAGAATCCAAAAAGTTGAAGATAGTGTAAGAAGCCTCTGGGACAACTTCAAGCGTACCAACATCAGAATTATGTGGGTGCCAGAAGAAGAGAGAGAGCAAGATACTGAAAACCTATTTGAAGAAATAATAACTGAAAACTTCCCCCACCTGGTGAAAGAAAAAGACAAGTCCAGGAAGCGCACAGAACCCCAAACAAAAGGAATCCAAAGAGGACCACACCAAGACACATCATAATTAAAATGCCAAGAGCAAAAGACAAAGAGAGAATATTAAAAGCAGCAAGACAAAAACAGTTAGTTACCTACAAGGGAGCACCCATACGATTGTCAGCTGATTTCTCAACAGAAACTATGCAGGCCAGACGGGAGTGGCAAGAAATATTCAAAGTGATGAATAGCAAGAACTTACAACCAAGATTACTCTACCCAGCAAAGTTATCATTCAGAATTGAAGGGCAGATAAAGAGCTTCACAGATAAGAAAAAGCTAAAGGAGTTCATCACCACCAAACCAGTATTATATGAAATGCTGAAAGGTATTCTTTAAGAAGAGGAAAAAGAAAAAAGCAAAGATAAAAATTATGAACAACAAATACATATCTATCAACAAGTGAACCTAAAGATCAAGTGAATTAAAAACCTGAGGAAGAGAATAAACTGGTGAATATAATAGAATCAGGGGCATAGAAAGGGAGTGGACTGATAATTCTCAGGGGGAAAGAGGTATAAGGGGGTGCAGGAAGAGACTGGACAAAAATCATACACCTATGGATGAGGACAGTGGGGGGGGGAGAGTTAAGGGCAGAAGGTGGGGTGGGAACCGGGTGGAGGGGAGCTATGGGGGGAAAAAGGAGAAACAATTTTGTAATAATCCGAATAAAGATTTATTAAATAAAAATAAATAAGTAAATAAAAGACATTGACAGAACACATTTAAATGCTTGTCTCAGGAAAATATAAGACTGCTGGGTTTTCCATGGTACGACTCGGATTCTTTGATAGCTTCGTTAGTTGGTAAAAAATTTGGAAAGTGGAGAATCTCTGTATCCTCAACATGTGCACATTATCCATCTGTGCTTATGTTTTGACTTTAGATAAGTATAAGTCATTTTTGAAAACTCTTTTAAGCATTGAGAAACACTGGCCAGGGCAGAAATGATATTTTTTTATGCACAATTGCTTCCAATAATTTAAAAATTAAGTTTAAATAAATACTTATTTAGTGTTTTCTTCCTATCTTTATAAAAGAAGTTTTCAGCTACACAAATTATCTTAATTTTAAAAAATTCAATTGTATTAAAGAGCAAAGAGAATATCAAGTCCCCTTTCCCCATTTTAGTTCTGTAACTGCAGTATGCATGGGCATAGATGGGGGGGAAGAGAGAAGTAGCAGAGTTGGAAGGATGTTTTTCCTTACTACAAAAATAATCTCCATTCAAATTTACCTTCTTGGTTCCATTACACTGTGGTTGGGGGGAAAAAGGTGTTCTGTCTTAAAACCAAACATATTTTCTGTGGAAAGACCTACATACATTATGCTTTAATAATGGGAAGAGATTAAAAATGATAATGATGTATATTTAGAGATAAAAGTTACTGAAAAAAGACTATTCTTATGACTAATTCCATGTGGATGAATTAAGATAAAGAAAAATATAAAAATAGGCTTTTCAGTGATAAGACTATCAAATTTATATGCAATGTATAAATATTTAATATATACATAATATAAATAGATATAATAAACATTTTAATATGTTAAATACATATAACATCAATATAAAATACATAAAAATATACAGTTATCAGTCTTGCTGTTTTTATCTGAATTGAAAAGCTGGGAATAAAAAACTCAAATGGTCTACTTTAGAGTTGTGGTGGGTTGCACCAGCATCATACAGCATCTAATCACACATATTGGGAAAGTCAGGTAAATTATACATCAACTTGAATAGAGTCCCTTATATCTATACATCTACACTACCAATTTAAAATCTTTCCCTAATACAGTCTCTGCCCTCATATCTCAGTTATATCTTACTTGGGCTAACCTGTTTACTTATTTAAATATTGTCACATAGTTACACTTTTTGATTTGTTACCTGTTATCTTGCTCAACATGGAGTAGTATTTTTCATTAAGATGATATACAAACAATGCATTTGGAATGATATTAAAGAGGCCTCCATGAGGTCACTTTTTCTAAACTATAAAGTATAAACTAAATGTAGCAAAGGGGTTTAAACTTCAGAAAGTAAAATGAATAAATAGTTTGTTTGTATTGACATTAGAGAGGAAGAATTTTATTAAGTCATCTGTAAAAGAGTGAAAAAATAATAGGCCCTGCTATAGACAGAATGTTTGAGTCCTCCCAAAATTCACATATTAAATCCTCACATCCAACGTGATGGATGATATTTAGAGGTGAGGACTTTGGTGATTCGGTCATGAGGGTGGAGCCCTCATAGAAGGGATTAGTGACCTTATGAATAGGGCCCCAGAAAGCTTTTCGCCCCTTCCACCACAATAGGACACAATGGAAGAACAGCTATCTAAGAACCAACAGTGGGTGCTCACCACTGAATCTGCCAGCACCTTGATCTTAGACTTCTCAGCCTCCAGGACTGTGAGAAATAGATTCCTGTTGTGTATAAGCCTCCCCGTCTATGATGTTTTGGTTACAGCAGCCCAATAGACTGCTCTAAGAATTATGTAATTACTAGAGGCCCGGTGCACGGAATTTGTGCACGGGTAGGGTCTCTAGACCTGACTAACGATCAGGGCCGATCTATGGGGTGACTGGCAGGGCGATTGGGGCCCCTGCTCACACCCTCCTTGGCCTGGCACCACCTGCTCACCCATTCCACCATCCCACTGTGGTCCTGCTCTCATAGGGGCCAACTGGGGCCGGCAGCGCCTTCACTGCCACCTGCTGCCAGCACCACATTGCCAATGCCCATCATGTTTCACGCTGCCCCCTGGTGGTCAGTGCACGTCTAACTCCTGGTCAAACTCTCACCTGTGGGGACAATTTGCATATTAGCCTTTTATTATATAGGATTCCCTGCATGTCATCTTCTTCAAAAGTTATGTTTTAATAAATGACACATTCACATGGTACTTCATTTTTTGAAGGTTGGACAATGAAAAGTCTATTCAAAACCCCTGATCCCCAGCTACTTACTTCTCCTCCCTACAGGCAGTCACTGTTTCTGTTTATTGGGTATCCTTTCAGAAACATTCCATGCATACGTAAAAGGATAAAAGAATATATATTCACATAAAAGTGAACATACATTGCCATGTCATTATCACCCAAAGTCCATAGATTTCATCAGGGTTCACTCTTGGTATTGAAATTTTATGGGTTTTGACAAAAATATAATGACATGTACCCACCAGAATCATATAGAATAGTTTTGCTGCCCTCTGTGCTTTCCCTATTCACCCTTCCCACAACTCTAATCCCTAGAAACCACTACTTTTTACTGTCTCCATAGTTTTGCATTTTCCAGAATACCATATAGTAGGAATCATATAGTGTGTTAGCTTTTCAGATTGGTTTCTTTCACTTAGCAATATGCATTCAAGTTTCCTCCATGTTTTACCATGCCTTGATAGCTCATTTCTTTTTAACAATGAGTAATATTTCATTTTCAGAATGTACCACACTTTATTAATCCATTCACTTACTGATTGAAGTAAAGGTTAAATTATATTATGCTACATATATAAAACATCTTGGAATATAATTTTCTTTTCAGAAGAGATTTTAATGGAAATATAAAATGAAGAAAGATAACAGAAAACACAATGTGAAATAAATTTCTCAGACAGGACTTATTTTCCTGCAAAAGCATTAGCTAACTTCTCAGCCTGACATCATGAGAGGTCAGTCCTCAGGCACTGATCCCTTTACTCCTCACCTACATTAGTCAAAGACCTTTTGTCCCAGTAGGAAAGGCAGGCAAGTCTCTAAATCTTGTGTGAAAATTGTTCTCAGGAGCAGGGGTTCTTAAGAGAGAAAACATACAAAGTCCATAGATTTCATCAGGGTTCACTCTTGAAAAGCGTAATAGGCCTTAGGAGGGTAGGAGAATGCAACATAGTTAATTCCATCAAGACAATCAGATTTCATCTGAATATGTGTTTGCGATGCTCTAAATTGGAAATTTCTATTACCTCACCTACAGATCACTGAAAATAAGTGCCTGGCCATGCTCTGCCTAAGGTACAGTCACTGTTTTCAAGCTCAAAACAGATATTGATTTTCATTTCAAACTCTAATGCCAAAATTAGCAGTGTCAGGTTGCATTAGAGGTAGATGGCATACAGAGTTCAAAAGGGAACAAGCTGCACAGCCAGACTGCTTTTTCTGGGTTATTTTTTCTTCTCATGTCCTAAGACAACAAAGCATTGCATTCGAGACACCCTTCAGTTTTATGGAGCCCAAAGAAATATTCAGTCCAATTCCTCAGTACATCAGTTTCCATCAAGTGCCAGTTTGGGGGTGAATACATCTAGTTTGAGGATAATTATAGATTGCTTTGATTTTCTTCTGCTGTGCATTTTGCTTATTTAGCTTTTGAACACCCAAACTTCGCATAGCAGTTTGAATTGACAGAGCATTTAATCTACACTGCCCCATGAAGGGTGTGGGCAAGCACAGCTGCTGAATTATGGCATGAGCAGCATGTGATTCCTTTTGCATCTGGGATTGACTGAATGGAAATAACTACAGACTGGGCTGGGGAGAGCTCCCCTCACAGGAAGCAGCTAATCAAAGGAACAGGTAGAACCCCATAACAGGGACACTTGGAGCAAATGCCCACACACCTATAATGAAGGTTTTTGTTAGATGTCTTCCATGCAGAGGTGTGTGTGTGTGTGTGTGTGTGAGAGAAAGAGAGAGAGAGAGAGAGAGAGAGAGAGAGAGAGAGAGAGAGAGAGAGAGAGAGAGAGAGAGAGAGAGAGAGAGAAGAAGAAGAAGAAGAAGAAGAAGAAGAAGAAGAAGAAGAAGAAGAAGAAGAAGAAGAAGAAGAAGAAGAAGAAAAGAGAAGGAGAAGGAGAAGGAGAAGGCGGCAGAGGAGAGAAATGAAGAATGAATAGGTGTACAGTGGCAGAGAGAAAACTTAAGAGGTTCTTCAAATACAGATTTTCCAGGACAAGGAGATTTATCTAGTAAATGCCTGCAAGTTCCCCAAACTGTCTTCTCATGCACATTCTAGTTCCCCAAAGGGCACAGCACAGGGTTGGTTCCCCCCCCCTCCCCCCCCGCCCCGAGCACAGCACGGAGATGCAGTAAGGACCTCCGCTCAGCAGGATGAGTGGCAGCCTCTGTGTCCCCACAGGTGCACAAGCCTTTCTCATCACTGTCACAGCCTGTTGTCATCTGCTTACTTGTCTGTATAGAAGCTCTTTTATGGCAGGGATTGTGTTTTTTCATCTTATATTTCCAGGGCCTAGGAAATACCTGGCTTATAATTCATATTCAAGTAAAGGTTACCCCTGCAGGGAGGTGTGAGTATGTATTAGAGGTGGAGACAGAAAGTGGTCCCCAAACCCTTTCATATTTCAGGAGTGGAAATCTGAAAAACGAAGAGGAAAGTAGAAATGGATTCCTTCATCAAAAGCCCACTGACCCGGATTCAGAGAGCAGATACATGTTGAACATCAACACCCAGAGGTCTGGTGTGGGTGCTGGACTACCCCCGATTTTGATCAAGCGCTGGCCATATTCATAGTGGGGATGTCGGACAAAGGGTCTGAGAAGACAGTGGCAGAAGTTGATGGACTGATGGGTAAGGCAGGAGTGGGGCAAGAGCCTGGAAGAAAAAGGGCAGAGGGCACTCTGAGTCAAGTGAGAGAAAGTAGAAGAAATGTGTTGGTAAGAACCAAAGGCTCCTGGAAACAGACTAGGAACAGGAAATGGTGGCAGGTGGGGAGAGCACCCCTGGCAATGTAGCTGGGACTTGCACGAGATATTGGGTGTAGAGGGAGACACTTCAGTGTGGTGTGGTTAGTCACAGTGGTGTTCTTTGTTCTCTGTAGCAGTGAAGCTTGGCTGGGCAATAGATAGAGAGGAAATGAAGAATACCTCTTCCTTCCTGATATATATATATATTTTAGAGAGGAAGGAAGAGGGAGAGAGAGACAGAAACATCAAGGATGAGAGAGAATCATTGATTGGCTGCCTCTCGCACGCCCGCACGCCCCCCACTGGGGATCGAGCCCGCAACCCAGGCATGTGCCCTTGACCGGAATTGAACCTGGGACCCTTCAGTCCGCAGGCCGACGCTCTAACCACTGAGCCAAACTGGCCAGGGCTCTTCCTTCCTATTTTAAACAGAGCTTAGCTAATGTCTGAACTCTAGACTACAGTTTAGCTATTAACTATAGTCATGCTCAATGCTCCACAGGTGGAAGCCTACCTCCACTACCATTGACAGAGCGATCCTTGTATCTTTAGAAACCCCAGGCCTTCTGATACAAAGCAAAGTTCTCTTCTGCCCACCCTACCTGGACTCACACGGTACTAATGTTTTCAATAATTGATGGAACAGCATGGTCAAGTGTCGGGAGTGTGGAGGACATAAAGACTACTCAGTGTTCCGAAATATATTGTGTCAGGTTTATAATTCAAATGTTCCTCTAAAGATGGTTTTGGAAAATACATTTTTTCTTTTGCCTGTTATGCTGGTCTCTAGGGCTCACACTAAAGCAAAGGGCACTGTTACCTCACAATCTACTTCTCTTTTTGTCCAAAGAATATCACAACAGGAAAACGTATCTGCAAAGAGATACTTCTCTTTCTACATGGCAGGTGGGAAGCACAGCTAGTTTACTCTGCCTCAACCCCCAGCTCAGCCACTGACGCGAGAGAAAGAAGCTCAGTCTCCTAGAGCGTGGAGCTCATGTGTGTGCGCTAGCCTTCAGCTTGTAACTCCTCTGTACCAGCCCTGGGGGAGGACAGGTTTTATAAATAAAATATTTGTGAACAGCGGTAGTCACAGGATTATTACAAACTTAAAAAAATGATATCAAAGGGCATGGTTACATGAAGTGAGCAAAAAGTCAGTGTTTGCTTCTCGGAACCATCAGGGGCTACAACGCCACACAGGACTTGTTAGGAGGCTCAAAACAAGGATGCAGACTTGCAGGAGAAATTAGAGATGGTACAATGTCCCAGATTCCAAATACACTTCGCCAATTTTCCAACTGGCTTAGCATTGGATGTCAGGTTTTTTTTATTTGTGAAGAAATTGCTCTTTTAGATGATGAATCTAACTTCAAGAAATTAAAGTAGTCATGGTTTTCCGTTTTGTTTGGTCCTATTGCAAATATGCAGCATAGCGGAATAACAGTTCAACGTATCTTCCGTGTAATTCTAGTTTAAACTCCAGTAGTACTTTTAGGGAATTTTGATGTGTTGGTGGAGGAGGGGAGTGGGTTCTCCCCCCAACCCTCACTGAGGTGAGAGAGCGTGTGTGTTTAGAGAAATGCTGCAGGGAAGAGTCTCTCACTGCCCAATTCGGTAGAGGGGTCTGGGTTCTGCCCTCTTCCGGACGTGATGAAGATATAAATTGAGGTGAGAGAGCATGTGTATTTAGAGAAGTGCTGGAGGGAAGAGTCTCTCACTGCCCAATTCGGTAGAGGGGTCTGGGTTCTGCCCTCTTCCGGACGTGGTGAAGATATAAATTGAAGGTTCTGCATCACAGCTCCAAATGGAGCTCAAAGAATGACCCAGAACCAAGTCTAGCCTATTCCAGAAGCTCTTCCATCTCTGAAAGCTTCAATTCGAAAAGACTTTTTGGCCAAAGAACATAGATGCATAACCCATAGACACAGACAACTGTGTGGTGATGGCCAGAGGAAGGGGAGTGGGAGCTGGGTGGAGGTGGGCAAAGGAGGTGGGGGAAAATGGGGATATTTGTAATAGTGTCAACAATAAAGATAAGTAAAAAAAGACTTCTGGTCTTGTCAAAACAAATGCATAGCTCCTGCCTGAACATATTCTAGTTTACTGAAATTCAACTTGCTTGTTGCAACAGAATTAGGCTCTATGATTTTCCTCAGCAAAGTCTTTAGTCAGCTTCAGAAGTATACTTATTTTATTATGCTCATGCTTTTGAGATCTTATTAAGGAGATATTACATCTATGAAATTTTAAATGATACATACTATAAGGAAGCATTAGCAAAACAGACTAAAATGAGGTATCTGGATTTTGGCCAAGAGGTATTGTGGTTAGACTAACAAAATTTTAACTGTTGAGGGAGATGTCCATGAGAGTACAGGGATAGATCTCTAACAGGATTAAGAAAAGTTGCCTCTATATGGACAAGTTAACTTTCTTTTATTTTTTTATTTTTTTAATTTTTAAATTTTTTATTTTTTTTAATAAATCTTTATTGTTCAGATTATTACAGGTGTTCCTCTTTTATTTTTCCCCATAGCTCCCCTCCACCTGATTCCCCACCCCACCCCATGCCCTTACCCCTCGCCACTGTCTTCATCTTTAGGAGTAAGATTTTTGTCCAATCTCTTCCAGCACCCCTCACACCTGCTTCCCCTGAGAATCGTCAGTCCACTCCCTTTCTATGTCCCTGATTCTATTATATTCACCAGTCCATTCTGTTCTTCAGATTTTTCATTCACTTGATTTTTAGATTCACTTGTTGTTAGGTATGTGTTTGATGTCATTTTGTTGTTCATAATTTTTGTCTTTATCTTTTTCTTCTTCTTCCTCTTCTTAAAGGATACCCTTCAGCATTTCGTGTAATCCTGGTTTGGTGGTGATGAACTCCTTTAGCTTTCTCTTGTCTGTGAAGCTCTTTATCTGACCTTCAACTCTGAATGATAGCTTTGCTGGGTAGAGTAATCTTGGTTGTAGGTTCTTGCTGTTCATCACTTTGAATATTTCTTGCCACTCTCTTCTGGCCTGCATAGTTTCTGTTGAGAAATCAGCTGACAGTCGTATGGGTACTCCCTTGTAGGTAATTAACTGTTTTTCTCTTGCTGCTTTTAATATTCTCTCTTTGTCTTTTGCCCTTGGCATTTTAATTATGATGTGTCTTGGTGTGGTCCTCTTTGGATTCCTCTTGTATGGGGTTCTGTGCACTTCCTGGACTTGTAAGTCTATTTCTTTCACCAGGTAGGGAAAGTTTTCTGTCATTATTTCTTCTACTAGGTTTTCAATATTTTGCTCTCTCCCTTCTTCTGGCACCCCAAAAATTCGGATGTTGGTTCGCTTGAAGTTGTCCCAGAGGCTCCTTACACTATCTTCATATTTTTCAATTCTTTTTTCTTTTTGTTTTTCTGGTTGGGTGTTTTTTGTTTCCACATATTTCAGATCTTTGGTTTGATTCTTGGGGTACGTTGATCTACAGTTGAGTTTCTGTATATTTATTTTAGACAGTGTATGCTTCATTTCTGACTGGTCCTTTTCCATTTTTTTGGCATTCTCATTAAGGTCCTTGAAGGTCTCACTAAGCTCCTCAGAAGTGTCATCAAGTTTCTCAGCGGTTTTTAGAAGATTCTTGAGTAACCTTATACATGTGGTTCTGAACTCTATGTCATCCAGTAGTTTGCTTTCCTCTGTTTCTTTCATTCGTGACATGTTTCTTTGTTTCTGCATTTTGGCTGCTTCCCTGTGTTGATGGAGTGGCTTTGTGTGGTAGGTGACCTATAGGGGGCAGTAGCTCAGCCTCCCCAATCTCCTGATGTGGATGCTCTTGGTACACCCCTTTGTGGGCTGAGTGCAAAGTCTTGGTGCAGTTAAGCCTTAATTGCTGTTGTTACGCTGGGAGGAATTGACCTCCAGGCCAATTAGCTGTGAGCACTCCCTGTGTCTATAATGGAAGAACTGCTGCGCTGAAGACACGCTTATGGGGCAGGACTTGTTTCAGTGAGGCTTTGGTGCTCACTGAGTCTGCCTCTTGAATGTGTCACTTATGGATGTGAGGAGTTGAAATCTGGTGTCTCACACTGACCACTAGGTACACTGGCTTCTGGATCTCCAATGGGGTGCAGGTCAGCTACTGTCTGAGGCCATCCAGCAGGAGCTACAGTGAGAACTACAGTTTTCTCCTCTTTGCTTGGGGTTTGGAGGTTTTGGAGCTGTCTGACCCGGGCTGCAAGTTTGCTAGGTTAAGCTGCGATAGGGCAGGGCTTTCTTATGCTAAATACGCTGCTTGGAGCTTGGGTGGGTTTGTAGGTTGTGCAGGGCGGGGTCTCAGGGTGTCACTAGGCTAGGGCGTGGCAAACAGCAATGGCTGCTAGTTAGCCGGCTCTGTGTCCCCGACTGCATCCCGGAGTCCCGTGCCCCAGTGCAGTAAACAATTATTCCTGTGCGCAGCTCTGCAAGCAAGCCACCCTCACTGGCAGACAGTCCAGCTTCTCCCCGTAGGAGTTTGGGTCCCCCGCGTCTCCCCAGAAACTGGATTTCAGAGTAGTCGGGGGCTTGTCTCCGTTTGGGTTGAAAAAAGCAATGCACCCAGTCGCCTGCAGCCAGCCTGGATCACGCGCCTCCGTACCTCAGCTTTTCAGTGCTCGTGCACGTCTCAATGCTCTTTTCTCTTTCCTTCTAGTTGTAGAACTTCCACTCAGCCAGCTTTCCCTTGGTTCTGGGTGATAGACGTTTTGTCTTTTAGTTGAATTTTTGAAATTGTTGCGCGAGGCAGCAGTTTAGGTGTTTACCTACGCTGCCATCTTGGATTCTCTCTGGACAAGTTAACTTTCAATATAAACTAACCATCTCCTGTACCATTTAATCACAAATACATTCTTAGATGGTTGTCAGCTGCATGGTGCCTTTATCTCTTTTTATAGTCTAGGAAATAACCCCCAATTACACAAATTTGAGTAGGTCAATTAAAGAACACAGGGCATAAAGATTATGAAAAGGATTTTCTTGTGTCACAAATTACTCATGAAAAACAATTCTTCCTCTGCTATTCTTTAGTAATTGGTAATCTTTCTAGAACAAATATATTCAAGTAAGCTTCCTATGCACACTTTGTACAATGCATGCATAATCAATGTTGAAATAAGAGCTGGATGTTGGTGAATAATATTTTTTGATCCAGGGGGTCAAAGCTGCCTTGTATTCCTCTGGGTAAGATGTGGAAGTTGCAGGAGATTTTAGTTGAATATTATCCCTCAACAGATTTTTTTTTTCAATAGACTTGTCTCTGTGCTCCCTTTCCCTAACTCTTTCTTTAGTGGTGTGGTATACATAATTTAAATAACCAGGGAATGTCTCTGGGCTCAAAACCACCTGCTGGCTTATATTAGCGAATTAATGGTGATTTGTCTGAGTTACTAATTTCAGTGGAGCTGATTGCCTTTAGGAACTTGGGAAACATTGTAAGAATTCTGATTAAAATTATGCGTTTGTGACAGACAATCTCCTTAAAAGGCTTTTAAAAATGTTACATATTAGCAGGTTAAAAAACAACAACAGCCAAATCAATGACCTTGTATTGTTTTGTGGCTCAGATTATGTCACATGGCAGCCTGCTTTCCTTTGCGGTTTAATTTGATCACTGTCAGGCTTTTCTTCATTTTGTCTCTTACATTAGGGTCTATTTGCCTTCAACTACTTGACAAATAGAACTGATCTGGAATCCATAGAGCTTAATCATTTTCACAAAAACTAATACAGTAGATTCATTTCAGCCAAACTATGTGTCAGGCAGACCTGATTCCCGGGGCCTGAATGTATGAATTTAATGGTGATATAACATCTGTGGTAGAAATATAATAGAAAGCTCTCAGCAGTATATCTATAGAATCTGTGTAATTTCTTTTTCTCTCTGTTGGTTTCAGTGCCTCTTAAGGCAACATAGTTTGTAGACAACAAAAGCTGGCCATCTCTCTTTACTGTAATCCCACTGTTATTACAGTCAACCAAGAATCACCCCCTTAGATAAAGTCTATAGGAGCCAGTTGTAACATACACAATTGGGGTTCACTGAGACATTAATTCTATTAACTGTGTTCAGTTTTTATTTCAGAAAAGTGTGCAAAAATGGACACATGATTACTGATAGATCCTCCCTTCCCCCAACTGATGGACAAAGAATGACGTCAACTCCATTCCTGAACACCTAACCAGGCACCTTATATGGACTAAACGTTGAACCACCAATCAGCGTGTGCCAAGAAGCCCCATCCCTTCCCTTTCCTCCCCTCAAAAGGTGCCTCCATCCCCGCACGTGGGCTCTTTTCCATCTGGAATATAGCCCGGCAGGGTCTTCTCCTCTAATAAAGCCTGTGTCCTGGACTCCGGCCCTCTGTTTCATCTTTCATCTGGTGCCGAAAACTGGGTGAGTGTGGACGATCCTCGGACCTAGCCCCGAGCTTCTGACTCCTGCTCTGGCTCTGCTCGGTGGCATGGTTCTGAGTTGATTGGCCTGCTCAGAACACTTCTCAAACCCTGACGTACCAGGACACGTGGGAATCTCGTTGCTTTCTTACCGGTAGGCTTCAGGGACTTTCCCGACCCGCCCCCCAACCTCGTTCCCTTGACCTGGAAGGGCCTCAGAGTTTTCCCATCTACTCGGCTACACGTTCTACGTTCTACGTTCTACATTCTACATTCTACGAAAGCCCAGGCGCCTGGCCGGGAAAATTCTGCTCTACTCCACGGGAAAGGTCTTGGGGTGACGACCTTGGAATCTTCTCTTGTCTCTCTCTCTACAGGTTGGCTGAGGAAAAAGGAGGACGCTCCTTCCTTCCTCTCCAACTTCCTGGTAGCCCTTCTCTTTGGTCATGGGAACCTCTCATTCCAAACCCCCTCGTAACACACCTTTAGGGTGTCTCCTCGCCAATCTCTCGACCCTTGGTCTTTCCGGCTACATAAAACCAAAGAAACTCATATTTTTTTGTAACACTGCCTGGCCACAATATAAACTTGATAATGGCTCTTTGTGGCCTGAAAACGGCACTTTTGATTCCAATATCCTCCGAGATCTAGATAATTTTTGCCACCGGACAGGGAAAGCTTTCGAGATTCCCTACGTACAGGCTTTCTTTTTCCTCCGCTCTCGCCCCTCGCTTTACTCCTCCTGTTCCACCCATCAGATCCTCCTTACAAAGTCCTCTTTGCCCTCTCAAACCTGTCCTCAGCCCCTTTCTCTGTCTTCTGACTGCTCTTTTGACCCAGCGGATCATTCCTCTCCACGTGTCTCACTCCCGCCACCTCCTCACATCCCTGCCACAGAAGCTGCACCCCACAACTCTACCTCTGAGAATTCTAACCTCCCGCCTTTCCCTGCGCCTGCGTGATCTCCCCCGAAACTCCGGCCCCATGACTGCCAGCAACCAAATTCACAGGTGGCTGGCCATTCCCTTCTCACTTTCTGATCTTCCTGAGAGCCCAAATCCTGAGACCGTGAGCTCTAAAACAGCCTTTCCCATCTAACACTCATTCTCAGGCCACCCAAAGACTGCCTTCCTCAACAGCTTCTTCTATTCCTGCGTCCATTCTACCCCTGAGGGAGACAGCAGGAACTGAGGGCAGAGTCTGAGTCCACGTCCCATTCTCTATGTCCAGCCTCACAGATTGAGAGGCATCTCAGGTTTCTTTTTCCACTGACCTGACCACCTTTACTCCCCAACATACGCCGCAAACTTCAAAAAATAGATGCAGGTCCACAAACCCCTCAAAAAGACCTCATTAACCTGACTTTTAAGGTCCAGGAGACCCAAATCCAAAATCAAAGGCGAGATCAGGCCAAGGCTGAGGCCCAGTAGGGGTCTTCCGGCTCCTAGCCACCACTTTCAAACCCCAAAAGAAGTGCCAGTCCTCCAACTGTGGGCAAGTCAGGGGCTAAGCCTCCTCTGGGCCCATGCTTCAAATGCAGCAAGGAAGGACACTGAGCCAAGTCCTGCTCAAACCCGAGACCCCGCCTGGGCCCTGCCCAAGGTGCTGAAGGGAAGGCCGCTGGAAATCAGACTGTGGTCTGGCTCCTCCAGGTCTGGCCTTAGCCAGTCCAGCATGGCCGCCCTCTGGATCTGGTTTGGAGCTCCCAGACCTCCTGGGACTGGCCACCGAAGAAGCTGCCCAGGCCCTGACAGGGCCCCACAGATTTACATCACCAGGACAGAGCCTCAGGTAACGACTGTGGTGGCAGATAAGCCGATCTCCTTTTAATTGACACTAGGGCCACTTATTCTGCCCTCTCCAAATTCGCTGGAACCCTTGTCCACTCCTCAGTCTCTATCATGGGGGTTGATGGGTTAGTCTCACAGCCATTAGTCACCTCACGTCTACTCTGCATCTTACTAAATTCCCCATTCACTCTTTTCTCATTCTACTTCGGTGCCCAGCATCGAACTACCATGCATCCCCTCATAAAACCCAGTTGTCCCAAACCACAGCCACCTACCTCAGTTTCACTCTCTCACCCCACAAGGCCGAACCATTCCTTGGACTGTAAACGCCTTATCTCCTTATCTCCTCTATGATCATTATCTCTAGGAAAAATGTGTGGTTTAAAATTCAAGCGGCTAGAGGCCTGGAAACAGGCTTTGGGGCCTGCTCCCTCCTCCCCCTGCCTTTTCTCCAGCCTCATCTTCCACTGCTCCTTTCCTTCCCTTTCTCTTTTCCCTTGGATAACAGCCCATTCTAATATTCCTTCCCACTTTCACTGCAACACAATCTCAATCACTCATCTGTCACCCCTTATTGGTAGCTCCATGGTGACTACCCTCTCAGCTTGGAGTGCAGAACTAGAAAAAGGAATCTCATACCCTTTAGTCCACCTCTTCTCCTTACACCTATCAGCTTGTCTCTGGGATCAGGGATCTTTCTTTTTCTGTGGGGAAAACACATACATCTGTCTCCCCATCAGCTGGACAGGAACCTGTACTCTCATCTATCTCTCACCCAATGTAGATGCAGCCCCCAATGATCAGTCTTTACCTGTCCCCATAACCAATCATATCTGACACAAAAGAGGAGTCCAGATAATCCCTCTCCTCCTAACCCTTGGCATCACAGCAGGGGTTGGAATTGCCATAGGGAGCTTAACCACTGCTCTACCTGTCTCAGGACCTACAAGAAACATGTGGATGCCCAGCAAAGGGAAAAACTGGGACCTTACCCCCAGAGTAACCTATTCTCCCCTTTCATATCACTAGTGAGGCAACTGAGACCCCTACTCTTTTCCCCCTAAAAATAACATCTAGGTCTCAGTTGTATTTCAGCTCCAAAAAAGCAGCAAAACCAGACAAGTGATGCTGTGGCAGCCTCAGGACCAGCTTTTACCTCCCAAGTGACTCAACAGGATCACTCTCCAGACTTCACCAACCATTCTCTTGGGAAAATCATCCTGCTGCACCCCTCATCCAGCACGGAAAACACTACCTGTTTTTCGCTCGCTTACCCCATGGCTCCTCCCACTATTAGGCCCACTGGTATCTATACTCTTAATTTTGCTCTTCGGCCCCTGTCTCATGTGCTGTTTCACTAGTTTTTTGCAGGACAGAATGCAGGCGTTCGCCAACCAGAAGGTGGGAGAGATCTATCTGGCATTGAATTCAGAACCTAACACCAGAATCCTTGAGACCCTGGGTAGACGCCCCTAACGACGCCCCCTCTCAGCTGGAAGTAGCTACGGAAGATGGACCTTCATCCCTTGACCTTGCCCGGACTCTCAATTTTTTTTTAATATTACCAGAAGCCTGGAATGATAGATCCTCCCTTCCCCCAACTGATGGACAGAGAATGACGTAAACTCCATTCCTGAACACCTAACCAGGCACCTTATATGGACTAAACATTGAACCACCAATCAGCGTGTGCCAAGAAGCCCCATCCCTTGCCTTTCCTTCCCTCAAAAGGTGCCTCCATCCCTGCACGTGGGCTCTTTTCCATCTGGAATATAGCCCGGCGGGGTCTTCTCCTCTAATAAAGCCTGTGTCCTGGACTGCGGCCCTCTGTTTCATCTTTCAATTACTGCTTTGAGACTTTTGGATTCAGGAATAGTTTATCTAATGTAGACAACCCCTGCAATTCCCCTTCCCTCCCACAAAAAAGTAATGCAAGTAATGATACAGTGCATACAGTGCTTAATGTATATATATTTTCAGTTTCCACTTAGCAATACTTGCATATCTTTTAAGAAAGGTGTTTTCCACACATGCACATTATTAAAAACTTTAACTATTGAAAAATAGTCATAAAAAAATAAAAGGTGAGAATTGAGTTTTCGGTGACCACAGACTGTAGGCTGTCTGGTTTATGAAACATGAAGTATAATGTCCCATTTGTTTTTATTTCTGATACACTTGCAGGACATGAATACCTTTCTCTCTTTTTAAAATATAAACAATACTAGAAGCTTGGTTCATGAAATTCGTGTACTCGGGCAGGTCCCTCAGCCTGGCCTGTGCCCTCTTGCAGTCTGGGAGCCCTCAGAGGACATCCTTAGTGTTGCCATGGAGGCGGGAGAGGCTCCAGTTACTGCTGCTGGGCTCGCCACCCGTGAGCCCTCTTCTGGCTGAGCAGTGCTCCACCCGTGGGAGCTCACTGACCACCAGGGGGCAGCTCCTGTATTGAGTGTCTGACCCCTGGTGGTCATTGGGTGTCACAGACTGGTTGTTCTGCTGTTCAGTCAAATTGCTAATTAGCCTTTTATTATATAGGATATGCCCACATTCTACATTAGTTATCAAAGCTGTCAACCAAACAGAACTTTGGTATTGAAATTCTGAGCTGTAAATGTGTAGCTGAAGCATATTTGTGGATTTGGGGCTCACAGTCAGTTCCCTAGGGATGATGCTGAATGACACCAATCCTCTGTTGCTTGTGCTCTGCTTCTGATATCCTCCCCAACCCCTGATCCTAACTATTTAGGTAAACGAGAATCACTTCTTAATCTCTTTATCAACTTCATGTTGAAGAGTCATATTCTTGGGGATATGATGAAAAATTTTTCTGTTCACCTCCATATAAACTCAGTTCTATTGCTGACTTTTAGTAAATATAAGGCATTGTTGTTGATGGCAATCCCAAATGTGTTAAATGCTTTAACCCCAATGTGGTGTCAGGTATGGTAGAACATACCATCTCCAAGGTAAGTATTGTGAGATAGTAAAGGGTTTATTAAAGGTGATGAGCAATTGAATTTAGGCTAGGGCTGTTAATGAAGGGGTGGGGAAACTTTTTTCTGCCAAGGCCATTTGAATATTTATAACATCATTTGTGGGCCATGCAAAATCATCAACTTAAAGATTAGCCTGCTATATTTGGGCAAACATTTAATTAACTCACCCTTAATGCCTTGGCAGGGCCAGGCCAAATGATTTCAAGGGCCTTATATGGTTCTCGGGTTGGACGTTCCCCACTTTTGTCTTAAGGCAATACAATGAGTAGGTGTACTTATATCATCACTTTCAGATAGATTTAGTTAAATGACACATGTTTTAAAAAGGTAAAATTGTTCAGTGGTTAACTGGTTAACGGCAGAGAGAATAGCAGGATGTCAGAAACAGGAACAATATCAGTCTTTATCTTAGTTACCATCAGTGAGATCTGAAAGTGAAAGTCATAGACCACGATCTCCAAACTTGCTGCACTTATAGACTTGACCAAAAAGCCTCCATTTTTCAATCTGCACCTTATTTATTTTCCAGAGATGGCACATTAATATTTAAAGGTTGACTCCAAGCAAGTTCTAAACTTTGTTCTAGAGAAAAGATCACTATGCAACATAATGATTTTTGCAGAGTGCAAAGTGGAGGATATAATCCAAAAGCACCTTAATCACACCATTTTTTTTTTAAAGTTTAACATCTGAAGTGGAAGTTCTTGGTGATTTCTAACACTCAGAACTAGTTTGGCATTAAGTATTCAATCACCTTGTGATTGGTTCCATTTCAAGAGTGGTAGAGGGGAGAAAATAGACTCCAAATCATAGCTACTGTCTTGTGCAAGGTTCTTATTAAAAACAGCATATTCCTGTAGCCCAGAGGGCTGACAGCTTCTTCCAAAGCAGAAGCTCTGCTCTAAGCTAACCTCAAGGGGCTACTCGAGAGAGACGCAGCCTTCACCCCTCTCTGGGGGAGATGGGGGACGGGAGGAGGGAGCTGATAGTATCATATTCAATCACAACTCCAAGCCTCAGTCGTCCCAATAAGTAATATTCCTAAGGCATTACTGACACACAGTTCCCTGGTTAATTGGTTTATAAGTATTTCAATAAGAATAATTAATTTTAAAAAGAAAAAAATACTTGAACATAGAATCCTTTTAGGACAGCACATATACCTAGGTTTAGTTAGGTAAGAGGTTTTTCTTTTAAAAAAAAAATCACGTTCAAGCATAAACATAATTTGCTTCTATTACATCACTAGTGCTTGATATTTTATCTACAGATGATCAAAATATAGTAAAGGGATCCCCTGCAGACTGGGGTTCTTAACGATGTTAGCAAAGCAATCCTTGGAGGTATGAGGCTAAGGGACAGGAATGTGCTTGACAAAGTCAGTCCAAAAAGAATGGTCATGGCCTGAGGTGCCACTCATGAGAGGGGCTTTCCTATTGTCTGATAAAAGTGAAAGCAACTAAAAGAGCAGTGTTTCCTTCTTTTTATCTCCCGGAGAAGATCATCAGTTTCCAATTTACTGATTAGACTATTTTGCTTTTTGTGCACAGGCTTGTTGGCTTTCAGTCTGGACATAAGCAATATTTATGTATTTTTATATGTGTTACCGAAAAGCCCCCTTTGTATACTACCTTATTATTTTGTAGAAAAAATGCAATGAAAAGTTTAAAAGAATTTTAGGGCTTATTTAAAAATAGCTAGCCTTATATATCTTAAAGGCATGTACATATATTAGTATCCTAGATACATTTAAAAGGGTAATTGCTATTTTAAAAACTTAGAACATTACATCCTTAATATAAGAAAAAAGAGAAGTGTATGTATTAAGGCTAATTCACTTGTAAGACATAATTTTAATGGAAAGCAATTCTTGATAAAGTCAAGTTATAACTTAAAGGCCTTTTTTTTTTAAAGAAACCAACAAAAAAATCACAAGTTAACATTTAAATTAAACGCATTCAATTTGCCAGATGTTAATTTTTAAAACAAAGAATGGGCTAAATTTGGAACTAAAGCACTAATTTTCATCTTGTCTATGAAAATGAAAGCATTTAACATAATTTCTTCCTGAAAGTATCTCTGTGTATAAGTACTAGTAGATGGTCCTTCGGGGATACCAAGGTATTCCTTGTCCCTACATCAGCACCAACACAGTTGATTCACTTTGCAACATAATCCCACACCAAGTGGATTGATTAGATAAGACAAAAAGACTGGCAGGCCTTGGCATTTTTCCAGGTTTACCATTTAAATGATGATAATAGTCTATGGCTGGGGGAAAAAAAGCATCTTGGTCTAGGAGTAAAAATTCAAAGGATATATACAAACTGTCCATACACTGGCTGTGTGTTTTTAAAGCTCTGACTCGCTGGAGGGGAATGTTGCTCAGCATATATGGCCTCTGCCTAAGCACATATGCCCTCAGATGGCTGCATTTCCTGGGTTTTCAGAAATGGAATAAATACAGGGAGTAGAGAGGTCCTGAGTCAAAAAATCATTCACTCTGAATCACAGGGTCTTAGTTCAGCAGTGCTCAGCTAAATGTTAGGAAGAAAGCAATCTGATTAAGCCATTCATTCTCATGTCTGAATGCCCATAATTTTCTTACAGATATTTGCATTTAAAAATGAATGTTTGGGAGAAACCAAGATGGCGGCACAGGTAAACACCTAAACTGCTGCCTCACACAACAATTTCAAAACTACAACTAAAAGACAAAATGGACATCATCCAAACCACAGGAAGGCTGGCTGAGTGGAAATTCTACAACTAAAAGGAAAGAGAAAAGCACACTGAGACTCACAGGAGCTGCAGAAGGCAGAGGTATGGAGGCGCACACGGAGAGGGCTGGCGACTGAGTACACGGCTGGCTTTCTCAAATGGGAGGGAGACAAAAGCTCCCAACTGCTCTGAACTCCAGTTCCAGGCAAGACTCTGAGGACCCAGACTCATTTGGGGAGAAAACTGGACTGTCTGGCAGCGGGCAAAATTCGAGGGTGGCTTTCTCTCAGAGGTGCTTGCATCAATTACCATGGGACACTGAGACACAGGGGCCTCTTATGGCAGGGCTGACAGGAAACAATTGCTGTCTGCTCCACCCTGAGACTCCACCCCATCCAAGCTGAGCACAGAGGCTTTTGCAAGTCTTGTCTTATAAGGGTGTCTCCAGCACAGTTCTCCCAGCATAGACACAGCTGACAGCTGATCCTCACAGCCAATTGGCCTGGAGGTCAATTCCTCCCAGTGATACCAACAACAATCAAGGCTTAACTACAAAAAGACTGTGCACACAGCCCCCAAAGGGGTGCACCAAGAGTGTCCACATCAGGTAACTGGGG
Source organism: Corynorhinus townsendii (assembly GCA_026230045.1). Classification (NCBI taxonomy): domain Eukaryota; kingdom Metazoa; phylum Chordata; class Mammalia; order Chiroptera; family Vespertilionidae; genus Corynorhinus; species Corynorhinus townsendii. Next base: position 117,737,588 of record JAPDVU010000006.1, on the reverse strand, counting down.
AGCCTGAGCCACGGGCCCTATAGGACACCTGGCACACAAAGCCACTCTTATCAACTCAGGGAAGCAGCCAAAATGCGGAGATAAAGAAACAGATCACAAATGACAGAAATGGAGAAAAGCAAATGACTGGATATAGAGTTCAAAACCACGGTTATAAGGTTTTTCAAGAATTTTCTAGAAAAGGCCGATAATCTTAGCAAGACCTTCAAGGATATGAAAAAGGACCAACTAGAAATTAAACATACACTGACTGAAATAAAAAATAATATACAGAGATCCAATAGCAGACTAGAGGATCACAAGAATCAAGTCAAAGATGTGAAATACAAAGAAGCAAAAAACACCCAACTGGAAAAGCAAAAAGAAAAAAGAATCCAAAAATATGAAGATAGTGTAAGGAGCCTCTGGGACAACTTCAAGCGTACCAACACCAGAATTATGGGGATGCCAGAAGAAGAGAGAGAGCAAGATACTGAAAACCTATTTGAAGAAATAATAACAGAAAACTTCCCCCACCTGGTGAGAGAAATAGACTTACAAGTCCAGGAAGCGCACAGAACCCCAAACAAAAGGAATCCAAAGAGGACCACACCAAGACACATCATAATGAAAATGCCAAGAGCAAAAGACAAAGAAAGAATATTAAGAGAAGCAAGAGAAAAAGTTAGTTACCTACAAGAGAATACCCATATGATTGTCAGCTGATTTCTCAACAGAAACTATGCAGGCCAGATGGGAGTGGAAAGAAATATTCAAAGTGATGAATAGCAAGAACCTACAACCAAGATTACTCTACCCAGCAAAGCTATCATTCAGAATTGAAGGGCAGATAAAGAGCTTCACAGATAAGAAAAAGCTAAAGGAGTACATCTTCGCCAAACCAGTATTATGTGAAATGCTGATTGTTCAGATTATTGTAATAATCTGAACAATAAAGATTAAGAAAAAAAAACTTGCTCCATTTTGGGGGTAGAAAAAGAAATAAAAAATAAAAATGAATGTTTACTTATTTTTTTTTATTTAATAAATCTTTATTCAGATTATTACAATTGTTTCTCCTTTTTCCCCCCATAGCTCCCCTCCACCCGGTTCCCACCCCACCTTCTGCCCTTACCTCCCTGCCACTGTCCTCATGCATAGGTGTACGATTTTTGTCCAGTCTCTTCCTACACCTCCCCCTATATTCCTTTCCCCCTCAGAATTATCAGTCCACTCTCTTTCTATGCCCCTGATTCTATTATATTCACCAGTTTATTCTGTTCCTCAGGTTTTTAATTCACTTGATTTTTAGGTTCACTTGTTGATAGATATTTGTTGTTCATAATTTTTATCTTTACTTTCTTCTTCTTCTTAAAGAATACCTTTCAGCATTTCATATAATACTGGTTTGGTGGTGATGAACTCCTTTAGGTTTTCTTATCTGTGAAGCTCTTTATCTGCCCTTCAATTCTGAATGATAGCTTTGCTGGGTAGAGTAATCTTGGTTGTAGGTTCTTGCTATTCATCACTTTGAAGATTTCTTGCCACTCCTGTCTGGCCTGCATAGTTTCTGTTGAGAAATCAGCTGACAATCGTATGGGTGCTCCCTTGTAGGTAATTAACTGTTTTTCTCTTGCTGCTTTTAATATTCTTTGTCTTTTGCTCTTGGCATTTTAATTATGATGTGTCTTGGTGTGGTCCTCTTTGGATTCTTTTTGTTTGGGGTTCTGTGTGCTTCCTGGACTTGTAAGTCTATTTCTTTCACCAGGTGGGGGAAGTTTTCTGTTATTATTTCTTCAAATATGTTTTCAGTATCTTGCTCTCTCTCTTCTGCTGGCACCCACATAATTCTGGTGTTGGTACGCTTGAAGTTGTCCCAGAGGCTTCTTACACTGTCTTCAAGTTTTTGGATTCTTTTTTCTTTTTTTTTGCTTTTCCGGTTGAGTGTTTTTTGCTTCTTTGTATTTCAATTCTTTGACTTGATTCTTGCATTCCTCTAGTCTGTTGTTGGGTCTCTGTATAATATTTTTCATTTCAGTCAGTGTATGTTTAATTTCTAGTTGGTCCTTTTTTTTTAATTGTTTTAAGTATTACAAATAGTACATATGTCTCCTTTTTTTCCCCCCATTGACCTCCCTCCAACCTCCCCTACCCCCCAGTACATGCCTTCACCTGCCTGCCCTCCCCCCCGTCCCAGTGTCTTGTATCCATTGGTTGTGCTTATATGCATGCATACAAGTCCTTCGATTGGTCTCTTACAGACCCCCTTGCCCAACCTCCCCTGTCTTCCCAATGTAGTTTGATAGTCTGTTCAATGCTTCTTTGCCTCTGTATCTTTTTCCCACCATTTCTTTCCTTTAAAAAGTTTTGCCTTTGCAGACTGGAAATAAACATATAATAACAAAATAAAACAAAACAAAAAAATGTTTGACTCCCAATTTCAATGTCCAACAGTTCTGAGTCCCTGTTTCAATGTCTAACAGTTCCTTATGTGTACATGTCAGCAATGATATCTGGATGCTGGGCACATGGTGGCAATGCAGGTCCGACCCTCTCTGGTTTGGTCCTAGGTAACCTGCAGCGGTGCACAGCTGCTGACTGCTCGCGTGGCAAGGCGTTGTCAGCATCTTCCACCTCTGGACTGTTTTTTCCTCTTGTCTTCATGGTTGGAGCACACCTGTCAATTCCTCTCTGTTGCAGGAATCCACCTGGTCTTGGGGTTGTTTTCTGAAAATATACAAATATATTCTCGGCCACAGTTAATAAAGGAATCTTTTCTATGTAATTGATTTGGGATCCTTTTTATTTTTGTTCAAACGATTTTCCTTTGTCTTATTTAGACACCATGTGTGTTTTTAATGGCCGTCTTGCTGTTAGCATTACAAATGAAAATTAATTTGATAAAGTAAAAATTTTCTAGGTGTAATTTACTTATAGGATATTTTTCCTTACATGATATTGCCCTACTATCCCCCTCCTTTTTTTTTTTTTATTAATGGAGGTTTTTGTAAATTTTATAATGCAGTCTTGATAACTTTAAATTTAAATTTTTTTTTTGCCCAAAAATATGACTGCTTTAGGTTCATTGCATGTTCAGGAATTTTACCATGAGATGAACTACCAATAGAAATTTTAGTTATTACTTTAAGAACAGCTTTTTGTCCAGTACAATTAAATTTACTTGAATATTCACTTATTTCAATTAGCCTATTTAAATTAATCTGAAAACTTGATTACTATTTTACTGTTCTAGTTGATCCTTTTTCATATCTTCGAGGTTCTCATTATATTTATCGGCCTTTTCTATGATACTCTTGAAAAGCCTTATACTCGTGGTTTTGAATTCTATATCCAGTCACTTGTTTTCCTCCATTTCTTTCATTTGTGATCTGTTTCTTTGTCGCCGCATTTTCACTGCTTCCCTGAGTTGGTAGGGTAGCTTCCCTGTGTGCTAGGTTTCCTATATGGCCCAGTGGGTCAGCCTCCCAGTTACCTGAGGTGGACACTCTTGGTGCACCCCTTTGTGGACTGTGTGTACAGCCTTGTTGTAGTTAAGTCTTGATTGTTGTTGGTATCACTGGGAGGAATTGACCTCCAGGCCGTTGGCTGTGACGATCAGCTGTGTCTATGCTGGGAGAAGTCCGGTGCTGGAGACAGCCTTATAGGATTAGACTTGCCAAATTGCAAAAGCCTCTGTGCTCAGCTTGGATGGGGTGGAGTCTCAGGGTGCAGCAGACAGTCTTGGCTTCCCGTCAGCCCTGCCCTTGCGCACGCGTGCCTCCAGACCTCTGGCTTCCCCAGCTCCCGAGCCTCCGCCCGAGAGTCCAGATTCCCCCCACAAGAGCGTGGGTCCCCAGGGGCTCGCCTGGAACTGTGGTTCAATGCAGTCAGAACTGGGGTTCAGTGCATTCAGGAGCTTCCGACTCCCTTCTGCTAGGGAAAGTCTATGGCAACCTCCTCAGGCTTTGTGCGCACTGGTGTACGACTCTGGATCCCTGCCTGCCGTGGCTCCCCTCCGCCCCCCCCCCCCCCCGCCCCGATCTCCGAGTGCCTTTTTCTCTACCTGACAGTCCAGAGTTGGGGGCTTCCTTTCCCCTCCCGCCAGAGAAAGTCAGCCAGGCTCTCAGCCACCCTTCCTCTCTGCATGCACAAAGACCCTTTGCTGTTCCTCCAGTTCTCCGTGAGCTTTTCTCTTTCCTTCTAGTTGTAGAATTTCCACTCAGCCAGCTTTCCTGTGGTTCTGGATGGTGTCTGTTCTGTCTTTTAGTTGTAGTTTTGAAATTGTTGTGCGAGGCAGCAGTTTAGGTGCTTCCCTATGCTGCCATCTTGGTTTCTCGAATGTTTGTTTACTTAAAGAAATACCTCATTACTGAATCTCAGACAGAAGTAAGATATATGTTGGGAAACAATTCTGACAAGTGAGGAAAGATGATTTTGATTAGGAGATCATTGTGTGCAAACCTGGTCTTTGGGTTGGCATCTACCACAGAACAAATTGCTCCTTTTATTTGTTACCTTTTTCAGAGCTGCTGCTCTTTCTCTGCTTCTACACCAGGAGGTATTCTCAGAGATGAAGTTTATAATTCTTTCCCACATTCCTATGGCATTGATGGCAAATGAGGAGGCCTCACTGACTGAATGGGATTGGTAGGGCTAAATATTTTCAAATGACTATTTTAATAATACTGAAGGCCCAGTGCACAAAATTCGTGCACAGGAGACGTGTCCCTCAGCCCAGCCTGCATGCTCGCCAATCTGGGACCCCTTGAGGGACATCCCTCTCACAATCCAGGACTGCTGGCTCCCAACTGCTCACCTGCCTGCCTTCCTGTTGCCCCTAACTGCTTCTGCCTGCCAGCCTGATCAGTCCCTAACCACTCCCCTGCCAGCTGATTGATGCCTAACTGCTCCCCTGCCAGCCTATTTGCCCCTAACTGCCCTCCCCTGCAGGCCTGGTTCCCCCCAACTGCCCTCCCCTGCAGGCCTGATCCCTCCCAACTGCCCTCTCCTGCTGGCCATCTTGTGTCCACATGGGGGCAGCCATCTTGTGTTTTGGAGTGATGGTCAATTTGCATATTACTCTTTTATTAGATAGGATATTTATTGCCCATGGACTACCTGTCTGATAAAAATATTAAACAAGAAAATTGAATTAGTATCTTTTAAAAGTGGGTTTGTAATAAAGCCATTAGTCTCATAATTGCTAAATTTCATTGCAGTGATTTTCAAAACGGGGTTAGATGACATTATGTGTAAGTATACTTCAGCATTAGATTTCATTAGACCTTTGGCAGAGGATGAAATCAAAAGGTTTAATAAATTGTTAAATACCTTTTTCTCAATTTATAACCCAAATAGGAGATATAGCCTCTGGTAGGTAAGAAGGGATTGTTAAAAGGCCTGTAAATTGAGAAGCCTTGGTGGGTAAAATCAATATTGTTAGAACTAGACATTTAGAAGTCATTCAGTTCTTAAATGAATTGTATAAAGTTAAAGGAGGTCATTGGCAAATTCCTTTAGAATCATTCACTCAATCTTGCTGTAAACCAAACCTTCCAGCCATCCGTGGTCAGCAGGTTGGCCTTCCAGATCTCCAGAGCTTGCATAGTTTTCCTTCACAGTGCATGTCACCTACAACTTTTGATGTGAGAAAAGAGTGTTCTCTTATGATCTCTGTGCAAGAATTGCATTCTGTTGATATTGTGAATCACTCCCTGAGGAGTTAGTCACATCTGGTCTCAGGAATCAGAGGGCCTTGTTTTCAGTTCTACTTCTAACACTTTCTGGCTGGGTCATGGGGGTCAAATTGCTTAACCTCTCTAAGCCCCCATTTTCTCAATTGTAAGAAGAAGCTCCCTTCTCTGACCTTTCCTTTCAGCTGTTTTTGACAACTGCCTGGGTGCCTCCTACTTCTGCTCTAATTACCAAAGCCCAAGGTCTTTCTCTACCTTTCTTCTCTCACAATGAAAATGTGTTGTTTTGTCCCATTGCCTCTAGGCCTTGCTAACATGTTAGCTAATGAATAATTCCCCTCCCAGGTAACAAAATGGCGTAATTTAGTGGAAGTAGACATTCCCTATTAATGATAATAACTTATATTTGTATAATGATTTATAGTTTACAGGCTTCATCTCAGTTCATCCACATGGCATCCCTGAGGTAGGGGATTGTTGTCTACATTCAGTGGATGAGGGAACTGGCACCATTAAGAGGTCAAATGATTTTTCTCAAGGGCATGTGTATGATTTGGGACTCAAATTCTAGGCCAGCTGACCCTAAGCAGAGGATTCATTCTACTTCACAGCTGTAATTAATAAAGTGTTCAAGTAATATTGAGAAATATGGCAATTTCTGACCTGAAGGATGGCTGGTATTGCAAAAATGACAGTGGAGAGGTCCCATCATTCAGTGCATTGCGTGGTTGCATGGGGAGGCACTCCATTTAAGCTCTTTGGGCCTCGGTTTCCTCACTTTTAAAATTCAAGGGTTAAGCAAGGTGACCTCTTAGTTCTATTTCAGCTCTACCATGCCATGATTCTATAAACATATGCTTCATAGTTGCAATTTCTATACAAGTTTTCATTTTCTTTTCAGTTTATGTCAACAGTTTGCACAGAGAATTTAGTTATCAAGTATAATAGTATTTTAAAATGTGCTATCATATGTAAATATTTTTTGGAGAAAAGAAGTTTAAGTAAGTACAAAAAATTGAGTCTTAAATTTAAATATTCAAATGGGGAGAATGTGGCTACCAATTTCTCCTAACCAAACAATAATTTATGCAGGTTGTCCTCTGTATCCCAAAGTGCTTAGTTTCAGGGTGAATATTTATCCTTAGGAGAGATGTGCATGGAGTAGCAGAGAAGGAAGGGGATACCACTTAGCTGTCCTCATCAGCTAAATCAACTCCAGCCACCAGGAGGGTAACAGATGTGGAAATGAGATCTTCAACACACTCATGGATTAAATTTTAAAAAGTCAAATGCAAAAGAGCATTAAGTCATGTAGTTAATACTGACAGTCCCTAAATTATATACAATTCTCTATTAATTATCATAAGCTGTCTGAGAAAATCTGGCCCGATTTTATAGGACAGGCTAAAAGCAAAATGAAAGAAAAAGATGACATGTTGAAGGACCCCCCTCCTCCCCCAGTAACACAACTGGGCTGGCTGAGCTGTGAAACTGTGATGGAAATATTGGAGCTGTTGTGCCTGGAAAAAATGCAGTGATCATTTCATTCTTCCTGTCTTTTAATGCTCCAGGGTTTTGGAGACGAATAGGAGCAATAAGTTCACTTTGCAGAATTAATGCAGTAATTCTTTATCATAAGAGCGGAGCATTACCTCAATCTGATTTTGCTACAAAATGGTTCAAAGTCTATTTTTAATGATGGCCCTAATTTGTTAACACCTTTTAAATTATTAATCCCCTTTATATTCAAGTAGTTATTGCATGTCATAACAATGTATCTATGCAGGGAAATTTAATAGTATTTTCTAGATGTCAAGAAAAGGCTTGTTCTGCAAAATGCTATTAAAACTGATAATGAGCTAAATATTTGCCATAGCAAACACTGAAATTACTATATCAATCAGCATTGGGCTCTCTTATTCAATAAACAGAAATTAACCTATTAACTATGCCTAACTTTCAGCAACAAAACGGTTGCTCTCAAGCATTTCCCTCATCTTCAAATCTTTCTTTTCTTAAAACTACCTATTTGCCTTATAATCACAAAGTTTTGAATCAAATCCTTAATATCAGCATTTATGGTTGAAATTCTAACATAACAAGACATAATATTGCGAATGTTTTGCTCTAGTGATTGCAAATATTTTTGTCTTTCCTTTTAAATACATATTGACTTACACACAATAAAGAGTACTGTATCTGATGAAGTCAAATACTCAAGTTTTTAAATCACATTTTAGAATATTCTCCTGACTTTCAGGATTTAAAAAAAGATTTCTCTCTTTATGAATTATGGAGTTTTAGTAAGACATACCTAACAAAAATAAAATAGCAAAAAATAGTATAAGGGTCTACCACTAGTTATTTATAGCTTTTAGAAACTAAAATAAAGATAAAGGACATATTCTCATGCAATCCCCAAATAAAGATATAGATCCCAAAGCACATGACATATCATTAAAAGCAAAAGAAAGGCCCAATTTCTGATGTGATTTACGCAGGACAGAAAAATGTATCTTCTCATAATGGGTATGCCCTGCTTCCAATTACTGTCTTAGTTACACTTTGGGCTGATAATCAGTGTCGCACAAAAACGACCCAGAATTGGCTTTCATACAGACACTTTTCTGTATTCCTCAGATGTTTTAGGAGCATGTAAATCTTCAGTTGCTTTCATAATTTCAAAAGAATTGCCATGTATGCATACTCCAATCATTTAAAATAATGTTTTGACATTGAAATGATGAACACTGGAGAGACTACATGTATAGTTAAACAGTAAAAATAATTTTAAATAATTAAAAAGTAAAAGTAACATGCACATTATGCTTTAAACTTTCTCAGAGCTTATTGTGTCTATTTGCTTCAACTCCCCTGAAGTAGGGGGATATATAGCATCTTCACTGAGTAGATTAAAAGACAGACCTAGAGAAGGTAGATGCTTGGTTCAGCTGGTGCAGGCACTGGGAAAAGAACCTAGACTTGATCACTTTCAGGCTTATAATTCTAGTGGTTCTGAACTCTAGCTGCTCTAGAACCACTGGGGGAGCTTTAAATTTTATTTTAAAAAAATTGTTTGGGTGCCATTAAAATTCAAATCTGTGGGTGTGGGGTGTGAGGTCTCTGCATCAAGTTTTAAAAAGCTGATAGAGGATTCTAAAGAGCAGCCAGGGTTGGGAACCCTCGGAATCCTGTTAAAATGCTGATCTTATCAGGAGAGCTGGGTAGGAACAAGCTCCTGCATTTCTCATTTCTAAGAGACTCCCATGTGGTGTCTGCACTGCTAGGTAATGTCTTGCTACCACATTTTGAGTAGCAAGACCATGCTTCCTCCTTCACATCAGTTTTCTGTTACCACTTTGACGTGAACACTTAAAACATCTTCACTTTTTTTTAAAAAGAAGACCTTTTATGTTCATAGAGTTGGAGGCAAATATTTCCTTGAGTAGGTCTGCAATTTCTTTGACTGGAATGAATAACAATTTGCTTGTCAGAAATGCACCCAACTAAATTCTGGTCTTCAAGGAGTTCAAAATTAAGCATCATCTAATAGGAGATAACATCCTTTAAATTCAGAAAGCAAGGAGTCAATGACTAAATAGGGCAAAGACAGTGGCTAAAATATGGATTCTGAAGTCAAAGAAACCTGGGTTCAGATTCCAGCTCTGTCACTCACTTTAATCTCTCCCTAAGCCTCAGTTTTCTGAAGTGTAAAATTGCAGCAATAAGAATATTTGTTCATTTATTGATAAACGTGCATTCGAAGGCCATGTGATGCCAGGCACTGACATTCAGTGAATAGGTGGCCAAGAAGCTTACCTGTGCCTACCTTACAACATGTTTGCAGGAATAAAAGAGATACTGCATAGAAATTGCTTAGCATAGGGTCTAACGTGTGAGGGCTCAATAAATGTTAGTTATTATTTTATATTACTTCTGAAATCTTAGCTGTTTTAATGTGCAATTAGCACATACTGTTTTGATATGTTGATAGCCCCAATAAGGACCGGAACCATTGATTAAATATACTAATCATAGTTTTGGATCCAGAATAGAGTTTATAGGCACATTATATGAAATGCCCAGGAGCAGAGTGCTAAGCCATCATTATTGAGAAATGAATGGACTTTAGTTTTTAGTTTTATGGTCAATTTTTGGTCAAAGGCTGTATCTTGCTCAAATGTTTCTAATGGCACTGATGAGTATGTCTGTAAATGTGATCAGTAAATTCAAGTGACAGCAATAGTGCAAAAATGTTTAACATTTCCTAAATACAAATTTGATAAAAGCTTTGCATTATCATTAGCTTAGTAGTTTCAGAAATGGCTCATTTAATTATGAAATAGTTTCCATTTTAAGCAGTTTCCTTTTTACAAAATATTTTAAAGTTTCTGTTTAATTTAAGTCCTCATCCAAGGACATGTTTATTTTTATATATTTATTTTTATTGATTGTAGACAGAGGAAAAAAGAGGCAGAGAGAGAGAGAGAAACATCAATGATGAGAGAGAATCATCAATTGGCACCCCCCCCCCCTCCCAGGGGACTAAGCCCCACAACCTGGGCAGTGCCCTGACTGGGATCCAACCGTGACCTCCTGGTTCCTGGATCAGCCTCAAACACTGAGCCACACTGGCTGGGCACCCAATGACATATTTAGAAAGAGGAAAGGAGAGAGAGAAACACTGATGTGAAAGAGAAACATTGATTGGTTGCCATCCAGACACTCCCTGACTGGGGATCAAACCCACAACCCAGGTATGTGCCCTGACTGGGAATCAGACATGCAACCGTTCAGTACACGGCATGATCCTCAATCAACTGAGCACTCTGGCCGGGCTTCTTTTTACATTTTAAAGAGAGATAGTTTTTAAGAGATACAATAGAAAATACAAAATTTCTCTCAACTGCAAAAATTTAAATGTAGAGAACATAAAAGGAGATAGTTTTGCTAAAATAACTCCTAAAGATGGTTGGGTATAGGAAAGGCACAGGATTAAAATAAAAAATGTCAATATCTTCCTTTTGTATCAGACTTCAAGCAAGCTGGATCATTTTCTTAAGTCAGATTTCACATAGGTAGAACATAGAACTATCCAGTTGTAACAAATGAAATGAAAAAGTACACTTTAAACCTAAAGTGGCACATTAGATTTGCCTTGGAATAATTATATATTGACCTCGTCCACCTATTCTCTCATTCTCCTAGACAATGATTTTATGGCTTCTCTTTCTCCATAAGTTTGGCCTCTAGATAATGATGTTTCTTATTTCACTAAGACACCTGGAGCAATTAAAAGATAACTTGGCTAAGCTTCCCACAGATCTACTCACTTAACTTGCCTTGTCTCTGCACTCCTGTTTCCATGGAGATGTGTCCAAGATGCCATCAAAGGCTAACCCTGCCATTTGTGTAGTAGATCCCACTCCCTCCTAAGTAAGAACACTGCTCCAACAACTGTCCCCTCTCTTTCATCATCATTTCTTCCCTGTCTATTGGATCATTCCTACCTTACCCCTGCCATTAACTTTGGGAACTCATATCCTATCACTTGTCTTCTTGCTCCCTCCTCTAAAGCCACAATTACTTCTTTGCTCTTCCTCAAGCATGACAACCACATTAGGTGGTAGACCCCTGGTATTTTCCTTAGCCATTCATTTTTTTTTTAAATTTAATAAGTCTTTATTCAGATTATTACAATTGTTTCTCCTTTAGCTCCCCTCCACCTGGTTCCCACCCCACCCTCTGCCCTTACCCCCCCAACCCCGTCCTCATCCATAGGTGTACGATTTTTGTCCAGTCTCTTCCTGCACGCCCCCATCCCCCTTTCCCCCTGAGAATTATCAGTCCACTCCCTTTCTATGCCCTGATTCTATTATATTCACCAGTTTATTCTGTTCCACAGGTTTTTAATTCACTTGATTTTTAGGTTCACTTGTTGATAGATATGTATTTGTTGTTCATAATTTTTATCTTTACTTTTTTCTTCTTCCTCGTCTTAAAGAATAACTTTCAGCATTTTATATAATACTGGTTTGGTGGTGATGAACTCCTTTAGCTTTTTCTTGTCTGTGAAGCTCTTTACCTGACCTTCCATTCTGAATAATAGCTTTGCGGGGTAGAGTAATATTGGTTGTAGGTTCTTGCTATTCATCACTTTGAAGATTTCTTGCCACTTCTGTCTGGCTTGCATAGTTTCTGTTGAGAAATCAGCTGACAATCTTATGGGTGCTCCCTTGTAGGTAATTAACTGTTTTTCTCTTGCTGCTTTTAATATTCTCTCTTTGTCTTTTGCTCTTGGCATTTTAATTATGTTGTGTCTTGGTGTGGTCCTCTTTGGATTCTTTTTGTTTGGTGTTCTGTGCGCTTCCTGGACTTGTAAGTCTATTTCTTTCACCAGGTGGGGGAAGTTTTCTGTTATTATTTCTTCAAGTATGTTTTCAGTATCTTGCTCTCTCTCTTCTGCTGGCACCCACATAATTCTGGTGTTGGTACGCTTGAAGTTGTCCCAGAGGCTTCTTACATTATTTTCAAGTTTTTGGATTCTTTTTTCTTTTTTTTTGCTTTTCCGGTTGAGTGTTTTTTGCTTCTTTGTATTTCAATTCTTTGACTTGATGCTTGCATTCCTCTAGTCTGCTGTTGGGTCTCTGTATAATATTTTTTTATTTCAGTCAGTGTATGTTTAATTTCTAGTTGGTCCTTTTTCATATCTTCGAGGGTCTCATTATATTTATCGGCCTTTTCTAGGATACTCTTGAAAAGCCTTATACCCGTGGTTTTGAATTCTATATCCAGTCGTTTGTTTTCCTCCATTTCTTTCGTTTGTTATGTTTCTTTGTCTCCGCATTTTGGCTGCTTCCCTCAGTTGGTAGGGTAGCTTTGTGAGCTAGGTTTCCTATATGGCCCAGTGGGTCGGCCTCCCCAATTAACCTGAGGTAGACACTCTGTGCACCCCTTTGTGGACTGTGTGTACAGCCTTGTTGTAGTTAAGTCTTGATTGTTGTTGGTATCACTGGGAGGAATTGACCTCCAGGCCAGTTGGCTGTGAGGATCAGCTGTGTCTATGCTGGGAGAAGTTCGGTGCTGGAGACAGCCTTATAGAATTAGACTTGCCAAATTGCAAAAGCCTCTGTGCTCAGCTTGGATGGGGTGGAGTCTCAGGGCACAGCAGACAGTCTTGGCTTCCCGTCAGCCCTGCCCTTGCGCACGCGCGCTTCGAGACCCCTGCCCTCCGCGGCTCCTGAGCCTCCGCCCGAGAGTCCAGATTCCCCCTGCAAGAGCGTGGGTCCCCAGGGGCTCACCTGGAACTGTGGTTCAGTGCAGTCTGAACTAGGGTTCAGTGCAGTCAGGAGCTTCTGACTCCCTTCTGCTAGGGAAAGCCTATGGCAACCTCCCCCTTCTGCTAGGGAAAGCCTGTGGCAACCTCCACAGTCTTTGTGTGCACTCGTGCATGCATCTCCAGACCCCTTCCCGCCATGGCTCCCCCAAGTCTCCGAGTCTCCACGTGCCTTTCTCTCTACCTGACAGTCCGGACTCCCCCTGTATGGGCCTGGATCCACAGGGTTTCACCCGGAACTGGGGTTCAGTGCAGTCGGAATTGGGGTTCAGTGCAGTCAGGGGCTTCTTTCCCCCTCCCGCCAGAGAAAGTCAGCCAGGCTCTCAGCCGCCCTTCCTCTCTACATGCGTGTCTCCATACCTCAATCCTTTGCTGTTCCTCGAATTCTCCGTGAGCTTTTCTCTTTCCTTCTAGTTGTAGAATTTCCACTCAGCCAGCTTTCCTGTGGTTCTGGATGGTGTCCGTTCTATCTTTTAGTTGTAGTTTTGAAACTGTTGTGCAAGGCAGCAGTTTAGGTGCTTACCTATGCTGCCATCTTGGTTTCTCTCCTAGCCATTCACTTTTAAAGTCTAAAAATATATGTTCCAGCTTTCAATGGAAATAAAGTGTTTCATGGATATGTAGTCATCTGTGCTCTTTCCTGCCCTCTAGCTCTGCCCCTAGACCTCAATTTTAACTTGTAGAATAACCTCCTCATTCTCACACCTTGGCCATTTTTCACTTTTTATGCTCTTTCAAAGTTATTTCATGAAGCACAACTGCTGCAAATATGATCCATGAGCTATGACTCTGAAATTCATATCTGTAGCCCAGTCCTCCCATCTGAGCTCCAGACATACCCATACAAATGCTGCTTGACATTTATAGTTGAGGATGTAATAAACACCTTCAACATTTAAAACAAAACATCCAAGTTAGAATCCTTAATTTTTCCCAAAGTCATCTCTACACAGTTACTCAAGCTAAAAATTTAGGAATCATCCTTTATTTCCCTTTGTTATTTACTCTCGAATGTATCCATCAACATCTTGATTCTGTACAAAAATATATCTCAAGTCTGTCTGCCTCTCTTATTGCCATACATGTGCCAATACCTTGAAGGCAGCCACATTTTTAGAGAGGGACAGAATGTATCAGTATGTCATTTACCTTTTATTTTCATTCAACTTTCTTTTGGTGGGAATTATGTTAGAAAATCTCTACCAGTTTTTGTTCTGATTTCTGCATACTTAGGTTCTTATAGATTCTCTGATGCACAGAATCAGCTGTACGTGTACACACATCAAACAGCAATTTCAATGTCCACAATCACATCTCATGTTTGTAACTATACTTATGTGAGTATACATTTCTCTATTAGGAAAGAAATGGACCACATACTGAGTTAGTTTCTAGAAATGATGAGTAACAAAGAGTAACCTTGCAGAGAGGAGTTTTGAAATGCTGTTCTAAGATTTAGTTGGGTAGTAATGACTTTGGGAAAAATAAGAGGAAGAGTTTCAATCTGAAGTATATTTAAATTGATCTTAGAATCCCTTTAAAGTTAATGTATAAATGTAGGCATGGCCTAGTGTTTGAGCTTTGACCTATGAACCAGGAGGTCACAGCATATGCCCAGGTGGTGGGCTCGATCCCCAGTGTGGGGCATACAGAAGGCAGCCAATCAATGATTCTTTCTCATCATTGATTTTTCTATCTATCTCTCCCTCTTCCTTCCTCTCTGAAATCAATATATTTGAATAAAAAAGGAATAAAATAAATGTCTAGTTCCAGAATTATTGTGTAAGGACTTTTGAAAAAGATTTCATAATAGTCATTTATTGCTAACCTCAATGGAATATTTCCCATTTACATATTTTTAAAAAATAATTTTATCTCTTCCAATTAATCTTTAAAATTTCCCAAGTAATTTCTAACTATCTCAGGGTTTGGTATAGCTTGATACCATAAACAATTAGGAGCAATACATTTTTAAAGGAATTCACTGTGGCTTAGAAAAGCTTTAAAATAATATTGTAAATTGAGTTAGAGGAAAATATGACACATTCTTAGATCCATTGGTTAACATGGTTAATATTTGAGTTTTATCAGGAATTAAAATATTGACTTAAATATTTTAAAGAAAAGAAATAGATGATATGATTCTCTTTTTTAATTTTTACCATGAGAGCCATTATAGTCTGGGATTTTTAAACAGATTAGAGTTAGATCACATTTGCATCTGTCTGGATATATCTGACATCACTACACTTACCCACATTCATTGGCTCCCACCTATTGGTGAAACTGCCAAGGCCTCATCTTACTTCCTTTACGTTGGTTCTGAATCCCCTCTGGCTGGAAGACTATCCTGGAAGCCAGTCAAAATAAGATTGAATTTATATGTTTCCATGTAGAATGGAACCACCTGCTATTTCCACTGCTTTTAGAGCCTCTTTTTTTATTGTTTAATAATTCTATTAAAATTATGTTCAAACATAATGCAAGGTAATTTTATGTATACCTATCATTACTTCCCATATGCCATCTTATAAAGTGTGTATGTGTGTGTAGGTGTAGAGGGTCAAATGGTGCTAGTGAGTGAATTTATTAAGCCAAATATTTGAAAGCTCAAATAAGTCTTATCATGTTTAAGTTTCCCTTATGTTTTTCAACTTTGACAGCTGTCAGTTTACAGCTATGATTGCTTTATCTAAGCATCAAAACACCGCATTAGTATCTTCGGAAGATACACTGGGAAAGCTGCAGTTTCACTGTCCCAAATCAATTACTGCATTCTTAAACTTGAAGTGTATTTATTTGTGGGCACTGAGGCAGCCAGTGGGAGGGCATTGATTGGAGTACAATGCCATGTGTAGCAGGGGAGAAGGATGAAAAGAGTTTTCTGCTTAATGGGTTGGTATTAAGTAGGTGGGAATGGCTTCTAATTAGCCAACGATTGCTGCGTTTCCCAGTTTCCCTCCTTTCCCTCTTCCAGTCGGTCACCAGCTGCCAATCTGCCCCCATTTTTTTTTTATTTGGAGTTCATTGCTCACTGCAGTGAAAGCCTTTGTTTAGAAAGAGGGCTCCTGGGGTCTCAGCTGCCTGGGTACAGCTTGCTGCCTGTGATGAGTAGCAACTGTCAGTTTATTTTATCTCAACCTTTTCATCATTCTGCTCAAACTGATTGACTGAAACCACCTGAGAGACCTGAGGATTCCTACCTACAAGTCATTAGCTAGGACCGCAGTCTCTCACCACAGAGCAGGCCAACTGAACACTTCCTGATGTACTGTCCACTTTAACCCATGTTTTGCCAGGAACACCTAAGAATTCTGTCCCTTTTTTGTTTTTGAAGCTGAGTCGATGGGAGATGATTCCTTTGACTTGCAGACCATTGATGTGGGGGACATTGTTCCATCCACAACAAAAGTGAGTGCGAAATTGGAAAACATTTTACAAAGTGACTTTAGGACATCAGGTCTTAATCCCAATTCTTTACACACATCAAATGCATCAGATTGAAGCCTGATTTTGCAGGCATGTGATCAATAATATAGCTGCTTAGGGGGTTCCTGTTTCCTTTTAGAACTAAGAACATTTCCCCCACTCTTTAATGATACTTTGAAAACGTATTTTAGAGAAACCATCTAATCTGTTGCATCCAGAATGTATCAAAAACAGAATGACATGGTGAGAAAATTCTGAGGAAAATGTTTAGTAAAAATCAATGCCATGCAAATCTACTGAAAAATGCTGCTGTCATATACCACCCAGAACCGTGGAGTTGTGACTACGTGACTGTTAACTGTGCTTCAACTTGGGTATTTGGCTTCTTGGGGAAGTGAAATTTTGGAAACATTTAGGAGGAAAAAGGAAAGGTAACTGAGCAGAAAAAAATATTACTTCTGATAAATGATTCAAAGTAACAAATAAGAGTTGGGATTAGGGAGGAAGAGTTCAAGGACTTTCACTTGATTTAAAAATAGATATTTAAAGGGGTGAAAGGAATCGATGTGCTGATTTAGAATGCTTTCCATATTTCATGTGAATTTATAATATTATTAAGAAATGTTATCCAAACATCCACTAATGTTTGGATAACATATATAATATATAATATATAATATAATATGCATATTATATATTGATAAATCTATATTTTATATATTGATAAACATGTATACATTATATAGCAAAAAATATAAAAAATATAATATATAAGTATATAACATATAAATGTATAGAATCCTATATAATAAAGATATAATATGCAAGTGGTTGTTACGCCTTGATGCGTAATGACTGACTGGGTAATGACCAGATCATAGAGCAGCAGAAGGGTGGGGCAGCAAGCTACAAGTGGGCAGCGGAGAGCTACAGGAGAGGGCAGGGCAGCAAGCTATGATAGGGGGGCGGGAGTCAGTGGGGCAGGCAGCAGGGGGGAGCTACAGGAGGGCAGGGCAGTGGGCCCAGAGCTACTGGAGGGCAGCAGCGAGCTACTGACACATGTATTCGTGCACAGGGCTACTAGTATATGTAATAAAAATCTAACCTTGCATTATTACCTTAAAATATTGAAAAATTTAAGAGTAGTTCTCACACGTAAGAATCACCTGGTGAGTTTGTTAAAAACAGATTCTCAAGCCCTAGTCACAGAAGATTCTGATTCAATGAATCTGTGGTAATGCATCTATAACCACCTCTCTGATCACCACCAATCGGGTAGTTTTAATGCAGATGATGGTCCTTTAGTTGCACCCTTGAGAAACTGCCTAAAGTTTATTGTGAAGTTTAGTTTTCTACAGTGTATTTTAAAATACTTGTATCTGGATAGAAAATGAAATGGTATATTCTGAGTCACCAGAGAACAATTCTAATTTCAATTTTTTCCTTATAAGGCCCTTTTATTTACAATTTCTTTAAAATTAAAAAGAAAATAAAATAGACCAGACTACACTAGAAAAATACCAGAGTGCTTCACATACTGTATTTTTTGGTCAAAACTCTTGATTCAATTATGAATTCTATGTCACCAGATAAAATAAATTTTTTTATTGGAGATTTTAGTCCAAGTTCACTGCTTTACAACTTGTTCTTCACCCAGCAGCCAAAGTGATCCTTCTAAAAAGTCAGTGTCCTGTATACTCAGACCTCAAGGACAATTTTCCATCATAATTGGAATATAATCCAAAGTCATCACTATGGCCTGGAGGGCCTAAATGAACTGTCTGCTACTAAAAGCTCAATTTTTTCCTCTCCTCCTCCCTTGATTTACTCCCACCATATTGGTCTTCTCATTGTTACTTGAACAAGCCTAGCTTTACCTGCATATCTTTTCCCCACCCTTGTAGATAATCACACAGCTTGTCTGCTCATTTCAATCAGGTTTCTATGCAAACCACGCCTCTTTTGTGTGGCTTCTCTGAACCTTCTGTTTAAAATAGCCCTCCCCAAAGGCAATCCCTTTCTGTTCTCCACCCCTCTTTTTTCTTCATAGCACTTGGCACTATTTCTATTGGTTGCCTGTCAGCAGCTAAACCTCCATTTCCATGCTTCAGAAATTATAATTCATGTAAGGCATTGAAAAGCCAGATACTTTTCCAGTTTCTCTTGCAGCTGGGCAGAGTCATGTGAGCCAGGCTCCACCAATCAGCTGCATACATGCCAAAGTTTGCATCCAGAGCTGTGACTTGCTAAGCAGGTCCATGCAGAATCCAACCTGGTGAGGTATGGCATCAGCAAGGTTTCTCTAATATTTTTCCTGACAAGAAATTAACTTGCTAATGTGAATGTGCTGTTTAATTTTTTTCTGGACATTTTTTGTTCTTATATGAACATGCCTTTAATATAGTGTCACATATATTTCTATTCATAGAACAGGGTTAATTTTTTTGTATCCCTGTTAACAGGTTTGTATAAATATTTACACAAATCTAAAAACAGTTATTGAATTACACTTTGTGAATATAGATTATTATACTTATAGGAATTTTAAATTGTTTTAATTTTAGTATATGGCTTGATATTTCTCTGTTTTATTTCAAATTGTTATGCTTAAAAGAGCCAAGAAGAGAGTCTGAAGAAAGAGCAATAGAATGTATTAGGCTACTTATCTTTTACAAATTATATTTTTCTTGGCATGTACTGAGAAAGTTACCCAGTAGGAAGCTAATATTCTTTAAAGGAAAATTCCTATGTTAGATATAGGAAGCTGCAGTATTATGCATAATTATCTATGCAATTACACTTGCATATGCTTGAACATTTTTAGCCAGGAATGCTTAATAACATTTGCATGGTTAAATGAGACAGCAGAAACAACTGGAAAGGCCTCGAGGCATGGTCATCTATTTAAGCATCCACTTGGATTTTCAACATAATTAGTCATAAAATTGTGTGCCTAGACTTAGTAGATTCATGTAAGTAATTATAAATTATTAAAAAGCTGTGTGTATTTGCTCTCTATTTCCTGCCAATCAAATTACTAAAGAATATACTATTTTCATATTTTCATAGAAGTCTTCAGATAAAGTTACAATATAAAGCCCTGTATGAAGGTGAATGAATAAGTGAATCCATTCAGATGAGAGATAGTTAATATAGCTACTTGGATATCCATATTTTAGGAAGAATTCCTTTGATCAAACCATAACACCAGTCTGTTCACCCGTCCCCACTAAGACTTTTATGAAAAATGTTTCACTTGCTTATATTATAATCAATACAATGAGCTTTTAAATTTATTAATTTTGTCTTCAATTTTAATTATACCTAAAAATTGGACATATATACCATCTTCCTTCTGTATAATTTATTTCTTTCTTTTCATAATCGTATTAGTGGTTGGTGGCAAAAACTTGGACCAAATAGATCTGAACAGCAAAAATATTAACCTCAAAATATTATAATGGTCATTTGGATCCAGATTGTTCTAATGTTTCTCACCAACCCTCCTCTTGACTATTGATTTTGCAACTTCATTTCATATTTCCACTGTTATTTTAATACCTAAGTTAAAAATATGTGGAGACTCAAGGAAAACTATGTATCCCTTCCCAGGAGCTTACCTAATAAGCAAGACTAGAAGACCTTTGAAAGGGCTGAACTAAAATTCCTTTGATAACAATACTACCTATATTTTATTAGTTGTATTTTGCAATACAGCTGTATTACATCAACTAATAAAATGTATAGTCTTAATTCAGAAAAATCAGATATCTCACCAAAGGCTAAAATTAACCAGTTTTTTTCTTTCTCATTTTGGTTGCCTGATTCCATGTTAGAAGTCAATAAATGCAATCCCTTAGAGGCACAGCACTTAAAAGAGCTAACTTTACTTTTCCTCATTGGTTTGACAAAATCCAACTTTGTTTACCCTAAGGGCATGATGAAAAAACACAGATCTATTTGCTCAGGTTTTTTGATTGAAGGCTAGAATGCATTGAAAGGAAGAAAAAAACAAGCTAAGTATATTGTAGTGTTAAAGGATTGGGGGTGATGAATATTGGCCAGTGTCTTTAATAGTTATTTCATTGCAAGAGTAGTTGAGAGGATTGAGGAAGTAAATGTGTTCAGGTGCATTAGTAGTGTTTCAAGGATTCACTTAGGAAGGTTAAGACACTGGTCAGGATGGACTGGCATAAAAATTAAGAAATATTCTAGCATTTCTTCTCATTAGACTCGTGCTTATTATTTCCCATACTTTACTCATTGTACTATCCCCGGGAGGCAGGAATCATCCATGAGAAGTGAAATATATACCCAGTGACTGCTAGCCAAATCAGTCATCATAATAAAGCATTATAAATAATTTCTAAAAGGATATGCATCATGAAAAATGTTTAGTTTTCTATTAATTATGCTAAAGAACCTAGACTATAAAAATATTCACTCTAGTCAGGGAGTTAAAGACATAGGGAGGACAGAGTAAACAATATAGAGGAAAGTGAATTCTGGGACCATGGATATAATTTTTGATTGATGTTGTGGTTAAAAAAAATAAAAATTCATAATGATGAAAATACCAAGTGAGAGGTAATTAGAAAGAAAAACTCCCACACAATACCCTGGATCAGGGAAGCTTTGGGAAGAATTAGAAGCCAAGAAAATGTGTTTCTTTACTAGGTTCATATTTTAAAAACAGTATTAATGTCACTTTTTTTGGGAAGAAATTATATGGATCAAGAATCACTACAATTGTCCTAACAGAGCCTTACGAACACAGTAACAATAAAGCAAGACTAGAAGACCTTTGCCCCCTACCAATTAGGGGGCAAATGGTAGAAAGTTTTTTAGTTAAATTGGCACATTGTTTAGAATCCATGATCACAGGTAAAATGATGTAGCTAGGAGCGAGGTAAGACCCTCACTGGGAATGAAATTAATATAAACAGGCGACAACAGGGTTCTGCCAGAACTTCCAACCCTTGCCTTCTACTGGAACAGCGTCAGCTATGCTTGCACCAACCACCAAGCTTTTCGTAAGATTTGCAAATGAGCAATCACAGAAATTTAAATTAAACCAGATTAGAGAAACTCAGCTACATTTTTCTTGGTGAGTTCAGTGTAGATGGGAAAGTTAAAACTGGTAACACCATCAGCTACCAAGAACTGTGAGCAGAATCTAAAAGAAGTACAGTTTTTGTTCAAGCAATCAGAAATTCTCTTTTATTGAACCATGGCAGCAGATAGAGAATGAGGCTCTCAGAGGGGGGAAAAAGAAAAAGAAAAAAAGATCTTTCAACCGAGGGATATAGAGCTACGTTATTATTTCCCAATGAAGTGAGCATCAGTTTTCTGAAGAATACTTGATTCATAAAGAAGCCAAACTTGTCACTGGTGTTGTAGAAAACATACAAAGGTGGGTGAACTGTATTTGAATGAGGAAATTGGAAATTCAGGCTCAAATTCTGCTCTCCTTTTTATTTAAGAATTTAAGCATTATTTAAGAATGAACTATTGATTTGTCTTTTTCAGCATGTTTCAGATTTGGAATTATTTTTTATCATTTGCAGAAGACATCAAATTCCCTAAGCTCTTTCTTGAAATGTATTAGAAGTACACCTTGATAACCTATCAATTTAAATTAGATTAATGGAAAAGATGCATATCTTTCTTAAGCTGTTTGACAGTAGCAGAGCACATATAAAGAATATATTTTAGCCTGGCTGACTAGGTGGTTGAGCGTCGACCTATGTATGAATCAGGAAGTCGTAGTTCAATTTCTGGTCAGGGCACATGCCCAGCGTGCGGGCTCGATCCCCAGTGTGGGGCGTACAGGAGGCAGCTGATCAATGATGCTCTCTCATCATTGATGTTTCTCTCTCTCTCTGAAATCAATAAAAAAAGTATATTTTTTTAAAAAAGAATATATTTTAATGTTTCATCTTCAACTTGTCTTAGCAAACTTGTTTTGTGTGTGACTGAAAATGGAAGTGAAACACAAAGGCTTTCTGCTTCTAAAAAGTCACAGGCAGACTTGCAACATAGAAACACACAGGTTATGACTTGTCATACAGAGAAACGGCTGTCACAGTTTTCCCACTGGAGCTCCCACTGCTGCTCTCCAGGGGGCTGTCGTCAAGAAGCCTGAAGCTCGTGGAGTCAGGGCAGCCTAAGTTAAGGGAAGAAACTACTCCGAAAATCACTGTGGCTCACCCCAATAGAGGGCTATTCTGTGCCCACAACAATGCTGCTGCAGGTATAAATGGCGTTCTAGAACAGGTGCTCTGGACCTGCACATTGAGCGATCCAGGCTGCTTCAATCTGGTGGCTCCAGAATTTTTGACGAGGCTTCCTCCCTGCTCACTGCAGCTGGGCAAGAACAAGCTGCAGGATCTCAAGTGGGTTCTCTTCTGCTGGAGCCCAGAAGTGCCTCTGGCCCCTGGGCCAAGACTAGTCCCAGAGCCCTGGCCTGGTTTCCAGGGACTGAGAAGAGCCATCTTCCCTGTGCCCAGAAGAGTGAAGAACCAGATACTGGTAAGCACTTGTGAATTCGACCCCCCTCAGCAGTGGTTCCTGAGCCCTCTAAGTACTACATGCACTAACTGAAAGTTTTTCTAATGAGAGGGACCTTAGCTTTCATCACTTTCTTTAATGGGAGCCTGATGTGTCATGTAAAAATTTTAATAAGCTTTTGATTTAATTTTTTCAAAAATAGGTATAATTTATATTGAAAAGGAGATTTGAAACTCAGGAATAGCTTAGAGAAGTTGAATTTTAGGGTAGATTCCCAGACGTTAGAAGATCTTTGTGTTGGCCTCATTATTCATAATTATCTTGCTCCACAATGCCTGCATGATTTCAATTACACAGTGTATATATATTACAACTGGCCTAAGTTTTGGTAATAGGCAATCTTCAAACATTTAAAAATAATCACAATTGCTCTGAATAGGTTAAAGACTGTCAGTCATTCACAGTATAGTGTGAATCAGTTCACTCAGAATGATTTCTTCCTAACAGTGGTCAGAACTTGGAGCCTCTGAAGGATAGGTGTTCTAATCAGGAAAGAGGTTAAGTTGGGAGGAAGGGTAAGTAAATTTAGATCATGGGACATCTTTAAAATTCAGAGAGAATGTCAGATTCTGAGATACTGCCTAATGCTTAAAAATGAAACGAATAAAAGGGTTATTCAATGAAAAGTCCACAGTTCAGGCATTCCTTGAGCACTATTATGTGTGAGGTGTGCAGTAGCTGCTGGGGCTACAATAGTGGCCGCAGTGGCTAGTCTGTGCTAGATAATCTGTTAGCGCTGCTTGGCACTTTATTGTTACTGTGCTTGTAGCTCTTAGAGCTTTTACCTTTTTTTTTTTTTTTTTTTTAAGAACAACCAAAAGAACCCCACCAGCTAAAAGTGACTTGAGAAATAGGAAAATTTATCTCACATTAAAAAAAAAGGTGGTTAAATTACAGGACTAGTTAATTTAGCATGGAAGGAGCTCATTAAGGACCTAAACTCCTCCCACACTTTCTTGCTCCATCATCAGTTTGGTAGCTGGTGGCAAGGTGGCTAAAGCAGCTCTAGGCATCACATATTCGAGTGACATTTAAAGTCAGGAAAAAGGAAATTGCATCATCTCATGCCCCTTTTTAAGAATGAATAAAACCTTCCTAGAAATTCCTTTGATGATTTTCTTCTCTTATATCATTAATTAGAATTGTGTCACATATCCTCCCTACAGCTATCACTTGGCAAGTATAATGAGGTCATAGTGACTGGCTTATATTAGTTATATAATATTCAGCCATTGGGGATGGGAAAAGGCCTGACCTCCCTCTAAGGACAGATCACCTAGAAGAAAGAGAACAATCAGGATTCCCTTAGCAGGAACAAAGTTGGGCAATGGCCACTGAGTTGGCAACCTAAAGGACCGTCAGGGCAACCTTGGGAGGTAGAAACTGTCATCTTCCCCTGGATATGAGGTAAAAAAAGTAAAGTTACCCAGGTTCACCATCTATGATGTGATAGAAGTGGGATTCAAAGTGATTGTTCACAATAACTGGGAATATGGTCTGAGAAGAGGGCCCATCTGAAATATGCCTTTTCCAAATTCACAGCCTTGTCTCTTTTGAAGTTGCCTTAATCCTGTCATTGAGTTTGCCTAAAAAGCCTTAAAGAAGTGTTATTATAAAGTACAGCTAAGGAATTTGAAAGTAATTCTGTACAAGGTTATATATAACTAGAGGCCCGCTGCACAAAATTTGTGCTCGGGGTGCGGGTTGTCCCTCAGCCCAGCCTGCACCCTCTCCAATCTGGGACCCCTTGAGGGATGTCCAACTGCCCGATTGGGCCTAAACGGGTGGTTGGACATCCCTCTCACAATCCAGGACTGCAGGCTCCCAACCGCTCACCTGCCTGCTTGATTGCCCCTAACCGCTTCTGCCTGCCAGCCTGATCACCCCCTAACCACACCCCTGCCAGCCTGATCAATGCCTAACTGCTCCCCAGCTGGCCTGATTGCCCCTAAATGCCCTCCCCTGCTGGCCTGGTCACCCCTAACTGCTCTCCCCTGCCAGTCTGGTCTCCCCTAACTTTCCTCCCTTGCAGGCCTGATCCCCCACCCCCCCATTACCCTCCCCTGCTGGCCTGGTATCCTCCAACTGCCCTCCTCTGCTGTCCCAGTCACCCCTAATAGCCCTCCCTGCTGACCTGATCACCCACAACTGCCCTCCCTTGCAGGCCTGGTCCCCCCCCAACTGCCCTCCCCTGCAGGCCTGGGTCCCCCCCACAATTGTCCTCCACTGCAGGGCTGGTCCCCCTGCAACTTCCCTCTACTGCAGGGCTGGCTCCCAATAATTGCCCTCCCCTGCAGGCCTGGTCCCCCCCAACTGCCCTCCCCTGCAGGCCTGGGTCCCCCCAACTGCCCTCCCCTGCAGGCCTGGGTCCCCCCATCTGCCCTCCCTTGCTTGTCTGGTCTTCTCCAACTGCCCTCCTCTGCCAGCCTGGTCACCCCTAACTGCTCACAACTGCCCTCCTCTGCCAGCCTGGTCACCCCTAACTGCTCACAACTGCCCTCCCCTGCTGGCCATCTTGTGGCAGCCATCTTGTGTCCACGAGGGGGTAGCCATCTTTGACCACATGGGGACAGCCATCTTGTGTCTCCGAGTGACGGTTAATTTGCATATTACTCTTTTATTAGATAGGATGATTCCTTTCATTAACCTTCATTTTTTTTCTCACTCCCACACTATAAGTTAATATACTTGTAATGTTATGGCAACAACAATGTAAAGGAATTTTTACATAGGATTTTCTAGAGATCATGTTTGTGACTTATTTATTTATGTATTTATTTATTCATTCATTCATTTTAATCCTCACCTGAGGATATGTTTGAGAGAGAGAGAAGGGGCGGGGGGAGAGAGAGAGGGCTTTTGCTTCTGTGTCCCTGTCCCACATCTGGGTCTGTGATCTCCACAAGGCAAACTGAATTAGCTTTTCATTACAAAAAATTTCATGATTGTAGAGATAATAGTTATAGTAAGGAAAATAAACTATAGTCTAGAGAAATCAAGAGAAATTTACAAGCCCTTAAGCCTTCCAGAGCTAACGAATTTCTGTTGCTTCAGGCTTGAAATATGTTATTGAACTGCAATAGATTTGAATTTCTCCTAAATTCTTAAATTTTGGAGAAGAATCTATTCTTATATTACTGTTGGGAAGGGAAAGAGGAATATGAAACCATTCAAACTATACCTGGGAGTATTAGAATGGTATGAAGGTTCCTATATTTGCTGTGCTCCCTCTGAAGGGTACAAAGATAAGAGGATTGCTGGTGAATGACTGCTGCATTTTATCCAGAGACCTGAGTGCTCTCACTGCCTTATTCCCTTAGGGGGTCATGTTCCTCTGCTTAAAAGAATATTGCCTGCTCTATGAGCTAATGATTTGTTTGGATGATGTGAGTCTCAGAGGTGAAGATAACTGCACAGCTTTTATAATATATCTTTCAAATCTTTGATCTGCTTTTTTCTGAATACATGGGACCCCTCTATAGCAAGATTAAAGACGCCTTTTCCGACTAGAAAGGCAACATTTGAAAACCTAAAAGCTGCTCAGACTTCCAAATAATATTTCTGCATTTTGTCAACCTCATACTTGGTGGTGTCCTGCTTTCACATGATTGCATGGTAATCAGAATGCAGCGTTGGATCACAGGGTTGTTTTTCTCATATTTTCCAAGAAGGTGGAAACTATGAATCTTGTTTTTAAAAGTGGTTAGTGCAAACTAGTTTATGGCTAAGACATACATACATACTCATTTTGAATTTTCTTTAATTTGACAAATATTTACCTGCTAGCAAGCAGGTGTTAGACATGTGCCTTCTTTCGTATGGAACGCCAAGAATCAGAACCTGTTTCCAAGAGACTCATATTCTCAATGGGAAGATAAGGCAATTAAAGAAATGGCCAGGATAGTATGCAAAAATCTGACAAATAAAAAGTGTTTGGGATTAATGAATGAGATTCAATGTGGTAACAGAGAGAAAAGATAACATTCAAGTGAGAGGGGAATCAGGGAAGACTTAGCACTTGAGAAGGTCCTTGCAAGATCAGTGAGAATTTTCTGGGGAGTGTTGGGGCTGGAAGCGAGGTGTCAGGGAGGCGGTGGGTAGCTGGGGAGGGAGGTGGTCAGAAAAGGTTGAGAAGCTTGTACTTAATTTACAGGCAGTAGGGAGCCAATGAAGGTTTTTAAGCAGAGCAAAGATAAAAGAATAATAAGAGTTGTGGTTAAGGAAATATTTTGGAAACATTGTGAAGTAGACTTTAAAGTGTTCTTTGAACTAAAATATTCTTTGTAAATAAGCAATTGTGTTGATAATGTCATACAGGTTTTATTTCTATATAAAACAACTGCCCCTAAAAATGGTAAACACCCCAATAGCATGAGAATGAACTTATTTATATTTGAATCTGAATGATGATTATTTCTCACTTTTATAATGACGTCGCTCATCCATGCATAGATTTCTAATCTTGATCAAATGAATCAGTAAGGGGATGTACTTTCTTAGCATTCTGGAGAATTTAATCATCTCTAACATATGAATAGCTGAGGTTTTACTCCCTGAATAGTTTCAAATGCATTTTTGTTCTATTCCCAAGTCCTTTGGTACACAACACGTTCTTACAAAAAATATAGAGATAAAATATTAAAAAATAGAAAAATAGCTTTATATAGAGTAAAGAAAGTAAAATATGATTTTTAAAAAGTCAAAAGCAGAATTGTAGCAATGAGACACATGGCTCTGATCAGAAGCCAGTTTTGAGTATTTTTCATGATCATCATGTGATGGCTAAAGTCCATCCAAAGTAAACTTGAAAACACGAGTGACTCAACTTACTCTCTACCAAACCTTTTATCAAAGCAAGTATTCTACTAGAGGGATCGTACTTTCCCTACTTGATCTCCTGGGAAGGAAAAATGAGAAATGAAAGGGGCGATAACTCCAAACTACGGAACAAACTCCCCAATATATGACAAGACAACATTTAGAAGTAAGCAAAATATGATCAAAAGTGGTTATCAATAATTATCAATAGTTAACCGTAGATGTTTTGGGGGTACTTGAGCACATTGAAATTCAACAGGCCTTCTGTTTTTAAAGACTTCCTCTTGTTTTTTCTTACTGTGCATAAATTTGGAATGAGACCATTCTTACTTCCTAACTAGGGTACAGATGGTGGTAATTGGTATTTTGCTAATATAAAGAGTCAATAAAATTCATTTGTGCCCAATTTACTGTTTATTCTATGGTGGAAATAAATACCAAGAGAGATTACTGTTTTATCTAAACAAGAAAAAAAGAGTTCAAAGGTGGAGATGCTTCTTCTCATTACAAAATTTTGCCAAATGATCCCATTTGAGTTATCCCAAAATATTTAAAACATGGTGCTTTAAAAAGTTTGACTTGCAAACAAATAATCATGTAACCCAAGGTCTGTCACAGGCAGTACTGTTTAAAAACAAACAAACCCACCCTAATCTAAAATTATTAACTGAGGACTAAAGCCTAGTCAAGTTGACAGCCAAACTGACCCTCCCCTACCAAGTTATTTGTTTTAATGGACTATTTTGACTAATTGTCACCAGCAAACATATATAGGAAAAAAGTGGCATTGAGCAAAATTACTACCAAATATTGTTGAAGTTAATATTCAAATTTGAATTGTCAAAAAATAGGAAATTCACTACCAGCAGAAGAGTAAGAGTTTAATATTAATCAGCATCTATATACACCTGCTCTTGTCAATAAGGCACAACACTGAACATTTAAAAAAAAAGCATAAACTTATTTCAGTCTTCACAACTGATCATTACTTACTGTTGAATACCGAAGATCACTGATACAAAAAAAAAAAAACCACACAGCTTGAGGATGGCCATTTATCAAGTTGAAGGCATCATTCCCATGATTTTATGCTTTCCTTAAAATTGAAGGTACAAGATAGCACAAAAGTACATACTTATAATATTCACATAAGGAACAAATAAAATTGCCCAAATAATTAAAATCACCAATGATTGAGTAAACCTTTACAAATGAAAATGACTTAGCCATTAAGAACGATGCAAAATCTAAAGTGTTTAAAACAGACACACACACACACACACACACACACACACACACACACACACACACACCCATACCTTACCAATAATTGGATCAGGTGCAATGTTACTTCTAGTTTCCTTCCACGAGAGCAGGCAGTTAAGGCTGGAGAGATCTGCAGCTTCTATATAATTGCTAATTGTCAGCATCATCTGATGAGCTTTTGCTATTCCGTAATGAACTTTGGTTTCATCCATCAGAGGCACATTTGTTAGCTCTGCTGTAGTGTCAAAAGCTTGCTGAAAGTATTCAGAAGCTTTGTTGTAGTGTCCCTAAAAATATAAGAGAAATAGTTTTTTCTTAATTTTCAGTTTACCATTTCACATGTCTTCCCACCTTGACAAGCACCACATTGTTCTTTCAACAGTTATAGCAGTTCATCTTCGAGAAGAAAGTGATGGCAAACAGGGTCTCTGTTAGAACAAGGTTTTCTTTAAACGTCGGGATTACTAACTGTGCAATTCTTGAAGTTAATTCACTAAGAAAGCTGTATATATCAGGTTGAACTATGTGAAACATAAGTTTTTTGGATAAAAAATGTTGAAGTATTAGCATTTTCATATGGTTTAACCTAATACATGATAGCAAAAAGAAGTCTGGGAAAGAATTAATCAACTCACATTGATATGGATGGTATTTTCTTACTTGTGGTATTGGATTTACCTAATGAAATATTTTAAACTAGCTTTAGCTATCAGGCACAGTGCAAGATAATTTCCAGCCAAACGGTTAAGCAATCACCAGTGAAGATAGGTGTGTGTGTCTGTTGACTTAACGTTTAGTCTTGTTCTCCCACATGTACATGCCATTCTTGACTGCGATTAAAAAAAAATATCTTGGTAGGACTAGCACAACCTAAATGATCATTTAAATGTCCATCTCTTCTCCAAGTTCTCGGCAACATTTTAAATTACAAAAATTAAAGGTCCTTGTTGTTGTTCTTTTCTTTTTTGTTGTTGTTGTCATCCTCACTTCTCCTCCTAAAAGCTATTGCCCACAAATGAATGTTTCCCTAACTTTTATGAAGTATCAGGGCCAGTGCCAAGTACTTCACATATAGTATGTCATTAGCTTTCATAAGTCATCCTATGAGAAAATCTTATTTTACAAATGATGAAATTGAGTCTCAGAGAAAAGACTATCTTCTGCTGCCCCCAAGCCTTCGGAAAATCCTCATTAAAAACTCTTCCTCAAAGAAAGATATTTTTAGAATTGAGCTATATTTATAAAAACTCCAGGCAACAAGATGTCCTTTCTTCACTGACATAACATTATGGCTCCATTCTCCTCTCTCCTTCCCTGCCCTACCCTCACCTTATTTTCTAAGGCACATACACAAAAACTTACATGCATTCTCTTTTGAAAGGAAACCCTTATGAGAGAATGTTTTGTTACGGATTTGTGAGGCATTCTCTCACAATATTTCATGAAGGAATTAGAAATAAAAACACCACAGTAATAGCTTTATACTACACACCAGTTCAGGTAAAGTGCACACTCAACTCCATGTACCTCTGTGTAACTGGAGTTCAGAGAGCAGTCAAATTGACTGAATAAAGAAGTTGCTGGCAAAGTGAGGAGAGGAAGAAATAAGGCTTATGTGACAGTTATGAGCAGCACATATAACACTCTGTTACATGCCCACAAGGACAGTTTAGGTGAACCATTTATTCAAATGGTTCATTCCAATTAAATTTGCCAATTTAAACAGAAACCTTCTATATTATACCAATAATAAAATCTGTTTGCTGAGATGAGCAAGTCTTTCTCTTATTTCAAAGTATAAAACAGAGAATAATAGAATTTAAATGAGAATAAGATTACTTCATTAGGAAACGAAACTATCAGATATGTATATGCCAATTAGTAAATTAGATGATTGAGAAACAACAGAAATATTGAACGTGAAAATAAAATTCATTGAAATTATAGATTGTCCTGCTAGACATCAAAGATATAGGGTAAAATATATGAAAATATATGACTAGACCAAATTTTTCTATTTTTAATGTGTGTTTTTTTTGTTTTGTTTTGTTTTTAATTTCAGAGAGAAGAAGGGAGAGGGAGCGAGAGATAGAAACATCGATGAGAGAGAATCATTGATTGGTTGCCTCCTGCATGTCCACTACTGGGAATTGAGCCCACAACCTAGGCATGTGCCCTGACCAGGAATCAACCCATAATTTCCTGGACCTGGTTCACAGGTTGACACTCAATCACTGAGCAACACCGGCCAGGCCAAATATTTTTATTTTTAAAAAGAGAAGTATAAATATCTAATTATTGTTCTAGTTATAATTCTGAGCTGTAGGCTATTTATTGTTTTAGATGGGAGGCTCAGTTAGGAAAGTTAGGGACCATAAATAATTAACATATATTTGAATTTCTAGAAATATTTTGGTATATTATTTCATTTATGTTAAAACAAACTCATTCATTCATCCATTTATTCACTAGCCATCTACTATATGCCAGTCCCATGCCAGACAACTGGGAATTCAGCAAAGAAACAAGTTTATGACCAGGAGGTGAGCTAGCTGTCAGTGTTAGTATTTATGCACCTAAAACTTTTATTAGATCTTATTTAACAAGTGCTTTTTCTCCCTTAAAAATAGGAGCATTGCCCTAACCGGTTTGGCTCAGTGGATAGAGCATCGGCCTGTGGACTGAAAGGTCCCAGGTTCGAGTCTAGTCAAGGGCATGTACCTTGGTTGCGGGCACATCCCCAGTAGGAGGTGTGCAAGAGGCAGCTGATGGATGTTTCTCTCTCATCGATGTTTCTAATTCTCTATCCCTCTCCCTTCCTCTCTGTAAGAAATCAATAAAATATATTTAAAAAAAATAGGAGCATTAAAATGAGATAGTTATTCTTTTTAAAAAATTTTTGCAAGTATTACATATGTCCCCCTTTCTCCCCCATTGACTCTGTCTAGCCCGCCCCCATCCCTCACCCCAGGCCTTCACCACCCTTGAGGTAATTATTCTTCCCTTACACTGTACCTAGCATTCAATCTTTAGACACACAACTGCCATAAAATTGGCATTAATGTAATTTCTCTAGTTTAAAACACTTAATAAAATACAACATTAATTCTCAGATGGAAGTGCTTTTATACATACCTTTTTGGAATGAGACTTCATTAAGGTATATTAGATTTCCAGAATTTTAATTCTTTAAAAGTTTAATATCTAAATTCAATCTCTTCTCCAAAGGTTCTTTCTAACCTTGATAGTTCATTTCTGTTATCGGTTAACCCCTATCCTATTATAAAATTCAGAGGATTCTAATAGTTAATCCTGGTAAACTTAAATATGAGTTTGAGAATATATAAATGAATTTATGCATTTCATGAATGAATCTTACTAGATGAGAACTTCATTTAATGTTATAAATATCACTGATAAGCATTTAGTGGACAATTTGAGGACAGGGTTTTGATGACATCATAGTCCCTGAAACAAAGCTTGTGTTATTACACTATAACATAGAATTTTCAAGCATGATTCTGATTCTTACTAGATTTTTTGGGGGGTCTAAAATGTTACTCTATCCCAAGCTCATGGGCATTTTCTCAGAAATAAGGAAGAATAATTTCTTACACATTTTCCCTACTATTTTAGTGTTGGAACTACCATTGTTTTAACTATGTTATTATTCTCTGATCTTATTAGGGAATGAGAAATCTCATTAGGTTATTTTCCCTAAAACATTCTCATTTGACCACTTTGTATTAATTATATGTTTTCAATGAACAGTCAGTCCAGAAAAAGATCATTTGAGGAGGGCAGGATTGGTGGCCACTTTCAAGACTATGTAGTAAAAGGGTTATTTTACTACATAAAACAGAATTTATCTAAGATAAAGGATATTTTTAAGATATGTTCATTTTAATTATAATAACACTATACCAGTGAGAGAAAACTCCCAAGATTTTTCCAAACATAGTTTTGTACTGTAATTGTGGCCTTATAATAATATTATTTCTTAGACATTATTATTAGAATACATTACATGAATATATGAAACCAGAAAAGGTTTCATCATACGATGAGGGCCCTAAAAGGTAGACTGACAAGTACCATTAGATTTGCTTTTAAAGATTCACTACAGGTTTTCAAACTGCCAATATATTGTACAAGAATAAAATAGAAGTTTAGGATTTCAAAAGTGAGAACAGACTACTCTTCAGTTATATAAAATTGGTTATAAATTTATTGATTGATTCAATAAACTAATTTTTTAGCTCACCAACTCTGAGCCGGGTTCTCTGCTAGACATTGGAATAAAATAATAAACAAGGCAGATACATTCTTTGTTTTCATTAAGCTTCCATTCCAGCAAGATTAAATAATAATAGCAACAATAAAATGTCGCAAATAAGAAAACTATAAGTGCTGCATGGAAAGTTAACATTAAAGTGTGACCTGCATTTCACTAGTAGTGGCCTCTTGAGTGAGATACTTTTATTTTAGACTTTTTTCTCATCTTTCTCTCTTCTTCCCCATAACCAATCTGCTGCTAGAATTACATATTTCCTTCAGATCTGCTCTTGGGACTATCCTGTCTTCTCCTGAGGACCTAGCAGGGGCATTACCGCTGGGTTAGTAAAACGAGAATTTGGAGCAAGAGCCACCAATGTCAGTGTCAGTTGATAAGAGCCAATTAATATAATGAAGTTCTTTTGAATTTAAATATTTTAATTGACCTTCACATCTGAAATTACTTAGGACCTGCACTGGCTGTGAAGATGGGCATCAGTGTTGGCAGCTTGTGGTGACTGTGCCTGACCTAGCACTCAGGTCCAGGGGGAAGAGGAAAAAAGAGACAGTTCTCTTTCCAGTCACTGTCCTGTGCATCAGCTAAGTCCCGCAGTCCTGGGGTCATTCTGCACAATGTACGGGGAAAGTGAGGATACAATGGGAATAGAATTTTAAAACTACTTTTCCCCCCATAAGTGAGAAACACATATACTCACTTTTTCATTGTAGATGTCACCAAGCATTGTACTTGCTTTCACAACATCTAGCTTTTGAAAGTTGTTTCTTGCCAGTTTTACAAATTTCTTCAGGTATGTAATTGCTTCTGTCATCTCTCCTTGGCTAGAATAAATAAAACAGGAAGCTATTGGAGTATCATTTCACTTAATGTCACAGTCAAGAGAAGATCTTGTGTGTCTTTTGCTTTAGAAAGTGCAAGATGGTTACCAGGATAATGAAATTTAAAGTGAAAATATCAAATAAAAAATACATGGCTTGATTTTGTGGGAATATATAGTAAGTTACAATGCAAACCTTGTCACCTTCATGCATTGCTGGTGTTAATGTAAACTGCTGCAGCTGTGTTGGAAAAGAACTGATCAATTCCTCAGAAACTTTGACAGAGTTATCACATGACCCACCTATCCTACTCCTACATATATACCCAAGAGAAATGAAAATATGTTCATGCAAGCTTGTACATGAGTGTTCATAACAACATTGTTCTTCATAGCCAAGAAGTGGAAACAATCCAAATGTCTATGAATGGATAAACAAAATGTCGTATATCTGTACAATGGGATATTACTTAGCCTCATTCTTATAAGAAGGAATGAAGTATTGATACATGCTATTATATGGATAAACCTTGAAAACACACTAAATTAAAGAAGCCAGTCACAAATAGCCACATATTATATAATTTCCATTTACATGAAATGTGCAGTAGGCAAATCCATAGGGACAGAAAGTGGGTTAGTGATAACCAGAGGCTGGGGAGAGGGGCAAGGGAGTGGCTACTAAAGGGTGTAGGGCTTCTTTTCAGGGTGATGAAAATTATCTCAAATAAAACTCTGTAAATATACTGCAAATGACTGAACTGTAGACTTTAAAAGGCAAATTGCATAGTATATGATTATAACTCAATAAAGTTGTTTTTTTCAATAAAACCTTTTAAAAGTCTATGCAAGGTGAATGGTAGTTTGTTTTTTGCTAGCATCCCTCGGCAGTGAAGTCTCAGGCATCTCAGAAGTTACCTATACAGGTGTTACATGCTGGTAAAATGCTTAGAAAGACATCGTTTCTAGCAGAATGCATGGTATATAGTATACCAGCCATTCATATATTTTTGACTGAAGCAACGGTAGAAAGTTTGAGATGGGAAACATTTATGCAGTAGACATGAAAGTCAAGCTTCTAGGTAAATTGTGAGAACCCCAGTCATGGGGTTGGATGTTTGAAGTTCATGACTGTAAACTCCTGTCTTCTTGGATATTCCAGTAATATTAAGAAACCTAGAGTGCTATTTTCTGGGGAATACAGTTCTTGCTTTTAAAGAGTTTCCCTGTCAATTTTGAGAGATACATATATAAATTGGTGCATGGGATTAACTGTGATGGGTACTGTGTATAGTGCTTTGAAACTTGTAGCACATTCCCTTCAATATCCTCATAAGAACACATCTAGAGCTTATAGTGCAAATTTGACCTTAGAAGGCAGCCAAAGGATTTGGAGCCAACTCCAGGGAATATCATGGTGAACTCAAAGCACCTATATAAATTTGAAAAATTGTCGTATGTTTGAATTTTGAAATGGATCACATGTTTAGTGTACAGGCTCAGGCTCCTTGCTCTGCTCTCAGGCCTCTTCCTCCTGTGCCTTTACTCAGGCCTTAACACATAGGCTGGGAATCCCTACTGTTAACATCCCATCTATCTCCAAATGGTCTCTCTCTCTACTGTCCAGAACTTTCAGCTGATCTGTTTTCTCATATTTTTATTTTCCTTGGTATCTTACTGACATTAGAGTCTCTACCTATCCAAAGTTGACTCTTTCCAGAGTTCTAAGACTGTCCTCCCCACTCCACTAAATGCTTACTATGGGCAATTCCACATACTGCTATGGTGTGCTCTAACTCCTGTATGCACATATGGCAAATCTATATTTCTACCCCTCATTTTCCCCCTGGACTATATTTCTAACTGTCCAGATTTACTAAGCATGCAAAGGAAGAGAATTTCCTCTAAGTGGTTATCTTAAAAGATGTCACCTATTGATGAAGCTGATGGCATCTTGGAATCCCTCTTTAGAAAACATCTTCATAATGTAGGTTTATTATAAAGTATTTATAAGTAATTTAATCAATTATATCCCCCAAATGGAGTTATCCCTAGAGATTATTATGTGTTTTTTTTCTAAATGTGACTCTAAATCCTTTGGCTGTTTGCAAACATCAAACCCACCTCTCAAAAATACACATCTATAGGGGTCATTCAAAAGAATATGCCACAAACATTTCAAAGGTATGTAATTTATTATTATTATTTTTTATTTTTGTAAATCTTCATTGTTGAAAAAATTACATATGTCCCCTTTTTTTTAAAACAGGTGGTGGCAGGATTAGAGGTATCAACTTGCATCACCTCCCAACATTTGACGAGGACCACGTTCATGTTCACAGATAAGCTTTAGTATGTTTATAAAAATCATGTAAATTGCTTTAAAGTTGCAAAGTGCTAAAGTGCAATTAGAAAGATCTAGCCGTGAATCCCAAGTTTGGCCTTTTAATTGAATAGCTTTAAACACATCTTTCTCAGCTCCAATTTTCTCATTTTTAAAGTGACCACAGAGTGTTGTGAGATGAAAAATTACATGTATGTATAGCCTGGCACATAGAGATTAATTAAATGACAGCTATTATTATTATTACCTCTCAGTGAAGTAAAAAGTTATCATACCCACAGTTCTCTGCTTGATAGAATCTAACACCAGTTGAGAAGAAAAGTCAAGTTAGCTAAACATTACTTTTAGAAAATCTTTCATTATGCAATGATTTGACGGGACACTTTGCAAGACAGATAGTCAAATAAAGTCCTACTATCTATTTTCTAGGGGACATGTGTCAAAGAACTAACACTTTGTTTACTTGAGTATCAGGCACTATCAAATGCATTATTTTTTCCATTCTTACTGGTAAGAGAATGGTTTACATTTCAGAAATAGAATGTAATTTTACATTCCCAAAGTTAATATTGCCTTTTATGATTCAGTTATCACCTTCTCATAACAAATTTATGATAATCTTCTACATTTAGGCATGGCTCAATTCTCCAGAAAAAAAATTATGAATTGTTATGGGTATTATTTCAAATGCAGACATGAATTAAAATAACAAAAAGAGGTACACTCATTGCTTTAATTTAAATATCTGCTTCGTGGAAAAACAAAAATTGATATTGAGATAACTCAAGAGCATAAAAGTATAAATAAATAAATATACTAAGAATCTTGAGCAAACTCATACATTTCTAGAACTAAAAATGTTTTATCAAATTGATGTTAACTCTCCAAGCTCTTTCTTGGATAGTAGTATTCAAGAAAAAAAATGATGACATAAGAAAAAAAATAGAGACTTCTTTGCATATCACTTTAAAATCTCATGGAAAAATTATTGTTTTTATTTAGCTAAAATGGACTCATTGAAGCTTATTTATGCTCATGTTCCTAAAAGCTGATATATTTTTGATGGAAGTATATTTTGAATTAAGTTTGCCTGCTGAGGATTGTTAAATCACAACATATACAACCAAACAAACAAAAAAGCACAAGAAGTTCAGTGAATAAAGAAATACAAAATAGTATAAATAAAACTATTGCTGGGTGAGTCCAGTTGTTTTCCTCCCAAAGGAGCAACAGATCTCCAAAGCATCGAAAAGTATCTGGAACTTGCTCTAACAAATAATGCTACAGAAATAGCCTTCCCATTATAAATTACATGGTCCACTCAGTGAATGCACAGTTCTATAGCCAGCAAAGCTGTTAATATAGCATCTGAAATATAAACATTATATGTTGCTTAAAGGATTTATAAATTTAAAAGTTAGCCTTAGATTTAGAAGACAGTCTTTCTTTAGAAGGGAAAGAATAAAAAAATTTTTTTTCTTACAGAAATGCTAGGGATTACTTGAATGAGTTCAAGGACAAGGTTAAAATGTTAGACAAATATTAATTCCAGTTTTCTATATGCAGTGCACAGGTGCAACTTGAGCAGCATATTATATGGTATAATCATTAAATTCATTCAACCAGACCTTAGAGAGTTAAAAACATATATTCTGAGGAACAGGACTCCTCGGTCCAAAGAATGAGAATGAAACAGTGCAGAATATTTGTGTATCAAGGTGATTCCAGTTTCCAACTGGGAAAACAGGACTGTTAACACCCACATCCCCTGACAACTGTCCAATTATGTATATCACACTTGGCCTACTGTTTGCAGTAGAAGTAATCAATAAAGGATGTGGTTGAGTGAACATAGATTTTGGTTGAGCCAATGCATGAAAACTTAATCATTTACTCAGAGAGAAGAAATCAAATAGAGCAGAGATGAAGCGGCCACTGAGGGGTTTGTTGATTGTGCTCCCAAGTTTGTGGGCCACAGATGAAAGCAATAAGGCAAATGGAATCAGTGACAGGAGAAAATGTAAAATGCTGTCCTTAATTTCATGAATTAATAGAAATGTTTTGATGTATTTTGGGGGGTCATTTTTAGGAGATTTCGCATCAAAGCCTGAATGTTCCATTTTAAAGAATATATGGAAATTACTAGGGCATGTCATTTCTCTCAAGCAAAAAGAAATTAATTTTCAGCTATAACAGGAAGGTAATTTTCGAACTTGAAACTTTGTACTGATTGAAAGATGTCCACTGTGGAAAGTTTTCTAGGAAATAATTGAACCTGCGTTTATAAGGAAATTTACAAGCACTATGGAATAAACCCGGGCCCACTGTGACCAAAGTGTCTTGAACAACTGTCGTTTTTTGTAATTCCCCCCTATATCAGCCACCCTGATTATGTTGGAGAGTTGTGCCATTTTGGTAAATGAGTTATTTCAGAAAATAAGGCCAAAAAATGCTGTAAGAAAAATTGAGGTTATTCCCCCTTCTATATTTACTCTAATTGTCGGTCTACATATAATAATATTTACTTGGTAATTTCTCAACTCACTGTCTCTTTGTTTTATGGACTATAATTCTGGCTATTATAACTGTGTCATGGGCAACTGTTATTATGTTAGAATACTGACTCTTTTTTTCACTAGTATTTCGAGTGTAAAAAAAAAAGACATTGTAAATGCTTATTTTCTGTTATGCTGCTTAATGGTATTCAGACCAATAGCAAAAATAACAAACCGGCTCATTATTAAAACCTGCATCAATAACTCTAATACCAGGGATAGTTCTAGCATTACCAAGTGAGCAGCTCTGCATTACCAAGTCCTCAGCCTTGAGGGAATGTGCTGTGTTTTTCAGTTGAAATCACAGTATAAATTCTTATAACCATTTTAGAAGCTTCCAGCCTTAAAGCCTATTCACCTTTCATGCATGCTCAGCTGATGGCCTCAGACACACACTTATCCCAGACATGGCTATCCTCTTCCATTTCCTTTAAAGAGATAAAATATGTTTATAGAGATAGGGCTTCCCATTAGTGAAGCCTGTGCAATTGCACAGGTTGGGAAAGAGATTTAGAGGTGATGCTAAGCTCCCTATGCAGCTTGATTTATTCCTCAGCCGACACCACCATAATTTCCTCTATTTTTGTTGCACTCTATTTCTGCTAATCTGAGGACAGTTTAGGACTATGAAAGGGACATACATATGTGTTTGTGTGGGGGTTGTGTGTGTGTGTGTGTGTGTGTGTGTGCGCGTGCATGTGTCAAAAAACACCAAGCCCTTGAAGCAAATTTTTTAAAAAGACCACAAAATTCATATAAAAACATTTCTAGTAAGTAGTGGGCTTGATTTAATAAGGCTTCTCAGATATTTTGGGTGTGATGTCGCCTGTACAGAACTTTCGGTTTTGACACATCTGCCCACCTCTCGAGTTATTTTGGACACATGGAGGAGGAACATGCCAAGGCTCACACTTCCAGGAGTGCTCCTCCATAGCCACCAGCAACGCTGCAGGCGTGGGCTGGAAAGCTGTTGTGGACTTGCAACACTTTTGCCCTCAGACCTCAGCAGAAGCATCTCCTGCATTCTTGTGTGCCGCATAACGTTATTAAATTTAAAGCCCACAGAAATCATCAATAGCTTCCTTTGCAATTTGGTTGAGGAGAATTCGTATAGGTGGAATTGGTTTCATTTGGAATAAAAGTGAGCTAGGGATAAGTCTTCCTGCCCACTATAGGTTTGCCCCAAGGCAGGATGCTGGACTGTTGAGAATATTGGAATTGAATTGTCCCTATGACTACTCCAAACACACCCTACTTCATATGTCAAATCTTCAAAAGCAGTATTCTTTTCCATACCTGGACCCCAAGTAATACGGAAGAAGTCAAATTAAAACATTAGATTGTCTGTTGTTGTTATTGCCAATATATACCAATAATTG
Source organism: Corynorhinus townsendii (assembly GCA_026230045.1). Lineage (NCBI taxonomy): Eukaryota > Metazoa > Chordata > Mammalia > Chiroptera > Vespertilionidae > Corynorhinus > Corynorhinus townsendii. The sequence continues at coordinate 117,697,108 of JAPDVU010000006.1, read as the reverse complement.
TTCAACTCCCACCTAGCTTTTATTGTAGAGACCAGAAAGTCAAATCCTGGAGTAGAGACACTAAAATATTCCAGTGAAACACTAGGTTAACAGGTGAGAATTAGTGTAAGATAATCGCATGTCTCCAGAAGTTTCAAAAATAATTGTATTTTTGTAACCACATGGGGCATTCTAACACTTGTCTGCTCAATATGTTTACAAAAGAAAATATTTTTCCCTGGAGTTTTATCTCTGCTTATGTTGGGACACAATGTCATTTTGTAAAAATTATTTTATAAACACATTAACAGACACATTTAAAGTGTATGGGCTCAGGCCAGGCCTGCTACTACAAACCAAGATAAATAATCCAGCCAGTTTTTAATGATTCTGAGAAGTGCTAAGAGTAGAGCTAAATAATTTAATAATCAAACAGAGCTGGACAAAAGGGCGCAGAGTTTGTGTGTCCCACATAGACACTAAATTGAATACATCGTATCTATTCTTTGTGTTCAAACATTTGCTTCTTTTCAGTTGTTATTTGTAAATAAAAGTGTAAGGGACAGCTGGGTTGATCTTTCATGGGTTAGTCACAAATCTTTACTTGGAGGGACCACGACACTCATGTGGTTCTGCTTTCCTTGAGCTGATGTCCATTCTCTCCTTATAAATATGTCCACATCCTTAACCATGGATCCAGTGACGACTGCCTGGCATTTTGTATGGCACCTTTTCTTTCATTGGTGTTGGATTTTAATATTTAATTATTTATTTAACACTTAATGATTATTATATAATGACTAGAGGCCCAGTGCATGAAATTCGTGCATGGGGGGGGGTTATCCCCTCAGCCCAGTCTGCACCCTCTCTAATCCAGGACCCTCCGGGATCAGGCTTAAACCAGAAGCTGGACATCCCTCTCACAATCCTGGATCACTGGCTCCTAATCACTCATCTGCCTGCCTGTCTGCCTGGTCACCCCTCCCTGCCCCCTCTGCCAGCCTAATTGCCTCCAACTGCCTCTCCCGCCAGCCTGGTCAACCCCAACTGCACCCCCCCAAACCAGCCTGGTTGCCCCTAACTGCCCCCCTCTGCCAGCCTGGTCACCCCAACTGCCTCCCCCCCCCCAGTCTCGTTGCCCCTCACGGCCCCCCTGCCAGCCTGGCTGCCCCACGCTGCCTGCTATTCAGTCGTTTGTTCATCCCTCACTAATCCCCCTGCTGGCCTGGTCGCCCCACGCAGCCTGCTTGTTCAGTTGTTTGGTCGTCCCTCCCTAACTCCCCTGCCGGCCTGGTCATAGGCAGCCATCTTGTGAGGCTGTGAGGGTCAATTTGCATATTACCTCTTTATTATATAGGATGATCTACTCTTACTTCACTAAGCATATGTTTTCAGTGACGTTTAAATAACAATTTTACCTTTTAAAACACCACCCTGTATATATTTACAAGTAAAATATGAATGAGAAGAAATTAAACTTGACACAATCTATACCTATTATTATTACTACTATCATTAAAAAGCTGTATCTTGTATATAAGATAACATACCCAAAACCATGTGTGTCTTAACTTTGATAACTTTTCTTATTCTTAGACTACCTTGCCTTAAATTATAATGCTAATGATGCTCCTATATGATGCAATGCTTACATGGAGTGTACAACGAGCACAGTGCAATGAGTGAAGGGCCAATCACATACTTTCCATGGAAACATTTGTATCAGAGGTTTTTCATGTATACTTCCCTTAAATTTTCTGTTTGAAGTGAAATGTTGGGAATATTGTTTTTGCACCCAATTGTTCCTCCAGATCTGTTCGATGGAGAGATGTCTTAGTGGAAGCAGCATGACTGAAGCATAAGTGGACAGTTTCCTCCAAGAGGAGATCTGGCGAGGTTGTGGTGAGCCACAGTGAATGAAGCGTACGATGTACTTCTATGCTCTCTGCTTTTTTAACCTGTGAGATGTGACCTGATTTTTCCCTTTCACTCAAGGTCATCACTAAATGTACAGAAAATAAAAAATAAAGCAATACAAAGGAGGAATAGACAGAGAAGACTTTAGACGCGTAGCTCGAAATACCACATTGGTTTAAAATAACTTATGATGAAAGGGTCACTTAAGAAGGGCACCGCTTAAAATTTAAGCAGGCAGTAATGGAAAGCGACAGACCTCCAACAATTTAAGTCTTTCACAGTTGAGTGAATTCCCAGTGACAGGAAGACAAGGATGTGCTAACTTACCTCTGCAGGACTCTGGCTATGGCTTCATAGGCTCTCCCCAGGCTCAGGTCATCCTCCAGGTCCGTGGAGATCTCACGGTAAGTGCTGAGGTCCTAACCGGAGGAGAAACACACGTGAAACATACGGCACAGCTAGAGTGATTAAAATTAATAGTTGTTTTTAATGTTTCCATAAACTATTTTTTGTTTATTAAAAATTCATGTTGGTTTGGTTTATTTTTATCTATAGTATAACTTCTTTCATAGCATTCTCTTTAAGCCGTGACAGGGAGGTCTTACTTTCATGAAAATAATTCTTTTCCTGCACAATCCAAAATCGTCCAATTTATATAACTTAGGTGTGAATAAATAATTGAATGGCTTGCACCATTATTTTAAAATATGGGACTATTACATAAGGTAATATAAAGCAGATTATAGTATTCTACTATGGGAGCTTAAATATCACTTTTCTTTCTATAAATAGCTGTTTGAAAAACATGAATTTAGGTGCCAGGCAATTTCTAAATCTATCATTTTATTAGATGCATTTCTCACAGTTTGTACACGTATTCAGTATACACTAAAAGTATTTCTTACAAATGTACTTCATTACCAACAATCTCTTCAATAATCAAAAGATTATGGCTGCCACAGTCTAATGCATGATATTAATTTAATTTAATTTAACGCTGACATTATCTGTATGGTATCATTTTTCTTTTTATTCTTTTCTCCTTTCAAAAGCCAAGAAAAGGAAAGTATGCAAAACAAAGCCCCCATTCTTTCTCCTTCCTTCATTGTTATTTGATCCAACCTATTACACACAGGAGGATACAGAAAATCTCCAAAGACCTCTATGGAAATCCTTTTGTACATTTTCTAAGAAAGAATTAGTGAGAGTCATTTGACAGCGTTGAGTCGGTATGAGGGAGGACACAAAGATGAGCGTGGACCATGGCCTGAATTCGGCAGCTCCGAGAATTAAGTATTAGAAGCAGTGTTGGTCTTCTTCTTTACTTCCTAAAAGTTAATAGTTGGGAAATAATTTAGAGAAGGCCATTGGGATACCTCATAAGATTTGGGTTTCCAAGTGAGTGCTTGGCAGATACTGATATTAAAACTTACTGATACACGCTGACCCAGTTTAATTCCCACTAAACCTGCAAAGTTCAAATGTTTAATTATCATTGTTAAGGCTTTTAATAAACCTTGTATAAACCCGAGAATATTCTTCTCACTTGGTCTTGCATACTGACAACACCTAGACTTAGTTAGATATGCCTTGACACAGACCTTTCTGAATTACAGGCAGAACTCCAAAATTTTGTGAATTTATGAGGCCTTACTGAATCCAAGTATAAAAATTTAGGAAGCAACTTTCTAGTATCTTTTTTGGTCCATATATTTTTATCTGACATTCTAGAACTTTAAGATTTACTATTATAGTTTGTTTTCAGCAAATATTGTTACCGTGTGCCAGGTGCTACATCAGACGCACAGAAATCTCAACTAGTAGAGAGCACGCTTGCAGCCCTCGAGGCCTGATGCAATTGTGGGAATTAGTGATGACTGAAGACAGGCTTCTCCAGGGCTTACTGGTGCTTACACTGTGCCACTCCCCCATGCCTCCGGCCACCAGGGGCCCTGAAGCAGTACAGTAACATATGGGGGTGCCCAATTTTATCTCAGAGGTGGGACTCTTCAGTCCAAGGGTAAGAGGGTAGGTGCCCAAGTAACTATAGGTAGATGCATCCATGTTGACAGCTCTCATCTCACACCAGTGTGTCATGCTTCCGGGGAGCAGCAAGGCCCAAAACAGCTCAGTCTGGGGTTTGGTTTTGGCTTCAGACTTTATTCTATAGAAGCTTCTTCATAGAGCCAGATGTGGAATGGATGCTGGAATGAATACTAACCATACAGTAAAAAGACTCGGTTCAAGTTCCAGTTCTTTCATGCTCAACATATGTGGGCCAGGAAGGCCCCCTAAACTTAATTTCCTCAGAAGTAAAAAAGAAAACCCACTTCTGAGAGCTGTTGTGAGGCTACCATGAGATAATATAGAGTGCAATATTGTAAAGCTTAGGACAAGGAGTCTCTGGGAATAACCAGCCACCGGTGAATGACTCTTGGTGAAAGCTTTCTTCCTCAAGGCAAAGACACAAATTGTATTTGTGGTGTGAGAAACTTCCTGTATCTCCTTTACCTACAAATAGGAAACACATAGGCAGTGGGAAGAATACATGTCTACACTGGTCCAATAGGGAAACAGTCAATTACATGAGATCCATGTTGAGGACCTTGAGAAGTGCAGTAGAGGAGCTCATCTAAATCAAGGACAAGGCCCCGTTCCTCAGGAACATGAGCACTATTGCGAGAAAGTAAAGTCAGGTGAAATCATAAGGAGAATTCAAGGCAAAATTGAGTTCTCAGCAGATTGGTGAATTGTATAGTTCAACCTGAAGGGAGTAGAAAGGACATCGTTAAAATGAAAATTAAGAAAACCCATAAAAGTGGAAAGAGAAAGTGAAAATATGAATTCTGAAGAAAATAAAGATGTATTATATTGATCTCATAGTGGGTGACCTCAAGTGTCTTTTAAAGTTGACAAGGTATAATTTAAATTTTAATAAATATTGATCATCTAGAATCCTTAGACAAAGACTAGAACCCCTTTTAAAAGAATACTTCAAGTGATAAAATATCGTGTGGAAATCTGAGGGATCCCCTGTATTTGATTGACTATCCCAGTGGCATGCAATATGTTGGAAACAAGTCCAGGGTCTGGAAGATTAAAATCTAGAATCACAAATAGAAGAAGAAAGAAGAATCTCAGGTATGAAAAATTTTGTTAAATTGAAAATTCATGACATACCTTTAATTTGTATAGACAATGAACCTAATCAACCTTTATTAAAAAACAGAGGAAACCACTGATTAAGCATACTACAATGTAAATCAATCAAGGCCAAATTGTGCATGATAATGAGGTTGCCAAAACTGGAAAAGTCAGGTCACATACCTAATAAAAACGGAGTGCTACATGGCCAGTGGATCAAATTGTTTCAATGATTTCAGTGAATAATGGAGATGAAGGTTTGACAATGATTTCACTGCAATCAACCTATCTTCCCACTAGAATGAAATTTATTCACTTGGAAAGATATTTTCAAATAAAATCCAAGTTCTTAAAATGAGATAATTTATATTGGTCACCTAAAAAAATTCAACAGATATGAAAGTCAAGTATTTGTAAGTCACTGATAATAAAAAAGGTAACTACATGCTATTTTCATTTCCTCTCATTATCACTTTAAGAATTCTTAATAATGCTCAACCTTCAGGATTAATGTATTATAAAAAGAACTCCTTTAGTACATTCCATTAGCTAATTAGATGTAACTGTAAGGTAAAATTATATATGTGTAAAATGTAAATATTATTTCAATTCAAATATAATATTTATGTATGTTCATATATATATATATGTAGATATATATATGTGTGTGTATATGAACATATATAAAAACATGTTTTTTTACTAGAGGCCCGGTGCATGAATTCGTGCATGGGTGGGGTCCCTTGGCCTGGCTGGAGACCAGGGCCAATCAGGGCCATCTTGCCCAGTCTGGAGGGGAAGGACCATGGGAGATTGGCTGGCTGTGGAAGGTTGGCTGTGGTAGTGCACTGACCACCAGGGGCAGCTCCTGCATTGAGCATCTGTCCCCTGGTGGTCAGTGCACATCATAGTGACCGGACATAACGGTTGCTTAGGCTTTTATACACACACACACATACACACACACCTATATATTAGATATAATCCTGGTCTTAAAGGTCTTACTAGATAAGGCAATAAGACGTACAGACATTGAAATTGTATAGTGCTTTAAGTCTGCATTAAGGACTAAAAATTTAGTCCAAGGACATTGATTTATTAAATACTGAGTGACTTCTATGTTCCAAGCCTCGATCTTGATGCTAAGGATACAGCAACAAATAATGCAAAATCCCTGCCCCCACACAGTCTACACTGTATTTAGGTGATGAGGAGATGATTTGGAATGAAATAAATAAGTGAAATTCAGTTAGTCATAGGAACAATGAAGAAAATACAACTGGGAAAGGCTTCACCTAGAAGGAGAAACTCAATCTGCATTTTAAACAAATGATAGGAGCTGGGTCAGTAGTGAAGAGGGGCAGCTTGAGCAAAGGATTGGAGATGGTAATGAGAGATAAAATAAGGGGAAAAAGCTTTACTCAGTACAGAGAAGCCACAATGTCCAATATAAAAGTTGGTTTAAAAGTTCATACATAGAATGTTTTGTCTAGTAACATAGACCAAGTAATCAAAGTTCTAATTGATGACATTACCTGACAAATTTCCAGGTGCAATTTAACTTTCTGATTATCAAGAAAGAATTTGATTATTGTTCTAAAAGTAAGGCTGGTCATTCCATTTCATCCATTTATTCTACCTGCACATAAAAGTAGTCTTTTTCAGGACTTTTTTGTCTTTCCATCCTCTAGGCAGCTCAATGTGCTTGGTTAAAATGTACCACATTCAAGATGCAGCAATTGGCTGCCTTGTTTCCCATGATTCCAAGTTTTCAAAATTTTATCCAGCGTTGTTCCCGTGTCTAGGGAAAGGAGAGGAAATATTTCTCTTTCTCTCATGGCATAGCCTAAGGCAGTGGTTGGCAAACGCATTAGTCAACAGAGCCACATATCAACAGTACAACGCTTGAAATTTATTTTGAGAGCCAAATTTTTTAAACTTAAACTTTTTCTAATGCCACTTCTTCAAAATTGACTCACCCAGGCCATGGTATTTTGTGGAAGAGCCACACTCAAGGGGCCAAAGAGCCGCAGTTTGCCAACCATGGGCCTAGAGGATGCACAACTCAAACTAATGCTGATCAGTGACGTGAAGTTTAAATGGGCCTTGTGCTCTGCCTGGTGACGCTATCTACCATGGTCTCTGCAGGAAACTAATCCAATCCATAGAATCTACTACGTAAATAAGTTCATGCATCTAAACCATTTGACATGGAAATTTTGTAAAACTTTTAGTGAACTCTAATTTGTACCTTTGCATCGTATTTCTGCTATTTTTTCCTATATATAGTATATTCCTTTCTCCAGTTACCAACCTCCACCTTTCTGCTCTCTTTTAGTTATTTCAATATTTGAAGTCAGTTGGGACTTTTACTCTGAGGGGATAGACCAGGCTTTGGAAGGGCCTTATGCGGTAATTAATCAAATCTCCCTCTGGGTGCTCCAATTTTCTCCAAACATCCTAGGCTTTCAAGTCAGGCAGACCTACTAAGGAGCTGAGTGGCATGTATCAAGTGACTGAATGCCTCAGGTATAAAATGGAAATGAATAAAGTCTACCTTGAAGGGATGCTATGAATTTCCAATAAGATAAGGTGTTTAAAAGCACCCACTAAGGTCCTTTTACAAACAAGAGTCCTCTGTGATCATCCAGGTTGCACATGCACAAAAGCAGCCCTGATTCAGAGCTATCATTGCCCAAACTGCCTAAGTTATCTTTTATAAATCTAACTAGAAATTAAAAGGTACAGAATAATAAGCCTGAAATTTGTATAAATATATGTGCATCTTTATCTGTCCTTCCCCTCACCATTCCTACAAAAGTTTGAAACACAGTTATGTGTAGGAGACTTTTACAAGCTAAATAAGGGTACAAATGGAAAGCACATCGGGTAAAAATAAAAATGTTTTTCATTTCATTAAAAAATCAACAGTACCACCCTGGCAGTGTGGTCTAATTGATTAGGCATTGTCCTGTGCACCGTAAGGATGCCAGTTCGATTCCTGGTCAGGGCACATGCCTGAGTTGTGGGCTTGATCCCCAATATGGGGTTAGCAGGAGGCAGCTGGTCAATGTTTAGCTCTCTCATATTGATGTTTCGTTCCCTCTCCCTCTTGCTTCCTCTCTAAAATTCAATAAAAAAACTAAAACAAACTAAAACAAAAAATAAACCCACAGTACCCCCATTAAGGATTTGAATGAAGCAACTGCTTATTAATCTTCCTAAGGATTTATCTAACCTATCAGTTCTCACATGGGGACAATTTTGCCCCCTGGAGATATTTGGCAACGACGAGAGACATTTTAGGTTGTCCTCACTGGGAGAGGTGCTATGGCATCCAGGGAGTGAAAGCCAAGGATGCTCTCAACACCTCACAATTCACACATGGCCCCTACAACGAAGATTTATCCAGTCACAAAGGTAAATGGTGCTTTTATTGAGAAACCTTGACCTAGCCTTCACTTGAAAAATATCCATAATTGGAAACTATCTCCTTGTGAGGTTAGCCACTCAGCTATCCAAGAGTTACGTGAGAAAACTATGGGTAGAGGTGAAGCAAAATCTGTAACCTCTGCCTACTAGCCCAGGTTGTGTTTTGTGGGACAACACAAATTGGTTCCCCTTCCATGTGACAGTTCTTCCAATCCTGAAAGATGGCTGCTTTGTCTCATCAAAGCCCCCAGACTTACAGAGGCATCCGGGATGCTCTGAAACAAGTGGGAACAAAGACCCAACAGTTTAGCTGCATTTGAACATTTTATTTGTAGTTTCGTCTGCAAGTCTAAGAGTCCTAGAAGGGCTTAAATAAACCCATTTGGACAAAAATATGTCTGAAAACCCATAAAGGGTCATCCATCAGATTTGTCTGTAAACAAGAAGTTGTGAGTCCATTGCCTGGGATGCATTTTTTAACCTCTTTCTTTCTTGCTCACATTAAAAGGCAGCACAACACACATTCTGTTACACATCCCCTTCACAAACTCCAAATTGTGCCTCTTAGTAATGACAGCTTTACACTGGGCTCAATACAATGCAGTACTTTGAGGAGAAAAAAAGACAATGATACAATTTTCTTTTTGTGTAATAAGAAACGTAGAGATAAAAAATCAAATTGCCATCCTGAGCTTGAAATCACTGTCAAATCTTATCGGAAATACATTTATTCTGATTTCTGGCAATCTAACCCCCTTTAGCCATTTCACAGTTGGTGAGCAGAAAGGATGTTTCTGCCTCATTTACAGTGTCTGAACCTGATTCAGACAATCAACTGCAACATTAGTCAAGAAATCGATGGCTAATGATTCCTGACAAGCTCTGCAGTAACAGGCTGAGGACCAGACTGGGCAGCAACAGCAGTCAGAGCGTCTTCCTGGAGCCAGCAGTAGGCAACGGTGGGGGATGATCACAACGGAGCAGACAGGGCTGGTCTCACATCACTTCAAGTCTCTTAAACACGCTGTGCAAGCGCACAGTATCTGTCATGCAATAACTACATAACCCTTCCCTACAAATATGTTATATTGAATCAACACTAAGGCCATCAAGCAGGCAGCCCTATAAACTATAATACACAAAAGTAGTCAAATATTTTGGATTCTGCTGAAACTATAAGTTAGCAGAAGCGTAGCCTTACTTTTTATATTGATCATTGGAGTATGTACTCTTTCTCCCTGAAATGCATTGCTCACCATTTGGACTGCTTACATCGCCCAGCACATAAAGTGAGGGCCACATGGTCTACAGAAAGGACTGAGTGTTAGAAGACATGAGTTCTAGTTTCTCTTCTGCCATGAGCTCAGGGTATGATCTAAGATAGGTAACTTGGTTACCTTGAGCTTTGGTTTCCAAGTTTGCAAGACAATGGGGTGGGACAAAATGATCTAGAATTTTCTCCTTTAAAAATATGACTTTGATTTTAGTACTCTCCATTGATATATTTAGTAATTCAATATATGCCCTAATTATTTTCAATCATGTATCTTTGGCTTTAAAATCCCGGTAAATTTATTTGATATTTAAAAAAATTTTTAATGATGACTCATTTCATTCAGTTGAAATCTTATTTTCATGCTACCCTTTCATTTGGACAAACTTGTATCATCTTAATGACCTACATTTATTTTATTAAAATATATTTTTATTGATTTCAGAGAGGAAGGAAGAAGAGAGAGAGAGAAACATCAATTATGGGAGGAAATTATTGATTGGCTGACTCCTGCATGTGGGACCGGGCCCACAACCCAAGCATGTGCCCCCGACGGGAATCGAACCTGGGACCCTTCAGTCCACAGGGGGACGCTCTATCCACTAAGCCAAACCAGTTAGGGGTACATTTTTTTTTAAAGTCCCTACAATAAAATAGGTGTTAGCAAGGAGAGCTGAACCTACAATGTTTTTGATTCATATTAAATAGCAGTTATTATAAATGCAATGATCAGTGCTCTTCAAAATTAGCAAAATTTTCTTTTACAGTCTGAAAATTTAAAGAATTTGATAAAAATTTAAGGTTACCCTTAAATTTCATAAACTTAATTAGAATTGCTAATTAATTTCTCACATGCTAGGAGTTTATATTGTATTTTCAAAAGCTATAAGGATAGTATTATACCTCAAAAACTTTCCAAGAATCTTCTCTCACCTAAAACTCTCTCTCTATGCATCCATGTATAGATGATTCTCAAATTCCAAAATAATAAGATAAAATTCCACTTACAGATAAAAACAAAAGTTTCCTAAATAATAAATTGGAATATATTGCTCAAAACTGCCACTTCCTAAGTTGGTGATATAGTTTTGTGCTATGTTAATGAGGGGCATATTAATGAAGGATTTTTATTCTAATTCTCAATTGTTATTTTCTATACTATACATCTGAAAGCATGGAAATATTTATTCTGTACAGCCTAATCATAGTATGAGTTATATTCTATAGCACTGTTAGAGAAAAATTCTCTGTCCTTAACCTCCTGCGAGAGAAATCCGTTGGAGGCTTTGTTTTATATATTGCTAGGGGGACCTGGACCAAAGTGAGGTGGCCTCATATAAAGTGTTCTGTTCAATGGAAGATTATAGTGATTATTTAGCTCAATCATGTTCTCTTAGGCAATCCACACCCACTGAGAAGTTAGTGATGGCAGAATGAGAAGGTGCTCAGAGATAAGTGAACACCAAGACAGTGACCGAGTTGTGTCAATAGAGTGAATCAAACCGATGGCTGCTGCTGAGGGGATAATGAGAAAATTCAGCGCTTGTCTCCTAGGGGTCCTCCAGTTCCCCAAAATCTTTCAGTCTGGAAGGCCTGTTGATCCTGGGTGTTCCTGGGATAGGGTCTCTCTCATTGCCACAGGAATCTTTACAATCAAGTCCCTTACTTGCCATAATCTGAAAGAATCTCTTTCTTATACCCAAAGAATAAAACTGAGAAGTACTGAGACATAAAAGGGTTCTCTAGAGCTAAAGTGGCAAGTAAATAACTTCAAGCCTTTTCCTCTATGTTTATCAGTGAGAGACAATACAGGTTGATTCTCTCCATGGCAAAAGGCCAGTAGACACAGGTTATATAAAGGGGTGGGCGTGGGGAGGAAGTTTGTGTATATTTTTAAGCTGAGAAATGATCAATCTCCACTTGGCTATGTTTACAGGAGGATGAAAAGCGAGTGTGAACAATAATTCCATTATACCCATGATGACATTAAAAGTAATTTCAGTTCTCTGTTATTTATGGAGACCAAAGAGAGTGGTGGCAAAATGAATCAGATGATAAGCCCACCAAATCTAATTTGACCAACTAGGTATTGTTGCTCTTTTTCAGAGCAGAAATGTCAACATCACTGTCCTGCTGGACTGTGTCATGCAGGCCTTCCACTCTCAGGAATGAGCTCACTTCTCTCCATCTCCACATCCTTCTGCCTGTATTGGATTTCACACCCAACTCTTTCAGTGCTTTTGTACACACACATATGTACACAAACACACACATACACACACACACCACTTTTTTGTGCTATTCTAGCACTTACCACAGCATTAATGTATCTACTTATTAATACTTGTCTCTATCCAATTAGCTCATAAGTGCTGTAAAGACAGGAACCATATCTGTTTTGTTCTCCATTATACCGCTAGCTCCTAGTCTTATGTTAAAGTTGATAACTGTTGAATAAATATGGTAGAGCCTTTGCAAAGTACTGGTAGTGAAGTACTTGCAGAAACATTAATGTGGATTTCATGACATTTTATATGCTATATTATAATAATTATATTATACATAACTATTTAATTGGCTTAAAGAAAAATAAGCTCTTATGTAAATTATTATATAACTAGAGGCCTGATGCACGAAGTTTGTGCAAGAGTAGGCCTTCCTTCCCCCGGCTGCCAGCACTGGCTTCCCTCCAGTACCAAGGACCTGAGCTTCCCTCCGGCTGCCAGCAGGCACCCAGAACCCAGGCTTCCCTCACAGTCCTGGCTTTGTCTGGAAGGCCGTCAGGTCTAATTAGCATATTATGCTTTTACTATTATGGATATTAATACATTTACATAATATATTATACCTTATTATATATTTATAATATCATATTACATAATGTTTTACATTATATCTCCCTTGATTAAAAAATAACTTTATAACTATAGTAAATGGGAAGTATATGAAAATTTTGTTAATAGCAAGTTCTGGAGAGTTCAAGTATCAGAAAACAAGCCAGATTCCCAAAGGAGGATTTAAATGATATTTCAAAATGATATGGAACCCCTATGAAATGTGTGCTTGTTTCATCTGGCTACATTCTCCAATGAATGTGTTTCCCTATTATGAGTTCACGTGGGCCTCAAGCTCAGTGAGCACAGGAAGATCAGAGGGTGAAATCATATTAAGTAGCCATGGTATCTTGAGGAATAATTCTTCCAATCTGTGGAGGGAATATGAAATATCTTTTTCTCTTTCTTTTCATGTAGAATGATGAAAGACTAATGTAGTTTCTACTTTCATAAGTAAGGAGTTAAGACAGAGAAGTAAACCGTGAGAAGTCACTAGCGCGGTGACAAGCCGCATTCCTCAGCCTTCCCAAAATGGCCACCGTAGCAGCATTCTTCCACTTGACCCCTGAACAACATGGTTTATGGCTCTATGGGACCAAACCAATGAGTGCTTTATATCAGTGAGTGACTTCCTAGATGGTTTTGATAAACACTAATAGTGTGAATATTTCTCTATTTCTTCATGGACCAATTACCACTAGGAGATTCGTCTTTCCCTTGGCAAGAGAGCCAGCTTCTACTCATAATCCCTTTTACTAGATTTCTCCCTCATTTAAGGCAGGCTTCCATAACATTCCATTTTGTTTCCCCTTCTCGGAAATCCATGAGAGCTCTGAAAAACATTTGGAGCATATTCTCTCTGCACAATTTGATAACCTCTCCACCACAAGCCATTATTCTGGTAAACTCGGTAAACCCTGATTTAGATGCATGATGTAATGATTTCCTATCAGGCTATGCGAACACATTTCTTAAAAATAAAACATGGTCGGGGAATCTTCCTCCGAATGCTTACATACAGAGGAAGCTTTGTCTATTACCCTTTCACCGTGATAAAAGAGACAAGAAAGCAAGTTATGAGTCATTTCCATTCTGACAGATGAGACAATGCGTGGAAATGTGACGCCTGCCAAGGGCTTTTATCAAGTAGGTTATATCAGCTAGTAATACGCGTGAATAATGAGTGGCTGGAATCTTCGGGGAAACAGTGGCAATATGAAACAATTTTTGATACTTCTGATGGGGCTCTGCCATTCTTGGAATTCCCTGCCTTCCCAGTAGAGCTTTGGCCTGACAATAAACAACAGTTTAGTACTTTATCTAATCCCAGCCAGGAGGTGAGTCCAACAGCAAGCTTTTGCAGATGTTCACATCCAATAATCTATCCATAATTGATGAAACAGGGAGGTCAGATGTAATGGCTGTTACTGTTCCAGCAACAAATAAATGGTTATTGACAAAACAAGCCAGTGTGGCACAGAGCGCTGAGCAGTGACAGGCACAGGACGGATCCCTCAGTGAGCTGTGTGGCAGGAGGGCCATGCTGACACATGAGCAGATGGAGGCAACTTGGAAAGGAAAAGGGAGGCTGCTGGAGTGCAGAAAAAGATGGAGACAGGTTGAGAAGGAGAGGAAACTGATGAGCAAGCCCTGGGCAAGGCTGCGGACTTGGGTGAGTATGAATGCGTGAGCAGTTTAGAAATGCCATTGAACGCATGCACTGGGATCCAGATGTCTGCTTGCCTTCACCACTCACACAGCTGGCTGTCCAACCGGGCAGCCTGGGTGCCTCTGACACCAAAGTGGATGCGTGGAACCCTCGGTGCCCAGACTCTCCCACTGAGAGACATTCGTTGGTACTCCACTTAACACTGAGGATTCCTTTTCTCCCCCTGTGTATTAGTAAAGTTCTAGGAGATTCATATATGCAATTCTAAGAATATTTTAAGAGAAGCCAAAGATGCAAAATTCTGAAGCTAGAAAATTTCTCAAGACTGGGACAAATCCTGAAATACATGCAGCTTAAAATCAAATTTAATGCAAAGAAATGTGACTGAAAGGCAAAGTTTTGTTTTTAATAATAAAAATCAGACACTGCACTCTATTCACCTCAACCTAGGCAAAGGATAAAATAAAGGCATTAATCCAGTATAATTTTATTGACTGGATAAAATTCAAGATATTTGAACCTAAATAAACAACTGAAATTTTATACTTCTGTTCTGGGGCTAAAAAATAATGTTTTCCCACAGTTTACTATGTAATATTATAAAATGAAGAATGGTAAAATGAAATGGTAGTTATTATTGCTATAGGTAGTCATAAAGAGACTTGGGACACAGATGTTTTAAATATTAATATTCCTAAAATCACTTAAATCAATTTAACACTCTTTAGTGGTTTATTTAGAAGTGTGATTTATTCTCTATTTTGCAACCAACGCCTTTGATCAGCTATGAAATGACATATGAGCTGAAAATAAAAAGGCAAAACAAATTGCTGCTACCGTTCTTATAGTAAGCTTTAGGTTTTATAGCATAAAGTAGGAAATTATCTTTGGCGTTTTCAAATTATTACCCATATTTAGAAATGGAGATTATAGAGCCCAAAGGACTGGTGGAGATCATACCTGGAATCCTTTGCTAGTTGCTATGCTTCCCGAGCTCAGCCATCCTTCCAGCCTGGGTCCCTTCACTGAGCAGCGTCACCCTGCTCCAGTTCCCAGGACCACCTCTGTCCCCAAGGTACCAGGGTAGAAGCTTGGCATCTCATCAGTGTGTGTTGATTATATTCTTATCTCAACCTTTGTGAGAGACCTGGCTCTTACCATGTCTGTTTAGACCAAGCCCCCACCATGCGTCCTGGCCCTGTTCTTGTGAGCTGTGTCCCAGTCTTGTTCTTCTTGATTAAATTTCTGTCTTGGTACCTGATCTGATCCCTACTTATTGAAAGTCTGGGGACCTATCTTGCTGCCATCAATATGCTCACATTAGGAGTCCCACTCCTGATCTCCAGCCTATGGCTTCGTGCTTGTCCCTTGCCTATGGTGGTTACTACCATGTATTGAGCAAAAACTACATGTGCAAGTATTTTACATTTATGGTGTATTCTCACAATATTTTCATTGTACAAATGAGAAAAGTGAAGTGCAGAGAAGTTGAGTGACTTGCTCCAGAATACAGTCTTAAAGTAGGAGGAAGAACCTGAACTGGGTTTATTGGTTTGTGACTCCTGCTGCTGGATTACCGCAAGCATGCCCGTGCTGACCTAGACCTTCACTCACAGTGTAATGCTTCACAGTTCCTGGAAGACAGTCTCTAAACATCTACAGGAGTGCCTACTGCACACTGACATCTGACAGTCGAGATGTTAACTTCATGTTTGCCCCAGTACAGCTTCACCTATTACCAGTTGCTATTTTTTCAGTCCATGGTCTAATTATAATAGTCAATAGGGAGTATTTATTCTGACATTCTTCTGCCCCCGCCCCCTCCCCACCCCTTTACACTCAGGAGAGAACACCTGGCTTCACAATGGCCAGCAAGGCTTCCAGGATCCCACCCCTTCCCTCTTTGACTCTGGCTCCTCCTGCTCTGCTCCCCTTTGCTCTTCCCAGTCTTGCTGGCCCCAAGCTTCCCGGGAACACAGCTTTCATTGGGCTATGGCCCCGACTCTGCTTGGAACGTGCTTCCCTCACACATCTGCATGGCTAACTCTCTCGTCTGCTTCCAGTCTTCCCTCTAATGTCAAATTCTCAACCAGACCTTCTGCGATCACCTATTTAAAATCCCCACCCCACTACTTGCTTTGATACTCCTGAAGCATTCCTCTGTTGTATTTTCTTCCTTTTTTCTATAGTGCTTATTATTATCTCACATACGATCTCACTTATTACATTTAATTTTCATTATCATCTTTTTCCAATGGGATGGAATCTTTAGGACAACAGAGATCTCTGGTTTGCTAATGCTGATAGGCCAAGCGTCTAGAATAGGGCTTGGTAATAGGTGCTCCAAAACTATGTGCTAAATAAATAAGTCAGAGATTATTCTTTTTTTTTCAGTCTTATAGAAATTGGCAAGTTGATCTTTTTATTTATTTTATTTTTTATTGTTTAAAATATTACATATATTAGTACATATATCTCCTTTTTTCTCACCATTGACCTTCCCCCAGCCTCCCCTACCCCCTGTCGCATGCCCTCATCCCAAACCCCCTCCCCCCCCCCAGTGTCTTGTGTCCATTGGTGTGCTTATATGCATGCATACAAGTCCTTTGGTTGATCTATTTCCCTCCCTCCCCAACTCTCCCCAGCCTTCCCGCTGTAATTTGACAGTCTGTTCGGTGCTTTACTGCCTCTATATCTATCTTTTTATTCATCAGGTTATAAAGTTCTTTATTTTCCATAAATGAGTGAGATCATGTGGTATTTTTCTTTCATGGCCTGGCTTATTTCACTTAACATAATGCTCTCCTGCAAATGGTAAGAATTCCTCCTTTTTTATAGCAGCATAGTATTCCATTGTGTAGAAGTACCACAGTTTTCTAATCCACTCATCTGCTGATGGGCATTTAGGCTGTTTCCAAATCTTAGCTATGGTGAATTGTGCTGCTATGAACATAGGGGTGCATATATCCTTTCTGATTGGTGTTTCTAGTTTCTTGGGATATAATCCTAGAAGTGGGATTACTGGGTCAAATGGGAGCTCCATTTTTAGTTTTTGAGGAAACTCCGTACTGTTCTCCACAGTGGCTGCACCAGTCTGCATTCCCACCAGCAGTGCACAAGGGTTCCTTTTTCTCTGCATCCTCGCCAGCACTTGTTTGTTGATTTGTTGATAATAGCCATTCTGACAGGTGTGAGATGGTACTGCATTGTCGTTTTGATTTGCATCTCTCGGATAATTAGTGACTCTGAGCATGTTTTCATATGTCTCTTGGCCTTCCTTCCGTCTTCTTTCGAAAAGATTCTATTTAGGTCCATTGCCCATTTTTTTATTGGATCATTTATCTTCCTTTTATTAAGTTGTGTAAGTTCCCTGTAGATGTTGGAGATTAAACCTTTATCAGTGATAACATTTGCAAATATATTCTCCCATACAGTGGGCTTTCTTGTTGTATTGTTGATGGTTTCTTTTGCTTTGCAAAAGCTTTTTATTTTGATGTAGTCCCATTTGTTTATTTTCTTTTTGGCTTCCTTTGCCCTAGGAGTGGTATTGGTGAAGAAATAGCTTTGGCATATGTCAGAGATTTTGCTGCCTATGGATTCCTCCAGTATTTTTATGGTTTCCCATCTTATGTTTAAGTCCTGTATCCATTTTGAGTTAATTTTTGTGTATGGTGTAAGTTGGTAGTCTAGTTTCATTTTTTTGTATGTATCTGTCCAATTTTCCCAACACCACTTATTGAAGAGACTGTCTTGACTCCATTGTATGTTCATGCCTCCTTTGTCAAATATTAATTGAGCATAGTGGTTTGGGTCGATATCTGGATTCTCTATTCTATTCCATAGGTCTATATTCTTGTTCTTGTGCCAGTACCAGGCTGTTTTGAGAACAGTGGATTTGTAGTATAGCTTGAAATCTGGTTATAAATTATGTTTACTAGAGTTATTTCTTCTTGTTGGATTGCTCCCTTTAGTATTATTGAGATCCCACCTACTTTGTTCTTCTTTCTCAGGATTGCTGTGGCTATTCGGGGTCTTTTTTTATTCTAGATGAATTTTTGGAGAGTTCTTTCTAGGTCTGTGAAATATGCCGTTGGTATTTTAATGGGGAGTGCATTGAATCTATAGATTGCTTTGGGTAGTATGGACATTTTAATGATGTTGATTCTCCCAATCCATGAACATGATATGTTCTTCCATCTGTTCACGTCTTCCTCTATCTCTTTTTTCAGTGTCCTGTAGTTTTCCACGTATAGGTCTTTTACCTCCTTAGTTAAGTTTATTCCTAGGTATCTTAATATTTTGGTGCAATGGTAAATGGGATTGCTTTTTTAGTCTCTCTTTCTGTAAGTTCACTATTGGAGTATAGAAATGCCATAGATTTCTTGGTGTTAATTTTGTATCCTGCTACATTGCCAAATTCATTTATTAAGTTCATTAGTTTTTTGATGGAGTCTTTCGGGTTTTTTATGTACAATATCATGTCATCTGCAAATAAGGACAGCTTTACTTCTTCTTTTCCAATTTGGATGCCTTTTATTTCTTCTTGTTGTCTAATTGCAATGGCTAATACTTCCAGTACTATGTTGAACAGGAGTGGTGAGTGGGCATCCCTGTCTTATTCCTGTTCTTAGGGGAAATGGTTTTAGTTTTTGCCCACTGAGTATGATGTTAACTGTGGGTTTGTCATATATGGATTTTATTATGTTGAGGTATGATCCTTCTACTCCCACCTTGTTGAGAGTTTTTTATCAAGAAAGGGTGTTGGGTTTTGTCAAATGCTTTTTCTGCATCAATTGATATGACTATGTGATTTTTATGTCTCATTTTGTTTATGTGATATATCACATTTATTGATTTGTGGATATTGTACCATCCTTGCATTCCTGGGATAAATACTACTTGGTCATGGTGTATGACCTTTGTGATGTAGTGCTGGATCCAATTTGCTAGAATTTTGTTGAGGATTTTTGCATCTATGCTCATGAGGGATATTGGCCTGTAATTCTCTTTCATGCTTGATATGATTTCTATCTTTTTGAATTTGAAGAGACTTTGCCTATGACCCAACATATGGTCTATCTTTGAAAATGACCCATGTGCACTTGAGAAGAATATATATTCTGTGGCTTTGGGGTGAAATGTTCTGAAGATGTCAATTAATTCCATCTGGTCTAGTGAGTCATTTAGGATTGATGTTTCTTTGCTGATTTTTTGCTTAGAGGATTTGTCCAGTGGTGAGAGTGGGGTATTAAAGTCTCCTACTCTGATTGTATTGCTGTCAATCTCTCCCTTGATATCCTCCAGGAGTTTTTTTTATGTGTTTGGGTGCTCCTGTATTGGGTGCATATATGTTTACCAGAGTTATTTCTTCTTGTTGGATTGCTCCCTTTAGTATTATGAAGTGGCATTCCTTATCTCTTGTTACATCCTTTACTTTGAGATCTAATTTGTCAGATATAAGTATTGCTACCCCAGCTTTCTTTTCATTTCCATTCACCTGAAAAACCTTTTTCCATCCCTTCACCCTCAGTCTATGTGTGTCTTTTTTTCTGAGGTGGGTTTCTTGTAGACAGCAGATATATGGGTCATGTATTCTTATCCAATCCATTACCCTATGTCTTTCGATTGGGGCATTTAATCCATTTACATTTAAAGTTATTATTGATAGGTGCTTATTTGCTGCCATTTTTATTCTTTACCCCTGTGTTCCTTCTTCGCTTCCTATTTCCTTTTTTTACAGCAGACCCTTTAGCATTTCTTGCCTCACTGGTTTGGTGGTAATAAATTCCCTTAGTCCTTTTTTGTCTGTGAAACTCCTGATTTCACCTTCAATTTTGATTGATAGACTTGCTGGGTACAGTATTCTTGGATTCAGACCCTTCCTTTGCATGACTTTGTGTATTTCATTCCATTCCCCTCTGGCTTGATGAGTTTCTGTTGAGAAATCAGTTGCTAATCTGATGGGGGTTCCTTTGTAGGTAACTTTCTGTCTCTCTCTGGCCGCTTTTAAGATTCTTACTTTGTCGTTGATGTTTGCCAATTTAATTATAATGTGCCTTGGCATTGGTCTTTTGGGGTTCATTTTGCTTGGGACTCGGTGAGCTTCTTGGATTTGTGTGGGTTTTTTCTTCCCTATATCAGGGAAGTTTTCTGTCATTATTTCTTCAAATAGGTTTTCTATTCTTTGCTCAGTTTCCTCTCCTTCTGGAACCCCTATTATGCGAATGTTGTTTTGTTTCATGTTGTCCCAAAGTTCTCTTAGGCTCTCCTTCTGATTTTTAATTTTTTTTTCTAGAAGCTGCTCTGCTTGGGTATTTTTTCCCACCTTGTCTTCTAGCTCACTGATGTGGTCCTTTGCTTCTTCTAGTCTGCTCTTGATGCTTTCTTTTGAGTTCTTTACAGCAGCAATGTAATTTTTTATTTCTTCTTGGTTCTTCTTCATCTCCTCTTGGTTCTTACTCATATTGTCAAATTTGTCTTACATTCTTTTCATCCACCTTATGACCATTTCTCTGAATTCTTTCTCTGGCAGGTTGCTTGCCTCCATTTCGTTTACTTCCTTTTCTGATGATGCCTGCTCTTCTTTCATATGTGGGCTGTTTATTTGTCTCCCCATGGTCTCTATTCTCCAGGTGTCTGGTTATGTAGTTCTCTCTCTCTTGCATTGATTTAAAGGCACAAAATACAGCACAACCAGGTACAACGCACAAGACACTGAACAGAAATGTATTCACAATATTAATAACCCCAAATAAAGGTGACCACTAGAGAAAGGAAAATTAGAGGATAGGAGAGAAAGAAGAAGAGAAAAAAAAGAAAGACAGGAGTGCAAAAATGAAATTAGGAAAAGGAAAAAAAAGTAAGAGAGAAAAGAAAGAGAATATGAAAGAAGAAGGAACAATCTATACATATGGGGAGAAAACTCCAATAGAACAGCTACTAATCCCAACAAATGCCAGCAATAAGTACCTGGAGATTAATACAAACTACAAACAACAGCTAATATCAAGTGAGGTGAGGGAAAACAGGAGCAAAAAACAAATAAAAACAAAACAAACAAAAACAAAAGAATAAGCAAAACAATCTCACAAACAAGCATAAAAAATCGATATAATCAACAATCAAGCAAACAACAACAAAAGGACAGAGAGAAAAATAATTTTTTGGATAGTGAAGACAGAGAAGAGAGAGGTGTGTATGGACTTGGAGCAGGGGATTGGAAATTAGATATATAAGAAGGGTGAAATTTTAACAGGGGGTAAAAAGAAAGAATAGGGAAAATCCAAAGCAGGAAAGGGTAATAGAAACAGGACAATAAAAGGGGAAAAGTTAGGAAGAGAGTGATGGCATAAAGGTAAAGTTGAGATAGAGTAAAATGATGCTAAAGGGAAGATGAAAATAGAATGTAGAACACTAATCCCAAAGTAAAATAAAGAGAAAATAAAATGACACTTTTTTTTAAAAAAAAAAAGGTAAAATAGTAGTAGTAATAATACTGATTGAAAATAAAAATATAATAATTAAAAAGGTAAAATCAAGTGAGGAAAAAAGAAAAAAAATTAGTTTCTTAGGTAAAAGATGAAAAAAATAAAATGTGCAGTAGTGAAGGTCATTCACTTCCTCTACTATTCTGTTTGGCACACCTGTTTCCTAGTCAGGACAGTATTGCAGTTCCCTGCATTCCACTGCTTCTCAGTGTTGTAAGGCAGTCCTGATTTTAAGCAGGCCATGTGTCTTAATTTCTTGTATTCCTTTATTTGTGTTTACACAAGAGTCAATTTGTGATTCAACCCCTGGGTGGCAGTGTTTCTGGATTGACCTCTGGGTCTATAGGTCCTCTCTAGCCAGTGCTTAGATCCTGCTTTCCCTGTGGCATTCAATACCGGTTTGTGGGCATGGATTGCCCCAGAGCTGGTTCTCTGATGGTTATTTCCTGCTCTGATCCCCAGGTTCCAGAAAAACAACTCTCCCCTGCAGTCTCTTAGTGTGTCCCCAATTGGGTGATCCTATGTATTGGGTTTAGTAATCAGAAGCAAGGATTTAAAGGAAAAGAAAAAACAAACAAAAACAACAAAAAAAGAGCCAGCATAAATGTGCGAACACTGGGGCTGCATGCAAGTCCATGCAGTCTTTTTTTCCCCCTTGGGTCTAAGCAGCCAGCACACTTTTAAACTTTTTAGGCTGTCCTTTTGTGTCAGATCAAAATGGGTTGCTTTTAAGAGTTCCTTTCTGTAGCAGCTCTGAGGACCCCTTCCACATTAATGGATCACGCCAGCCCCAACAGCCATGGATTTTTCTAGGTGCAGACTTCCCCTGGTCTGGTCCTCCAGCCCCACAGTGTGTATGCTTCTCTCTCCTATCCAGAGCAGAGACCTCACCTTATCCCAGGCAAAATCTGACTTTTCCATAGTGGACTGTAGAGCTCCTCTGATTCCGCGTGTTTGCACCAGTTGGGGACTGGTGCTTTGGGGTTCGCAGCTGTTCGGTGGGTGCTGCAGTTGTAGATTTTCAGGCTTCCAGTAACATCCACTTTCCCCTTCAAGATGGCATGGTCTCCACGTCTGAGCTGGTCACTCCGGGAGGGAACCCAGCAGCAGTGGGGGCTGCCCGGTCAGGGGAGCCCTGTCCAGCAGTTCCTCACTGTCTCCTGGAGTATAACTCTCCCTCAAATCACCAACAAACACTCCCCGTGTGACCCTCAGCTGTTTTTTCTATCTGCTCCAGGACAAGGCTCGGGACACGTGTGTCTATTCTGCCGCGATTTTTTCCTCCTCCCCACAGATTATTCTTAAGACTACCCATCAACTAGTTTAATCTTCCCAACATCCCATGAGTAGGCATTAATATTTATTCTTATCTCTTTTTAAAGGTAAGGAAACAGGCACATAAAGATGAAGCTGCTAGGCCAAGGTCATACACGTGGTAAGGACATGGACCCAGGCTGCCTGATTTCAGAGGCATCACTCTTATCTGGCCCCTTCCCACGTCAGTGCCAAGATGGTGCCTAACAATACCACCACATAGGCTGGGCTCAAGTTTTAGCTCCTTTTGGTACCATCTGTCCTTTGGTCAACCAATATTACAACAATTGTGCCCTGCCACAACATTGTTGAGGAAGCTGAACAAAGCTTAATGACTTATCCAGACCAAAGAACTTGATGACAAAACCAGAACCAGAACCAGAACCTAGGATATCTGATTCCCAATTTGGTGGTCTTTTTGGTACTTCCAAAATCAATTTGAAGATCATAGTGATTTGCCTGGGTAGTACTTTTCCATTCCCATATAATCTATTAAAATAAACAATTAAAAAGTAATTTTGGCTTTGCAACATTGTAACAAATATTAATGTTCATTTACATAATATTTCAAAGGGA
Source organism: Corynorhinus townsendii (assembly GCA_026230045.1). NCBI lineage: Eukaryota > Metazoa > Chordata > Mammalia > Chiroptera > Vespertilionidae > Corynorhinus > Corynorhinus townsendii. The sequence goes on along the minus strand of JAPDVU010000006.1, from coordinate 117,673,483 downwards.
AATGTTTATTTTTGTAATATCTATGATATTATAAACATATAAAATGAACATAATAAATAGTCACTCTACTGTAAGCTAATATAAGCTCATAGGGAAAATGAATATGTTTAATTAAATTTAGGGGAAATGTATAGTTAAATCATTTGCAGTATAACAATAAGGACCAATAAACCATTATCTCTTTACTGTTCTATTGGAATTTTTATCAACATGCTATATTAATAAATAGCATCTTCATTTTACAAAGCAGGATGCTAAGAGATTTGTCTCTGATCTGGTAAGACAGTAGTGGTAGCAAGAATAACATAATCCTTGCATTAACCCAGCAAATTATACTTTTACTCTTCTATAATATTCACCAGTATTTATTGAGACAATAGAGTATGCCAGATATAGTTCCAAGTACTTTCTTCATATTAATTCTTTCAATCCTCAAAATTACCCATAAATTAGGTACTAGTGTAATCCTTATGCTGTCAATGAGGAAACCAAGGCACAAGAGAGATTAAGTAAACCAAGAAACACAAATCACAGGATTAGAAACCAGGGGCCATGTTCTTAACCACAATATTAACCCATGATAATGTTTAAGTCGGTAACAGAGAATTGAAATCTATGGGAAGGACTCTATTTCCCTTCCTCTACTTCATTTTACCCCAAAAATATAAACATTCTGCCCTACCAGACCTTTCAACTTAAAATCAAACTAACAGTACTGTTTATGCACGTTCCCTTGCATTTACTAATTGTTTCTAGCAGATAATAAATTTGCATTGGGAGCAAGAAGAGACAGATTACTTAATCTAAATCTCAGTCTTCATCTGTGAAATGGGAGTGAGAGTAAATAGAAAATACTAATAAGATCTGCTTTTTAGGGTTCTTCTTGTGAGTAATAATGGGATGAATCATGTAAATAATAAAGTTGGTACTGTTCTAGGCACATAGCACACAAAGACACATTGGTTGTTATTGTTGCTCCTGGTGATGATTCTATATCAGTTAGGGCTCAGTTGACTTCATTGGACAAAGACCATCCCAATCTAATTTAAGGAAAAGGCTAAACTAGGGACTCAATGACACTAGGAATTGCTCTCTCCATTTCTCATCTCGGTTTCTGTGTGTAAGCTTTGTTTTCCCACGGCCCTTCACAACTCTGGAGGCTCCAGGCTAACCTTCTCACCAAAGAGGACTGGCTCTGATTTGAAAAGACAATATTATGAGGTAAGCAACATGATTGGCTTAGCTTGTTTAGGGAACCTTTCCTAAAGATTGACTGGGGTGAGAAGTAGTGGTGGTGGGATGCCTGTAAAGTCAAGGTTAGAGAGAAGACCGCAGCCAGCAGAAAGGTGACAGTGGGAATGGAGCAACATTCTGGGAAGACAAAGACAACAGAGGTCTTCCAGTTTGCTATGAAATATATGCCGTTTTTCTCCTCCTGGGTGGGGCTTTATCTCATTTAACAGTACCATCATACTTAGGATTATTTGGAAAAACAAAACAAAACACACACACACACACACACACACACACACACACACACACACACACAAAACACTTCTGATTCATCTTTGAATCTATCCTGTCTATACTTTTATCTACCCAGCCAGAAATATGTGAAATTATAAAAATGTCTCTCAAATACGTGAGCTACACTGCCATCACCTGAATTCATTCCTCACACGAAATACTTCAGAAGAGCCAGATAATTGTTTTTCTCCCTTCCAGTCTCTCTTTTAGATTTGTCCCGCACACAACTGCCAGGCTGTCTTCTAGAATAAGTTCCTGCCCTACATAGGCCCTTGGAGATCTCAACCCACCATCCTGTCTTTCCAGCCTCTCCCCCAACAGCCTGACTCGCCCACCATGCACACTCCCTGGTGACCGGAATGGACTGTCTGCTCTCCAGGCTGCTTCCCTCCACTGAGGGCACAGCTACACTTATCTTGAGCATCAATGCAAGCGCCATCACCTCAATCTCCAAGTAAGACAAAACTTTCCTGTTGCTTCCCTGGCTTCTGGTCCCTATCATGAGTATGGCATGAAGATGTGTCAGATGTCCATTTCCTCAGGGACTCTTGCAGCGTAGTAGGTAGAAATCTACTAGAGCATAGAGAAATTGCTCAGACCTGTTATTCTACAATGTGTACCCAACTGAAGTTTAAAACAACAGTCCATCAACAGTTGTCACCATGCTTATTCATGTGGACTTTGGTCAGATTTACTCAGGGTCCAAAAACTGCAGGGTTGCATTTTTCGCTCTATTTTATTGTTTTTGCTTTATAATTTATATGATTATCTTTTTATTTTATCAGGCCATGTTTAAATGCCCTTTATTACTTGCTAAACATTTAAAAACTTGAATAGTTTGAATTGAGATGAGCTGCTGAAATGACTAACTGCTATTATTAATTCTATGCTGAAGACATTTCCTATGAACAGTCTGTATAAAACCTACTTAAAACAATTAAAATCTTTACATTTTAATAGAAAAAAAAAGTTTACTTTTTCTTATCATAAAATCAATATACAGCAGGATCCTGAATAATGTTGTTTCATTTGATATCATTTCATTATAACATTGATGAGATGCCAATGAAACTTAACTCGGTCTACTTCAATTAGCATATGGTAAGACTGGTTTTGTTATATGTTTTGCTTAAAGTCCCAGAACTTATCAGTGATGTTAAGTGAGGACTTACTGTATGTAAATTGTAGAAAATTTTGGGAATATTTTAATTCTCCCCAAAACAGAGAATTAAAGTCATCCATTATTACAGCTTCCACAGATAACCACTAAAAACAAATACCATTAGATATTCATCATTTAAAAAAAATCCCTACACATGCTATTTTTCTAATCTGTAACATTGAAAAGAGAAGGATTAGAAAATTAAACAAAAGAAAAAGGTATAAAGAGAACTAAATTCAATTAATGAGGAAATTTTAAAATACACCACATTCAATTTATTAAAATTCTAGTCTGCCAACAATTTTTTGCTCCAGAAATTTATATCTAGTTATTACTGGAAGGTTATCTGTTTTAATATTTTAGAAAAGTCATGTCTTTAAATACAAAGACAGTAGTAGCAAGTTATTAGTAAAACTGTTTACAGTTTAATAATCACCAAATTATTAAAACACATTTTTATGAACTACTTAAAATGTTATTTTCCAAGTAAGTCTACCTGTTCAAAAAGGTATTAAATAATATCAGATATGGAATTCATGCTTATCCTATGCCTTAGATGATTGCTTTATAATTTTGAGTAATGGAATTTTATGCAGTTTGGAAATAAATAAATTTTTTAAAATTAGGAAATATGACTATTTTCTTCTCATATGGGTGTGTTTTCTAATCCTATCATCTTTCTTTTTCTTGTCAGATAATGGGTATTTTGAACATTTCTCTACTTAGCAAATGTTTGGAATGAAAAGGAAGTGCTAGTTGTGCACTGGTGGGAGGGTATGTGGAGGGAGTATGATGCTAAAGGAAAGAGGTTGGTGTGGCAACAATTGAGGGAAATGGGTCTGTAACGGCTGTTCCTTTTAGATTCTGGAGGAGACTGCCTGAGGTGGGTCACAGGACACAAGAATGAGGCGGATGAATCCTCTGGTGTGAAGTAGAAAATGACTGCTGTGACCCCAAGCTTACACCTGAATCGTCTCCAGTGGAGTGGCGAGCCTCTAACATGCGCGGGAGCTGGGGATGGACTGCGCAGCACAGGAGGCAAGCTGGCTGCAGGCGGGACTGTCTGCATGTTTGGGGTACTGATAACCAGCGGTCTTCAGGGAGGAGACCACGGTTTCCTCTGTGCCAGCATCTGAGCCCCCCTCAGACACTGAGGCCATTAAACAGGAGAAGAGTCAATATTAGGTACTGGTTTTTAATTGGCAAGTAAAGACAACTTCTATTTAATGAGAAGTGAATAGCTCTGATCTTTAAATAAATAAATAAATAACTCAAATTCCTTTTTTGACATAAATCCTATTTTTTAACCGAGTTATAAATTTGGGGGGAGAGTAGGCATATAAGGATACAAATGGCCTGATGAAAAGAGCCACCATTTCTTTACTTGAGAGAGAAGAGAAGGCAGAAAGAGAGAGGGAAGGGAGAGGAGTGGTTAATATGTGAGTGGAATACAACGGGGAACTTTGGCATTTAGGGAGTGGCATGAAGATACATACAGGCTTCAGAATATCCTAGAGAATGACAAATTGAAAAAAAACTTAAATGGAAGTGAGGGTTTAAAAAAAAATGTTGCCTTGAGTCAAGAATGTATCTCTTTTACTGTTCTTTGAAGAGAAGGAAGTAGAAATTCAAATTGCTTTTCTTTCAGTGTGCTGGAATTTTTTTCTTTAAATATGAAATATCAATTTATTCTGTTTGCATAATGCCTTCAGTGGTAGATAAAAACCTCTGCTTATAAAAGGGACCAAAAGAAAAACTTGTTTTATGAATATTACTGTGGAATCTACCAAAGCATCTGCATGTCAGCTAGATTATCTATATATATAAAAGGCTAAGTGACCGGCCGACTGGCCCACTGACCAACCGGCCAGTAGGTATGATATGCACTGACCAACAGGAGGCAGCCGAGCTACAGCAACTTTGCAGAGTGCCCTCTCGTACTCTGGGACCCCATGGGGGATGTCAGACTGCCTGTTTCGGCCCAATCCCTGCAGGCCAGGCCGAGGGACCCCACCTGCTGGAGGGAGCCTGCTCACTCCACAGACACCCTTCGAGCCCCAGTGCTGCCCCAGGTGCAGCAGGCCGGGGAGGGACTGCAGGAGGTTGTCTCACCCAGTCCCACCCTGCCAGCCACCTTCTAATTAATTTCCTTTCATTGTGCATAAATCTGTGCACCGGGCCTCTAGACATTTGAATAAAGGGTCCACCAATATCAAGAATGGAGTGACTTTTAAGGGAGAAGGTAACATTCTAAATAGAGAAAGGAACTAAATGGGAATAGCTACAAGGATCATTTCCCCCCACACTTTCTGTTAGTTAAACATTACAAACAAATCATTCTTTGTTAGAGATGTCCTCATAAAGAATAGTTTTATCTTTGTTTACATCTATTGAGTTGAAAGAATAAGTAACATTTAATTACATTTACTTAGTGAGACCACAAGAATATATCATTTTACAAATATGATCCATATACCTTATAAACAACGCATGACTTATTGGAATTAAACAGTGTAACTACAGGGTGTGCCCCCCAAAATGTATGCACACTTTAACAGCTGATAGCTCAATTTTTAAAATGAAATGTATGTTAAAAAACACTGCCTTTATAATTATTCAAAGTGTATGTATACATTTTTTGGGACATCCTATATTCGTTCTGATATGTTAATAAGATAATTTTGCTAAAAAATGCTGTTGCTGCTGAGGCTACAGACTTAGGGTAACCTTGTACACATACTAACACCAATGTTGGAAGCATTCTAAGCTATTATAAAGATGCCAACGTACACAAATAGAGAGCAGCTGTTTTGTATATGGAAAAATTAAATCAACAGGATTAATTTTGCTTTCATAGTATAATTTTTGGTAGGCTGCATTATTGCTAAAAAATAGGAAGCAAATAATTCATGGAACATATTAAAGCTTGAGTAAATTTAAAGGTGGTGTTCCCCAAATTTTTAAGTGGAATAAAGGATAAGAGAGGAAGAAAATTCATGTATAAAAACAATGTGCTAAGGGAGGACCTTCCTTTTTCTTAAAATAACTTCATGGTTGCAATATTTGACTATGAAAGCTGGTCCAACTTTACACAAGGCCTTAAATGTGATTTTTAATAAAGGGGTGGGCAAAAGCAGGTTTACAGCTGCTTTTAATAATAATACAAGAATAAAATACAGTTTATTCTTGTATTATTATTCCCTTATTAATTGTTGCATTATTTATTATTAACCTACTTTTGCCCTCCCCTAAATTTTTCTCTCTAACACCTTAGAACTTCATAAGATTTACCTTCTAAAATTCAGAATTTACTCTACATGGAGCATTTATAGGCCTAAATTGATGATGGCCAAAGGGGATGACTATTTCTTTTCTCAGCACCTGACATATGCAGGTAACATCCTCCTCTTTAAATGTCAGGGTCTCCATGACCTCATGCACAGGTTTATTAGAGTAACTGTCCTTTTTCTTCACCAAATACCTTTCCCTCATTACTATAGGTACTTCAGCCCTAAAGAAATCCACTATTTGTTTTTAGGTTAGCTCTCTTCTGTCTCTGAGGAAAGAACTTTTTATCAGCTAGGAATGGATGGCCAGATTGTATTCATATACTTGCCAACACATTCTTATATTACATGTATTAATCATGTATCAATAAATTAAAGCCTTTAAGTTAAATTAGAAATTTTGATGATCATCTGTTTATGATCATCAGAACCTTCAATTAGAAATATTTCCTTGTGACAGGTTTCTCTGAAAAATCATGTAAAAGTCTTTAAACAGATGAACAACATTATTGGAAGGGAGACATCAGTGAGAGGTGGAGATTGAATCTAGAGGCAAGATATGGAGTATGTGAAAATGTTCTAAATTCTAAACTTAAATTACAAGTGGGAAAATAAAAACAGTGTATGGAATTGATGTACACTAAAGCTAGACTGAATAAGAAGAGGGGAGGAAGTGCTAGACCTAACCACAAGCTGTCACCGTGGCTCCAAGCACTACCAAGCTGGCTTCTGAGCATGCTGGCCCCTTCACAGCCAAACGGAGACAGAAACACCACCAATGGGTGTTGGGAATACTGCACAGGGAGGGAATGTAGGATAAAAGAAGGTTAAAAAAAGTTTTATGTTGAATTTTTACTTTATGATTTGATAACTGGACAAATATGCAATCAATCAATCAAGTATTCAATCCTATTTATGAACTGATCATGTGACTTTCCCCCCACAATATATTCACTAAATAAGTAAAATATGTTGGGGGTTCCTAAGAGACATCTTGTACACCAGAAGCAATGCTGTTGGAAGGAGAGAGACTGCGATGGAAAGACACGCTGTAGTTTGCAAATAAATAATAATAGATTATTTATGTAAACGAGGAGCTCCCAGGTCCAGAAACAAAACAGGAAAGGGAAATCAAATGGTAGTCTGACGCATGCCCTATTACCCCTGAAAGGAAGCAGGGGAAAGTGGCTGAAGTAAGATACTAGAAAGGATGAAAAGATATGGCCTTCAACCTGAGATCCAAGCAAGATGTCAGGTTTTGTGGGAACCTATTTCATATGAGGCCAACCACAGAAACCAGCTGCTCTCTACCTCCAGCCTGAGCTGGAACACCTCCACGTCCCAAATCTGCTACTGCTCAGTGTCCTTTCTCCACCCAGCCACACCCCAGCCCAACTTCCCAATCCTTGGTGGCTCCTTCTCGACTTTGCTCTTGGCATCCTGTGTCCAGACCTGACAACAGAACCCATTTTGGGCCCTGCAGCTCTGCCTGTGCGTCTGACCCAAATCTTATGCTTGTTTCCTGCAAGGCCTTAGTTCTGGGTCAGCTGTGTTCCCAAAAGGCAGCAATATTCTGCCATGAGACCTGGGTTCCAAGACAGCTCCCGACTGCAAAAGTTGCTCTTGTACGGTGAGTGCAGCAGTGAGCCTGAGGCCTGGAGTGTGGCCTGCCTGGTTTCCCGAAGCCTCTGCCCTGGCTGGGAATCCAATGACAAACATTAGCTAACCCTAACTAACCCAGGTACTTGCCTAAGGGAGGGGGATACATTCTTACTGAAAATATCTGCAAGGAGCTCTCTTATTCAGCCCAAAACCCGGGATAGGAGGCAGAGGAGTTGGCATATTTAAGTCTTTTAGACATGCCCAGTTCCCCTGGCTTATCTTCGGTCAGATCATCTATTTCTGATTTTCCTCCCACTTCCATGGACACTCCACTCTTGCTTAATCCCCTTTGTACCTTCTTCACCCAGCTTGGCCCTAGGACTTTTTCATCAATCACTGTCCACCTACAGGAAAGCTCCTCCACGCCCTAGCTCTAGTGTGCCTAAAGTTACACATTTATCAGTGTGACGGTTATATAGCATCTCCAATCTAGATTTCCTTTTGTGTCCAGACCTACATGTACTTCTGTCTATTTGATCTCTCCTTGGATATCTCAAAATGTCCTCAAATTCAACATTCAAAACTGAACTCTCCATTTCCCCCCAAGGCTGGTGCCCTTCAGCATTCTCTGCCTCAGTAAATGAGCCCAGCATCTATCCAGCTCCACAGGCAGGAACCTAGTGTCCATCTGGACACCTCTGTCTCCCTCGCCTCCCACATTTAGTCTATTCCCAAGTCTTTCAGAATGACTGCATCTACTCGTCACCACCTTCACGTCTACTAATGCCCAGAAACTGAGGTCAGGGTAAGAGTGCTAAAAGCTAATCATTATCAAAGGTTTATTGTATATCAGGCAGGTGGTCTTAAAATTTTATGTGAATTATCTTTTCTAATCACTCTGTGTATTAGTTTCCTAATAACATTCATCACTAGACTATCCTACACCACTAGTTATCTTACAAAATTATAGAACAGATCCAGTGCATGGCATGATGCTTGTTATATACAGAGAGAAATGCCAATTTGTTCTTGTTGGTTGCTTCTTGCTTCCTGACCGGGGATTGAACCTGCAACCTTGGAGTATCTGGATAATGTGCCAACCAACTGAGCTACCCACCAGGGCCTTTAGTAACTTTTTTTATTACTTATTTTTGCTGCCCTTTAAACCCATTTCCTCTTGTCCTTGGTGATATGAGAATATAGACAGTTACATGATTCTGTATATTTAATTTTCATGTATTCTAAAGCATTTAATGGTAATTGACTATGTACTACCTTTTATAAACAATAAAAGCAATTTTTTTGTGCTTCCAGAATATTGCTATTGTGTTAGTGTCTGTCTCTCTCTCTATAGATAGATAGACCTATCTATCTATCTATCTATCTATCTATCTATCTATCTATAAATACTGCTATAAGGTCCATATCTGTTGTATTTATAACAACATACAATAAAATAAAATATAATAAAACTAAAATTTAAAGCAGGAACACTTAAACGTTTAGTTCAACTTACTACTAATGCTGTGTCATGCTCTCCAGCAGCCAAGTGTGCTAAGCCCAAGTAATAGGAAGCTTCCCCTTCCATCTTTTTGTCATTTCCTAAAGTGAAAATGCAGAAAATTATCATGGCTTTAAAGAAATTGATTCATTACAACAAACAGAATATTTGCTTTTAAGACAGTAGATAAGTTATAACAGCGTATACACATTTATCAACAATCCTTGAGATCTGTTTTATGTTTAAAAAAAGTCTGTCGCTTCACAATTTACCTGAACCACAGATGTGAAAGTGTATAAGCAATATACTCATGAGGAGTTATCTTCTACATGCAGACCGGGACTATCATTTTGAGACTCAGGTATAATTTCTATGCTGGTCCATCGTGTAAATACCTATAGTCATCCAGCATCACTGCTACTACACACATCAAATAATCAGTCAAGAGAACCAACATTACCTGATGCACAGACATGCATTCACAAAACTGATATTCAGCTAAGTCTCTAACAGGGCATATATTAGCAAATTAAGGAAGTATTTTTTATTAGGTTCAATTTAAAAGCTATTGGTTAGAAAGGAGTTCACCACCACCAAACCAGGATTACATGAAATGCTGAAGGGTATTCTTTAAGAATAGGAAGAAGAAGAAAAAGAGAGAATAGGAGGAGAATCCAAGATGGCGGCGTAGGTAAACACCTAAACTGCTGCCTCCTACAACAATTTAAACTGCAACTAAAAGACAAAACGTCTATCACCCAGAACCACGGAAAAGCTGGCTGAGTGGAAGTTCTACAACTAGAAGGAAAGAGAAAAGAGCATTGAGACATGCACGAGCGCTGAAAAGCTGAGGTACGGAGGCGCGTGATCTGGGCTGGCTGCGGGCGACTGGGTGTGTTGCTTTTTTCAACCCCAACGGAGACAAGCCCCCAATTACTCTGAAATCCAGTCTCTGGGGAGACGCGGGGGACCCAAACTCCTACGGGGAGAAGCTGGACTGTCTGCCAGTGAGGGTGGCTTGCTTGCAGAGCTGCGCGCAGGAATAATTGTTTACGGCACTGGGGCACGGGACTCGCGAATGCCGATGCCGTTGGAGACTCAGAGCCGGCTAACTAGCAGCCATTGCTGTTTGCCACGCCCTAACCTGGTGACACCCTGAGGCCCCGCCCTACAAACCCACCCAAGCTCCAAGCAGCTCAATTAGCGTAAGAAAGGCCTGCCCTATCACAGCTTAACCTAGCAAACTTGCAGCCTGGGTCAGACAGCTCCAAAACCTCCAAACCCCAAGCAAAGAGGAGATAACTGCAGCTCTCACTGTAGCTCCTGCTGAGTGGCCTCAGACAGTAGCTGACCTGCACCCCATTGGAGATCCAGAAGCCAGTGTACCTAGTGGTCAGTGTGAGACACCAAATTTCAACTCCTCACATCCATAAGTGACACATTCAAGAGGCAGACTCAGTGAGCACCAAAGCCTCACTGAAACAAGTCCTGCCCCATAAGCGTGTCTTCAGCGCAGCAGTTCTTCCATTATAGACACAGGGAGTGCTCACAGCTAATTGGCCTGGAGGTCAATTCCTCCCAGCGTAACAACAGCAATTAAGGCTTAACTGCACCAAGACTTTGCACTCAGCCCACAAAGGGGTGTACCAAGAGCGTCCACATCAGGAGATTGGGGAGGCTGAGCTACTGCCCCCTATAGGTCACCTACCACACAAAGCCACTCCATCAACACAGGGAAGCAGCCAAAATGCAGAAACAAAGAAACATGTCACAAATGAAAGAAATGGAGGAAAGCAAACTACTGGATGACATAGAGTTCAGAACCACATGTATAAGGTTACTCAAGAATCTTCTAAAAACCGCTGAGAAACTTGATAACACTTCTGAGGAGCTTAGTGAGACCTTCAAGGACCTTAATGAGAATGCCAAAAAAATGGAAAAGGACCAGTCAGAAATGAAGCATACACTGTCTAAAATAAATATACAGAAACTCAACTGTAGATCAACATACCCCAAGAATCAAACCAAAGATCTGAAATATGTGGAAACAAAAAACATCCAACCAGAAAAACAAAAAGAAAAAAGAATCCAAAAATATGAAGATAGTGTAAGGAGCCTCTGGGACAACTTCAAGCGAACCAACATCCGAATTTTTGGGGTGCCAGAAGAAGGGAGAGAGCAAAATATTGAAAACCTATTAGAAGAAATAATGACAGAAAACTTTCCCTACCTGGTGAAAGAAATAGACTTACAAGTCCAGGAAGCGCACAGAACCCCATACAAGAGGAATCCAAAGAGGACCACACCAAGACACATCATAATTAAAATGCCAAGAGCAAAAGACAAAGAGAGAATATTAAAAGCAGCAAGAGAAAAACAGTTAATTACCTACAAGGGAGTACCCATACGACTGTCAGCTGATTTCTCAACAGAAACTATGCAGGCCAGAAGAGAGTGGCAAGAAATATTCAAAGTGATGAACAGCAAGAACCTACAACCAAGATTACTCTACCCAGCAAAGCTATCATTCAGAGTTGAAGGTCAGATAAAGAGCTTCACAGACAAGAGAAAGCTAAAGGAGTTCATCACCACCAAACCAGGATTACACGAAATGCTGAAGGGTATCCTTTAAGAAGAGGAAGAAGAAGAAAAAGATAAAGACAAAAATTATGAACAACAAAATGACATCAAACACATACCTACCAACAAGTGAATCTAAAAATCAAGTGAATGAAAAATCTGAAGAACAGAATGGACTGGTGAATATAATAGAATCAGGGACATAGAAAGGGAGTGGACTGACAATTCTCAGGGGAAGCAGGTGTGAGGGGTGCGAGAAGAGATTGGACAAAAATCTTACTCCTAAAGATGAAGACAGTGGCAGGGGGTAAGGGCATGGGGTGGGGTGGGGAATCAGGTGGAGGGGAGCTATGGGGAAAAATAAAAGAGGAACACCTGTAATAATCTGAACAGTAAAGATTTATTAAAAAAAAAAAGTTATTGGTTAAAACTTGGGTGAGAGTGACTGAGTCATTTGTCTTTCTTTTTCATCATCTTTTCACGAGGAATTAAACCTTTCCTATTTCTGTGTAATGCTCTTTATTCCAGGAATTATCAAATTCTCCTTTCCAAAAGTAGAATGTATAAACATGCAACATTTGGCCCAATAATGCATACATCACACCATCTCATAAACACAATTCACTCATATTTAATATACTAAATACAACATATATATATGATATACTTACAAAAACCATTCAAGATGCTTAAACATGAAAAGAATACTATCCTCCTTCTACTTTTGGAAGTCATTAGCTTTCAATGTCACCTAACTAACACCTAGGTAATGCAAATGCTGACAGGTGCACCCTCACTTTTGATCTTTAGAAAGTAAGTATCCTTAGATTTCTGAACTCTGCATTCCAACCATGATGGATGTAAGCAGGAGCCAGCAATTCTCTGTGCTGCTTTCATGCTCAGCACTCAGTGCATTATCCCTCGTGAAGCGTGGCTCATTTGGAAGACTGCAAGAAAACAGGACGGCAAATGCCAGTGGCTGTATTTTTTTCTTCTCTAGCCATTACACCAATTGCAGAGAATTATCCCCTTAAGATTTCCATTCAGCAGAGTTGATGGGACCAGTAGATCCAGTCTAGGGAATTTTAACTCTTAAAATTCACCCGGGCACTAACTTTTTCTCAGGAATAGGTTTACGAGTGATGGGGTAGGAGTGAGACTAGGGAAGAAAGAGAGGGAGGGGGATAAAAGGAAGAGGCTGGAAGGGAAGTGGCCCTGGAATGATTAAAAGTTGGTTATATGTGATTTGCTGTGTTAAATGGAGTAACTGCATTAAGCCACTAACCATAGCATGCACTATGTATTATTATCATTTGTGTCTACTTTTTTTTGTAAAGGGCATCCCAGCAAAGAGGAGGAGAGGAAGAAAATCTACCCTGGTTGATAGATTTTGAGGCAGCTAATTTAAACGGCTGGATCACATCAAATATTAGTTTTAAAATGGGATTTAAGCATGAAAATTTTTCCTGCTTACTAGTTCAGAAAAAGTTAAGATAAAGTGAAAGCAGTGAAAGAATGGAGGGAAATGTCAGCACTATTAAAGTTGAATGACATATATAGCAAAGGGAAAAATACTATTTATATTGTGTAGTTTGAGTGGGTTGAATTAATATTGGCTTTGCTCTCTAAATCAATAATCATTTATCTTAAAGAAAATACTGTTTTTATTTTCAAGATTCTTGATGGGAACTATTCTTCCTTTGTGAACAACCTTACAATTTAGCAAATGGGAACCTAAAGCAAAATACCTTTTCCTAATTGATATTTACACTGAAATTCCACACAACTTTCCAGGTAACTAAAGTCAGCTGCTGCAATTGATCTAAGAGCTAAGTATTTACATCACTGTTTACCCCTTTGGGGAAGGTACTAGATCACCGTTCAAAAGTAGTTCATGCAGTGAAATACATCTTTCAAGGGGTGGGGGGGAGGGTGATTTCCTATGGGTATTCCAATGAATAGCATCAAAATACATAATAGAGAGAATAAGCTGTTTACTTTTACTCCTTAGAAAATTAAAATCACACCCAGAAAGATCAGTCTTGCTTATTCCAAATAAGCCATCTGATATTCCCATAGGGCAAATATATCCACAAGCCAGTAAACTTCAGGTCAAGAGCATAATTTTTATCTTGTTTCCTTCATGAAAAGGCTACTCTATTAATAAATTACTATCTATAGTAATCTATTATAATAAAAGCATAATATGCAAATTGACCAAACGGCTGAACAGCAGAACCACCATCCAGACTACCATGCTATGACACTCACTGGTGCCAGGCCAGCCAAGGAAGGTGCAACGTGATTAGTTGGGTTGGTTGGGGGCCCAGCCATTGCCCCATGACCACCCCGCAGAGGGAGGCCCAGGCCACCAGATGGTGGGGCAATCAATCAGGGGACTCAACAACTGCCCCAAAGAGGGAGGCCCAGGCCACTGGCCAGCGGGCTGTGGTGGATAGGCGGGGCCTCCCCCTATGGGGTGATCAATCTCGGGGCTCCAGGACTGTGAGAGGGTGCAGGCTGGACTGAGGGGACCCCCCTCCACACACACACCACCCATTATAGGAATTTCATGCACCAGGCCTCTGGTATGGTAATAAAATACCCTTGCATTTCACAAAGTAAAAGCTTGTGAGTATATGCTCCACAATTTTTAAATACTTTATATGTATGCAAATGATACAGAATATCAAGTATCCCCTTCCACAAAAGCGTTTCTACTGCTGTAATGTGCATGTGAATCACCTGGGGAACTTGCTAACCTGCAGATTCTGATGCAGGAGGTACCAGGTGGGGCCCCGAGTTGCTTGCTTTTCTTACATGTTTCCTGGTGATGCTGATGCTGCCAGCCCAAAGGCCACACTGTGACAGGCAAGAGTCTACAATATATTTGAGTTCTATTTTCCTATTACTCCTAATATTTATCAAATCTTCCCTATTACGTGACAATGGGGAATTTACAAACAATGAAAGGTCTATTAGATTATAAGAATAATAAGACCTTAAACACACACACACACACACACACACACACACACACACACACACGCACACACAGGAGCACACACACTTAACTTTTGCAAATGACCTTACTTTCTCATTATGGGTTCATTGTTTTATAACATTCCTCTCAGAAGGTTGTAATTTTGGAGATAAAGCTTTCAAGAAACTAATGGATTTCTTGTTGTCAGCACTAAGGCTCCTCTGTTTTACAGTGAAATTTGAAAGGATATTGATGGCATTTGTCTTTGCATTTCATAGGAAATAATCACCCAAACACTTGATGAAGTTTATGTCTCTCTTGGGAGAAGCAGTGTCTGCCCATTAAAGGGAGCCGTGTGAGAGTGTTCTTTCCCACTTACCTTCTTTGGCTATTTCAGAAGCTTTTATTAGAATTCTGATGGCCTGTGTGTAATCTTTATTTTCCAGCATTTTGTCTGAGAGTAATCTGTATGTCCTCAGGAGACTCTCGCAGGCCAACAAGCTGAGAAAGCGGCCTGCCTCATCCGTCCATATCCGCCCTTGCGTCAATTGATGGAATGCTTCATAATGCTCGGCAGCTTCCAGAAGCTGACCTGAAGAATAAGAGCCATTCATAAATATAAACCACAGGCCAGCACATATTTTCAAAAATTTTGCGTACACTTATGTTTTACTATTAAGGGAGTAGGGGAGAGCGTGAAATACATTCAAAGATTTCTAAGGCTGAAGAAGACTTAAGCTGGAAAGGGAGCTGTCTCTGTGTGGACCTCAGATACAGCACTGATTCTGGTTGGACACTTGCTAGAGGGATGCACTTTGCTTGTAGAAATTGACTAGGATTACCGATGTTTAGAGAGAGTGTGAAAGTCCACTAATAATTATTAATTAGCATCACACTGGCTAACGTTCATTTAACATTACATACGCAAAGCACTGTGTTATATGCGTTATATGCATTTCTCAGTCTTCAGAACAGTCATGTGGAATAGACTTATGATTCCATTTTACGGAAGAGAAAGCGAGGGTAAGAACTTTGCCCAAGATTGCATGTGTAGTGGGTGCATAGATCTAGGCAGTCTGACTCTGGCACCCAGTCTCCGCACCACTGTCCCGCACTGCTCTCCCACACAGGCCGCATTCTTCATTCTCAAGAAGGATGCCGGTATCTTGAGAAAGGATGCATCCATTACAATTTTCAAATTCAAATATTATGGGTCTTCTCAAGTTGACAGAACTTTCCAAGCAGGCATTTGTGTACATAATTCTGTTTAATTTTGAATAATCAAAATGTAACTTAACTGCCTTTCTGGATTGCATTCCCCAATATAGTCCAACTATATCTTCTCAAAGCCAAAACTCTAAATTAGCTTGGTGTCATTTCATTCCTTGAAATATGAGCAAGCCCATTTCTGGAAGAGCAGCTTGCAGCTCCCTGCTGTGGATTGTATTTTACTTGTGAATTGCTTTGTGAAAATGTTCACCCTGGCCTGTAATGTAAATACTCTTTTATTGGAGTTCTCTAATTGAAATAAACTGGAAAAGCACTTATATCTAGGCGTTAAAACAGTAGTGGTTAAGGATGAGTCCAAACAGCCTGAGTTTCTATCCCAACTTTTTCATTTTTTTGCTATTGAGCCTCAGGCTAATTATTACCTTCCTTGTGCCTGAGTTTAACTCTTCTGTAAAACAGAATTATAGTGAAACTATTCAAGGTGTTTTTGTGAGAAATTAATACGAGTTCAATACCTGATGCAGAGTATGTGCTCAATAAACATCGCTACTGCTGACATAGTGATAATAGTTTCTAGAAATCCAACTGGTTGATTGAAATATAGCCACTAATTTGTTTTTTAAGTACAACTTCATTTTCCTGCAAAGGACACAGCTGAGTCCTTATCACCATGTCATCATGGCTGACCAAATTCGCCCTGTTCAGATCACATCAGGCTCAATGTACTCCCTCGAATAGGGCTCACCAGGTATAAACAGGTCGGATATAAAAGGAAGTGCAGCCCCTGCCAAGACTATGACATGTCATTTCCTCCTGTTTTTGCATCAAATTTGTTACCTAACATGATCAATATTAAAGCGTTAAAGAATGCACACGTAAAAAAGAATGGTATTCACACAGAAACACAAAAGAGATGGATAATGCCCAGCCTGCGAGGCTCAGTGGTTGAGCATCGACCTACGAACCAGGAGGTCATGGTTTGCTTCCCAGTCAGGGCACATCCCAGGTTGCAGGCTCAGAATCCAGTGGGGAATGTGCAGGAGGCAGCCGATCAGTGATTCTCTCTCATCATTGATGTTTCTATCTCTATCTCCCTCTCCCTTCCTCTTTGAAATCAACAAAAGTATTTTTAAAAAGGGAGATGGTTAGTGAGCAAATAATCTGTACCAAAATTTGGTAAAGACGTGGCCTGTCTGGACCCTGCTGTGTCATGCAGAGGAGGGCATAACAGCAAAGACACAGACAGGGGAATATGTACTACAGAGATATTTATAAGCTTGTATTATGAAATTTTCACATGATAAAAGACTACAAAGATGATATTATAAAGACTATAAATATGATATTATATAAGAACATTTCATTACATGGCCTGGTGTTAATATTGAAAAACATCAGAAAACATTTACAAAACATTATCAGTGTTATATAGGTGAGGAATGGTTTTTTCCTGCTTTTATTTTTTCTCTTTTTAACTGTCATTTCCTAACATTTCTATCATCACATTATGTCCATTTGTAATAAGAAATATACAATAGGAGCTATTTTAAAATAATGCCCAATCCTTTTTCATTTTCGATACAAATACTCAAGGTTGAAGTTCACTGCTCTAATCTATCTTTACATTTAACCGACAATTTTTCTTTACTTCCCAAAAAGCAGCATAGTTTGTCATCTCTCTCCTGTAGCACTTCTCACCAGAAACACCTTTCGCTGAATACCCATGACTCTCATTCTTTAAGAAACTCGAATGAAGCATTGACATATATGTGTGTGCTATGTTTCCTCCGTTAACTATATTTCTACCTGTAAAGTATAGCTCTGCATCCCTGGGAAGATGTATACAAGAGTTCTTTTTCCTATCCAGCATCCATCTATTCACAAAGCATAGACACATATTTCTCTTTGGCCATGTGAATAGGAGATGCTGGATACAGGGAACTGTGAGTAAGCCAGATAGTCCAGAAAAAAATGGGACTGTAAGGAAACTAGGAAAGACTTAACAACATCGAGGGTCACTACAGTAACCAGATGGAAAGAGGGTTCAATGTTGTGTTATAAAATAACAGATTTGCTAAGAACTTTAGGAGGAGAGCCAGCAGATGAAGCTCTGGCTAACCTAATTACAATGACATGCAAATGAGGCATAATGAAGCAAATAAAATACAAGAGTTGATAGTCATGTTCAAGATTTGATTTGCAAGGGGACAAAAAGGAGGAGGGGAGGGGAAGGCAGAAAGTGGGGAAAGGAGAGGTGGAGGAACTGGGGAGAGGGGTGAATGGGGGAAAGAGTGAAGAAAAGGTGGGTACTGTGTCCTTGTGTCCCACATAGCCCAGACTTCCCTATGTTACCGATGCCATCAGGCATCCTGCACAGGCTATCTAACCAGGAATGAGGTAAGGGAGGTACTTGGGACATTGGTGTTGGCCAGTTGCTAGAAAGGTGGTCTTGGAATTACTAAGAATAGTTGTTTTCGGTTGAGCTTGATTTTTGCTGGGGCTTTAAGGCAGTGGTGCTTAGCTCATGATGACTGGCCAAGATTCAGCTCTCTGAGAGACTACTTGAGGTCTCCCACAAGGAAGGATGGTGGTTCAAGACGCTCAGGTAAAAGAGAACAGGGAACTATTCTCTCCTGAAGGCCTGCTAGGTGCTAGTCAAAATGGAAAGCTCCCCCCCCCCGCCCCCCGCCGCATACATTATCTGATTTAACGTTCAAAAAATTGGAGAAGTAAATATTACTTTTACACTAAGGAGAAAGCTTGAGGCTCACAAAGGTTAAATGACTTAAATGGCTAAAAACTGATGTTTCGGATTTAAACCCGGGATCACAAAAAACACATACAGCTTCGTACCACCATATCACTTGCTAGTCAACAAACCAAGAGTCAGGACTTTAGGTGAGGTAAGTTATATTCTCTGGGCATAATTCTCTCAAGTAAAAAAGTAATACTTAAATTGTGTGATTTCTGGTCTCTTCTGGTTCTACAATTCTGTGACTATACTCAGATAATCAAGGTAACCGCTAACATAAAAGCACAGTGCTTTTATGTTAGCGGTTACCTTGATTGCTTCGGATGTGCTTCGGATGGGTCTTTCTGAAGGAGTCGGATGTATAACCAGATATGTGACCTGCATCTAAATGTCTTACTTCCCTGAACCACATGGTGACATCTGTGGGGGCACCTGGAATTCCTCAGGTGCCCCAGACGTAGTCACCTGTGGCCATATCTAGCTGTTTATGGTTTCACTGTTCCTTAATCACTTTGCCACAGATGAGCTCACTGGGGATTCTGATCAGCATTTTACACCAAAGTGCCTACACAGAGGAAGTAGAGTTTTCCTGTCCTTCTCAGATGTAGGGATTCATTTCTAAAATCATTCAGAGGTAAATAGGTCAGTAAATAAGCCAGCAAAGGACTTGATCTAAATGACCATAAGCACATAAAGGGCTTGGTTAAAACTGCTAAAGTCTGGTCAGACTGAAAGTACATATTATATAAAATAGTACAATATTTGATTTAAAATGTTAAAATATATGTCTATCTTATAAAGGGACTATAGTCATCTAAATATGCAAGTATTTCCCTTTAAGCATGATTAACAATGATATGATTTCCATCCAATTTATTTTTCCAACTGTGGATAGGAATTTTAAAGATTTTATTACTTTCTGAGTAAAGACTCTGATATTGAGACTACATGTTTATTAAGACATAATACATCTTTTTTGAAATTTAAATTTAATAAAATACCTTAAATGGTCATCAATAGAGTGCTCATTTGGACAAAGCTAAATATAAATATAAATGAGGATCATGAGCTAGATTTTCCACTTTGGCTCATAGCATCCCTTTATAGCATCTTCCAAGTGTTCATATACAGCCTACCCTTTATCATCAAATAAACTTTAAAAAATAAACTTTAATATATTAGAACCAGGACAGATTTTCAGATTCTACCATCAATCTCATTGAAGGACAAGTGTCTAGACAACTGCCCTTTTCTGGAATTACCAAATACCAACATTATTCCCTATTGAAGAAGAGGTCAGAGAGAGAATGATTACACCGAGGTCTCACAAAAATAAGTTAACTGAAATAAGGACAGAAAAGAGAAGGCCTCAGGAATAGTCATAGATGTTAAAAGTCTCCCGAATTACCAGCAAACAGTCATCATCACCGTGAGCAACAAGGATCACAAGGGTCATCACAATAAGGAAGATACACCAACGACTGCTCACCCAAGTGCTTGGCAAGAATATAGAGCGTCCACTAATAATTCCAGTGACTCAGGGAAGAAAATGGAGCCAATATGTCTTATTGAATAGACTGGAAATGGCCTCCCATCAATATCATCAATGATCGATTTATCTCAATAATAGGAGGTAATGTCAGAAAGCACATCTTAGGGCCACACCATGAACAAGTGCGTACAACAAGAGGATCCAGGTGTGGATAGAAGTCGCCTAAGCCTCAGGGTGGTTGTTTTTTTAAACAATTATATAACATTTACATAAGCAATAAAAAGGTTGACACATAAAGGAAATGTATTTTGTTTGTCACATAAAGGAAAGTGCACTTTCAAAATAAAACTATTAGAAAGGAGTTTCACTTTACCGAAAGCCCACACAACCAAGAAATCCATCCATTTATTTAAAAATACAAACCAAAGCCAAACAATGCTGTAAATGGCAAAATTGCTTGGTAGGATTCTAAGACAAACACTATGCAGGGAAAATAAGATTTTATATATTTGGGTATTTTCCAAATAGTTATTTGACTCTCTTCCCTGCGCAGCGTCTCTGAAAGTTTATAGATATTTGTGGTATCACAGCAGATGTCTAGAACAAATATTAAGCAAAGGAGAATGTATATGATCTCTCCCATTTTAGTTTTTTTTAAAGTAGGAAGATTGACTAGATATTAACACAAATGGGTTTAAATGTGAAGCTGCCATAAAAGCAGGAACATAAATGTAATTCTCCCAGCCGCTATTTTGATGCACATTTTTGATTCCATGAATATTTTATGAAATGGCCCAAACTAAAGCCATATAACATTCCTGCATTACTGATGCTTGCGCCCGTAAGCTACGAACATTAGAGGCATGATTGAGTGCATTAAAATGAACTCATTCAGCAGTGCATTGATTACTTGAAGGGGGAGGGAAAAGAAAAAAAGAAAAAAAAAAGAAGTTGCTCCACTTAAGAAAACAGCACACAAATCTAAAGTTTGCAATAAGGGGGAGAGCAAGTTTGAATAATATAATATTTCATAAATAAAGTGTGACTCTGTCTAGACCTGACATTCATTAGGCAAGATGTTAATTATGTCCAAAGATGGCTCCTGGTTTTTGTGGGGTTTTTTGTTCAGGTAATTTAAAATGTCACAATCTCTAAGACGCTCAAACTGGCCTGCATTAGCTCCATGCATCAGCAGTTCTGAAAGTAGCTAATTATTTCCTTTTCTATCAACTTGTAATTTGCCAGTAGAAATAATGCCACAGAAACAATTGCATGAAAATAATTTGACAGGTCCATAAAGCCTATTTCTTCAGCAGCGCTCATATAAGTCTTAGGCATATTTAGTTCTAAATTGTGCACATTTGTTGAGGAATTTAGGGAAATATTCCACTTTAGTTTAAAGCAGCAACCTAAAGGAACAATAAAGCTTTATGTATATTTTATGACATTTTAATCTGGAGCTACTGGACATCTTTGGCGTTAAGCTACTATTCCATACAATGTAGACATAAAATCTGCTAGAAGCAATATTGAAGAGTAGCAGAAAGAGAAAAATGTTATTGCCCTTTTGTAAAAACAAAAGACCCTGCTTTCCATTTCAGTTTTAACCGCACGAACATTTTATATTATCTTTGGGTGTTTACATTCAATTCTGATCATTATAATGGCACTATACATGCAGAAATAGTTAAGGGCCGGTCCCACTTCCCAGCAGAAACTATCATTTTCAAGGGTTTCTCTCTTGTCAGAGGAGATTTGTTCCATATTATAACCCACTGCACGTCTTTGCAAATGGAACACTGGAAAGCAGAGATTCTGTCCTGCAGCTCAATAGTCTCCCTAATAAACCAGGAAGAAAATGTGGCCATAACTTTTGTTGCTACTTTGGGATACTTAGAAGAAATTTAAGATGCTATTTAGAAAATGAAATTCTTCCTTTATCATTTTGAGCAAAGACTTCAGATGGACATTATAGGAATGCTACCACACCCCTGTTAAAGGGCATGGGTCATTAAGCCAGACAACAGAAAGGACCCCAGGAACACACCAAGGGCTTGCTAATAAGTTGATTTTTAAAACCCAGAAGATTTGCCAACTGCTGGGAGGCGGGCGACTAGGTGAAAGAGGTGAAGGGATTAAAAAGTACAAATTAGCAGTTACAAAATAGGGATGTAAAGGACGGCATAGGGAATACAGCCAATAATATTTCGGTAACTTTGTATGGTGCCAGGTGGGCATTGGAAATAGCGAGGGGAACACTTTGTAAAGTAGATGATTGTCTAACTACTGTGCTGTACACCCGAAACCAATACAAAATAAGTAAATACATAAATAAGATCTAGGAGCTCCCTACAATATTTTGGAGGAACTGTTATTAATTGTTGTTTGTGATTTTAGATAGCTGCATTGTGGCCAGTGATGGAAACAGTGGACAGGCTTCACTGGTCTATGTTCTAATAAACATAGACAGGTGGTTTCTACTCAAGTTTTCTAATTTCTAAGGATTAAGCATTAGACATCTTTGCTCTTACATGTTCATAATCAGAAGTATGAAGATTACTCAATTTTTAAAATGTGTAATGTATAAGTAGGAAATTTACACTAGCCATTATAAACCTTGTAGAATTCAGAGTTTACTGTTTTCCTCAAATGATAAATTGTTTTACTTTCATGGTTTCCACCTCACCTTAAAATACTAAGTTAAGGTGTTGTTGACAAGCATAAAAATCTGAGAAATTACAGTATTGACATCAACTAATGAATTATTTTGCTCTGGACTTAATCGATAATTTAATTCTTACTTGAATTACATAGTGTTTCTGATTTTAGATAAACTATGTACTGATTATGTATATGTATTTATATGAGTAAAGGGAAAGGGATGGAAGCATATAGACCAATGTATCAGTACTGATTAACTTATGGAAGTTGGAGGTGAGTGGTTTTGATTGAAAATAAGCATGTGCTAATTTGGATATTATAAAATAAACTAGAGGCTCAATGCATGGATTCATGCACTGGTGGGGTCCCTCGGCCTGGCCTGCACCCTCTTGCAATCCAGGACCCCTTGGGGGATGTTGGAGGCCCAATGCAGGGATTTGGCCTGATCCCTGCAGGCCAGGCTGAGGGCCTCTAGAGGCCTGGTGCATGACATTCATGCACTTGTTGAGGCGGGAGTCCCTCAGCCTGGCCTGTGCCCTCTTGCAATCTGAGACCCATTGGGGGATGTCTGCCTGCTGGCTTAGGCCCAATCCCCTGGAGGATGGGGCCTACTGGTAAGCTGGCAGTCAGATATCTCTCTCGCAGTCTGGGGCTCTTGCAGTCCTAGACCCCTCGCTCCTCACCACCTGCCGACAGTGGAGGCAGGAGAGGCTCCCGCTACCTCGCCACCGCTGCTGCACTAGCCAGCCATGAACCAGCTGAGCAGCGCTCCTCCTGTGGGAGCACATTGACCACAAGGGGACAGCTCTTGCATTGAGCGTCTGCCCCCGGTGGTCAGCACTTGTCATAGCGACCAGTCATTCCACCATTTGGTTGATTTGCATATTAGCCTTTTATTATATAGGACTAGAGGCCCAATGCACAAAATTCATGCAAGGGTAGGCCTTCCTTCCCCTGGCTGCTGGCACTGGCTTCCCTCTAGCACCTGGGACCCAGGTTTCCCGCCAGCCGCCAGCAGGCACCCAGGACCCGGGCTTCCCTCACAGCCCCAGCTTTGTCCAGAAGGACGTCTGGTCTAATTAGCATATTATGCTTTTATTATTATAGATAACAAAATGACAATAAACTATATAGATGAGTTTGGAGGGAGAAAATAATGTTGAGCACTGATCATGTGCCGAGCACAATAGTAGCTGCTACATATATTTGTTAGTGCCTAGATTTTAGAGATGAGAAAGATAAGCCTTAGGGCTTCTCTGGCCTAAATTCACATACCAAGCAGGTGGCAGAATGATGCCCAGAGATGGGCTTTACTTCCTTATGGTGACCCTTTTTTATAGAACCTGTGTCCCATGTTTGACATAAAGGTAGAGAACAAGGCTTGAACCTCATCATCATGATATAATTGGACCATTCATACCCTTTCTTGAAGGTCTGAAATGAGGATGGCAATGCCAACTTTGGGATGTGGTTACAAGGGGCATTAAAACAATTGTGCTGGCACCATGCAGAGTGCCTGGGCTTTGCACAGATTCAGTAAGGTTTCATGTCAGGGTATCTATTTGTCTGCCAGTTAGGGCAAATCTGGAAAGGCCAGCTATATGGACTGCTTTAACACCTAAATAGCATGGAGCAGCGTCACTTATTCCAATTGAGATCCTCCTGAGGTGCTAGTTGGAATCAGTACATTTCGCTCAACTCTCACCCCTCTCGCTCTTGGACAGAGGTACTTCCAAAGAGCTTTTCTGGGGCAGCGCCTCTTCTCAGAGGATCAGAGGCCACACGGCCTCCAGAGCTGTCTACTCAGTGTGTGGAGACTGGAGGCTCAGTGTAGCTTTCAAGACCTCCCTGCAAGGCTTTGATAAGGAAAAACCTGCAGCAGAGCAGGCACCTCCGAATGAGGCTGCCTCTCCGCACTGCTCGTTAAGCAGTAAATAATTAAAACTCCCCTAAAAAGACAGGTAAAATAGAGGCAGCTCTGTCAGTAACACAGACATGAAAGAGAAGGGGAAGAAAATGAATTTAAAAAAAATGCAATGAAATAATTCATTTGAAGCTCTAATAAAGTTTCATTTGCAGTCTTGTTTAAAGATATATCAGACTTTAGGGATGTAACCTAATTACATTTTTATTCTAAGTTCCATTCAACGATCTTGGACTTTGGTTCTTTAACACAGATCAAACATGGAATAATTTTCTTGTGGCTATCAATACTTTAAAAGGATCTCTTGATTAAATACTGTAAGGTCTTATGAACAAGTACATATAGTAGACGGGAAATAAACTGACATGCCTTGAAAAGTGACAACTAATTAATATAGAAAAAGTAATGCTAATTGACTTAACTTATGAAAAATAACTTTTTTTATTTTTAAACCTCTCCCGAGGATATTTTTTATATTGATTTCTAGAGAGAGCGGGGAGGAGGAAGAGAGAGAGAGAGAGAGAGAGAGAAAAACATCGATGTGAGAGAGAGACCTTAATTGGTTGCCTCCCTCACCTGCCCCTACTGGGTTGGGGGAACCTGCAACCCAGGTATGTGCCCTTGACCAGGAAATGAACCCGTGACCCTTCAGTCCCAAGGCCCATACTCTAATCATTGAGCAAAACTGGCCAGGACAAAAAATAACTTTTTAATATTAAATTCACTTTTATTCCAATGTAAAGTGATCAGTTTCTAATACTGATCTAGTCAGGTGCACCTTAGAAAATGTATGCTAGTGCCCACTTTTCGAATCCATTCTTGGAATTTAATCCAATGAGAATCACCTAAGTGGCAAGCCAGGCAATCATGAAGACTTGAATGTGCAGATGCTTCCCACAGGTATCAGCCCCAGCGCCTTACTACGGGTGGATATGTTAGAGTAATCAGGGTTCATCCTTAGACACTTTTTGGCTTTATTTCATATTGTTACTAGGAAACCTGAATGGATTAATATGTTTACTCTTTCAGAAAATCTTTTTGGAAAAGTTTCCTCCAAAGGGACCTTTAAAATGCAAATTTAGGAGCAGTTTAAAAGTGAGGGGAAAGAACAAGTATAATTTATTTTTTTAACTATTAAGAGGGAAAAAAATGTTCCCCATGGACTTGGGCAGTTGTACTAGAGGTGTGAGCAGGCAAGGAAGGACACTGGGGTTGTGGGACCCGGCAGGAGAGCCTCAGAGAGTTGGGTTATGATTCAGTAGCAACCATTCGAGGGAGGTTTTTGTTGGAGTTGTTTTTGCTTGTTCCCCCCACCTCCCCAACCCAAATATCCACAGTGCCCACCAGGAAATCTGTTTTCAGAGTAAACATTGACTGAATTTCCCTTGGTTGGTTCCAGTGCTGTTTTCTCTTGTGGATTCTGTATGTAATGGAGGCTTCATGGTTACAAATTTTAAAATATGAAAGCAACTGAAACAGAAAATAAGAGTGATTCCATAGGTACAGAACAGACTGACAGCTGTCAGAGGGCAGGGGGATGGGGAGCTGGGTAAAAAGCTGAAGGGATTAAGCAAAAACAAACAAACCCCCAAACAACAACAAGACAGTATGGTGATTACCAGAGGGAAAAGGGGGGTGGGGGGAGGTAGAAGAGGGTAAAGGGGGATAACTGTGACAGAAAAAGACTAAACTTGGAATGGTAAACACACAATACAATATACAAATGATGTATTATAGAATTGTACACTTGAAACCTATATAATTTTATTAATTAATATCACCTCAATAAATCCAATAAAATTATAATAAATAAGAGTCATTTAAAACTGAAAATAATCATTTTATGCCTGTCAAAATCTATTAATAGCAGAAAACAAAGACGTTATTGTCTTACCATTGTTTGGAGCATGAGTAAAATGCTAGGTTTAGAGAGACAAAATAGAATGCTAATGTTCCCTACATGGTAGCATTTAGGCTGACCATTTTATTCCGGCTTGCCCAGGACTTGCTGCTCCAAACACCGAATCCAGTCCTGGGAGCCTGCTCAGTCCCAGGCAAATCCTGTGGAGCAGCCACCCTAACACTGACCCAAAATACAAAGAATTTTGAAAATATTTAGCAAAAGTGTAATGTATTTTACAGGCAAAACATATTTTATCGGCATGAGTACGACACTACGGGGGCAATCTTAAAAATCACTTTAAAATTTTGGTTAGGTATCATTCCCCTCCTTTTCTTTTTCATACAGAATTTTTAAACAGTTGTAAAGAGATTAACGTAATTTTCAGCTAATCTGAATTATTTTATTAGAACTACTTTCCACATTTCTAAAAGTGAAATTAATCGATAGATGTATTGAAAATTTATACTTGCTATGCATTGCTGTATTTCTTCCCAAAACCATTTAAATGATTCAAATCATCACCAGCAATACCTGTATTATTTTAAAGAACTTTAATTTTTTTTGCATTTTAAGAAGTGTTAAATGGCACTTCACAATGATTCAAACTGATTTTTGTAGAAGTTTGTTATTTTCTTATATTAGTATATTCATTACATATCATATTCCTCTTTGACAAACTGTCTCTTTTTATCTTCTTTCGATTAAATTACAGTCATCTTAACATTTTTCTTACCAATTGATATATACTTTATACAGAATATAGCTACTTGTTCTTTGTCATATATGCTGCATATAAAGTTATATTTTTCCTTTCTCCAATCCCCTACCCTCTATGTGAATACCGACGCAGTTTCTTCCGCTGCAATGTTTGGAGTTATCCTTCCTTTCCATCTATTTAGCCAACATACCAGTCCACTCTCCTCACCAGCCTCAACGCCTCCTATGCTTCAATCCATTTAATTCAATCCATTTTTAAAAATTAGCTAGCTTTTTCCCTAATTAAAAAGCAACACATACACAAGGTAACCATTCTGTGGTACGAAAGGGCACATATGCAGAATGCACCTGCCTTCCTTCCACATCCTCAACGTGCTTCTCTAGAGGCGCCTCGGTTGAGATGAGATGTTGTGTATTTGATGGGTTTTAAATCCCCTCACCAGCGCTTACATCTCTATTAATTTTTAATAAAATGAAAGAGAAAATAAAATACCACACTAAAAACTGATATATCCTTTGCATTTCTTTTAGTTATTAAGGCTGTTTTTCTAATAAACTGGCAAACATTATTCCATGACAAATAAGAAATTACCATGAAATTTCTATCAATTTTGATGTGGCATCTTTGATGATATTAAAATCTTTGATGATATTGTATTTTAACCTTTTTTTTTTGAGAACTGAATACCATGATGATAAATTTCATTTAAAATGCCAAAGAATAAACATATTCACCAAATGAAGTCATGTTTATAATGGAATAGGGAATAAGGTAAAAAAGCCAAAACTGTAGGAAAAGATTGTTTATAGGAGATGTTAGGAGAATACAAAAACATCTCCTCATATTATTTTAGATAGTATCCAGTTGATCACCACCTACCACAAATGTCTTATCTGTCAGAGTTTGAAATGAAGAAACATGACATTCGTCACTCATCCTCACATCACTCCACCATTATTGTAATTCCCTATTGCCCCTGAAATGACATCCTTTCTTTTTAAGTTAGGAAAAATTACTGATGCCATATCGCATACTGTGTTAGTTTCCTGGGGCTGCCGCTACAAAGCACCACAGACTAGGTGGCATCAACAGCAGAGTTCATTCTCTCTCATCTCTGGAGGCTGCAAGTCGGCACCAGGAGGTCAGCTGGGTTTCTTCCTGCTGGGCTGCAGGGAAAACCCACTCAATGCCACCCTCTGGGTCTTGGTAGCTTCAGGTGTCCCTTGGCTTGTAGATGATGTTCTCCATGTCTTCACATTACTTTCCCTCTGCATACGTCTGTCTCTCTGCCAATCTCCTCCTTCCTCTGAGGACACCAGTCATTAGGGTCCACCTTAATGACCTCACCGTATCTCGATCTTCTACAAATATTGGAGGTTAAGAATTCAACATCTTTTTGGGGTCCACAATTCGACCCATAACAAATGTGATTGGAAATTCTCTCTCAAACGAGTAAACAGGAAGTTCCAGCAGTGTTACAACACTTGTCCTGACTGGCAGTGCAGTTACTAAGAGCTGTCAGCACCAAACCTGGAGAAGCAAAGCAAAAGAGTGTGATCCCATGATAGGACTCTGCGGGCTGTTGGAAAAGTCCTCCTCCACCAAGCAGACAGATAGCTAGAATCACAGACACGGTCACAGTGTGAGGCACATGGGAGCTCATGCCCATGGCAAACCTGAGGTCAAGGCAGAGAGGGGACAGAGCCAAAGGATCAGGTTGTGAGGACAGTGCTAAGAGGCTTCACGGCAGGAGATCCTCATTTGAAAAAATAAGAGCTGGTCTTTTGGGTGGTACCTCCAACCAACCTAACACCCAGAGTGCTGAACAGGGAAAATGCCATTCCCCTCACACATGTAGGGCTTGGGCTTGGAGGAGTTGAATCAATTCCTGCGAGAGCTGTTGCAAGAGGAATGCTTTGTTTTCCTTGCATTCCCTATACTCCTCAATGACAAGCAGCCTATTTAGTCCTGGTATTTAAAGGCAAGCAGGGTGGACAGTCTGCCCCTGGCTCTGTCCAATGGCCATTGGAGCTGGTAGAATCCCCTGCTTCTACCTAGAATTGGGGGTTGGGGGATGGGGAGCAGTTGTAGGAACAGCACCTCATTCAAGTCTACTGTCTACCGGGCATTCTTCCAGGACAGAGGTTGGATCCTCTCTTGCTTTAACTCACTGATTCTCTTCTACCTTGATCAGTTCTTGAAAACATCTAGTCATGTGGGGTTGGGGGTGGGGGCTCCTTTTGAAGCTCAGAGTCTTGCTCATGGTCCTAGCTTTATCCTAATTCGTAAAGATCAGGACTTCTGTGCCCATAATCTCTTTATGCAGAACTTAAAGATTTAAGAGGTAAGGGTTAACTCATTCAGCACTGATACCCTGCAGGCTGGTTTCCTAGAAAATAAGATGGACTCTAAGAAGGTTCCAAGGAAACCAGTTAGGCTCATTGCTTTTAAGGAAATCAATCCTGACCTATTGCAAAGGCTTAGGCCCCAGTCCCTCTCTCCTGACAGGGGAGAGGTTGATGCTCCCCCAACAGCGAATGCCTGCGTAGGAAATCTTGCTATTGGTATGCAATATCCCATGGCTGCAACCCTAGGTACAGACCTCAGCCCCCATGCCTTTCCCTCCACCCCCTCTGCAGATCATACACGGAAGGGACTCTGCGACCTCAAAGCCTGGATGCTGAGCTGGCAGGATATGGCTGGTATCAAGGCTCTGCCACATCATATTGCCATTCTGTCTGGAACCTGATCACACCAGGAGTTGGACGATACTTCCCTAAACATACAGCATCCAATGAAAGGGCAGTGGGGGACTAGCACTCCTGCTGCTGCTCCTGTCTCTGCGAGCCGTCCTTGAGCAATGCTGCTCCAGCAGGCCTGCTGTGAGTGCTTCTGACCAATTACCTTGTTAGCATGGCAGCTGTCCCAGCAAACTGGGTGTCCATCCAGGCCTAGGCCATGGCCTCCTGGTAGCAAGTCAGGGGACTGGAGGTAGATTAAAGGCCAACAAGGGAGAGGAAGAGTCTGCTGGTGGTGTTGTGACCAGCCTTTAGGATTGCCAGTTAGTGACCAAGAGTCATTCCAGCGTGTCTCCAAACACTACCCTACTACTGGTGCCCTCTGGGCTCTGGCAAACCACACTGACTCACACTATTTAGAATCTGTCCAGGTCAACACTAATTGTACCAGTAAGACCTGAGCAAGCTAACCAAGATAATGCTGTCTTTCCTCAGTCGAGGGGAGAACTTGTGATCAATGCTGTAGATCCTGGTTTGCCTTTAATCAATCTCTGGGCTAAAGCACAAGTAATGGCTTTCTGATATAGATGGTGTGCTGTTCCAACAATGGCTTCCCCTGCCCATGTTCCATGAACATGATCAGCATCCAGAGCTATCACCCAACATCTATTTCTAATCCTCCTCCTGATCTCCCACAGGCAAGTCCAGACTCAAAGCCCATATGGTTGGAATAGAAGAGGTTGATACCAGAGTGAGAGATGATAATTAGAAGCTACCCATTGGAATTGGGGAAGGAGTGACAGGACACAAAGCAGGCAGAAATTAAAGGTTAATTTGTCCAAGTCTGATGTCCCTCCATGCTAGTCTCCTACAAAAAAGACTGGCCTTCTGCAGGGCTCCACGGAAACCAGCTGGTCCCTAGTACTAAGTCCATTAATTTGGTCAAAAGCAAAGTTTGGACTCAGATTCTAAATCATTGGAAGGGGCAGAGAAAAGGTTCTGGTACTTGCTCAACTATAAACACTGATGTGGTCAACACTACTCTAGTTCACCAGCTCCCAATAAAGCTGCAAGGCCTGGCCCCAGTTCCTTGATCATGTCAGAGAAGGGTTTGGGGCTGCATCTGATCACTAATGCTGACCTGGCAGGAAAGGAATGAAGTTAAGGTCCTGCTATATCATTGTGTTTTCATTGTCCTTGCCCGGGAAGAAGCCAGTGCTTCCCTAATCCTGTCTTTAAAAAAGCCCTCTCTCTCCCCAGGTCTGACACCTGGCCCACTAAACCTCAATGGGCATATCTCCTATTGATCAGTGTCTGAGAGCTTTCCCCAATGCTCCAGACCTGGCATGAATGCTCTCTGCCTCTTTGTCCTGTTTGCATGAAAAAGTCCTTACAAATAGGTCATAATTCTGACTGAAGATATAGCCACAGATTTGCACAAGTGTTTGTCAGCCCATGACTAGTCCATGTCTGCCACCCCAGCTACACTCAACAAACCTGACCTGAAGAACGAAACTGCCGGCCTTTGAGCCAATGGAGATCAGGCACACTGTACAAGAGGGCCCCTCTTTAGCAGCACTGGGGGTTAGAACTTGTCTGCTGTGCTTGACTCTGGCCAGGGGGCTCTGGTTGAGGCTCTGGTCCCATATGTGCCACTGGGCTAAACACTGGCCCTGACTGTACTCAGGTGCCCAGACCCTGTGACTATGGCCTCTGCTCAAGTTCATTTGCTCTATGGTTCCCTGAGGGTGCTGGAGCCATGCCTTGGACTGCAGCCTGCTCGGTTGGGCCCTGACAATCCTCCTTTTGCCATCTGCCGGCTGGTACCCTGCTTTAACCTGAATGGGCACCCCTGGAATCAGGATGTTGCCACCTGCCCCTGAGCACAGCTGCCGCCTAGCTGTTGCTGTGGGGCCTCCATTAGCTTGTCTAGACCAATCAGATCAGATATGCGGAAGCTACACCATTGTCACCTCAGTGGGAACCCTACAGCCAGGTGAGTCCCCATTCCACTCTAGCCACATATTTTTGATAGCTCCACTTTACCCCCTTCATGAAAATTCTACCCCAGATTATAAAAGCTACACCAATAATTACACCGTTGCTAGGTACAGTACACAATCAAAGGCAGTCTCTAGAATTTCCATCAACATCAACTCAGCCACTTTATTCATCAGGAAGTCAAGGCATGCTTCTCAGGGCCTATGAACTGATTAAGGCCATAGAAGAATAATTCAGATCTGACAAAAAGTAGTTGCAAAACAAAACAACACAACCTGAAGATAATTTCACAGTCAAAATATTCTATTTACTATGGAATTATGCTACATGGTGGGGCATCTAAATGTAAGCCAGCCAACGACCTGCTCTCAGGGCAGCCCCACCCTGATCACATTTCCCAAATGCATCCTCACTCTCAGCCACTAAAATGATGTAGGCAACCAGGGTGCCATGGTTACTGATCAAGATTACTAGGCATTCCAATATTTGTTGAATGAGTAAATAAATGAATGAATGGATGGATGAATAAATGAATGAAGCAATGAATAAATCCTCCAATAGAAGAAATACATTGAAAGGTTTTTTTAAAAAAACCAGAACAAAGAAACCAGGAGTTGTTGTTCACTAGGTATTGACTTTTAATTTTGCAAGATGAAAAAGTCCTGAAGTCTGGTTGTATGATAATGTGAATATGCTTAACAACACTGAACTTAGAAACAGTTAAGATGGCCAATTTTGT
This sequence comes from Corynorhinus townsendii, assembly GCA_026230045.1. Taxonomy (NCBI): domain Eukaryota; kingdom Metazoa; phylum Chordata; class Mammalia; order Chiroptera; family Vespertilionidae; genus Corynorhinus; species Corynorhinus townsendii. Next base: position 117,640,683 of record JAPDVU010000006.1, on the reverse strand, counting down.
TATACATTTTTTACCACAATAAAAAATTTTTTTGAGAAATCAAACCAAATATTAAAAATCAGAAATAAAATGTTTAGAAAAATTCAGAATATACTTATTGGTAGCTATCTGAATCTTACCAGACCACTCTTTTAATTTTTCATCAATGTAGCCCTGCCTTACTCACTCCTTATTTTCTGATATTATTTCTTATATCTTTTGTGACTTCTGTTTTGGGACCAATAATTTACAGTTTGATTATTTGATTTGTCATCATAGGTGACAGAATTTGATGGCTTCAATTATAAAAACAACCCAAAAAGCAATTTTTATTTTATTCATTTGGGGGGTTCCCATAGTTGACAGCAAAGTGCAGCATTATATTTTAGCATATAATCTTCAGGAATTTTTAGAATTAGCTCATCATAAAAGTAAAGCAATTATTTGTTTGTGTAGAGCAGGGGCTACTAGCAACAGGCTCTGAAACTAGCTGACTAATATCAGTTTCAACACTAACTAGCTTTCCCTCATTATGCCACAGTTCCTCATCCTCAAAATGAAGACACTTTTTAAACGCTTAAAAAAAGTATTTATCTCACTTGTGAAATGGGAATAGTGATTTTTAAAAGCTTAAGCAAAAATTTCACTTGGAATCTTACTTTATTTAAGAACTTACCCCATTTTTACAAATTGAAAAACATGATATAATATTTTTGTCTTCAGATATATTTTCTACCCACTATCCTTACATAAATAATTATAACTCTTAAATTTCTACTTACAGTCCTTATTAAACCACCATACAAAATATGTTTCTGACAATATTTTGTTGTTTAAGACCCTGACTTGTCTTAAGATAACATTGTTAGCTATGAAGTTATTTTTAAAAAGAACATTTCTTTCAGAAATTACTATAAAATCATGATGGAGCCATATCTCAGTTTTTTGATATTCTTTGTTTTTTGTATAGGGGCACTTGGAAAAATCCCATTTTCACACATGAGAAATCAAGTTAAAATGAACGAAGAGAGTGCTAAGAAAGAAAAAAACAAAATTCAAAAATGGTGCAGCATGTTTGTGAATGAAGGATGAATGGGGCTGAGGGAAGCTTTCTCTTTGTGATGTTGCTGGGAACTTGAGGCTTAGCGCTGGGGCAGAGGTAAGATGCAAGCAACATTGAAGGTGAGTCCATAAGTCACACCTTTGCTTTTGAATCACAATACCTTATATTTTATAAAGCCTCAGATCTTTTTGTCAACCCCCATGTGCCTTCTGATTGCCTGGACTCTGGATCCTCCAAGGCACCCAAGGCATCCAGGTCGATGGCCACTCACCCTCTTCCTCAAAGAGAAGTCCCATGTGTCCATGCGCCTCGGCTTCTTTCTTCCCACCGTCAACTTTGATCAGTTGAGCAATCTCAAAACATCGTTGGTAGAAGTGGTTCCTTACCCACTTGTCTTCAGAATTATTGAAGTAACAGGCCAGAGCATACAAGTTATCATAGACATCTTCAAAATATTCTTCAAAGAGAGAAAAACATCATAAACTGCATTAGAAAAATGTCTCATGACAACCCTTCAAATGGCAAACCAATACAGTGACATTTATTTTCTATTTTTCCTTTAAAGCATGATTAACTACATTTAAAACTTGAAATGCAAAAGTTAATGTATATTAGCTATTAAAGTAGTTGCATTAATTAAAGAATATGCATATGAGAAAAACAACAACAAAAATCTTCCCCAAAACTTAGCACATGTTAGAAACGGACATACCCTTTGGTTGAATCACTAGACTTAAGACAAAAGACAACAACATATAGTAGCAATGTGCTCAGTGCTTTCAGAGGAAATGAGTATGGGTTACCATTAAAAACTTTTCTCACAAAAGAATTAAAAAGTACATACAGAGAAAGCAAGGTTTCTTAACTATGGCAAAAAGATAATGTAAATGAAGAAAGCTGATAGAATATGAAAATGGCAAGGTTTTTCACTCAGAAGAAAAACAAGCACGAGGCTTATAAGAAAAAATCAAGAATGAACGGATTAAAAAACTGTGGTACATCTACACAATGGAATACTACACTGCGGTAAAAAAGAAGGAATTCTTACCATTTGCAACAGCATGGATGGAATTGGAGAGCATTATGCTAAGCAAAATAAGCCAGGCAGAGAAATATAAATATCACATGATCTCACTCATTTGTGGAATATAATGAACCACATAAACGGATGAACAAAAACAGATCCAGAGACAGAGAAGCATCGATCAGACCGTCAAACCTCAGAGGGGAAGGTATGGGAGGGTGGGGGTAAGGGGAAGAAATCAACCAAAGGACTTGTGTGCATGCATATAAGCCTAACCAGTGGTCACAGACACCATGGGGTTGAGGTCATGAGTGGGGTTGTTTGGGGGGCTAAGGACACATATGTAATACCTTAAGCAATACAGAAAAAAAAAGAATGACTCAATAAGCTCCATACACTTTCTAGCAATGTTTCCAGCCACGAGTTACCAGCAACGCTAAGAAAGTGGATTTCTATGCCTTTTGTTTTCCAGGAGTCCCTTTTTCTGCTGAAAATGCATTAATACTAGTCGTCCCTGTCACTCAAACAGTATTAGTTTATTAGTTGTTAGTGTGTTAAAGCTACCCTTTCCCCTGAAGTGGCATCTGACCTATTTGTACTAAAAAAAAAAAAAAAGTGTATTAATCCTTTGTGAAGCAGTCTTATAACTCCCATGGTCATCAGTCATAAATTTGAATAAAAACATCATGTGTTTATAAATTGTGTCTCAATCCTGTAAACGCCAATCTATTGGTGAATATGAACAAATTCAGAATCATGTCTTTTTGCCTTTGTGCAAAAAGCACACTTGTGAATATGTGGTAGCCTCTGGATTGCCTTTCCAGGGATTTTAAAAACACACAATCATTATTATTCACTGATATATTCCTGAAAAGATTACAATTATGAGAAATATTTATACATTGTCCACAAGCATTCCTGTAAGATTAAAGTTGAATCGCTTAGAGAAATGGAAACTAAGCTGACTAGAACTGTACATAAGTCACTCCAATGTTCCAAAAGAAATTTCTAAAACCAAAGTAATTCCTTTACATATATTGCTTCATAATTCCACGGGAAATAAGACTGACCTCAAAATAGGATTTATACCTAAAAATAAAGTAGAACAAAAAAGTTTTCCCTGTCAGCCTCATTTTGAAGGAGATTCCGGAGAGCCATCCCGCAGCAGCACAGATGAAAAGCAGAGACTAACCTGAGGTAGTGGGTGGGTGGTGAAGGCTTGGCAGGGGGAAGAGGGTTAGAGAGGCAAAGGGGAAAAAAAGGGATATATGTAATATTTTCAACAATAAAGATTTATTAAAAAAATAAAGTCAAGTGTAAATAATGTTTGAATTATCTATTGATTCAGTTGCCCATTACCATTATTGTCATCTCTTCTCTAGCCCCATGGGGGCACAGAGCCATAATCATAATGTTACAAATGGTACAGAGATTACTCATAACATCGGATAATATAAGAAACATTATCAGGGACAAAGAAACACTTTAACAAATGGAAAATAATCCAAAAAGCAATAACCGGCTTACTTTAAACACTTCTTTGCTAGAAAACAGAAAATGTTTTGTAAAATCATTTAAATAAGTCTAGGTTCCCACTCTATAAGTGTTAAGAGACAGAACTGACCCAAAGATGGCTATTGTTAGTGTCACAGCTTTGATAAAATGAACTTCATGGTAACTCTAGAGTGACAGTCTTTCCATTGAGAAGAAATGCGAATGCTCAGAGATATGCTACTTCAGGGTAAATGTCTCAGATCCCACAACCATATGCAATGGAATCTTGAGGTACTATTAACGGATTTCTATATATTACATGAAGCGTGTGGGTGCACATGTGCATGTTTTAAGATTTAGGATGAATCCAATTTAGTAAGAGTGAATGTGAATATTCCTTACCCATTTCCTGGGACAGTCTTAACTCAAGTAACAATTTTCTCCCAACAAAATTCATGTGTTAAATGTGGGAAAAAAGTATACAAAATTTTAAAAAGAACATATGAATGTTTTATATGTCCTGCAATAGAAGCATTTCCAATAATATTTATTGCAGTAATTTTAATTTTCTCTATTTCAAACAAGCAAAGGCCACTGCATTTTGATGGAGATAACCCTAAAAAAGAGTAATTTGGGGCAAGAGGTAAGTTTGTTCCATTTAACAAATGCAAACTTGGTTACTATGGATATATAACAGCCCACTCAGTAAAGAAATATTTATTTTCATTATTTATACCATGTATATAAGATATTGGTTATTATAAAATTTGGACTTTGCTAATTTTTGGAATTGGAGAAACATTTTTACTTATATGTATAGGTACTTTTCTTTAATAAAAGATTATAAATTAAAATGTTTTCTACCTTAAAATAGACTATTTAGCATTTTTAGTTTCCTTATCATTACAAAATGCTTTATGATAAGTTTCTCTTATTAATGACACTTTCTGAAGTGATGTATTTGAATCATGTTTATTCTACTTAAATGAAAGTCTCTATTTAAAGCCTTCAGTGAATATGATGATTCAACCTGAAAAAAAATGACCACTGGGCAAATTTAATCTTGATCAATTTCATTTTCAGTGTAAATATCACTTCAGAAAGTGTGGCTGATATTAGTATGTAGGTTTTTTAGAATAGCATTTTTTATTTATAAAAGTTAATTTCTAGAGAAATTATATGTAAATCACATTTTAAAATTTGACCAAGTATTCTATTTTAAAAGTCAATTCTACAGTTAAATGCTTCTCATAATACAAATAATCACCTCCTACCTACACACACACACACACACACACACACACACACACACACACACTCTAGTTCACTTATGGTGGCGGTGGTAGAATTTTTGTGTAACTTATATTTGTAAGTCAGGTCACAACCTAATGAGAAGTACGTATTGACTCTAATGGAGGTTGAAAGACTTCTTGCTATCTTCTGATGCTGTTTCCAGGGCCCCATCAATTTCCCCCATTGTAGCATTAAGTAACAAAATGTTGCCTAATATTTTCTCATAGAAAGGCCTGAAGTAAAATGTAGACATTGTCATGCTAGGGCCTGAGCTTCTCTGTTTAAATCCTATGATACTTTCACACAAGAAGTTGAAGAAAATAATGATTTAGAAAACCAAATGTATGTAAAAATCTAGGATTTCCTGACTAATTTCTAATATGCAACTAAGAAATACTAATGACAACAAGATCGTATCATAGTAGAGATTAAAATATTTTCTTCAATACTTGAAACATAGTGACTTTCTGGAAAATTTTAGGACACACAAAGTCCTAAAAAAAAGAATCTGTTGGAAACAATGTGATGAAATACATAAAATTAACAATTGTATTCATAATTGTGATTTGCAGCTTTTCATTCTTCTCACTATTTACTAATAAAAATTCTGATTGAAATCTATAGCATTTATTGATGAAACCCTCAAGTTCCATTATATAAATACTAGAAAATCAGTATAATTTTCAGTTCTTATAAGTGTATTTCTAGTATCACATGATCTCACTCATTTAGGGGAAATAATGAACAACATAAACTGATAAACAAAAACAGACCCGGAGACAGGGAAGCATCAATCACACTGTCAAACCTCAGAGGGAAGGTAGGGAAGGGTGAGGGTAAGGGGGAGAGATCAACCAAAGGACTTGTATACATGCATATAAGCCTAACCAGTGGTCATGGACAACAGGGGGGTGGGGGCATGTGTGGGGAGGGGTTTGGGATGGGAATGGGGGGATGAGGACAAATATGTGATTCCTTAATCAATAAAGAAATTAATAAAAAAAATAAAAATAATAATTTTCAAATTCTAAGGCTCTTTGAAAGTTTCTCCTCACTGAAAGTCAATGTTCAGTTCATATATAAAGAAGAACTCTGGAAAGTTTCATAATTAAGGATACAGAAAATTTTAATACATTGGAAAGTTGCGGAGATGGTATTAAGTGCTATTCCTCATCTCCTTTAGTTTGCAATGACATCACCACAATACCCCTGTGTCTGGGGCAGTCCTGTGATTCGAGGTTCTGGCATTTATTCCATAAAGATGCTTACGTGACTAGGTTGAACTGTGCTAAGATGTCTTAATGTCTCAAATTCATACATGAAACAATTTTTTATTGTTGACAGTATTAAAATGTCAACATTTTAATACTTCCCCCTCCTTTGTTACCCTCCATCTAGCCCCTACCCATCTCCTCAGGGCTTCCCCACACTATTGCCCATGTCCACGGGCTATGCATATCTATCTATCTATCTATCTATCTATCTATCTATCTATCTATATACAAAAGCTTAAGCAACCATTGTGACAGAACAACCAAACAACTAGTTGACCAGTCGCTATGATGCACATTGACCACCAGGGGGCAGATGCTTAATTCAGGAGCTTCCCCCTAGTGGTCAGTGAGCTCCCACAGCCAACCTCCCTCGGTCCCTCCCCCCCGGCCGGCTGGCCCCGATTGCCCCGATGGAGACTGGGTGAGATGGCACCCATCAGCCCTGATCACCGGCCAGGCCAAAAGATCCCACCCACACACGAATTTGTGCACCGGGCCTCTAGTCCTAATATATAAAAACCCAGGGTCCGTAACGACCGTCTGAAGGCTCGACCAAACACTGGAAGTCAGTCCTGCAGTCAGTGCTGGGTTGCCGTGGTGACCCAGCACTGACTGCTGAGGGGGCTGTGGATCAGGCACGGAGAGAGGCCCGAAGAGAGAGGCAGGGTCTGATCTGATCTGCAGCCTTCAGGGCAGCTGTTGATCAGCCATTGTCTCTCTCTTTATCTCCGGACTTCACCAGCAGCCGCGCCTCTGTTTCTCTCCAGGCCTCCACGGGGACTGCTGATCAGCCCCACCTCTCTGACCAGGCCTAGAGATATGTCCAGAGATACTGACTGGCATAGAAACTGACCAATCAGAACCAAATTGGCCAGCAGGGGAGGGCAGTTAGGGGCAATCAGGCAGGCAGAGGGGTTCGGGGCAATCAGGCAGGTAGGCAGAGACAGTTAGGGCGATCAGGCAGGCAGGCAGGTGAGTGGTTAGGAGCCAGCATTCCCAGATTATGAGAGGGATGTCCAACAGTGGGATCAGGCCTAACCCGGCAGTTGGACGTCCCCCAAGGGGTCCCTGTTTGGAGAGGGTGCAGGCTGGGCTGAGGGTGCCCCCCGCTTCCGTGCATGAAATTCATGCACTGGGCCACCGGTAAGTATATAAGTTCTTTCATTTATCTCTCCTTGTTCCCCCACCCCCACATCAAGGTACATCAGTATACAAGAAACAATTTGGAATCCTCCCTGCACTTACTTTTCCTTTCAGCCACCTCGGCCCTGGTCAGGTAGTAGTAGAAGTGGTCCAGCTTATCGGGCTGCTCCTCCAGGGGTTTCTGAAACCAGAAGACGGACCTGCGCCTTGCAGCCTCCCTCAGGGCGTCCCACTTCTCCATCAGGGCGAAGAGCTCAGTGAAGGACTTGTGATACCCATCTCGCAGCATGTCCACGCAGATGTTCTTCTTGTATGTGTTCCGGTAACTGGGAGTGAGAATCGGAACACTCAAAATGTTATTTTCATTCTTGAAGTCTATGCAGTGTTTTTGTCCTATAATAATGAAAAGTTGAATCCTGCTGCCTTTTTTTCCTCCGTGAAAGCACTGAAAACCAACCACTGAACAACTTCAGTTTAATGAAAGATGCCAGGAGCTATCTAAACTCAGTAGTTTTAATAAAATTACATTATAAATATATCAATTCTAAAGCTGAGCTCCCTTTGATATGGACAAACAAGCTAGATAGTTGACTGATGTCTTAGTCTGTTTGAGCTGCTGTAACAAAATATTACTGAGTAGCTTATCTACAAAAGAAATTTATCGCTCACAGTTCTGGAGGCTAGAAGTTCAAAATCAAGGCATCAGTGTGGTTTATGTTGGTGCCTTTTAGTTTTGTTGTGCTCTCACATGGTGGAAGGGGCTAGGGATCTCTCAGGAGCCTCTTTTATCAGGTACTAATCACATTCATGAGGGATCTACCCATGACCTGAGCACCTCCCAAAGCCCCTATTTACTACCACTTTCAGGGATGAGAATTTCAACATATGAATTTGGGGCACTAAATATTCCAGACCATGGCAATTGATGACATAAAAAATACTTGATATACTAGACTTTTATCAAAACAAAACAAAACAAAAAAACAATAACCTGAGCAAAACAAACAAAAAATGTGAACTATTTTAATATCAAAGCATGCAGTCTAGAGTAAATGGTTTCACTTATGTTGTGGAGGCTCATTCATTCATTCATGCAGAATATGTTTATTGAAATGTATTACTAAATATATTTTTGAGTTACTTATGTTAGGATTACATTACAATTTGTTAGATTAATATTACACTACTAACTTAATAATAAATCATATGCAAGGAGGTAAAGTGACAAGTAAATATTCTATTTACCTATTCAAAAAACAGCTATTGAGTTTCCTGCTAAGCACCAACCACTGTTCTAGACCAATTAGGTTCAATGCCCTGGGGCAAGTTTATATTCTCATGGGAGAAAACAATCTATACTAAGAAAAGGATAATATGCAAATGGTTGGACCCTCACACGTAACAACCAATCAGCAGGCTGCGTGCACAGCAGGCGCAGGTGGGGGGGGATTTGCAGTGTTGGGGACTTGCGTCATGCCATCACAATCCATCACCAGGAGACCTGGGGCCCGGCAGAGTCCTCCACGTGCCTTTGCTGGGGTCCGGAGGCTTCTGCACAGCCCAGCCCGGGGACAGGGCCCAGTGGAGGCCTCTGTGTGGCAAGGCCTGGGGGTCCCATGGCTCTGCATAGCATGGAGGCAGGACCCCTGGCTACGGCCTACCTCTTTGGGGCAATCCATCAAGGAGCCCTGGATGGGTGGGTAGGTCCTACCTCTTTGGGGCAATGGATCGTGGGGCTCCTGCACTGTGACAGGGCACAGGCCAGGCTGGGGGACCCTCCACCCGCCCCCCCCCCCGAGTGCATGAATTTCATGCACCAGGCCACTAGTGAACAAATAAACACACAAATAATAAATAATTTCAGATGCAAATTGCCATGCAGGAAATAGGGTGGCTATTATTCCACTAAACAAGAATTTAGAGGCCAAATGATACAGCTTTATATTAACTATTTTACATTCCTCTTTTTAATAAATAGAAGACAATTAAATATTTAGAACAACTGATTTGATGTGTTACTACTTGCAATAAGGAGACTAGACAAACAAAGGCTCTGCCTGTTCTAGGGCACCTTGCTACCCTAAACAAAACTGGAGTTATGCTGGCAAAGAAGCAGGGAGAAATGGATACAGATAGGCAAAGTCACTGTCTATCACAAGGTTCTAGATCAAGATCTGGAAGTGAACGCTGACCAACCCCGGTGCTCAGGGTTGCCCGATAAAGCTGGGCCAGATGCCCAGTTTAATTTTAATGTCATACAATGGAACTGAGGGAAATGAAGGAGATAAATAGAAACAGGTGGATTCAAAACATAGGAGAGAAAAATATTGATTACTTGATCTATGAGTGAATGTTGGGGGTGATGGAAAGAGAGGAGCTAAGATCAGGTTTTTGGAGGGGGTAATTGCTAATTTGCTGAAGAGAAGAACACAAAAGGATGAACAGTTTTGGGGAAAGATAATGAATTTGGATTCATATAACTTGAGATTGAGGAGCCTAAAAGGAAACCCACGGGGTACCCTCAAAAGAGAGTTTTGGGGTGGCATAGGAGGTCTGAGAGGACAAGGGGCTGGAAATCCAACCAGGCTTCAAACAAGCACTGGCACGAATGTAGGTCTGTGACTGAGCTGCCAGCATGTTGTCCTGTGAGTGAGGAGAGCATTCTGGAGCAGAAATAAAGAATAGTATAAAGGAACAAAAATTAGACTATTCATTTTAAACAATAAGAATAAGCACTAGATGAGGCCATCTCAGTTCTAATCTCACCTGGGACAGAGATGGAGAAAAGCACTCTCTGGTCCATTTCCCTGCCCTGGAAAGCGAGGCTGCCTGGGTTGGACTGGGACCCCAGAATGCCAAGTATTTTGGAAACGGCTGGTCCCACATTGTGTGTCCTCTCGGTTGGACTTGAATTCAAAGACCCCCTGGGCACAGGTGGGTCAGTGACTCTAATTAAGGCACTGTCCTTTCTCCCAGGATTTTGAAAGTTGAGGTAAGAAACACAAAAGTGTAGAAGTTGTTGGAGCTCAAACCACCTGGCAGCAACATCCTGACGGGAGTCTCAAGTAGGTCCTGCTACCTGGACCCATTTAGCATTCAAGGGTGTCAGGTCTTGTCCTTTTTCTTTGGAGCCAGTTCTCCCCTAAGCTCACCGAGTTACCTAAAATCCTGCCAATAAAATAATTTCCACTGTGGTTAGTCAGAATCAGTTTCTTCTGACTCTCACCAAAGAACATGCAACTGATTCAGAAGGAAGTGGAGTAAACTTGTTTCCAAGACATCTTTCAACATCAAAATATCCACAACATGTAACTAAAAGCAATTTTTAAAATTTCAAGTACATTTTTAAAATAGATCATTCTTTGCAAAAGACATTTCAAATAGAATAGTAATTCAGAATACATGTCTGGAAGGTCTCCCAGTCAAATTAGCATATTACCCTTTTATTAGTATAGATATGAGAGCAAAAAGAGCAATTATAGTGATTTGCTAAATAGGTTCTTATTTATACTTTACTAGAGGCCTGATATATGAAACTCATGCAAGAGTAGGCCTTCCTTCCCCCAGCTGCTGGTACCAGCTTCCCTCAGACACCCTGGACCCGGGCTTCCCTCCGGCCCTGGCTTTGTCTGGAAGGACATCCGGTCTAATTAGCATATTAACACTTTTATCATTATAGATACTTAATGCAAATAATTTCTTTTAACTGCAAAATTTTCCATTTATTACAACAAACTGGCTGGGTATCTGAAAATAAAAATATATATTACTTTCCACCATTATATTATATTTGGACTTATCAGGTTTTATATTTCATAACAGACAACCACAGCAAAAGTTCATTCACTTTATGGAGAGGAATTTTTAAAAAATACAAATAGAAATGTAAGTGGAATGCAAATTTAATATTTATTTCACTTGGACATGAAGTGATCAGTCTCTCGTTTCATTTACATATTAAAACAAATATTAGTTTAAATTAAAATATGTCTTTTCTAAATATCAGGAGAAGAAAAATTTCCTTGACCTGAAGTCACTATACTGAAAATTGAGAATTCTGGAAAAACTTATGGAGAGATTTGATCATGTGGAATTTGGGAGGAGTTGTCTTGACAGAAAGCATGCCATCCATGGAAGCAGAAGTAGCGACATTCATGGGTGTGCTGGACATCTATCGGTCATTGGCCTAAGGAAGATCTTTGCCACTGCAGATCCCTGAGGCTGCCCTAAGTTAAGGGATGCACTGGGGAGAATTAAGCAGTCATGCATTTAACATGGACTATATTACTACTAGTCAAAGACATTACTCAATAGAGATTATATGTAAATATTCTGAATTTACATCAAAATTTCCCTAAAAATTTCTAAAATTAAAAAATTCTGTAGACTAGCAGAAAGTAAAACTGAGCAATCTTGAATACCTCCACAGCAGCTGAATGTGTGGAGACGCTGGGAAATGGGGAGCTTTCTGTTAAAAGGCCATGGAGATACTATATCATTTTAAAACTCTGCCTGAAACCATTTTTGAATAGCTACCATTTATAGAGCACCTAATTGTGTCAGACACTGTGTAGGCATTATTTCTAACTCACACAATAACTCTACAAAGTACTACTTCTATTTTTACAGGTAAAAACAAACAAACAAACAAAAAAACCTGAGGTTGACTTGCCCTAACAAACTAATAGGGGCAAAGTTGGAATTGGCACCCAGGTTTCCAGTCTGGAAATTTTGGATTTTTTTACTTTTATCACATTGCTGCCACCTATATCAAATATTGTTGACATTTCTTTTCCTCCTCCTCTTCCTGCACAATCTTCTGTTTATTTGCATTGATTGCTTAGGAATTTGACATAACTGGATAGTTACAATGTAATTTCAATTTGAAAGCTATTGTTTGGTTCCCTGATGGACTGGGGAAAATGACAGGCGTCATTCTGTGAATCTCCCAGAGAATCCCTGTCCTTAAAACGAGGGAGCAGACAACCAACGGCATCCATGCAAAGCCTATTAAATAATGTGATTCCCACTCAAGGGTGTCAAGTCTAACAGGAAAAACACTGAAAGAGACAAACACATAAAAGGATGAAAAGCACACACTTCTACAAAAACGAAAACCATGAATGAATGGAGTGAGTAGATATGACAGCTTATTTTATTCTCTCTTACTTACAGACTTTCAAAATCAAAATGCATTATCAACTATTCTATCATAGAATTAGTAGATTTAACATATTTTCTTCATACTACAAACTGAAATTCTGTATCAAGGTGAAACTTCACATTCAGTAAAATATTTCAAAAGCAATTCAATAAAAAAACCATACTTTAAAAAAGATCATAAAAATTTTATTTAATCTGACAAAGATAAACTCAAAAGGTATGTAATATCTAATCAAAAGTCAGGATAATACTTTTATTCCATTAAATTAATATTTATAAGTCATTAGTGGGTTATCTTTGTGTCAGTTTTAAGAGTCATACATTCATATTGAAGGTATAAATGTTATTGGAATCACCTACGGGATAATAACATTGACTCTTAAATTAATACTTAAATAGCTTCAGTTAATATAATTTCCATGGAATAAAATGAGTCACTATTCTTAGTCATACTTTTCAGTGTAAGTAGATATTACGTATAATTAGAATGGGGAAAATATATTTTACACACACACACACACACACACACACACGCACACACTGATAACACATAAATTATTTGGGTATGTTTTATAGTTTTTCATGAAAAGGACAATTTCCTACAAAAAAGCTAAAGCAAAGATACAGCATTTTTCAGCATAGTAAGACAAGTCAGAAAGAAAAAAAGTTAGCAATGTTTGAAATGACTTAACTTTAAAAGCATATAGAATGAAAAATAAATAAATAAAAGCATATAGAATGATTTCACAATGAAAACTGAAAGAATTTTTCTTAATTTTACACATTTAAGTTTTTAACAACGATTAGTAATAATGTTGACTAATGCTGATTAAGAATCACACTACAGTCCAGAGATGGAAGACGCTGACAACGCCTTGCCACGCGAGCAGTCAGCAGCTGTGCACCGCTGCAGGTTGCCTACGACCAAACCAGAGAGGGTCGGACCTGCATTGCCACCATGTGCCCACCATCCAGATATCATTGCTGACATGCACACATAAGGAACTGTTAGACATTGAAACGGGGACTCAGAACTGTTGGACATTGAAATTGGGACCCAAACATTTTTTTGGTTATTATATGTTTATTTCTAGTCTGCAGAGGCAAAATTTTTTAAAGGAAAGAAATGGGGAAAAAATAGATACAGAGGCAAAGAAGCATTGAACAGACTGTAAAACTACAGTGGGAAGGCAGGGGAGGTTGGGTGGGGGGGGTGGTGGCTGTAAGAGATCAACCGAAGGACTTGTACGCATGCATATAAGCATAACCAATGGATACAAGACACTGGGGAGCAGGGGGAGGGCAGGCAGGTGAAGGCATGTACTAAGGGATAGGGGAGGCCGGGGGGAGGTCAATGCGGGGGGGAAAAAGGAGACATATGTACTACTATTTGTAATACTTAAAACAGTAATAATAAAATAAGAATCACACTACTATCACTCATACATATTTTTGTGTATAACCATCGGAAAGTTGAGCATTTTATGACCTTTAATTTATTTTCCAGTTACTTCAAAATATAGCAAGAAAAAAAAGTCCCAATATAAAAAAGTCTTTTCAAATTTAAAGGATTTCCAATGAGTTGACTGGTCTCTGGGGGCATCTACTGGAAATTCAGCAAACTGCAGTCACTTCATGTAAATTTGATAACTTTCATTATCCATCTTAATACAGATATTATTTTAATTGATATGCAAATAAGGTGGCACTCAAAGAAGATAAATGTAAAGTTATGCATGGTATTCTTTCTCATCCATCTGGTAACAGCAAAACATGTAGCTGTCTATGAGCTCAGTTAACAAATACTCAACTCTTAAAAATGTAAATAGGGCAGATGGCATCTCACAGATGAAGTTTTCAAACCATTCAATTCTCATGTTTGGAAAAACTAGAAATATATTTTAGAGATAAACATTCACACACTTAGTGAGGCATTTTGTTAATCTAAATGAAATATATATATATACCACTTTTAAAATTATGATTTCTTTAAAACAAAGACACTTTGCATCTCAGTATATCCACAAGTCATAAATAACCTGATAACTGCTTATTTTCTATATAACTTAACTATTTAGAAGTTAATATCTCAAAAAATAGAACTTGTTATACTTGGGACAAAAAAATCTATCTTTTCCGATAATAAGTCATTACAATTAGATTTAATCATTAAAACGAACATTGTTATTAATTTCTTCTAAACATTTTAGCAGAACATCCTTAAAGAAACATGAACATATAATGAACATAATATGATCACTGAAGCTTAATGTTTTTTTAATAAACAAAGTAACTCATACTGATATTGGAGCTATGATTAAATATATAATAGGAGTTTTAACATCATAGCCATTATAATAATCTTGATTTTCTTTGTGAAATTTTAATCATATTATCTTTAAGAGAAAATAAAAAAATAATTTAAAGGTATAGCTATTGTGCTATATTACACTATAGTATATTTCATATACTGCTATAATTTAATCTAAACATCCTCCTAATAAAGATTGACATATATAACATTTTAGCTTCATTCCAAAATAAATAAATAAATAATAAAAGCAAGACACCACTAATGCATATATTACTTTATACTGCTCCTGGAAATTTTATTAGAATCACTATCCAAATAAATGTTCAACTGAAAAAACTAATCAGTATATAAATGTTATCAGCAATTAGAACATTAATTACTGGTAATACAGCAAGATTTTGGTTTCAGTTTAGATTCAGATTTATCTTAGATAGCTGGACTTATTGATAACTTAAAAATAAATAAATAAAATCCACCCCACAAGAGGTTATAGAATATAATGTTTTGTGATTTTTCTAAGCAATTAGAAATTTACTAATTTGAGTCTTTAGAGGAAGTTGTTACATTTACAACTTCTGCTTTATGTTTTTGGAAAATACATATTTGTATCTCTTGATAATCAAAGTTAGAAAGCACAGTCAGACTTTCAACATTTTAAAAGTATATATACCAACTGAAAAATGCTATTTGGAAAACACTATTTAATCCAAATCAACCGTTAATTTGTTTTAAAAAAAATCTAATAATAAAAATAATAACAATAATAACTAAGGAAGTTTACCTCATAGTATTTTGTAAATTGGACTGTTATTAATATAACAGTCCAATTTACAAAAAAATAAAATATTAAAAACTTTGATCAGCAAAGAATTCTCTCAATAGAACAATAAGAATTCACTTCAACATGGGTGATTTATTTTAGAATATTCAGAATATTCATGTAGAATGAAACGAAGACAGATTCAATTATGTTAAACTGATATTTAGCAAAAAGGCAGTAACTTTTTGAGAGATAATAAATGTTAATCAATCCAATAGAAATTTTGCTGGTGATTGTTCCTCGGTATCACAGGAAAGCCATGGTTATTTAGTAGACAGACTACAATCCTTTTAATAGCTTTAAATAATTCTCTTAACATAAAGGCATTTTTTCAGGTACATACCCTGTTGAAAATGATTTACTCAAGTGATTCCCATTCAATCAAATATTTGAAGTATAGTATTGTGATCAATCAGAAATGAATAAACTATTCATAAGTCAATATAAAGTATTAGCAAAATATTTACCCACGGCTTCTACATGTTTTCATTACTGAAAAATCTTTACTAAACTTAACCACATTTTTAAAAAGTTTTTCTTTACAAGTTTAGTGAAAAAGCACTGGAAGAATACTCTGTATGAGGTTAATTACAAATAAAATCTTTATAAATACTCTTATTACTTGCAAACTCCCTGGAGAAGTGAACTGAATGTCATTGTTTAAAAAGAATTTTCAATGAAAGTCTTTTCAAGCCAGAAGTATCACAATTGAGTCCAGACAACTTTGGCTAAATGAGGCAACCATATTTACTAGTATTGTTGTTGTTTTTTAAATTTACACTATGACTTTCCACTATAGGAAAACAGTTATATAACAACTGTATTAAATAGGTTATATTGTTACTTAACCAATTAAATATAAGCTAAAAAATAAAGCTTGAAAATAATTTTAGTTTTTGGATTGAGTTATAATTATTAAAAAATCTGAATAATAATTCTGTTATGTTCTGCATCCTAATACAATAAGAATAAACCATAAAAAGGAGAAAAACAAATATAAGCTTCATACTACATCAATATGAACAATGGACTTCACACACATGTAAACATGATTACATTAGCTCAGCACTCCCATATTTTTGTTTAAATTACTATTTATAATTTTAATTAATATAACACTTCATACACTATATCACTGTATTTTAAAACATAATTCTGTGATTGCTCTCCAAATTTTTTGAAATCTTTTTGGACAATTCATCTCAAATGATATTTAAATTTTTCTTTCAGTTTTCCATCTACATATCTTTATAAATAAAAGAACTATCAAGTTTCTATATAAATTGAGTGAAACATCAAACTTTTAATAAAAATGTAAGGCTGCAGAAAATAAAGTTAAAACTTAGTGAAAACAACAAGTTGCGTTAAAAAGAAAACTTTTTAACTGTGCTCTTTTTTTACTAAAGTATGTCATACATTTTATCTTTTCAAGAGTTTGACGAGTTTTGCAAGTAAAATTCTGTTTCCTCTACACTTGCTAATAGTCATGAGAATCTGTAGTTTGCACCTTCCCATTAAAAATGTATTGTATTTTTTTGAAATTATTCACCCCGCCTTTTATCCAGATCATGTCTTTGAAAGGAGGAAGTAGATAATAAATGGAATAATTCATGATTTCCCATTAAATATGAAACTTTCTTTTGCAGAGTTTAGAAAATGAAGTTCTACATAATGTACAAAAGTTGATTAGAACTTTCTTAACCTTTTCAAGAAAAGCCTTTCACATTAAACAACTGCATGAAGAGCTTTCTTTGGAAAAAGTAAACTGATCAATTCTTTACACCTATAGTTTTATCACATACATTCTAATTTTGCTCCTTTTGAACGTATTTCCTTATAGTGTTATAATACTATAATACTCAAAAAATGGCAAAAAAAAATAGCGTGCATGGGCTATAAACATAACAAGTACCTAAGAAAAACAAAACTGGTTTAAATTCAAAGGGAAATATCATGTAAATTAAAAATGAAAACAAAATACTATTCATGCTCTATTCAGCAACATAATGAACCAGAGTGTCAGAGTAAGTAACAAAACCTGCAGTTACAGTTCTTTATGATGACATTTCTTCTGTCATAAGAAAAAAAGTGTCTTTATAAACTTATCTTTACAAACTACCCATTGGTATTCTGTTAACTACACTCTTTTGACTTTTTTGGATAAAATAAAATAAACACTAAATCAAATAGTTTTTAGGCTCATTCCAGTTCTGTCCTTTTCTATTTCTTGGATAAGAAATCTGCAGTAAATTTAACTGAAGAGAAATGTCAAGTTCTGACTATTTTAGGGCAGCAGGTGACCTCATTTCTTTGAGTTTTTAAGTTCTATTGTGGAATACTCATCTTTTCACTAAACATGTTTTAATTGTCCCCGTATCAAAAATACTGTAAGCATACATTTTCCCTTCAAACTTGAATGTCTAAAACGTTAAGTACCAAATTGTAAGCTTTGTGAAGAAACCTTCCTATTGTCTGCTCTTTAATTACCATAACAAAGGAGGGCTGCGCGGCACACAGGAAGAGCCGCCACGGCCACGATTCCTCACAGGCCTTGTGTGCATCATGATCAAACTTCCAGAACAGACATTTTGTTTTCCATTTAGTAAAAACTAAATTAACAAAGCCAAATATAAATCAGTCATTTTTGAAGCTTCGGTTAGACAATACTTGCAAATAATATCTTCTTTTCCTGAATGTTGTATTAATTTTATTGTAGCTATCTCAAACATTCAGAAAATTCTTACTTATAACTGAGAGCATAAGGTATATAAAATCAAATATGTATATGAATAGAACATTGTAAGAACTAAAGGAAGTATTTGTGAGATGAGAAAATAAAAGAGCTTTGAATTTAAACATTTAGAAAATAGTAAAAATAGGTATATTAGGGATCATAACTTCCTTGAGACAGAGAACAAATCATTTGTTTCTTCTGTATTTTCATATAATAGCACTGCATTGCCACCATGTGCCCACCATCCAGATATCATTGCTGACATGTACACATAAGGAACTGTTGGACATTAAAATTGGGACTCAAACGTTTTTGGTTATTATATGTTTATTTCTAGTCTGCAGAGGCAAGATTTTTAAAAGGAAAGAAATGGGGGGAAAATAGATACAGAGGCAAAGAAGCACTGAACAGACTGTCAAACTACAGCAGGAAGGCCGGGGAGGTTGTGGAGGGGCTGTAAGAGATCAACCGAAGGACTTGTACGCATGCATATAAGCATAACCAATGGATACTGGGGAGGGGGGCAGGCAGGTGAAGGCATGTACTGGGGGGTAGGGGAGGCTGGAGGGAGGTCAATGGGGAAAAAAAAAGGAGACATATGTACTACTATTTGTAATACTTCAAACAAACAAACAAAAACAAAAAAAAACAAAAAAAAAGAGAAAGGACCACAAATTCAACATTTTATCCAATATAAAAAAAAAATAGTGAAAATGCCAACAAAAAGAGAGCTTGTATACCTTGATTAACATAAAACAAAAAATAAGTCATAAAAAATTAAAGGGGCATACACATATCAGTGATTCAGAAATAGATTAATTTTCTGAGAAATATAGCAATTCGGAAACAACACTTCTAATAACATAGATTCAAGATTTATAAACATTTCAGGAAAAGGAGACATTTATTTTAATGCCTCCCGCCACCCCCAGAAGGTTACAAATAAGTAGAGGTTAAAAAGTTTTAATGGCTCAGTTGGTTGGAGCATCTTCCCATACACTGAAAGGTGGAGGGTTCACATAGATGTTTTCTCTCTCTCTCTCTCTCTCTCTCTCTCCTTTTCTTTCTCTAAAAAGCAATAAAAAGTATATCTGTGGGTGAGGAAAAAATATAGATTTAAAAGAAAGTTCTGAATAACAACTGTTGAGCTTGACTAAAATAACAGGCTCAATCTTATTATTAGATTCTGATAGAATTGTCTACCAAATAAATTGAAAATACATATTTTTCAAAAGTACAAGAAACGTTTATAAAAATTGACCATGTACTGGACACACTAGAAATTTCATTAACTGATATCATATAGGGTTCATTTATTGAACACAAAAATAAATTCACTTCACAATCCTGAATCCTTCATAAAAAAAAAAAAAAGATGAGAAAAAATTATTCACCTGAAAATTTAGGAATATATTTCTAAATTATTCATTGCCTAAAGAGGAAAACATCATGGACATTTTCATACATTTAGAACTGAGAGAATAAAAACTAAATATTAGGTCCTGAGGGAGGAAGTCATTATGGTACTCAAAAGGAAATTTATAATTTAAATGTATTTGCTAGAAAACAAGAACAACTTGGACAAGTGAAGAAGCTAGCTTTCACCCCAGGAAACTAGAAAAGAAATCCTAAGAAAATAAACAATGACATGAAGTTAAATAAAATACAGGGAAGAAAATATTAAAGGTAAGTCCATAATGAATAAACAAGAACCAAAAAGTTGACCCATAAAACAAAATAACTGGTTATGTGAAAAGACAAATCTTTGTATAATAAAAAAAAAATTCCATTTCTTTAAAAGGTCTCCTTTCCCTATAGAAACTTTGTTTCAGCTCAGGCTGAGTGTTCTTTTGTTCATCTTTTCCTTCTTTTGTATTGTGTTATATTTCCAAATATCAGAGTATATTTGTTTATTTATGATAATGAAGCTCTAGATTTCTTTTTAAAAAAAATGTTTTTATTGATATTTTAGGGAGAGAGAAAGAGAGTGACACACGGATGTGAGAAACATCTATCGGCTGCCTCCTGCAGGCTCCCTACTGAGGATCAAGCCTAAAACCAGGGCATGTGCTCTGACCAGGAATCAAACTGGTGCCCTCTCTGTTCATGGGAACCAATGTTCAACTAACAGAGCCACACCAGCCATGGTGAAGTTCTAGGTTTCTTCACACAGGTAAGCATGCTTGCATTCCCTCTGGAGGCTTTCTTCTGAGGAGTGCTGGTCAGGAGAGCAAGGCTGGGTATTCCTCGCACCAATGCCAAATGAAAAGGACTTTGCATGATGCACCAGCCTCCCTGACAGGAGCTCAGGCCAAACATTACTATTCTTTAAGATTTTTTTTGTGGTGACCTTCAGAATATATTAATACAAGCAGCGAGGTGCCGATAGTGTACATACTGTACTTTGTGTTCAGAAAAAGACCTATTAATGTACTAGGATGGCAGAACATACACATTGTGTAATATTTTTTGTTTACATAAGATTGAGGCTTCTTAAAGCAGAAGTTTTCTTATTTATTTTTTATTTAGTTTCATTTTTAATTTTTCCTTTAAGATTTTTTGCATCACTGTTCATGAGAGATATTATTCTATAGCTTTCCTTTGATGAACTGGCTATTTCTGGTATTGGTATCAGGGTAATTCCAGTCTGGTAGAAGGAGTTCAGAAGTGTTTTCTCCTTTTCTATTTTCTTGAAGAGTATGAGCCAAATTGGCCTTATTTCCTCTTCACACGTTAGGTAGAATTCACCAGCAAAGCCATATGGACCTGGAATGTTCTTTGTGAGGTTTTTAAATGACTAATTCAGTGTCTTTAAGGGAGATAAACCTTCTGTTTTATCTGTTTCTACTTAAGCCAACTTGACAGTGTCTTTCAAGAAATTTAGCCATTCCATATAAGTTGTTTATCAGCATAATGCTTTTTCCCTAAGTAGCCTTCTTATATTTGTATGATCCATACTGATGTGTCTTTTCATTTCCGAAAGGGTTTATTGTATCTTCTCCCTTTTTCTTTGACCAGTCTGACTCGATGCTAATCAATTTTATTGATGTTTTTAGAGAACCAGTTTTTAGTTTCATTGATTTTTCTCTAATGTTTTTGTTTTCTGCTCTCACTTCACTATTCCTTTTCCTCTGCTAACTTTAAGTTTAAATAATTTTCTTTTTGTAGCTTCTTTTTAATGAAAGCTTAGGACACTGATTTTAGATATTTTTATTTTTCTAATATAAGCATTTTAATGCTATAAACTTCCCTTTAGCACTACTTTGGCTGTATTCCATACCATGTTTTCTCTTTCATTCAGTTCAAAATATTTTCTAATTTGCCTTGTGGTTTTTTTCTTTGATCCATGGTTTATTTACAAGTATATTGTCTAGTTTCCAATTTTTTTTTTGGGGGGGGGGGTATTTCCAGAGAGATCTTCCTGCTATTATTTCTAATTTAATTTAATTATTATAAGATAAAATAACTTGTAGGATATAAATCCGTTCATTATTATTTTATTTTATAGCTCAGAATATAATCTCCTTTGATGAATGTTCCATGTACATTTGAAAATAGTGTGTGCTGTGATGTTGTGGAATGTTGGTGGAATGTTCTGTAAATGTCAATTAAGCTGATCCATGGTATTGCTCAAGTCTTCAATAATACTAATTTTTCTACCAATTATTGAGAGAGCAGTGTTAGAATCTCCAATTATAATTGTGGATTTTTCTGTTTCTCCTTTTCTTTCTATCATTTTTTGTTTTATGTATGTTGAAGTCTGTCATTAGGAACATAAACATTTAGGATTATGTCTTCTTTATGAACCACATCTTTTTATCATTATGAAATGTCACTTTTTATCCTTGGTAATATTCCAACTGCTTTCTTAAAATATATATCTGGAAATCTTGGAAGCTCTTATCTTTTTCTCTTCTTTCTCATTATTTTGAGACTTTACCATCTTTTGTACTTCTACATTGTCATTTCAAATAGAGGAAGGAAATATGCTTAGCCATCCATTTCTTCAAGTGGAAAAAAAAACACATTTTTAAGACAATTCCCTGTCCAGTAATATATTTCTTTGGCTGCTCTGGTTGTAGGATAAGAGATTGTTCCAGACAAGCTTAAAGGGATCTTATGGATGTCTGAGTCAGGATTACAGAATGACCACATCCTCATGAGGTAAACCCGAAGGGAGGTTCCGATCCACAGTGGTAATGGGAATTCAGAGGAGTCTGGAAATCTGATCTCCGATGTATGACTGATTCATTTTCTGTCTAGCTTAGTCATTTCTTCTTCTCTATGAATCATTTTTCCTATCTTATTGCTTCAGCTTATCTATAACATTAGATCCCCCTGGTCAAATTACTTAACCTCTCTATGCCTTGGTCTCTGGCAGCAATGTCAGCTCTTTACAGGGTTATTGTAAGGATCACTTAAAACAGACCAGCTTACAGGATTCATTTAATATATCTTACCCATTGCTATCTTGCTTGAAGTAAAACCTAGCTTTGAGCTATAATAATTATGACAAGCAAAATATCCATTTTATTATTTATTAGGTATGCAAAGTTATAATATGTTGCTTCATTTTTCTTATATGATGTCATGTGTTAACTTTCTTTTGGAATTTATTATAAGGAAAAAGTTTGTTTCTCTTGAAGAATTGATGTTTCCTTTCATCAGGTAATGAGAAATGTATAGTCCATTACCTCTCCCTTTTTGCCCAGTCTGCCCAGGAGTTCAGAGTGAAACTTAATGTTTTCTCAGGGGAACTATATTAAATCTAGTGGGAAGCATATTTACCTACTTCTCCTTCATTTGCCTTTCATTTTCTATTTATAATCTGACAGCTGTGTAATATGAAATGTTAACTTTAAATTTCTTCAATCCTTCCTAGAAAGAAAGTAAGCAAGCAATAAAGTGGTATTTTGTGTAAGTCAGAAGAGTCTTAAAAGGAGAATGAAAAACAATCCCTGCTTGCAAAGGAAAGACTTTTCTATTGCAATTTAGTACATGTACACATATATTTGCCTCATGCATATATATGAAGCAAAAGTTCAAAACCAATACTACTTAAAATGTTCCCATCTCTTTATAAATAACAACTCAATCCTCATAACTATGAATGAGCCAGGCCCTATTATTATTATTATCCCTATTTTTCAGATGAGGAAAGTGAGACACAGGAAGGTTAAGTGCTCAGCCAAAATCAACCAGTGCTAGTAATGTGAAGCTGGCGTCTGGCGAGTCTGGTAGTAGAACCCGCACTCTATTTCATTACATTGGGCAGCCTCCCAATATTAGCCTTACTCTGTGCAAAGCATGCCTTTCTAAAGCTCTATTTTACTCTCCTCCCTTTCATTTTTTAAATGCTGGTCATGATCTCCAAACAGATGGGTCATAACCACTACCCACTAATGGGTCACATTCTACAGTTTGTTAAACATTAATCAGGAAGGAAAAAACCCCACACAAACATGATTGTCAGTGGCTACTAAAGAGAGTTCAAGCACGAGCCCTAACTCTACCATGTGGGTGAGGAGGAGTCAAAGGAGGCCTCACAGAGCAAAAAGCAGGCTGAGGCTGGAAGACAAAAAGTTTAGCCAGTACACAGGGCACATGTACAAGGCTATGAAGGGATAAACGCTCACCACCCATTGCTATCCTTGTACCTGGCTCAAAACCTGTGAGGCAGGTAGGAGCACCAATGACACACATGAGCATCCATGGCTCCAGCTCTCCTGGAGCTGATAGTCTAGGAGAGGACACAAAGTAGCCATATCAATACAAAACTATAAGTGCCATGATGGGAGGCAGTCTGGGTATTACAGGTCTTAGAGCAGGTTTCATTGCAGGTATTATGCTAGCAAGGTTACCTAATATAGTTGAGCCATTTAAGAATGAGTGATAGTCAGCCATGACATGGTAAAGGGAAAACACATTCGAGGCCAAGGGAATGGCAACTCACTAAAGCTGGGTGACGAGAGAGGATGTTGTTGAATGAAGGCCTGAATTTAGAGATAGACGGGTAGAATGGTTAAAGAACAGGCTCTAGAACCAGATTGCCCAGGTTCAAATTCCTGCTCTTCTACTTCGTAGCTGTGTGACTTAGTGTCTCTGTGCTTCCATTTCCTTAGAAAACAAAGAGTTTTCTGCGATTAAATGAATTAATACATATAAGACACTTAGAACAGTATCTGAAACATAGTAAGTGCTCAATAAATATTAGTTATTAATATTATTTTGGCAAAAGCTACATTTCCAAGTGGGAATGGAAGAGATTACGCAGGTTGGCCTTAGTTGAAAACTATTGACTGAGTGCCGACTATGTGCTGGGCACTGTTACAGGTCCTGGAGACCCAGCAGCAGTGAACAGGACATTCCCGTTGCTCAGGTCAGTTCAGAAGGAGTGATCTGTTTCCTGTGTGTATCCTAAATAAAATGCCTGGCCACTGTACAAATCCAGGTGTTAAAAAAGTGCTTATTACAAGTATATTTGTAGTTTGTAAGAGCACCTTCCAAAGACAATTTTGAAACAAATTCAAGATAAACACCTAATGGCAAAAGGCTAATTTACTTTAAGTGAATATAATACAATTCAAAACGAGGCAGAAGAGAAAGGCTATAAAAGATATAAAAATATAAATGGTTCTTTGTTTCTTTATAACCTGACCTCTTTGACTATGGTAACTGATAGTTCTACCTGTCACCACACTGACAAAGTGACACTCGGTGAACATCAAGTGCTGATGCTGAAAGATATTCTGAAGAAGTCTTAACCAGTTTGGCTCAGTGGATAGAGCGTCGGCCTGCGGACTGAAAGGTCCCAGGTTCAATTCTGGCCAAGGACATGTACCTTGGTTATGGGCACATCCCCAGTAGGAGGTATGCAGGAGGCAGCTGATCGATGTTTCTCTCTCAGTGGTGTTTCTAACTCTCTATCCCTCTCCCTTCCTCTCTGTAAAAAAGCGATAAAGATATATTTAAAAAAAGATATTCTGAAGAAAAGCAGTATCTTAGAGATGCACACAGTTTTGAACTATATCTATTCTTCCACTAATAGAACTCAATGTCTGAAGCAGAAAATAATATTGGGAAGATTGGCATTCTCTGTCCCTTGATGATTTTGTTTATTTGCATCCTCACATACATAGCTGAAGCTGTAAAAACTGCCCCCCAGGGATTTTTATTTGAATCTATAACTGATACTACCTTTACCACTTAGCTACTCAAAGCAATTACGATATGATAATAAGTGATACCTTTGGTCCTTTACAAAAAAACAATAATGCATTCTGGTAATATAATACAGAATTTTAAAAAAGTATAGAAACACAACAGGACTTTCTTTAGTTAAAGATCAGTTAAATAATATTAATGAATTAATTTGAAGATTTATCTAAGAAAGTCAAATTATCAGTGTCAAAATGTACCCAATTAGGCACAGCAGTAACCTGGTCACTTAAAAAGTAATAAAGTATACTGAAATTCGTCCTGTAAATGTGGATGATAAAAGATAAATAAACAAAAAACACCAGAAGCCCTTTGTTTTTTGTAACTGTTTTATCCATTCCAAAGTAAATGAAACCCCCATCAATTGTATTTGGCCATTCAGGAACAACTACTTTAGCTTGCCCTGCTCAGTTACTCGTTTACATGTTATACTCCTACTTCGGTACATAAAACACGCTTGAGGAGTTAAACTTCCTTGATTCAACAGTCAAACCAGTTACCTATAACACTGATCTAAAAATGTTATAACCAAAGACTATTCATAGCAGGATACTTATTTCATGGTGTTACTCTTACATTTATTTTTTCACTCACTCATTTATTTAACATCGAATTCCTGAGTTCTGACCATGTGTCAGGCCCTGCGTAGGCCCTGGGGACCAAGTGGCACACACACACAGACCCACTCCTGCTTCTGTGGAGCATCCATTCTGTTAGGGATGAGATAGTCGACATGTAAATTGCCAACTCAAGATGGGGACCAGGTTACATCAGAAATAGACCCAATTTGATTGGGAGAAAGTGTGGGTGGGATAAAGGCTACTAAATTTTGAGATCAGGGAATGGGAGATAAGGTATGTCGACAGTAACATACTGAGAGTAGTGAGTGATGGGGAGATAAGCTCAGAGAGGCCAAAAAAATCCAAACTGTATGCAGCTTTAGGCCATGATGGAGAGTTTAGAGTTTATCATAAGAATAATGGGAAGCTGTTGGAGGGTTTCGTTTTTATTTTATTTTATTGATTTCATAGAGGAAGGGAGAGGGAGAGAGAGAAACATCAATGATGAGAGAGAATCATTGACTGGCTGTCTGCTGCATGCCCCCCACTGGGGATCGAGCCTGCAACCCAGGCATGTGCCTTTTACTGGAATCAAACCCAGGACCCTTTAGTCCATAGGCTGATACACTATCCACTGTGCCAAAGCAGCCAGGGCACTCTTGGAGGCTTTTAAACAGGACAGTGTCATGATCTATTTTTTTCAAAAGGTCACCCTGGAGGCTGAATTTTAGCAGTTAAAGGGGATAAGAGAAGAGCCATTAGGATACTATTTTAGTGATCTTGGCAAGAGACAGATGGTGGCTATGCCCAATGAAGAGAAGTGGATGAATACAGGATATATTTTGGAGTTATAGCTGGTAAGACATTCTGCTAGGTTAACTAGGCGGGGGGGGGGGGGGGGGGGGAGAGGTAGTAAAGGCAAGGTGAAATTCAAGGTTGTCTTGATGCCATTTACTGAATGGGGGAAAGACTGTGGGAGAAGCAGTGGGGAGTCAGGGGCAGTAGGAGGAAAGCAAGAATCCAATTTGGGGCCACATGAGCCTTGAAATGTCTATTAAAAATCCAAGTAACTATGTCAAGGAGGCAGATGAATATTAAAATGTGAAGCTCCTTAGAGAGGTCAGGGCTGGATTTTCAAATTTGATAGTCATCAAATTATTGCTAAAATTTAAAGCTAGAAGACCGGATCGGGGTAGAGAGTATAGTTGGAGTAAAGGCCCTAAGATCCAGCCCTGGGGCTCCCACCAGTGAGAGTTTGAAAAGAGAGAGCCAGCAAGGGAGATTGAGGTAGCACAGGCAGAGTTTGTGGCATCCTGGAAACCACAGTCACAGAATGTTCAAGGAGTGAGTGCTCAACTCTACCAAATGCTGTGAAGTCATCAAGCCTCATGAGAACAGAAACATGAGCATTAGATATGCTGAAAAAAACAACCAGGGAGGACATTGGTCCTTCTAAGAAGAGAGATTTTAGTGAGACCTGGGGTTGGAAATCTATTAGGAGTCAATTAAGGCAAGAACAGGATGTGAAAATATTGAGATACTAGAGGCCCGGTGAACAAAAATTCATGCACTTGGGGCACGGAGGGGGGGGGTCCCCTCACCTTGACCTGTGCCCTCTCATAGTCTGGGACCCCTCAGGGGATGTCCACTGGCAGGCTTAGGCCCACTCCCTGTGGAGGAGGGAGCGGAGCTTCCACCACTGCTGCTGTGCTCACAGCCATCAGCCCGGCTTGTGGCTGAGTGGAGCTCCCCCTGTGGGTGCGCACTGACCACCAGGGGGCAGCTCCTGTGTTGAGCTTCTTGCCCCTGTGGTCAGTGCACATCATAGCGACCGGTCGTTACTGGTCATTCTGCCGTTAGGGTCAATTTGCATATTGCCCTTTTATTATTATTAGGATTGCTTCTGGCTGCTGTGAAGGGTAGAGGAAAATGAATCTGGAGGGGGATAAGGAGTCAAGGGAAACACTGGAGTAGAAATAAATGTAATGAGACTGATCCAATGAAAAAGGAGAAATTGATGATGTAGATAAGAAACATGTTTAACTGCAGGAGAAAGTCTTAGAACAAGTAAGAGGGGATGGCATCTGGGGCACAAGTAGAGACATCACCCTTAGACAAGAACAGGAGCTGTCCACCAACTGCAATGGGTAAGGGGGAATCACAGAGTGTGAATTTACATGTAAGTAGGTGGGTACATTTTGAGGTAGATGATGAGTTATTTTGGTACTACACAAAGAGCACATACATATTATGTGACATCAAAGCTAGTGTACATCAGTTATATAGAGTAATAATGGTAACATTTATTAGCCTCTTAGAGAAGGTTAAGGTAGCACAGAGAGGGATTTGAGGGTGTATCTTAGATATTGCTTTTGCCTGATTGAAATTTTGATTCATCAATTTCCTCCCATTACTTCCTTGTACACTGGTAATCTGTAACATACCAGTTTGATCATTTTTTAATGCTACTAGACAAGGAGCCAAACTCAAAGTCAGTCTTCCTTGGCAAGTTCCATCCCACCACCTTGGTCTTCTCTAATTTCCCCTAGAGCTCTGGGCTGCACCTCCCAGTACAATCAGCACTCATTCATTTCGTATTTGATTTCTGCTCATAGATCTTATTTCCTCAAAAAGAGACAAGGATAGGGCCACATATTTACAATAAAATATCATTTTCTCTTCCACTGTGAAAAATCTAGTATTACATATAAAGTAGGCACTTAACAGTTGCTTGTTGACCAATTTATCTTTTCAGAGTTGAATGGCTAATAAAAAGTTTTAAGCAGCAATTCCTTGGCTAGCAGAATGTACAGAATTCCTCCTGGCACCTTGCTGGGGGACACTAAAATCATCCATCAATTTTTTTTCTTTACAATGCTATTCAATAAGTTTGTCTGGAGCAAAGTCTGGACTGTATATCAACCAAAAGCATACTACTGAGCTAAGTACAAGCTATCTTCCTACTAAAGTTTGCATCCACTTTCTTAGGGGAAAAGCTCTGGTTTAAAAGGTTTTCAAGTGTGGGAAGCTTTAAGGAAAATGCAATATTAAGGACTGAAACTTATCCATTGCTACTTGTTTGCTGTAGCATAGTATGAATTTAAAATCAATCTGGTAATCTCCTTAGTGAAAAAAAAATATTATTAAGAGAATACGCGTCAATATAGCCTATTTTGCATTGTCTTAGATGAAAGTTTTCTTCAGTACAGACTGAGAGCTTAGCAGATTTTAAGTATCTGGATTTCCAGCTTGTTAAATTATTGCAGAAAAAATTTAATTCCAAACTACAGCCCAAATTCTTAAGCCACTTACAGCTGTTTGGATGTTCTTATATTTAAATCAGAAAAACATATCACTCATATTTTTTTTAAAGAAGTACGTGAAAGAATCAGACAATATTGGCCTTTAATTTTACCCGACAGGTTACCATGGGAAGTTAATAAATTAACAATCAGAAGAGCATTTAACAAAAGGTCTCAGATACTACATATGGCAGTCAGTGTAGCTCCAAGGAAGAAGTGATTACAGCTACTGTAAAATTTTGTCACTCCATAAAATAAAGTTTCTACTGACAGAATGAGCTATTCCCTTTTTTTGTCATGTTCAAATTGACAAAATAATATCTAAAGAAAATACATCAAGAAACTTAGAATTTTAGACTATATGAAAATCTATATAAAAATGTCATTAGGAATACTTTTTCATCTGGATCTCATAGTATTGGACAATACTAATATAATTTTAAAGTATTTCTTCATAAAATATCTTAATTGGATCATTTAATGAATTCTACAAGATGCACGTGCATTTATAAGATTTGATTTTTCAATGCTTACAACTAAAGATCTGATAACAGAATCACCAAGTCTACTAGTATAGGTAAGAAACATAAACCTGTTTAGCTATTATTCTAGGTTTCTATTTATTTCTCACTAACCTACATGGATTTTTTTTATTGTTTTTATACTCAACATAAATTTGCTTCTAACTACTGGTAAAATGACAAAGTTTACATTGTTGATTTAAAATATAAATTCAGACAATTTAGAATTATTTAAAAATTAGCCAATAAACTATAATTCATTAATTCTTTGTTGTGGGTTCTGGGTTGGGGTGGAAACACATTAGTAAGGATTATTTTTTAATCACTAGGAAAAAGAAGATATATGAATCTTTCCCTTAAAGCTTTTTTCACCCACATGGAGGCAACACACCTTAAAATGGAGGTTAATAATGGCACAGATTTAACTAAAAAGCTACAAATGTGATAGTATAATAGCTTGGTAAATATGAGAATTTTGAGAGCCATAAAATTAAAGACTTTGACATGTGTAAGATCAATAGACATGACTTATCACTATTTAATATGAGCTTTAATTTTTAAATGTCAAGTTCCAATGAAAAGGCGTACTGTACAGAAAAACTGAAATTTCAATAAGGAATCAAGACAAAAGAAACAAACTTTATATTAAAGTGCCTTTAAGAGGTTATACTTACACAGCAACCTCCTCTTTTGACAATCCTTTGAACTTCACCTCCAGATAATGATCTATGTCATCTTTTTCTTTGATCAACTGAGACCTAAATGCAATGGAAATAAATAATAAAGCACTGCCTTATAGAGTAGAAAAGCTACCAAACATAAAATGCCACCAGGAGAACACAGATATTCAGGGCATAATACCATATATAATAAATGTTCTGTAGTAGCCATAGAGCAAGGTTATTGATTGATAATTTCTAAATTTTCATTTTCTCGAATGAAAAAGGAAGGAAAGAATATTAAACCCAGTGTGTAAACAAATAAAAACCAAACACATTAAAATAATCTGCATTTTTAATTAATGGAATTTTTTTTATTCAAAACTTATGAGATCTTCCATTTTACTCATGCTGTTTCACAGTATAACTTTCCACCTACAGAAGTCATATTCTGTTGGCACAGAATCCTGAACTAGGACTACCTATTGGATACAAATGTGTAACATTGATTTGTTCCAAACATTAACAAATTTGCTCTGAAATGCTGCTTGAGTGTTTTTTTTAAATCATAGATAAAACTCAAATAATTATTAAAAGTTCAACGTGATTTTAAGAACACTTTACTGAGAAATATATTACATGTTTAGTGTGTTTATTCTTTACACTCCCTTGAATCTTTAAGTATGAGCATATTATTAATATTTTATAAGCATGGGAGTATGGAACTGAACAATTATCTGTTTTTATTCAGAAGTAGTGGAGAATGTTGATACAAAAATTTGCTTTAAATGGTTATGATAAAAATGTTTTTATTTAATACAAATACAAGAAAAGTTTTCTTTAAAAATATATCTTATTTTAGAGATGTGAGATTGGCTATGTTTTTTATATTGTAAAGGAAATGTAATCTCAGTAATTAAAAACAATAAGAAGAATAATCTTTTTCAGGTTGTGTTAATATTTCACATTGCTCAAAAGTAAAATATATACACTAGTATATATACATATGTATCTGTAATATACCAGTTATACCACAATAACAATATATATCCTGGAATTATGTACTTATAAAAATTATTTTTTGAAAATTTGATTTGCGATTATAGAAATGTTTTTTATGTAGTCTAGCTAAATGTATTTATTTGGTCCAGGGGCTTTGGTCTTTCCCAGAAATACTAAAAATGAGGTATGATGTTTTTCAGAACAAAGTAGTTTCATAATACTTTATTTGATTATCATGCTTGGCAGGAATTGAAAAGCATGTATGTTAAGAAAATAATCAGACCAATATATGCAAATTATTTATATTGATAAAGAATATGTGTATTATTAAACATCAATACAATTATAAATGCAATTACCAAACAATGCAATCTTAGTTAGTATTCATAATTATGACAAAATACATCAAGTTCTCTGTCCTGCAGTTTCTGGGCTACAACTCTGGGGGTTCTGCAGCCCCTCACAGGCAGCAGCAGTTAAATGGTGTGTTTGCAGGCCCCACGGTCATTTCAGGAGCTAAATTGTGCCTGCCAATCTACCCTAGTAGTAAGACTGTGTCTTCCTTCCTCCAAAGCAGAAATTAGCAATCAGGACCTTGTGGATTGGAAGCCAGACACTATTCATGCCTAAAGCTTCTGCATTTTGTTCTCCACACACATTTAAAAAAATATATATATTTTCAAAGTTTTATAGGAACCATGATATAATAGGAATCTATATATATAAAAGCCTAAGCGACCATTTAACTGGTAGCTATGACATGCACTGACCACCAGGGAGCAGACGCTCAATGCACAGGCAGGGAAACATGGAACAGACAGATGAATCTCAGAGGGAAAGGGGGAGGGAGGAGAGCAGGAAGAGATTAACCACAGATCTTATATGCATACTAGAGGCCCAGTGCATGGATTCGTGCACCGGAGGGGTCCCTTGGCCTAGCCTGTGGGGATCAGGCTGAAACTGGCTCTCCAACATCCCCTGAGGGATCCTGGATTGCGAGAAGGATCAGGCCAGGCTGAGGGACCCCACCGGTGCATGAATCTGTGCACCGGGCCTCTAGTATGAAATAAAATGATCATATGAGCACTAGCTTGTTAAATAAATATATTCTTAATATTTAAGTGAAGTCCGTCAATTCTTTTAACACCACACATTTGAATATTCTAAATATAACAATATACTTTTGCCTTTAAACACCTTGTTTTCTGAGACATGTTACTGGCATTCTTACAGGAAGGAGTTTATTCTGTAGGAAGAGAAATGAAAACCAGGGTCACGTACCGTGGCGTTGTTCTGGGGGAGCAGGGCAGCTTCTCTCTGGCTAAGGCTGTAAGCTTGGGGCGTGACATGGGCAGTGGGGGTAGGGTCGTCATTCCAGACTATAAATAAATACACACACACACATACACACACACAGAAATTGTATTTTAAAGAATACATCTTTCAAAGAATATTTTAAGACATCGTTAGATCCACAGTCTGTCATCTGAGCTGAGAATGCCTGTGTGTGCGCAGAGCTTTAGCACTGTTATTCATTATAGGGGTAGATACTCTGTGAGTGAATTCCACAGGTTACTTCTCTCATTATTTTCCTCTACTAGCTGCCTTGTGGCCAATTTATTACTTGTCTGCCTCTCTACCATGAAGGAGAAAATCTGATTAATGAGTTGAAAATTCAGTCAATCAGGAGTGTTGGTATAAGAGAAATGATTGCAATTAAAAAGTAAAGATTTTTAGGGCAGCTACGAATTTCAAATGTTCATGCTTTGCTTGCCTGTTATGATCAATAATTGAAAATTGCTCATATTTTTCTATTTTCTAAAAAACTTTATCATTCACAAATAAAGGCTTTCCCTTAGAAAGGACAGATGCCAAGAATAATTCTCAACATGGAGACAGCTGTCATGAGAGACACACAAAGAAAACAGTGTAACAAATCACTTTGAAACATAGTGGTTTAAAAAAGATTAATTCAAACAATAATCATTTTATTATCTTTCACACTTTTTGTGGGTCAGGAATTAGGATAAGGCACAATGGCTTGGCTTTTCACTACTGCACAATGGCAGGGACAGCTGCTGGGAAGACTTAGAAGTTGGGGTAACTCAATGAGGGGAAGCAGAAAGCATCTGTATGTGTCTTTACTCCTATATCTGATAGTTAATGCTAACTATTAGATGGGACGTCAGCTGGGGTCTTTGGCAGAATATGTACAAGGTGGCCTTTCCATGTGGCTTGAGCTTCCTCACAGCATGGCGAACCTAGACTTCTGACTTGGCAGCTTAGGGCTCCAAAGGCAAGTATCCCTAAGAAAAGCTAGGTGGAAGCTGTATCCCCTTTTAGGGTCTGGCCTTGGGAGTCACATAGCATCACTTCTGCTGTAATAATAGGCCTGTGACTATAGACCCCCCAAATTGATGAGACAGCATCAAAGTCACATTGAAAGAAAGAATGTGAGTGAAAGATATTGTTGGGGCCATCTCTGGGAAATGCAATGTGTCGCAGTGGAAAAGATGAGTGATAATAAAAGTGAGTCTATAAAACCAAGTTATCTAAACCTTACTCTGAAGAGGAAGAAGTGTGGAAACAATGTTAGTGGACATAGAATGATAAAATTGTCATGTGCTGTGAGGGCTTTCAGGTGCCAAGGAACCCACACTTCTACTGTTAAATAGAAAGGCACCCAAAAGCCAGAGTCTCTTGATTCCACCACCACTATGTCCTTCAGTTTTGACCTCTACCCTTAGCCCCACCAAGCAACAGGAAGGCTTGTTTTTGGTTTTTACATTATTTGCCTCCAGCATTTACTATCTGTGTGATATAGGGTAAAGCATCATCAATCTAGACCTTGAATATATTCAATGGATTATGCTACTACTTGGTGCTAGATACTACTCATAGAGATGTTGAAGATACAGCAGTGAACAAAAAGAAAAAGATATCTGACTTCGTGAATTTACATTATAGGGGTGGATTTGGGCAGGAAACAGACAATACACAAAAAACACAATATATAGATCTATAGCAAACATTAGAAACATTGTATTATACTTCATAACTTCATAATATAGTGACTTAATTCTTTCGTAATTTGAAAAAAGTCTATTTCTCTGATTAGGTGTTACATTAACTAGTTGAGTTATTGCATAATCAGAACTTACTAAATGGCAACCTTTGCAGAACACGTGGTGACAAACTATGACCAACACAGTGCTGGACCCCACATAAAGTTTTGAATGGACACCAAAGGCTCCCAAACCCACCTCCCATGAGCCTATTTCAGAGAAACTGTGAGAATTAATGTGCAAAGTCCTCTAAGGTTACAGAGTAAATCTGGACAATCTCAGTTTCGTAACCCTGACCTGTCTATCCCTAGTGGATTTTGGAAAGAAGAGGAGAAAACAATGACTATTCTTGCTTCAGTCTGGGCATTCCATCCTCTGAATTAAGACTCTTCTGAGAGCCCCACGTTGCATAGCAAGGGCATTGGTGCAGGAGTGATGAATGCATAATTGTGCTTTAAAATGAGAAAACATTACTTGCAATTTCTCTAAATACTAGGAAGACAAGGCTACTTAGAAACAGTGGGACCAGGCCCCAGAAGCTCTGATCCAGCCAATATATCGCATCAAGATATGTATCAGCACCCTTTCTCCAAGTTGGGCTACCAGTATGTGATATAAAATTTATCCTTTTTGATCTTTACTGGGTTTAGATTATTTGCTAGGAAATATAAACAATTAGTGAAATCAAATGCAAATGTCATACAGGGAGAAGAACAGGTCTTATCACACAGACCAACTGTGATTTTTTTCCCCCCTCAAAACTTAAGTCAACGTTTCCTACCATTAAAGTTTCAGCTTCCAGTTCCTTCATTTTGTTCTCCTCTGATCTGAGAACATTAGCAGCAGGAGTACCTTTACTCTTAAATTTAGTTTAATGTAAGTATTGCAAGCCCTGCTGGCAAGCCTCAAGGCACAAACTCTGAATGGGGGGTGATCAGAGCTGGATGATAAAGCAGAAAAAAGCTATTAACTGCATATTGGGGAAAATATCCCTCAAGCAATCTATGCTGAAAAGTTTCAGGCCAGAGTTAGGGTGGCAGTTAAACAGGCTCCCTCCCCACTCTAAACCCCACATCTTACCTTGCATATGACTTTTGAAAAAGGGGATTTTTGTTTTTCACAATACATGGGCACATAAGGGTATTTTGTTTTCCATAATAGATAATGTGTATACTGAAATTTTGCACACTTAATATTTGAAATGCATTAAATATTTAAAGGGATCCTGTAACAAATTATTTTCTCATTTAAGTAATCACTATCTTTTTTATAAGTTCAGTCTTATTTATGCTGAATTAGAAAACAGTTGTAATCTAGCATATAGAAGCAGCCAGAGGGAAAATTAGTGAGAAAAAAATGCAAGCATGCTTTGGGGCCTGTTATTTCAGGCTTACCTTCTACCTGCAGAGTGAAGAAAGCCTTTTGCTGTTTGCTAAATTGAGTTGTATCATTTTCCTGGTATGGCCAGTATCCCCAGCTCCTAGGTGATCTCTAATCATGAGGAATTAAACTAACCGAGCCTGAAGTAGAAATGGAACACTTCCTTAACCATGGCACTTCATCAGGGTCCTCCTAGCTCACGAACAATTGCAGAGGAAATCACACAAGATGGGAGGAAAGGCAGGAAGGGCAATGGTTCAGGTTTGGGTGACTAAGGGAGAGGAGAAGGAGAGGTATTTCTCTAGCTGGTACCAAAATGAGCTTAGCCCCAGGAGCTGAGGGGGAAGCAGTCTGTGAGGAGGACCCAGAGGCAGCTCTCCCAGTGCCAGCAAGTGGGTAGCAATGCATGTGGCACCACGGGGGCTGAGACAAAGATCAAAAGGCTGCCTGAAGCCAATCCATCGTTGGTGGATTCTTTGATCTGCTGGTTGGCTCTTGTATCTTGTATTTAGTCTCTAAATTTGGCCCTCACATGCAAGGACAGATGAGAATGGAGAAACACGGGATGAAAGGTTTGAGAGTGCTAGTCAGGCTGAATGTGTCCCACAGTGTGAGTTTAAATCTCTGGCCCCCAAGTAAAATTCTTCAAAGAGTAACCCTGTTGCCCACTCTCCCAAGAGAGATCCTCATCAGGAAACACACAGGGAGGAGGGAAGGCCTAGCATTGTATAGACAGTCTACTTAGGAGTGACAATGTCTGAGGCTGACTACTGTCTCCAGAATTCAGTCACTTTAGGGTAAAAGCCAACAAACCTCAGCAAGAAAATTTATTAATTGTCATCAAGAGAATGCAAAATAAATGGGATTTTACTATGTTCAAAACCATTTATAAGAATGAGAACTTTTCATATTATCAGCACAAGCTCTCTTACTAAGAAAGTTTGAAGAAAAATACAGAAAATATACAAATAATTATGCTCCCGAAAAAATTTTTTTAAATTAACATGAGTTTGAAAAGTCACTAAATTTTTATCCCCTACATCATAATTTTTGGACACTTCTAGCACTCCATGGGAGGTAATTAGATAAGTTTTTAAATACATAGATTTCCTACCAATGGACATTTATTGAAGGTTAATCAAAATATACATTAGTAAAAGTGTTTGAAGACAGGCATGATTCACTCCACTTACAATGCAGGTTTCTGTTGAAGGTCTTTCCAGGCTTACAGACTTCAGCCTGAAAATCAGGAAGTAAAGAATAATAGCGAAGGAGAGAAGGAAAAAAAATTAAAATTAGTTACTAGAACAATTTCTCTCCCACCCCACATCATGAAATAAGTTAATCATACAACAAATACCAAATACTTACTATGTGGTTAGAGGCTTTAAAAAAAAGTGTAGACACTTTGGGATAAATTAATCACTAATCAATGAAACGCCAATACCTATATTGTTATGTTACAGGGTGGGGCAAAAGTCGGTTTACAGTTGTTCAGATGTAAACTAATACAATAATTAATAAAGAATAAACTTTATGTTTCAGGTACTCACAACTATTTTTGCCCCACCCTGTATTCCAATACAAATGCGACATTAGGGATAACAATTTGATCTCTCATATTTATGAGATTGAGTTATCTTTACCCAAACCGAGGACATCTCAGGTCCCTGTCTGCTCCTGCCTAGTTCTAAACAGGCCCAATAATTTGTCCAGGTTCAGGTGCACTGGGGAGCCAGGGCCTCAGCTGAGGAACTTTGAGAGGAGTCTCTAGACTTGGGAGGAAGGTCAGTGGGGGGCAGGGAAGGCACTGCCCGCCTCTCCTCAGAGCCGTGGAAGCCCTGCCCCTGCCTTGTCCCAGCGTCACGAACCTCGGTGGACTGGCTCTGGGGAACAACTCTGGTTTTCCATTCCCCAAAAGTGAGTCCTCCACCGATGGCAGGTGCAGGGCTCCGGCGCTGCCCCGACTTCCCTTCTTGTTTTCAAGACTTGGCAAAGCCAGGGCTGGGAGAGCAGACGCCGGAGCGTCTCCAGGGATACAGAGGGGGCGTGCAGGGCGGGCGGGGTAGGGTTAGGCTGAACTGGGGCTCGGGATTGGGGCAGCTCCCAGACTCCTCGGCACGGGGGCGGGGCCTGGTGGGGGCGGGGCCTGCAGCGGGCTGAGGGGGAAGGGGTGGGGCAGGGGCGCCCTAGAGCCTGCAGGCTTTTCTAACAAGGCAGCTTTCGAAAGTGAGACCGCTTTCAGAAATTCGTTCACCTAGTCCAAGGGCCTGGCGTATACCGCCCTGAAACATTTCCTTCATGGCTCTGCATTCTCAATATTTCGCCAACATTTCTCTGCTGACCACGGGATTGAAGGAAAAACACTCAGTTTGGCATTCGTGACCCCCATGACCTGATGCCACTTTATCCAGCTAGTTAAGTCAATTTGTTCCCCTCATCCTCATCCTTAGTTGCAGCCAGAACCATCTTTTCCCTTCTTTCCCTCCGGAAAGAAAATCTAATTTTGAGTTGTGGTGAGCTAAAAACCCAACATCTCTTTATAGAATCTCCGTGTGTGTGTGTGTGTGTGTGTGTGTGTGTGTAATTTTTTACCTGAAACTCAAGATTTTATATTTACACTGATTAATGTCAGTCTGTTAATCTCAGCCCTTCATTCCATCCCATCTCTCACCTGTAAGTGTAAGGAAGCTCACTTCTTTGCTCATTCTCTCAAACGTACAGAGGACAAGAGAGTGAGGCCTGTTGCTTAGTCCCAAATATAGCTGTGCCAGAAACAAGGCTTTTATTCATTGCCTCCTGTCACACACTGTAGGTGAGGGAGCCAGCAATACTATTGCTCATACAAGTCATTCTATTAACTATAGATCAATTCTACTTGATATATATATATATATATATATATATATATATATATATATCTTACATTTTCTTTTCCACTCACCCATTCATCCATTGAAGGGCACTTTGGCTATATACCTCAAATGAGAATGCCAGTTATATGGTAGTTCTATTTTTAATTTTCCATAATGGCTATATCAATTTACATTCTCACCAACAGTGTATAAAGATTTCCTTTTCACCAAAGGGTCTTTTATATACCACTGGTCACATAGCCAAAACCAGGCTATATAATCAGGTAAAACAGATGCAGATTATCAAACTGTATATTTTTAATAAAAAAGGTAGACAAGGTAGTACTGATGAATTAAGGGAGCTTCAACCTTTAAATAGCACATTATATATATATATCACTAGCTAGTACATTTCATTCCTATCTTGGCCAAAGGGAGTACCATGGTTCCAGGCATCCCTGGAGATAAATAAACAAAAAGCTACCACAGATCAACTGCCAGCTAACCCTGTACTTTCCTACCAAAATAGTAAATCAAAAGCAATACTGCATTTCTGAGGGAATGTCAGACTTGAAAATTTTAGAAGTGATAACTCCTTGACTATTCTTATTTAATTATCTGTGTTAGCTGCACAACATAGATGTATATCTTGAGGAATAAAAGGTTGATCAGATGGTAACTCAAATTGTGCTACTGTTTCTAATAGAGCCTTCTTGCTGTTATGCAGCATCTACTGCCCCCACCCCATATTCTGATTGATAGCAAGAAAAAAAGAAGCAATTTGCTGTTACCTAGGAGGGTTAACAGTGTACTTTTATTTTCCAACTCAGTAATCTGTCAACTCTGGCTCTTTGCTGCAATTTAGTTTTCAGGGACCTTAATTATCTTACCATCTTGCAGAATATCATGCTGGATCACTGCCCTGACAGGTAGCCTAATAGAACATGGAGAGCAAGATATAGCAGGCAACTCTATGCCTTGATAATATAAATACTTGCCAAAAGGAACAATATATATCTTATGAAAATACAGAAGTCTTTCACTTCAGTAAGGATTGGGGTTGGCTTACATGGATAGATATTCTAATGTAATGTAAAAGATAATTTGTTGAAATTTGCACAATCGCTTATATGTATATCTTTGGATTTTGGAGGCTGATCTGAATGATGGTCTCTGATCCCCTCTGAAGCTGTGTCCTGCCCTGTGGTAACAGTGGCAGTCCTTGGTTTCCAGGCCTAGGATCTGCCCTGCTATCAGCCCTTCCCCAGTCTAGTTCACAGCTTCACAATGATTCTGTAGGCCTCGGATACCATTCCAGTAAATTAATTTTTCTAAAGTTAACCAGAGTCGATTTCTATTACTTACAACTACAGAATACTAGTTTACACAATAATTAAGAAAGTATTAGGTGATAAAAAGTGAAATAATAAAATTTGTTTTAAAAACACAGATTAGTAAACATTAAAGATAATATCAAGTTTTCACAATGAACATTTTAGAACATTATACATTTCCTAAAGTAATAGCTGAAACTCTAAGATTCCGTTAAGAAATTGCACTAAAGAGCATACATAATTACATTTATTTTCTATCGCTACATAGAGATTTGATAAAATTCACTTAAAATTTGAAGCCAGCCCTAGCTGGTTTGACTCAGTGGGTAGAGCATCGGCTTGTGGACTGAAGGGTCCCAGTTCGATTCTGGTAAGGGCACATGCCCTGGGTTGAGGGTTCGATCCCCAGTGGGAGGTGTGCAGGAGACAGCCTATCGATGATTCTCTCTCATCATTGATGTTTCTATCTCTTCTCTCTTCTCTGAAATCAATAAAAATGCAACAGGGGTTAGGGGAGGCAGGGGGAAGGTTAATGGGGGGGGGGGAAGGAGATATATGTACTACTATATGTAATACTTTAAACAATAAAAAAATAAAATATATATATTTTAAAAATTTGAGGCCAAAATATCCTATTTATGTCCAATGATGATATGTTTTGAAATCATTGAAACTATAAAATATTTTTAAGGTTTAAATATTTTCCATTTGTAGAATAAATCAGATGGAGAAATCTAGTCAAAATTTATTGATCTTACATAAACAGTGTACTGCACTAGATATTCTAAAAAAGCGTTTGCTTATTGATGCTTGCAAGTAATTTTTATACTTAATTTAGAGTCAAAAGTCTTTTTAAAGATTTTTACCAATATGCATAACATTCTTGTAATTGTCATAAGTGTTTGCAGTTAAAAGAAATTACAAAACTAGCTTTTAGGATTTAGTCAAATAGAATCAGCCAATAGATTGGAAAGTATGCATTCTCAAATTGTCTCATTGGCAAGATTTTGTACCATGAAAGAGGTGTGGAGAAGGAGAAGCAGCAGACTGTGGACATGGTACTCAGGCATATCAATGTTAGGAAAGAGCACATTTGAAAGTTGAAGGCTTGGGGGGAAAAAAGTTATCAACTTCTAAAAAGCCTGGAAAGTCTTCAGGATCTACCTTGAAAACCTAAGCTACTTTGTTTGATACCTAATGCATATTTCCTTGGTTTAAATCTAATTTCAGTTGTTTTTTCCTTTAATGTGTATAAGTCACATTGTTTTCAATCCAAAGTATACAAAAAACCAACTTTCAGAATTTGTCATATAAATGTCAGTTGGTATTAAAAATATTTGCCCCCTTTTTTCAGCATCTTCTTACTTTTGGTTCTTACGATGCAATTCTAGCAGACTGCAAAATCTGCTCATAATTAAGAATGCCATTTGAATTTGAAAATATCCTTCATTGTTAAATTTACTCATTATTTTGTGCCTCCACTAGCTGGACAAATCTACAATAGCAATGTTTTCTGTAAGACCCTGATTAATTCTCTATCTCTTCTGAATGGATAATTTCAGAGAACTTCAGCTCCTACTGCCTGGACTACCGCATGTTGCCCCTGAATGCATTCAAGGTCAGCACCAATCTGCCAGATACTGACTGTGCTGTTTGAGTAACTGTTTCAAGCCTGAGCAGAGTTAGCTCTGCCTCCGCTTTGCGAAGCTACCCACGGTTGTGCAGAAGGGACTAAGTTCTGCTGTATTGCTTATGTTTACTCAGCTAACTAGCTACAAACCTGGTACATATTCAGATTTTCTGACTCTAAAGACCTTGCTCCTTATTATGATGCTCTACTGACTTTGATTACTTATGTTTTGCAGATGGGAACGGTTCCTTTGAAGGTGAGAGGTCTCCTAGCAACTCTTCCAGATCACATTATCAATACAATCTTAATATCATCAGATTGACTGCCACCTAATGACAATAGCAATTATTTTGATTAGCAAGCTATATTTATTATGGAAGCTCCCAATGTCATCCACCCAGCCGTCCTGTCCCTTTCACCTTATTAATGTGCTGCTTATATATTCCCACTTGCTCTGCATCAGTGTATCTTTCACTAACTTCCTCTCTTTAGAAAGAACAGCATGGTTTTGGCATCCTGTCCAGCCTGGATTCACCTTCCTGTCTTCTGAAACCCTAGTGTGCTTCTCTCTTCACTCAGGCTGCCCTTTGCCAATCCCAACAGGAATAGCGCAGCATCCTATCTAATAAAAGAGTAATATGCAAATTGACTGTCACACTAAGACACAAGATGGCTGCCCCCATGTGGTGAAAAATGGCTGCCCCCATGTGGACACAAGATGGCCACCACAAGATGGCCACCACAAGATGGCC
Source organism: Corynorhinus townsendii (assembly GCA_026230045.1). Lineage (NCBI taxonomy): Eukaryota > Metazoa > Chordata > Mammalia > Chiroptera > Vespertilionidae > Corynorhinus > Corynorhinus townsendii. Next base: position 117,598,104 of record JAPDVU010000006.1, on the reverse strand, counting down.
GCCCCAAGATGGCCTGCAGGGGAGGGCAATTGTGGGAAGTTAGGGGTGACCAGGCCAGCAGAGGAAGGCAGTTGGGGGTGACCAGGCAGGCAGAGGAGGGCAATTTGAGGAGACCAGGCCAGCAAAGGAGGGCAGTTGCGGGGGACCCAGGCCTGCAGGGAGGGCAGTTGGGGTGGAACCCAGACCTGCAGGGGAGGGCAGTTGGGGGCGATCAGGCCAACAGGGAGGGCAGTTAGGGGTGACTGGGCCAGCAGAGGAGGGCAGTTGGGGGAGACCAGGCCAGCAGGGGAGGGCAGTTGGGGGGGACCAGGCTGGCAGGGGAGGGCAGTTGGGGGGGACCAGGCCTGCAGGGGAGGGCAGTTGGGAGCCAGCAGACCTGGATTGTGAAAGGGATGTCCAACCACCCATTTAGGCCAGATCCCAGTGGGATCAGGCCTTAACGGGTGGTCTGACATCCCTCAAGGGGTCCCAGATTGGAGAGGGTGCAGGCTGGGCTGAGGGACACTCCCCCCCCCCCCCCCCCCCCCGCACAAATTTCGTGCACCAGGCCTCTATTTTTATATAGTTCATGTAGAAATGCATGGCATGAACTTTCCATTGGTGATTGGAAGGAAAACTTAGAGAAAGCTTACTAAATTACAAAAAGATAATGACTTTCAAATTCCTGAATATTTCAGTAAGTCTTCCTTTACTTTTTCAGTTCCATGCCTTCCTCTCTTCTGATCCCAGAAGTGCTTTTGAAATGGTAGGTAGGTGGTTTTGTGGAAAGAAGAAACTCTGATTAGGCTGTTTGAACTCAATAAGAGTTTACCACAAATAAAATGAACTTACTTTATGCACTTAATTTTGCATGAAAATCATAGAAGGCATATATATATATATATAGTAAAAACAGAAACTTACTTGGTTGAAGATTTCTACTGGTTCCCTAATACATAAATAATACATAATAAGCCTAGAAAATTCTCTAAATTACCTCTTCTGTTTTTAAACATTCATATGAGATGGAGATGGCAGTGCTGTTAAAGATCAAATAAACCACCATTATAAGCATTCTCAGTAGATAGAGCTCATCCAGCAACTCATTAAACACACAAATTCCGGAAGAGCACATCCATCAGTTTTCACTGTTCCAACAACACATGAAAGGAAGAGTAAAATATTTTCAAGAAATCTGACACTCAAATAGTTTATTTCCGTGTTTTCATTTTCCCCTTCATCATCTTTTGTTTCAGAGGGGGAAAAAAAGTGGAAAATTGTGATAAAATTGAAGATGTTTTCCAATAGTTTATTCTTCTAAAATATTGATGAAATTCAGAATGAAAATATTTTTTCCTTTCTTCTGGATTAGTGCCATCAAAAGCATTTAAGCAGATGATTATTTAATCAAGTAAAGAATAATGCATATAGTTGATTCCATAAGAAGCTACAGGTACAAAAGAGGGTTCTGCATCTTTAAAAGTAACGCATTGTATGAAATCACTTGTAAGTGTTGCCACTAAGACTGAGGACTTATGGTTATAAAGACCCAGTTGTGTTTTTGGAAAGTTGTGTCAATAATTGATTCCACTGAAATGGAAGTTACCTAGAAGAGATAATGTTATGGCTGATAAAAAACAGCCGACGGCAGTGGATGAGAAAGAATTTGCCAAGTGTCCTGGATGGGTCTCCAGAGAGGCTGGGCTAAGTCCCTACCTCGCCAGGGACAGCCCTGGAGTATGGCAATCCTGCAGGTGTTCAAAGCTTGGCAGATGTATATTTTAAGGACATCTAACTCCTTTCTCATTCTGTGCTCACCTGTGACTTTCTATGATTTGCTTTCTACTGTTAAATAGGAAGATATGCCCTAAGTAACAGTCAGGATTTTTGCCTTGTCAAATACAGATTTGAACATAAATTGGCAATCAGGTGTATTAATTAGTACTTTTAAAATTTTGGTTAATATAAATCAGTTTCTACTTCTTGATTATGTCTTGGTGAACTGGTAAATATTTGCCTTTAAATCTGCAAAGCTGTAAACTGGACACTGAGCTAGTGTTTCCATAGAAGACTGCCTTCTATGAAACCTTACAGAGCAACTTACTTCAGTATCTCTTTCTATCCCAGTGAGCATTACAGCTGTTCAAATTTTCTATTTTTCCAACTGGAAAAGACATAGAAATTATCTAAGTTAAGATAGAATATTGTGCTTAGAGTCTGCAAAATACACAAAATGGCATATATACATGAATATACCTCATATAGATAGGTAATATATATTTAGAAATGAAATTATCATTGCAAATATAAAATTATAAGTTGTATCTTTTTTCTTCATAATCTTTTTAAAATAAGAAAATGAAAATAATTATAGATTTTAATTCACACCTCAGTCTCCCAAGAACTGCATTTTGCACTTTGCTACTCTAGCAGACTGATTTTTAGAAGAAGGTTTGACAAATTTGTTTTTAAATTTTTTCAAATGGGAATCTTACAATTCTTTATACCAAGTAAAATTATAAACTATAAGCTGTTTAGTAGAATATTACATTAAATTTGCCCAATAATACTAGTTTTACTATTGCCTATCACTTCTAAGTGCTGAAAATATGGTTCTAATCAAGACACACAGGTATGAAGTCTAATGGGCCTAGTGGGCATAATATTCTAGTGGAGGAAATGGGAGACAGATAGTAAATCCTATATAATAAAAGCCTAATATGCTAAGTGTCCAGTTGTCCAGTCATCCGTTTAACTCAGTGGTTGGCAAACTCATTAGTCAACAGAGCCAAATATCAACAGTACAACGATTGAAATTTCTTTTGAGAGCCAAATTTTTTAAACTTAAACTTCTTCTAATGCCACTTCTTCAAAATAGACTCACCCAGGCCGTGGTATTTTGTGGAAGAGCCACACTCAAGGGGCCAAAGAGCCGCATGTGGCTCATGAGCCGCAGTTTGCCGACCACTGGTTTAACCAATCAAAGCATAATATGCTAATGATATGCTAAGGCCGCTCAACCACTCGCTATGATGTGCACTAACCACCAGGCGGCAGACAGTCGACTGGTAAGTTAGCTTGTTGCTGGGGTCCAGCTGATCAGGAATGAGCGAGATGGGCCAGACATGCCCTGGAGCCCTCCTGTGGTCCCTCCCTAGCTGGCCAACCTCCTGCATCCCTCCCTGAATCCAGTTGTGCACCAGTGGGGTCCCTCAGCCTGGCCTGCACCCTCTCGCAATCCAGGACCCCTCAGGGGATGTCGGAGAGCTGGTTTCAGATCAATCCTGCAGGTCAGGCTGAGGGACCCCACTGGTGCACAAATTCGTGCACCGGGCCTCTAGTACATAAATAAGATGTTTTCTGGGCTATGAATCAGATAAAATAAGGTAGTGAAATTAGAGTGGTGTGTGTGTGTGTGTGTTAGAGGATGTTTGTTTAGATTGAACTATTAGAAAAGGCCTGTGTGTAAAAGTGACATTTGAAGTAAAACCTGAATGAAAGCTATGATGACCCTCATGCCCTGCTGGTGGAAATGTAGACTGGTGCAGCCACTGTGGAGAACAGTATGGAGTTTCCTCAAAAACTTAAAAATGGAACTCTCATTTGACCTAGTAATTCCACTTCTAGGACTATATCCCAAGAAATCAGAAACACCCATCAGAAAGAATATATGTACCCCTATGTTCATAACCCCACAATTTACAATAGCTAAGCTTTGGAAACAGCCAAAGTACCCATCAGCAGATGAATGGACTAAAAAACTGTAGTACATCTATACAATGGAATGCTATACTATTGTACAAAAGAAGGAACTCTTACCATTTGCAACAGCATGGATGGACCTGGAGAGCATTTTGCTAAATGAAATAAGCCAGTCAGAGAAAGATAAATATTACACAATCCCAGGCATTTGTGGAATATAATGAACAACATAAACTGATTAACAAAAATAGATCCAGAGACATAGAGGCATCAAACAGACTGTCCAACCTCAGAGGGAAGTCAGGGAAGTGGTGGGGCTAAGAGAACCACCAAAGCACTTGTATGCAGGCATATAAGCATAACCCATGGACACAGATAGTAGTGGGGGTGAGGGCATGTGCTGGGGGGTGGGAACGGCCAGGGAGAGGTCATGAGGGCGGAAAGGAGACATATGTAATACTTTAAACAATAAGGAACTTAATTTTTTTAAAAAAAGAAAGAAAGCTATGATGAAGTCAGGCACCAATCTGGGGGAAGAGCATCATGGGTAGATAGAATAGAACAGGCAAAGCTCCAGAGTTGGGAGCAAAATTGGTATGTTGACATGGGGCAGACAGTTCAGGTACCTCTTGTGAGTGCCTCCTTTTCATGTCCACAACCTCTCTTTGTGTGACTTGGTTCTAAAATCAGAATATAGCAAAAATAATAAGCTGTCACTTCCATGATTAATATGATATTAGGCTCGATCTTGGTATTAGAATCACTCTAGTCTTCCTTTCTCATGTTGTTGGCTTTGATGTTCCACTTATTCATGCATTCATTGGTTGCTACTTGTATGTGCCCTGATCAGGGATGGAACCCGCAATGTTGGCATATCAGGACGATACTCTAAAGTACTGAGCTACCTGGCCAGGACGTATGTATTGTTGGTTTTGTAAAAGCAAGCTAGCATGAATCTTACAGCCACAAAGAACCCAATGCTTTCTAAAACCACACAAGTGGGGAAGAAGGTGCTACCTTATTTGAGAGTCCAAATGAGAACCCAGCCCTGGCCAATGCCTTGACTGTAGCCTTGTGAGAGGCTATGCAGAGGATCCAGCTAAGCCCTGATCCATGGAAATTATGAGATGATAGATGTGTTGTTCTAAGTTGTTAAGTTTTTAGTAAATAGAAAACTAATACATGACCCAAGGTCAGAACACATTTGGTTGGAGGCAGTGACCCAAGGGGAGAGGAAAATGTATGAGATGAGGTAGAAGGGTGACTACATAGAACCTTAGGCCATGGTAAGAAAGTTGGATTTTCTTATACGTATGTTACAAAGTCATTGGAGAATTTAAGCAAGAGAGTTCCATGATCTTTTTGACATGTTTAAAAGTTTCCTAGCTACTTGTGAAGGGTGGGCTACTGGAGTGGATAGGGAGACTTCTCAGAAGGGAGTTGAATTCATTAATGTAGGTGAAAAAATGAGGTGGCTTTGATCATAGTAGTAGAAATGGAATACATTAAAAAAGAAGTCAAGAAAAATGTGAATGCAGTCTACCAAATCCTAGACATTTGGATACAGCAGCAGAAAGTATGGTGATTCCTTTACTGAAATTGTTGGAAGTTGCCCATTGCCTTCATTAGCAGAAAAGGGTGGACAAGAAGTCCGGAAGGTTGGTCAACCTTGAGGCGCTGGCAAGGGTCAAAGACATACACCTACTGTGTAGTTGAGACAAAGGTAGCTGAAGCAACTTCCACCTTTTAGTCTCATGTAAATCCTTACTGATAAGATAGTTTGCCTGTTACTGGAAATTGCCTGCCTAAGGGCTATAGGTGGATCCCAAACCTGAATAAAAGGGATAACAAGGCCATAGCAAAGCGGAGTCCTCTCTTGGGCTTCTGCCTGCCCCCAATTCCCAAATTAGTATTTTCTTGTCTTGTCTCTTTCATTTGTGTCCGGCCTCCTTCAGAACCCAAACCCTGAACCTGAACCCTGAACCACACAGGACGTGGGGGGACACTCGCAGAAATGGAGAAATCTGAGAGAGGGAAAGTTGGGTTTTTCAGGTGGAACAAAGAGAGGGCAAATCCATGGTGCTATTTTGACATGTTACATCTGAGATGTCATTGACATGTTCAGGGAGAGCATGTCAAGGAAGCCAATGCGTAAACAGGTCTGGAACTTAGTATCAGTGGTCTCTATTAGGAGATAATGGAATAGTGGTTGCATAAAAATTAGGAATGGGATGAACACCATGGAAGGAAAAATGTTAACATGTAATAAAAAATTAAATAAATATATAAACTTTCTTCTGACATTGAAAATGATTTTGGCTTTGTCAGCGTCAAAACCCATAGGCTATTATCACTATGCTCAATAATATTCAAAAAATAATTTGTAATATATACTTAATATTTACTTGAAATTTGGAGAATAGTAGTGGTGTAGATACAGTAAAACAAGTCTCACTGAAGTCCCACGGCAGCCTTCTTTGTGGACAGCTCCTACCTGGGGCACGTTGTTCCATTTCCTCCTCACCACTGCCTCTGTTTCCATTTGAGCCTGAGTTCTTGCCCTGGCCAACCTATTCTACTGTCCTACTCGTCTACTGTCACCTTTTACTGGTTTTATATGATCTCTTGCTTCCAGGCTTTAAGCCATTAGTCACACTTGTTTACATATCAGTTTTAATTTAGTGATTAGAAATGATTACTTCCCAAATAAAATTACCTTAATGGGATACATTTAAATAACACTTCAGTTGCATTAATGCTAACTTATGACGGCTAGTTTACAATCATGATGGAAGAGTCAAATAAGTTGATAGTAATAAACTAAGGGTCTACAAAGGTGTGGTTGTTGAAAGGAAACAACAGATAACCCCACACTGAGTTTTTACTGTAAGATTTCTCACTTCTCAAGAGTGACTCTTATTTTTCTTTCATGAGTGAGTAAAACCTGGAGCGCAATCGTGCCTTAGGCAGTGAGTTTGAAGGACTCCTTTCAGACTGAATGAAAGATAATCATCAAAATCTAGGTCATGATAGTATTTATTCTATAGAGAATTGTTTAAATTAATGCTTTAAATTTAAGTCAGGACACATTTTAATATATGATTCATACCATGCCTATCAGATATTCTTAATGACTGCATACATTGTAATCTTGTTTCAAGGATTTTACTTTGAGGAATTTTCTAACATCTAGCAGTATAGCCATTAAATTATCATTACAAAGATATCAAACTTCCTTCATTGCATCTATTTCTCAAGTCACAGGTATGCGGTTTGTGTCTGAAAGCCTTTGAAACTTCAGTATACCTTTCTAAAGAGAATGAAAACAAAGGACTTCTGTGGTATTTTCTTTTTGAAAGAGTGAAACAGAATGGAAAAAATGGTGAAAGAAAAAACACCTACAGTGATGCATGACAAGGAAAGTTTACTTCAGAACGAAAAGGAAGCTACTATTAGTTATTATTAGCAATAACACAGGCCTGTTAAATTTTGTAATAATTAAAATATTTAAAAATGAAAATTACATAGCAAAATTTTATTAGATAGTGAACAATTGATGGGGAATAGAAGCAATTATCTATTGTGAAAACATTTCTTATGTGATAAATTAAGCTATATTACATATTATTTACATTTTAATAAAACCATTCTAGTTTTTACTATATAGCAAATAAACATTTGGTATTTAAGAGTATAAAAATGAACTATATTAAGGATTTACTCAGAAAATTTATTTTATCTTATCAATTTATTCATATAGATTATTTTGAATGCAAGTTCCAAATGAAGAAATACATATTAGACCAGCAGTGAAATTAGGATAAAGTCAAAGTGAGTCCCAAAAATTTCTGAAATAGCTGCCCTGCTAAAATCCAGAAAATAATGAAAACTGACTAAAACTGCGTTCTTTGGTTAAAGATTCCACAAAGCAGGACTATTTGCAAGAAAAGGGGTATATAAGGAGGTAGAAATAGCATGTTTGAATTATATTAGGATTAAGAGGTAGTGTTATAAATAAATATTTGAATAATGTTAGAATGAGAGTTAACATTTGCAAACCCTGAAAGAGATGATAAGGATGTAGTTTTAATAGTGGACCTTGAACTGTGAAATGTGTGGGGGAGTTATTCACCATAAAGTTCCCATACTCAGCACTGAGGATGGAAGAGGAAGTCACTTCTGTATTTATTCCAATAAATACAAATAAATACCTGAAAACCAGGAGAGTGAGGCATGGCAATAGCAACTAGCTGGGGGTCTATCCGGGTGGCTGGATCATGTGAAGGAGCAAGGGATTAATGAGAGTAGGGCCAGATTTCTGTCTCTGTTTTATGACTAACAAATTGCACATAACTTCCAATTAACTTCCTCATACAATGATGACTAATGTTCACAAGGAGGCTATGTAGGTGTAAGGACTCTGAATTGCAAGTGAATTCCCTAACTGGCAGTGGCCAGAGGGAAGTTTTCCAGGAAAATGGAGACATCCAGTCCACGTTACAAGTGAGGAAGTTGAAGTCCAGGGAGATGAAATGATCATCCAGCTAACAGCAGAAGCAGAAGAACATGGGTCATCCAACCCCCACAAGGCAGGCCTTTCTTCATCACACTGCAAGGCCTGCTATATGTCATCTCTCCTTTCAGAGTCAAGATGGGTCATCGAAATTCACGGCCTTTTCAGCCAGTATGGTCAACTTTCCCCTAGCTAAGTCAGAGCGAATCAGAGAGAATATGACATCCTTGATCTGAGTTTTATTTCCTTTTTCATTTCTCATGGAATTGTTAATGAGCAGTGGAATGGCCAAAAATCAGAAAAGGAGAGCAAAGGATAGAGAAAGCCCATAGTGACTAACTAGTCACACTGTAACTGAGTGTTAACACTGACACATGTATCTGGTGCAGATCAAAAGCCTTCACCACATTCTAAAACCTCAATGAACCCAACTGAATCTAGACCCAGTAGAATAATTTCTCTGGAATAGAATGGCCAGCCTCTCCAAGAATATGCTGAAACGGAGACACTATTCCCCTTAATGCTAAAGGTCTGATTGTAACTGAAAATAAAAATAGCCCTTACTGGTGAGTTGTTCCTGTGCATGGTTCTGCCTTCCCATCCTTTGCACTGGACAAGTACAGGTAACAGATGGTCTTTAGACTGAGGGAAGAGAGTGACAGATCCCTGCACACTCACACACTCACACGCACGCTTCTGAGAAGTCATCAGCCAGTGTCTTTCTGAAGTGCTGCTGTTCAATGCATGTCAATATATACGCATGCCTAAGGGCCACGGCCCTGGAGAGTGTTTTCCTGAGGTGGCTGACTTGCCCAGCCGCACTCTGGGTGTGGGAGAGCCTCTGTAGCCATTGCTGAGCCCATCTTCCTGGATTCTCTTTTCTCTTCCCCCACCCTTCCAATCACAGATGGTCATTGGTCTTTAAAACCATTTCTTCTCATCCTTCCAAGTGACTACCAGTTCCTGGGACCCAGTCTCTCACTGCAGATATCCGTTATTTTCTCATGGCTTTCCAGGCTAGTAGCAAGGACAATGGGGAGTTTCCTAACCTTGAGAGCAATTGTCAGAGGAGGTGAGGAAGAGGAAGAACACCCCCCCTCCCTCCGCAAAAGGTCCTGCTTTAAGGTGAAATATAATATCTAAAAAAAAAAATCAGTTCCTGCCCTTGCAAATGTGGATCTTCCGGTGGCTGATCTTCAGTATCTACGAGTGTCTACCCCTTTCCTGGCTGTTTTAGATGTGAATTCTAAGGGTGGGCAGAATTTCAAAGTAGAAAATTCATTATTTTCTCCAAGCAATCCACTTCTGGGTGTTGCTGTGTAAGTTGTAGTTCTTTCCATTAATAATCTTTTGGTTATATCAATCTATCAGTTTACCTGGTATAAACTCCATTAGTACAAAGAGAGAAAGATCCTGGATTTAATTTAACAGGCAGATATGGTAATGTTGCATAACTACTCAGGCCCTTCAGGAACATGGGCACAGGGTCCCAGATACCACTGTGTGTTCCAGACCTCGAACAAAGGCTGAAATCCAGCCTATTTCCACTTCCCTGCCTGTGCCCTGGTGAGGACTGCAATCCCTGGAGGAAGGGGTGACATATTTTATCACACAAAGTCATCTTGGGTTGGTCAAGTCTGTGTCAGCTTTTCCCAAATTGATCTGCTCAGAGCAGAGGGCCCCCAGGGAGAGCCAGGGCCTTGCCCCAGCATGACTTCTCTGCTCATTTTATGGACATCCAAATAATGTCTGTAAATGAAGAAATGAGAGCAACAGTGGATTTTCAAAGCTTCTTTAGCAGTGGAATCATTGTTTTTTCCCAAATGAATTCTGATAAAGCTGATGTCTAAATCAGAGCTGCTCTGGTTAAATTCTGGATGGGGAATGACTTTGCTTCCCCCAAACCAGTTCACTGTGGACTGTAGTTGAAGAATTTCTTTGCTACAAATTACTTTTAATGAATCACTAGAGTGTAAACTAAGGCAAAATAAATTTCCACCAGAGGGTTACTCCAAGGTTCTTCTTAAACCACAGTCCAAAGGTGCAAAATGCACTGGTAATTCATCGTCATCATTGTCATTCATGATTCTCCTCCTACCTTGATTTTTTTATTTTTATGTTCCAGGGAGACTACGGCTGTTTGCTTACATGAAGTGGTGGCACAACACTGAGGATCAAGAGTCATCATTTACTTCATGACAGGTCATGACACTCTTGGTTATTTGTGTGTTTAATAAGTCCCTTTCTTTGCCTTGCAATTCTGTGCCTTGCTTGTGCCATGAGTGCATATCCACACATAAGATACAAGGAGATTCTTAAGATACAAATGATTCTAGGCCAGCCACTCATTATTACTGTTTTTTTCCTTTCAATGCAGTCAAATTCCTTTTCCTAGCTCTATGCCGGTAAACGTGATACTTAAAAAGAGACTTTACCTATCAAGTATTTATTATATTTACTTTTTCATCCATTTTGAGCCTTCTATTTAAAAATAAACATTCTTTTTTTCCCCCTCTGTCTCTGGTAATGTGATGATTGATTTTCTGTGTCAACTTGGCTAGGCCACAGAAAGCAGATATTTGGTCAAACACAGTCTATATATTGCTGTGAAGGTATCTTTAGATGAGATTAACAGTTGAATCAGTGGACTTTCAGTAAAGCTGATAAAAGAAAAGACGGAAATCCCCCAAGGATGAATGATTTTTGCCTCCAGACGGCCATCTCTACACCCCTGGACCTCCAGCCTGCTAGCTTGACCTTACAGAATTTGGACTTGTCCCCCAGAATTGCAGGAGCCAAATCTTTAAAATAAATCTATCTCTTCTCTTCCATCTCGCTGTCTTCTCTCTTTCTCCCTAACTCTGTCAACACACACACACACACACACACACACACACACACACACACACACACACAGAGTTCTCTTTCCCTGGAGAACCCTAATATACAGGTTCTTTAATTCTGACCTGTGTTGTTGCCTACCCATGCTTTTATGTAGAAGACCATTAAAATGTCAGTGAAGGCCATGTCCACACTTCTCATACATTTTATGAACATAAGCATCTCTCATTAATTGCTGTTGATTAGCCAAAAGGCAAATATTTAATTAAACCTTGAGAGAGGATAAAATTGCACATGAATTATCTATCTAAGAGCACATAGGTCTGTACATTTCATTAAGAAGGTTTAACAAATAATCGCGTCCCGTATACGCAGTCTTGTTTGAGCAGGTTGATTGGTTTTTGTTTCTTCAGTTTTTCCCCCGATGTTCCCTGGAGGGATGATGTGGTTTTTTCTAAAGTCGAATGTTTGTTGATTTGTTTTACTTTGCTCCTTATTGTGTCCCATTAGAAGCACTGCTGATCACATCACAGATGAACCCTCTTGTTTATTATCCTTGAAAATATATACTCAGGTGTGGGGGAAGGTAATTATTGGCTACACTGAATGACAATGAAGCCTCTTAGGAGAAAAGATTTAGCTGGTAGGTGAGCAGAACTCAATTTTCCATTGGTTCTCTTACATTCTTCCATTCCCTATGGATTTTCTTGGTGTTGCGGTCCTAAGTTTCTGCTGGACAGAAGGGTAACTCTGGCTCTGGGTGAGTGGGTTTTGAATGTACACTGTAAGTACAGACACAGACTTCTACTTTGTTATTTAAAGAAGCAGCAAAAATCTCTACATCTCCTATGTGCCTGCACAGGACTGAATAGACGTGGCTTATTCAACACAGGCCTTGTGAGATTGTTCCTGAAAAGAATGAGACAGGAGCCTGAGCCATCAACTGCAGGGACCACACTTTGTGCAAAGAAAAATAAGGACACTTACCCTTAAAGAACTGCTCAAATGGTGCCACTCCCAGTTTTTTTTAACTCTCGCTTCTTTTACAAGGGTGACAGTGAGTAATGGGGTGTAGGCATGTGTTTTAATGGCATCACTTGGTAATAAAAACTTTGCAGCTCTGTACCGGTTCCGCTCATTCTTTTACAAAATATTTTGAAATTTTATGTCTCATGAAATTCAAATGCCTGGGAAATGCTGGCCTACATACATGTTTCTTGCTTATGTTTGATGCTACTGCTTCCAAAGTCTAGTCACTCCTCCTCTGATGTTGCAGGAGTGTATTTTCTATGCAATAAAGAACACACGACTGTTTGTCATCGTTAACGGTGCAGGGCATTGATCTCTGTGACCAGGTGGCACCACTGGAGGGCTTGACACAACATTTTAAAAGATGCTCTTTTTTAATGAAATGGAGCTAGATCAGCTCAGGGAACAGCACATACATTTCCCTGGCACAGCGCTTGTTGTTCATCTACAGGAGACTGCTAGGATGCTAGGAGAATCTCTACTCCACGATGCTCTATAGATTGGCTGTAAGGATTGTTTACATGACATGACCAGTGTCTGGCCTCTGCAGAGGAAGATAACTAAACCATTAACTGGGCTGAAAAGTACCCAACCAAGACTCTGAGGTATTCTTCTAAGTAAGTGTGGCATAAACCACCTTATTCACTCACGAAAGAAGATACTTTATAGTGTTTCTCTAATTATGCATGCCACACCCATCCATAATAATAAAAGTGTAATATGCAAATTGACTGAACGCCTGAACAGTGGAACTACCATCTGGATGACCATGCTATGACACCCACTGGTGCCAGGTCAGCCAAGGCAGGTGCAATGTGATTGGCCGGGGCTCAGTCATCACCCCATGATGGCCCAGCAGAAGGAGGCCTAGGACACTGGCTGGTGGGTCAATCAATCAGGGGGCTCCACAATCACACCAAAGAGGGAGGCCCAGGCCACTGACTGTCAGGCTGTGGTGGGTGGGTGGGGCCTCCCTCTGTGGGGTGGGATCGATAGCCCCAAAGCGGTGCTAAGGTGGGTGGGCAGGGCCTCTGGGTGGGGCCTCCCTCTGCTGGGGTGACCCATCACAGACCCCCAGCCAGGTGGGCAGGGCCTACCTCTTTGGGGCGATCCATCGTGGAGCCCGGCCATGGATCGCCCCGCAGAGGGAAGCCCAGGCTACCTGGCCGGCAGTGCTGCGGTGGGTGGGTGGGGCTTCCCTCTGTGGGGTAATAAATTGTGGGGCTCCCAGACTGTGAGAGGGTGCAGGCCAGGATGAGGGACTCCTTCCCCCCCCAGTGCACAAATTTTGTGCACCGGGCCTCTAACTGTAATAATAATAAAGAAGCCTTCTTATATAAAGATGGCATAGACATATTTAAAATCATTTGGTGTGTGAGATTCAGAGTTACCTGTGAAAATAAGGCATAGGGGAAAAAACACCTAAAATTGTCCTAATTACAAAGCTACAACCTCAGATTTACTTCACTCACTTACATGTGTAGTTGAAATGCTTAACATAATAATTCTTTTTATTGTCACATCTTGTTTTTAGCATCTTTGTGATTCATTTATTAATTTCTCATTGAGTTTCTTTTATGGGTCAGGCATTGTGTGGGGTACTGGGTACACATAGTCATATAAGTATAATGCAATAAGTAATAAAACGTGGTTGGTTCTATGACAGGAGCAAGCTAGGGAAGCTAAGAGTTTTATTCATGACCAGATTGATGATTTACAAAAGGAAATCAAGCCTAATAATCATCCCCTTTTTGCTCTTCTCTGTATCTGCCTTAGGCACACACAATTTTTTATGCTAAGATGATATTTTCTACTCTTTTCATTCCTACCTCCTCAAAAATGTGGTAAGTTTGAAAACATGAAAAGTTCTGATTGATTTAAACCATGGGGCTTAATAGAAGAATAGTGGTTTATTGATACTGCTGAAACACTATTCGTTGATGTAGACTCTTAGAGAAACTGCTGCTAAATTATCTGGGCTTTGTTTAAAAGGAAACTCAAAGCAACCACGGTCATCATAAATATACAAATGTGGAAATAGTGGCTTGGCTGAATACTAGGGCACAGACTGGAGGGAGCTGGATGCAACAACAGGGTGAACGCAGAGATGCTGGTTTAAACAATTGCTACTGGGCGAGAGGACCAGAGCACATCCAAATGAAACCGCGTCCAGCTGAGAGCCTCTCAAGTTCAACACAGAGACTTTCATTCTTCTGTGCAGTTATTTAGACTGAAAATGGAAGCGTGCAACTGTGAGGCAGATCTCATTCATGCATAATTGAAACACCCAAGGGTAAAATAGTGAGGCACAATGGATGACATCTGATAAAAAGAGAGCAAGGAGAGAGAAGAAGTTAAAAACAAGATACAAGACCCTGGGGACCAGAGAGAAGAATACCTGACATAGGCCAAATAATCTCAAATAAAAATATTCAAATTACCAGACAATGCAAATATAAAGACAAATGCATGGGAGAGATGTAAGGATTGGGTAGAAAAAAAATGCTGAGAATATGAAACAGTCAAGCGATGAGTCGCTGGTGAGTGTAACTGTTATTCCAACAAAATGCAGCCACAATAGTGTTTCTGTCATGTTGTCATAAACCTAGGAACTAAACAGAATTAAACTTGCACAAGATTCATTGCCTTTAAAGAAGTTATATTCTAAATAGCTATTGAGATAAATAGTCACGTATATATATATAAACTATGGAGCATATGCATGCATATATATTATATTTTCTCAACTTACTGGGAGAGTAATGGTGCGTGTGTACATGTGTGTATCTGTATGTAGTTGGCTTCCTAGCTATGAAGGATAATTTTCATTTCAGTAGATAGATTTTCAGAAAAGTAAGACTTGTGAAAAGAATTTAAGGATAGAAGTGACTGGCTGGGAAACAATGAACAAATAGTGTTAGTTGTCTTGTCCATTGTTCTTGGCAATCAGATGGTTTATTGAACACCTATAATGAACCAGTCATGATTCCAGACCCTCTGGGCTATTCCATTTAATCCTTACAAGAATTTTCTGAAAAGGCATTATCTCACTTTAGGATTGAGATTCTGAGGTTCAGAGATATTAAGTCACATAATCTTGTCTGAATATAAACCAAGTTTTTCCCATTGCACACTTTTTCCATTCCCTTTGAGAGACGAAAAGGGAAGGTTGGCTAAAGTTGGAGCCACAGTTAGAAGCCAAATTTCCAAAAAATATGAACTAAATATAGAGAACTTTCTGGGACTCATAAAGTCTATATGGCCCCTCTACCTGAACACACACACACACACACACACACACACACAGAACTCCAAAGAAGGAAAAGAAGTTCTTGGTAGTCCTGGCCACTCCTCTTCTTTTATTGCCAGTGTAACTGCCAGTGTTACTGCCAGTTCAGATGATTATGGGTCACTGGTCTACGTGATGAACCAGGACAAGAAAGGTGGCCATATGCTTAGGAGGTGAGGGTCAGAGGGCATAAAAGAAAGAAATTGCAGTCAGATAATCAAAGCATTGAAGGGAGCCAGTTCAACCTGGAGTGAGCTATTTACTGAGTATTAAATATTTTAAGATAGTTATCTGAGTCTCTAGAAGGTTACAAAACCTGTTACACATTTAGCAAAATTACACACTAGTCTGTCTGAATCCAGAACTCAAGCATCTTCTACTCCCATGTGACTTCAAGGTCTCAGTATTGCATTAAGCCTGGAATACCAAGAATATGGCAAATGATGTTTTGCTATACAGATCACTTACAACTGGCACAACCAGCCAGCCCTAGCCATGTACCTCTTTAATAAGAATCACTATAATTTAATCTATATTATATGAATATACTCTACCAGAGAAACAAAAATGTTGACTTGACAGAAACATGTTTCTATCTATGCTGCTTTCTGTCATTAACTACTATTTGCCATGCACATGCGGGATGCACACAAAGCACTGTATCATTGGTTTAAAAAGGCAATTTGGCTTCGACTTTGTTCATCCAAATGTTCCAATTAGTTTAGTGCTTTCATAATTATGTATAATTCAGTTTGCATTTATGCAGAAATGTTTATTTCCGTAATTGTAACAAGCATTTAAGTTAATTACACTCTAACCTCTTGATTCTATGGGCCAACTGTTGAGTCTTTTTGTTAATATTTTAAAGTCATGCCTTTTTATTTTTGAGTCCCCCCGCTGTACCCATCTTTGGTGTGTTGTTTCTTGTCCTTGTTTGGAATTCTCTAAGGAATATTCTCAGAATAGTCTTGCCGTTTTCTTTTATGACTGAAACTTCGCATTTTAACTGTTGTCTGGAGATAGTTTCTTCCTTGTGAAATATCAGTTTTAATAACAGGAAAAGAAAAATGCTATAAATCTGCACTAACCACATAAAGCTGAAGTCTCTGAGAGACTGATTAACAAGAAGACTCTACACAGGTTTTTCAATAATTAGAGGATGTGCTTGCATGAAGCCATGGCTGCTCCGGCCTTGAAGCCAGTTCCCAGGGCAGCTAGCAATTATTACAGCCTGGAGTACATTTCTTCTATTCTACACCTGAAGCTATTGAAGTGGTTTTCAAATAAAGGTCTCTTAATTTCACAAAAAGTTAACATCACCTTGGATGAACAACACTTCTCTGCTGATACCTTCACTACATAGCTGGGAGAAAGCCCTCAGAGAGAAGGCAATTAGGAATTCCCAATTAGTTGTTCATCCACCCATAAAAGGTTAAGAGTATTCTGGCCTCTGCTTGTATGAACCGAGCAGAAGGCAGATCTAGCTGCCCACAGTGCCCTGCTAACCACCTGCCCCGTCAGCCTCCTCAGGGCACATGAGTGAGTTGGCAGTTTTATTGTGGGGTTGACTATTTGATTAATTTTCCTTTTTGTCTCAATGCATTATAAGTAGCAAACAGAGTATGAAAATGATTGCTGTTTTTCCTTTCAGTACAATTTCCTTTTGCTTAGTATACTATCAGCAAGCAATACATGCTGAATATTAGCCTTGATGATTTTAGGAAAAATACAAACCCATGTGATGGTTTATCATCAATAGCCATGAAGTTCTACTTCCTGATGCATAATTGCATGTATAATCTAGATATACTAATACAGCATTATGAACAATTATGAGTAAGGTAGCTCACTAGAGTATATTATCATTTTATGTCAATTAGTGCTGATGAAATTTTGACTCCATGATAAAACCTACAGGTACATTAGGCTTCTTCTGCCTGGTGGGCTTACTATCTTAACTAAGCAACACATACTATAAATGACAAGAGAAAATTTATCTGATTGATCAAGGAAATTGACTTAGCATTTGATTATCTTTCATCTGTTCTTTCTGTTTTACCTATTCAACCATGCACTTTGGCAGAATGCACAAATTGGATCCAGAACAAAAGTCTCTAAGTTGGAGTGGGACATGAAGAAACAAGAAGGAAATGAAAGAAGAAAGAAGAGAGAAAGGCAAGCACATCAACACGTTGCCTACTCTCTGGCAGTAGAGTTGAATATTTGTGGTATGAAAGAGTCATGATTTGTTCTAAAGTTAAGTAAGTTGAATTGATTTGGTTAAAATATGATCAGTTCAGTTTGCCTCATTACGCAAATGTGAAAGATATGCAGAAGCATCTGTTTTCATCTCTCTGGGAAATTAATCGATTGCAAACTGCATTCAACACACTGGTTTTTGATGCCATAAAACCCAACCTAACAAATAAGTTTAGAAAAGACTGATTTCTGACTCCAATTGCAATTTGTGTCTAACCCTAAATTTTGATTTCACTTTGCAATATTTCTTCAGGAAAAATAATTCTAGTATATATAATTACATGCATCTATAATAAGAAAAGCCTAATATGCTAATTAGACTGAACATTATTCCGGATGACCTTCTGGACGAGCCGGGACCGTGAGGGAAGCCTGGGTCCCGGGTGCCTGCGGGCAGCCAGAGGGAAGCCAGTGCCAGCAGCGAAGGAAAGCCTACTCTTGCATGAATTTCTTGCATCGGGCCTCTAGTTTGTATATAAAACATGATCCTCAGTGAGTTTGATTAGCAATTCTCAATCCATATTTCTGTATATATAGAGTATACAAAACCCCATTTTGTGTGTGCTATACTGGTGATTAAATTGCTTCAATAAGAAATCTGGGCTTGGCCCCGGCCAGTTAGCTAGAGTTTTGAACTGATACACCAAGGTTTTGGGTTCGATCCCTGGTCAAGGCCCATACAAAAATCAACCAATGAATGCAGAAATAAATAGAACAACAAATTGAGGTTTCTCTCTCTCTTTCTATGCCCCCCCCCCCCCCCCCCCGCTCTCTCAAACAATAAGTTAAAAAAAAAGAAAAGGAAAGAAACCTGAGCTCTTGTCACATCTCCATTTGCTTTTCTGGGAAGTTACTTAACCCCTCTGTTCCCATTTCTATGTTTGTAAAATGGGTGTAACACTTATTTTTCTGTTTTCTTCTCACAATTGTTAAGAGATTAAATGAAATAATGCATATGATGTGTAGTATGCTGTGAAAATGATAAAAGATTCCACAAATATATTAAGTCATTAATAGGAAACACTGCGCATGACAAACAAAAAGCAACAGTCAATCAATACATGTCAAAGAAGGAAAGAGGAGAGAAAATGATATTGATTACAGATAGCAGACAAATTATTGTGTTGGCCTATGTTTTTTACACATTTTTCTCAAGTCCTTCTAGGTGATAAACTAAAAATGAAAGAAACCACGTTTTGAACTGTTTTTGAAGTAGAAGTCTCAGAACCACAAGTCTTAATTCACAAGCTGACCAAAACAATGGCAGTAACTCCATATATGTAATCCTATCTAATAAAAGAGTAATATGCAAATTAGCCATCACTTTGCTACACCCACAAGCAACACCCACCAGCCAATCAGGAGAGAGTATGCAAATTTACCCAACCAAGATGGCTGCGGCCAGGGAGAGGGCAGGAGGCTTGGGTTTCTTCGGCAATGGAGGAAGCCAAGCTTTCCGAAGCCCTGGCCTGCCTTGGCCTCTGCTTAAGGCTACAAAGTTTCAATTATAGAAGATAAATAAATCCCAGATACCAGGGCCTCTGCTTGGGTTGGAGGGGGGGGGGGGAGGGGGCATGGCTGGCCTGCAAACCACCAAAGGCCCCTCACCTTGGCTGCCCCATGCCACAAGGAAACCCCACCCTGATCCGGGACACCCTTCAGGGCTAACCAGCCGGCCCCCACCCATGTACCAGGCCTCTATCCTATCTAATAAAAGAGTAATATGCAAATTGATCATCACTCCAACACACAGGATGGCTGCCCCTATGTGGTCAAAGATCCTGCCCCCATGTGGACACAAGATGGCCACCACAAGATGGCCAGCAGGGGAGGGCAGTTGGGAAGGACCAGGCCTGCAGGGGAGGGTAGTTAGGGGCAAACGGGCTGGCAGGGGAGCAGTTAGGGATCAATCAGGCTGGCAGGGGAGTGGTTAGGGAGTGATCAGGCTGGCAGGAAGAAGTAGTTAGGTGCAATCATGAAGGCAGGCAGGTGAGCAGTTGGGAGCCAGCAGTCCTGAATTGTGAGAGGGATGTCCGACTGCCCGTTTAGGCCCGATCCTACCGGGATTGGTCCTAAACGGTCAGTCAGACATCCCTTGAGGGGTCCCAGATTGGAGAGGGTGCAGGCTGGGCTGAGGGACACACCTCCCCGTGCACAAATTTTGTGCATTGGGCCTCTAGTCTTTAATAAAAGATCTTGTCTTTAAAAACAACTATCTGAGAGTCACCTTGGCCATGGCATCCCACATAAACATCAAACTTGAAACACTGAATAAAATGAATTATTTATCTACAGTTTACCTTATATTCAAAATAATATGGCAGGTTCATCAGTGGCAAGAAAAACTCACGGATTAACACCCTCCAGGTGGAACAAAATACCTCTAGAGTCCCTCCACTCTTGGGTTGAATCTCTTTCTTCTTTTCTGATCCTCTCAGGGTGTTATAGACTAAACTAATGACCTGATGCTCGAAATTCGTGCACATTAAAAGGGGATTAATTAGTGGAAATAATTTAATATTGCTATTTGCCCTTTCTTTATAATAGAAGCATCAGAGATTAAAGAAAATTAGTAAAATGTATATGAAAACCTCCCTCCTGTCAGAGTCTGGGGCTCACCATAGGACCCAGAGTCAAGACCCTGCTGACCCATATGCAACTCAAAATTGCGTGAGACCCAGATCTGGCCGCACCCGCCTCCCCCCGCATTGGGCTAGATCTGGACTCGGCCAGTCCCATCCTTGTCAAGCCCTGCCAGGCAAGGGGCATAGCCTCAGGTCCCCTGGCCTGGCGCCAGGACAGGGGCCGTGGCCTGAGGTTCCCCAGCCCAGACCGGGGCAGGGGGTGTGTCTTGAGGTCCTCCATAAAGCCCCGCCAGGTGGAAGACATGGCCTGAGATCCCCTGTCAAGCCCTGCTGGGTGGGGGGCATGGCCTGAGGTCCCCCGGCCTGGCACTGGGGCAGGGGGAGCAGCCTGAGGTCCCCTAGCCCAGCACCAGGACGAGAAGCATACCTTGAGGTCCCCTGTCAAGCCTGCAGTGGGTGGTGTGGCCTGAGGTTCCCTGTCAAGCCCTGCTGGGTGGGGGGCATGGCCTGAGGTCCCCTGTCAAGCCCCACAGGGGTGGGGGAGGGCATAGCCTCAGGTCCCTGCTGATTGCTCCTTAAGGATCCTTATGGGAACTTGGCCTCAGCTGTGGGAGCAGCCATCTTTGTGATGGAGTGATGGTCAATTAGCATATTCCCTCTTTATTAGATAGGATGTGTGTCCCCCTCATTCTTATGTTCAATCCTAATCTCCAATATGGTGGTATTTGGAGGTAGGACCTTTGGGAGGTGAGTAGGCCATGAGGATGGAGTTCTCAAAAAGGGATTAGTGCTCTCCTGCAAGAGATGCCAGAGAGCTCTGCCATATGAGGATACTAGAGGCCAGAAGTCTGCAACCTGAAAGAGGTCCTCACTGGAATACACTCACAAAATGGGGAAAAAATAACAACACTAAATGTTCATGAGGATTTGGAGAAACTGAAATTGCTAATGGAGTATAAAATTTTACTCCACTTTGGAAATATTTTTGGCTGTTTCATATAAAGTGAATCACCCCTATGGCTCAGTAATTACTCTCATAAGCATTTATTAAGGAGAAATGAAAACATGTGTCCACAAAAGATTTGTACAAAACTCTACATGAGAGCTTTATTCCTATCAACCCCATACTGGCAACAATTCAAATAACCATTAATTAGAAAATAGACAAATAATAGGGTACTCATACAACTGTATACCAATCAGCAATAAAAAGAAATGAACCCTTGATCCACTCAATAACACAAATAAATCTCAAGAATGTTGTGCTGAGCAAAAGATGTCAGACATATGAGGGTGCTGACTATATCATTCCATTTACATGAGAAATTTGGATATGACAGTTTCCTCTGGGAGAGCAGGAATTTACTGGTTATGAGCATGAGTGGACTTTCTGAGGAAATGGAAATTTTGTGTATCTCATTAAGGATGTGGATTGCACAGATGTATGCATTTGTTAAAACTCATTGAAATGTGCAGATCTGTGCATTTTAGAATATATAAATTTACTTCAATGAAATGAATGATTTATAAAAACTAATCTGATACTTTATTCAGCCAGTAAAATAGCAAGGCTATTCTTTTTTACAAGTCTGACCAAGTAAGAATTTTGATTTATGTGTTTTTGTAAAAATTCAATTATATATTCTGGCTATTTTTTCCTACTAGTATTAGTGAATTTCTTAGATCATTTAATTAGACTACTATGAAACTTCATTTGGTCTACTATCTGCAACCTAATAATATGCAGGAACTATTACCAAACTGTGAAGTTATTGCTACATTTGCCAATTCCTAAAACAGACCTTCACTCCCAGGATGAGGAAGACAGCAGCTGATTGTCTTCAAAATCATTTTTGATACCTTCCTCTCTTTAGAGTCAATTGATTACCAAGTCCTGTCAATTTTACCTCCTAACTATCTCTAGATTCTCTACCCTTCTCTCTGCAGGTTGTGAATTGCTTGATTGCCTTAGTTTAGGTTTTCATCATCTGTCTCCTACCTGGGCTCTTGGGAAAGCATGTGAACTTGCATTTCTTTATATATCCCTACAGTGATTCTCAATGAAACCACCTCCTCCTGTTGCAGGGAAGGGGTTTGGGAGGGAATAGAGAACCCACACCTTTCAGCATTACTCTTGAAGGTCCTATCTCATTCTTTACTGTTATTATTATTATTAATAATAACCTTTTAAAGTACATATTATGTGCTATGCTCTAAGCATTTACATGTATTTAAATATATTAATTCTCTCAAAAAGGCTAAATAACATACCCAAGTACACACAGCTAACAAGTGTTGACACTGATATTTAAAGTCAGGGAGTCTACCTTCAGAGACTGTGCTCTTGATTATAGCACTATGCTGCCTTTTGGAACCACATTATATTTAAAACTTTTTAATTTACATGTCAAACAGAATCCCACATTTCCTATCTCTCCTACTTGCACCAATCCTTTCTTTTCTCATATCTCACCCTACCATTCTCATCCTTTACTCCTATTATAACCAGCTACTTATAGATCCCTCTACATACCCCTGCTCTTTTACATCTCTGTACCTTTGCCCATGCCACTCTTTCTGCCTCTATTCTTCTTGGGCACCCCCACATTCCTTCTCATGCCCTTAGGGTCCCCCTCCAGTAACTGTCTAAGAGGAGCTTCTCCGCATCCTTCAAACCCATCTTTGAAGGGCCCAGGTGTTCTGTGGTGGTTTCCTAGCCACACCCATTTCCCAAGGCTGCTGTCTTTCTCATCCTGGGAGTGTATGTGACTTTTAGGACTCAGCAGACAGGCAAATAATTCCCAGATACAGTGATAGTAAAGGCCATTCTGACAAGGCTCACCAGGCAGATGTTTAAACAGTGAGAAGAAAGCTAGTGCACTGGGAAGATACATAGGGGATGGGGGTTAGAGAGCAGAGTAACTCTGGCAGATCAGGTGGAATGAAGAGGTGACATGAATAAACAGACTCCGCTAAACTTTGATAGCAGTTACTGTCCGTACAACTCACAATGCGGTTAATCGTGTGCTATCTTTGGGCAGCTCTTTTGTAAACTTTTATTTGTATCTTTCATTGGTATCTAGATTTTTATGCCTTCTTATCTGACCTCTAGCTGTATTTTTAAATTATTTGAAGACAGGACTGTCACATGTTTTCCCATATTTTATAACATCGGGCACAGTGCTACATACAAGGTGCTTGATAACTATTTGCTGATTTAATGAGTTTAAGTTCATGTTGATTTTAGAACAGCTCAATGATTTAACAGTGGGTGATCTCATGGAGGACACTCCTGCCTTGGTGAGTGGGACTGAAGATTCCTAAACTGAAAAAAAAAGGAACTGTGAGATCTGAATCCTGGTTGGATCAAGATGAACCTGAGTGAGAGATGCTAACTTATTACAAGGTTGAGATGGAAAAGACATATTATAGCAAGGATACAAATACGGACATCTATATACTAGTATGTACCTTCAATGGATCGTTCCTACTCATTGAAAAAAAATCAGTGGTTGCATTCATGTAGCACCTAAATGTAGATACATGTTCTTCAGGGAAGCCCAAAGGATGGCTGGGAGGGCTTTATATATTTACTAGGGGCCTGGTGCATGAAATTCGTGCACTGGGGGTAGGGGGTCCCTCAGCCCAATCTGCCCCCTCTCACATACTGGGAGCCCTCCGGGGAAGTCCTACTGAGGTGACCTGGCTGATCACCCCATTGCCAGTCACCACAGCCACCAAGGTGTTTTCATCAACACGGACTCCAGTCCCTTCACCATGAAAAAATGACAACTTTCTTTAGGCATTTTCAAGATGTGTCTTTCACAGGATATGACATTTCTTTCTTTATTTATTTTTTTATCCTCACCTGAGGAAATGTTTCCATTGACTTTTAGAGAATGTGGAAGAGAAAGGGAAAGACAGAGAGAAACATCAAAGTGAGAGGAACACTTAGGTTGGTTGCTTCCTGCATGAGCCCTGACCTGGGCCCCAGCCAGGGAGGAGCCTGCAACCTAGGTACATGCCCTTGATCAGAATTGAACCGGACCCTGTGGTTGGCAGGCCGAGGCATTACCCACTAAGCCAAACCGGCTAGGGCAGGATATGACATTTTTTAGCCCTCCAGCAGCGGACCTTCGTTTCTTTCTCCAGAAGTGTGGTGAAAAAACCCTAGATCACCTTTTGGATTCTTATTACCCAAGTTGCTAAGAATATTACCAGTGGCATACAGGAAGCTTAGCCAATGATGAGTCAGAAAAGGTGTTTCCTCTGTAGTTCACACCAATCACCGGCTGGGCCCTGCCCAGGCCTAAAGCCTCGGTCCCTGGGCAGGGGACCCCCAGCTCCCTCCAATCGCTGGCTCTACCCCTGCCCCTGGGCTCTGATCACAGGCTTGGCCCTGCCCAGGAGCCCCCTGGCTCAGGCCCTTCCCAGGCTACTCAGGGCCCACGTGGGGCCTACCTCAGAGTGACCTGGGTGCCAGGATGTTCCCAGGACCCAGACGCTGGGCGCCTATGTATGCAAATTAACCGCCATCTTTGTTGGGTTAATTTGCATACTCTGATTGGCTATGGGCGTAGCAGAGGTATGGTCACTTTACATGTTTGTCTATTATTAGGTAAGATTGGGATGGTTCCTCTATTCACAGGTTCACAACTGAAAAATTCCCATTAAAAAATCAAACAGTAACTTCCATTTCCAGCAATACCTGAAGTTCTAGAAAAAGCCTTCCAACTAGCTCACTATACCAAAAATATTGCTAAAATTTTTGAAATAAGTTTTATTGACGTATAACAAATTTATTTTTGGCAAATGTATAGTCTTAACACCACTATAATAATTAATATACAGCACTACCATTACTCAAAAAGTTCTCTCAAGCCCCCCCTCCCCCATTTCCCACTCCAAAACTAGAGGAACTAACCTAGAAGGAGGAGGGAGAGTCGGTATTGGAAACCCAGACTATGTTCTTATCACCATGTCAGAGCCTCTCATCATAAATCTCACCTACAGTGGGAGGAGAAAAGAAAAGCTTTGGACTGAATTGTGATCAAAGATGGATGAACAGAACAAACCTTAAATACAAGCAAGAATGGGGCTGGACAAGTAGCTGAAGGAGGTGGAATCCTGCCAAGTTGTCACCAAGGAGAGGTTGACTCTGACATCAGTAGGTGATGAAGGATTTAAGGGGGTCATGATTAAAAGCCAAGCAAGAATCTTCTGAAGAAAATCAGTCAAAGTATGGGAAGAGTCTCATGAGTACGGTAAATTTGTTAGTTGTGTATATGACTCTGACTGGAATAAAAAGGAAGAGGTACATGAATACTGTTGGACACTGTGGTACAGAATGTTTAAGAGACTTGTCCACAGTTACAGAGTTGGGACTCTGAGCCAGAAAACCTGTCTTCTACTCTCAAGTTTCATCATGTCCATGGACAAGACATTTAAGCTCAATGAACCCTAGTTTCCTTCAGAAAGGAGTAGATAATATTTATGCTATTTATCAAGGGCTTTGGTAGGGGCTCAAGCAAGATGGCTTATGGCAAAGCATTTTGAAAACTAAGAAATAGATTGTGTTATTAAGCAAACCGATAAAATTAATTTGATTTTGTATTTTAGACAAAGTATTTTCTTAACTTCATGTGGTGAAGTTAGATGGCCAGAAAAAGAGGGAAGAGAACAAAGTAAGCTGGGAGAACTGTGTTTGCGCATCATTTTGGTCAGTGTGAAGAGACAGGCAGGCAGGCAGGAGCCCTAATCTCGCTGCCTGAGAGCTCAAATGCACACCTTTCATCCTCCAGGCAGATGCATTGTATGGCTTCCGCAGGCATAGTCTCATTTACACGCGGTTTTGCAGATAAGGATGCTGCTGCTGCTCACCGGCAAAAATATTTCCAAAGCCACTAATAAAAAGGTAACTCGCTCTGCGCTATGAGAGATGACAAGCGCACCTTGGGATGAATGATGGGTAAAGAATTGTCATTTCTCTTCTCAAAATCAGGCTATCGCCGGCTCATGTGGCTTGGCACCTGTGGCTGGTTAGCAATTACATGTGGAAGCCGCCCCATTCAAAGTTGCCCCTGTGGAGCAGTTGTGGGCTGATGCTGCGTCTGTCTACATGGTTTCTGGGCGCTCCAATCTGTATTTGAGAAGCAGCTTAAAAATCAGTTTTCTTTCTCTTTTTAAAGTTTCTCCCATTTTGTTTTTAAGTGCAGTTTTATTAGCTTTAAATCCAGGGTTTAAGGAGGAATGGGAATAATAATCCCTTTGGGTGTGATTATTTTGATTCTATGTAGACTTAGTTTTGGAATAAATTATTTTATATTGATTCTTATTAGAAATGGTAACTGCACTTCAAAAATGATTTAACATTGCTCTCACCACAACAGCAGCTTGTTTTTGATAAGGAATATTAACAATATACTGAAAAAAATTTATTTTTCACTTAAAAATGTACCAGGCATTGTTCCAAGTACTTTATGTGAATTAATTCATTTAGTACTCATTAAAATGCTACAATTATAGTTATTTTGCCCATTTTACTCATGAGAAAACTGAGTAAGTTAAATAATTTGATATATAATATAAATGGTACCTATTTATATTTTACAAAAATGAAAACAGTTTTACAAGCTACCAAATTATTCTCCCTAAATCACTTTACTGGTTCTATAATTCCCTAGCCCAGAAATCATTAGTGAATACCCTTTGTCTATTAAATTAACTGGAATACCCTTTGCTGGCATACCAGATCTCTCAAAGTGTAGCCCTACGTGCCTTCTCCAGCCCTGTGTCCTAGCAACTCTTTGACTCACTGATCCTCAGCCAGGGGCGATACTGCTCCTGGAGGGTATTTGACATGGTCTGGAGATATTTTTGGCTGTCGTAATGTGGGAGATGTCAGTGATCCTGCTGGACATCCTAAAATGCACAGGACACTCCCCTCCACAACAAACCATTATCCAGTCCAATCTGTCAATAGCACCAGGGTTGAGAAACCCTGCTCTAACCTATTTTCCAACCAAACTGAACACTTGTTCTTTAAATAGCCCCTGTGTGTTTGAAGAAATGATGACTAAATTTTCTCATTTTGGTGAAAGTTATAAATTCACAATTTCAAGAAGCTCAGCAAACCCCAAGCAGGAAAAAATACAAAGAAAACCACGTCTACTAGTAGATACATCATACTAAATTCCTGAAAACCAAAGCTAAAGAAAATATGTGAAAGCAGCCAGAGAAAAATCACACATTGCATACTAGGGAACAATGATTTGAATGACTTCTGATATCACATCAGAAATAAGGGAGGGCAAAAGACAATCGAATGACATTTTCAGAGTGATGAAGGATAAATGTCAATGCAGAATTCTAAAATCAGTTAATACTTCAAAAATGACCATATTTGCTGCATAAACAATTTGTACAGCCTGACCAGTGTGGCTCAGTGGTTGAATGATGACCTATGAACCAAGAGGTTGCTGGTTTGATTCCTGGTTCAGGCACATGCCTGGGTTCTGGGCTTGATCCCCAGTAGGGGGTGTGCAAGAGCCAGCCGATCAGTGATTCTCTTTCATCATTGATGTTTCTATCTCTCCCTCTCTCTTCCTCTCAGAAATAAATAAAAATATGTTTTAAAGAAAAAAGAAATTACTACAAACTTAGTGGCTTAAAAAAACACAACTTTTATTATGCCATAGTTCCTGTGGATCAGAAATCAGAGGGTGCCTTGGCTGGGTCCTCTGCAAGGCTGTAGTCGAGGTGTTGGCCAGGGCCCAGTTCTCACATGGAAACTCAACTAACAATAATGAATCCTCTTACAAGCTCACTCAGGTGAGAGGAAGACTTCATTTCTTGGAGTTTATAAGACCGAGGCCATCCTCAACTGCTTGCATTCTTGCCCCGTGGGGTCCAATTGTTTCATGGCATCTTTTTTGCTTGCTCAGAATCATAAAATAAAAGAGAGACTCTAGAGTGAGCTATCAAGACACAGTTTTATCATGTGGCATAACCATGGGAGTAGCATCCCATCACTTTGCCATAGTCTACTGGTTAGAAGCAAGTCCCAGTCCCAGAGGGGGTTATTAAAAGGTATGAACACCAGAAGGTAGGTCATTAGGAGTCACCTCAAGGTCTGTCCACCCCGGTGAAGGTGAAATAAGAAAATTTTTTCAAACAGATGAAAACTAAGAGAATTCATTGTCGGCAGACCTGCAGTACAAGGAATACTAAATGAAGTTCATCAAGTGAAGGAGAATGGCATAGATGGAACACTTCAAAAAGGAATGATAATCCCAGAAAATGTTAAATATAACATTTAAATAAATATAAAATATTAAAATCATCTTAATTTCCAAGAAGAATGCATCTGACTAAAGTAAAAATTATGACACTTGTATTGTAGGGTATATAAAATATGTAAATGTAACATACATGTCTAGAGGCCCAGTGCACGAAAATTCATGTACTCAGGGGTGGGGGTCCCTCAGACCAGCCTGTTCTCTTTTGCAGTCCAGGACTCCTCGGGGGATGTCTGACTGATGGTTTAGGCCCCCTCCCCAGGGTATCAGGCCTAAGCCAGAAGTCGGACATCCTTCTGGCAGCCCGGGAGCCCTCAGGGGATGTCCTGTGGGGAGCAGGCCAGCCATGAGCCAACTTCTGGCTGAGCAGGGCTCCCCTTGTGGAAGTGCACTGACCACCAGGGGGCAGCTCATACATTGAGCATCTACCCCCTGGTGTTCAGTGCGCATCATAGCGACCGGTCGTTCCTGGTCGTTCTGCCTTTAGGGTCAATTTATTATATAGGATAAGTATAGCATAAGGTTGGAGTGAGTTCTATCCTATATAATGGATCTATCCTATATAATAAAACCTTAACATGCAAATCGACTGAATGGCAGAATGACCAGTGGACCAACCAGTCGCTATGATGCACACTGACCACCAGGGGGCAGATGCTCAATGCAGGAGCTTCCCCACACCAGGGGAAGCTCCTGTGTTGAGCGTCAGCACCCCCATACCCCCCGAAAGGGAGGCAACCGATGGCGGTGATCAGTAGGGAGGGGCTCGCCAGTGGGTAGTGCGAGGCCGCCAGCTAAGGCAGGTGCCAGCAGGGCCCTCCAATCACCCTGCCTGCCAGTTGCCTGACAGATGGCCCTGATTGCCAGCCAGGCCTAAGGACACTATCCTATATATTGGGAACAGTCTCTTAGATTTAAAAATTAAAACCTGGCAAGGCTACTCTAACACTGAAGAAACAGAATGATGCAGCAATGACATGCATGGACTCTGTCTTGCACATTTTGTGGTCAGCCCTGATTCTGACACTTATAACTGTGTGACAAAGCCAATTACATAACTTCTCTCTGCTTCAGTTTTTCCACCCATAAGATGGAGAAAATGGTACTAATGCCTCAGAAGGATCATGTTATGTACTACTTTTTATAATCAGGGCAAAAAATGTAGCTGCCCATACAACAGCAAGATGCCTTTCACCTGTATGAAAAGTATGGTCACTGGTGCATGCAGGGTCCCGTATTGTGAGAGGGATGTCCGACTGTCGGTTTAGGCTTGACATCCCCCAAGGGGTCCCGGATTGTGAGAGGAGAGGACGCAGGCCGGGCTGAGGGACCCCCTCCCCCTTCCACGATTTTGTGCACCGGGCCTCTAATATGAATATAAGGTTCATAAATTTTGTATAAAGTGGTAAAATATTAAATCTAAGTAAAATGTGGGGAAAGTTAAGAATAAATAGTGTAATCACTAAGCAACTACTTTGAAAAATGCAAAGATGAATAGCTAAAAAGCCAATTTAAGATAAAGTTCGTGTGGTAAAGGCCTGGGAGAGGTGGGTGTGAGGTGGAGGGGGTCAATGGGGAAAAAAAGGGAGGACATCTGTAATACTTTCAAATGAAAACTAACAGATGAAAATTAAGAGAATTCATTGTCGGCAGACCTGCACTACAAGGAATACTAAAATTTGGGAAAGATAAATTTATCTTTATAGGCAGATTATGCAAAAGTTACATAAGTCAAGTTGTATCTCTCTAGGGACACTAGACATCTCTTAACCTGTGCCTGTCTCTCAGGAACTCTCTCTTCCCATATCTCTAATGGGGGTAAGTGTCTGAGTAATTCAAGGAAGAAGGGGAAGTGGTAGTAAAGAAATAGAAGACTGGAAAATTAACTACTGAACATAAAACAGAATTAATTTGAATCAAGAAAGAAGAAATCACACAGCCTGGGATTAACCCTTGGGCATGCTGTCATGTAATAAGAACAATTCTAAATCAGAGTTCCCCAAATTTGAGTAGCCCTAAGAATCACAGGGGTGCTTATTATAAATGCCGATTCCCCTACAACACTAATCAAATGTGTTTCTGCAGATGCTAATTCATTTCTGAGAAGGGACCTCAGAGTCTGCAGATCCAATAAGCTACATGTCCACGGAGGATACTTTGAGTAGCAAGGGCAAGACAGCACTGGGTCTTAAAATTTTCTGCTCACTTGAATCACCTAAGGGGCTTTTTAAAATCCTGAGTTGCATTCTTAGAGATTTCTATCTAATAATAGGTAGGAGGATATTTAAAAGCACTGCAGGCAATTCAAATGTGCAGCCAAGTTTGAGAGCCACCACGCTAGAGATGATGATTTTGTAGACAGCCCATGAGTCTATACCCCAGTCATGCCCAAGTCCTCCTCAATGCCCTTTCACTGCCGTGGACCTAGACCAATAAGTATCCATGGAATATTATTTTAGACCAGGAGGACACAGTGGATTATCAAAATTTGGCTGTGTTAAGTAGTAAAGAATCCTTGTTATCCAGAAAGATGCCAGTAGTAGGTCATTGTGGAAAACCATCAGGGCCTGGTAAATTAATCAGTCTTCTTGGACTACTAGAATCCAAAACTTGGCTTCTTTCTTTTCACTCTGAAGCCCAGGTACTGCATCATATTCTTCTAGCCCTGTAAACCATGGTGACCTACCTCACACTCCACAGGAAATCTCCCAGGCCTGTCTTTTACAGCACCTTTTAAGTATAGGTATCTTTAAGCATAGGAACCAACACCTGAGATGAATTTGGGAGGGCAAATCCAAAAGAGAGAAAGTTCCTCATTTATAACTGATAATGAAGCAACTGAGTAGCATTGACTCTCTGTTCTTGAATGTGTTATCCACATCAAAGTCCTCACTACGGTGGGACGTGGGCTGTGCTCGATTGTAGACTGGAGTATAGGGGTAACGTGCTCTCATTGAGTCAATCTTTTCCATGTCTGAAACTGTCCTACCAGCTGGTTCATCAGTTTCAGAATATGCATTAGAAGACAATGTTGAAAGAATTCATTATTTGTATGAAAGCCAGCAAGGACTACCAGCAGCTCTGTGGTGCTCTTAATCAGGAGAAAGTGATATGCTGAGACAATGCCACCTGTAGGAGCATCTTTTCTTGATTTCATAGGTTCCCTGAAAAAAAACATCATAAAAGTGGCTCCTAAAATTCAAGGCCTTTACAATTTATAAAGAGAACTTCATGTACAGGAAGAGGACATTTTCTGCTAAATTTTTAAATACAGTTCATGGAGATCCCTGTAGTCAGAATGAGTTTCATGGTGAGATCTTTTTTTCTCTTTTGAAAAAGTCTAGAGATGTCATGGCAAATAATGAGAACACTTTAGCATAAATGGAGCAGGTATTAATGTCTCTGGCTGACAATTTCCTAATGAGCTGAATATGGCAGAAATGAAAAATAATGTTTGTTACTTCAATATAAGTTTCATCAGGGAATTAAAAAAGTGACAAAATCAAATTCTCTCAGGGAATTTAAAAAAATGTATTTCATAATAGGCATGATGCTAACTTTGAATACTCAAGAAAGACTTAAAAGGCTGTATGTGGTTTGGTGTGGGATGTCCAATAAAGCCTTTTTCTGTTTGGAGCCTGGGACTTGCTTATTAAGTCTAGGTAAAGGTCATCTGACTCTGTTGTCAGTTCTGTTTGAGCATGAAGCTTTGAAATTAACACAAAACACAAAGTCCCTTTTTGTACTATCTGGCCTCAGTGAGACCCATAAAACATTGGTGAACTAAAACAAAAGAAGACAAATCTTTGGAGATGATCTAGAAGAAAGCTAGATAAACAAAAAATTGCTTCTGGGGAACCTGGCGGTACACAGCACCCCACCTTGTCCTAAGTATCCTATACAATAAAAGCCTAATATGCTAAGTGTCTAGTCAACCAGTTGGCTGGTCAACCAATCTTACCTAATAATAGACAAACATGTAAATTGACCATACCTCCACTACGCCCATAGCCAATCAGAGTGAGTATGCAAATTAACCCAACAAAGATGGAGGTTAATTTGCATACATAGGTGCCCAGTGCCTGGGTCCCGGGAACATCCTGGCACCCAGGTCACTCTGAGGTAGGCCCTGCATGGGCCCTGAGCAGCCTGGAAAGGGCCTGAGCCAGGGGGCTCCTGGGCAGGGGTGGAGCCAGCAATTGGAGGGATCTGGGGGTCCCCTGCCCAGGCTGAAAGCCTAGGCCAGAGGCTTTAGTCCTGGGCAGGGGCGGAGCCAGGGGTTGGAGGGAGCTGGGGGGGCCCTGCCCAGGCCTAAAGCCTCGGCCAGAGGCTTTAGTCCTGGGCAAGGGCAGAGCCAGGGATCAGAGGGAGCTGGGGATTGGTGTGAACTATAGAGGAAGCACCTTTTCTGACTGCTCATTGGCTAAGCTTCCTGTATGCCACTGGTAATACTCTTAGTAACTTGGGTAATAAGAATCCAAAAGGTGATCTAGGGTTTTTCCACCACACTTCTGGGGAAAAAAACAAAGGTCCGCTGTTAGAGGGCTAAGAAATGTCATATACTGCCCTACCCGGTTTGGCTCAGTGTCTAATGCCTCGGCCTGCTGACCGCAGGGTCTGGGTTAAATTCTAATCTAGGGCATGTACCTAGGTTGCAGGCTCCTCTCTGGCCAAGGCCCAGGTCAGGGCTCATGCAGGAGGCAAGCAATCAAAGTGTTCCTCTCACTTTGATGTTTCTGTCTTTCCCTTTCTCTTCCACATTTTCTAAAAGTCAATGGAAACATATCCTCAGGTGAGGATAAAAAAAAAAGAAAGAAAGAAATGTCATATCCTATGAAAGACACATCTTGAAAATTCCTAAAGAAAGTTGTCATTTTTTCATGGTGAAGGGATTGGAGTCCATGTTGATGAAAACACCTTGGTTGCTGTGGTGGACTGGCGGTGGCTGCAGCAGTGGGGTGATGGGGCTGGTGCCTTCCCGTGATCAGCCCGGTGGCCTTCCACAAAGGGGAGCGGGTCTAAGCCGTCAGTAGGACATCACCCTGAGTGTTCCCAGTATGTGAGAGGGGGCAGGTTGGGCTGAGGGACCCCCTAACCCCCAGTGCATGAATTTCGTGCACCAGGCCCCTAGTAAAAGCATAATATGCTAATGATATGCTAAGGCCGCTCAACTGCTTGCTATGACATGCACTGACCACCAGGAGACAGATGCTCTGACTAGTAAGTTAATTTGCTCCTGGAGTCCAGCTGATCAAGACTGAACAAGACAAGCTGGACACAGCCTGGAGCCCTCCCGCAGGCCCTCCCCGGCTGGCCAACCTCCCGTGTCTCTCCCCGGCCCTGATCAAGCACCAGTGGGGTCCCTTGGCCTGGTCTGTGCCCTCTTGCAATCTGAGACCCCTCGGGGGGTGTTGGAGAGCCGGTTTCGGCCCAACCCCGCAGGCCAGGCTGAGGGATACCACTGTTGCACAAATTCATGTACTGGGCATCTAGTAACCAATAAGTAGTCAAATGTAAGTTACACACCAGCTGCAGGAAAGCAAGGTATCTTTTAGAAGAGCTCTTTGTATATTGCTCCCCTTGGGATAAATAGCCCTTGGGATAAACTATACAAAGCAAAGCAAATACATACATCAACAACTAGTAGGATACATGGTGTGCAGTCAAGGCAAATACTGTTAACCAGGACCTTGTGTCACTTTAGATAGTAAGGAAATGGTATGACTGCAAGATGCTGGATGCTTGGAAATGTAGGTCCTGATAAATCAGTGCTCATACCCATGTATGATAGTCTCCTTAAGTCCAGAATGCTATTCTCGTCCTCCGTCTGGCTCCAAATGTATTTTCCTAAGTATCAGCTCATCTGACACTCTCAATTCTCACAAATCAAAACATTTTTTCCAGTTTGGCTCAAGCCCTTTTTTGAAAATGATAAGTTAGGTGGTACTTTATTTTCATTAGAGTGCTGCAATTTTAAAGCCAAGTGACGTGCAACTCCTTGCCTGTGTAAATGGGTATAATGATATACCTGCTTTTTGGAGTTGTTATGATAATTAAATGACAATATATGTAAAGCACATTAATAGTATCTGGCACATAGTATATGGTCAATAAATGTTAGCACAAACCAGGCCAAGATAAAATAGTCAACAATTACTTCAAACTTTCCCAATACATCCAGACATCCAATGAAACAAACCCCTTAAGAGTTCTCTCATTTTCAAATAAAAAGGGAGGCATGGCAAAGGACATTTCCCTAAGGTCTCTTGCTTTACTTCATTTAGATTTATCTTTATAGATGTCACAGTTTATTGTTCAAAGCTTCTTTTCATGGTTAACCACACCATACAACACAAGTGATGGCATTTATGAGCTGTTGCTTCTTTTGTTCATTATTTGTCAATTAGCAAGGTGAAATGAAGGTCATGACACCCAAAGTCATCTCATGACCTGAGAAGTATTTTGACTCCTTGCTTCCAAGTACCTTGACCCAATACCTCCACTAGCAAAAGACAAATGTAGGTCATAAGCTTAGCCAGCTCCCCACAGGGAGTGGCCCTGGCTGGGTATTAATGACACTGGAATGGATCATATCAACATAGACAACCTTCTACCCCTCCTCAGCTTCCCTCTAAGTCAGAGAACGAGAGATTTCTTTCCTATATACTGGATTTCTTTCCATTTACTGTCCCAGACATGGTTTGGTGAACATTTATCTAAAATTGGAAATTGGGGTTAATGCAGAGAGCTGTGAATTCCTTGGGGCTGACTTCACAGGGTAGGCTTGGTTTGAATTTGAATCACCTGCAAATGTCACTCCTGTAAATCCAGGTGCTTTTCTAACTGGCTGGACCTGCCCTTATGTGAGAGAGGAGTCAGCGATACCTATTAAATATCTAATTTTCATGGAGGAATTGTTTTTCTTGTTTAGTAGAGCTCTGGAAGTCATTTCCAAAAAGCACCCAAATAGTTTAAATTTTTATAAGTTTGCATGCACCGATCATTTCCCTTGAATAGCTAAGTAAGGAAGGCAGGGAGGGCTGAGGGGAAGTTTTCCTGTGAATACGGTGTTTGTGACTGGATTAACATTTTCTTGCTAGAATTTCACATCCTCTTAGCTCTCAGAAGGTCCCAATTAGGCCTGACACATTGCCATCACAGTGCACACATGCCCTGTAACAACCATATTAAGCTCAGTTGGTGCTGGGCAAGTTTTAAAGTAGGTTTTCCAACCAGTGTGGGTGGACAGATTCCCACTTGATCACCCCTACTCCTTCCCCAGCTCATTGCAGATTCCTATTATAACACCCTGCCTGGGAATACGCCAGCTCCCCACACAGCTGGTGTTTACTTGTCAACAACTGTATAAACATGAGACACAGAAAACAACCCTGCCTACACTTGATGAGAAGAATCACACTAACACAGAACAGATATTGAGAAACAAGTCAGAAATTATGACAAAATGGCCACTTGGAAACTTCACGTTTTAAATGTGCCTAAATAAAAAGTAAATGGTTCATTTCTGATGAACTCTCCAAACAGGAAAATAATAAAATCCCATTCATGAGGCCATTGCATTGCCAACACGACACCAGAAATAGTCTTGCTTAACTGATTCCCCCTTGTGTAAATGTGTTATTTTGGCATTTGGAACAGGCACAGCAGTACATATAAACCCAAAGAACAATCCATTCTTCCTCAAGATTCTCCATCACAGATCCTTCACAAGCCAAGACAACTCATTTATTCTTTTATTGTTTTCAAGAGTCTTTTACTGAACTCTTATTAAATGCCAGACTCTTCTGTTTCTTGAGGATTTATGTTTGGATAAGTTCTCATGATACTCACCCTTTAATGCAAGGGAGATAAACAATAAAATAGTAAACAAGAAAGGAGTAGATGGCAATAAGCGAAAAATGATTAAAATAATCAATGATGTCCTATAGAGGTACCAGGGGGCTATTTTTGGTGAGGTGGTCAGAGAAGGCTCCTCCAAAGTGATGTAAGCGGAGGCCTCCATGAGAAGGAGGCGCTCTGCTTAGCAGGTGGAAAGAACAGCCAGTGTAAAGGACGTGAGGTGGAAAGAAGTTTGATATATCTGAGAAATAGGAAGGTAAGGGTCACATGAGCATAGTGGCTACAGCAAATAGTCAAGGATAAAATATAAGGAAGTTAGGCAGGTGCCAGATGAAGCAAGGCCCTTGTAGGTCAGGCGAGGGAGTCAGCATGTAGTTTAAATGCTACAGGAAACCAGGGAAGGGTTTTAAGCAGGAGCATGTATAATCTGACTCCTATTTTTTAAAAGATTACATTGAACTATGGAGAACGGAATGGAAGGGGTAAGAATAACAGCAGGAAGGCCAAGTAAGGAGGTACTATTGTAGTTTATATAAGAGATGATAAAATCTGGACTAAGGTGGTAGCATTGGAAATAGAAAGAAATAAAAAAAAATACGACACTTTCGAGGTAGTATGAATATTCTGCCTTAAAATCCACTGCCTCTCCAGTCTTCAGAATCCCTCCCACATAGCATGCATTCATTTATCCTATCAATGAACAACAGTTTCTTGCATACTTAATATGTGCTAGGTGCAGAGCAAGGTAGGAAGGACACACTAAAAGGTAAATATCAGCTCAGTTTCCAACATATCATTTTGCTTAGTCATCAGGACCAACCCCCCTCCTCCTAAGAAACCAGTTCTGAATAATGAGATACTAGTTTACACTCAAGTCTCTCATAGAAAAGGCATGAGACAAACATGGGGGATTAAAACTTACTGTTGAGAGAATTCTAGTCATTAGCTTAAGTTTTCTGTAATAGCATTCTTTTCCTGGACAATTAGAAGACCAAGTAGAAGAGGTCCTTGGGCACTTTCTAGAATTCATCTTATTTCCAGTTTTCCTGACTTATGGACTAATGGGGTTGAATGAGATACTCAAATGCCTTGATTTGATTTGTAGGATTGAATCTTAACATATGCTCCTACCAGCTCTCTGTCCCATGTTCTTAGGTGGCTCTCTCAGCCTCTGTTCTGATAAATAGAAGTCCAGGAACAAATCCTGCAATCCTATGTTGAATTTGCACATTCTAAATGAGAATCATAAGGCTCCCCAAACAAAAGCAGATAATACTTAAAAAATTCCATGTAAGGTACAATGTAAAGACCTTTCCAGATATATAGAGAAATGGTCTCAAATTTCTTTATCAGTTCTTTGAAGAATTAGTTTCTTCATTTCCTTTCCATTTTATGAACTAAATCCTTTCTTATTAGACTTCTTTTTCATGTATTTTACAAGAGCTTTTTTAAACAAAATAAACTTTATTTTTATTGTTGACACTATTACAGATGTCCCCATTTCTCTTCTCTGCTTTGTCCACTTCCACCCATCCCTGCCCCCTTTCCTCCTGACCATCACCCCACTGTTATCTGTGTCCATGGATTGTGCATATATGTTCTTTGACTAATCTCTTCACTTTCCTTCATCCAGTCCCCCAGCCTCCCTCCCCTAACAGATGTCAGCCTGTTCCATGTATTTATGCCTCTGCTTCTATCTTGTTCATGAGTTTATTTTGTCATTAGATTCCACATATAAGTGAGATCACATGATATTTGTCTTTCTCTGACTGGCTTATTTCACTTAGTATAACAATCTCCAGGTTCATCTATGGTATCACAAGAGGTAAGAGCTCCTTCTTTTTATGGCTGCATAATATTCCATTGTGTAAATGTTCCATGGCTTTTTTATCCACTCATCTACTCCTGGATAAGAATTCTTTCTATTATTTTGTGCTTTCATCCAACCAGATTTAGAGTATGATTCACTTTTGATTCACGATAATCCAACTTACTGAGATTCCTATGGTCAAAATTCTGGAAATTATACCCATGCTATTTACTTATCCTAGCTAATAAAAGAGTAATATGCAAATTGACCATCACTCCAACACACAAGATGGCTGCCCCCATGTAGTCAAAGATCCTGCCCCCATGTGGACACAAGATGGCCACCACAAGATGGCCAGCAGGGGAGGGCAGTTGGGAGGAACCAGGGCAGTTGTGGGCAATCAGGCCAGCAGGGGAGGGCAGTTGGGGGTGATCAAGCCTGCTGGGGAGGGCAGTTAGGGATGACCCAGCTGGCAGAGGAGGAAAGTTGGGGGTGACTGGGTCTGCAGGGAAAGGCAGTTGGGAGGGGGGGGGTAGGCCTGCAGGGGAGGGTAGTTAGGGGTGACCAGGCCTGCAGGGGAAGGCAGTTAGGGGCAAACAGGCTGGCAGGGGAGCAGTTAGGCATCAATCAGGCTGGCAGGCAGAAGTGGTTAGGGGCAATCAGGCGAGCAGTTGGGAGCCAGCAGTCCTGGATTGTGAGAGGGATGTCCGACTGCCTGTTTAGGCCCAATTTCATTGGGATCGGGCCTAAACGGGCAGTTGAACATCCCTTGAGGGGTCCCAGATTGGAGAGGGTGCAGGCTGGGCTGAGGGACACCCGCCCCCGTGCACGAATTTCATGCACCAGGCCTCTAGTAGTACTTAATAAAGAGAGCAAACACACACCATCCAGCAGGCGTGAAACTCCCCTACCCACTGACCCAATTCCTTAGTCCAGGTTGCCCAGGGCAGGCCCAGCCCAGGAGTCCTCAGCTGTTCTGAGGCGTCTCTGGGAATCAAATGGATAAATACATATCATTAGTTCTTTTCTCATTTCCTACTTGATTGAGAAACATGTTAGAGATGTTAGGTATAATTCACCATTTCCAGAAATATGATTATAGCATTTAATGCTATGTGAGGTAAAAATGTATTACTGACAATTGGTTAAATAGCATATTTGTGTCTGGTTTTATTTAAAAATCAGGTACCAGGTTCTCGGTCAGGAATGTAGCCCCTTATTACAGTGAGTCCCATATATTCAACTTTTAGTTGAGCAACTATAAAAGTCATAATGTGAAATGTTAAAATATTGCTAAATATAAAATAGTAAAGCAACAAATTCCAAATAATTTAGTTTTAAAGGAGATAATATTTTATACTAAAGTCTCAAATAGAGAAGGCTTCAAAGATATGGGGGCTAAAAATATTGGCAGAGAAAATCCTGATAATTTTTTCCTACATATTTGAAAAAGATCACTGCCATGAAGTTTTACTAGGGAAACCCCCCGCTCCAGCTTATGGAATGGGAGCAGGGCCTGAAAGTCATTGCCCTGATATAATATTGCTTACAGCCACAAATCAGATTTATTTGCATTGTTCACATGCAGGGACACTTACCCAGCCATAATGCTAAGAACTGCTTTTGGTAAATCACCCTTAGCAAGGGGGTTCCACATTTAGGTGAGGGCTCTTGAAGAAATCGGCTTTACTGGGTACACTGTGGAACATCTGAATGTTTGCAAACATATTTGAGGAGTTGAACTCACTGTTCTCAGTGGTTCCATCTAGCCTGGAAATTTTATGATTTCACCTGAAATGGCTTACGTTACTGAATAACCTTGTAATTTGAACACTATTTCACATTGTGAGAAGCCCAAGGTGCAAGGGTTGTGTTTGCAATTCCAGTTACGTGAGCACCTTTAGGCGAGGCCAGGTTCTTTGGAAAGTATGTCTCTAGGAAGTCTGAAAATAAAGCAGATTAGGGAGCAGTGAGTAGAAAACAGTGACATACAAAAATTCTAAGAAAATATTACAGAAAGGTCTTTTTAATCTTATGATAATTACAAAGCAAGTAGGTCACTACTGTTGGTTAAAAATATCCCTTTCAAAGATTCTCTTTTCCAGCCAGGACAATATGGGAACTTATGTCAGGGATCAAAACTATTTGCAGATAATTTACTTTAAAAATGTATAGACTTTAAAACTGGTATTTTAAAATGTAACCCCAATAACAGATACGTTATAATCATTCAAAGTAATTGTTATCAATGTGCTTTTATAGGCAGACGCCCTGCCGGGCCTGATGTACTGGGACCCTTAATTGTTGCTGTGGGAAGAAGTTGAGTGTTAGCACCTGAGAGCCTTGGTTTTGGAGAGTAGGTTAACTTGCTATGCAAAATACCAGCTTGGGCATATTACTTAAAATTTATATGGCTTTTCCAACTGCAAACTGGAGATAATAACAGCTACCTCAAAGTTGAGGACCGAAAAATAATAATATGTGAGGAAACACCTAAAACTATAATCTGCCTGGGTGTTTTTTTTCTTCTCTTTCCTCTGATCCCCCATCACTCTCTCCCACCAATGCCAGCATCTGTGAGAGTCTAACGCATTAAAGTCCTCCAAAAGAATTTTTTTAGCATCCTTTTCACATTTTTGTTTACTCATCTAATATATAACACATTAGTACCATGTCAAATAAAAGAAAATTAAGTGAGTAAAATTCTGAACTAATGCTATGTTTTATATTCCCTTCATTCTTCATACTCTTTCAAGACATGGTCCTAGTGGAATGCTTGCTTTTCTTTCTTCCAAGGAATTCAGCCCTCATTATTTTATACTCTGCAAATATTCCTAAGAGCTGAATTTGCAGGCAAAGGGCGGCTGGAGAAAGAAACACGGGAGACTTGTGAAGCTGGTGTCCACAGCTTCTCCTGACTGTTCCCAGGCCTCACCTGGTACTAGTCTATTCTCTTGCTGCTGGGGCCATGACCTCACGCTCCGTCCCTTTCAACCAGACCCTTTACAGTGTACACCATCACCTTCTCCTGAGGAGCCCTGCAGGATAAAAAGCGTAGTCTCCTTCCACTCCAATAATTTTAGATATTCATAAAATGGTCATGCAGGGGAGGGGAAGAGAGAGAACAGATTTGAGGGAAGCAGGTTCAGCACCTCCCCCATATGCCCAAACTCAAGCCTGATTCTGTGGCAAGGATTTCTGTCCACCTGACCCACACAGGGCCCCTCCATCCTGCCTTTCTCTTTGTGAGATGGCACCTCAGAGTGGGCGACGGCTTTATTCACCCCACACTCTTCACAAGCCCGTTAATTTTCAGCCCATTCACTTCAGGTGACAAATCCTGCCCTTGATTATTCCCAGTTGTCCTTTAAAGGGGATGGATGCTAGAGACCCATCTTGTACTTAGGTTATGAGGGAAATGAAAACTTCTGATTTCAAATGTATAGTGGACTTTTCTTGACATGTAATTTCAATCTGATAAACTTACTATATAAGTCTTCATTTATTTTACTTTGATTTTTTTCACAAAAAATATAACATGCAACAATATAGACAGATTAGATAGACAGATAGATAGATACATAGAGAGAAAGACTGACAGACAGTTGCTCTTTACCTTTGCCCTCAGTGCAACATACACATGAATATTTGTGATCTGAGATAGCACTTGATATAATGAGTAAAAACTAACCAGTGTCTGATGCATGCCATGTTCTTTGTAATGTCAATCATTTTTTGCCTTTATTTACAAAGTTAATGTTTGTGATTAATGAGCAATTGAAGTATTTCACTTGAAACCAATAGACTGTGGAAGTAGATGAATGAAATAATACTATGTAACCTATTCAAGTTTGTGAATGATTTATGATTGATATATAAATAGTGTCAGAACACTTTAGTTTAAATCTAGAAGTATATTCCTATGATTAATGCATTGAAATAAGGGTTTTGTGGTCATGCCTCATTCTAATATGTTAATCACATACCTAAAATATGAATCAGGAGGAGAAATTATTTTATGTGTGATCAGGAAAAACAATGCATCAAGAATATGGCATTTGAAACATTATTTTGGAGTTCCTGAAAGGCAAATGTTACATGTTTTACTACTACTACTATTATTATTATTATTTAGTTATGAACATTTCAGCCACCCTATATCCTATTATCAGTTGAAATGTATCTGCCAGCTATTCCCACATATGTTTGTAAAAATACCTCTATGTTCATGTAGATTAGTATGCTAAATAATGATGGTATCAAGCAGTTTGTCCAAATATTACTTATTATAACATTGTTACTGTCTCACTTGTGGAATTTTAAAACTCCTTATAATCACTTCAAAGTTCCATGTTCATGGGCCTAAGTTAACATGCATGCTAGATACTATTCATTTCTAACAGAAACTATCCTATAATAAACAGATGTTTTAACAACTTTCAAAAGAAGAGGAGCTAGTGTTTTATAAGTCCCAAAATAAATGTTGTGTCCCTTAAACCTTGAGTTTTCAATCTAAATTTGAATGGGTTCAGATGCTTGCTAGAAGCAGTTCCTGAAAACTCATTGCCCTGGTCACCTCTCCACTGTCATCCCCACCTCCCTTTACAAATTGAGTTAAAATTTAATCCCCTGGGCATAGGGGATTAAATTTTGTGCGAACTAACCAGTTAGCTCTGTCAAAGCACAACCGGTTGCTACTGATGAA
The DNA here is from genome assembly GCA_026230045.1 of Corynorhinus townsendii. Lineage (NCBI taxonomy): Eukaryota > Metazoa > Chordata > Mammalia > Chiroptera > Vespertilionidae > Corynorhinus > Corynorhinus townsendii. The sequence goes on along the minus strand of JAPDVU010000006.1, from coordinate 117,555,235 downwards.
GGAGGGGCTGGCTAGCAGTCCCTGCCTCATGCTATCCAGGCACAAGGTAGTTTTCCATCTCTTTCACAAACAGAATTGCCTTTGAGCCTCACAATATCCCGCGAAGTGGGAACTGTCATCTCCATGAACAAATGAATGAACGGAGGGTCAGTGTATAGCTCATCAATGGCACAGAGCATTCGATCATGAACAAAGAACTTGTGTGCGATTATATTGGCATATATATTTTTATATACAGTATTTCAGGTTGTGACTTCAGTTACTAATTAAGAGACTGTTTAAATGACCCCACTTCCACACTTAGATGTATTGCTTATTTGCTCTTCCTAAAACTGTGGAGATGGAGATTTAATCAAAAGACCTTAAGGGGAGTGCCTTGTCAGAGCACAAACATTTTGAAATCCCAACGAAAATGCAGTTTAATGCATCCAGTTAAATTGCCTGAGAGGAAATAGTGAGTACAGCTTTCCTAAAGCCTTTCCCCTCAGGCCATTGACTAAGAAACTGGTCACTAACTGCTGGTAACAACCCATTTTGGAGGGATTATTGCTATTATTGGCATTCTGTGGTTTATGGCAGCATTTTGCTAAAGACCTTATGAGCGACAGTGCAGCTGGACTTGGTACTTGAAAGAGAGAAATCAGCCCCTTCCCTGGTGGTTAATAGCTGCTTTTTATTCCAATCTAAATGTACCGCGGCTGAGCCGCCCTGCTGAGTTTATTATCTACTACATTTCTTGTTGCTCTAAGAAATATGCTTTACACCAGAGTCAGCATTCAAATCAATGAAGCAAAAATATAACATTTATTGTTAGTAAAATTGAATCATGCTGCAAAGGTTGAATGGATGCTTGACTTAAACTGGATGTGAGAAATCATTTCACTTGCCACGAGCGCTTTCCGGCTGACACGCAGCCATATGCTGTTCACTTCCAGTGATTAATTGTTAGCTGGAGCAGGCACATACACATTGCCAAACAGAGAATAATAACCAAAGTTATGTTATTGATTTCCCATAACTCTATGTGAACCTATGTACCTATTGAGGGGCCTGCTCTGCATGGCTAACAGCTGCCTGCTGGTAATTCTGATCCTTGCGTTTCCTAAAAACAGAATTAAGAAGGAGGCAGCAGGGCAGGCAAACATCACACAATGAAAGAAAAGTTCTCTCGAGTTTCAAAAACCATTTCTTTTGTTCACTTCCAGTGGCAGGGACAAGTTGGAACCCTGGCAGCTTAAAACTATAAGGTGTATTAGGGAGAGAGAATGCCAATTACAAATAGGTTATTTGCATGGAAGACTGTGTGGGTTTTTTTGCGGGGGGGGGGGGGCGCTTTTTTGGGGTCTGCTACTTCTCCCATCTTTTAATTACAAAACGAAAAGAAGATCAGAACATATCATCAGCTCTGCTTCTTAGTGAATCTGACTTTTCTCAGGAAATTTACATCTTTCTCTCCTTTTCTGTTAAGGTTTCTTGCCCTGTTTTCTCACCTAAAGAATTATAATGAGGCAGAGTGAATGAGATCTATGGGGAGAGCAGTGGACCCAGAGACTAAAGGTAAAAGGATGATTGATGGTATGAAATTTCCATAAAAGTACAATCAGTATCCGATTTTAAAATGAATTTTTAAGCAGCCTAAGAGATACTCTTTGATTTGCAGTCTGGTGGAATGGATAATGTCTCATTCAGTGGATAAAGTTTCTCACTGTGTGACTTGAGCTTTTTCTGATCTTTCTGACTGGGAGTAAAATGGAACCAAAGCCTAAAGTGGTTTTTAATGCAGAAAATATCAAACAATATTCTTAATGTCAAAACCTGGGCATAGCAGGTGAGGAAAGAAAAATAAATAGAAGACTATCACTGTTAGTATAATTGTATCAGGCTCTCCTCTCACTGGCAAATGGGTTAAAACACACATTATTGAAAGGGCAAACTTGTTTACATATCGGAAAAGAATTAAAGTTTAGGCTGGTGTCAGATTTTGATCTCTCTTAGTTGTGTAAAATGCTCCAACTAACATGTTAAAGCATGAGCTATATGTTTTCCCATTTGCTTTTTAAAAATTTAAATACACTTCTTATTTTAGGATAATTTCAGATTTACAGAAAAGTTGTAAAGATATTACAGAGAGTTCCTGTAAACCCCTCATCCAGTTTCTCCTGTCATTAGTATCTGACATTACTATTAGAGTTGCCAGATTTAGCCGATAAAGTATAGGACACCCAGTTAAATGTGAATCTCCAATAAACAGCAATCATTCTTTAGTATACCATGTGTCCTATAGCTATTCTAGTGTACATTTGTCACAATACAGAACCAATATGGGTTAACTAAACTCCACACATTATTTGGATTTCACTAATTTTTCCTAATATCTCTTTTGAGTTCTGAGATCCTGTTCAGGATACCAAATTACATTCAGTTATTATACCTTTTTGGGCTCCTCTGATCTCTAGCCATTTCTTAGACTTTCCATTTATTTTTAAATACAGTACAAAATAAAATGTTAATTGATAATCTAATAGTGTTAATAAGTACTTGATGTGTGTATTCAAAATCCATTTTTTAAATTAATGAATTTCCAAAAAATTTAACTTATAAATCATTTCAATGGTCTGTATATCTAATGCTTTATTTATAAGATTTTAAAAACAATAATAAGTCCCAATTATAAATCAGGAATGTTAACTTTTACCATTAGAAAAAATAAGTAGTAGCAACTTACACGCACGTCCAGGCTCACCATCAGATTGAAAATATTGTGTTCCATTGAATATTAGAGTTATAATGGTCATTCAATATAAAAATAATTACTAAAAACCTTCAAATCATGTGCTTTTAATTTACTCAGTTTAAACTCTCATTTCATCAGTCTTTTCCACAGGATAAGCATGCTGCTAAGAATCTATCATTGAAAGGCAGTAACTCATATTTGTTGTAAACTTTGTTCATAGCCATAAGAACAGTGGTTTGGCTTTTTAAATTTTTATTGTGCAAAATTTTCCGAAGAAGGAAGGAAGGGAGGGAGGGAGGGAGGGAGGGAGGGAGGGAGGGAGGGAAGAAAGGAAGGAAGGAAGGAAGGAAGGAAGGAAGGAAGGAAGGAAGGAAGGAAGGAAGGAAGAAAGAAAGAAAGAAAGAAAGAAAGAAAGAAAGAAAGAAAGAAAGAAAGAAAGAAAGAAAGAAAGAAAGGAAGGAAGGAAGGAAGAGTTAAATAAATAAATAGAGGTATATGGGATTAATCAACTTAGCAGAAAATATTTGAAACTTGTAGCTTTGTAATTTAGGTTGATCTTCATTAAGTTAAAATTTCCTGCTTTAAAACTGTTCGACAATATGGGAATCTTTAACATTTCAGACAGTTGCTTCTTGTGACAGTTTCCATTTCTTCCCCCCTGCTGACAGTTCCTATAATGACTTTAATCATAGAGTCTGGAAACGGAACCGGCTATTGAATAGCAACAAACTCAATGGTCAATGTCTATGTCACTTTTCTGGGAGCAGGACTTTCTGAGCATCAAGGAGCTAATACTCAGAGCCTCCTGGAAGAGTGCTAAGTGCATTAACTCTCTGTCAATCACATCAGGAACACGCAGGCCAAATTATTACCACTTGGCTCAAGACATTCCATTGAAACTTATTTGTGTGGTATTCGTATCTGTGTACCGTATATAATGATGATTGTTTATGGAAAGGTGCCTGTCCAATTATTTTTGAAGAAACACAAGAATGCAGAATGACTGGAAGCATCAGGTTTTTGCCAGAGACTGCCTCAGGTAAGAAGAGAATGGCTAGAGGCTATAAGGAATCACAAGAGACAAGTCAGAGTCGTAAATTGGGAAACTGACATATCTCATCTAATATACTTGCTAACTAGGCCTTTAAAAACCTTGACATTTAACTAAGTTTGTGGAAAAGTTATGGGATTTTGTCCTTTTCTATTGGCTCTAACTCATTAATCCAGTGAATTAAGGTGTTTATCATTGTTACCAACATTAGTAGGTAATGGAAGCACTGCTTAGAGAGACAGGTGAGCGTCTCTCGGCTGAGCAGCTGTTTACGCAGGCTGCGCCTGTTTCAAAGTCAAGTCAGTCAAAAATGATACTTCAAGTTATTTACCCTTTTGGTACTTCAGGGCTTGAAATGACATGAAAGGAGCCTTTCATTCGGCAGAGGCATTTAAATAAAGCTCTAGGAAGGCTGCCGCGTTTGGAAGGGGGGTGGGCTCTTTACTGAAATAAACAAGTTTCCAGGGATTTTAAGAAAATAGGAAAGAAATGAGAACTTTCCAGTGAATGTTGTCTACTTCAATATCTGATTTTGATCAAATTTGTATTATTTAGGGGCATAGCAATGGCCTGTGGCAAGATAATCTTTGGCTTCATATGTTAATGTTCCATAAGTAGGTTTAACTTTAACATAAGATATTTTTTAAACTCCAGAAACATTAAGCCACAAGACAAAAGACATATCATTTATAAGCAGAAAGCAGCAGTTTCCCAAAAAGGAGAAAGAGCAGGTGCTGTTTACAAAGAATGTAATGAAATAGCTGAGCTTTTCATTCAGTATTTTATTAAACGCATGTTAAAAGGAACTTCATTAAACTTCAATGCCAAAATGAGATGTTAGCCTTTGCCTTTATCAAACCAAAACTCTACCCTCTGATTGCAAGGCTCATATTCTTCATTTATTTATATAAAGTGGACAATAAAGACATAAATAGACCCTTTTTAAAATGACGAGATAAGACTACCTAACAATGTGTGAAAATTGTTATTTAGAAACTATTTTAACTTTTTCAAGTTATCAAAAACCAAAAATATATATTTTTTCTTTTTCACCATTTATCTGAGAACTTGGAATTTCATCTGTTTTAAATGTTTCAATAAAGATAAAAAGGCTTTAATACTTGCTCCTAAAATTAACAGACAATTTTTAGCACTTATACATTTACTGCACAGATTACAAATAATTTAAAACATGCATTTTAAGGGACATTATCAATTATGTGTACCAATCCCTTCTTTTTTGGTTAATTTCTGTCAATAATAATTCAAACCAATATTCATTTATGAACAGCATAACATTACAATCTTTGGAGAAAACATGAAAGAAGTTTAAGACATGGTCCTTACCTTCAAGGGAGTTCTAATTTCATGTGGAAGACATGTCAAAATACATCCAGAAATAAATAGCATGGGGAACAATGTGAGATGACATGGAGTGATTATAAAGGCCCTTTGTAATAAAGGATAAAATACCATGTTATGTGGTTTAAGAAAAATGAAAAGAAGTGCTTATTGCAGTGTGGAGAACAAGACCTTAAGGTTGAGGGACGAGGACTGTGTAATTCACTGGGGATAAATCAGGATGGAATGTTGTGAACTGTAGTAGTTTGCTTTCTTTGGTGATTAGTTTGTGGCTATAGACCTGGAGGCAGATGATTACACATCTGAACAGCCTAATCCAAAGCTAGAAAGCAAACTAGACATAGGGGTAGTTCATGAAATGACTAAGGAGCTCATAGGGGCAGCAAAGTATCCTTGACAAAGAGGGTGTCATTGGATGAGGGAGTGTAGAGTACACAAGTGTACATCTGCTGCGTTAGACAAGTTATTTAAATTTCCTAAACTTGGGTTTTCTTAACTGTTACATGGAAATTACAATAGTTCCAATCTCATCAATTTTTGCATGCACTAAATGACAAAAAGCATACCAATAATACCTATCCCACAGGGCTTTGTTGAGAAACACATCCACTGTTCAGGACAGCAGCAGGTGGAGCACTGCTCTCTGCGAACAAGGACCGGAAAGGGCATGCCCACATCTGGCCTCCTTGGCTCTCTCTTCTAGTCTGGGCTTTCATACCCGCCGCTGGGAGGCCGGGGGGCAGGATGGGGGGCTCCCAGCTGGATGGCAGCCTCCATCTATCTCTCCTCTTCTCCTGCTGAGCACGAGAACAGAAAGTTGGGCTAAAATGTAGATGCTAGCCTTACCCTTACTGATGATGAAAGGACGGCACCGTTTCTGTTTGTCAGTGAATTTCTGGGTACTACTCTTAGAATACAGTACTTTGATTAAAATGCTTAGACCCCAATCCTTCCAGCCATACTCAGATCACCCATTGTAAAGGGCACTACTGAGCCTCATGGCCTTTGGAAATCTGCTAAAATTTGGGTTCCATCTCTATTTCTAGCTGACCATCTAGAGAAGCAGGGGTCTGTGATTTCAAGCTCTGGGTGTGTCCTTGTCAGAGGTATGGAGGTCCCGGGAGAAATAAATGGCTCAGTTTCACTGAAGCTAAGGAATCCTGGCCTGCCCAGCCACTTCGCACACGGTAGGGGCAGGAAAGAGACTCAGACTGAAGTTCAAACAACCCTTCCATTAGGTGGATACCCTGTGGGCAGAGCCTAGGGCTGGGATAAGGCACAAGAGTGGGGCAGGGCAACTCCACAGATGATGGCTTTAATCAAAGAAAGCAGCCAAAGCTGAGATCTAACTTTAAAACCAGGTGGACAGCAGTGACTGGACAAGAGCCTAATTGAGGTCAAGCAATAGAACAGAAACAAAGCATTCTGGGACCGAGTGAGAGCATTCAGAACACAGAGTGAGAAGTAGAATCTGGAAATGTCCCCTGAGCTATGAGGTACTACCATGCCTTTCAGAGCACACCATGCAAGTTATTACAATATTATCGACTATATTTCCTATGTAACTCTTCCAAAGAGGGAAAACTTGCTTCTCAAATACTCACATCCATATTATCCTATCCTATAAAAACATACTTCTTCTAATGCCTAAAAAATTTTAAATAGACTATGATGCTTTTCATTGCTTGAAACTTGCAAAAAAAGTTAATGTGAAACTGACTTTTTCATACTAAAGAAGCAGTGGTTTTTGCTCAATTGCTACCTACAAGTCCATCATTCCAGTCAAGAACTCCAGTTTAGAGCTACTAATATATGTGTTTCCAAAAAGACCACTGGCCAGTCCCACTCAGATTTATAGGCTGGTTTCCCTGGAGCCTTTTTATTTTTTACTTCACTTTTTTGTGTTGTTGCTATTTTGAATCTCTTACTGTAACTGCTCTGAAGGGCCCATGGATCAAAACAAAAACAAATGCTAAGCTCTAGCCAGTTTTGTTCAGTGGATAGAGCATCAGCCTGCAGACTGAAGGGTCCCGGGTTCAATTCCAGTCAAGGGCATATGTCCGGGTTGCAGGCTTCATTCCCTGTAGGGGGCATGCAGGAGGCAACCGATCAGTGATTCTTGCTCATCATTGATGTTTCTATCTCCCTCTCTGTCTCCCTTCCTCTCTGAGATCAATAAAAATATATATATTTTTTAAAATGTTGATTCTCTATCAATTATATGTTAACATGGCTTCACACTCAAATACAGGGTCTTTCAAATAAAAGAGAGTGCTAATTGTTCACATTGGGGATGATCATTAATAGACTTACACATACTGACTGTCCACCACAGGTGAGAACATAAGTTAAAGAACACAATTTTAAGATTCAGTGATGACAGTCATTCCAGGCTATTTGTCTCAGAAAATTTACCTAAAAATGGTTAGGCATTTGAATCAAGTCTATAGAATATATGGAGGTCAAAGCTGGAAATAATTGAGACTTTTAAAATATTTAAAAAAGTAATAATAATGGAATGTAAGAGAGAAATTAAAGCACCAGCTCTGACTCATTTAGAAAGACTCAAAGGGACCACAGTGTGTCTGTTAGACTAAGAAGAGCTAAGTTCACCAACCTGTGCTACCAGCAAGCATTGTTTAGATAGTCAACAAAGTCACACAATGTGGAGGCATTTAATTGAAGCATGTTGATACTGATAATGATAAATATGTGGGAATTCTTTTCCCAGCACTTTCCCCTGGTATGTTTCTCTAATGTACTAAGTAATATCAAGAGTGATCCAAAAGAGTGTGCCTATTTTTTTAATTAAAACTTTCACTAAGAATATTACAGGTGTTAAAACTTCATGTTTTATAGTATAACAAAGCTTGTATTGTACTCTTCCTGCCTCCTGCTTCCATGAAGTTATTGCACTAAATTATTCTCTTGATTGAATGAATGTTCCTACACAAGTTGCAACAAATCCTATGGAAGCCATCCTACAGTCTAACACACTAATCTTGTAGAACTTATCATCCCTATTCACCATTGCAGAAAGGATGTCATGGCAAGCCAAATGGATTTTCCCATATGCTAGAAGATAGTATTGGTAAAATCCAGCAAAAAACCTACTCATCTGCATTTTCAAACCATTAGTATCAACTGCAATGCCAATGTATATTCTAACACTGGTACTAAACATTTTTAATTTTGCAATGGGCAGAGGTCATGGTTCCTAAAGTCTTTTTGACTGACCAAAAAAAAAAAAAAAAATCACTGTGAGATCACAGGGGCTACATCTTTTCAATACACCAAATAACCACCTAAAGAGAATAGGTCTTTCAGAGAGACATGCATTGAACGAACTTGGCTGTATCTTGATTGGTAACAATGAAGCAGATAAGCAAGAGCATGATTATAGGAAGGAGAAAAAAACTGAGGATCACATTAGTGATAACTAAAAAAAAAAAAAATTTTTTTTTTTCATATTACAATAATAGGAAATACAAGCTGGGTTCCTGCTGAACAGAGTGAGTATGGGAAAAGCATAGAGAGAATTATGAAGTTGTGTAAGACTAATGAAAATAGACATCATTGCTTCAGGCCACCTTCTTCCTCCTCAGATCTGTACAAAGAGCCACCTATGCATCATCACCAGATGAGATGTCTCTCAATAACAGAGCTCCAGGTGGGCCCAACCCTTTTACTTTCTATCACCAAGAGGGGACTGTGTGATCCTTCCAACTTCAGGCCTCCAGCTATGGTATGTGAAGTCCTGCAAACCCCCGGGGCATGGCCGCTCTCTCCTGCCAGCCAGGCTGAGCTCCTCAGGGAGCCTCTACCCTCATGTATTTGCCAACAATGATCATTTCTTGAAAAAGTCCATTTCCTTGGAGAGATCCTGCTCTCCTACCTTCCAAGTGACCAAATCCTTAAGGAAACAATTATTTGCTGTCCTAGAAACAGTCAGCCACAGGCAATTTGTTTTCTCCGCCCTCTGTCCTTGCTGCTGTTGGGCTTTAAGCCCTGTTCATTTTGATGCATATGTTGTAGGCCAAGCCTGCGCCAAGTCCTTTACAATCATTATAGAATTTACTTTTATTTTATAAAATAAATGATATAATTTGCCTAAAGTCACAGAACTCATTTGTAGCTCATTGATCCAAGAACTCAGATTCCAAAGACCATGTTGTTATTGTAATTATATCACTTCCACCGGTCAAATGTGTATATGGCATGTTTGACCTTTATTTTTCTTCATCATATTTACCACTGATATTATATAACTCTTCCACTTAAGGCCATTCCCTTGAGAAGGATACTTAACCTATTTCTACTCATCTGTAAAATGGGAATTATGGTAGCATCCACCTTAAAAGAGGGTTGTGAGAATTAAGGGAGTTAATCTGTGTAAGAGAATAAGAACAATACTTGGCTAATTGTAAGCATTATATAAGTGTTAGCTATAATTATTAGTAGTATTGTAGTGGTAATAATAATAGTAATAGTAGTACATTTATTTGTTTGAGTTTTATTGTGTCTCTTGTACCAGAATATAACTCCTTAAGGAGAGAGACTGTTTTGTTCACTCCAATACTTCCATTGTCAAAAACAGTGCCTAGTGCAAAGTTAAGGCTCAATAATTATTTGTTAATTAAATGGATACATAAATGACTTCAAGTCTTCACATTCTTTTCTCTGTGACTTTTGGACTTTGAGCAACTAAAATTCACAAGTGAGTGAACATTGTCTCTGATGTCAAAGCTGTACACACTGGTCCAGCACCCCCACAGGCCCAAGTACAAAGTAGGTTGTCTGCTGTGCCTTATGCTGATGGCCTTCTTTCCTGACATATTCTTCCCAGGGGCCTCTTCGAGAACTCAGTCATCAAAGCTGACCTCTGGTATAGATAGAGCATTGAGAAATCTCTTGTTATATCACATGGTTTTGTTCCCCAGAACTAAGGCTAGTGCTCACTGGTTCATACAATCAGCTTATTTTCCTGACTTCAATAGAGACACTGGCTTTATTATAGACTGGGTTAAGTTTGGGATTTAACTTCCCTCTCTCCTCTGAAAAGTAGCAGAGTTTCCTGAGAGAAATCACAAGTGAGGACAGAAAAGAAGAAAGAGCAAAGAACAGGAGAGGGCAAGAAATCAGTGTGGTGTGCAGCAAGAGGAAGAGAAAGAACAGGTGAGAGTGAAATGGGAGAGCATAAGAGAAATCTAACCCAGCAGAAAAAGGGAGGAGATTAAGGGAAAAGCAGAAAGCAGACCAAGTAGCACAAAAGAAGGGGCTGAAATGCAAAGGATTCCACCAGACAACGGAAACAGCCAGTAGGGAAGAGTGGGCTAAGTTAAAGAGATAGGATGCAAATAGACTAAGAGATGGAGTAACCATTGCCAGTTAACTAGGTAAGGGAGGATTGGTGCTCTAAATAAAATGCACTTGTTTATAATTCTAGTGGTTTAAAATATTTATAATACATCTAGGTATTCATTTAATCTTATTAAGTTATAGTCATAACTTCATTTATTACATGCAAATGATGTTTCAATGTATCATGTATAGAAGGCTCCTATCATAGAAGTGAAGTGAGATAGCTTCACTTACAATCCATTATTATGCCTACTTGAATTAACCTTACATTGTTGGGAAATTCCTGGTACTGTCTGGCAGTATTAAGTACTGTTCTTAACAATGTAAGTATCACTGTGCCTATTCACAGAGAGAGAAGCAATTATTTCCCAGAAAATAAGATATACTTTAAATGCTTTGGTCTAATTAGCTGTGAAAAAGGACATGGCCCAGGTAGAGTTTTCAGAAAAGCCAGTTCACATCTGTGCATGCTTCTCTGTCCATTCCCACTGCCACCCTAGTTCAGGTCACCATCATCTCTCGCTTGAAATGTCAGGACACTCTCTTAGTTCCTTTCCCGCTTCCACCTTGGATCTTTCCAGGTACCCACAACACAGCCAAACTGAACTTCTAAAAACGTCATCCCTTAGCTTCTATATATACTTTTCAATGGTTTCCCACATCACAAGGGATAAACCCGAGTTCCCACAGGTGTCTGTATGAGTTTGCCCCTGTGTATCACCTCTTTAAGTCAGACTGTGCTGATCTTCCTTTTTCTCCTCTGATGTGCCACCCATCCCCTTTTCTGTCCTGGGGCCTTTCTACATGTTCTGTTCTAAAACCGGAACACTTCCCCATTTTTGATCTGGCTAAATTAATACTCCAGTTTCCTGTCTCTGCATGAATACTGTTTTCCTCAAAGAAGCTCTGGCTGACACCCAAGTAGAGGCCAGAACGCTCTGATACATGTGCTAATCACTACACATCAATTCACAGAATTCATAGTAATTATTTTTAATATTTATTTGTATACTTGTTTGTTTGCTGTCGGTGACCCCCAGTTGACTGGGGTTAAGTCTTATTAAAATAGAGGCCTGAACTAGCTTGCCCATCACTCTTTCCCCAGTGCCTTCTGTGGTTCCTGTCACATGACAAGCACTCAATATTTTGAGTGCATTTCCAGCATCCTAGATTTGTTTACAATCCCAAGGAGTCTGCCTCAGGTAGAGTACATATAATGCACACAATGCTTTCGATGCATTTATCTCAGAGAGGAGAGAGAGTCCTTCTGCTCCTATCTCTTCTCCCTTACATGTTCTGAATGTGCTTAGTGTGGCAGCAGGATTGCAGAGTTAGAGACAGCAAGCCTGGGAGTCTTTCATATGCAGAACACCTGCCATTGTCCCATGAAAGCAGTGATGTATTCAAAACCTTTGAGGCTGTGTAAACAGAGGGTTTGCAGAACTCTTTAGTTAAGGTGGAATCTGGAGGGAGGGCAGAATGTGGTTGAAGTAAAGGGAAGTGTTCGATACCAACATTTTGTATGAAATAAAGGAGGCGACGATATCTTTGGTTCTCCACTTGCTTGACCTTGCTTTCTCCACAGCAAGTCTCCTATCATCCTCTCCCGATGTGCCATCCAGTCTTCTTCAGACTTTCTCCTTAAACAATAGTGTCCAAAGTCTGTACTGTTTTGAACATTCCATAATGACTAACTCAAAAAGTTTTGTCTGAATGTTGCCAGTTAGGTTGGAGTGGCTTCTAACAAGGCCAGATTCAGTCTAATGCAGTTTCCAACTGTTTTCCTATATTACCAAATATTGTTTTAAAGCGACTGGCGTAAGCTGACCTATTACATGGTGCTTGTTCCTTTCCGATGCTGATAGGAACTAGGGAAAACGATGCACTGTTAACGCTAACATAAGTGGTCAGGTCAAGTTGTTAGGATTTGGTGATTCTCTTCTGGTAGCCACACCTGCTTGTAGCTTTCAGAATTTGTGCCCACTGATGGCACTAAACACTTAGGGCCTCTCCTCACAAAAGGTCACCATGGACACAATTATCTTTCCAATGGCTGGATCAGCCCATGTCAATGTTATATTTAATATTTAAACATAATGTGCTGTTATTTGTATCTGTTTACTCAGTGGCCATCTGCAGAACCAATATAAATACAAATAGAACTCATGGGGTAAGACAAATATATTGATAATTGTTGAATTGGACAGACCTAATGGGAAGGGTGCCTCCATTCAAACACCTGTCTTCCACTCTCCCACCATCTGTGCCATCATGTCACCCTTCAGCCTCACTGCTCGCCCCTACAATTACACTGTCGAGAGTGAGTGAAGCTCAGGTGGATTTAATGTGGGTTTAATATGGCCCATTGAGTTCAATGTTTACTTCCTTTAACTACTTCTGTTCTTGCTATAAATCAATGCCTATGTGTCTAGGCTTAATAGGGAAAATGAGTCCATCGAAGGAGAGCAGTGAAGATGTAAAGAGACTACATCAAATAAGCAGATGATGGGCCGTCTAAAGCCATAAGTGAAAACAGCAGAATGATGCATAATTCACAGGCTACAGTGAAGTTAAAAGAGAGGGTTAATATTTTAATGCATTCTTAAGGATTCTCTCCCTCAAATTCTCAGTATGAATATAACAATCATCTCTATATACCTACAAAGGAAAAGGAAAGAGCTAATATGTAATCCAGACCTACCATATGTTACTGAGTGTGATGTGAGATATTTTACATTCATTTTCTCACTGAATAAAGCAAGGTGAATGTTCTATGAAAATGTACCTGGGTTCAGAGAGCTTAAGTACCTTGGGAAATAAGTCTGAGTCTATCTGTTTCAATGTATGTGTTCTTCCCTCTACGTGGTTTTAGCATTTACCTGGGAGAGTACATCAGTCTGGTGATTCACACCTTCCAGGGTCTCAGCACACCATGTGTGATATATTATGCTATATCCCCTGTAAAAGACAAAAATATTGATTAGAGAAAATGGGAATCATAAGGAATTGTCCACCCAACTACCTAGATGTGACATCCTTAGAACTCAACAAAATTGAAAAACCATGATTGCTCTGTTTCCATCCACTCATTCTTTCATCCAACACATATTCTTTTCACTGCCAACTGCATGGCAGGCCCTGAGACAGACAATTTGGAGGGAATGGTAAACTAGACGGAAATTCTCTCTGTTATAATGGAGCATACAACTAGAGGGTGCCAAGATGGGGTGCACAGTCTGTGTTCTCGGAGAGCAGCTCTGGAGCCCCCGGACTAGTGCCAAACCTGAATCCCACCCCTCAGATTTTCTCCTTAAACAACAGTGTCCAAAATCTGTACTGTTTTGAACATCCCAGAATGACTAATTTAAAAAGTTTTGACTGAATGTTGCCAGTTAGGTTGGAGTGGCTTCTAACAAGGCCAGATTCAATCTAATGCAGTTTCCAACTGTTTTCCTAAGCTCCAGCACAATCCAAGAGGCCTCCTTCACAGAGAAGCTGGGGCTGTGCCTCGGTCTACTGTCTGCACAGTGCCCCAAGAGTGGCAGCCTGCCAAGAACCATCCCTCTGATTGCCAGAGTCCCAGGGGACCCAGAAATGCAGGTCCCCTCGGCCGCCAGAGCCAGGCAATCAAGGGGCTTCCCCTGGGCCGCAGCTACAAAAGCGGGGCACCACTATACAAACCAGGGCATGAGCCCTGTGTCATGCCCCCTTCCAGGAGACACTGGAGTTTTGAAGTGTGGCAGAAGGAGAGTGTAAAGACACTGCCCACACGCTTTGGTCTTTGTAAAGAATTACAGTCAGCCCCTACATGCCTGTTTCATTAGAAGCCTTCCCCTAAAGCCAGAGGTAGGCAAACTGTGGCTCGCAAGCCACATGTGTCTCGCGGTTTGCCGCTCTGTTGACTAATGAGTTTGCCTACCACTGGGATAGGGGCTTAATCCCAAGGAACAACAACAGCCTGTAATTATTGGAATCGGGAGTCTAGGTCAGTGGTCGGCAAACTCATTAGACAACAGAGCGGCAAACCGCAGCCGACCACTGCCCTTAGGCCAAAGCCAGGCTAATTAGCTAATAGGCCTCCTTCACAAAACATCTAAGCTTCTAGATCTGCTGCCTCTTGCTGCGCCCTTGGGGTGGTGGCTGTTCAAGAACTCTTTCTCTGCTGGCTACAGTCTTGTGAGACTCACTAATGTAAGCCCCAGAGGCCACCAGAGCCATGCTATCTAGAGGTGTCCCATGGCAGCAGCTGCAAAAATAGGGGTGCCAGACAGGAGAAGGAGTTCCTTTTTGGGTGACAGCAAATATTAGAATCCCATGAGCCCAGGACCACAAGCTCCCCCGGCCGCCAGAGCCAGGCAGTCAAGAGGCATCCCCTGGGCAGCTGCAAAGATCAGGGCACACTCAAATAGCATGTGAGAAAATTCAACATCCATGTATGGTAAAAACTCCCAACAAAGTGGCTTAGAGGGAACATGAATGAATATAATAAAGGCCATATATGACAAGCCCACAGCTAACATCAGACTCCATGGTGAGACGCTGAAAGCCTTTCCTCTGAGATGGGGAACAGGCTAAATGCCCTCTCTCCCCACTTCTTTTCTACATAGCATTGGAAGTCCTAGCCAGAGCAGTTAGGCAGGAAAAAGAAATAAAAGGCAGCCAACCTGGACAGGAAGAAGTAAAACTGTCACTATTTATAGATGATATTCTATATAGAAAAACCCTAAGACTCCATCAAAATGAAATATTATTCAGCCCTAATAAAAGAATGAAATCTTGCCATTTGTGACAACATGGATGGACCTTGAGGAGTTTTGCTAAGTGAAAAAAAGTCAGATAGATAAAGACAAATATCTAATGATCTCGTTTATACATGGAATATAAAAAGAAAAAAACAAAGAAGCTCATAGATTCAGAGAGCAGATTGTGGGTACCAGAGGTAGAGGATGGGGGCGGGAGAAATGGGTGAAGGGGGTCAATAGGTAAAATGAAAAAAAAAATGCAGTTGATGTAAAAGAGACACACAAAAATACTTATTTTATCAGATATACTTCAACCAGGATATTTCATAAACATGGGACAAGTTGTTAAAGAAGTTTGTGGTTGTTTTCTGAATTTTTCATCATGTCTATAGCACTACTCAGTATTTTATTTTTTGCGGGTATATTGAGGAAAGACACAGTTAACCTCTAATTAAAATGCATAGCATCTCAATACTGAACCACAAAATTCCTGTATAAATAGTAAGATACTCAGAATCATTCATGCATATGTCGTAAGTTCTTCCCAATGGAAAATGTACCTCCTTTCCTGGTTCCTGAACCAAGAGTAGATGATGGCATTTACACAATCCTCCTCTTTAGACTTAATAAAGTCAACCAAAAAATTCAAGAGATACATGAAGTGTGTCACTTCAATTTCTTTGCTCTTTAGATGAAATGAGCTTTGTGTTGCTCTCAAATTAGATACTCATCATGAATAATTAGCCCCTTACATAGAACAGCTGCTGGCTTTTACAGGGCTTTCAACTAGTGCTGAATGCACCCATTGTTGGTGAGCATTACTTAATCAAATCTATGAGATATGCATCATTTGATTTGATGATAAATATAGAAAATAATTAGCTAGGAAAGCATGGTGTATACTCACCTTCAGCTAGAAACGTTAACTCTGAAGTAATCCTATTATATCAGAAAATTATTTTAATTTTCAAATATTAAAAATTATAAATTATTTTAATTTAATGTTAAATATTATCCTGTGACTGTTTTTGCAGTTTGTTTATCCTCACCTGAGGATATTTTTCCATTGATTTTTAGGGAGAGTAGAAGAGAGGGAAAGACAGAGAGAAACATTCATGAGAGAGAAACATATCCATTGGTTGCCTCCTGCACAAGCCCCAACCAGGGCCTAGCCCAGCTCAGGGAGGAGCCTGCAACCAAGGTACATGCCCTTGACGTGCCCCTGACCGGAATCAACCCAGGACCCTTTGGTCCACAGGCCAATGCCCTATCCACTGAACCAAACAGGCTAGGGCTTCTGTGACTGTTCAGGAAAAAAGAGGAAACAGCACGTTTGCCATAGGTATGTTCAAAGGACTGAAGAGGCAATTCGATCATCAAGATGGATCTCATGGATAAATGGGAATCAGGAAATCATGGATTTAACTCTAACTTTAAAACTTTGCTAACACATTCTCTACTTTTGCCATCTGTAAAATTGTAAAATACTTATCAACAAGCATTTATGTGAAGCACATTAAGGTGGAAATTGTTATCACAGATATGCAAAATGTAATCTCAGAGTATTGTTCTAAATTTGAGCACCATAATGATTTGTATTTGCCTCAAATCAGAGATCTTGTAGTTGACTATGTTACTGGTGGTTTATGTATTTCAGAAGTGGGGAAAGCTTGGTGGAGATCTAATATAATAACTACAAGCAATAGTCTGCCACCTTTTATTTTTTTTAAGTGTGTGTATTTCTAATCTCTTGCTGCAATCATTATTTTATAAATAAGATAACTGAGAAAAGGGAAACTTACCAAGTCCCAGTAAGTTAGATAAGAAACTATTGGTACAGTTCTCAGTTTATAAATGTTACTCCTAATGCCACCCAGCTAAAAAGAGAAGTGGAAGTTTAATATATCATATTTTAGATGACAAAGGGCAATAAAGCTGTGCCATGAGCATTATTATCCCTTTTCAGATTACAACGGTAAAATTTGGCTAGGGGGAATATTCGCATTTTGACTGTCAATGTGATTTCTGTGAAATCAGCATTTGTGGACTATTCCAACTGCCAATTATGGTAGTGGAGCAATGTGTTTAGGTGTGATGTACTCGGAAGAACTATTTTGGAAGTTAGAGATTGCCTACCTGTTCATATATACATATCTGAATGCATGTGTGGGTGTGTATACTCACATAAACACAATAGCAGAGTTTATTAAACAGAGCTCAACAAATATTTGTTGTTGACACACATTATGTTTCCCAAAAGCTATCTTGGCACTTAACATTGATATCTTTTGATGATTTTCCTAAATTGCAATTATAGGATTGGTGCCCAGCTTTTACTATTTGGGTCAATTTGTCTTTTTTTCTTTTAAACCAAAAGCCATATGGTCCTTTAGAAAATGTCTTTGTTCTCTAGTCTAAAAGGAAAAGAAAAAGAAAGTCAGTGTTGAGATGAGTTCATTGTAATGTGCAGAGACTGGGAAAATATAGCATTTCTATGGTTTTATGTTTATAGCAATGTATGTGGAAGCTGCCACAGCGAAGTCTGTTTAAAGAGTTGGATGACTGAAAAAGAAATGAGAAGCATCTACTTAGAATTGCTGAAGAATTTGAAGAATTCATTGAAGAGTTGCCATTGAAGAATTCAGAAAAAAATAGGAAATCTGTCTAACATTATGGAAATGAAGCATAGATAATCTGTGTCTACATGACAGTGTGTTTCCAACTCTCTCTTCCATTTTGTTGTGACATACTTCAAGGATTTGTCACAGAGATCCACAAAGGAAAAAAAATCACTTTATACAAACAAGTGCATATATTTACAGAAGAATTTTCAACATTTGCATTAATTAAGCAAACTTAAGTGAAATTTTTATCAATAAATTATAGATGGGCCAATCAAGAAGGTATAATCCCCAGTAAAAGTTGAGTGGGAGCAGTTAGCTTATAAAGGGTCATCTCAATGAGCTCTAATTAAGATTCAGATGAAGAGTTATTTTTAAAAATCTGTAGAGCTACTGTCTGATTTTCACCTAAGAACTAAAAATTGCTTCATTTACTTATTCAAAAAATATTATTGAACACCACTGTATGCCAGATACCATTGCAGATGCTACAAGGGAAAAACCAGTCACCAACTCTTTTTTGTTTTGTTTTCTCAAACTGATGTGTCTGATGAAGGTATGAAGGAATGAACCCAAAGTGATGGCAAGTGTTGTGGATGGAATGCTTGTGTCTTCTCCCACATTCAGGTTACAGCTTCTATCCCTAGTGTGATGGTGGCTGGAGGAGGGGCGGGGATGTAATCTGGGAGGCAACTAGGTTTAAATGATGTCATGAGAATGGGGACCTCATGATGGGATTACTGCCCTAAAAGCAGAGACCAGAGAGCTGGCAGCCTCTCTCTGTCTGCCCTGTGAGGACACAGCAAGAAGGCAACCAGGAAGAGGGGCCTCACTGAGCATCCGACCATGATGGCACTCTGATTGTGGGACCTTCAAACTGTGAGAAAGAAATACCTATTGTTTAAGCCACCCAGTCTATGGTATTGTGGTGTAGCAGCCCGTAGAGGGAGATAGCAAGAGACAATAATTTCATCAGAGAAAGGGAGGAAGAAGGATTTCAGCAGTAAGATAGACTACCAAGGGATGATCATCCAGGCCTGGATAGCTGGACAGTTTATTTTTACCTAGACTCCAGCCAGTAATTGATTTATACCAAGGCAGGTCAATAAGTGAGGTGGGTATAAACTGGTGTGGTTCATATGCCTCTTAATAGTGAAAGGTCTGATGGAGAGAGTCAGGCCTGGGCTCTCCTTTTGGCATGGACACTGTGCAGTTTCATCATGCAGCTTAAGCTTTCCAACCTTTCAGGGCCTTGGGAACTCTATCTGTACAAGGGACCAAAATGCTTCCCCCCAAGAAAGTTTCCAGATTCTCATTATTATTCTGAATCTTGGGCAGGAACCACAAACATGTGAGAGTGTTCTGGGATAAAGACGTTTGACTTAGCCCTACAAATGTCTCACCAAAAGTCTATCTCCAGCCCTAGAGAAAATAACTCACGTGTTCTACTGTGGGTGGATTAGTAGCATCATCTTTAAATATGAAACAGAAAACCCTTAGTTTTTCCTGTAGATGTGAATTAAGGAGAAACAAAAACCAAGTATTTGCTAGGTTGTGTTTTATAATGACTTCTAAGTTACTTGCTTTTTCTTTTATATATTACGCAACTCAGCTTTAGGTATATGCAGATATATTTTAGAAACTGTTCTGAATATATGCTTATTTTTTCCAAAATGGTCATTGAATCTCAAACTCAAATTAAAAGGAAAGGATATTCCTTTACTGAAAGTTTAACATGGGCCAGATTGTCTATGAGCCAAGTTTTCAAATAGTTGCTTTCTTAATTATCTTTATTCTTGTTCAGATTCAGACAATCATATGATTTCAAACTCATTCTGAGCCAAGCCAAGCTTTTTAACTTATCAAATGGGAGAATGCAATGACACTCTTAAGATAAATAGCAAATATAATATTTAGCATAATAATGTAATTATGTAAATACGATATAAATTTTGAGGTATATGATTGGAGACACTGGAGTCTGAGCAAGAAAATTGAGAGGCATTTTCCATGAACTTAAGCATATTTTACAGACTTTGGAAAGTGCCTCAGGTTTTTCCTTCTAAAGCTTTCACCTTTCCTAGATGCTTGTTTTGCTCTGAGATAATACCCCTGGAGTCTGCAGTCACTGCTCATGTCTTCAAGTGCTTCCTCAGTGAGGGTTTGGATTTTAGTATCTCGGAGAAGAATAAATATAGAAGCGGAAGAATATGCCTGAAATTCAGACCTTATATAGGGACGATAAAAACCACCTAATGTACGTTACCAGAATTTGGGTTTCAAAGCTGAATGCGTTTTAAGTGCTTGCTTTCAAGTTTTACCTCATTGTCGTCATAGCACTTTGTAGGGCTTGGCTTCTTTCCTAAATATAATTGTTTATATGTCCGGAAATATATAATGGAGTCTTGTAAACACATAGAGAAATTTTCGGATCACTAAGTTAACGGAAACATCCTTTCCTACCTCTCATGGGCTTTCCATCCTTGGGATTTTAGACGGCAGCTCATTAGTGCCTAAATCTTATATAAACCTATCAGAACTTCCTCTCTTTTCTTAGTAAATAAGAAATGATTTTTTAAAAGATAATTTTTTGTGTATTTTCCCTCTCTTCTAGTAGTTTTAAAATGTGGCTATCTGCTCTGTACCTCTCCTTACAACTTACGTTTCCTGTTACTCTTTCCTTGACCCCACTTTCCTTTGCCCTTGCATGCCTCAAGTTTCTGGCCAGGGTCATTCCTTTGACTTGTAACCATTTATTTGCTGGTCATTGGGCTGGACAGGTTTTTCCCAACTAGCTTTCCCTCAGCTTTCCTTCTCTGCTCATCTGCCTGAGCTGCCAGCAGCAGCCCAGCTCTGTCTCCACGTTGGGCCACTCCACATCCCTCTTGCTGCTCCAGAGAGAGACTTTCTGCTCTCTAGTTAAACAAGCCTGAAGCTTCCAAGGAACTTTTCAAAGCTCTTAGGCGCCATCTCTCTGTCTCTCCGTCTCTCTCCCAACTCTCCCTCTCCCACCTCCCCTCTTCCTCTCCCACCCCCTCCCCCTTCCATGGTGTGTCTGGAGCCAGTGCACATCTGCTGGAGTTGGGGTGGGTGGGAAAGCCTTTGGTTTGCCTGCTGAAAGATCACCGCTTCCTGTTGTGGTGATACTGTGCTCTTTGAGAGCCCGTACCGAGGCTGTCACTCTTTGCCGGGTTCGGAGCATTTGTTTTATTGTCCCTGTCAGTTTGCAGCCCAAGGTTACTGCCAGCTCCCTGTCAGGGCTTTGATTTTTGTCAGCTCTGGCCAGGTCCTTTTAGTTATCCGCCATCTCTTCAGCTTTGTTCAGGCTGAGCTCTACTTGTCTACTAATTAGCTCTTTGGAGATTTCCCTTTTAAAACTCACTATCACAGAGGACAGGAACCGTTCAAAAGTTTTGTGCCTCATAGAAATTCCATATTCATCCATATCTTGTACAGCCATCTTTTTAAAATTAAAAGTGGCAGGTCAGGCCAATTTGAGGTAGAGAAGTAACATCATCTATAAAGGGAGGCCTTCGGGTTCTTGATCAGGTATGTAGATGAGTGACAGGGAAGGAAGAGGGTTTACATCAAAAATCACAGAGGGGTATGAATGAAAAAGAAACTATCACTGTGTATAACATATTCACATGTTCTTTATCTTCTGGTGTGCAAATATTGTGCTAGCTGAATATAAAAGCAGCACAACTTTAGGGTACAAAAAAACATACACTGTAATAACATCAAGAGTGGTCTCACATCAAGGAGGGCCCTGAGGATGTCTTTGTTGTCAACTTCAGAAGGAAAGAGAGGAACAGAGGAGGAAACTGGCAGAAGGAATGGATGCCAAAGAGAACTCAAAGGATTAGGTCCGGGTGAGGTGATCGGTATTCGAAAACAGTCTGCCTTCTGGCTCTGATCTAAGGGACTAGGCTGGCAGCCAAGCCAGAGGGCATAGCAGCACAAACACACCTTGGGCGCACTGCTTGAGGGTTGCCTCGGTGCCTTAGAAACTGCGCCGGCAATTAGAAGTAAAGCTATGGAAGAGCAATAGGCAAAATACTCCACGTACGGGGAAAACTCTGATTTTCACATTATTCCCAAACTCGAGGTCCCCTCCACACAAACATACCTTTCTTTCTCTTTCTGCCAGGCCCCCTCCTTTTCCTAAGGCTTTTCTTCTGCTAACTTAGTGCTGTTGTATGCCGCGCTTACATTGCATTTACACACAGTTAATGCCTGCAAGATGAAAGTAAAAACCTTTGAATATATTAATGCTGTAACACAGATGTCTTACTTTTTACTCTCTCTCTCTTTCCTTTTTCTTTCTTTTTTTTTTTTTTTTTTTTTAGTAAGTTGATGTGGCTAATAATGATGCAGATTGTGCTGGATGGTTGTGCAGATGAAACAGGGGAATACAGATTAAATAAAAATTTCTTCAAAGCTTACATTTGCTTCATAATTTAACTTCTGGGCTTGTCTCAGTGGTAGTAGGTGCGACATGCCATCCTAACATTGTTCTGAAACATCTTGGCATCACAGAGGGACAATCACCCAAACAGCATTGCTGTACTTCTTTGAAGCCAGAGGAAAATAATATTGGGAAAAATAAAGCCTGCCTGACCCCACTGCTAGTAATGGGGAGCTGTGAGCAATCAGGGACAAAGGTTCTGTGCTTAGGAGGTATTCTGCTCCGATACAGAACTTTGCTTTCTGTAGCTACATTCAAACTGTCAGCAGCTGCTTCTTGCTGATATGGAATGCAGTGTGTGCCCCAGGTGGTCACAGACTCAACCTGGAGACAGCCACAAAATTACTCTGCCACTGAGCTCTTTTAAACAATGAATAACAAGAGGTACTGATGCCACAGGCCTTGGAGCAGGCACAGTTGATGTCTTTCACGTATCCAGTCATTCAGGCAGCATGTATTAGCCTGTCGCTCAGTGCCAGAGATGCTGTGGGTCCCTAGGATATGAGGATGGGTGAGGCACAACCCTTTCCCCCCAGGAACTCATAGGGAGACGACATGTGTACACAGAAAACCTATAATACCATCCTTTAAAGGAATGAAAACGTGCTGTGGGATCTCCTGGGAGGGAGTAGTACTGCCTATACTGTCTGCCAGGCCAAGTGCGTCAAGACCGCATGCAGAGTCTACATCTTTAACATGTGAAGAGAAGCTTCCAGCTGGGGGAAGAGCATGTGCTGAGGGCTGCAGTCATGGGTGAGCAGCAGGTTTGGGGAACTGTGAGAACATCTGTGTGTCCAGAGCTTAGTTTGTATCTGTGGGGGGGGCGGGGAGGAGGGGGGGAAGGGAGGCGAGGTGGGGGACAGAATGACAGGCAATGAGACGAAGGAGGGAGGTTTAAACAGACTCTATAAGGCTTCATATGCTAAGCTAAGGCACGTAGAATTCAACCTACAGACAGGAAGCCAACGTGAAGCCTCCAGCAAAGGTAAGAGGTAGTAACATGACCTGATGTCCTTTGTATGAGGCTCTGACAGCTGTAAGGAAGGGTCCAGCCCCTCTGGGAGACAGTGGTGCAGGGAGACCACTGGGACACGTGCAGCTCTCCAGACTGAGATGACATAGTCAGATGAAGGAAAGAGGCTGGAGTCAAGACACACTCCTAGGGTCTCAGACAGAGGAGGATTGAGCTTCATCTAAAAGTTTCATTCAAGTGGCCACCTCATTACCTACCGCTCCACTGTCTTAATTGATGTGGGAAGTTTCGAGGTTACTTGCTGGGAATCCCAGGCTTCTTTGCAGGTAAAACGAACTCAGTTCTTAGATTCTAATAAGATCCATAAAGAAGATCATGCTTCCCTCATTGAACAGTGAGCTCTGTGAATGCAGATAGTACCCGGGCCCTTATCCACTGCTACCTCTCCACACACCTAAGTAGAGCATGGAAGATAACGCATACTTTGTAATGTTTTCCTGAGTGAATCAATCAAAATGAATGGCAAAACTGGAGTGTAACCCCTCCCCCAGATTATTAAAAAGAATTGTTATTGCTTAAAATAGTTGCTAGATTGTAAAGATCACTTTTATTTTTTAATTTTGAGAGAGGAGAAGTGACCAGTTTATTGTAAATAGTTTTAAAAAGCTACCCTCTTGCACTATTTGGAAATGAGTGCCCATCCCTCTGTAGAAATGAGACTAAGTACCTAGCTAGAGGCCTATAATGCTGATATGTTGGCTCCCTAAGTGACACCCTCAGCTTGTCTACGTGGCCACGTGGAAGCTTTGCTTCAGTAAGTGACTGCCTAGGCCTGTGCTTTCTGCGGGTGGTGAGCTCCTGATGCTACAAGAGAAGGGGTCCTCTGCCTTTGGCCAATGTTACTAAACAGGCAATAGGTAAACATGGCTGACAGGGACAGTTGAGTAGGCTGTGCCCTGCACAAGGACAAGTGGTGACTGAAATCCACAAGTTTTGTCCAACTTGAGAGGGCTTTTTCTTAATCATACCTAAGTGCTGGGAGAATGGGATCCTGCATTTAAGGTAATGGAACTAGAATGAATGGAAATGGGTATTGTTGAGACCAGTTTGAAGGACAATGCCCCAAACTTACCCCTCCACCCCCAGTATGCATCAATGCATCATGTCCTATATATATATATATATATATATATATATATATATATATATATATATATATTTTTTAGAGAGGGAGGAAGGGAGAGGGATAGAGAGATAGAAACACAGGTGATAGAGAGCATCGATCAGCTGTCTCCTGCATGCTCTCTACTAGGGATCGAACCTGCAACCCAGGCATGTACCCTGACAGGGAATCGAACCCATGACCTCTTGGTGCATGGGTCAACACTCAACCACTGAGCCACACTAGCTGGGCTGCATCATGCCCGGTCAAACGATCTTCCCCTTATTTCCTCTTGGTAATTTTTGAGCTTCATATCAATCATGCTGTTTGGACCTTCTCTCTAACACTCAACTTGGCTTGACAGCTTTAAAGGGGCCTAAAAGGGCTCAGGCACACACAGTGCCTTTAAACATGACTGACACAGCCGTCTGTCAGGTGCCAAGGGCATCTGGGAGAGATTGCTCTCTATGTTCATCTGGCCAACTGGTCGACTGAGGGACCCTAATAATTACATTATCAGAGTGGGAGCACTGTCCACTGGATGCAACTTCAGACATTACTTATGGATGAAATGAGGCCAGAAAGGTCAGAAAAGACAGGAGATGAGCTGGTCATGACAGCTGTCCCAGCTGCCCCTGAGACGCAGCCTCACAGCATAAGAGTAGGGCTGCATCCTCTCTTGCAGAAGGGATGCTGCCCACCAGAGTCCCTGCTGCTGCAGCGTTTCAACCCTGTGGCGAATCTCCCAGGCAAAGCAACCCTTGTGAAGGAGGAGGCAGGGAAAGCAAGCAAACACTGCTTTTGAAACAGTGAAAGCATTAACCCCATATTTATGCTCTTGTGAGCGTTGCTTCCAGGCTGGGAGCTCCCCGAGAGCAGCTATCAGCATTGTGGTCGGTCCTTAGGCATCTCTCTGAACAAAAGTGTGTGTGCAGATGTGAGCAAATGGATGGCTGGATGACCACAAAATACACACAGCCCAGTGCAGGGAGTTGGGGAGAGAGCTTTTTAAGAGCAGGTCTTATGGAAGAAAAAGCATTTTAAGTATATTTCCGTGGTTGTACAGTCAAATACAAAGGCCTACTCCTGAGAGTGTTAGTTCACCATTGTCTGCCTGATTTTCTGATGTGAAAATATGAAGCTAGAGGTTCATGTGGAGAATTATAACAGGATTTGCTCTATCTGACCAAATATAGAAACTTAAAACAAAATCATTTCAGTTTTTTATGAATTCCCCCCTCACCTGGGGCCAGACATATTAATAAAAGGAATAGATTCAGATACCTAAAGTTATCATTCATAAAATTTCCATTTTGTTGCACAAGAAAATAGCATATTGAATTGAGAATTGGCCATTTCATTAAGTGTTACAAAGCTCACTTTTAATTTCACCGTAACTGATGTCCCAAATATAGCCACCACTTAGGATAAAATACAAATATACTAAGCACATTCTTTGTGAAAATAATCATTCATATTAACCGCAAGGAGCTAAAGGTTAAAAAGAGCGGAGCCCCATTTCCAAGTATAATAAATCTGTCCAAGCTGGACTCAAGGTTGTAAAAACATTCTAGAGCTTTTTACTGTAAACACAACAAGAGCAAGAATTTTTCCTTCTGGAGAAGCAAATATGCATTCCTGAACCACAAGCACTTGCAGCATGCTGCTCAATGCCAAACACAGCTGCCTTCTGCGGCACTTTATTTTAATGCTATTCTTTTCACAGATGGAAGTTTCATTTTTGCTAAAGGAAGCAGGATATGTAGATAGTTTGGAAGTGACGGCTAGGAGTGATAACAATAGTTCATGTGGCCTGGGAATTCTCTTCTATGTCACCATCCTCCCCCTTCTGTAAGGGTAGCAAAATAATTGGCCAACATAATTAAATATGAATCCACATAACTTCAGACTTGGAACGTGATATTGGTCTTTTATAGGCTAAAAGGGGTGCTTCACCCAGCCCAGCGTTCAGAAAGCATCCTGGAAAAACCTAGACTTTCTTTGATTTGTGAAAAGATGCCTCTGCTGTAAAGAAGAAGCACATACGTGCTTGATGTTTCCTTAGGAAGACATCTGAAACCTTAGAGTGTATTTATCTACAAATGTGGTGGGGACTTGATTATACATTAGAGTCCCTCAGTCCCAGTTTCACCCACCAGCATTCATATGTTTTTTAAAAGGAAGACGTTTTCAGCTTATTTGAGGGATAGCAGTACCAGAGAACTAAAACAAAACAAGCAAAAAACCATAATGTCATAGTGATCTGCTGTTAGAAAACAAATCACTGATACTTACTGAAGACCCGTGGTGGGCAGAACTCTTTACCTGGTACTTTGGAAAGGCAGAAATAAAACGGCAAATAGATTTTCTTCCCTCAAAGGGCTAACAGTCAGATGGGAGAAACATATATAAACAAATGCATGTAAATGTATAAACAGCATGTGAACCTTAAAGAAATCTGAGCATGCAACACCAGTGACAACCGCACACGTGAGCTGGTGCAGAGAGAAGTGCCTTGCAGACAGGCTACTGTCGCTGAGATGGCCTGGAAACATGGCTGCCAGGCACCAAACGCAGCTGGTGACAGTGTGATCCACACCAACTTGCTCATTTTCTGTCCAAGCATTCATTTATTGTGGGACAGGACATAGTTTGATCATATGATAAATATTTAATAAATTTAATCCAAAAATTGATTTTGTCTCCCTTCATTAATTGTTTTCAACAGACTATAAATTTCATGTTAGCTAAAAAAAAAAAAATGGAGATAGTTTTAGACTTTTAACTTGCAATATCCAAATAATGTTCCTGCACGACACTTTTTAGGTTAATTGGAGGGAAATGTGACACATGGTCACTTAGGGATTTTTAAATGTAAAAGGCAAGGAGTGAGAAGGTATTTAACAGATTTCTCCCCCTTCCCTTAGGAATCATTAACAGAGACTATCATCTTAATATTTAGCATTTTAACATGATAAAGAAGAAACTGTCTGGCTGTAAGAAATAATTTCTCATAGAAAATTATAATATTTACAAGAAAACCTTTTAAACATTCCCAAGGAACAAGCAGATGGCCTGCCTGAGTACAGAAATACTGGCTGCTATTTTGGATAAAGATTTCACCCACAAGCCAGTGATGATGTGATCATAAACAGGATTACAGGCGGGAACATGAATACAGTGAGATGTTCCTGATTACTAAATTTGGTTTAAGAAATTAGTAGGACAAGTTAATTTTTAAGAGGATTCACTTTATCTAAACAACTATATTTATAGCTATATAAGTGAATGGTCAAGCCAGTAAATCACAATTCTGATATCTGTGACTTACCACTTATGTTGAGAAGCAGAATGGTTTGATTTAAGTGAGAAAAGCTTTATTTCAAATCCAACTCTGTCATAAATGACCTGGTCCTTTAGAGTCTTCTTTAACACTTTATATGCAAAGTATGGGCATATTATAAAAAATAATATGGACCCATCAGAGTAAAAAACACAAAGAATAAGAGGATCTATAGAGCACAGGTGAAACTGTCATATAGAAATTATCCATTTATTTAAACTGTATTAATCAGAAAATCCAATAAATTTTGATAGTTTTATAGTAACTTAATAACAATAATAGGTATTTAAAGTTATAAATCATAAGCTCCTGAAATATCTTCTGAATCTTTAGTTTCAGAGATAACCTACATGTATTTTATTTGTTTACATATATTAATTCACACCAAACTTCTACCTAAAACAAAGGTGGGGAGTTTGAGATGGTATATCTTAAAGCAAACACACACACATAAAACAATCTTCAAACTAAAGATAAATTAGTGCAGTAGAGATAATAATTTAATTTAAAAAAATTATGTTTTGGAACTGTGATCATCATAGAGAAACTAGAAAAAAAAGCCATCAGCCTGGGGTGGAGCCTAGAGGTCCCAGCCTTGGAGTCAGAGACGCCAGGTCCAGGCTCAGGGAGGGCGGTTTGTGTGTCTCAGTTCCCCTGTCTGTACAAGGCGAAGCTCTCTCCAGCTCCAAGCACTGACCTCCCGGGACTCTAACTACACGGGGCAGAAAGGGATCTTTCTCTGGCACATCCGTCACATCCTGCTTATAGAGTAAAGGCTGAAACTCATAAAACCAAGCTGAACATGCATGACAAATTCACGGGGCTCTGTTCGGTGAGGGGTTTTAAGTATGCCAAAATGAAGACATTCTGAGGTTGGAGTTTTAAGTCAATTCCCCAAATCACGTTACTGTCATCATTTCATCTGCACAAAAAGTAACATTCACTGGTTAATAATGCACAAAAGTGCATTTTGTTTTAATTAACTTTGAACATATTATGCTATTTTCTGCAAGTCAAGATTTATTTGTACACACGCACCTACAAATTCTGCCACATGATACATGTTTCACATTTGACTAGACATATCTGTTATATAATTTGTTTTAAAACATAACTTTTATTTATTAGAAACTACTTTACCTTCCAAAGGTGTTATGAGGTAATTAGGGGCAGGGGGAGAAGGGGCCTTAATTGTTTTTATAAAACTGGTGAAATAAGTGGTTTGTAGATTCCTTCCCGTTTGACAGGTGTTTGTGTCAGGCCCAATAAGAGTCATGCCAAGCAGGGTAAGCACCGAGGAACTGCGGTACAGCAGCTTGAAATGTTGGGGGAAAGTTGTGTTCCAGCTTAGAACATTGCACCTTTAATGTCTCCTGGTTGAGTACAAGTGGGGTGGAAACTATAATTACAAATTATACGAGATACAAAAAAGTGCAACTTCTGTGGCATAAAAGCAACGTGGGTTCTACCTGGTCCCTTTTGGGCTAAATAAGCTGTTTGATCAGCTTCTGTCAGTCTCTGTGGACGTCCTTATGAATCTAATTGAAGGACTCCTGTTCTCTTTTTATTTTTACTCTATGAAAAATGTATTGGAGATGTCTTATAATGAACTTTGATATGGTGAAATGATAATAATGTCCTAATTATATATAAAAATGTAATTACACTTGCTTCTATTATAGAAAAACTCCCTTCATAATGAAGTGTTATGTTGGAAAAAGATTTTCATTATAAGCGAACTCCTTTACTTGTTAATTTGAGCTCTGATTCATCACTTTAATATTGAACAAGTTCTTTGTCAGTTACTTTTGATGTGTCTCATTTATGGTTCATTTCATTTCCTGGGTTCCACCAGGAGCCCAAATTCAAACTTCTCTAAAACACACATAGAAATATATCTTTCAAAAGGAATTCTTCTTTCTATGTGGTGGAACAGCAGTAGTCAAGAAAAATATTTCAGACCTCATTTACTTGATCTCTAAAAACTTTTGTTTTGAAATTTGAAAACAAGAAAATATATAAGGCTTCTCAGATATCTAACAATCTGTCAGTGCATAAGGGGGTAATATGTAGAATATTTAAAAACAGATTTTAGTTAATAATCAATTATATAAGTTACTTTATGGCATCCAAATTCTATGGCTTCTTTTCTATTCCTTTTGGGATTTCTCAGATCATCATTTCACCAAGTCAAATGCAAAACTGAGAAATGCAAAAATTCCATGTTCTTTGCTCTTTATAACAAATCCAGTTGAAGTCTTGGTAGGAAAAATAATTAGGTGGTTAACATTAATTTTGAGATATTCAGTTATTCAGCTGAATCTGTCCACCACCATCATCGGGAATGAATATTCATCTTTAACACTGAAAAGAGATTAAGCTATAAATGGTCAGAATCAACAACAAAAATTTAATTTAAACAAAGAAGACATTTTTAAACATTTCAAGAAAAATCCAAAAATTGATCTGCAACTACCACAGAATATTATATTTAATTTAGGGCATTTACTTTCGATTTTAAGTAAGGTAACAAAGAGAAATTTATTTTTAGAGGGTTGGGTCCTTAGAAGTGAGACTACGATTTAAATAAGTCTGACTTTTGACCATCAGAATCACTACCTACGTTTATCATCCTATATTGTGTAAGTACAATAGGAATCTTGAAAATCCTAAAGAATCTCAATTTCTTTCATAACCTCTTCCTGAATTTGGTGACTCTAGCAATTTTACTATAACTTTAGTTATAGGACTTCAGGAGAGTCATGCTGGAATCCTCCCTCCCCAACCCAACAGACAATCTTAATTACGCCTTTGGTTCTACCTCTTCAGTAGTTCGCAAATCCACATCTCACTCAGATTCCTGCAATGGCCTCCTGGTCTCTATGCTTCCTCTTCAATCTATTCTCCATAAATCAGTTCATGATCTTATAAATCATAAACTAAACCAAGCCATTTTTCTGCATAAATCCTTCCTGTGGCATCCCATGCACTCAGTATAAAATCCAAGATCCTTACATGGCACAAAAGTCTGGAGATGATCTGATTCCTATACACCCTCCAACTATACCTCCTGCCACTCCTTCATATTCTCAACTCCTCTCAGACACACTTTCAGCCTCTGAAATATACCAGTTCTGCTCCCTCCCCTGAAATGCTCTTTCCCGAAAGTTACATAGCCGGGTATCTTCACATCTCAGTGTCAAGCGTACCTGAAACACCTGGCAGCCTAAGGAACAGGGCCCAGCTTTAGTTGTTTTCTCTCATTGCACCTTTTTCCCTTTTCATTCCACTCGCCCTAAATGTCACGCCGGCATTTATTTGTTTCATTCCTGTTTCCTTCCTAAGATGTGGCTTTGAAGAACAAAGGTGACAGTAAGTCCCAGACAACATCTACTCCCTCACCTCCTGCCTCCAAGAATCTAACCTTCCTGTTCTCCCATATTTACTGGGCATTTTCACCCCATCAGACTTCTGCCCATGCTCTCCCCTCTGCCCGTCACGACTTCCTCACAATTTGCAGACTTTCAAAACCTTTCCTATCTTTCAAGACCCCCCTGAGATGCCCTGCATCTCAGAAGCCTTCTTTGACTCCCATAGTTAGGATTAATTATCCTCAAGTTTCAGTTCATTTTATTTACAGTATTAATCCCATCTTGGCTGTCAACAAGGTTAGTTGTACACAGGTCTGTCGCCTTCACAACCATACTTCTGGTTGTTTGGGGTATTTTTTTAGTATGCTTCTTTTTTAATTTTTAAACAACGTTTAGTTAGTGCCCTCCTTTCACCTCCTTTCAGCAAATAAATTGTATAACTTAAGAGACAAAGGAAAATTCCCACTTATTAAATAAAATAGGTAAATAAGTCAATGTAACAGAATTTTCATAAAAATCTCTAAAATCATTGCTGTCTATTAGACTTTAACAATAAGCAAAGTTTTTGTATATTTGAAAGTTGCTGAGAGTAAATGTTATATTTTCATTACACACAAAAATTATAACTATATAAGCTGATGGATGTGAACTAGATTTATTGTGGTGATCATTTCACAGTATATATAAATATTGAATCATTATGTTGTATGCTTGAAACTAATGTAATGTTATATGTCAGCTATATCTCAATTAAAAAAAATAAGTGAGTTAATATTAAAATAATTCAAATGCCTCCTTGGAAAATAATGTCAACTTAAGAAGAACAATTATATTTCCTCCTTTACATTTTTACTTTTATCCAAGTGAAAATGTAGAGTCAACATTTACCAACAGCCACTGCTCATGTAAATGACATAACATGAATGTAAACATGATGATGTCTCAGGTACGACAACATGGATTCATGAGTCCCACAAGGGATATTATGCTTAATATTAACAGAAGGAAGACATAGCTAAGAAAACGCATCAATTTTCAAAAAAAAATTTGTACAACTAATTTTAGATTTATCTTGGTAAAAGAAGAATATGATTAGATGACCTACTTAAATTTCTGCTCAAAGAGATAAGTATAACAAGTAATGATTCAAAAAAATTCAAAAGAATGGGAAATTAGAATTGAAAAAGTCCCTTTTGGCTTCTTGGACATTCTGAGGTTTTCATTTCTCTGTTTATAAGATCTTCCAAGTTGTCCTATTTTTAATTAAAAAGCATGAAAAAGTGTATATAAGAATCATCTCTGAAATTATTTTTCAAAGAACATTTTTAGTATTGGAAAAATCCTCCTCAAAGATACCTCTATTTTAAAAATTGTAGCAATCTCTCCTTTCCTAGTAAATTAGATCATATTTATTCTCTTTCAATAACTAATATTTGAATCCAAAGGCTGAATATAAAATAACACAGTGTGGTGTTTCTGAAAGAATTATGTTCAGGTGCTTATAACAGAATCCCCAAACTGAACTGTCTAGACTAAGATAGAAGTTTATATTTCTGCCATGTATGAAAAGTTGGCAGCTAGGCACTCATAAGCTAATATGGAGGCAAGCCAACTCTGTTTCTTCTAGCTTTATGTTCTACATTCTTAGTCACAGCTTTATTTTCAAGGCTGGCACATGGCTCAACATGGCTGCTACAGCTCCAGCCTGACAACCA
This sequence comes from Corynorhinus townsendii, assembly GCA_026230045.1. Classification (NCBI taxonomy): domain Eukaryota; kingdom Metazoa; phylum Chordata; class Mammalia; order Chiroptera; family Vespertilionidae; genus Corynorhinus; species Corynorhinus townsendii. The sequence goes on along the minus strand of JAPDVU010000006.1, from coordinate 117,522,332 downwards.
CACTCCAGGCTACAAAAAAGGAGAAAGGGGAAGAAAGGCAAAAGTCATGTTTCCTAGCTGAGACAATTCCCCTACGAGATTTCCCAGAAATCTTACCAGTGTCTTAATACCTTCTACTTCTATCTCATTTACCACCCTTATCTGCAAAAGAAGCCAGAAAATAATAATCTTTTGTTGAGGCAGCTTACTGTTTGGAATAAAATCATGACTTTTTTAGTAAGGAATAGGGAAGAATCGATATGGGGAAAGCCACATACTATAATGCTGAAATGACTTATGTACCTGCAGATAAACATGTCCGACCTCATGGTTGGCTTCTTCTCACTTTTTAGGTCTCAGCTAAAATGCTTCCTCCTCAGCAAAACCATCCTCACAACTCAAGTCTGTAGGAGCTTCCTTCTAACCCTGTCCATTTTCTCTCCATGAAACCCTGTTATATAGAGCCTCTGAGGGACTCAACACAACCAGTAATTGATGCCTTGATGTATTTATTCACTAGTTTATCATTTGTAAATCCCCAAAGAGAGTGAAAATCTCATGAGAGTAGTGGTCCGCTTAATCACTGCTGCATCACCAAGTCTCATGCCTGACACATTGCGGAGTTCAACAAATCCTTGTTGAGGAAAGAAAAATGCCAAGACTTAGCAAATAAAAACATCACTTTTCCGACATTTTCATTTTGTGGAACCAAGTAAGCCTCAAGTCGCCTCTTGCAGTTATGATCTGTATGAGTCACGAGAATCAGGCTTCATATGTGCCCACCGAAGGGCAGTCCAGTTGGCTGGGATTGTTCTGCTGAACCTACAAACACAACTCCTGCAGAACATGATGGGGCTGCTGGGCTCATCTGCAAGCTTGGCTGTGGAAGTGCAAGGGGAAAGCCCCACTGAGCACACGCTCTTGCTCATATTCCTCCTCAGAACCTAATCACATCACATGTGTATCTTGTTTTGCTCCTTTAATAGATCAAAAGTTTATGAAGAAAGGTGATTCTAAAGCTTTTTGCTAACTTGGCATTTTACCTGGCATTCTTATGATATAAATGGAAGGATGGAAAAACTGAAAACGATGGAAGAAAGGCAGAAAGAGGGGCCAAGTTGTGGGGGGTTGAGGGGGGAGAAGGAGATAAAAGAGCAAGAAAAAGAGTGAAAAAAATCAGAAAATGGACCCTTCAGTAGCAGGGAGTACTCTTCATTGTGGCAGTTTGAGTGCTAGTCTTTGGAGAATTGCTGGAAGACATGTTTGCATCAAATTCTTCAAGTAGCTCATTAGGATAAAGCAAAGCCTGTGATGAAGGGGCAGCACCATGTTGGAAGAGCCAGGGGTTCCTGTTGCCCTAAATTATTAAGGAGTCGGTATTCAGCGGGCCACTGCCTGCCCGTCTGTCTGCAGCAGGTGGTGCCCCTCTGCCTTTCTCTGGAAAGCAGATGCTTTCTCCCAGCCTCCCCAGAGCCTGCAACAGCCATTTGTTTAGATTTAAGACAGACACTGTCATTATTTTGTGCAGAAATTCACAGAAATATTTCCTACTAAATGCTTGAACCATCTGAGCAGCACCAGGCAGGCTGCTGGCTTCATTAATAATGCATCCATGCTTACCAATAGGTCTAGACAACCGGTATTTAGAAGCTTCTGCAGAAGGAGTGGGGTGGGTCTTTTTTCACACCAGTTAGCTTTTCTCTGTCAGTTCCTTGATGTTGACATTACATCCAACTGTGTTCTGAAAACCAGAGGTGCTAAAACTGTGTCTGAGCTGTCCCCTCTCGCTTTGGAGAGCTTCCTGATGGAGCTCAGTCGTGGTGGTCGGTCTCCCCCTCCTCCCTTCCCTGCCTTTCCTTTCAAGTGTACTCTAAGGAAAAAAACGTTTTCAATCACTTCACTGGAAACCTTTTTCACAGGGTGGCCCCTCGCACTCCATCAACGTGAGCCGGTGCTTGCTGGCACCTGCTCAGCACTTGGTCTGCTTCAGTCGATCACAGTAGGACTGAACTCTGTGACAGACAACCTGTGCATTGCAAGTCACACGTTATTTTTAGGTCACTCACAGTCACAAAAGCAATGTACCTTCTTGATCTTTGGGTTGGAATAAATATCCGTTAGAAGGGCTATGGCAAAATCCAATCTACTGGTCTGTCTGTAACCTGTTTGTACCTTGCCAAAGAGCAATGCCAGAAGTAATGAAGGTACTTTGAAATCCTGTAGGGCATCAGCAACAGAAAGAAAAGCCATAGAAGTACAACCAAAACATGGTTTTTTAAATGCTGGAGTGTGGAATATATCAATGTAGCAATTTCTTTCACAATGATGATTTTTCTAGATCTCCTTTCTAAAGCCCATGTATCATGGCTGTTTATCAAAAGACATAGCTACCCAAGACAAACTTGACAAACTGTCCGGGAAATTACCCAGAAGGAAGCTTAAGACATTTTTCTAGACCCATACATATAGAAATACAATATACATATCTCTGCACATAGGTAATGTGGATACAGAATTCAAATTGTATGTACCAATACACTAAAATTCCTATGTTGTATTTTCCCTTGTAAGAAGTGAAAAACGTGGAAAGCAGAATAAAGCCCACCAAATATGCCCATGTCCTATCCCAGAACCTATGAACATATTCTCTTACATGGCAAGGGGAAAATAAGGCTGCAGATAGAGCTGAGGTTGTTAATAAGCTGACCTGGAAATGGAGAGGTAATGCCGGGCTATCCAGGTGGGCCAATGGAATCCCAAGGGCCTATAAATGAGGCATAAGGAGGCAGGAGAATCAGGACCAGAAAGATGGTGTTACAAGAAGGACTTCACCGCCACTGCTGGCTTTGAAGATGCAATGGGCCACTAGCCAAGGCAGCAGGGACGCTCTAGGAGCTGGAGAAGGAAGAAAACTGATTATCCCTTAGAACCTTTGCTGAGACCGTGGTTATGGTCCTGAGAGACCTATGTCAGCCTTCTGGCCTCAGGAACTATAAGATGATAAATTTGTGGGGGGTTTTGAAGCCACTAAGTTTGTGGTCATTTGTTACAGCAGTAACAGAAAACTAGAATAAAGCATTTTGTAGAAAAAGCTTGAAAATTACAAATACTGAAATAAAAAAGTTCAAGGTAAATAATGACAATCAAAATAACCACCTAAGAAATGGCCATCCCCCTACACCACAGGCAGCATGTCATTTCTTGAAGACAAATTAGCACTATTTCTAAAAAATAATAACAATGTTTCCATATTTCCTGATGACAAAATTGTGCTTCTTGGAATTTTCTTTTTGTTATAAAGTGCAATTTCATATGCAAATACAAGAACATGCCTTTTTGAAGCATGATTTAAAATACTAAACAATTAAAAACAACCAAAATGTGTAAAAAGTATGGGATTGATTAAAATAAATGACTATATTTGCAGCCAATAAAAATAATACTGTAGGAGACTATACAATGACACAGCTAGATCTTAAGATTTACTATGTAAAGAATGGTTTACTAAATACTGTGATTCCATTTATACAGAATATACACATTTATACACACTGGAATGTATTTACACGACTCCAGAAAAAGGTCGAAAAATGCTAACAATGTTTATTTCTGGGAATGATAGTTACTGTTTTCTTTTTCAAAATTTACCAAAATGAAAATGCATTATTTTTATAGTCAGAAAATACATACAACAAACTCTATTTTAAAAATTACTTGGAAGGTATGCCTTTCCCTAGTTCAAAACAGGGGAGGTTGAGACTATTTCCTTTCCTTGGCGTGCATATCCTCTGCCCAAAAATAAACGACTATTAAATTATCGAAAGTAGTGAGACTTCTGAGCTGAAAGTATTTTATATGTGCAGAGAAGTGAACTGAGATGGGTCACATGGCATCAACCACTGACAGACTGAGTTTAATCCCAAATAGGAAACATGCCTGAGGGTTGTTTGTTCATGAGGCAGAGCAGGATGTTTGGAAGCCAATGAGTAGGTGGGAGGCGTGCTCTTCCTGCACAGTGCGATGTTCTCCTTCCAGGCTCTGTAGGGTGTCAGTGTGAACCTACCACACGGGACTCATCGGACAGAGCAAAGAGCTTCTCTGGCATAACTAAATGCTTCCCCGGGCTTTCGAAGCTTCTGACGCCTCTGTTAACTGAATTGTGATTTCACAGCAGCCAATATATCTCTGGCTCACAAATGGGCAAGAGAATAAGGCTTTTGTAACCATCTTATATATATTCCATATGTATACTATAAGTATAAATATATATACCCTAATATATATGCATATATATATACATATACATATATACACTGAGTGGCCAAATTATTATGATCTCTGAACGCATAATAATCTTGCCACTCAGTGTATATCCTATATAATAAAAGGCTAATATGCAAATTGTCGCCTCAACCAGGAGTTTGACCAGCAGGCGGGCCAGCCAACCGCCCATGTACCCTCCCCCTGACCAGGCTGGCCGGACCCCACCCATGCATGAATTCATGCACCAGGCCTCTAACATATATATATATATACCTACATATATGTGTATATATATGTACATATATGTGTATATATATGTGTGTGTGTATAAATATGTATATTTTATATAAATGGATTCATAGTATTTTTTAAATCTTTCTTTACATAATAAATCTTGAAATCTATCTATGTCATTGTATATTCTCCTACAATATTATTTTTATTGGTTGCAAATATAGTAATTTATTTTAATTACTATATATAAAAACTGTATATACAGTTTTTCAAAAGTTTTGGTTAATCCATAAAAAAATATTTAGAATTTAAACTTCCAAAGGCATTGAAATAAATTTACATTTTATGGAGCACAACAACTCTTTTAAAAGTGGTATTCCAATGTTGCCCTGGTGGAATTGACTAATAAATTAAGTTTGCTCCTCACAGTTTTAAATATGTTTTTAAAAAGTTGTTTAAATATCACTCCTTTATTCAATGGGGAACTGAATTAAGAATTTAACACAGTCTAAAAATTGAAATTTTAATTCCATATATACAATTTTTATAAATTGGCATTAATTTATTTTGCCAGTTTTACTTCCTGTTTCCTGATGAGAATATAAGTTCTCCTCTCACAGAGGAATCTCCCTTTAAACATATTTTTGCTACTACATGTATAGCAGAATAAATACATATTATTTGATAACACAGGAGTGCCCCCTTTGTTTAGGAAAATTCCATAATGGATGATAGCTTTGGGTGAGGAAGTGGGATCTAAACTTAATCCAGGAGGTTGGCCTGGAGAAAAGAGTAGGAAACTATGAATGATTGAATTGTACCATTTACAAAATTGATGAGAACTGGGGATGGGAGTAAAATGGAGAGAAAGAAGAACAAAACAAAAGAAAAGAAAAAACAGTACGTTGGAAAGACTGACCTGACAGAGAAATGACTGGAGAGAGATTGACAGGTTGGGTGTTCAAAAAGACTATTAGGAGCTGGACTTCCTGATAACCAATTGAAAGGAACTTGCTTGCCTTATATACACTCTCTCTGTGACTCTAACTCATCAGTAAAAGTCTGTTCTATACCAAGGCTGGTATTGGTATTCTGGTCAGTTAAAGAGTCACGGTATTGCTCATCATGGGACCAAAGGGCACAACTGGGATAAATAGATGACCCAGGAACCTGGGACCATAAGAGACCTGCATAATCCTAACCTTCCTCCCCCACCCCAAACCTGTCCTATGAGGACCCTCAAATGTTCTTCTGGATACTAAGTTTTCCTCTGTAGGTGAAATGGAGGTTTGAATCAATTTTTCTTGAACCACAAAAGCCTGGATGACCTTTGCTAACACCTGTCTTGGATATGGTTTTGTAGGATCATGGAGCTCTCTGATAATTTTTGCAAATCTTATGTAGGTTTGGGGATTTCTATTAGGTGCCTGTTACATGCCTAAAATATCAGTCATTTACTCATTGGGAAATTGCCATCTCATGGGAGGTGACATACCATATATACATGAAATAATAAGTAAACTACAACTCATTATGTGTGTGTAAATACATACATCAGAATTTTAAACTAATACAGCAAAGTAAAAAATTGTGCCATGCAATTAAAATGGGCAAGTAAAGAAGCAGACAGTAGAAAGTAACTCTATTCCTATTGCCACTGCTCATTATCTCTCATTAGACTAAGGTAAAAGCCTCTTGGCTCCCTGTCATCAGTGCTCTCATCACTAAAAGTTATTCTTTGCTTTGCTACTAAATTAATCATAATGAGGTAGAGTCCTGTCTGGCACAATGCCTGGCACAGCAGAGAGTCTCAAAAAACACTTGTTAAATGAATAAGTCAATCAGTAAATCTCTTCCATCCTACACAAAAAATTTCAGTGTCTCAATTTTTCCTATTTATCTCTCTAACACTATATCTTATTATAGCTCATTGTTGCTTATTATGCTTCTGTGTCCCAGCCCTGCTCTCATTTATATCTCTTACTCTTCTTCCTGAACTTGGTGTGCCCTTTTCCCATCCCAGAAGTTTGCTTTATCCACCTTCCAAAGCCTTTCTCAAGTATCAACAGCTCTCTCTGAACAATTTTACCTTTACCTTTCTATAGGAGTAATTACTGGTTTCTTGATACTAAAGTAATTTGTGCCCATGATATCTGCCAACTGAGTAGCATAAAGGTCGGGGTACTTTGACACAGACAACACAATCCACTCCATCTAGCTTACACAGGATGGGATTTATTACAGGTTATTATATCTCTTATAGAACTGCTGGGAGGCTGTTTCACATCCAGAAACAATGCAGCCAACGTAACTATGCAAACAATTCCCTTGTGTACATAGAAATTCCGTTTCTACTCTCAGTTCCTGATACCTACAACACCAGGGATAGAAGAGAGAGTATGAAATCTCAGTTGCCCTGGAGAAATCATATGTTTCCACCAAAACAGTCAATCGCCCCACACATGACACCAAGCTCATGTTGCTCACTTCCATTTTCAAAGTCTTATGTGGGTGCATTTGTTTGGTGAGACCAAGTGCCCATGTGGAATCCTAGCTACAAGAGAACCTGAGAACTTTTATTTCTTATGTGTCCAACCTCTATCATACAGAAAGGAGGGATAAAAGTAGGTCCAAGAGGATTGACCCAATCTGAAGCAGTTGCCATATTTAGTAAGTGTACTGACAAGCATAACTCATGTCTGTTCATCTTTGTATTTCCCACATGCCCATAGGCAATGCTCAATGACCATGTGTCAAATGAATGAATGAATGAGTAAATGTAGATTACATGTACGGTATGCAAAATAAGGGCAAGAAAGAGTTAAGAAAGGAGAACTGGAGTCAGTAAAAACCTTGATGTTTCTTTTTAAGAATTCTTTCATTTAAATCACTAACAGCCTTTCAAATAAGTTACTTAGTTTATTAAAAACTATGAAGAAAAAGCAAGTGGCAGAGAACAGTGTTCTCGGCACAAACTGTCTCCTCTTTCTTTTACCACTGATGAAAAATTATACTGCAAGGAAAGTAGCCATTTATTCATTTTGCCTCCAAAAATAGTTTATTTTTTCAGAAACTTTATAGACCAAGAATTAAAGCTTGGTATGTATACCTCATAGATTTCATAAATTACTGAAATAACTTTTCTTATTTCTTTTAATCAAAATTTACCTAAGATTACCTTATCAAGTGCCAATTTAACTTCATCCATAGGTTAGGAACACAGATTTTGATAACATTCTTAACAGGTTACCTTCTAAGAAAAAAAATCCAAGAAAGTAAAATAAAAGGTGCTTTGTATTAATGATCATTTAGACATACAATATTGATAATTAAAAAGTGAGTGAAAAATCAGCAATGTTAAATATTTAGATAATTTATTTCACTGATAAAACCATGAAGGCCATCATTGACCAAGGCAAAGTATTTCCTGTATTTATAATATTGGCTATTGGCTATTGTCTCCCCAACTCCATGCCTACCAATAAGCTTTCATTCCTTCTGGCTTACCTAATGAGTTAGTGACAGACCATCACTCAAATGCCAGGATTATTAAGGGATTCTAAAGCAGCTTCTGGGATCACATCTAATGGAAATAATGGTGGATAAAGAAGCCCCAATTTAATGAACACAAATATTTAAAACAACAACATAAAAATACTAGTACATGTTTGTTCAAGGAAATATTTCTTTGTTAGAGAAGGAAGAGAAAGGGTAACTATTTCTCCGAGCCCTGAAGGCTCTGGGAAAAAAGAAGCTAGCTTCACTTCTGTTTGCACAATCAGCCCATTACCCAAACAAACCACTTAAAACTCTATACTACAGCATCTCCATAGTTTTCTTGTCAATTTTCCCATAACTCTGACTGAACAGACTACCAATAGAAACCAATAATCATGATGCCATGAGATGCAGCTATGATTCTAGGGAAAACGGAGCAATAAGATAACATTATGTGACCTATTTCATCTCAGGAGCTGTATGTAATTTCAAATTAAGAATATATGCATCATGCCCTGGCTGGTGTGGCTCAGTTGGTTGAAGCGTTGTTCTGTACACCAAAAGGTGGCAGGTTGGAGGGTTTGATCGCAGTTGTGGCACATACCTGAGACAACTGATCAATGTTTCTCTCTCTCTCTCTCTCTCTCTCTCTTTCTCTCTCTCCCCCCTCCTTTCCTCACTCTAAAATCAATTAAAAAAAAAAAAAGAATACACCCATTATAAAGGACCACATGCCACAGGTTTTTGTATGGTCTGTTTTTGTTGTTTTACTTTTGTGAAAAAGCTGGTGTCTGGGATACTGTACGGAGGTACACACACGCTGTAAACATTTAAGCTTATTTTTAAATGTCCATTTGGAGCTATGGTATTGGACAACTATTGACTTCTGTTAACTGGCACAAGCTCAGAGTCAGTAGGGCAAGTTGCTTCCCAACTTCCTGATGTGTATAGAAGAGCCAATAGGGGCTTCCTTACGGAGGAAGGGAAGGAAGGCAGGAGATGGGGAGTTTTTCTGGAGTGAACCGAAGTGAGAAGTAATAAAATGCAGGAGCTCAGAGCTAATCTGCCTCCTTTGTGCTCAGTCGAAGGAAAGATCTCCCTACTCCCTCTAAACGTCACCATTAAATGCTTGTACTTTTGCAGTTCAGAATGTAATTCTCCACCAAATGTAATGTTCACCCACTGCACACTTTCCCTTTCTTTGCATTGTTTTCAGTGGCGGTTGTGTATGGTGAAGGAAAAAGAATCCAATAACATAAAACTATTTTAATAATTTTTAAAGGAAGTTTAAAAGATACACACTCGACCAGGGTCGATGAAAATAGCACTAGTGTCGAAGGGCAACAGGTTGCTAATAAATACAATAGTTTAGGAAAGTGCTGTTTCTGTCACGGAAAAACTATATTCTGGGGAAAATAATACTATAGTAATTCATTTCTGAAAGCTATCGAGACTTCTTGGATGAGGAATGTAGTTATTAAAGGCAAAAGTACACAATATGTTGTAATGAAATGTTTGTGCTTCACACTTCATTAAATGTTTTGTGGGCCTCTGGGGAAATTCCATCTCTCACATACAGAAACAATGTTTATACATCGGTGTATCACTAGAGGGAGTGCAATGAGCATGTTCAAAGGAAGAACTTGCTACAACTTCAGTATGTGCAGTCTAAGACACACCATGAGGCATGGGAAACCATATTTGTCATACTGATGGAAGAGCACACATGATTTTGCTGTGACTTTGGTTATCCTTATAGTTAATTAAAGTGTCACTTTTCCTTAATTTTAAAATAAAAAAAAATGTGGGTTTTACTTGAAATACAGGGTGATAGAGAAAATCTGATAGTTTGAATTAGTGAGATTAACCAAAAACGCACCAGGACCCAAATCCTGCAGCTAAAGATAGCCAGTAACTTTTTTAGGACTTTGAGATTCAGAAGGTTGGTCATTTGGGGTCTGTTGACTATAGTAAGTTATAGTATTTTGAAAGTTAAAATTTAAAATAGTGATAAAATTGCGAAGACATTTATAAAAAATAAAATTCATAAGGGGTGGAAAAGTTCACACATAGAAAATATGTAAAAAAATACAAAAGTAACTTTTGTGAGGTCTCATTAAACAAGAGAAGTAAAACTATAGAAGTTCTTGCCTGTGAACACCTTGTTTTGTGCATGGGCTTCCTTAAGAGGGGCAGACCTGTCTGATCTAAATGAGCTTATTGATGCAACATTTCTAAAGAAACCAGAACAAGGAATGTAAAAGGAAATCACATTCAAAAACAAAATCAGAAGAGAAATATTAACGACATGGGCTTATGTTCTATAGACACCAGGTAAAAAGTACTCACACCTGAATTCTTTTTAAAATATCATGTGGGATTTTCAAAGAAACATTCCTTTGCCTCTACATTTTCCCCCTTAAGATGTGTGTTAACCTTAATGTCTTTCCCTAAAGCTAGAATTTCAATTGGCTGCTTTACTACCATGATTCTAGTCACATAAGAAAGGGATGACTCTCCAAGATTCTGGTTCTAAGCCACATTCTTTGGGTGCACATCTAAGTTAAATTTAAGTTGAAAATTTTTAATTTCCAGGCTCCTATATGATAGTAAGGTGCTGTTTATAAGAAATGTACAACTTGAAATTGGAAGAACATTGCCCTTAGGTTTCCCTCTTGTTAACAAAAATAACATGTTATATAAGTTGATTCATTTGTTGAATAATCACAAATGTTATTAAAAATGAAAGCTATACAGCAGTGTTGAGAGAAGATGGTGCCAAACTCTAACAAAAGTCTAAGTCTCTATATTATTTTATCTGCTCTATTTAACGATTACTGCATTATTGTATGTTAATTAAGCATTATGATAATGTAATAATGATATATTATGTTATATTACATTAGGCATTATGATAATAAGTTTTGAAAAATATAAAAACCTTTTGAAGAGTTCATATACTGAGGATTACTAACTGTACAATATCAAGTAATACATTCCTGACATCTCTAAAGTAATTGTCAAATACAGTAATGTTTATATGGGTCTTTTCACAGTTCTCTTGAAATACACATAAGCATCATCTCTGGGGATAACCAGACTAAAGCACAAATGACAGATAAATATCTAATTAAAACTTCAGACATCATAAAAGAGCTAAGAAAGTGACAAGAGTTCAGTCTATTGTCTTGGCTGCAACTTATATTTCAGTTCTATAGGTCATTTCGACATTTTTATGCTTATTTCAAAGACATATAAGGTCTAATTTCAGATTATCTAACTTACCCAAATAAAGGTCAAAACTTACCTTCGGAAGATTTTGTAAAAAAAACAATCCTTATAGAAAGAAAAAAAAAATTGTAGCTCTGGAGGATGGATGGTTACTAAACGTACTGTGATAATCCTTTCATACTATGTGTATAGATCATTCTGTTGTGAACCTAAAACTAGCACAATGCCGTATGTCAATTATATCTCATTAAAACTGGGAAAAATAATAATTCTATTATAAACATGGTCCTCAACTTCTGAGCTGTTCAAGCAGGGCTGGTCTCCTTAGGACATCACTCTTGTCATCCTTTACCTTTCAAGCAAATTCTTTCTTTTGCTTCATTTACATACAAAACCTAGAGAGGCCTCGATGTTACATGGTTGACATGCATCCATCGGGGACCAGCCAGGAAAACAGGAATCACTCTAGGTATTTCCAGTAGAGAATTTAATACAAGATATTACAGATGATGGGAAGAAGCCAAACATGGGTGGTGGTGACTCAGAGATTCACAAGCACCCTGGGATGAAGGGCCAAAGGGAGTATCAGGGCCCAGAGGCTGGGGCCACTGAGCAGAACTATGATATGGTGGGGGCGCTCAGCAGAAACTGGCTTAATGGAGGGAGGAGGGAGAGGCTATCCTGCTGAAGCCAGGAAGAGACGCAGCTCTCACTGGAGACTCAGCCTGTTAAGAAAGAAGTACCCTGGGAGTTCCCCTTTTCTCACCCTCAACCGCGTCTCTCATCTTCCACAGCAACCTGGATGCCAGAACAAAGGCAATCTGACAAATGTAATTCTCAAAGATGAGAACAGAGAGTAAGGACAGTCAGGCAGGAAGCAGATCTGAGAGCACAGATGACAAGAATGTTTCCAAACCGGCCCAGGAACTAAACTGCCCACAGCAAATGCCCTGGTGCCTCCATCACTTTTTACCTGATTTCTGTCAGAAATCCCTTTGGAGTTATTTTTTTCCATAGTTCTGCCTTCTTTCAATCCCTCCATCCTGTGGCCAGAACTTGTTTTGTTTTGTTTTTAACAGGAAAACCTGATACAGTGCACTCTCTGGCTCTACTTTCTTCATGGTCAATAGACTAACCTCCAAACTCCCTTAGAGTACATGCCTCATCAGCTGAGATGCAAATGGTCTCCAAGTTAGGATGGTTTGACATGATTTTTCAATTTTACGATGGTGTGAAAGTGGTACGCATCAGTAGAAACCATACTTCAAAATTTGAATTTTGATCTTTTCCTGGGCTAGTGATACACGGTCTGATTCCCTCTCTTGATATTGGGCAGTGACAATGAACACAACTCCTGGTCAGACACCTGACCATGAAGGTGGACATCTCATACTCTATGTACTGTGTTGCCAGTGTTTTGGGACATGGTGTTTTGTGCTTTGATATCCCTTCATGTCTACGAAATGGCCACTGGTGTCTCCTGCTTCTGATTAGAAAAAGGTAATGACTTTTGAGATGAAACTTATATAATTGCCCCACTATAGATTAATATAAGTGTTCTGAGCACATTAAGGAAGGTTAGACTAAGCTATGATGTTCAGTAGGTTAGGTTACTAAATGCATTTTCAACTTATACTGGGTTTGCCAAGGCATGATCCATCACAAGTTGAGCAGCACCTCTATGTGTAGTAGAAGGTTGTCTCTTCTGAGTGCCTGCAAAACATATTCCTTCCCAAATGACTGCCTCCAGTACTTCCCCCGGCTGCCAGTAGTTCATACTTTCTGTTAGTATTGCTAGGATTCCGCTCTGTCTGCTTTTAGGCCTGTGGGTGTCCCAGTGAATTCTTCTTTCTTTTCATCTGTTTCCTTTTAAAGCTATTCTAAGGTTCATTGCTTCTTGACCCATACGGCCTTGCTGTTCTGTAGACCAGTCTAATTCCCCAGCCAGGGCTTCAAGACTCTATTACTTCTGTGCTGTCAACAACTTTTTTTTTCTTTCACCAACTTTTTGCTGCTCCCTGATCACAGTCGGGGTGCAAAAATGTTAGGAGTGAACAGACATCCAATTCGCAACCCCCACCCAAGCAGCACACATGCCAAAACCTATTTGGAATCCTATTCCATGATGTACTAGCGAATGTGGCTAAACTTGGTAACATCAATTCACCCTCCGGAAGAAACCCAAATAGCAACACAAGAGGAGGGTCAAGGATTAGCTGATGCTAATAGAAATGTCCATAGTGAAGGTCCAGACAAAACAGTGCATCCGGCTGATGAAGGTCTGCATAGCCTTACGCTATGAGCAGTGTAGCTCCCTGGGCAGGAAAAACCCCTTTCATTTGTAATGTAGCTTAATGGTGCACATCTTATCTGCTAGCTGTATTGGCTGTGGTAAGAACTACATACCACAAGAAGAGTTTATAATGGCAGCTTGAACCACAAAGATGACGTTTATTCTATGTCTAAGCCGACGAGCTCAATGCAGTCGTTCATGGCTCTTCGTCTTCTTCCATATTATATGAGGCTGCTCCTTTCAGCAGGAGTTCTAATGCACTGTAAACTGGTGTGGGGCAAGCTTTAAAAGCCTGTAATATGAGGAATGTGGAGGAAACGTCATCAATGAGCAAGGCTTGCCTTAATGATTCCTTAACCTGCTTGTTATTATCTCCTGCTTCCTAGAGAGGATGATGGTTCAGCAGTTCTACAAATCACCTGAAAAAAACTGGAGACTTTTTGGAGCCAAAGATCCTTCATCCCTGCAGGATAATGCAGCCTGCTTGCCTTCTGTAATGGGCTGGTTGTGGTTGATTCTGTTTCCTCCACGGGAGGAATTTTATGGCCCTAGACTTTGTGTAAGCATTAAGCAATCCGGGACATGTGTGGGAAGAGAAAGCACTTGTCCCAAAAGCTAAGGCTTCAATTTTCCTTCCTACTTGCTGTCCAGAACTTGGCAGTCTCCATTAGACCCAATGCTTTTTGGAGAAAGCATTTTTAAAAGTTATCTCTAGGCCACACTCATTCATTGAATAGGCACCTCAGGCATTCTTGGGGAAAAGCCTGGACCTTCTTGTTCACTATATCACTGAGGTGGAGACACCTGACCTGAATGGAAGTGTTTAGGAAAATACTCCCAGCTCCCTGAATGGGGGCTGACCTTCCTTCGAGGAGGGGAGCTGATGCTGATTACCCACCTCATTTTCACTAGGTCCAGTCTTTCCCTTTGTAAACGCTGTTTTTTTAAGACAGAAACATTCTGTGGACTTCTACCAGAAAGATCTACAAGCAAAGGTGAAGCAGAACTATATGAAGCAAATGAAAATAGAAGCCATGGGAGAAGCTGCCACTTTGTAGAAGTAAATATGACAAACTTAGACCCACAGGAAACCATTTTATGGCAAAGATTTTGTCCTTTCAAAGAAAGGACTAGGCATTTTATTTTTCAAAATGAAACCTTCGATTAGTGAAACTGTTGCCAGATGCCTGGTGGAAATGATTTTGTCTATAGGGACTTCATGGTGCTCTCTCATGAAAAGAAAAATTAACCTTCAATAAATAAAAAACTTTAAATTCCATGCTGGTAAAATTATTCTTATATATATAACACTTGAAGTTTTTCCATTAAACTGTTTTTGAATTATAGGTGACAAAAAAATAAGTTTGAACAAATTGAAGGAAAAAAATGAAAAGACATAGCTTTCATGTCCCTTAGCTAGAAAGTATGTTATTTACATTTCTACCAATTCTCTCCACTTCCTCCCCACCCCCATGTAGCTATAGGCAATGCCATTATTTATGAGTTTTAGGTAGAAAACCTTTTTATTTTAGCATTTTCTTTAATTCAACAAATATGTGTACCTATTAAGGGCAAAATTGTGTACTAAGTGCTCAAACTATGTGATTATGATACAGCATTTGGATTTTTCTTTTAAAAAGAGCAAGCCTCATGCAATGAGGAATAATGACCATTTGAATTCTGGAAGTGTCAAATCTGAAATGTCTGCAAGACAAATGAGGGGCGATGTTTATCAGGCACTGGAAATTTGGTCAGTAGACAGGAGAAACTGAACACATTGGAATGGTTATCTGTGTCCTCCGATGTAATATAAAATAGGTTTTCAATGAAAAATTAATTTAAGTGACCACTAAGAAACTATTACTTTAATCTCTTATTTAAAATCACTTCTAAAGTGGTAAAAACTTTCATTTGAGGCATTTCACAATGACTATGTTCAGGTTTCCCCACAGTTGGCCAAATAAGTGGGGAAGTCAGGAAACCCTGGCTCTCTTGAGGCCATCCAAGACCGTGAGGAGTGAGACAGGGCCAAGGACACAGCAGGGCCTGGGGAAGATAGAAGGGAGAGTGGGTAGCTGAGCTACACACCTGGAAAAGGAATTTTCTAAAGAGATGATAAGTACCAGAGATTTTTCATGTAATGATAGATAAACTTTGGGGGAGGAAAGCAAAAAGAAAGGCAATAAAGTGGGAACTGGTTGCTAACTCATTTTAATTTACCGCTTTTTATTTTTATTTTTACCCTTAAAAATATTTTCCCTCTGAAATTAAGTCAGACATTATTCCTTAAAGTTGGGAATTGTGCTGTGGACCAAAATAAATTAACCAGGACTTTGCTACTAGCCTGCAATGTTAATCATATTCCTATGTCAAATTTTTGGTGTCTCAACCGTTCATTCACCCATTCATTACTTCTTTAGGAGTTTTCTCATGCACAATCACTGAGGTCACTTTCCTAAGGCAATACCCCTATAGAAAATGCCCATTGAACTATTAAACATTTTTCCTAAAAGAAAAGACAAAAGGTAAATCCTTTAGTGATCTTCGAATGAATCTTCTTCTTATGTGAAGAGAAAGTAACACTAGGCAGTAAAATACCTGTATTTGCTTTAGAGGATTATGGGTGCTACATTGCTACAAGTTGGGGTTACTGATGAATTTAGATAACACTGGACATCAAGTCCTCCACAAATTGTCTCATGTCACACCAGATCTTAGAAGAGACAAGATGGGGGCATGTTGTTCCAATAAGGAATGATCAATCATACTGCATCTGGTAAATTCAACTTATCAGCAAGAGGTTAGTCTGTATCAAACCAAATAGCTAGGCAATTGATTAAAAGCATTTTCACCTTTCATAATTTTGACATACTAATATCTGATTTACATATAGCTCTGTATTAAGATTGTGAGCTACAGACCCAGACAGAACTGGGATTCAATTCCTGTCCCACCATCAATAGCTACATAACTCTGGGAAAGTTAGTTTACCACTCTGATCCTCAGTATCATTATCTATAATAATAATCTATAATAATAAAAGGGGAATTTGCTAATTAGACCGACATCTTCTGGATGTCATTCTGGACGTCCTTCCTGATGAAGCCGGGGCCGGAGGGAAGCAGCCCTGGTCCCGGGTACCTGCCAGCAGCTGGAGGAGGGAAGCAGCCCGGGTCCCAGATGCCAGAGGGAAGCCAGTGCTGGCAGCCAGGGGAAGGAAGGCCTACTCTTGCACGAGTTTTCGTGTATCAGGCCTCTAGTCTAGTATAAAATGGGATTGACAATAATACCCAGCTCAAGAGTTGCTGTGAGAAAGCATAAAATGCTTTGAGTGGAGTCTGAAGTGTGTGTGTATGTGTGTGTGTGTGTGTGTGTGTGTGTGTGTGTGTGTGTGTGTGTGTGCTCCCTTCAATCAGCTCTGACTCCTATGAGTGTGTAATGTCCACAATGTCATGTCCTCAAGAGCCCTGCTCAGCTCCTGCAGACCCATGGCTATGGCTTCTTTTATGGAGTCGATCCATCTCGTATTTGGTCCTCCTCTTTTCCTGTTGTCTCCTATTTTTCCCAGCATTATCGTCTTTTCCAAAGAACCCTGCCATTTCATGATGTGCTCCAAGTAGGACAGCTTCAGTTTTTTCATTTTTTTCCTCTGGTGATGTTTCAGGCTTAATTTGCTTTAGGACCCGCTTGTCTCTCTGGTGATTCAGGCTATCTGTAGAGCTCTCCTCCAACACCATGTTTCAAACAAATAAATGGTTTCCCTATCAGCCTTCTTCATTGTCCAACTTTCACATCTGTGCACAGTAATAGTGAATATAAAGGTGTGAATGGTCTTATCCTTGGTCTCTAATGACACATCTTTGCTCTCTATGATCTTTCCTGATTCTTCCACTGCTGCCCTACTGAGTCTCAGCTTTCTCTTAATTAATTAACTGCACTCTCCATTTGAACTGATGACTGAACCAAGCAAGATCTTTAATAATTTTGATATGTATTTCTTCTGTGGTTATAATTTTTGTATTGTTGATGTCCAAATACAGTCCTATTTTGGTGCCAAGAACAAAATTGACATCTCCAGTCCTGGGTCTTTAGCTATTTTCTCAACCATGCCAAGCAGATCTCACTTCAGTCTGATTTGATTAAAGGTCATTAAGCTGCTGACCATTTGAAGAAAAGAATTTTTAAAAAGTAAAAAGATATCATTGGGGGGATGAAGGAAAGGAGCATGGACTATCCTTTAACATGTTTTTTCCCCTAAGAATTTAATGTCAAAGACTATAATCCAAGGAAAATAAAATGTGTATTTTCCCCAGTAAAATGAGAGTGGACCTGAAGAATTCCAGTAGAAGATGTTTCCCGAGGCGCATGCTGTCAGCGGCCACCAAGGTAGGCTGAAGTGATCTTTTCTGTTTCAGCCAGCACAGCTGCTGCCTCCAGCACTGCTTCCCTTGCCTGGCCTGTGATCTGACCAAGGACATGGTGGAGCTGTGAAAATTCAATTGAATGCTCAGGAAGCTGAAGCACTGGTGTGGAAGGTGACCCAACATAAGCAATTGCTCAACATTTTCCGGTGTCTTAAAAGGGAATTCTGTATGCCTGCACATACATACCAGAAAGAAAAAGTAGTGTCATCAGAAATTGTTAGAATAACGTATCCAAATGGAATTTTAGGGTAAGGCTAGGTAATAAGCTAATTCTAAAATGCTGAGCTGTCTTAGGGTGATGGGACTACGGGATGATTTTATTTTAAAGATTCTTTATAATTTTTAAACATCATATAATGTTGTAGCGCATAGCTTGTGCTGAACAACAAACTCCCCTAAAACTTAGGGGTGCCTACAAAAATAATCTGTTTAATTCATGGTTTTGCAAATGGCAGTGTGGGCCACTTTGATCAATTTCACCTGGGCTCCCTGTCATGTCCACAGTCAGAGGTCAGATCCACAGCAGCAGGCTGACCTGGAAGTGGGGCTCCTAGGAAGGTTAGGCTTCGGTTCCACAGCCTTGCCCTGCTCCTTCCTCCTTGCACTTTTCCTCTAGTGCAAGCGCGGGAAGAGGGAGGGAGGAGATCCATGTCCTGACATGCCCATGCATGGCAAACAGTCCTCTTCTTTGTTGGCCCAGCTACCTTTCTTTATATGAGCGATCACACTGCAGTCGTGCAAAAATTGCTGCCACTCTTCTGCAGGCAGCTCCACTACTCAAGCTGTGATCTGTCGAGGAGAAATGGGTAGTAGGAGGTCCCACTGGCCCTGCTTGCATTGGACTCAACTCGAAGGAATTTCTTTTTGAAATCTAATGCATCTTCAAAAGCTGACCTTCAACTGGCCCCCGTGTCTCATTCAAACCTGCAGTAGTTCTCAGCAAGCCTTCAGCTACCCCTCCCCAACCTACTTGGTTGGATACTCTGCATCCTTTCCCAGTCCATTCCTAGGAACCTTGAAATTCTCAAGAGGACTGATTCATGCCTCCTCCCTCCGGCCCTGTAATTCCACCATCTTCCCCCAGTGCTCCTGTCCCTGGAACACAGAGCAGTGTGCAAACCCTGCTACTCAGGAAACGTCAAGTGTGGAGGAGAGTCTCTTTCTTGCTGACACCAACAACCTTTATGAGGAGGTTTTTTATCTCCCACTCCTGTTGGCTTCAGAGAAAAATCCAATAAAAACTGCTGCTCTTTCCTTTAGGGAAATAAGAGGAAGCCAGGACCATTGGGTTAGAGCCTCTAAAAGTTATTTCCTGCCCCCTTTCCAGTCTACTTTATACAAAAAGCAAATAAATGGACAGTGGGATGAGAGGTTAGAAAAAGGTGCTTCTCTCTTATGTTGCTCAAATGGCACCTTTAAGGAATCCCTTTGGTTAGGTTACTGGCACCCCAGCCTGAATGAAGAATATATAGTGACCTATGTTCTCAGCTGGGAGTTCCAGGAACCAATACTTGGGAGTTAAAATAGATTGCACAAGGCATTTTACACTCTCATGCTATAGAGATAAGCCTTTAATATAGGTAAACATTAAAAAGGAGTCTCAGTTGTAACTTCACTATCACTATGAATGGAAATCTTCCACTTTAATGTCTGTGGTCCATTTTCCTTTATCCTTTTTATAAACCACTCTTCTTCTTCTTTTTTTTGTGCAAATCAAAACAATTTATTGTAAGAGTTTAAGAGTATCTTTATAGACATTGATTAGTTTAAATATCACAGTTCATTCTCTTCCCTTCAGCACCAAGAAAATTGATGTGATGGCCTGTCTTAAGCTGGTTTCCTCTATTGGTCTTTTATCTGACAAGACACCTTGGCAAAGTAATGACAAAGGCTCATCAATATGCTACATTTTATCTGCTTGACAGTGAAATCAATGGGCTGTAGGGGCAGTCCGTCCATCAGCGTTGTCAGAAATGATCACTGTGCTGGACAGAGCATGCCACCTGATTTCTCTGAGCACTCATTCATCCCTGAAAGCTTTCTCCCGGCTGTTACAACAGTGACCCTACTTAGAGGTCAGAGATAAAGATGCAGCACAATCAAAGGATGCTCAGTAAGTCTGGAAAGGGAAGACTCTCAAAGTGTGAGACGATATAATGGTCTGCATATCCAGCCCTTGGGAGAAATCACATTCACCATCTCTGGAACGTGTGGCCTACAGGATCTGTGTTTGTGGTCCTAGAAGTCCTAATTTGTCATAAGTGACAGTTTGGATTAGAGGGTTACACTCAGCACCAAGGAAAGAACTTACCCAAGCAAAATGGTGGGATAGGCATATATGTTTTATGAGAAAAATTTATCTTCATAAACAATTTTAAACTAATAAAATGTCGGCAGTTATAAACATTTTGTATGATTAACAATGATGGTAATTCTGTAGAAGAAAATAACTTGCCAAATACCTTTTAACATACTTAGACAATTTTTAATTCATCAGTACTAACAAGAATTATCACATAGAACAATGAGTTCCACTAGCAATCATAAACCTTGTGGAATTCGGTTTCCCTGACTTGGCAGCTGCTGAACTCACACTCATTGTAAAACATAAACAAACAAACAAACAACAAAAAGCACAAAACATCCTGGGAACCTACTGCCTTCACTTGTAACTCTAAGCCAAGGCAGGAGAACAATTGAAGACCATTGATTTCAGAGTGACATTCAAATCATTTTGACTGATGAGTATCTAAGTCATCAGGACAGCTCATTGTCCTCTGCCTGAAGATACAAAAACATCATGCCCTAAAATTCAAGAGACTCTTCCCAAACCCCCCAATTTTACCTACTTAAAGTGCATTTTCTTTTTCCCCTCATATTGGCCAATAGTTATATATTCTTTCCCCCAAAATACAACTTGCTTATTCTAAAGTAGCGATATTGACTCTTGTGAGATCGTGTTCCCCTCCTCTCCTTGTCCTCATTGATGGTGACATCCCACAAGCAATGGCAATACAGGTAAAACCCTGGGAAGCTGGGAAGGTATCTTAGCAAGTAATACATTCAGTGACAACTGTCAAGAATTCCTCTGAGAAGGCAGGTAGTGTGTACTTCAATGGGATCTTACTAGTGGGTTGACCAAGAAAAACCCAAACCAAAATTGATGGAGAAGGGGATGTGTGTGCTGTAAGGCAAACCCTGCAGGAATGCTGGTCACAATGCCAGGGGCAGAGTATATCCTTAGAGGTAAATATCCTGCAATACCTGGAAAAAACACAGTCAAATGGACTAAAAATCCCAGAGGAGGAGGGAAAGACAAAGTACAGCAATTTTAGGTCCAAGGAGAGAAGCAAGGCCTCAAATAATTGAGTGGCCAGGAGTTAAAGAGATCAGAATTAAGTCAGGAAATGATGTAGAAGATGAGTTAACTACTTACCAGATTAATAGTTAAATCAATGCAATAGCTAAAGGAAAATAAAAATTATAAGAAATTACTTCAGAGGGAATCCAAGATGGCGGCATAGGTAAACACCTAAACTGCTGCCTCCCACAACAATTTAAACTGCAACTAAAAGACAAAACGTCTATCACCCAGAACCATGGGAAAGCTGGCTGAGTGGAAGTTCTACAACTAGAAGGAAAGAGAAAAGAGCATTGAGACGTGCACGAGCGCTGAAAAGCTGAGGTACGGAGGCGCGCGATCCGGGCTGGCAGCGGGCAACTGGGTGCGTTGCTTTTTTCAACCTGAACGGAGACAAGCCCCCGATTACTCTGAAATCCAGTCTCTGGGGAGACGCGGGGGACCCAAACTCCTACAGGGAGAAGCTGGACTGTCTGCCAGTGAGAGTGGCTTGCTTGCAGAGCTGCACGCAGGAATAATTGTTTACGGCACTGGGGCACAGGACTCCAGGACGCGGTCTGGGACACAGAGCCAGCTTACTAGGAGCCATTGCTGTTTGCCACGCCCTAACCTAGTGACGCCCTGAGACCCCGCCCCACACAACCTACAAACCCACCCAAGCTCCAAGCAGCTCAATTAGCATAAGAAAGCCTGCCCTATCGCAGCTTAACCTAGAAAACTTGCAGCCTGGGTAAGACAGCTCCAAAACCTCCAAACCCCAAGCAAAGAGGAGAAAACTGCAGCTCTCACTGTAGCTCCTGCTGAGTGGCCTCAGACAGTAGCTGACCTGCACCCCATTGGAGATCCAGAAGCCAGTGTACCTAGTGGTCAGTGTGAGACACCAGATTTCAACTCCTCACATCCATAAGTGACACATTCAAGAGGCAGACTCAGTGAGCACCAAAGCCCCACTGAAACAAGTCCTGCCCCATAAGCGTGTCTTCAGCGCAGCACTTCTTCCATTATAGACACAGGGAGTGCTCACAGCTAATTGGCCTGGAGGTCAATTCCTCCCAGTGTACCAACAGCAATTCAGGCTTAACTACACCAAGACTTTGCACTCAGCCCACAAAGGGGTGTACCAAGAGCATCCACATCAGGTGATTGGGGAGGCTGAGCTACTGCCCCCTATAGGTCACCTACCACACAAAGCCACTCCATCAACACAGGGAAGCAGCCAAAATGCAGAAACAAAGAAACATGTCACGAATGAAAGAAACGGAGGAAAGCAAACTACTGGACGACATAGAGTTCAGAACCACATTTATAAGGTTACTCAAGAATCTTCTAAAAACCGCCGAGAAACTTGATGACACTTCTGAGGAGCTTAGTGAGACCTTCAAGGACCTTAATGAGAATGCCAAAAAAATGGAAAAGGATCAGTCAGAAATGAAGCATACACTGTCTGAAATAAAGAATATACAGAAACTCAACTGTAGATCAACATACCCCAAGAATCAAACCAAAGATCTGAAATATGTGGAAACAAAAAACATCCAACCAGAAAAACAAAAAGAAAAAAGAATCCAAAAATATGAAGATAATGTAAGGAGCCTCTGGGACAACTTTAAGCGAAACAACATCCGAATTTTTGGGGTGTCAGAAGAAGGGAGAGAGCAAAATATTGAAAACCTATTAGAAGAAATAATGACAGAAAACTTTCCCTACCTGGTGAAAGAAATAGACTTACAAGTTCAGGAAGCACACAGAACCCCATACAAGAGGAATCCAAAGAGGACCACACCAAGACACATCATAATTAAAATGCCAAGGGCAAAAGACAAAGAGAGAATATTAAAAGCAGCAAGAGAAAAACAGTTAATTACCTACAAGGGAGTACCCATACGACTGTCAGCTGATTTCTCGGCAGAAACTATGCAGGCCAGAAGGGAGTGGCAAGAAATATTCAAAGTGATGAACAGCAAGAACCTACAACCAAGATTACTCTACCCAGCAAAGCTATCATTCAGAGTTGAAGGTCAGATAAAGAGCTTCACAGACAAGAAAAAGCTAAAGGAGTTCATCGCCACCAAACCAGGATTACATGAAATGCTGAAGGGTATTCTTTAAGAAGAAGAAGAAGAAGAAAAAGGTAAAGATAAAAATTATGAACAACAAAATGACATCAAATACATACCTACCAACAAGTGAATCTAAAAATCAAGTGAATAAAAAATCTGAAGAACAGAATGGACTGGTGAATATAATAGAATCAGGGACATAGAAAGGGAGTGGACTGACGATTCTCAGGGGAAGCAAGTGTGAGGGGTGGGGGAAGAGATTGGACAAAAATCTTACTCCTATGGATGAAGACAGTGGCGGGGGGTAAGGGCATGGGGTGGGGTGGGGAATCAGGTGGAGGGGAGCTATGGGGGGAAAAAAAGTGGAACACCTGTAATAATCTGAACAATAAAGATTTAATTAAGAAAAAAAAAAAAGAAAGCCAAAAAAAAAAAAAAAAAGAAACAAACAAACAAACAAAAAAAAAGAAATTACTTCATATGAGTTACTAGTAAGTAGGCATTAATTTCTCCTTCTAGCTAGTAGGACATTAACCAAGAACTCAACAACCCGGAAACCTTGATGTTGCCTCTAAGACTCAACAAATTATTCTCAGAAAATAATTTATGGGAGACAAAAACGTCTGTTGTTACCCACAGCCAGCTCTTTGTTAACGGCTGCATCGGCATCTCACAGGGCCCCGTGCAGCCCCTGAGGCCTCACAAGCTCCCTCTCCACCCGTCTGCATCCTGCCCTGGTCAAGCCCTTTCTGCCTGCCCCACTGCCCAGCATTCACTCAGCAGTCCTCTTCCACACCCAGCGCTAGGCTAGACCCCCTCGGCAAGGCTTGCAGCTGCTCAGAACCAAGCCCTAAGCAAAGGTGAGTGGCTCCAGTGGCTCACAGCCAAGTCCATTGTCTGTTTCCTGGGCCAGAGCATTTGGCTTCTGTATACTGGGCTTTTATCTGCATTTATCTTTTCAACCAAATGAATTTAAGTTGTGTCTTTGTCTTTTACTACCGAGGCAGCTTAGATCCCTTTCCATCTTAATATGACTTCCTAGTACAGCCCATTTTCTTCCTGAAGAGGAGGCTATAAATATTGGGTGATGGGAAATGGACCACTTCTAGGAAAGCCAAGCGAGCCCAGCTTGCTGCATGTGGGAAGGGTCCCAACTTCCCAGCACCACAGGGTGCGACTCAAAGAGGTTACTTCATATTTAGAAAGAATCGTATGGCTTTTCTCACACCTGCCAAATGGCAGGCCTTGCATTCTTCTGTTTGCATAGTAAATTATGTAAAAGCAAAGAGACACTGGAGGGCCCAGCATGGTAAAACCAAATGGAGATTTTTCCTCCCCTAAAACAACTGTACGAATGAGAAGAGAAACGATTTGCTGGCAGCTGATGGACCACCGTTTTGGCAGAGCAGTGCCTTTTGCTTTGTCTGCGCTGGGCTTTGTGAAGAAGTGCAGCTATTCATGTGGGGCTCTTATGTGTAAAACTACCATGGCAGACACTGTAGGCTGGATATCCCCATTTCCATTCCCAACTCCCATCTCCCTTGTCCATCCTTTAACTTAGGAGCTGCCAAAAAACGAAAACTAAAACTAAACCACGTACCTCCCCAGCTCCCCCTGGAGGCCTGCACAGGCATGCCACTTGTTCTCGCCCAGCAGGACAGCTGAGGAATTTTGGTGGGGGATTCTGGGAAATGTTTGCCTTCCTGATATAAAAGAGGGCTGCTTCCTGTGCTGCTCCCTCCATCTTCTTCCTGTTCTGAACATGGCACGTTCCCCGGAGCTGCAGTCACCATCCCAGAAGCATCTCTTTCATCCACGGAGGCTCTACATTCGGCCACTTGAGAAAAGCAAACCTGGTTCTCTAAATCTAGCAGACAACTGTTTTGTTGTTTGCTGCCAAAAGTATTCACAATGAAAATAGCTGTGTCTATGCTCTTGTCAGAGGTGAGTGGCTCCAGTGGCTCGCAGCCAAGTCACTGTGAAAATGAATGTGTTTGTTAAGAACGTTTCCCCTTCCTTATGTGCTCTCATCAGAAATCCAGCGGGATGCAGTGTGGTTAGTCCAAGACCTGCCTGGCATTGGGTATTGATCTAAGCCAGCAATGGCCTTACATCGCTCAAGTTGGTTCTAGAAGACAGGTTGAAAATCTAGGTCAAAGTCCTTGGATGCCTGGCTTTCTTGCAGCTAACATGCATTGCATGTTTACTGTGTACTAAGCACTCTACACTGAGTGTCTAGATTATTATGACCACCCCATCAGTACATCATTGGGCCACCTTTTGCCTTCAATATTGTGGCGATTCTTCCTGACATTGACTCCATGAGATGTTGAAAGGTGATGCGAGGAATCTGACACCAAGCCTGATGAATAGCACTGTCCAGTTCTGTGAGATTGGATGGTTGTGGAACCAGCTGCCTGATGGCTCTTTTAACTTCGTCCCACAAACGCTCAATTGGATTGAGACTGGTGATTGTGGGGGCCACCTAAGCAAGGTAAAGTCTCCCTCATGTTCCTGAAATCACTCCTGCACAATACAAGCACCGTGGCATGGCGCATTGTCTTGTTGGAAGAAGCCATCTCCATTGGGATATGCCAACAACATGATAGGATGAACTTGACCAGCAATGATACTTAGGTATGCTGTGTTATTCAGACGTTGTTCCACACGAATTAAAGGGCCCAAATCATGCCAGGAAAACTTGCCCTAAACCATAACACTGCCCCCACCAGCTTGAAGGGTTGTACTCATGCATGGGGGGTGCATGCTTTCATGCTGTTTCTGTGAAATTCTCACTCTGCCATCTGCATGATGCAACTGGAAACATGATTCATCGGACCACATGACTTTTTTCCAATGCTCGACTGTCCAATCCTTATATTCCTGTGTGAACTGGAGATATTTTATCTTGGTAACTGCAGACAGCAAAGGTGTTCGAACAGGCCTTCGGCTTCCATATCCCATACGATGCAGTGTACGGCTAATTTGCCTACAAATGTCAGGTGGTCATAATAACATGGCCACTCAGTGTAAGTGCTGCTGTAAGGGAATTAATTTAATGTTCATAAGAACCCTATGAGGTAGGAACCAAAATCAGACTTATTTAAAGATAAGCATTGAAGATAATCTTGCCCAAGCTAAGAGTAGCAGGTGACTATTATCTATATGGCTCTGACTTTTTTAACCTATAGAGCACATACCCTGAAGAGTATGTGCCTTGAAGGAAAAAAGCATCGTCATTCTAGATACACTAGGAAACAGGTGAATTCCTACTGCATCATTGAGAGAATAGAGTTCCTGAGTTACTGCAACCCTGTGAGATAAAACAGGCTATGCAGGGAAAGGTGATTCTGCCCACAACTTTCAGAGGAAAAAAAAATCAATTTAAATAACGTTAAATACTGATGCAAGTAAAAATTATAATAACCACTAAATTTTATTATTAGTATATCATGTGTCAGAAATTTTGCTAAGTATTTTTGTAATCCTCACCCTAGGATATGCTCATTGCTTTTAGAGAGAGAGGAAGGGAGAGAGAGAAACTTAGATGTGAGAGAGAAGTATCAATCAGTTGCCTCCATACACCCCTCACTGGGGATTGAACCTATGACCTTTAGGTGTGCTGGACAATGCTCCAACCAATGAAGCCACACCAGCCAGGGCACTTTGCTAAGTATGTTTACAGATCTTTTTACTTGATCTTCAGAATAATACAGAGAAAGGGGGGTAGATCCTCTGCTGGCAGCCCAAAGCCCCTGCTTCCCCTTCCTCCTGGCTATCTCAGCCCTAATATTTATCCTGTGTTTAGCACTTGCTTGCCAGGAGCTCAGAGAAGCTGATCCCTCCCCAGCCCCAGGGGAGCAATCATGACTGGTCTCTGTCAATAATCCCCGTTGCCAGGTGTTGATTCAAGGTAGGCATATTCTACCATGAGAAGCTGTAAACCAGGAGAAATGAGAGGCAATCTTCTGGGGATTTCTGGGAAAGAGTTCCCTCACTACTCAAAATGAGCACCAGAAGGAAATGGCCATGTCATGCCTGTAACTGCAGCAGTCATCCTGGGACCATTAGTTGAGAAGTCCAAGCATCAAGCCAATCTGCTAAGCATGGCAGAGGAAAAAGAAAGCAACTGGATCCCCAGTGACAATATGAACTGCTGAGTTAACTCTAAAGCTGCCTTCCCTCTGGATTTCTTACTCTGTGAAATAACATACCATTGTTTTTTTAAGTGTGCCTAATAGGTTCTATTATTATTCCCATTTTAGAGCTGAGCAAAGCGAGGCACAGGGTGTGGAAACCAGGATTCAAACCTAGGCAAACTGTTTGCAAAGCCTAAGGTATTTGCTTTAAAAAACCAAACACCATTACCAGCAGCACTTCTCAAACCTCCCAGCTTCCTCTTGTGAGCCAGCCACATAGCCCACCTTTTTTTAAATACCCCAGTAAGGAATGCTCAGAGGTGAATTTTTGAGCAATCATCTTGTTATCTACTAAGTTATATTCAGATGACAAAATGGCTTCAGAAGAAACTTTTGTTTCTCCAAATCAGAATGAGACCTAAAGTACCAATGCCAAACTTCTTAGGTAAGAAATGGCATTCACAAGAAGTAACACGGATAAAGGTGTAAAGGAGAATTGGGCAGCTTTTCCATGCCCATCTTCCACCATATTCTTCTCTCATGCTCCTTAGATCCTTCTAAGCAAAGCTCCTCGCATTGCCCCAAACACAGAAAATGGTTCATCTCAGTCCCTTGCTCAATTACTTCTTCTGGTACCAGGCTCTCCCCACAGCTTGCCAGTGTAAACCTTATTTTTCCCTTGTTACCCAGCCCGATATTATTTTTATTTGTATAGATAAGTATATGCCTGCTTTCCTTGCTCAGCCTCTAAATGGAATGAAGACAAAATATGTGCCTTATTCATCACTAGAGGCCCGGTGCACAGATTTGTGCACTAGTGGGGTCCCTTAGCCTGGCCTGTGGGGATCAGTGGGCCTCCGCGCTGCCACAGCCTGGCCTTACCTGCCAGCTTGTCAGGCTCCAGCCCACTGTCTGCATCGATCCGACACAGCACAAAGTAGTGCGCAAAGCGGCAGGCCGCAGGTGGCAGGTGGCAGGGGAGGAGCCTGAGCCCGGGCTGGGCACTGTGCGGCTCCCACTCATCCTGGCCCCACTGTGCCTGCCACCACCGCAGCTCGGGCGCACAGGGGGAGTGTCTGCAGGAGAGGCTCGTGCCACCACCGCAGCTGCGCTTGCCAGCAGCACTCCCACCGTGGGAGTGCACTGACCACCAGGGACCAGCTCCTGTGTTGAGCATCTGCCCCCTGGTGGTCAGTGCACATCATAGCTACTGGCCGGTCATCTGGTCACTTAGGCTTTTATATGTATAGATTATAATCTCTGGTGTCTACCAATGGCCTTCTATTAGGTACCTGAGAAAGGATTTGAGCTTTTAAAAACTCAACTTGTGAATCTTATAGCATTAACAGAGTACCTTTATGAATAAATATGCAGCTGATTCCTTCTAAAATGAAGCCATTCACCCTTTCCTAATTAACAGTTTGATATGGTTACATTTTAGTTTTAGAAATTTCAAAAAGGGATACTTTTATAAAGTATTACCCAATGTAAAATTAGGATCTTCAAAAGATTTTCCCAGGATTTACACTTACTTCCTTTCCCCCCTCTTCTGCCCCCTTGTTCCTCCACTCAGTTATAGAGAAAAGATACAGGTACTAAGTGGTGAATAGGAAAGAAAGGGCTGTACTCAGGCAGGTGGCAGAAATCAACTCTCTCCTGGCAGTAACTCCCTGCCAGCACAGGCAGGTTGAGAGAAGGACTCAACTGTCAAGGAAAATCATTTAAGAAGCCAGCCCTGATGTCAAACCTGAACAAATGAAGTTTTACAGCCAAGTAAAGAGGGCTGCCTAAAAGGAAGACCTGGATCACTGCAGTTACTACAAGCCACATGGCAAAGTAAGAAGCATATAGCAACTGGCAACGACTAGAAGCACTGTAAGCATTCATCTGGTCCTTTTATAAGACATTAAATCTGCTTATGTTTTTACAGACCACAGCATTTCTCTATTTGTGATTCACATTTCTCCTGGAGTCAGTGTCCTGATGCTCTCTTGAATTCCTCTACTACTGTGATCTACTCCTATTGGCATTGTTGGATGGCTCAATTAGAGAACTAGAAAGAAATAGAGAGTAAATCAACACTCTTCAAACATGCTCTGTGTGTCAGAGGTTGCTATGTATTCCTCATGTAGTCCCAGCATATCCCATGGCATGAGTGTCATAAGCTCCATTTTAAGGAGGAGATCATTGGACCTGTGAGTTCATGGGCTTCTTGGCAGATACTTGGTCACAAATGGATGTGTGATGAGTGTTTGTTTGCTGAACAGAGTGTGCTGTATTCAAATGACTGATAACTTTACAGCCCTATATTTGTTATCTGAAAAGGGGGAAAATAATGTAATTCTTACCAAATGTGTACTTCCTATGGCGAAATCAATAAGTGGCCAATGCTAAAGGAAATTTTAACCCAAGTCAACAAACAAATATGATTGGAATGGATACCATTGGTCTTAGGATTTTTAGCAAACTCAAAGATGCAAATGGAGAGACTTTGAGCAATATTTACCTTTGTCAATAATGACACATAAAGGATATTGATGAATTACATGAGTGATCACCTAGGACAGAAGGGATTCAGAGGGGGCATTCAAGATCTACTAGTACCTCCTAAAATTGACAAGCATGGAGAGCCTAAAATAGATCCATCACTTAAGAATAATCTAAGGAAAGGGTCATTATTTTGGTAATGGGCTAGGGAAGGGAAATTATAATTTTTTCATTTATCTGAGACCTTTGAGATGGGAAATTGGAAATAGGAATAAAAGTAAACAGTGCAGCAATATTGAGCAAATGAATCACAATGGAATTGGGGGAAGACTGTTGAGACTTAGAGAAGATAGAGTTGGGTGTGTTTAAATTCCCAATCAATGGATGAGGAAATCAGTGACTCAGAATTTTAAAGTATGAAGAGATCCTAAAAGTTACCTAATTCAACCCCTAACCTTATAAACTTACAAACCACAGTTCAGAGATGGCTTTAGAACTCCTCTTGACACTGAATCAGTGTTCTTCAACTTCTTTACGATGCTTTATAATACATAGTGATAATCTATACTAATAATAGCCTAGGTGGTTGTCACACCCTCATGCATCATGCCCTAATGTCGTCACAAGATGGCCATCACAAGATGGCTGTCACAAGATGGCCATGTGCACAGCAGAGGCAAGAGCCCGGCAGAGGAGGTAGGTTGTGGCAGGGGAGGGCAGTTGGGGGTGATAAGGCTGGCAGGGAAGCCATTAGGCATCAATTAGGCTGGGAGGGGAGCCATTAGAGGGCGATCAGTCTGGCAGGCAGAAGTGGTTAGGGGCAATCAGGCAGGCAGACAGGCGAGCAGTTAGGAGCCAGTGGTCAGGATTGTGAGAGGGATGTCTGACTGCCGGTTTAGGCCCAATCCCACAGGGCCTAAACCAGCAGTCGGGCATCCCCTGAGGGGTCCCAGATTGGAGAGGGTGCAGGCCAGGCTGAGGGACACCCCACCATGTGCAAATTTTGTGCACCGGGCCTCTAGTAAGTTATAAAATACTAGAGGCCCAGTGCATGAATTTATGCACCAGTGGGGTCCCTCGGCCTGGTCCAGGCCCTCTCACAATCCAGGATCCCTTGGGGGATGTTGGAGAGCCAGTTTCAGCCTGATCCCTGCAGGCCAGTTGCTTAGGCTTTTATATATATAGATATTTAACATAATACACTGTATACCTACTCTCTAAAAGTGGGTTCAAATTAGAATAAATTATATCAAGCTTCCTCAAGCCAGTTCAGAGCCGCCTTCAACATGCAAATATGTATAATAAACACCAAAATGAGCTTATTCTAAGGCAACTCTAGAACAAGTTTTAGCATCATCAAGGGTACAGAAAATATGCCAGAAGACAGAATCCTAATGTTCAAATAAAATATTGATCCCTCTGCAATGGAAATGTAGTATGCAGTTTTATTTACTCTTGCCTAAGAAAAATAAAATGAACCTAGAGAATTTTGCAGATCATGTTTAAAGTAAACACAAGTACAGTTATTCTCATAATTCTCAATTCCTCACTAGAAGAGGAGGACTCCTGCAAACAGAGGGAAGTGAGTTAAGGACAAATGAAAGGGAGCATTACTTTACTCAGAAAATAATAAACTTATGGAGCTCATTACCACAAAGGAGGTACAGGCAAGGAATATAAATGGATTCATAAAGGTTTTGACCAAATTTATGAATGTCAGAGCCATAAATGGCTTCTGAGAGTACACCTAACCTTTAAGGTTAATGTCAGAGACGAAAACTACGGCCTTTCTTGATAAATCCCTTGAGGCCTCTGTTGTAAACACAATATTGGGTTGGATGGAACACCAGGCTTTCCCGACAGTGTAGTTCCTAAATTCCTTTTAGCTAATGGATATCTGTGTACGATGAGCATACATCTCCTCAGTAGAAGTATAAATGAAAAATGCTTCATTTTAACCAGGAAGCTTAATGAAATGCTGCTGTTGGACTTTATTATTTATGTAATCAGAGTGAAACAAGAGGAAATATTTCATTTTGGGGAATCAGAAGGAAGCCAAGGTTCAAATCCAGGCTATATTTCTGAGCAGGCCAAGGTGCATGTTACCTATCTTTCTGTGCTTGGCTCTGTCACATGTGGAATGGGGAGAATCATACTTGTGCTAAAAGGCATTCTCCTGAGACTTCCATAAGAAAACACTTTGTACACTGAAAAACAAATATATATATACATTATTACTGAAGCAATCGCCAGTTAGAAGCAAATCTCAATTATTTGGGGAGAGGGTTTGTGAGGTACATGAAGACAGAGTAACCCCTGCTTTGTTTCTCTGGGGAAAATTGCTAAGAATATTCAGAAAGTACTCAAGACCCTAGTCAAATGCCAGTTTCCTGAAGCAGAGTTTCTTTTTCCTCTAACTTTCCACAAAAGTCTAGCTATGTCTCAGTTAGAGCATTGATATTGTTATTATTCTGCTTACTCCTGCCTCCATTTAACCGTGAGCTCCTCCAAGGCAGTGACCTTATTTATCCCTACATATATATCACAGTTCCTGGTATATAGCTGAAAATTAATAGACATTGAATAAATTAATGTGCAACAGATTCTGGGTCTCCATTTTACAACAGTGGGAAAAAGAAATGATCCAACTATAAAATGCAATAAACTGATAGTGGTTATCAAAATCGATCCTTAACTCTCCTAATTTCTACACTCCAGTCTCTAACTCCTTGAACTTGAAAATAATAGCATTTTGCTTCTATTTGTATGAGAAGTGCAAAGACATAGTTTATATTGCAGTGAACTCTTTACTAAGTGCATATATTTGAAATCTTAAAATCATATTCCTAAAATTGTGTGTATAAAGTAAGATTAATATAATACAGTGTTTGGCTATAACATCAAATGCGAAGTAAGTGCAAGATGGCAGAGACTCTGATCGCCACAATCATCTTCTCCAAAGAGAACCCCAGCCTTGTTATCTGCAGAAGTCAATAAAGTGATCAAGATGAATGTGAAAATGCATGCCTCATGTTGAGTCCATTACATAAATCAACAGTCCTAGATATTTAAGTCTTTTAAATGTCTAGAAAATTTCTCCTCTCACAACATTAGAAGGGTAAATAGGAAATTAAGTAAGTATACATGCCAACAGGATATAAAAAGAATTACATACTACAACCAAGTGGGATTTACCCCAGGTATGCAAGGCTGGGCCAGCATTCAAAAATCAATTAATGTAATCCATCACATCAGCAGGCTAACGAAAATGCAAGCATATTCATATCAATAAATGCAGTAAAAGCATTTGGTAAAATCCCAATATCCATTCATGATAAAAAAAAAAAAATTCTCAGTAAACTGGGAATAGAGGGAACTTCCTCAACTTCGTAAAGAATATCTACGATATACCTACAGCTAACATTATACTTAATACTGAGAAATTAGAAGCTTTCTTACTAAGATCAGGAATGAGGCAAAGATGTCCTCTCTTACCATTCTTTTTCAACACAGTACTAGAAGTCCAAGCTAATACTATAAAATAAAAAAAGGGAAAAGGTATACATGTTGGTAAGAAAGAAATAAAACTGTCTTTGTTCACAGATGATATGATCATCTGTGTAGAAAATCAGAAAGAATCAGCAACAAAATTTTGTAACTAAGAAGTGATTACAGCAAGGTTATAAGATACTAGATTAATATACAAAGTCAATGCCTTTCCTGTATACAAGCAATAAATAAGTGAAATTAAAAACAAAATACAATTTATAATAAAACCCCCCAAAAATGAGATGCTTAAGTATAATGCTAACAAAATATGAAAAGAACTGTATGAGGAAAACTACAAAATTCTGATGACTGAAATCAAAGAACTATGTAAGTGGAGAGATATTTTATGCTTATTGATAGGAAGACTCAATATTGTCAATATGTCAGTTCCTTCCAACTTAATCTATAGATTCAATGCAATCACAATAAAAATCCCAGCAAGTTAGTATATAGATATCAACAAACTGATTCTCAAGTTTATACATAGAGGTAAAGGACCCAGAATTGCCAACACAGTATTGAAGAATAACAAAGATTGAGGACTGATACCACCCAACTTCAAGACTTACTATAACGCTATTAAAGTCAAGACAATATGGTATTGGCTAAATAATGGGCATATTAATGGGACAGAAATTGACCCCCATATATATAGTAAACTGATCTTTGACAAAGGAGCAAAGATAAAACAATGGATAGTCTTTTAAACCAGCTGTGCTGCTACAACTGAACATCTATATGCCAAAAGATGAATATAGACACAGGCCTTACACACTTCATGAATATTAACTCAAAATGGATAATAGACCTCAATGTAAAATGCAAAACTATAAAACTCCAGAGGATAACACAGGAGAAAACCTAGATAACCTTGAATATGGCAATTACTTTTTAGCTATAACACCGAAGGTACAACTCCTGAAAAAATAACTGAAAATCTAGACCTCATTAAAATTAAAAACTACTTTGTGAAAGAAAATGTCAAGGCAGTGAGAAGCTAAACCACAGACCTGGAGAAAATGGTTGCAAAAGATACATCTGATAAAGGACTATTATTCAAAATATACAAAGAAGTCTTAAAACAATAAGACAACAATCTGATTAAAAAATGGATTTGACTGCCAAAGGTTTTAACAGTCACCTCACCAAAGAAGACATGGAAAATCTTCTTTGGTGAAAAATAAGCATATGAAAAGATGTTCCACATTATATGTCATCAGGGAAATGCAAATTAAAGCAACAAGGCACCACTGCACACGTGTTAGAATGGCCAAAGCCCCGAATACTGACAGCACCTATACTGGTGAGGAAGTGGAGCAACAAGAACTCTTACTCGTTGCTGGTGGTACAAACGTGTTTGAAGCTATTGAAGATAGTTTGGCTGTTTCCAATAAAACTAAGCATACTCTTCCTGTACCTCCCAGGAATCGCATTCCTTGGCAGTTACCCAAAGGATTGAAAACACGTCCACACTTAAACCTACACTCAGATGTTTATAGCAGGTCTATAAGCATGTCCTTCAGTAAGTGAATGAATGAGTAAACACACTGCATCCAGACAATTCGTGCTGAAAAGAAATTAACTATCAAGCTGTGAAAAAACATGAAGGAGCCTTACATGCACATTTCTAAGTGAAAGAAGCCGATCTCAAAAGGCTGTGTGCTGTAGGATTCCAACATTCTGGAACAGGCAAAACTATTGGAGAGAGTAAAAGGAGCAGGCACTAGGGGGTGGGGAGTGGGGAGGGATGAGTAGGCAGAGCATAGGGGATTTTTAGGGCAGTGAAACTATCCTGCAGGATACTATAATGATGCATACATGTCATTATATGTTTGTCCAAGCCTGTACAATGTATAACACCAACAGTGACTCTAATATAAACTCTGGACTTTGGGCGATTATGATGTGTTCTGTAGGTTCACCAATATTAACAGACATAACACTCTGGTGGGGAGTGTTGATAATGGGGAGGCTATGAATGAGTGCGGGCAGGAGATAAAAGGGAAAACTCTGTACTTTCTTCTCAATTTTGCTGTAAATTAAAAAGTGCTCTAAAAATTAAAGTCATAAAAAACAAACATGTTTACAGATACATGTGGTGTTCATGCCTATGTGTATGTAGTGTGTGTGTGTGTGTGTGTGACGGGGGGCGGGGGAACAGCAGTTGAAAGAGTGAGAGTGAAATGGGTCAACAGGCCAGTGGACACCAGCATTTTCTTCAGTGTCCCGAGGCGGGCACAGCTCTGCCCCTGCCTTTGCAGGGCCAGTCCCAGGCCAGTTTCACCCAGCACACTCCATTGGCAGTTGCAGCTTTGATTCCATAGTTGATTCTCTGCTTCCCTGAATTCTGAAATGCTGGCTACTGATAGAGCGGTCTTTCTTGTCAAAGGGCCTACAATAAACGTTTATTTAACCTTTACCCTTCCTTCGCTTATATGTAGCCAGACTGACTTTGCCACGCTCAGATTTCAGCCCTTTGATTCCCAAGCCCCGATTACATTAGTAGTTAATAATACCATGGCTCATTCTGACCAAGCACACCCATATATCTCTTCCACCTCTCTGCATCATAAATGCATCCTACACTAACCTTATTGTCATTATTCCCTGCTGTCAATCTCATTGGGAAAGGCGACATGGCTCTACTTTGTCATGGTGAAAAGTTTATCCTGCAAATTCTCAGTTTCTTAGGTCTTCCATGAATGGATTTGCTTATCTCATGTGCGCTTCTAGGCATCTCCAGGGCTCTGCATTTAACTTCGCACTTCTAAAAGCATCTGCACGGAGATAACACTAATGTTATTGCAACAGACAGGCAGAGCCTCATTTCTTTCTGCTTTGACTGAAAATGCCTGTTCGCAGTGAAAATGTGCAGACATAGGCATTTTTGTGTGAGGTCTGAATGTATGTGGGTCCAGCCACTGGCAGCAGGAGGAGATGAGACACAACTGCCAGATGGTTTGGTTTTAAAAATAATAATAATACCAGTCAAAATTGTCTGGTGATCCACAACCTTTAACATTATTTTCCCAAAGGATCCTCTATTCTGAAGCTGGGGAAAACTCCTGAATTCACCCTCAGTTCTGAGGTAGAGTTGCTTGGAAGAGTGGGTGATTGAAAGATCACTTATCTCCCAAAATAGTTACTTACTGAAACACATTGAGTGTTTTAAATGCTGGCTGCAACTGCTGATCTCATTTAAATTTTCTGAAGATCTGATTGAGAATTCATAGTAGAAGGTAGAAAGTAGTAGAAAGACGATAGGATTTGGAGTTTAAGTACCGGTCTCTACTAGGAACTTCTCATTTTTAATGCATCCCTAAGCCTCACTTTACTCCTCTGTATATGGGAGATAATAAAATCTGCTTAGACTAGATTGTAGATATAGAGTTGTTTAATTATCTAGATATAAAATGCATGGGGATGAACTCTATAAACCATCCAGTGCTTTAGAATTTAAGTGCTCAGTATAATACTAAAAAAGAAGTCCCTGAAAAAAATAACTTATCTTAGAAGAATCCACAGGCAGAAAAATATCAGACATTTGTAGTGGCAATACCTTTACTGATACAGCTCCTAAGGCAATGGAAATTAAGGAGAAAAATAAACAAATGGGACTACATCAAAATAAAAAGCTTCTGCACAGCAAAAGAAACCATCAACAAAACAACAAGAAATGGGGGGGGGGGGGAAGACAATGGTAAGAATGTAAGATATGTACACATATAATACCTTAATAAAAAAATAAAATATAAATAAAAACCACAAACAACAAGAAAGCCCACTGCATGGGAGAAGATATTTGCCAATGCTATATCCAATAATGGCTTGATCTCCAAAATTTATAGGGAATTCATACATCTTAACAAAAGTAAAAAAGTGGGCAAAGGACTTAAAAATAGACACTTTACGAAAGAGGACATACAGAAGGCCAAGAGATATGAAAACATGCTCAAAGTCACTAATCATCCGAGAGATGCAAATCAAAACGACAATGAGGTACCATCTCACACCTGTCAGAATGGCTATCATCAACAAATCAACAAACGACAAGTGCTGGTGAGGATGTGGAGAAAAAGGAACCCTCGTGCACTGCTGGTGGGAATGCAGACTGGTGCACCCACTGTGGAGAACAGTATGGTGTTTTCTCAAAAAAATTAAAAATGGAACTGCCATTTGACCCAGTAATCCCACTTCTAGGAACATATCCCAAGAAATCAGAAACACCAATCAGAAAGGACATATGCACCCCTAAGTTCAGAGCAGCACAATTTACAATAGCTAAGATTTGGAAACAGCCTAAGTGCCCATCAGCAGGTGAGTGGATTAGAAAACAGTGGTACATCTACACAATGGAATACTACGTTGCTGTAAAAAAAGAAGGAACTCTTACCATTCGCAACAGCATGGATGGACATGGAGAGCATGATGTTAAGCGAAATAAGCCAGTCAGAGAAAGATAGATATCACATGATCCCAGGCATTTGTGGAATATAATAAACAACATAAACTGATAAACATAAATAGATCCAGAGACAGAGAACCATCAAACAGACCATCAAATTTCAGAGGAGGGGTGTGTGAAAGATCAACCAATGGACTTGTATACATGCATATATGCATAACCAATGGACACAGACACTAGGGAAATGAGGGCATGTGCTGGGGGTGGCCAGGGAGAGGTCAATGGGGGGGAAAGGAGACAAATATAATACTTTAAACAATAAAGAATTTTTTAAAAAATAACAACTTAGAGGGACCCTATTAATGGCCCTGGTGAAATCTGCAGCCTGGCTTCTGAGATGATCCAAGTTGAAATGCTTATTTTGCTGGTCTGTTTATTAGCTTAGTTTTCCTTATGGATTTTCATTTTTATCCCCCAACAACTCAACTCTAAGCAGCGTCGCCTTACAATAACACATAATAATGGTTAGAAAAAAATTTGGGTGCAAAACATCAGTAACTATTACAACTTTTGACCATATACACTGGCAACAAGAATTTCAGTAGAAAAGCATAAGCTATCACCATCACCTTAGTTTGAGTAACAATGATGGCTATGCTGAGACAACACTGACTCTTCGCTTTACATTTCCACTCATTGTTTCCCAGAGGGTCCAGTGATCCTGTGCCTTCTCAATGAGTATGACACCATCCCACCAGCATCCTACTTACTGCAGCATCTGCTGACTCTAAGCTCTTTGAGGCCAGTGCCGTCTTCTCTCTAGCCGACTCTGTATGCTAGTCACCAGCTCAGTTTCCCAAGTAGGAGGGGTGGGAGCCTGCTGTGCGAGTGAGTGAGCTACACGCCTCTTCGCCTTAGAGCCCCCCCCCCCCCCCCCCCCCGCTACGGCACTACTGGTGGAGGCAACTGAGGGAGTTCAATCCCACATCTGATCATGACTAAGCTCAGCATCCCCAAAATTCTTGTGTATGACTTTTCCCTAAGACATAATCAGTTAGCAAAAGGCATGTGGTCTTCCCCGAACAATGCTGTTCTCAAGGTGAGGTTTCCCTTACAGCCTCTACATCACAGACTATGGAACGGCAGCATTTAGAAACATCTTTAAAAGCAGAGAGAGAGCAAGACCTCACAGATCTCAGGATCAATGTACACAGCACTAAAACATGTTTAAACCTTTATTTCTAGGCTGTTATTCCATCTGAAACAGAAGTTCACATTTAACCACTAAGTGAAACTACAAATCTATAATCATTAACTATCTTCCTTATTCGAGAATAAAGACTATGGATATATAAATATTGATTTAAACTTTTAAAATAACCATGATATTGAGTAGCCATCAACATGAAACAGTGATGTTATAATGTAAAAGAAATTAGGCTCTGGACATATAAGAATTTCGGTTAAAAATATACAGGAAGAGCTACTACTCCAAACAGTACTTCTTTAGTCGCTTGTTCACCACGCATATCATGCAGCCTACTTTTGTGCTACAAAACCTAGGAATGATTTTTTTAAAATGTGTAGCATTGAAATCATAAGAATCAAAGTCAGGATATACAGGCTCCATTTTGATTTTCACAATTTGCTTGTCACATCTGACATGGGACACGTCGCATCGCTCTCTTAATTCCAGCCTTTTGGTCTAGACGTTGAACCTCCTGAATTGTCATGGGGTTGAAAAATGTTAATCGACAGCGGGTGTCAGTTTTTTTTTTTAAATTCTGAGTTCCCATTCCGTTTTTTAAACATTGCTTGCTGGGAATGAATTAAATCAGAAAATTAGCTTGTGTTATTTTGATCATTTTATTCTTTCTGAAGGCCAAGCTCTTAATCAATACATTTATTTTTATGTCTATCATTGGAACAGGAATTTATGACCCCAAACCACGAGATCTTTGTAATAAAATTCCCCACCACAACAATAAGGCATTCTTTTCAGGTATGTTATTTTATCACTGCACTTTCTTAGGCACTTTACTGAAGTAACTTCAGGTGTGTTTCAGTTGTGATGACAGGCTGTGACACTAGCGATAAGAAAGCAAACTTTTAAAATGTGGACACGGAGGAATGGGCTGCCTCCTGCTCGTGTGTTCAAAGGCAGAAAGGCCAGAGAACTTGGGCAACGGCGAGCAGCTCTCCAAGGCATTGCTAAGCCATGCGTGGTGTCTGGTGCAACCAGCAAGCTCATGTGAAATTCTTTTCATCTTCCCTCCACACTCCTGTGAAAACCGGGAGGATTTCTGGGAGGCACAGAGAGAGATCCTCAATCTTTGCAGTGAGGCAGCTGTCTTGTAATTTGAGCTCCTCAGGGGAAGGGCAATTTCACCTTAAGCAGGGATGACAGGGAAGGAGGCGAGCTGGTGGCCCAAAATCCATATGCACACCCTCCCTTGGAAGTCTGCTTTTCACTATCTTGTACAAAGTTAATGAAAACCAAGGAACTCCCATTCTAGAATCAGCCCCCCGCCCCCCCCCCCCCCCCCCGCCTTTAATCCTTAATAATCAAATAAAAATGGGCAGCCTGTATTCCGGAGCAGTTCTAGCAAGCAGTCTCCAGGAAACAAGACTCCCTACAGACTTTCCCTTGATCTTAAAGCTGAACTTGAAACATTTATATGCACGGAGCACCTGGCCAGGAGATGTGAGAAGGCCTTTCTTCACCTTGGCTCCATTTCTTTCTTTAATAATAAATTCTCAGTTTTCTTTTTTCCCCTTCCTGGAAACTGATTCCATTTTAAGTAATGTTTTTGTTCTTTCTTAATAGTTTAAGAAAAGCAAGACAAACTTGAAAACCCCCCATTAACACCCATCAGGTTTCCCCGCCTGCAGCTCCGCATCACCTTCGCTTGAGGGAAGATGAAGCCGAAGACACGGGAGGTTAATTCCAATCAGGTTGAGGACTCCCTTTGTTTGAATTCAAAGGGCTCGGGTTAACCTGCTATGAAATTTACTGGCTACGGAGTCTTCCTCTTTCACACACACAGCTGGGTGAAGAAGTGATGAGCCGGATAACCCGTTCTGACTGCAGCAGCTTAAATACGCAGGTGTCTTAATTATGGTCGGATGTTTAAGAGAGAAGAAAGGCTGCCGTTTGTCCTGCAATGGGAAGGCCACCTGCCCCACATGCATTAGTGGTGAGACTGTGCATGGAGTCTGCTACACAGCCTTTCTCCCAAATCTGATAAAACCCGGGCCAGAAACCTCCCAGCTCTGTGTTCTGAAATAAATGTATTTAGAGGAAGGAACATTCGTTTGGGAGAATCTTCTTTCCTTACTTCTTTCCCTACTTCACTCCACCAAATGTATTTGAGGAGACGTACTAAAAGACACACAACACAAACAGATAAAATGAATAGTTAAAATTTGGAGAAAGGGGAAAGTAGCTGAAATAATAAATGCCAATGAAAATACTCCAGAATACATAAATGCCAACCATTGCCCCATGTGGCTGCTGGAAGGTGGAAGGTGAAAACCTGGCTCTCTGCATGCTGTGACCCAGGCCGGTGTCCATCACCACTTCCCATTCATCCCCAGCCTCTGGCCTCGCCTCTCCTAATCTCACCCTGTAGGCCTGGGTGATGCCTCCAGAAAGCACATCAGATCAGGTCTCTTTCCTGCTCACAGCACATTGATGGCTTCCTGCTACATTTGGGACAAAGTCCGAATTCCTCCCCAAAGCATGGAAGGCCTTCAAGACCTGGCCTCTCACTGCTCTCTGCCCCCCACCCCCACACCCCACCCCTACCACTCTGCCTTTGGCCACACCAGGCCTCAGTCTACAATTCAGATATGCTCTTCCCTGCATGCATGGCTCTGCCAGAGAGGGTTTCTGCTTCTCCACAGATTAACTTAAACTTCCTGCAGTCCTGGGTTCATCTCTAGTTCAGATGCTCCTGCACCTTCCCTCATCATGGCATATGTCAGACCCTTCATTACTTCATAGCTTGCTTGCCTGCACTGTCTGAAAACATACTCTTTGAGAAGAGGAACTGGGCCTAGGTTCGGTTGATTGGTTTTGATTTTATTTCCAGCATCTAGCGGAATTCTGACATTATTGCTTAACCATATGTTATTGTTTGTTGCATGAACAGATAATAAAAACAGCTGGCATTTATCAAACAGTTATCCTCGGCCACAAAAGATGCCCAATATTTTACCTTCATTATCTTTGTGGGGAGGGGGGAATCTATTTTTCATACTAAAGTCATGAAGTCTATCGGCATCTTCGTTTTACACAGGAGGAAACAGGCTTTCAGTGACGAAGTGTGGGTGCTAAGCTACCAACCCAGGCCTTTCTGAGTTTGAGCTCTAACCACTATGCTATACCTTTCTAGAGACAAATAATGCTTCCTAACTGAGCTAAATAATAATAATAATGTTCAATTATTAGATTCATAATATCTGGGGGGAAAAACCCACACACACACCAACAACTGTGGAGAAGCATGGCTTTTCCTGGATTTTAAAACTAAAATTTTCTTCCTCTATGTGATATCAAAGCATTCCCGGGACCTGGTTTGGGGGATGGCAGCCTGGGAATCCCTGCATTGAGCAGAACACCAGATGCTATAAAACCTCTTCCTAGAATGTTCCCAGCACAATAGAAACACAATCCGCCGAAGTCCGTTCTGCACCAGGGAAAACACAGCTCTCTGTGACCTGTCTGAAACCAAACGGTTATTTAATTTGCCAAATTCAAACGCAGCAAATATTCATGTTGTCACTCAGGATCATTTTCCCCTTTGAAGAGTGAAGAAGAGGAAAGTTAGTGGAAAAGCACGGCAAGGAGCGGTATCGACCCACCCACCCGACCTGGACAGGCAGTGGCAGGTGTGCAGGGACCGCCTTTGCCAGCAGGGTCTTGCTGATGGATCTCTAACAGGGCACCGGGATCTGGCCCAACTTCCTCCTCTGTAACCTGGAAAGGGTTGTCTCCAGGATCCTGTATGCTCTAATGTTCCTTAGGCTATCAATGCTGTTTTCTGTGCTTTTGTTCAGAAGTTAAAACCCTGCTCCCATTTAGAAGTTTGAATTTGCTGGGTCTTGATCACCAAAACTGAGAAAGAATTCGCCAAGCAAATCTAGCTACCCCCTCCTTACTGTCTTCTGCTACAGAGAG
Source organism: Corynorhinus townsendii (assembly GCA_026230045.1). Classification (NCBI taxonomy): domain Eukaryota; kingdom Metazoa; phylum Chordata; class Mammalia; order Chiroptera; family Vespertilionidae; genus Corynorhinus; species Corynorhinus townsendii. The sequence continues at coordinate 117,479,227 of JAPDVU010000006.1, read as the reverse complement.
GAGAAGCCCTTGGCCACAGAAAATCACACACACAGGTCTTCTTTTGTGTTGGGTGACTGTTCACTTTGGGACCCAGTGCTGCTTGCAGGTTTGCTCTCTGAGTCTGCCTGGGGAGTTTTCTCTGCAACCGCTACACCTTCAACCAGTTGCTGCTGGTCTCAGCCCATGCTTCCCTGTCTTGCAAACATTTCCTCTTAAAACCCGACTACGGTAAATTTACTCCACCTCATGTATAGCACTGTGATGGGAATCTTAGCCTTTGTGAATGCAGAATTTTGTCTAAAAGAAAGCAAATCTTTTCTTCAATAACAATGTTATGACATCTCAACAATCTTGCTAGCCTTTTTCGTTTAAAGAGACGTGCTTCTGCATCTGTTTTTGAAAATATACACTTCTTGACTTAAAGACATTTGCAGTTGTTGCCCCACCTAAAAATTACCCACACAAAATGACTCCGAGGTAGGCAAACAATGTAAAAAGCCTTTGAACAAAATAGACTCCTTTTCCCTTGATGATATGAACAACAGTGCTACATGCAAAAATCTGGAAATTATGGGATAAAAGAAGAGAGGCTAGAATCTTAGACTCTTTACAACCTGCTGTGTACTTTAAGGAACTTGGTAAGTAAATGAGTCTGATTTTACCAGTTGGGAGAGAATAAAGCTGCTTACGCATAGAATAGGCAATTGTAGTCTTTCTACTAGTAAACTCTGAAATTTAGAATTTGACAGTAGTTGGTTTATACTACTTCCTATGGTTCTCAGTATTTTCTCCTGATCCTGAGTTTCTTTTAACTCAATATTTACTGGTCATTTCATACCATCTTACTTTCAGCTAATTGCTCCATAAATAAAGGAAATGATGAAAAGTTCAAAATGATTCAGAAGAGAAAACGGAACTAGTTGAGAAGTAAGTTCAAATTTCAGAAGCAAGAGGACAAACATTAAACTAAAGGAATTTGGTGTATTTGTCTTGGCATATTTTTCTAGTAAGAAAAAAAGTAATCACTTAACACGTCTGAAGGGAAATTGAGGTTAGACGTCTGAAGAAAATGGTTGCACGTTTTGTGAGAGGCAGAATGTGTCTGGTGTATGGAGGAATGACAGCCGAGGGCTGGTAATCACCCGAGAGGAGAAGGAGGTGCACATCTGAAACGAAGGTGCCCCTCAAACAAGAAGCACGGGATGCAGTTAATGACTTCTGGGAATCCGTTCCTCCCAACCCCAAGGACCGGCAGTTTGCCTACCATTTACCCAACAGCCTTTACTTAGTGGCGGGTGGCCTGGCGCTGAAAGGGAGAAGAATCTCTCTCATGATTCCCGCCCATCCATGTACACAGGCTGCAGGCATCTCCGGTGAGTGTTAATGCCAAGAGCTCTCACTTAAGTGGCACAGCCTGGGCTCCATTAGAGGCAGGAATGGAGAAGCACAGTTTCTTTTTCAGCAACCAACCTGGTTACAAAGTTAAAAAAAAAAGCATTGCTCATGCTCACCCCAAACTTTTCTCGATAGCTTGTCAAAATAAGGGACCGTGGAAGCACACAACATAACTAAATGCAAACACCAAACATAGTCCTTTCGAGAAAACTCAGCCTCCGCGTTCCCTACGTGATTCAGTCACGCTGCTCATTAAACAAGTCATTTTAATACTCGCTGTCAGCACAGTCTTCCAGGTGCCAGGATTTCCTTTTGAAGGCTGAAGGGAGTCTGTGGGCCAGCTTTGCAGAAAGGTAAACACGTGGAGACCAGGACAGGTTTTCTGGTGTTTAAGATCTGACATCTTCCAAATTTAGAGCACCCTCCTCTCCACCTCTATTTTTTGGTTTAAAATATTTTTAAGTTTTTATTTTAATTTTTTAGTTTGCACAGGCACAAGGTGCTATGAAACACACCTCAAGTGTCTTTTAAAAATTAAAACAGGGTTGATTTGTGGTGTCAGTGATTCCTGCTAATCAAAACCACTGACAATTTTTTGGGAGGGAAGAGGTAACAGTTTAGCTCTCTCACTAGAGAGCACTGCTTCGTTTTTCTGTTTTGATCTAAATCTGAATGTTTTCCTGCAGATAATTCTTGTGCATTTTTAAAGGAGAGAAATAGGGAATAAAATTCTCAGAAAATAAATGTTTATTTGGACACGCATTCCGTTGACTGGGCCTAGACAGATGAGCGGTGCTCCAGGTCCCTCTGCTGGCCCAGCTCCATGCTCCTTCTCCCACTGCAGCTTCAGAAACTTCTGCCTGGAAATGAAAACTTCCAAAATAGAACATTCTGTTTGTTCCATTCCTACTGCCACAGATAATCACTGGAATGCAGGGAGTGGTATGCATGGACACCAACTGTGACAAGGAAAATAGCAGCTGCCCCAAATGAGGATTCCTCTAAGCTGTGTATCTGACTTTGCAGCAAATGCATATTTCAATTCATGTTCCATTTTCTGTCATCACCTTTAGAAATCTACAAGTGGCGTTTAGGAACTAGAAAACATATAGGAGTCTTCTTGTCTTTAAATTCAAGGATTTCTTAAAGGACCTGAGCAACACAGGAAGACACAGGAATTTAACAAAGCAGTAAGCTTCCCAGAATCTTGCCTTCTAGCAACAAAAACATCATATAACTATAGTTTCATGAACAGCCGATTTGATACTTTTAAACTGGAGGATTGTGTTATGGTATTCTAGTCTTTTTTTTCTATGGAAACCCAATTGTTTTATCATGTTTAAAAAGTATCTGTAGCTTAATTTTAAACACAAGCAAGCACCATTCTCTTTGCATTGTCTTCTGAGAGCCTTTATATAAACCTACAAACTAACACCAGAAAAAGATGGTGTTACTTTCTGATGCCAATTGCCATGACATTTAACTACAAAAAATAAAAGATAATATTAGATTAAAAAAAAAAAACACTCATAAGGTCAGTTGATTCAAATATGTCAAGGCAAATTATATTTGAACAGTGATTAGCTGGTATCAAGCTACCACATTAAGCTAAAAAGTAAATAAGGATTCTGAGAAAATAATGACAGAAATAGAGACAGAGACACACTGAGAAAAAGAGAGGAGAGGAGAGGAGAGGAGAGGAGAGGAGAGGAGAGGAGAGGAGAGGAGAGGAGAGGAGAGGAGAGAAGAGGAGAGGAGAAATGACACTGACAACTAGTATTTCATATGGCTGATAAGACCCCCAACTTTTTCAAAAGTGATAATGACTTTTAAAGATACACATTCAATATATAGCAGAATAACAATAGAGGAACATCATTCTGGAATATCTAAAATAATTTCTGTAGAAATCCACCACTCCCCAGTTAGAGAATCTTCCATCGTGAGAAACACACAGGAGGGGACACTACTCACAAGCTTTCTTATCAGTCAATTTAACCCCACATCACCTCTGTTTTAGACACACAGGGTGAATAAATATTTCAATAATTAGCGCGTTATTATTTTTACAATGATTTCGACTTCATTGTAATTGAGATGTCTAAGTATTTTTAGTTAAGAATTTTTCTCTAAAAAAATGTAAGTGGCAATTTTATATCAAATTAAGATTCCTTTTACTTTGAGGATTCTGATTTTGGAGTTAAAATTAAGTCCACAAGATCTGCTTCCTAACTTATTGGTCATCAGAAGCATGTGGAGGTGCTTTTGAAAATCCAAACACCCCACACTGCATTTCAGATCTACCGAAGCGGAATTCCTGGGGAATTCCTGAGGAAAGGTCCCAGGAATCTTTCATTTATTTGTTTACTCTTATGCTAGCATGTTTGGAAAGCACAACTCCGGCATGTTGTAAAATCAAGAAAGATGTTAAGTGATTTGAATAAAATATCATCGGTTCCCTGCAGCACAGAGACCAGAGGACCTGAGGCCACACTATGGTCTGTGAGCATCAGCACAAATGCCTCTCTCTCAGGGTGTAGAGAAGCAGGACATTGTTTAGCACACTTTCCACATATGTAAACTGCAAACTCGTGATTTCATATGCTTCTACTTTATTCCTGTTATAGAGTGATACATTTAAATTACTAGTCTTTGCTTTTTTTATTTTTTATTTGGTTGTTGGCAGAAGAAATTGATGGTGTTTATTGTAGTCAAAGCTGTCACATAAAAGGACAATGTCGCCATCTAGTGGTCCATTGAAGCTATTAGAGAATCAGAATGTCTCGGTGAAATGCCAAGTTGAAGGAAATGAACCTTAAAGAAAGAGGGTAAACTAATTTCAATAGAGAAGACATATTATTGAGAGAATTTCTCTAAACTATGGATTACTACAACCAGGCCCTCTGAACCCTTCTGCCGGCTTCTACTCCTAGAACCACAAGTAGCGATCAGCTGACAGCAGAGATTGTTTCACCTGGCTTATAAAAAATAACGTTGTAAATTCACTCGTGCTTTGTATTTGTGCAGGCTCGAAGGGGAATTTTACTACCAGAGTCTCTTCAGTCACCAATGACACCATCCTTCACAGCCGTGGCAGGCCCACTGCTTTCCTCCAATTAATTGCTCAGGCTTCCTGAACCCAAAAACCCTTTACAGGGAAGATTCTATAGCTCTTCTGCACCTCTGACATTTGGGGGAGAAGGGATGTATTTCCAGAGGTATTTCCTCTAGAAGCCATCTCAGACTAAGCCCTTCCATGTTCAAAGAATTCAGTCGTGTGAAGGAGCTGGCCTGCCAAGCCATTTGGATTAAGGGAGACTTTCATGTCCAAACATGTGTGTACACTTGTCCATAGAAGTTAGCTCACATATCATCAAGAAGGAAGGGAAAGGCATCAATCAGAGAAAAGGCATATTATTAGACAATTTTATTTTAATTTTAAATATTTGATTTGGCCTAAGTGATCTCAATCAGGTCATGGTATTTCTTAAGTTTACAGTTACATTTCTAAGAGTTACAAAGTTAGCCTAGGGCCAGCCAAATATATGTGTTTAAAAGGTGAAGGGTGTAACCCTCTTTAAAGAGTGTGAGAGAGCTGTGAGAGAGCAGTCGTATTCCCAGTCCCTGGGGAAGCAGATGAAACTGGTGGAGTAGAGCTCCTAATGAGCTTCTCAGAGGGAGATCTGGGCCAAACGGAGCCACCTGTTCTTTTCGTTTAATAGGACGTGTTTCTGTCTTTACCTGAATAAAAGGCATTCTTACTCAAGATTTTCTTCCTTGTGATTGGTGTAGGCATCTACAGTCCCTTGAAAATGAAAAGATGCCTGGTCAGTAGGGGCGGGGCCGTGCTCCCCTGTTCCAAAAGTGCACACACAGGGACCTGCCCAGAGAGAACATATAAGGATAGCTCCAGGAAAGGGGTAGAGAACACCAGGTTAATAGCAGCCTTCTGGATTATACTTCAAACTCCTGGCTGATGAGGCCTGACATATTGAGTTTATTAATTACATGAATAAAAGAGATTTACCATCTGTCAGATACTAGCCTTTGCTCTTTAGATAAATTAACTCATTTACATCTCAGATCAACTTAGGAGGTAAATACTTTATTATCCCCATTTTCCAGATGAGGAAATTAAGGCAGGGTTAAATGACTTGCCCACAGCTACAGGGCTAAGAGTCCTAGGAATGTAATTTGATTTCAGGCAGTCTATCTTCAGAATCCATGCATCTAACTGCTGTTCAAAACGGCCTTACTATGGAACTTCAGCCCTTTCCATAGAATTAGAATTCAGTAAAACACAAGTAAAATTCTGTGAAACGCAGTAAGTTTTCCTGCATTAATAGAGTCCCTCATGACACAGTACAATAGGGATAGAACAGACAAGAAATTAGTGTGTCTACACCAGGACTCACAGCCAGAAAATAATGTAGATGATCAAAAATCATTCTATTCCAAATATTAGAAGCTACATTTTAAAATTCCTTTTTTGTATCAATTTATTGTTCTTCCTTTTTGTCACTCTCAAAATTATGACATTGAAACAGAAGGAAAAACAGGTGTCTTTGGGCTTTTGGTAGTTTGGGCATCAAATATAAAGATACATACACATAGCCCTGTCTGGTTTTGCTCAGCTGTTAGAGCATCTGTCCACAGACTAAAGGGGTCTGGGTTTGATTTCTGGTCAAGGGCCTGTACCTGGGTTGCAAGCCAGATTCCGGCCCAGGAGGCAACCCGTTGATGTTTCTCTCTCTTGTTGCTGATTTTCTATCTCTCCACCAGCCCCCCACCCTCCCTTTCTAAATATCACTGGGGGGGGGGAATATCCTCGGGTGAGGACTAACCAAAATAATATATATATATACATACACATGTATGTTTATTCTGTGTTAATTGAGCACCTACTATATGCAAGGCATTTGCTTGATGCTGTTGTAGATGGAAAGATACATAAGTTACTGCAATCAAGACGCTCACAGCCTGTAGGAGAGACTTTTTAAAAAATAAGTAAAATAACCGTGATCGTACTGGGACATAAGTGATTCTTCCTGAACGAGAGGCTCAGAGCCATGAGGTTGGTGAAACCTGTCTCTCTCTATAGACCAAAACGAGTCTACAGCTTGACCACAACAGATGAACAACACTTTTGGAACACGCAATTCAGACTCTCAAAGCACACCAGATCTTAGTTTCAAGGTTACTGGGCAACCACAGAGTGGTAGAGAGGCAGAAAGGAGGCAACGAGAGGAGGAACTGTATGGAGAAGGCAAGACCAAGATGAAGTGCCCAAGAAGAGCAACTGAAAACAAACAAAAATGTGCTTGTTAGCTCTACCATTAAGCCAGAGCTCTGACAACATGCCAGAAACAGGAGGGGGTTGTATCATATTCAGGAGATAGTCGACATTTCTCCTAACTTCATTCTGACCTACAGTATCTTATGAAGATTGTCTCTTAGTGTCTTACCCACGCATGGAAACATTCGTGCACACATCTCCTCTCTGGACTGTTAAGAAAGACTGCTAGTTACCCAGCCCCTCTCTCCGTCTTAGCAGTGCCTCCCTCTCATCCCTGTCCCAAGCCCTTCCCGCCATTGAGGGTCTTCAGTCACTTTTTAACTACTATTCGCTTCTATTCCAGTTAGAGTTCCAGGTTGGGTTAGATTAAAGGACGAAGGAGAGTTTGCAGAGCACATTCTCCTAAGGCGGTGGTTCTCAACCTTTCTAATGCCGCGACCCTTTAATACAGTTCCTCATGTTGTGGTGACCCCCCCCCCAACCATAAAATTATTTTCATTGCTACTTCATAACTATAATTTTGCTACTGTTAATGAATCGTAATGTAAATGTCTTAGGCTCTACAGCAGAGGTTCTCAACCTGTGGGTCGTGACTCACAGGTTGAGAACCGCTAGCAGGGTCGCCTAAGACTATCGGAAAACACAGATCTGTACATTATGAAGTAGCAATGAAAATAATTTTATGGTTGGGGGTCACCACAACATGAGAACTGTACTAAAGGTTGAGAAGCACTGTCCTAAGGCTTAAAATAAAGGCTTAAAATAAAGGCAAAGGAATGGTGCCCTAAGAAAGAGTACACGCAAGCACTGGGAGCCTGAGGGACTTCCAGGCAAAAGGCTGCAGGATCCTTCTTATTCGCTTAAGGAGTTGTTTGGCCTCCAGATTAAACCACTGTAATTTGTGCTATGAATCTTGATTTCCCATGACCTCCAAGCAGAAGTTCCCAGTAGTCTTTAATGCCTCTGTCATGTTAGCCAAGCCAGGCTAACTGGTTACATCTGGTAAAAGCTATCAACAAAGAATCTGGCCCTAAGTTTCACTAGGGGAGTTTCAGACGATAAACGTACATCATAAATCATTAATTAGCTGGTTAGTTAGCCCAGTGACCTGCACTGGCCAAGACCCAAAGCCCGAGATCCTTCGGTCTGTGGAAATAAGCGCAGAGCTGCTGCGGTTGCGCTGTAAACGATGCCACAACACAGGTTCTGCCTGCGGACAAAAGAAACGGATTCTGATGACCTTAAGCCAAGGGGGAGCTACTGGAGGGGTCTCTCAAGGAAGGTGAGAGAATTGCCCTGGAGAACAGGCATTTAACAAGGCTCTTCTGGACAAGGAGGTAATGGAGTTCCAACCAGTTTCCAGTCCTTGTGTTCCTCTATTCAAAATTCAAATGGAAGAGGAAGTGGCTAAACTTGAGTCGCGTACTTCTCCCCAACCCCCCAGTCTAGGGAAGCGTGGGACCCTGACAACAGTTGAACTAGACTAAGAGGTAATTTCTGAGAAGAAAACTGACTTATTAGATCGGCAAAATGCATGCTGCTGTTCATTACAGCTTATAACCCATCTTTGTAAATGAGAAGTTTAAGGCGATTCAAGAAAAATACTTCATGTCTAAGACAATTGCATAGATTTGTTCCTTATGAAGACATTTTCTCTCTGACTGCCCTCTTCCTAGATGACATCCTCCATCAGCCAGCAGCAGCACACAGCTATTGCCATTTAGAAAATGTTATCTGCTAGCTGGTATGAAAAAGGAAACAGAAAGAGCTCGGAATTTTAAAATAGTTTGTTCTTGAGGAGAAGGGGTTAAGAAGCACAAATTGGTTGTTACAGACTCGTCATGGGTATGTCATGGAAGTATCGTCAATACTATTCTAATAACTAGGCATGGTGTTGGACGGGTGCAGGATTTATTAAGTTAACTGATGAACTTAGGCCAAGGGGAATTTAATCCCCTTATTAAGTTATGTGGTGTCTGGTCACTGTGGTGTATACCTAAAACTAATATAATGATGTATGTCAACTATAACTGAAAAAAATGATTAAGAATAAATAAAAATTAAAGTTTTTTCCTTATTATAAAACTTACATACATGCCCATTATAGAAATTTTTGAAGAAAATTATTAAAATCTGCCCTGACCAGTGTTATTCAGTGGTTAGAGCGTACTCAAGGACCTCAGGTTTGATTCCCCATCAAGGGCACATATCTGGGTTGCAGGTTCTATCAGCACCCCATTGGGGCATATGCGGGAGGCAACCAATCAGTATTTCTCTCTTTCTCTCTTTTTCTCTTCCCCCCTCTCTCTCCCCCCCCCCTTTTTTCTCCCTTCCTTCCTCCCTCCCACTCTTTCTAAAAATCAATGGAAATATATCCTTGGGTGAGGAAAAACACAAACTATTAAAATCCCTTGTAATCTCATCTCATAGCGTTAGATTCCTAAAATATTATGTTATAGTTACTTCCAGGGTTTCAGTTGTTACTATATTTTTGTCTGTGCACCTGAGTATAAATATAAACATTAACATATTCCTATATTATTACATTTTATTCAAATTTACAGTTTTTCCCATATAGATATGCATATATATTTTTTAAAGAAATGTTTTGTTTTTAATGGCTTTTGAAGAACCATGTAGAGTAACTGTTAAATAGCTAAACAAACTATGAAGAGAAAAATTAAGTCCATGACTTCACGTAACCCTGGACGAGGGTGCCCAGGAGGGGAAGGGATTGGAAGTCAGCCCTGGAGCTCGCTAGGCAGAGGCGAAGAGGGCTCGAGTCAGCAGAAATCAGACGGTTTAGCAAGAAGCGGAATAATCCCCTGGAGTCAGAGAACTGCCTGGCCAGTTCTGAGAAAGAAAACATTATTAATAGAATGTGAGGTTCTGGCATCATTTAACTTGTATCCTAGTCCGCCCCCAGCCCTGGCCTCAATCTCCCCTACCCTCCATACCTGAGAATTGCTACATTTTCTGGTATCTCTGTACCCTTCCCAGACTCATTAAGAACCTATTTATAACTGTGAGAACTCAGTTGGGGCCACTGTGATGTGCAGACTCTCGAGGTGTCTCCTGAGGGGGCACTGGTGAGGGAGCTTGGAGCTGGGACCATGTGAGAAGCAGCACCACCTCTCCTCACACCTCCCTGCTCAGGGCTGGGACTCCTTCAGAATGGAGAACATGCTTCCAAACTACAGGACACATGTGAAAACTGCACAACACACAGGCATTTGACTTTTTTTTTTTTTTACTATAGTGAAATAATAATAATGGGAATATTTTTCCTCTAATTTTTTACCTCCCTGAATTTTTTCTATTGCCTGACCCCATCCCATTGGCATTAGAGGTTGATAAATCACAGGATGTTTTCTTGAAAAGCTTAATGAGATGAAATTGGCCTAGAAGTGACTTTTTAAAAATTGACTCTTATAAATAATATTGAATAACCCAGATATTATTTGAGCATACAAAAATGGGGAAAGGTTTTTCACAAGATTCAAGCTCAAATTGCCTAAAATTTATATTTAAGAACTGAACGTTATGTTTTCCTACAAAAATTTCATAGTCTCTTAATTTTCTAAAGGAAATTATGGAGCTATTTTTGTTTGTTAAGGTAAATTCTGGGCCCAAACATGAATTGGACTTGATATTATAAACCCAGCAACTATATGAGTCAAAGCTATAAATGTATAATGTGTAGATCCTGGGTATAAACTCCTGGTTAATAATAGCACAGAAGGATCACAAGTTTATTCACACTGCAATCATATGTGAAGAAAATATAGATTCCCATTTCCCCGGTAATTGCATCTATCTTTTTCACACACACCTCCCCCACCCCACCACCACCTGCTGAATAATGAAAGAAAATACCTTCATCACCGAGTCTGGCACAATCATCTAAAAACACTCCTTAAGTAAATGCCCCATCTCTTTAGGTCAAGTTCGGTCTCTTGTCTGTCACCCTAAGATCAGCTCTGGCTTTATTAGCCAGGAGTATGGTTTGTATAGTCACATGATGGTGGAGGGAACAGGTGGTCCACAGAACCAGCTCCAGTCACCTCCTCCCCCTGGTCCCACTGCAGTGTCCTGGCCCAGCCACTGGCTCCCCTTGAATGCCTGTGGTGCTTTTTGAGTTCCATTCACACCACACTAGAGCTAAGGGGACTGGTAAGTTGAATGTCTACGCCCCCAACCTCTGTGTGCTGAGATCCTAGCTCCCATGGTGATGGTATTAGGAGGTGGGGCCCTCATGAATGGGTTAGTGACCTTGTACATTGAAGTGGGCCCAGTCTGGCAACCAGTGAGAAAGTGGGTGCTCACCAAACACCGAATCTGCCAGTGCCGTGATCTTTGACTTCCCAGACTCCAGAACGGGGAGAAACAAATATTTGTTGTTTGCAAGCCATCCAGTTCCTGGTATTTCTGTTACAGCAGCCTGGCAGATTAAGGCAAGGACCTGGGAAAGATAAGCTGGCCCTCCTACTCAGCCTGTTGTGCCACTGAATCTACTCTGTCCACTTGGACACTCACTGCAGAGTCCAAAGTGGGCAAAAGATTCTTGTCCCTAAGCTGACGGCCTCTCCCCTTAGCACCTCACCTCAAAGAGGAAAGGTGGGAACTTAAGGGTCTTACCCAGCTTCTCCCATTTCCCCTCCTTCTTACACACTCCTGATTTAGGGGGGGGGGGGGGGCTTGGGCCAGGATTTCCTTTTGAAAACTGCACTAATGGGCCAGCCAGCCCTGCCTCTTGAAACTTCAAAGAAGCTTGGTTATTAGAAATTTTTCAGCCTTGCCCCCCATGGCCTGGTTTTCAAAACCTTTGGCTTACCAAACCAGCTAAGCAAATCAGCTTTAAGATTCAGGGCCTCTCCAGGCAAACAGTTCTTAATGAAGGTAGTACCATCCTTTAGGGGACATTTGGGAGAGTTATTTTTGGCTGTCATACAAGTTGGGGAGCTGGAGGTTATTGGCATTTAGTAGATGGGGCCGAGGATGATCAACATCTTGTAATGAAGGAGGCAGTCCCAAAAGTAGGCGAGAAATTTGTTTATGATTTTCTGAGCTTAAAAAACCTAACTCTAGCAAAGTGTTCCTGTGTGCTTTAAATATAAACCATATATTTAGTTTATTTAAACCAATACAAAATTCTCAGTCATAAAACTAGCACCTCCGTGAGGGAAGATCACTCTCTGCCCTATTGGAATACTAAGTTCTTCACCATTTCAAAAGCCACCAAGAGCAGTACTACTCTTTGCATGTTGGTCAAGCGGGTACCTTTCCCACTCAGGGCCTTGTTGGAGGCGTGAACCTCTTTGGTGTAGTTGCACCCAAGCATCATAGTGAAATGCGTATTATTTTACCCTAAGTCAACTTCCTCTACTTCTCCTTTACTTTCAATTACAGCACTGCTGTACATTGCTATTTAAAGGCTGTACTATGTAGCGTATATTAGCTCTAAGATTTCATTTCAAGATAGTAAAGGAGAATAAAAAAATATCTGCTATATAAAGAGGTTTGGAATCAGGTAAGTTTAAGAGCCACTGCTCTGGGCAGTCCCTGTTTGTTTCCTTTCCATCTTGAGTTCTGATGACGTGCAGGGAGCTAAACGTTTTCCAGCCTTGCTCTCTCTCCTTTACTCTTCTCAGACATCCTGTGAGGTAGGCATTAGCATCCCCATTCTATGGATGATGGAACTGAAGCTTTGAGATCTAAGCAAACCAGTAAGTGGAAAAGCCCATATTGAAATTCAGGTCCACCTGGCTGCAAGGCCTGGTATCAATCATTCCTCATATTTAACTGATGGAAACATGTAAAGAAAAAAAGGTCCCCTTTTATAAATTTTACTTGCTATCATATTTCTATTTGCAGGTGAAATCCACTTATTGAAAATATTTATTAGGGAATTAAAAGCAGCAGCACCACCCTGGCCGGTGTGACTCAGTTGGTTGGAGTGTCATCCCATGCACCAAAGTGTCATGAGTTCGAATCCTCATCAGGGTACATACCTGGGTCCCTGATGTTTATTTTTTCCTCTCCCTTCCTCTCTCTCTCTAAAATTATATATAGATATATAGATATATAGATATATAGATATATAGATATATAGATAGAGATATATATTTCAAGGAGCAGCAACTAAGAACAAGAATCTTCTGTTTTAACAAACCACTGTGGACTCCTTTATGAACAGCGTTACCTAATTGCCTTACTTAGCATATCTCTCTGCTGTTACAACTTCCTCAAGGTAAGCTCCCAACTAACAATTTGACATGCAGTATTTCTCCAGAGTCTTTCATCCGAGAAACCCAGAACACTTGGGGAACATTAGTTCTATATGGAAACCAGTCCTACCCCCCAATTATTAAAAAGCACAATGAGTGCATTTCCATCCACGCTGTCACCAGAAAGTACTCATCCAGGTCCAGAGAAGGGCTGTTCTCAGAAGTCGTCTTACACCTCTCTCAGCAGAGAACCTCAACTGATAAAAATTAGGACCAGAGTGACTGCCATGAACAGAGTGCCTAGGATGGGCTGCACGCCATCACTTCAGGTACGTGGTTCCACTAAAACCTCCTGACAGCCTGTGGGTTCATATCGCTCCCCTCCTTGCACAGATAAAAACGTTAGGTGCTCCAGGGGCTACAAGTGGCCAGGAGCATCCAGCCGCAGAGTGTACAAACTGGAGTGTGAGGGAATTTTGACCCCAGCCGTGTCCTCTCATACTGGCTTCTACTCACCCTCATACACATATTAGCCCACCCTTACTATCATGTCATAAAAGAGCTTTTTGGAGGAGGGAGAGGGCTTTGGATTAAACCTCTAATTAAGTTTGGCTGAATCCAGGAAGTTTAATTTCTAGGGAGCGTTCCCAACTGCCTCTGGGAGATGAGACCGTCCCTGAAACTTCGGCAGTTGACGTGCCACCACAGAGATAGGAACGTTTCTTGGGAAATCCAGCAAAGATGGGAAAGCTTGCGTCCTCTCCTCAGTAAAATGCCTGGCGGGAAATTCCCAGAGCTATTTCCCCACCTGCCAGCACCCTGCCTATTTCTGCTCTTAGGTTGTTCCCATGTCCCAGAACATCCTGTTACTGCTGAGAAGTCTTCAAAAGCATCCATGACTCCCACATGCTCGCCATCTTCTTAATTCGTTCTGGGTTAGGACCTTACACAATTAAATCAGAAATAGAAATGGCAAATATAAAAGCAGCAGCCACTGGGTGTCACTGATTTACCACTTGCGTATACCTCTTCCCACATCGCTACAGCAGAAGAAAAGCTGGCCTTTCCAGTGGAGAATTTCGAAACCCCTGAAGTTCTCGAGTGCTAAAGATAAATATAGAAGAGTTTAAAGTGTGAATCTTGGGACCTCGAGAAGTGCAATAATAGTTATTCTTCTGCACTCTGTTATAAGTTATTCATAACTCTAATCATAGTCCCATTTTAGAGATGGAGACACTAAAGCCAAGCAAGTTAACATCAGGATGGCAGAGAATATATTGCTGAACTTTATGCCTTAAATCAGGACTTTGTCTTAGTTTTATTTTAAGATAAATTATCTAAAGTCAGGGATAATACCATTGCCTTTTCCTTGTGCTCATCTCCTAATTCCATATCTAAGGGTGTGTGTGGGGGGGGGGGGGTGGGAGTCATTTCAGAACAGAGAGAATTTCAGGGTTCAGCTTATGTTCCAAGCTTCTAAAACATGATGTTAGAAGGTATCACTTATCATATGCCTATTGTGAGCCCAGAAAATTCATAGCAGAATCTCATTTCATTCTCATCACAAAATAGTATGTAAGTTATCATTATACCCAGATGAAACACACTGAGGATCAGAGAGAGTAAGTAATTTGTGTAAGATCACAAAGGAAATAAGATTAAGAAGAAAATTTAAACACACATTTTCGGCTCCCAAAGCTATACCCATTCTGTTATACCAAGCTGTACCTCTAAAGAAATGCTATCTTTATTTTGGATACATCCCTTTCAAAACCTTTTTAATGGTGGGTGAAACATTTGGTCAACCAAGTAGTAGGTGACAAAAATATTGAATCCAAGGCAACCTGTCTTTTGTGTTTTAGAATCATTTCCCAGATAATCCCACTTGCTGAGGGAACTAAATACATCTCTCATCCCACGAAGATAAGGAACTTCCCCCTAAACTCCTTAGGGTGGCATTCTGGCTTGGGATTGAATTTCTCCAGGTCCCCTGCTGTCTAAGCAGGCCGACTCTAATCTCTTTCCATAGTGGGTGCATTCCTACTCTCATTTTTGGCTTTTAAACACGGATCCATGTGGAGAAATGTAATCCTTGTTTAGGCTGAAGATTGGTGGAGAGCTTTGGGGTTATTTGTTTTTCTTCAAATAGGTGCTTCAACCACTCAACAAAGCTATAAAATATAAGCTTCCTGGTTCTTCCTTGCCAACTGGACAAAGCTCAGAGCTGGAGGTTTTTCCGGGAGATTAGACATGTGTCTACATTGCTCCTGCCAAGTTCCTGCTCCCAAAGCGGCCAGCTCTTTAATGGTGGCCTTCTAACCTCTTTCCTCCCTGAATCACACCTGGGTTGTGGATTTTCCTCCTTTAACCCAAAGTCAGACCACTGTGACTTCTTTGCTTTCTAAGTTCTCGCTTCAGACTCTCGGGTTTCTTTTCAGGCCTGGTTATGGTGGCAATTTTTCTACTGACCCTGTATAGTCTGGCAAATAATGTCATTATTTTATATTTTAAAAAAGAATTAGGTTCTAAAGTAAAACTCTTGTTTCCCTTTCCATTCTTCATCTTAAGGGAAATGTGAATGTTTCTTGTCATGCTCAGCAAATCTAAGCTGTCTGGGAGAGGGAAGGAGTCTCTTGTTACCTTCTCCCCTGAGTTATTGCTCCTTCCTTTGCTCCTTTCAACATAGTTTTCTGGATAATGACATCAAAATACACTTAGAAAACTCACAGAAAACCCAAGTTTCCTCTCTTGATGACCATTTCCAAAATGACATGAAATAAATGTACAATAGATGCTATCTAGTTGAAACTCAATCCTCTTTTCTTTATTAAAAATTATATTCAAAAATTCAATTTAAAAGCTAGATTATCCTATGTAATAAAAAGCTAATATGCAAATTGTCCCCTCCAACAGAAGTTCAACCGGGAGTTTGACCTGGAGTTCAACCAGGGGGTGGAACCTGCCCACCAACCACCTGCAGTCCCACCTTCCCACTGGCCCAATCAGCCCCAATCTGGGTGGGCCAGCTGGACCCCACCCATGCACGAATTCATGCACCTGGTATCTAGTTTATAATAAAAATCCCACAAGCAATATGGTCTTCTCTGCTGCCCATACAAACCCTGTTGTTGGTTGGAGTACAGGATGGGTGATTAGGAAGTGTGGGAAAGGATTTTTACATATTTGTGACATTGCACACTACAGCATCTGTATAAATGCAGAGAAGCTTTCAGCTTTTATAGACCCCAAATTTTAATAGGAACATTTCCCATCTTGTTCTGCTTTCAAGTCACCTGGCCTTACCTCAGCCCCACCACTACCGTCACGGCATCTTTGCTTAGTTAACTTTGTGGAGCACTGTCCTGACTCCAGGCTTAGGTCACATTTGTCACTTTGTCCATCCAACACATACTCACTAAGTGGACACTATCGCAGGCACTGATTTCACATTTTCCCTTCTGTGGAATGCCTCAGTCACTGCTTCTAATAGTGCAACCAGTGAAGAGACTGATCCAAAGAACAGGCAGAGAAGGGCCTCAAAGCAAAACTGAGGTTTATGGCATTTATGGTAGGAAGGTTTTCCCTCTCCCATTGCTATTTCATTTCTTCATCTAATATGTTTCCTGAAAGGCAAATAAATAGAAAATAAAATAGAATGAAGTACTGTAAGCTAGCAGATATTCTAAAAGATAAGTCTTTCATGCAGATGTAATGGTTGTTTTGTGTTCCTAACTACATAAAATCTGACATGCAGTTAGTTACCTTTGTATTTATATCTACATTTTTTTTCTTCCTTTGCCAATGTATTTTAGCCATTGGTCATTACAAAGATCAGAGCAATTATCTTACTCAGGAAAGCCCACTTTAGAAAAATAGGTTAATTTGGAGAATATGCCTCCTGAAAGCAGGCAGTAGGCCTCTTCACCTCCCAGGATCAGGTCAGGATTAGGACAGTGGGGGAAATACTGAACATTCGTGTTGGCAAGGGCTACCATCAAAGTTCTCTCACTTTCACAGTCCACATTAACGATTTAAAGGGTGAGAGTTTCCCACAGCTGCAGACGCAGTAAGACACTGCCTGCAGAGGAAGAATTCTGGACTCTACCTACAAGAAGAAAATCAGTGAATATCAGAGTATGTACTTTAAAGAACATATTAGAAAAACTTGGCAGAGCTGGAAAGTATTTTCTGTCCCTGTTTAAATGTTATTGCCATCATTTCGCTTTCTGATAATTTGTAGGGAAGTATTTCCTGCTAACTAGTACACTCTGCTCTTGGAGAGGAACCTGTGTCCTCTTGACACTGTAAATGTGATGAAATCAAGACATTCAGTGCATGGGAGGTAGGAT
Source organism: Corynorhinus townsendii (assembly GCA_026230045.1). Taxonomy (NCBI): domain Eukaryota; kingdom Metazoa; phylum Chordata; class Mammalia; order Chiroptera; family Vespertilionidae; genus Corynorhinus; species Corynorhinus townsendii. Next base: position 117,461,978 of record JAPDVU010000006.1, on the reverse strand, counting down.
CCAAACATAACCCTGCTCAGCTTCCCCAGCTCAGATGTCTCACTGTCTGATCCAGGTGCCAGGCAAGCAGCCAGACAAATCTGACAGGCGAAGACTGCCACTGGTGAAGTCTCACCACTCAGTTCCCTCTCCTTGCATCCTTCCCACTGCTCAAGAGCTAAAGCAGTTCAGCTAACCTATGTCCACCCCTCTAGGCCTCCCCTCCCAGCATCACTTCTGCTCAGGGAGCAGAGAAATTGTAGTGGTTGTGATCTTTCTGAGGGCTATAGGTCCTTAAAATACCATAGCCTAGTAAGACCAAAGCCACGTATAGCATCTCCAGCTGGCTTGTCTCCATTCTTCCGGACTCAAGCTTACCAGAAAAGCCTTGACCCTGTTGATTGAACAAGTTCATTTCCTGTCTGTACAGCATGAGGCATAAAGAAATTGTTCTAACTTTGCTAACTAGGAGAATAATACAGAGGTATTGTCAACTAGTAAATCTCATACGCCAGAACACAGTGAATGGTAAGACTCACTTTATGCTGCCAGTTCAGTCGGCTGCTAAACTCTACTTGGGTAACTCTGCCCAGAACACCAAAGAAATGTGTAAAATCGATTTTATTTAAACTGTCCTAAAACAAACAAGCAAAACCCCTTTGTCAAATATCTTCAAACATTAGATTATCTGTTTAAACACAGGGTTCAAAACATGATACAAGGCAGAGACAGGGAGCAGGAACGGAGACCTGCCTTCTGGAGCAACTAGCTTCCCCTGATTTATTTCATTTATGGAAAATAAAGAACAATATAGCCTGATGAACAAAAAGATAGACACAGAGGAAGTAAAGCACCGAACAGACTGTCAAATTACAGCAGGAAGGCTGGGGAGTGTTGGGGAGGCAGGGAAAGAGATCAACCGAAGGACTTGTATGCATGCATATAAGCACACCAATGGACACAAGACACTGGGCGGGGGGGGCGATGAAGGCCTGTGACAGGGAGTAGAGGAGGCTGGGGGAAGGTCTATGGGGGGGGGGGGAAAAGGAGATATATATATATATACTACTATATGTAATACTTTAAACAATTAAAAAAAAAAAAGGAGTAGCGCTGGTAGGCAGCCTGATGTTCAGGGACAGACAGCGACTCGCCTGCAGATTTCGCTTTAGGCTCTGACTCTCCCCTCCTCTGGTACCCTAGGGTAGGTGCTTTCTGTTCCTGACCTAAATTAGAAGGGGAGAGGCACCACTTTCTTCCTCGTAGCAGTTTTTCTTTAGTCTAGTTGCGAGAAGAACAATCTGGAACGATGCATTATGATAGAGAAACTGCTAACTGAGCAAGTACAGTCATCAGAGACTCTCTCTACTGTGACCACCGAGCTGGGAGAGCCTGCATGAATGGATGATGAAATTGGCCTGAAGCAGTAAAGGAGAGGCCTGGAGAAGTCTGGCATTCCCAAAATCCAGGAGGTATTTAAGGAAGCCTCTTATCAAGTTCTAGAAATAAAGCCACATTTAATTAAGCTTAATTCATGGTGAGAAATCATTCTTTAGACTGTGGGTTTTTTTAAACATACTTTCTAGAGCTCACCTTAATATTATCCTTACTATTACTCAGGATCAACAAACTCTTCCAAAGTACAGACAGACCTTACTTAGGATCTCTCTGTGTGTGAATGGCAATACAATCTTCCTTTTTATATTCCAGATCTTCTTTACTAATTCACACATTTTTGGGATTAAAACTTTTATATGTTAAGTCTATAATCATAAACATTTAAAATGATGTTAAATATCAAATCTAGTCCCCTACTACTCGAATTCATTATACCAATTGCTTTACTTTGATCAATATGGTGATACCTACTCAGCGTTCCAGCTTTATTTATTTCCCTCATGATAACATTCGGTTCAAGTAAACGTCTAAGAATTCTTGTTGCCAACATCAAGTAAGGTATTTTAGTCCTCTCACAAGAAAACTGAGACAAAAATAAAGAGAATGTCGGGGAATTAAAATAACATAAAGCATCAGACCAAGTAAAAATCATTTATTGCTGATAATTATGATTGAAATAAAAGGATAGGTAAGAGCAGAAGGAAAATAATGAGGTTCTGATGCAAATTTTGCAAATCTTTTTCTAATTAGGTTAAAAATAATAATCTTTTGTGTACAAATAGCATTGTGTTTCTTTTTAGAAAAAGATGGATTATCTTTTTTTTTCCTTTTTAAAAGCTTTTTAATTTTGAAAATTTGTAGATTCCCAGGAAATTGCAAAGATAAGACAATCTGGTCCCATGCACATCTTCATGTTAACTATAGTTGACTATCAAAACCAGAAAATTGACAAGGGTACCAGGAATATGTATCACTCTATTCCCTATCAGATATGTAGATTTGTGAAAATGCCATTGTAAGTGAGATACAGAACCATTCCCTTACACACAGATTTTCCTGGTTTTACATTCTTCCTCCTCCCTTCACCCTCCCTAACCCCTGATAATCACTAATCTGTTCCCCATCTCTATAATTTTGTCATTTCTAGAATGTTATATAAATGGAATCACACAACATAGGACATTTTGAGATTGGCTTTATCTTTTGAAAAATGTCTCACATACATACAGTCACTCCTAGATATATGTAATAGATTTCAGTATTTGACTGTGTTTTAGAAATTACGATCTCACAAAGAGGGTGACTGGCCACTAGTGAAACTGATTTATTTAAATGGCTAGCTAAACCACTGTTACCCAGATGTATTTTTGTCTTCCTCTATCTCTATTGTGAATTATTTATAACAGCATACTCCATTTTGAATATGGACCATATTTTAAATTAAGTTTACCAAAATAACATGCTCAATGTACCAACTTCTTTTTAATAGAAATATCTCTATAAATTCACAATATCACTGAACTATGAAGCTAAGCACAAGACTATTTCTAAAAGCTCATCTTATCCCAGGAGAAATTAATCTTTGCATAAAAATATCATGCAAATATTTATTTGCAAAGAATTCTAAGCATGTCTCTAGAAACCACATTTATAAACAAACTGGTTGGGCTATTTAAAAAAGCTCTCCACTAAATTGGTGGTTCTTTCATGTTGTTTTAATTACTTTGTAGAAATGTATTGTGTATGAAAGACCTACATGATTTCTGACTGGATAGGAAAATTTCATTTTTAAAAAGTAAAGATTGACATCAATCCTTCTAAGACCTAAGCTACCTCCCACGGGGACAAATATTTAAGATAAATAAACGGAGAAAATAGGGAGAGAAGGAGGTTCAGATCATAGGATCTGAAACCTAGATTTCTGCCTCTCCGAATTACTGGGGATGTTTTCAAGGTCTTTGATTTCATGATACTGGCTTCTAGTCTCCCAATCTTCTTCAAGGTAATTCCAAGCAAAATTTAGATGCCCCATATACGTGTTCAAGACCACCGTGTCACTTTCTGTGGCTCCACCCTAATCTCCATTTATTCAATGACCTAGTAAAAATTATAACAGCTACTCATTCAACCAATACATCCACCCATATCCAACCAATTTATATATAAATGTACTTTTGAACATGTTAGACTGCTATATTTTGACAGTGTTGTCTTGTGGTGTCATACAGATTGATGTTTCCAATAAATAGAATACATATTTCTGTGATAATTATCTGAGGAAGAGGTAAGTTTTTAGACAGGAAACTGGACCTTGGAAAACAAACCTTAAGTTAATTCATTATTTTATTCAATGAATATTTATTGAGTGCTTACGACACACCTGGTGATGTTCTCTAGCCTGAACCATTGCCCAAACAAGAGACTGCAGAGGAGGCAAACTTTTCCCTTTACCCTTGTAGGATTCTTTTGCTGGGCCTACGAAGTAAATGGACATAAGATAGATCAATAGGAGAAGAGCATACAATATTATTTAATACAACTTTTATGTGACACAGGGGCCCTCATAAGGAATGGAGACCCAAAGAAATGGCAAAACTTATTTTCTTTTTTGTATTACGTTGAACAAAAAGAGGCAATTGTGGAAAAGTGACTATGTGTGGAGACTAAAAGAAGTTAAGAATTATTTTTACAAGGTTTGTTTGTATAGAATTCTCTCAAGTCTCAATTTCTTGTCCTTGATGATAAGAATATTACTTTCCTTCTAGTATAGGAAAGATACCTTTCATATAGGAATTTCATGTCATACTTTTAAGAAAAAGAAGGACAGCCAGGGTGTTTTCTGGGAATTTGCTATTTTTCAAGTGTCTTTAACTCAAAATAGTCAATATGCCAGAGCAGCATATTTTGGAGTGGCATGTTCTGAACTACTTCAAGATCATATACCCAGCACCTCCTTAGTGTTTCCATTTGGATGTCTAACAGACATCTCCACTTCAGTGTGTCCACAACTAAATGCCTTACTTTCTGATGCCCTAACATCTCCCCTCACTGCTCACCCATATCAGCTGATGGCAACTCTAAGCTTCCAGTTGCTCCAAGCAAAAGACCTGAGTCATCACTTTTTCTCACATTCCAAATTCAATCCATCAGGAAATCCTGTGGGCACTACCTTTAAAATATATCCAGAGTCTGGCCCCTTCCCACCACCTCCACTGCTAATCACCTTGGTAGAATCCACAACTGCACTATTGCAACACCTTCCACACTAGTTCCTCAGATCCCATCTTGCTTCCCTATAATCTGTTCTCAGAACAACCCAAATGGTCCCGATAAAATTTAAATTCAAATTATGCTCTGCTCAAAACCCTCCAGTGACTTTGCATTTCACTCGAGAAAAGCCAAAGTTCTTACTATGACCTCTAAGGATCCCATGGCCACTTACTCCCTGTTACTTCTCTGACATCATCCCACATCCGCTCCTCCAGCCACACTGGCCTGTACCCCTTCCTCTAATTAGCTGGGCATGCTACTAACTAAAGCTCTAGGTGCTGGTTCTCCCGTCTGCCTAGAAAACGCCCCCTCTCTATAGTCACATGGTTATGCCTCACCCTTCTTCCAAATCTTGTCTCAGATTTCACCTGCAAAGCCCACCCCAAACACACAAACTCCCTGATGGCATTTCTAATCTCCCTTAACCTGTTCTATTTTTTCCCCATGGCACTTATTTCGATCTAACCAAACTTATTATGTCCTGTTACTATGTTTGTTGCTTGATGACAATGTTTTGGTTTGGTTTTGCCTCTTTCCTGATGTGCCGTAAGCATCTGGCATAGGGTGGGTGCTCAATAAACAATTTTTCAGTGAAGGAATGCAAGCAAAACAGATGTGATCTCTGCTGACAAGGTTGTAGTCAACAGGATTGCTATCTCTAGGTCTTCTATGGTCAGGACCTTAATGAGTCTGGATGGGTCTGAAGGTGCCCAAAATGTTTCACTTACAGGACATGTCCTAATTTTGAATTTTATTGAAAGATAGCACATAGAGATCATATATAGGCACTTCTGCATTATGATATAGTTAATTCAACAAATACGTATTAAGTACCTACTCTGTATAAACGCTTATTGATCTGTAAAGTTTGTCTTATTACCCTGGGAACCCTAGAAACTCCCCAAATTTAAAATGTTAAAATTATGTTGATTTCACTCCAACTTATGAAATTATGTGTCAAAATTATGTGTTCCACCCCAACTAAGCTGCTGACACCTTCTTGCTCTAATTCTATTTCAAATGCAGAATTTCTAGCAAAAGTGATTATTTTCAATTGGCTTTCAATATGGTGAGTGATACTTTCAAAGCTCAATCACCTAAATCTCACCCTTGAAAATCATAATTAATGAATAATTTTGCCTGACATATTTTATACCTCTTATGATATGAAAAAGTGTCAGCCCAAAATCAAAATTACTCATTAATTTAAAAGTGAAAGAAGAAATTTGCTAGGGAAAGTAATATTTTTCCTTAAGCTCCTGTTTTCCTTCCAAAACAAGGAGTGTGTATTGTTAATTTTTCTGAAAGGCCATTTCTATTTTGGTTTACAAATAAAAGATGGGCTAATGAAGCCTGGAAGTCAAGAATTTTACCAAAAGAAATATGATGAGGCCAATCCCAATTAGCAATTTATTTGGTTGATATCAAAGCTTAAAAATGTGAGAAGCAGACAATTCTCAAGTAAATGTACACCTTCCAAGGCCATTTCCTGGTATCATTGAAAACAGAGAGAAAGCTAAACAGCCCTCTCTCCCAAATTATGCGTGAGCAAGCGGGACTTTTGCAGAGTAAAGATGAGTTATTTCTAATTAAACCGAAGCCAGATTTGCGCTTTTTGGGAAGACAACTGAACTAGGCAACTTTTTATTAGTTGGAATTACTTTAAATTATTTTAGAAAGCGTCAAAAAATAAATCCAGTTTCCTTCTGCATGTATTTTCACAGTTCCTTTCAAAAACAAAATGTTCATTTGAGGCCATGACAGCTAAAATAAAAATGTCTTTGGCGTAAACTCAGCTTTCTAGCCTGCAGGCAAAATAGAAAATTGTTATTAAATTGGAATGGACCAGAAAACGGATGATAAAACTTGTCCATGGAACTTCTACTAATAACAAACATTTGTCCCATGACACGAACCATAAGGAATAACACACAACAGGGAATGGATGTCACTGTCCTGAATGGCAGGTTTTGGTGCCTGAAACGCAGGAGGCCCATTTCGCCGTGGCCTCCTATGGAACTGAAAGAGTTGAAAATGCCTTTTAAAATAGGAAATGCTTGGGGAACCAACTCTCTGGTGTTTGGGTCTCAGTCAGTCTTGCTATCAGTTTTAGGTTGTTGTGTCATTTAACCTGACCAAGCATGAATTTCGGCTATTTTCTGTTCTGGCAGCATTTACTATTTCTTAAGAGTTATGCCATTTACGTATGTTGCCTCTATTTCTTTTTCACTCAATAGTCAGAAAGAGAGAGAAGCAATTTTGAAGAGAGGCAGAGAGCTTTTAGCTGAAAGGTGCTTGCCCATGGCCAGCACAGGTAATAAGTCCTTCCTTTATGCTGGCTTTGTTTACCATAATCTACTGAATCTAAAACACCACAGATTGTGAGATTCTCCATTTTATGTACCAATAGGAAAATGAATACACATTTCCAATCAACCTATGACACTACATCTTTTTTTAAAAATATATTTTATTGATTTTTTTACAGAGAGGAAGGAAGAGGGATAGAGAGCTAGAAACATCGATCAGCTGCCTCCTGCCCACCCCCTCAGCTGCCTCCTGCCCACCCCCCACTGGGGATGTGCCCACAATCAAAGTACATGCCCTTGACCGGAATCGAACCTGGGACCTTTCAGTCCACAGGCTGACGCTCTATCCACTGAGCCAAACCGGTTTTGGCGACACTACATCTTAATGACAGTCCTTGCTAGAAGCCTGGGTGGGCCACGCAGCCTTCATTGCCTGAAAATTTATTTAATCTACCCCAAATTATTTGTTATTTTCTCTTGCCTTCTACTACACTGCTTGGCCTGCAACAGGAATTTTTCTGCATTTATCTTAGTAACAACATGTAACAAAGCCTCACAGACCTGCAGACTTTTCACTTCTTAGGAAGAACATTTTTCCCTTGACGGGAGAACATTGGCTTCAATAGTATTGAGACCATGGCCAGCTGCTGTCTTTCTGCATTTACAATCATGCTTCAGGTCAAGGCTGCAAATAGGCTTCTTGCCAAAGACTGTGAAATACTGATTACACTCACCCTTCCAGCACAGCCCTTAAACTCAATCAATACAACCACAGCATGAATAGTTCTGACCAAGTCTGCAAGCACGACCACTTCACCACACCCTCTGCCTGGCTGGCAGCATGTCTATACGTCTCTCAATTTATGGCTAAAATATGATGGAAAAATGGGTACCTTAATATTGGCAGAATGCAATATTATCTGATCACAAACCATTTAGGAGGAACAAACACAAATGTCTATGGGGCCAATTAAATTATGTACATAAGCCCAGTTGGTGTGGCTCAGTGGTTGAGCATTGATCTATGAACCAGGAGGTCGCAGTTTGATTCCTGTTCAGGGCACATGCCTGGGTTGTGGGCTGGATCCCCGGTTTGGGGTGTGCAGGAGACAGCTGATCTATGATTCTCTCTCATCATTGTAGTTTCTATCTCTCTCTCCGTCTCCCTTCCTCTCTGAAATCAATAAAAACATTTTTTTAATCGTGTACACTAAATCTAGCTCTCCATAAGAAGGATGTACTCTCTATGCCAAACAGCCTAGTTGATTATATAGTGTGGGATTAGGTTGTATTGAGAAAACAATACCTACATTACAGCAATGAGCAAATAAAGTACATATTGTCCAATGTGACAAGTTCAATGACATATTTAAAGCAAAATATAAAAACAAAAGATTTTGCAATAATGTTCGGGTTTATTGAATTCAGAATAGCATTTTTCTCTACTTTTCAAAATGTTGATAATGAGGCTTATATTACTTTTATAATCCTGTATAATAAAGATGTAATATACAAATGGTCATTATGCCGTGAAGCGTAATAACTGACCACGTAACGACCGACCGCGTAATGACCAGAGCATAGATCAGCAGGAAGGTGGGGCAGCGAGCTACAAGCAGGCAGCGGAGAGCTACAGGAGGGGGCAGGGCAGCAAGCTATGAGGGGGAGCTGGGATAGGGGTGGGGGAGCTACAGGAGGGTGGGGCAGTGGGTAGAGAGCTACTGGAGGGCACAGCAAGCTACTGGTGCACGGATTTGAGCACAGGGTTACTACTAAAAAATAATGAGAAATGTGCTTTGAATTTCTGCACTCAAAGGAATGAGGAATATCCGTGGGATTTTGTTATAACATGAATCTGAGGTTCACATAATTGCCATTTTTTAGAAGAAACCGTTTTATAGCAAATGTTCCTTTCTGGTAGGGACAGACTAAAAGTTGATCGTCCTTCCTGTGGGTTTCATCATGGGCCTTTCTTTTAATAAATCCCCTTCCAAAGAGAGCAGTGTTGTGGCAACATGCCTGCGTCTTGCTACCAAACAGAAGTTTATAAGCAGACTGAACCAATTTGTTTCCTAGTGTATATTTATTTATATTAAGAGCACAGAAAAGGGGGAGTGGACATGGTAATTACCATAGAGGCCTCTAGATATTTTCATGTTTTATGCTATGGACCAAATTAGGTCGTGAAAATTCCAATCTAGTAAAAGCAACGAAGTCTACTGGTGATCTGAGGAAAATCCTAGAACAGTTACAGTTTGTCCTCTAGCAAGTGGCTGGCTTAGATTTGGATGACAAGACAGACACTAAATAGAGTTTCCAGGGCTGAGGGAAATACCTGCTCCCAACCCAGATTTAAAGTTGTGTGTGTGTGCGCATGTGTGCATTTGTGTGTGTGTGTGTGTAACAGAGTATACTATTCCCAAGACAGCAAAAGAAGGTAGGATATTTTATCTTTCTTTTTCCCCAGAAGGACCTGGATACTTCAAAAGACTTGCCTATAGAATGTGTCTAAAATAATACATTTCACTTCTATTCCACAGCTCAAAATACAAGTCATTCCAAACTCCTTTTTTTTTAACCTCAATTCTTTTACAACCTAAGTCACCAAGAAAACCCCAATTGACCATTATAAAATTACAATTGAATGTCTCCCACAGCTCTTTGCTATGTGACATAGACCCACACAATTAGATATATTTACAACTGGGCTATGGTGTTCCTGCAAATAATTTTACCTTCTTGATTAAAGGAACAGCCTTTTCCAAAAGGAACAGCCTTTCCTCTCCTTTCTCTTATGTTTTCCTGCCTGAGGTGCAGATGTGAGAGTCAGAATCATAGCAGCCATCTTGCAACTATGAGGGAAGAGCCAAGCAAGTGCAGAAATCTTGGAACTAACACTGTTAAGGTGATGAAATAAAACCAGAAACCACCTATCTTCAGGTTGACTTTATTTAAGTCAGTGGTTGGATTTTTCTGTAGATAACAGCATTTTTATCTCTTATAACCTGTTTATAGCCAACCTCAGCATGGTTAATTACTTCTTTTTTTTCTTTGTTTGATTTTCTTTCCATTATTCTTAGACCCATGGGTGAAAATACATTCATTTTGCAGACATAAACACAGTGTATATTCTATTAAACCAGTGCTTACTAGTATATGTGCCTCAGAGTACGTGTTTGATGACATATTCCACCAAAAAAAGAGTACAAAGGTAAAGAATAGGGAGATTTTGTGATCAAATATATTTGGAAAACACTGCATACTCCTGTCCCCTTTCTGTAGTGTCACAATATACAACAAACTATTGTAGACTTAAAAAAAATAACAACTATAATAGAAACATTGAAATAACATGTAGATGCTTCCCAATCTTATTGACTACTGAACTGATTTTCAAGCAATCCCTTTAATTACTATACACCTCTCAGAATTAGAGTTCTGACAGCCATATGTGGGGAATAATAAACCATATTTGCCCATACTTATTTTCATAATTATTGTTTTATATTTTCTTACCTGCAAGTGATTTATATGTTCTGGAAACATTTAGAAAAACTCCAGGGAATTCAGGTCAAGAGATATTTTGACATACGCCAAAGGCAGGTAGTAAGGAAATCCATGATGACTTCTGGCTAGTTGCCACTTCCCCATTCGCCATGGCCAGAAGATGCAGCCCCTGATCTGGGCAGCAATGGTAACCCACTCGTGCATTTCTGGAGGGAGACAATGCCTGAGACATGATACCTTGATTTACTTGTATTTGCTGCTACTATCTATAAGGACAATTGCTGGGATTTTATGAAACAAACAATTCTTGCTGATCTATGATATATCTGGTTTGTTACATGTTCTTAATATCCTTTTTTAGCTTTAATGCCAAACTTGCTGTCCCTTTGGGGCTAGTTTGATCTCTCAGCAGAGGCACCGGATGTACTGCCAAGGCACCGTAGGCTGTAATCACCACCCCCACTACCTTTTTCCAAATCACTCACTCTGTGCCATGAACCCTGTGCTATCAGGGGGTGTGTGTGTTTTTCCCCTTTTCTCTCTTCACATTGCCTCAGCTTTTGAGCCAGAATAATTTAAGCACTAGGGTCTTGTCTGGTTTTGCAACCATGAACAGCCTTGCAAAGTCTAGGCATTTTGCCAGAAATCTAAACTTTGTTGAACTATGTTAAAAGGTTAAGCATTTCACAGAGTTTGGGTTTCCCAGCCCCCACTCCTCTCCCATATTCTGCCTTGTTCTTAAATGTCGGTTTTATCAAGACATGGAATAACTAATAGTGTGCCGGATAGGACATTTTCAACCATCACTCTGTAACCATAGTGCAGCTGAAAAACCCCAAACAAATGTGAATCACACTTCTCTCCTTAATGAAAGACTGAGGCCACAGAGTCAATTTAGACCATTTTCAGAAGAAATAACTAAAACTTTCCATAAAAGAAAACTTTAAAGTAAAGCTCTTATTTGTTGCTTGTAATAATTTCTATTTTACAGAAACGCTTTCCTGCAATGAACATCAATGAATAAAAATGAATCACAGCCTCCTCAGTCTAGAGGGAAACACAAAACCTTGGCTTTAGGTACTTTGATTTGAAAAACTCCTTGTGGTTATTTCCTGGCACACAGGATGCCTGTTTACTCCTAGCCAGGATACTTCTGAGGCTCTCAAGCCCACAGTCAGCAGACATATCAAAGGGAAAGGATGTGAAAAACCTAGGAGTCACCCTTAATTCATCCAATTCCCCATCTGAGGGTAAGTGCTATTGGCATCTTTGGAAAAATGTTTCCAAAGTTTGCTATTCTCTCTCATCCCCACTACCATCTGGGTCCCAGCGACCATCCTCACCTGGACTCCCATGGTGGTCTCCTAATTGGCCTCCCTTATTCCTCTCCACTCCATTCTCCCCAGAGCAGCCAGGCCATCAGGACTCCAGAGCCTTAGAATAGCCACCCAGTCTAAAAGCCCTGCTCCCCAAACCCTCGGTTATTCTCCATCAGAATAACGACACTACATGCCCCTTTCCCTGTCTGATCTTTTCTCTATGAATCATCTGTCTTCTGAATTCCTCTGCTGATCAAGAGCAGGAATTTACCACTTCACTGTTGTATTGCCAGCACCCATAACAGTGCTTGAGACATAAAAAGAACAGACTCAACAAGTACTGGATGAATGCACAAGCGAGACAAGCACTGAATACTGGTGCCTCCTTCAGCTCCTGTGGCGCAGCCACGGGAAGATATAACCAGGCCAGTTAGCTGGTACTTTGGGGAAAGAGTGTGGCAGGGATGTCCCGATAGATGTCTTAGAGTGTGCCTGAGCTTTTAGGAACTAAAGCAGAGAAAATACATATATTGACATAGACAGAGCTGAATCTTCACTTGTGGGAACATGAATTTCTCCAGGTGGCTGTTTGTGTCTTTGACGTGTTCGGTATGGTTTAAGCTACTTGTTGTCCAGGAAATCTCCTGGTAGGAAATTTTCCTAAACAGAGAAAAAATATATTTTACTTGATGTATGGAGGTAAATCACGGAAGGTTTTCTGCTAGATAGTCACAACTTTACCAGGATTTTACAAACACTGTAAAGTAACAGTATTCTTGCTGCTCATCAAAGATCAGAGCTAAAGTCGGTCCCTGGAAACGTGCTTAACAAATCTTTGGCTTCAAAGCAGGGTTTCATGTGCAGCCAGGACTAACAAGGGAAAGCATGGCCACAATGGAATGTGAGCTGTGAGCACTGTGGCCCTGTCCCTGGGGCTGTGACCTGCTGTTTGTCAGCAGCCCTGGGAGCTGGGCTCAGCTAGGCAGTTTTGCTCTCATGACCAGTCAATGGGATAGAAAGAAAATGGAGAGGAGGCCAATGCTCTTCTTCATTTGTTTATTTTCAAGTATTTATTGGGCAATAATTTGTGCCCGGCACTGCATCAGGCACTGAGGACATAAAAATAAGTTACACATCTTGAAAATACATTTCAGGAAAATGTGGGTAGTAGTAACCCATATTTACAAGCTGACATAGAGCAGAGCAGTGGCATTAGGTCAAGGGAAGGGCTCTTTGGTCAGACAGGAGAAATATGCACCCTAAATCCTTTCTGAAAAGATCAATTAAATGGTTCTTTCTCTTTCTATTTATCCCCCATCACAGTTCAGTGAATGTTGGTAAAATAGATCTTATTTTATCCCTTTTCTGAACAGGTGCTTTAATCTCTAAAGATAAGGAAAGAAATTTCTAAATCGAATTTTAAAATTGTATATATGCAATGTCTTCTCCCAATTCTCCATCCTCATTGTCTTTATAACACCCCCCCCAAAAAAAATGAAATGGTTTCCCTCAATTACAATTTCTACTGTATTAAGTAGAAAGCTCCTGCCCAACAACTTTGAAGCATTTTAGCTTCATTTGAATCATTCAATTTCCTGAACCTGTGCTAAATTTTTTTAACTTCAAAATATCTTTGCCAGCATTATTTAGTCTTTTTTTTTTTTTTTTTTTGACACGGATTCATCCATCCATCCATCCACTCATTCATTTAACAAATGTTCACTAAGTGCACCCACTTTGTGAAAGCTACTAAACTGGGCAATAGGAAAAGAAAGACAAGCAAGTCACAAGCAAGCCTGCCAGAGGAGCTTATGTCCTAGTGAGATAGTAAACAGAGAATCCCAAGGGTGTATGAAGGGCTGTGATAGAGGACACATACTAGCAACTGTGAGGGCACTTTATCGGACAAAGTCCTGGAGTGTCAGGGAAATTTTTTAAAGGAAACAACATCAAAACTGAAACATAAAGGATGATAAGAATTTATCCAAGTGAAGAACAGAGGGAAGAATGTTGTAATCAGGACTAGACATATTTTTAACATCTCCAAGATCAGAGATACATTCCAGAAAATACAAGTATGTGACTATGTATATTGGTGGGGGAGGAGGGTGTAGAGGAGAGTGGGAATAGAGGTGTGAGGGAGGGTTAGACGATGTGGATGGTGCCCAGGTTTCCAAGAAGTGAAGTAAGAGAGAAATTGTAAAGAATCTCATAAGATATGTTAAGTATTTTTAATTTTATCCTGAGGGTAGCAGGAGCCTTTAGAAGAGTGGTTCTCAACCTTTCTAATGCCGCGACCCTTTAATACAGTTCCTCATGTTGTGGTGACCCCCAACCATAAAATTATTTTCGTTGCTACTCCATAACTGTAATTTTGCTACTGTTATGAATCGTAATGTAAATATGTGTTTTCAAATGGTCTTAGGCGACCCTGCTAGCGGTTCTCAACCTGCGGTTCGCAACCCACAGGTTGAGAACCACTGCTGTAGAGCCTGCTAGCGGTTCTCAACCTGCGGTTCTCAACCTGCGGGTCGCAACCCACAGGTTGAGAACCACTGCTGTAGAGCCTAAGACCATTGGAAAACACATATTTACATACGATTCATAACAGTAGCAAAATTACAGTTATGGAGTAGCAACAAAAATAATTTTATGGTTGGGGGTCACCACAACATGAGGAACTGTATTAAAGGCTCGCGGCATTAGAAAGGTTGAGAACCACTGCTTTAGAAGTTTTTAAGCAGGGGAGCCATAAAAATTCACTTTTTAGAACATTCACACTGGCTACAGACGAAAAAATATATTTCAGGGAAACATGGATTACAGTAGCCCATGTGTTAAGTTGAAGGTGTTCAGAGCAGTGGTATCATAAACCAAGGAAGCTAATGTTTGGCAGAAAAGGAGAAAATTGAGCATATTAAATATGATACTAACAAATCTATGTAGAAGATTAAAGATACAGAAGACAGGAGGTAATCAGGAAAGTAGTCCTTGGGGATGTAAGACAGGATGAGATCCAAGGAAAGAGAAAGTGGCTGGTGTGGATGAAGGACAAGTTTTAAATTTGGTGGCAGGAATTGAGGAAATTCTCTTCTTGCTTCTGTTTTCTCTAAGATCTGCTGGCAAGATTTGTTGCTAAGAGTGACTGAGGAGGAGTTAGGGTAAGGAGTTTGAAAAGAGTGGGGAATCTGAAATAACCACATTGGAAATGGCACAGAGAGATAACTGAGTAACACAGAAGTGTCTCTGGGTAATGTTGAGTGTTTGGTTGAAATCAAAGCCATGCATTTCTAGTGGCATGAATCTGGCCAATTGTGTGACGCTTCAGCAGAGCACATCCCACCTATAGGTGTCCAACGAGTAGACATTTGGAATGACTAAGCGTTAAGGTTTTGCCAGGCCGGTGAGGAGGAAGAACAGAAGGCAAGAAAGTCTGAAGATTCTCTGGTGTTTATTTTCTACAATCAAGAACATTCTCGTATATCACCACAGTGCACCCATCAAATCAAGAAGTTAACAGTGATACTAAACAGTAATGCTACCAGCTAATTCTTAGACTCCATTAAAGTTGTGCATTTTTTCCCAACAGTATCCTTTGTAACAAAAAGATTCAGTCCAGGGTCACATGCTGGGCTGTCATGTCCCTTAGTCTCCTTCAGTCTGGAATGCATTCCCAGTCTTTCCTTGACTGTTTTGACATTTTAGAAAATTACAAACCAGTTCCTTTGTGGTAAGTCCCTCAGTTTGACTTTGTTTGATGTTTCCTCTTAATTAGATTCAGAATGTGCTTTTCTGGCAAGAATATTTCGGAAGTGACAACATGGTTTCCTCGGTTAATTCTATCAGAATGGCAAGTGATGTCCATTTGTCCCATTACTAGTAAAGTTTTCTTTAATCTCCTGAGTGATGTCTGCAAGGCTTCATGCCATAAAGGTCCTCCTTTCCCCTTAGAAATGATTGTGTAGGGAGATACTTCAAAACTATTTAAATACCCTGATCCTCTTCAAATTTTCAATTTACTCATGAATTTATTATATCTAAGGGATTTCCAATTTTATTCAATGGTTTTTAATCCAATACTGTCATAATTTTTATTCTCTAATTGTCCTAAATTGGCCAGAAGGAGCACATTCAAGCTTACTTCTGTTTCCTTTTGACATGTCCCTAACATCTTTCTAACATTTTCTTGTTTTCTGGCACAAGATGTCTTGTATATCTTGTATTTTCCTTGCCCTATCCTGGGAATTAGCTATCTCTTCAAGGAGCCTGGTGCCTTTGCATGGAAGATAGTATTTAAAAACCCATATCTGAGTGCCAGATTTTATTGGGGGCCACTGCTCCAAGCCCCACTTAGTGCAAAGAGCTAGGAAATATGTGTATTTACATAAAGGTCCAAATCTCTCCCATATCCATATATTTACACCTTTAATTACTGCTATATCTATCTTTCATCTATCTATCTGTCTATCTATCTATCTATCTATCTATCTATCTATCTATCTATCTATCCATCCATCCATCAACCTACCTACCTACCTACCTACCTATCAACTATCTCAGACCATGAGTTCACATAGAGTCTTACAAGTCCAATCCAACACAACAGGGTTTATTCTAGTTTGCTCCCTTCTCCCAAAGTGAGCACTGTCTCCAATACATTTAATTTGATTCATCCCTCTGGCGGTAACCTGCCACCCATCTTCCTCTATGTGGCTGCCTCTATGTGGACAGCTCCCCAACCCACTTGGGCTCTGACATCTCTCATCATCTCTCTGTGGGGATGCCCTCCTTGACCTACTGGGGCTCTGATACTCTTCCCCAAGACCCTCTGCTACACCCTACTTGGTTTCAGAAACCTCACACTAGGGCACCCCAGCATGGACACTCTCCTCTCCATGCGTGGGCTCTTCCACCATGTACCAGGCAAGCACTCCTTGGAGAAGGTCTTCCTATCCCCCTCAAGCTCCAACTCCCCCACTTGGCCACTCCTCCTTGTGGACTCACTCCTTACCCATAGAGTCTGAAACTCTATGCCGGCTTCTCATTCCCTCTCCTTTCCCTGACTTCCCACCCAAACCACCCATTGTCTTTATAGGGATGCCCTCCTCACCTGCTAGGGCTCTGACACCTGACACCATAGTGGGTACCATCTTCCCCTGCTTGGGCTCTGAGCCACTGAAACCCTCCCTGACACACACTTATCTCAGACGCCTGCTTTGCTCCACCCACATAATGGAATCAGGACAGAATTTTTCAGCAAAGGAGGAGATGGGCCCTGAAATGCTTTTCAAACATAGACAACAAAGGCCTTCAAGGTGTCTACAGACTTGTAATTACTCATTTTTAAAAATGTTTATTTTAGAGAGAGTGAGATAGAGAAAGAAAGAAACATCAGTTTGTTGTTCCACTTATTCATGCACCCACTGATTGACTCTTGCATGTGCCTTGACCAGGGATTGAACCCACAACCTTGGCATATTGGGACAATGCTCTAACCAACTGAGCTACCCGGCTAGGGATGATTAATCATTTTTTACTGTTAATGTTTATTATTGTCTAGTTTTTTTATCACTGTTATGAGTAATTTATCTGAAATGAATAAAATTAAGTGAGTTCGTTAGAATCTCATAAAATATAAAACTAGCCTTTTTAATTTAAAAAATCACCTTTTTAATTAGTTATGCATCCTTAATGTCTTTTTTCCATTTTCTTATTTTTTCATGTACAGTGTTGGGTGTTGCTGTATGCTAAAAATATGGATGGCATGTTTTTATTTTTAATGAGATCAGAAAATTGATTTGCAAAATGTTAACTTTAAATAAGAGCTAACTTTTTTCATTGTGTTCATTGTCAGATTTTGTTTACAAATCTGATGTGTGTGTATCATCATTTTGCAATCAAGTTTCTAGAAAATATTTATTTTATCTTCTATTTATTTCTCATGAGCAAATGAAGTGGGCAACCCACAGTGACTTTGCCATTTTGAAGAAGACTATGGTCTAAAAAAGTTTTGAATTTCAGGTCTATAGCAATTGCTTCATAATTAATAACAAACCATGCAAAATTCCAACTTCCCACTGTGACCATCATGGTTTTAAGGAAAGAAAGTGTGGCTTCAGTCATGATCGAATCAGCTCTTTGGACTACAGTTCCTGCCTGGCAAATGTCTTTCTTTTTTTTTCAATTCTCTTAATTATTTATGTACATTGTTGTGTGTTGATGTAGACTAAAAATATAGATGGCACTTTCATTACTTTTTATGATATTAGAATATTGATTTATAAAGTGTTAAATTTAAGAATGCACTTCTTTCATTGTGTTCACTGCCAGATTTTGTTTACAAATCTGATGTGGGTATCATCACTTTGCAATCAAGTTTTCTCTACATACTTTTATTTTAGCACATTTTATATCAAACCATTTATTAGTGTTTCACATTTGTAGGAATTTATTTATTCTTGCCATCTAAAAATAGCCACTATTAATAAACAGATGCCCTACCATTTTTTTTACCTTTTGTTTACAATATCATGAACAAGTTTAAATAATAATCAGTTAAAAAGTGAAATGGTTTTTTTGATTATTTACTTTTGTGTAGAGCAAAAAAAAATGAATTTAACTTTTCCATTGAAGGTTTTTTTTTTTTTTTTTTTGTAAAATACAATGTAGACATTTCTTAAAACTAGCACACCCTAGCCCTATTTCTGCATGAAGTTTAATTTTAAATATGCTGTTTTTAAATTCAACAGTGGTCAAACTAGAATGTCATTTTCCTTCTGGAATAGAGACAAGGGAATTTCTCTTCCCAAATGTGAATGGAAAAATTCATTATTTCTCTCTTTTATTAACCAATGTAAATTTTATAAGCTTTTCCATTTTTTAAGAATGCTGAAACTGCAGTAATTTTGGCAGCATGTTTTACTAGGATTATTTTCAGAAGTCTGTTATTTTAAAAAATATATGACAATACACCAAACTTAAAGATTTTTGCATTATACGTACAATTCAGATTTTAATAAAGGCTACAATACTGTAGGTATTATATAATTTATTAGTTTCACTAATGAGTTCACCTTTAAACAACGTAGTTGATTGTGTGAAAGATGCCATGTGTGTCGATCAATTTCCAATCTTGTTAGAAAATTCTTTTAAACCTTTTTCCTCTTGCCTTTTTTTCTTTGTATCTGATCTTGAAACCATACAGTTTTTATTAATATATATGGGAATTGGGAGTCATTTTTCCGTTTCTGCTTGCATTACAAAATGAAAATGAATGTGTGCTCTTCCCTAATTGTGGTTTATGATTTAATAATGCCACAGTTCCTGGTCTTGTCAGTATTCTTACCTCTGCAAGCATATCTTGAGGCCACCAATCTCAGGCACACCTCATATCATGTGGCTATCCGGAATAAACAGCAAATCTCCTAAGCAATCTGCCTTTAAGTACATCAGGTGCAAAGAGAAATGCAAAATTTTTGCCATATTGATTTTCATTCTACTAAAGCTATTCCTTTGGCTAACTTAAATTTATATTTTCACTTAGAATGTTTTACCACTTTTACCAATCTAATCAGTGGATTTATATTTGCTTTTAATGAGTTGCCCTGAAATTCTGCCTCTCATTTGCAATGCAAGATGTCTAAACATCTTCACATTTTAGAATAGAATATAATTAAATTATGCACATGGTTTTTTACAGTACAAGGTTTATGTAGTTTGTGATAGTCTATGAAAAGGAATAACTTAAGATAAATGTTACCTTATTTTTAAGTCTAGAAAATGTTTTGTAATATTTGATATAAAGCAGATGAAATATACTATTGTTACCAAAATAATATCTATTGTATATCCTCCTACTTCTTCTGAAACTTTATTCCCTGAACTCAAGTAAATATATTTCTCATAGGAGACGATTTCTCTCATCTACAATCAAATTCTTGACTGATCACCATTAGAAGTTTTGATCTGATGGATGAGACATTTCCCCCAATGTTACTATCAGTTCCTTAAGGTTTTCAGAAGACATGTACTATCTAGGAGCGGGAACTAATTTTTCAAATTTGCATAATACACGTGTCCAGTCGGTTGAAATGCTGACTTAACTCCATCTTTTAAAGACAGAGCTGGGCTCTGCTCACATGGGAAAAGGCCAGCTTATGCTAATGAGAACCATTTAGTCATCTGCTGACACTTATTGGACATGATCATCAAATTGCACTATAGGCAGTAAACTCCACTGTATGGCATGGCTTTTAAATCCATAAGGTATGCAAGAAATTTTCTCAAACACTGCCTGTGGCTCAGAGATATGCTAAACCAGAGATTGAGGCAGCCCAGGGAGGACCAAGGGGAAGGGACAGCTGTGCTCCTCGGCAGTAACCCTGCTTACAAGAAATAGTGCATGCAAGAAAGTAGCCAACCTATAAAGAGTTAGGGATACGGTTGAGATGAAAGGAAGAAAAAGGGGAGAAAAAAGGAGTGATAAAGAGGCAGGGAGGGATTACATTTCAACAGTGAATATAACTATATCAGAGGAGATAAAGGTAGTTACCAGGTGTCAAAAAGCTACATATATTTGTGGGGATTAGGTGGGGGTAGTGGGACATGGGGTCAAGGAAGATCTTTGTAGTCACACTAGGAATAGTCTAGTAAGTACCATTGAACTAGAATATGACTTCAAGGGTCTTTGATATTATTTTATAGTCTAAATTAAACTTAAAAAACAAGTAAACGAATCACTCTGGCCAAACCTTTATACTAATTTTATAATCTCTAGGAGTCCTATAGTTAAGGCCCACAGCTGGAGGATCTCAAAACTCCTTATTGGCTGTTCTCAGGACCCTCCTAATAAACCATGCCTGTTCAGAGTGAATCAACCTCTGGAGGCCCAGCTTGTGATATATATAATATACTGTTTATATTAAGAATATCTCTTATGCAATTGCATTCCAGTGCTATTTACATATTAGCTAATAATAAAAAAAAATAAGATCTAAATAGTAAATGCTGCCATACAGTCTCCCCCATTGTGACCAAACAGCAGTATAGAGGGGAAGTTGTGTATTCTGTAATAGCAGAAATTGTAAGATATAGAGAAGGTGTCATTTTAAACTGAGAGAAACCTATTTAGAGGTTAGCAGGAGCCAGTCAGGAAGGAGATAAACTTATTGATGTGCTGTGAGCCCAGGAGAGTTTCTTATTTAGAAAATATTCTCACTTTCTAGATTATTTTTGCCAGCCTTTTGCAAAGGATGTTTTAAGGAACAAAGGTACCAACAATGTTAAAATATGTTTCATAATATGAAAATGTGGCATATTATAAGTCCCCCCTTGTAGATTCACAATATATGTGAGCAAAATAAAGAATATGTTATATAACTTTTAAAGCCTGTTTAAAATAGTTTCATTTATTTGACCCTAATAACTTCCTGAACAACACTACACTCTGTAATATACAGTTTTTTAAAACTGATCTGTTTTTTTCTTCTGCTGCTTATCCATTCTGGTAAAATAAAATCTTCTCAGCCATTAGTTTTGTTCCTCAAAATGTTTTAGCTTTTACTCACTTGTTTGACTTTCTAAACTGTTAGTTTTTAAAAATAGAAAAAGAACTTTGAATTTCTAATTATAATTTATTAATACTGTAAATTCACAGAGGAAAATGATCTATTTATTTGGATTAATTAAGAACAGAATTTATTTTATTTTTGTTGTTGTTCTTGTTAGTGAGATCTTTTGTCTCAGCTACAGAGCATTAAGGCACTTAGGAAAATGTTATTGATTTTTTCCCCACATTTATTTATACCAGCCAATTACCTGAACTAATGGAATTTTGTGGGGATGATTTTCTTTGATTTTCTACATTGACTTATATTACCTGATAACAATAACTTTGTGTTTTTATAATCTTTATTATTGATAGACTTCCTGTTTATATTTTGTATCTTGTATTGATTTGAAATGTAAATGTTAGTGCTAATAGACCATTTTTTATATTAAAAGAATAACTATAGTTTTTCAGCGTTAAATAAAATGTTGGCAATTAACTTATTGTAGGGACTAATTAACTTGTTAAAGAATTATTCTTAAAGTCCTAAATAACAGATAGTTTTCTACAGAAATTATCAATGGACTTTCAAAATCTTTCTCAATAGTCATATGATTGATCAATATTAGTCTTTTGAAATAATTATGTTAATAGATATCCTAATAAATTATCTTTACATTCCTGCTTAACACTGGTTAATTATGTTGGATTGTTCTTAAATATACCAAGGACTGTAATTACTATTATTTAATTAAGATTTTTTTCATAGACATTTCTGAAAACAATTGTACTGAAATTTTCTTCAGCTGGAGAGAGGGTGAGGGCAGGGAGAAAATCTCTTACAGGTATTTGTAGCAAGGATATTGTCCATCATGTTATACATTCCAAAGTGATTTGTTATTTTAATATATATAGTGTATTAGAAATATGAGCTCTTTAAAGATTCCTAAAATTGACCACTAAAAGATGTAACCTAGGACATTATAAGAAATTTTTTGATAATTAATTTTATTCCATAATTACTGACCTGTCAAGGCTTTAAAAAAATTTCTGTTTAAAATTTCCTTCTGTGTATCAATTTTGGTAAAATTAGCACCCTATTAAAACAAAATTGTCTAAGAATAATGCAAAGCAGAGATTATTGAAAAAGGATGAGTTGGAATCAATGAATTTGGGAAACATTGGCCTGAATAAAGTTTGACAAATTTGTGCATGGCAGAATTTCTCAGAATTCTCTATCTAAGGCAGTCCTTTGATTCTCCCAATGAGAGAGACACATGGCAATCAGGCAGTGGTGGCCAAATTTAGTGACTAGGGAACTATTTTTCCCTGAGCATCTTGCAGGTGGGGTACACTTAGAAGAATGCCAATTTACATCATAGCCATCATAGAGAAACTAATAAGTAGGTAGGCACAGACATAGAGATAATTATAGAGGAATTTTTAAAATTTTTTAAATTTGCTTTTCAGTTTTAGCAATATTTTTAAATTAATCATAATTTATCTAGATTTCAACTTCCCTTATACTATAGTTTAAGAAAACACTGTTCTTCCTTGACTAAATTTCCTGTTCTCCACAGTTGCAAGTTATATAATGGTAACCTCTGGTCAGTGCTTTAGAGTTCAATGTAAACAGAGTTATTTCCCCTTTGACCTTGTATTTTCCCTTAGGCATGTCTTGAATATTTTCT
This sequence comes from Corynorhinus townsendii, assembly GCA_026230045.1. NCBI lineage: Eukaryota > Metazoa > Chordata > Mammalia > Chiroptera > Vespertilionidae > Corynorhinus > Corynorhinus townsendii. The sequence continues at coordinate 117,438,958 of JAPDVU010000006.1, read as the reverse complement.
TTTTAGAAAGGGTCAGAAATGCTGTTGACCACCATTTAGGAAAGAAATTCTGAATGAAGACTAACTAAAATAACCAGGACATTCTGAGTTAAGGCTTCTTAAAAAGACATGACCTAATTGAGGTAAAACCTTGACACATTTCATACACAAAACTACACTGCCCATGGCACAGAGAACCATTCTTAGCTAAGGACTTTAAAACGTGTAACCAATGCTACTGAGGATAAAAGTTGAATTATTATCACATTTGAAGACTGGGACTGCCCGCATAGCAGACATATACAGAAATTCACACGTACATTCAATCGATATACATCCCCCTCCCCTAAACTTTACTTGGGAAACGCAAGTGAAAGACACACAAAAGGGGAAAAGATAAACTTTACCTTTTTCCTAATTTTGTCCAGACCCAGCCTCTGTTAGTCTGATTTTTTAAAATATTACATTTCCCTACCCCTTAGTAAGAGCCACCTTACGGCTGAACTGTGAATGCAACTTATTTAATCTGCTCACATCCCAGAGCGTGTCACCAGCAAGGAAAGGTCACTCGTTCAACATGTATGAGAGGCTCTGAGCAGCAGCGGCTCTTTAGGCCTCATTAGGCCTGATCAGCTGGGTCGCCGGGCAATGAGGAGCCTCCTACTATTCAGAGAAGAGACTAACAACCAAAGCTTAAACAGCCTCACATCGTTTTGTTACTTGTCAAGAAAAATGGGCCTGAACTTTGTGTCATTTTTAGTATGCTCTCAGAACCAACACATCTGAAATAACAATCACTGATTAAAGCACCCAGACCGAAAAACCAGAAGCCATGAAGGTTTCTTGTGGTCCACAAATTCACAGCAGGACCTGCTCTGGGCATCTGATAAAAGCCCCATCCGTGCCTCAGGCCCAGGACTTGGACGTGATCTTTGAGGCCCCCAATTCTCCAGCCATTCTGGAACTTGGCCATTCAGGCACGAAGAACAGTGACTGTGGCTCATACCAGGTGCTTGGAGGGAAAAGGCCTAGGACTAGGATCTGCTCTTCTGCTTTAGCAGATGTGGTCCTCAACATCTCCCACCCCATTTTCAAACTACCAGGAGCGGCCTCTTGGTGTCGAGGAGTCCAATGCTTACATATCCCTTGATGAAAGCAAAACAAAGCAACAATAACAACAAAACCATCCACAATTTCCATTTTAGTGGTTTCAGCCAAGACAATTTCCTATGCCTTCTTCTTACCACAAAACGTGATTGATCAATTGTCTAAGTGACTCTAAGGTGCACAGTCTGCCCAAATGGTTTGCTCTTGAAAGAGCAAGATGCATGGCCTGTGAGTGTGATGCATTTTAAGGGACACAGTGGTCTACGTTTGAAGAGGTAAACAGCAAAGTGAAGCAACTTGCGTGGAAATCAGAGCTGCCCAGCCCAAGTCATTCACACACCTCTGTGGATAGATTCTGGAGGCCTGTTCCTGTCCACATTCCCTGGGAGGGAACACATATATCCACATGATCACTGCAAGGAGGCCTTTCCTCATCCATCAGTGTCTCGCACTGCTTTCTGCAACTGCTGGACTCACCTCTATTCACCCAACTCTCTCTGCTCCAGGCATTCTAAACACAAGTCCTTCTCATTGCACCAGAGACCTCTCTGACTTTGTAGAACAGGCTACCAGAAAAGAGAGCACCCATCAAAGTTCTTAAAGACAGGTGCAAGCAGTTGGAAGGAGAGGCTTCCCTAGGATGCCAGAGTGAGGATAAGCCACAGGAACACTGAAAGAGCAGCTCTCAGGAGGGAGGTCCATTTCAGCACTGCTGTCAACCTGGACAGAGTGAGGTGATGGGATTCACCAGGTTGGTCTCTTGGCCTCTGCTCAACACCCCGTTATCCTTTGTGACTCCTTTCTGTTCTGGCACTTTTCATGCTTTGAATTCTTTCTACCTGCATGACCAAATGTACCTGCTGTATGAACCAGGCCTCAGGATGATTGCGTGTGGGAGATGGGGGACAAGGAGAAACAGACCAGTTCTGTAAACTCTCAGCTCTTTGGGAGCTTCAGATCCCTGGTATCTCGAAGAGTACCTGAACACTACTATACCCCAGCACCTGAACAATGTGTTGTCCACAGCAAGCATCAAATAAGTATTTGCTGAGTCAATGAAATTACTGCAGTCACTGCCTTACCTAATGCTCACGGGGAGTGGCTTGATGTCATGCTTGGGAGGAGGAGTTGCAGGGTTTAGTCAACAAACAGAAACCAGCTCTGCTTTGCTCTGTTGACATCAGGGGAGAGATCTGCGTCATCAAAGAGGAGAAGCTGAATTCCTGGCATTATATTTGCCTCAGCCTTCACCCTGAAACTCTACCAACTGAACCTCATACACTGTGTGCCCTCCCTCACCACCCTGTGTCCCTTTCTTTCTGGGGCTATGGGAGCTGTGGTCCCTGGACCCCAGAGCTCTCTGCGCAGTGGCTGGCTACACACCCACACCCCTTTCCTGGCAGGTGTGCAGCAGGGTCAGCAGGGAATTGGGCACCCTGGGTCTGTCACTCAAGAAGAGTGATCTGGGCTCAAAGACAGCCCCTGGCCCAGGGGATAAATGTTTCGGTATCACTGATAAACACCAAATCAGAGAGAGCACAGCACACTTCTCCCATCGCTAATCCTCCCCTTCCCTGGAATGGCCAGCAGTCCTGCTATGGCTATTGTTTTCTCTTGCTTATCCACATAGGACTGGTTGAATGGGGATGGGAGTTTGACTGTGGATTCAACTAAGAATAAGGTAAGCAGGAAGTAAGACAATGAAACACTTTTCAGAAGGGCAATTAATTTCTAGCAAAAAAAAAAAATTACTGATGCTAATTTTTTTAAAGCTCAGTGAATTAAAAAGATTGCAACTAGAAAAAGTTCAAATAAATAAGACATTTTTTCTTCAATCAATTCCTGTTTGCTCAAAATATCCAGGATAGATTACAGTATGAAAGAAATGATGTCAACCATATGCTGTCAAAAATCCTATCTAATAAAGAGGGACTATGCTAATTGACCCTCACACCATCACAAAGATGGCAGCTCCCACAGCCAATAAGGAGGGAATATGCGAATTGACTGCCCCTCTCTCAAAGATGGTAGCACCCACAGCCACAAGATGGCAATGCCCAGACCCCTCAGCCCCATCGGGGTGGCAGGCACTTGGCAAGGCCGGACCCACCCTCAGACAGGCCTGGCTAATCCACATACCTGACTCTGGAGTCCCCCAGTCCCCTCAGCTCCCCAGCCGCCCAGGGCCATTCGAGGCTCAGGTAACCAGGGCCGGCTGAGGCTTGCGCTGCTGACAGTGGCAGCAGCAGAGGTGTGATGGGGCATCACCTTCCCCTGATCACCGGGTTGCCTCCTGCCCCTGAGGGCTCCCAGACTGTGAGAGGGGCAGGCCAGGCTGAGGGACCCCCCCACCTCCAGTGCATGAATTTTCATGCACCAGGCCTCTAGTATTTTAAATAAATTATATGATAGCATAATTCATTAATAGTAGACAATAATAAATAAATTTTAAATAAATTATATGATAGCAAAATTCATTAATAGTAGACAATATCTTCCAATTACCTCAACTGATTTAAACTAAGCCTTTCTACATGTCTGGGTGGGGAGTGTTTTAAGGCATGGCCCCTGGGAAGATTACTAGTCCACATGCAGCTCTTATAACCTTACATTTGTGCTGTGTGTAGGGATAGGCTCTGCATTCAGGAAGCCTGGATCCAGTTGCACTCAGCCACATAACTGTCTCACCTTCAGCACCTGCCCAGAGTTATTTTCATCTGTATAATTTAGGGATAATAACAGTACCCAACTCATGGGATGTGGTGAGCATTGCACACAAAGATTGAAAACAGTGCCTGGGATAGAGTCTCATGCAGTAAATATTAGCTATTTCATTTTGCTAATTAATTCTGATTTTTAAAAAAGAGGGTCATTTCTAATCAACAATAATGTCAAAATATCTTTACAAGGGAATAATATTGTCTTTTTCATATATTTTGGTATTTTCTAAAGTTTTTTGCAATAAGCATATAAATATAAAAATTATAACTATAAATTATAAGTTGAATAAATGCATTCAAATAACGGAATTAATAAACATTTAAAAATGAACCAAGCTTTAAAATTTTGGTATTGAAGAGACTAAGACATTCAGATTTAGAGCCCATTTTAGCAGGAAGGCATTCGTCATACTCATTCGAAGTCAAGGTCAATTGTACACACTGGGGAGGTTGATGAACCAATTTGCTAAACACATGCCTTTCCTGACTGCAGACAATAACATAGACACTGGCACCTACTTAATGTTGGGATCAAAGGAGACGATGTCTAGCAATGATAGAAGTACCCATCATTTTCAATGTTGACTGCCTCGATTTCTACATTTTTGTGTGAACCAAACACATAGCTAGGATTAAGTCAGTTCTCATTTCTAAATGTGCTTTTGTGTACAGATGCATACAAACACACAATAAAATTATTAACTATTAGTTGTACCCTGTCCATTCATTCAATCACCTTAAAACTGAGATTTTTATAAAAACAAAGTAATTAAAATGTGATTTAAACATTTATTCTCAAGCATAAGCAAAATGGCACCATTCCAGTATTGTTTTAAACAATTGGAAACATAAATAGATCCCATGGGTATTCTCACAAACTTTTTGTGACCTCCTAGATATAATTTTATTTTCTTCACTCATATTATTCCCTTTTAATTACATGATAAATAAATAATAATAGCTGAAAATCATCTTTGATACTTTTATTTTACTTTAAAAAACTAAATAATGGAGGGTAAAAAGTTTAAAAACATTTGATTAGGAAATAAGATATATCTTCATTTAAAAATGTTCTCAAGACAAAAACAAAAACAAAAAACACTATTTTTTAAATAAAATTTTAATCCCGCCGCTGCTCCCTTTTGCTAAGATTTGGCAATTCACTTCCCCCTGAAATTTCTACATATATATCACCAGGTGGTGGTAGTGGTGATGTTGCTGATCGTTTAAGAAAATATTTTTGTAGACTATAATCCTTGGAACACTTAAAGTGCTGTATTCTGAAGAACTAAGTTATAATTCCTCTGTGAAGAAGAGGGCAAGGTGTCTTAACTGACATCAGGAATGACCTTCACCTTGATTACAAAGAAACTTTAAAGGCCAGTCATCCTTGCACTAGGTTGTCGGTTGCTGGAGGATACATTTTCCTGAGATCCCATTTCAGACTGGCACATCTGGCCTACAGGTGCAGCTTACAGCCACCAGAGGTCAGACTTTTACATCTGTCCCCAATAGATGCTCAAGTTGAGTCTCAGATAATGGTGTTTCTTTTTCAGCACCCTATTTTCTTCTTCAGTTTAGATTTGTCACAACCAAATATAAGAAGATTGTATATAAATATGAGAAACACGTATTTTACTTTCCCAGGTGAAAACATCTCCATGAGAAAAAGAGAAGGGAAAGAAAGCAGAAAATAAGACAGTTAAGGAGAGAATTCTGGTACTGAAGAAGGGCCAAAACCAAACATCCTATAAATCATTTTGAAAAGACAAGGAGAAAGCAAAAACTTGAGCAGAACAATCTGACAATCAAAATTGTATTCAGATACCTGGTTTCATTCAGGAATATAAAGCCAAATTTTTACCAATAATAGTAGAGTAATAATAGTAGTGGCAATAATGGTGATGGTGGTGGTAGAGAACGCAGCAGTAGGAGCCAACATCTACTGAGGGCACTGCTCTAAACACTGCCTATATTACCACATCCTCATTGCAGGATGCGGAAGCCAGCCGCAGAGGATTTCCTAAGAGTTATCAGGAGCCTGGAAAACGTTTCTATCTTTTGCAACTGCAATCTCACACTTGAAAGTTTGGACAAAGAAGAGAATTCAAATAGAGGAGAAGTCAGCAGCTTCCCACTTTTGGCATGAAGATGTCATTTTAATTTCAGGGTTATTTATAACAGCAGAATTTGGAAACAACCTAACTACCTAATAATAGTAGAATCACCAAATAAAATAGTAAATGTAGTCAATACAATCAGAATTGTGAAGATTAGAACCCTCGGGGGGAGGGGAGGGGAGGCAGGGAAACCTGTGTGGTGAAAAGAACTTAAGGAAATTGTGTCTTCACCATGAAGAAAGTTATGTAAAATGTTCATGTATGGACAAGGATGAAGAAAACTGATAGAAAAACAATGTCTTTGGTAAGGCATAGTTTTATTGGGATTATACACACATTTTAAAAGTACAAATCCTGAAAAAATATTTTTAAAACATTGCCAAAGGATACAATGTGAAAAATTTTCCTCATGGGACTTCAGAGCATGAGCAAACTCAGTTTACTGCACATAGCTGGCACTCACCCAAAGTCCTTCCAACAGCCACATTCAGGCCCTTCTCTACCACGTCCAGGTTGGCCAACTACGTTTCTCAGGTCACCCACAAGATTCATCAATAATAGTTACTGTTTTTGTTAGTAATAATAATAATATATGAAATGTGTATAGAATTTTATAGTTTTAAGCAATGGTTTTGCTTAGCTGAGTTCAAGCCTGATTCCTAATGAATTAACATTGCCAGTTAGAAACTCTTCAGTGCTCCCAGCTGGACATCCCAGAAGAGAGCCGTGAAATGCAGATGGTTGTGGCTGCACTTTGGACACCAGAGAAGCAACTTGTACAATAACCAGGGCACAGCCTCACCCAGCCTTCCAACAAACCCCACTGCACCCCTAAGTCAGAAAGATGCAACACACTGGGAATATGAACCACTTCATAGGAGCCTTCTTACAAGGAAAGCGGCTTTCACAGTTATCATGGACATCCTCTTCCCTCTCCAATACAAATGCTGTTTGTGCTTCCTAAACCAATCATCGCAATCACCCAGACCAACTGAATAAGGCAGTGTTTGAAAAATGGTATTTCTAGGAGAATCCAAGATGGCGGCATAGGTAAACACCTAAACTGCTGCCTCCCGCAACAATTTCAAAAATACAACTAAAAGACAAAACGTCTATCACCCAGAACCATGGGAAAGCTGGCTGAGTGGAAGTTCTACAACTAGAAGGAAAGAGAAAAGAGCATTGAGACGTGCACGAGCGCTGAAAAGCTGAGGTACGGAGGCGCGTGATCCGGGCTGGCGGCGGGCATTGCTTTTTTCAACCCAAAGGGAGACAAGCCCCTGACTACTCTGAAATACAGTTTCTGGGGAGACGCGGGGGACCCAAACTCCTACGGGGAGAAGCTGGACTGTCAGCCAGTGATGGTGGCTTGCTTGCAGAGCTGCGCGCAGGAATAATTGTTTACGGCACTGGGGCACGGGACTGCCGACAGGGACTCAGAGCCGGCTAACTAGCAGCCATTCCTGTTTGCCACGCCCTAGCCTAGTGACACCCTGAGGCCCCACCCTGCACAACCTACAAACCCACCCAAGCTCTAAGCAGAGGCTTTTGCATAAGAAAGCCCTGCCCTATCGCAGCTTAACCTAGCAAACTTGCAGCCTGGGTCAGACAGCTCCAAAACCTCCAAACCACAAGCAAAGAGGAGAAAACTGCAGCTCTCACTGTAGTTCCTGCTGGGTGGCCTCAGACAGTAGCTGATCTGCACCCCATTGGAGATCCAGAAGCCAGTGTACCTAGTGGTCAGTGTGAGACACCAGATTTCAACTCCTCACATCCATAAGTGACACATTCAAGAGGCAGACTCAGTGAGCACCAAAGCCCCACTGAAACAAGTCCTGCCCCCTAAGCGTGTCTTCAGCGCAGCAGTTCTTCCATTATAGACACAGCGAGTGCTCACAGCTAATTGGCCCGGAGGTCAATTCCTCCCAGTGTACCAACGGCAATTAAGGCTTAACTACACCAAGACTTTGCACTCAGCCCACAAAGGGGTGTACCAAGAGCATCCACCTCATGTGATTGAGGAGGCTGAGCTACTGCCCCCTATAGATCACCTACCACACAAAGCTACTCCATCAACATAGGGAAGCAGCCAAAATGTGGAGACAAAGAAACATGTCACGAATGAAAGAAACAGAGGAAAGCAAACTACTGGATGACATAGACTTCAGAACCACATTTATAAGGTTACTCAAGAATCTTCTTAAAACCGCTGAGAAACTTGATGAGACCTTTAAGGAGCTTAATGAGAATGCCAAAAAAATGGAAAAGGATCAGTCAGAAATGAAGCATACACTGTCTGAAATAAAGAATATACAGAAACTCAACTGTAGATCAACGTACCCCAAGAATCAAACCAAAGATCTGAAATATGTGGAAACAAAAAACATCCAACCAGAAAAACAAAAAGAAAAAAGAATCCAAAAATATGAAGATAGTGTAAGGAGCCTCTGGGACAACTTTAAGCGAACCAACATCCGAATTTTTGGGGTGCCAGAAGAAGGGAGAGAGCAAAATATCGAAAACCTATTAGAAGAAATAATGACAGAAAACTTTCCCTACCTGGTGAAAGAAATAGACTTACAAGTTCAGGAAGTGCACAGAACCCCATACAAGAGGAATCCAAAGAGGACCACACCAAGACACATCATAATTAAAATGCCAAGGGCAAAAGACAAAGAGAGAATATTAAAAGCAGCAAGAGAAAAACAGTTAATTACCTACAAGGGAGTACCCATACGACTGTCAGCTGATTTCTCAACAGAAACTATGCAGGCCAGAAGGGAGTGGCAAGAAATATTCAAAGTGATGAACAGCAAGAACCTACAACCAAGATTACTCTACCCAGCAAAGCTATCATTCAGAGTTGAAGGTCAGATAAAGAGCTTCACAGACAATAAAAAGCTAGAGGAGTTCATCACCACCAAACCAGGATTACATGAAATGCTGAAGGGTATTCTTAGAAGAAGAAGAAGAAGAAGAAGAAGAAGAAGAAGAAGAAGAAGAAGAAGAAGAAGAAGAAGAAAAAGAAGAAGAAGAAGAAGAAGAAGAAGGAGGAGGTAAAGATAAAAATTATGAACAACAAAATGACATCAAATACATACCTACCAACAAGTGAATCTAAAAATCAAGTGAATAAAAAATCTGAAGAACAGAATGGACTGGTGAATATAATAGAATCAGGGACATAGAAAGGGAGTGGACTGACGATTCTCAGGGGAAGCAAGTGTGAGGGGTGCGGGAAGAGATTGGACAAAAATCTTACTCCTATGGATGAAGACAGTGGTGGGGGTAAGGGCATGGGGTGGGGTGGGGAATCAGGTGGAGGGGAGCTATGGGGGGAAAAAAAAGAGGAACACCTGTAATAATCTGAACAATAAAGATTTAAAAAAAAAAGAAAATATTGCTCAAGAATGAGAATAAGGACTCTCTTGACTTGGAGAAGGGCCCTAAAAAAAGAAAGAAAAATGGTATTTCTAAAAAGCTGCCTAGTGTTTAAAAGTCAGCCCAACAATGGAATACTACGCTGATGTAAAAAGGAAAGAACTCCTACCATTTGCAATAGCATGGATGGACCTGGAAAGCATTATGCTAAGTGAAATAAGTCAGTCAGAGAAAGATAAATATCACATGATCTCACTCATTTGTGGAACATAACAAACAACATAAACTGATGAACAAAAACAGATCCAGAGACAGAGAAGCATCGATCAGAGCATCAAACCTCAGAGGGAAGGCAGGGGAGGGTGGGGGAGAGATCAACCAAAGGACTTGTATGCATGCATATAAGCATAACCAATGGACACAGATACCAGGGGGTGAGGGGGCGAGGGAGGAATAGGGGGTTAAGAACACATATGTAATACCTTAATCAATCAATAAAATAAAATAAAATAAAATAAAGAATTACAAAAAATAAAAAAATGATGAGTGAATTAGTAACAGGAAAAAAAAAAAGTCAGCCCAATATACATTTAAGAGAGCAAAGCCAAAAAGGTAGAAAACTATACCCAACCTTTAAAGTTTTACCCGTTAGTCCATGCCTAGATAGGTCCTTCCCTGGACATGAGCATTCCTTTTCAAGAATCACATACTATTCAGGAAATAAGAAGTCTACTTAATTCACATAACCTCCCGCTATTGATCGAAATCCATAGCTGCTCTTTTGTTTGTTTTTTAATCCTAACCCAAGGATATATTGCCATTGATTTTTAGGGAGAGTGGAAAAGAGAGGGAAAGACAGAGAGAAACATGAATGAGAGAAACACATTGATTGGTTGCCTCCTTCATGTGCCCCGACCAGGGCCCAGGCCAGGACGAGGAGGAGCCTGCAACCAAGGTACATGCCCTTGAATGGAAATGAACCTGGGACTCTTTGGTCTGCAGGCCAATGCTCTATCCATTAAGCCAAACCAGCCAGGGCCATAGCTGTTCTTCTTCACCCCACCCCACACACTATCCACGTTTAACACATGCAAGTTAAAGAGAGTTTAAAATGCCTCTTTCTTTACAACGTTATGGCAGAGAATAATAAATCCAGAAATGCAGCCACAATACCACAGTCAGAGACAGGCAGAAAACACAGCCACAGACAGTCCCTCGTGGTCACTAAAGCAGGCAGCTGAGTTTGTTCAGAGCAGATTTGTGGTGCAGATAACTCGCAAAACAGTGATAAAGACTCTGAGCTAAGAAAGAAGTGCAGGCCAATATCCCTAATGAACATAGGTGTAAAAATTCTCAACAATACCAGCAAACTGAATTCAATAGCACATTAAAAGGATCCTACGGCATGACCAAGTGAGACTTATCCCTGGGATGTTATGGATAGTTTAACATATGTAAATCAATACATGTGATATACCACATTAACAGATGAAAGATAAAAATTGTATGACTATCTCAATTGATGCAGAAAAAGCATTTGATAAAATTCAATATACTTTTATGATAGAAACTTTCAACAAAGGGTATAGAAGGAAAACACCTCAGCATAATAAAGGCCATATATGACAAGGCCTCAATTAACATCATACTCAGTGGTAAAAGGTTGAAAGATTTTCCTTCACAACAGAAACAAAACAAAGGTGCTCACTTTTTCCACTTTTATTCAACACAGTACTGGACATCCTAGCCAGAGCAATGTAGGCAAGAAAAAGAAACAAAAGGAATCCAAATCAGAAAGAAGTTAAAGTGACTCTATTGGTAAATAATGTCATGTTACATATAGAAAATCCTAGAGGCTGTTAGAACTGAAAAACACATTCAGTGAAGTTGTAGGATTCAAAATCATTACACAAAACTCAATTGTGTTTCTATATACTAATAATGAGCTGTCTGGAAATGAAATTAATAAAACAATCCCATTTATAATAGCATCCAAAAGGATAAAATGCTTAGAGATAAATTTAACCAAGGAGGTGAAGATCTGTACACTGAAAACTATAAGACTTTGATGAAATAAATGGAAGAAGATACAAGTAGAAAGATAGCTTGTGTTCATAAATCCCAAGAATAAGTATTAAATGTTAAAATGTCCACACTACCCCAAGCAATCTATCGATTCAGTGACATTCCCGCCAAAATTCCAGTGGCATTTTTCCCAGAAATTGAAAAACAATTATAATATTTATATGGACTCACAAAAGACCCTGAATAGCTAAAGCAATTCTGAGAAAGAACAAGGCTAGAGGCTTCGCATTTCCTGATCTCAATCTATATTGCAAGCTATAGTAATCAAAACAGTATGGTACTGGCAAAAATAGACACATGGGCTAATGGAATAGAATCAAGGGCCCAGAAATAAATACACACATATTTATTTGATCAACTAATATTGGATCAGGGGAAAGGATAGTCTTTTTAATAAATGGTTCTGGGAAAACTAAATAACCACATGCAAAAGCAATGTTTCCTTTTTCTGGATGTATCATATTGTTGGTTCACTTACATTCAACCAATAGTCCACAACATTATAACATGCCTAAATAGAGCTCATCTAACACACGTGTTTCCTCTGCAAGTCATATCACAGCTTCACTGTGTTTAAGAACACCAGGCAATACTTCATTACTAGTTTCAGGCCACATTAAACAGCAGTATCATCAAAAATTAAAAAATAAAACACACAACAACCCAAAAAAGATGCAAAATTAATGTGACACTGCATAGATGAGAAGAAACACTTATTTACAGTAGGAGAGCTGAAACAGGAAGGCAGAGTATCACTTTATTCAAACTCTGCTGGGTATGTGTGTATCCAGAGACTTAAAATTTTTAGCATTCTCCCCACATCTGCAGGTGGCCACAGAAGCAACACAAGTACTGATTTGAATGTTAGTGCGTAGGCTAAGTTGCAAGTATGGAATGGGTGAATAATGAGGATCAACTGTACTTTGGAGTGAAGATATTCTTTCATATTTCAAAAGGAAGAGTTCCATGAACATTTACTACTGACCATACCTTTAGGTGTCATTTCAGGTGATACTGGTATGACAAGGAAATAAGGAGGCAAATCAACTTTTCATCACCATATGCCCTGTTACCCTTAATGCTGAGATGTGAACCAAAGAAAACAGATACAAATTGAATCAAATCCTAATTCCAAAGTTCACTATCAGTTTGCATGGCACACATCCATGAACAAATGATTCGGGTGTTGCTCCTTGAAAATAAGAAAAGTTTCTACTCACTCTGCAATGCACTGCTTGATGATTGTTAAGTTTAGGTTCTAATGTTTTCAAACCCTTTGCTGGAAGTGTGATAATGTCATTCAAGAAGCAACAGGGAGTAGTGGTTAAGAGCTTGGAATATGGGAAACTGGTGTTCAAGTTCATGGGCCCACCAGGTACACTATATCCTTGGACAACACACCTACTTCAAGCACTTTAGTTAAATAAGGACAATAATGGTGTACTTCGCACGGAGTCAGTGAGAAGAGCAAATGTGATACTCTATATCAAGTCCCTAAGAACACACTAAGCATTTGAAAATATTGGTTATTGTTACTGTATTGTGTAACATCCTAAAGAATGTGGAGAAAGCAATATTTTTCAATGCTGTTTTCCAAAGTCAAATCTTTATCAAAAAGCCTGAGAAAATCTTTATCAAAAAACCTATCACAAAGTCCATGAAAAACCACAAAGAATAAATATATCTAGATCAGGGGTGGGGAACCTTTTTTCTGCCAAGGGGCATTTGGATATTTATAACATCATTCAGGGACCATACAAAATTATCAACTTAAAAATTAGCCTGCTATATTTGGTTATTTAATTAACTCACCCCTAATGCCAATGGCAAGGCCAGACCAAATGATTTCGTGGGTCTTATACAGCCCAACGACTAGAAGTTCCCCACCCCGGATCTAGATAGAGAATGAACTTCAAAGTTCCAGCTCCACAGTCAATTTTGGTGAGAAAATTAGAAAATTAAAAACCTGAGTGCCTGTACCCAAAAGCTGGGAGAACTTCTGCCCCATCCCCACATTCCAACTGGTAAACTCGGGTTCGACAGGTCAATATTCTATGTTCTATATCTTCCTCCTGTTCACACAGCTTACTTCAACATAATACAACAGACTAGACTTTTGCTTATACAATTTTAGACTCCCTGTGATTATTCTCAGAACACCTCAATTAGAGTTCAGGAAGAGATGGGCAAAATGAGTAAAGAGAATTTTGTGCTCATTTAAGGTGTGTTTACTCATTCATTCTAGAAATATTTACCAACAAGCACTTAACGAACACTTACTCGTTACCTGGCACCATACACTAGAACTGAGAGCCATTCATGCCTGGAAAGTTTTTCTGTAAGAGGTAGGATTTAAGCAAGGCCTTGAATGATGCATAAGATTTTAAGTGAGAAAGAAATAAGTAGCATGAGAAAAATCTATGTAGAAAAAAAATGAACACACTCAAAATAACTTTAGTTAACATAGCCAACAAATGATCTGATCCTATTCAAAGAGGGAAAATTCTACTCTCACAGAAAAAGATTTAACCACTTCTATCAACTATCCATAGGTAGTCCTTCATTGTCTATTGCATTCTATTTATGAGCCAATTTATAACTCAAGACAAATACATGTTTGTAATGTCCACACAATTAATGAAAAGGAATTAATATCCCTAAGTACATAAAGGAGCATAACAGACCTCACTCTATGAAAGATAATAGTGACTTGGGGTACAGAGGTGAAATATTGGGGTATTTGTGGGTGTTTTTTTTTTTTTTTTTTTGCAGTGTGGTAATTTATTACTGTAACTCTAGATCTAGTTGCGTTCTCTGAAAAAAACATGGCTTATTTATAATCTACATTTTACTAATTAGAATATTGCTGAATGTTTTATGAGAACAGATACATTCTTGTGTACTGAGAATTTAACTAAAAAAAAAAGAAAAGCTGTTGAGTCTATGTAAAATATTGGCCTTATATTTTATAAATGTTGGAATCTCCTGAAATTGAAAAAAATACAAATATTTCAGTAGAAGAAAATGTAATAAGTATCTTCCTGTGGTCACAATGAAACTTCAGGTGACTCATGAGGCTGAGGACACATGGGAATATAGTCAATTAATTTCACTGTCAAGGATATAGATCATGACAGGCTTTCCAGACCTCAGAATTATAGACACTGAGGCTAGAAGCAACCCTTTATGTTTTACTGTATTTAAAACACTCAGGTAGAGCCTTTCATGTAAATATGACCATACTTCCTTTCTTTTTCCCTCATCCAAGTTCACAAAGGGAAAAATCCTTTGGAGAAAATTAAGAGTTATTAGTACGATATTTCAGTTATGAGTAAGGAAAGGTGACCCTAAAATTTTCTCATTCACTAGAAAGTCAGATGAATCTGTTCTCCAAATTGGCAATCCAGCCTTTAAAAACACACAGAGCAGTCATGTTGCCATCACAGAGCATCTGTGAGGCCTATTTAGTTTATTCCCAGGAAAACCCAGTGGCAGTGAGTGATGAGAACAGAATGCATATTTTCTGATTCTTCATCAAGAACCATTTTTCAGCTACAATATCCCATTCAATTTAAAAAAATACTCAACAATTAGATGACTGATTTCACCCCAACCCTGAATAATCACATATAGTAATAGCCTGTGAGTGTAAAAACACACCTCCAAAACAAAGCATATTACAAATACTAATTGCAATCCTGTAGAGTTAGCAAGCCCCTAAAAATAATTCTGAAACATTATTATATATGTTAAAATAAAGTTTGGATTGGCCTTACTCAGTTAAACTAGTGGTTCCACTCCTCTTGCACTTATACGGATCAACATCTGTCTTTGGTTTGCTTTGAAAGCTATCAAAAAAACAAAATAGCTTGCAAAATCAGATAAACAAGGTATTAATCTGATCAGAAAGGTGAGACTGGCTCAGAGGCACCCCCAGCTTCTCCCTTCACCCTACCTTTCATTGTCATTGCCAGGTTCTGTAGCTGTCCTGGGTCTGAACTTGACAACTACTAATTTTAGACTAGTCCTTTGAGTTTACACATGAAAAACATTGAGGCCCACAGAGTAACCCCCAGACACAAGTAGCAAATTACAAAGCAAAGGGCGAAGACAAATAATCTAATTCTTAATGTAAATGTTATCAGTGGGGTATCCTCCGTGTCCCCATCTGTTGCTGGTGGAATTGGCTTCTTGCAATGTCACAAGAAAATGAATTTTCTGAGAATTGCTCAGGAGAATGAGTGCCATTTATTTGCATGGAATTAAACCCCTGAGTTTCCAAGGTCACCTCTTTCTCTGTCCTGTCATGGAAGAAGTTGAGCTGTGTTTTCAGCAGAGCTGGGATTAAAGCTGTTGCCCAGAGTTTCCATTCTATATTTGCACAGTACAGTCCAGGACCAGGTTAGCTTAGCCTGTGTTCCTAGCTGCAGTCCATTGCATGTGGAGTCCACATGGCCATGAGTCATGCAGTTTCTAGGGCCACATGGTATGGAGGGAACATGGGCGAGAGCAAGGGAGCAGGAGCAAAGCCAGAGGGGGGGGGGGAGAGAGAGAGAGAGAGAGAGAGAGAGAGAGAGAGAGAGAGAGAGGTTGAGAGAGAGAATTCCTTCATCTAAGATTTCATGGGCTTGCAGTGGCTCCATCTCTCTAGCCAATTATCTTTATTCCAGGTTAAACTGACAGACACCTTCCCTACTTCACTCTGACTTTACTGCGCATGTGCCCATCTTCCCCTTTCCCCAGTAAGCTTCAGGGAATGGACAGGTGGTTCCCTGGGGAGTGTGAAATTGCAGCTTCCTAGTGAAGCTGCCCAGATGGCCATGCATGTAATGTCTGGCCTCCCTTTTGCTTCTTTCCTATTAATACTAATAATTAGATAATTACAATGCTAACATAAAGTTTAATATTATTGCCCCCATTTTGATTTTATAGGTTAAGAAATTATATATTGAAATTCAGTTATGATATATTCTCCCCAACATCTCCTGTCCCCTTCCCCTGTATCATAAAACAAAAGAATAAGAGCAGGATTTCACAAAGCTTACTCCTGAATTTCTGTATGTCCTAGAAACAGCACTAAAAGCTTTTTTTCATGGCTATCACAGAGCACAGAATAAGTTTACTCACATACTCACAGCTCAGAATCCCACACTGGTAAGTTCAGCTTTCTAGCCACTTGTTACTTCTAGTCAAAGGGCAAATGAATAATGAACTTAGTCACTGGCAATAGTGATGCTGCAGTGTGAATTGACTGAAAACAGACATTCATTATTCATTAAAACACACACACACACACACACACACAAACACCTACTGAAGACTTAAAATATGATATGTATGTGAAATAACCAAATTTGCATAATCACTTATTCCAAATAAAATTTAACTGTGATCCACACCTCTATAACTATAGCTCAAATCTGACTCCTTATGCAATTAAAACCTGGATATTCTATAATATTATTGTACTGGCTTAACTTTTTCATCTTCCACTGGAAAAAATATATAAAATTTAAAACTTTTTGTATAGTTTTACATATTAAAAATTATTATGTTATTTTCATTTTCATCTTTAACATGGCCCTTTGAAATGATAAAATGAGAAGTAAATTCTATTAAAAACATATTTAACCAACATTTTACCTGTTCAAGATAGTCCAACTCTCAGGATTAAATATTCTCTATGTAACTCTAAATCTTATTCAACAGAATTTAGAACTGGTAGATTCAGACCTGAAATATTTGCTTTAGTCACTATTTTTGTTTTGTTTTTTCTTTTAATCTTTATTGTTGAAAGTATTACATAGGTCCTTCTTAACCCCCATTAACCTCTTCGAGCTAATCATTTTTTTCTTTGTTAAAAATAACCTTTCTTCATTATAATAAGAGTATGTGGTTGTAGAATATCCAGGAAATAGAAGAAAGCATAAACAATTTAAATTTACTATAATACTAACATATAGAAGCAAATACTGAAAACATTTTGGTACTACATTTTAAGCTTTTTTGTATCTTGTTGCCTCCCCTCCTTTGGTATTAATGAATATTTTACTATATTGTTAGATATTCTTAGAACATGTAATGTTCAATGGCTGCCTCCTAATCTAATTAGTTACAAATCACTTTATTTCATCCATTTCTAATGTTGGATGTTTAAGGAACCTTCTTTTTCAGAAAGCCATAACAACCAATAGTAGGAATAAGGCCACAAACACACCTGTGCTAATCAGGGAAGTCACAGCCCTGCAACATCCCTCATCCAACAGGTTTAGGAGCACCGTGAGGTCTGATCACCCCAAGTCAAACTTTGATGGAGGCCAGCCCTCTAGTTTAATGGTCTGATATTTTATAGAGAACTAGAGGCCCGGTGCACAAAATTCATGCATGGGGGAGTTGTCCCTCAGCCCAGCCAGTACCCTCTCCAATCTGGGACCCCTCAAGGGATGTCTGACTGCCCTATCACAATCCAGGACTGCTGGCTCCCAACCACTCGCCTGCCTGCCTGCCTGATGGCCCCTAACCGCTTCTGCCTGCCAGCCTGATCACCCCCTAACCACTCCCCTGCCAGCCTGATCAACACCTAACTGCTCCCCTGCCAGCCTGATTACCCCTAACTGCCCTCCCCTGCCAGTCTGGTTGTCCCTAAGTGCCCTCCCCTGCCAGTCTGGTTATCTCCTCTGCTGGCCTGGTCACCCCTAACTGTCCTCATCTGCAGGCCTGATCGCCCCCAACTGCTT
This sequence comes from Corynorhinus townsendii, assembly GCA_026230045.1. Taxonomy (NCBI): domain Eukaryota; kingdom Metazoa; phylum Chordata; class Mammalia; order Chiroptera; family Vespertilionidae; genus Corynorhinus; species Corynorhinus townsendii. The sequence continues at coordinate 117,420,829 of JAPDVU010000006.1, read as the reverse complement.
TCCCCTGCTGGCCTGGTCACCCCTAACTGACCTCCCTTGCCAACCTGGTCGCCCTTAACTGGCCTACCTTGCCAGCCTGGTCGCCCCTAATTGTCCTCCCCTGCCAACCTGGTCCCCCCAACTGCTTTCCCCTGTAAACCTGGTTGCCCCTGACTGCCCTCTCCTGCAGGCCTGGTTGCCCTGAACTGCCTCCCCTGTAGGCCTGGTCTCCCCCTACTGCCCTCCTCTGCTGGCCCGGTCACCCCTAACTGCCCTCCCCTGATGGCCTGATCGCCCACAACTGCCCTCCCCTGCCGGTCATCTTGTGGTGGCTATCTTTGACTTCTTGTGTGTTGAAATGATGGTCAATTTGCATATTACCTCTTTATTTTATAGGATGCCATAGTTTAGATTTTGGGTGTTTGGGGTGCTTGTGTTTTTTTTTGTTGTTTTGTTTTGTTTTTCATATTAAGGCTGACACTTGCAGAGTCTATTTTCAAATTCTTTACTGCTGGGCTGACATTCCTTTTAACAGATGGTTCCTTTGAAACCCCAAACCTAAGGGTTTATAAAGGCCTTGCCCATGCATAACTATCTTAGTCACTATTCATCAATCTCTCTTGAGGAATATACCTCAGTGAAAGCAGTTAGTACATGACCAATCCAACAACCACTCAATTTAACGACTGCCCTACTTTGGTGCAGCAGGTACCTTTGAATTTGTTCCCAAGACCATATATGTACCGATTAAAAGCAGGAATGCCTGTTCAGGGCTTATGAAGGGAGGTGATGAATGGTATGTCTGTACAGCTTGGTCCCTGGCTTGGTGTCACTGAAATGCCACACTCCTCACTGAAGCCTGTTGATAAGCCTGACAGTGCTGAGCAACTTTTATCAGCAGACTTCATATGGGGTGGGGGGGGAAGGGGGGGGGAAGCTGAAAGTTAACACATGGGCTGTTCTGTCAGCACAGAAGGCTTATACCATTAGCAGATCTAAATAGGCTTTAGATTGTAGAGTCAAACAAAAAATCTAGGTCATTAAGTACATAAAAGAAAAGCTTATAAGGACTCCAATCTAAATAAAATGCTGCTTTGAGGGAACCAAAGAAATTAATCTTGCAGTCTCTCTGTAATAAAGAAATAGTGATTCGTACATTGTTTTACATACATTAATTCATTCCATTTTGGACAACTTATTCTCCAGGCTATTTGAACTGAAGAATGCTGGGAGGGATCTGGGGTATCACTATGAGCCAAGAAGGAATTTTTTTTTTAACACAAAAACAAAAAAACCTCTCTGAGCTCTTTTGAGAGCTCATCCCTGGAGAATAACTAAACATTGCAATGCCCTATAATCATGCAACTGCAAAACTGTAAAAGAAAATAAGATGCCCCTGGGAATCCTAATTCATGAGACAGAAATTCAAAGTTGTTCATAGACATTTAAACCCTTGACATTTATAAAACACAACATAAAGTAGAATAAAACAGTTTTCACACAATAAAATGGATACAAAGTGAACTAGAAAAAAATTCAATAGCTTTCTTTAGGGACCATCAAAAGCCATGGTATCTTCCAAATATTCACCAGAGTTCTAGGCTAATGGAAAACATGTGTGAAAAGCATTTGGTAAATGGATTTTGGTGCTCAATAAAGGAGAAATATAACAAATCTGCCTTGAGTATACTCGATTATGAAAAGAGAAGCTTTGGACTTATTCCCCAGTCCACTTTACTTATTCTCATCCATCATGTGCTGGAAATGCCAGTGAGAAAGGGAGTGCCTAGAAAATGAAACTTCAGGAGAAATTCCTGTAGGAGCAAGAGAAAGCTATGAAAGCAGGGAATGAGAGACAATTTCACTTGAAAAAACTACAAATGTAATCATCAAGGTGTAAAAGTAACCAGGACACATTCAAGAAAAGTGTTTAAAGCGTGGTGCAAGTTACAGAGTAGAATGTAAACAAGCCATTTCCTGATTGCTCTCTCTACAGCTAATACTTCTAACCCCCTCTAACTTGCTAACTGCTCTGCAGAGTTAAGAGCACAGGATGGAGAGAGGCTGATTCCACCTGGGAATTCAAGCAAAGTGTCATAGTAAAGGTAATAGCTGAACTTGGGCATGGGTAATAGCTTGATTGAGCCATTAAAATATAAATGTTTATTTATGTATTTTTATACATAATTATATCCTTCCAGAAAAGAGCCTGAGGTCATTTTGATCCATAAGGGACCCTTTGGTGTCCTAGGATATAAATGTTTGTATGTGTGTGTCTCACTGTGTATTTAAGAGATGGTGCTGTTTGTGTCTTCCTTTATCATTAAAGGGAACCAAGCTACTTACTATGTCTTTCCCAGGGCCACAGTCCCAATCGACTCAGCAGCCTATTTGAAAAGCAATGCTTATCTTCTTTGAAAATTACCTACTGAGTGAAAAAGAGAATAACAGAGAAGTAGAAAAAGGGTCCTCGGCACAGTAATGGTTTATGATACTTTATTCCTCTTACATGCTTGGTAAATTCATAAATGTAGGTTTTAGAAATTATTGATAATAAAATAGGTTTTAACAGAATTGCTTATTTTCAACCTACGTGAAAACCATATAACAATTTTGGAATCAATGGGTTGTTTTCAAAGCTGCACATCTCAAATGATATTTACTCTCACTTGAAATACTTAGCTTAAGGAATCTTTACTGTATTGCTCCAAAATTCTTCGCATTCTAGAAAGGCTGAGAGGTCTCAGAAACTGTCCTTCTGTTTCCATCACAAGATACAAGCTATTTGCCCACTCATATAATCATGTTGCATTTTTATTGTTAAACATTAAATTATTAAGGATGTGTATCTGACATCTTCATCAGTATCCCTGCAGTTCTCCATAGCTTTCAAACCTCCTTGTCATTGCTCATTTCTATAGCCAAATTAAGAACAAGCGTGTTAGACTTAGTTATCAGAAACTGGAACCGCTCTTAATGTTAATCAACACAACACGCTAATTTCATAATGCCATTCATTAAAACTGCGCCTGGCTTCTTTCTTTATTCCCTGATGCCCATGTTTCACACAGAGGGCCTGTGCATTCAGAATCCACATTTAGGATTATTAAAAGAAGAAAGCACTGCATGTATTTGCCAAGTTGTCCTGACTTTGGTTCAGTGGGATCAGCAACTCTCCATCAACAAACCAAGCTTAGGGAGAGTCCAGCCCATCCTTCCAGGGGTGATCTGGCTTGAGTTTAGCTGTCAGAATGATGGGGAGGTTTCCAGCCAGTTATAAAGAAACAGTTGTTGAAAAATAATGTTCATTTAATTTATGGTGTCCCAAAGTTAGAGTTATGAGAAACTTCCTTATTAGGAACAAAATAAAAATCCCAAGATTCACAGAGACAAAGTGCCCCCACAGAGAGGCATACTGGCTTAGCAGACATTTAACATAACACATAGAAAACAAAAGATATTGTGCAAGCATGACATGGAACTCTACACACAAAGAGCAACTGAATCAGAACCAGAAGATGGGGTCTGGTCCTGGCTCTGGGCCTCAGGTTCTGCTGGACAAATGTGAGGAGCTGTCTGCAGTTGACACCCCTGGATCCTTTAGTGCAGTTTGCCGCTCTGTTGACTAATGAGTTTGCCGACCACTGCTTTAGTGCATTGACCTCAAATGGGCCAACCTGTTTAATGGGCTGGGGCATGTGAACATTGCATATTCCTGGGACCAACCACAAGTCTACTGGATCAGAATCGTTAAGAATGGAGCCACAGAATCTTGATATTTTGTACCTACTCAAGATGATTCCTCTTCACCATAAACAATAACTACCATTTGGCAGCGATCCTAATGTTAGGCAGGAATTAAGATTATGGGACAAAGCCTAAGATTCTGGGACACAGCACCGCCACCCTTGTAGATATTCTCACCCTAACTAGTGCCCAATTCTGAGGAGAGTCTGAGGAGAAGCTGTTGCCTTTTCATTGAGATAGAGTCTCCATCTTGTGTCCCAGTTCAAATAATTGGGATTTTGTCTTATTCCTTCAGGACTCCCTACCTGCAACCTGACTAAACTCTGGTCGCCTTCCAATGGTCGGTTCTATAGCTCTCTGCCTGGAAGTCTGTCCTGCAAAGCTCTGTAGCTGACATCTGGCCCCCAATGACTATCCTGCCTGCCCTGCCTAGAAATGAGAATCACTGCTCTGCACTTTCCTTCTCTATCTTTCACTCACCTTTTAGAATCATTGGTGCCAGGTGTCTGTACCCCTGCCCCCATCAACACTACCACCTAGTGCCTATCACAGATGCTTCAGACACCATAATCTGAACCAATTTTTTCTTTCCACCTGGTTTTGTGCCCCCAGAAACTCCATAACTCTAATGCAAGGGTGAGTTTTTTTCTCTCTCTCCATCCAATTATAGCTATCTGGGCCTTGTTTAGCCATGTCTCAAAATATGGTAAGATGTTTTCTAAGGGAAGTTTCAGGTATAAAGTTCTATAATTCTCTGACTCAATATGCTCAAAAATACTAGGGGATGCATAACAGGAAAGAGATGTGTGAATGAATGAGTTTTCCACATTCCTCCAGGATGGGAGACACAAGGCTACTGGAAATGTAAAGATGAACAAAGAAAGAGACAAGCCACACAAGCTGGGACTTCAAGGAGTCAGGCAAGAGAGTTAAAGCTGAGTGAAGGACCGTACAGTGCCCAGGACTGAGAGGTTCCTGGGTCATGGGACTTTCAGAGCTCCAAGTCGAAAGGTCCTTGACAAACTGGGTTGAGCTGGTCACCCCCAAACGTGAAATTGTTTGGATTTTTGCTGAATGTAAGATTCGGGATATAAAATAACTGTACTAAAAAGGAAAGGAAATTAGATTTTATTTAATTTACTTTGAGAAAACATGTAAATGTTAGACTTCCTTTTAATTACTCTGGTCCATTTTACTATACTTCTTTGAATGCAACTTTGTTCAGAGACTAGTTCACATGGGCCCCAGCTTTTGTGCTAGTTTCCTATTAATGAAAGAAAACAAATGATTATTATTAATAATATTGTCAGGCATTTTTGAGGACTTACTATGCCAGACACAAATTGAAGTGCTTTACATAGATTATCTCAAATTACTATCACAATAACCCTAGTAGATGGCTATGATTATTAGCTGGATTTTACCAATAAGGAAACAAAGACACATGTTTTAGGCAATTTTTCTGAGAAGAAATCCTGACCCTGAATTGCCATATGACAGACAATTAAAGGAGCTTCAACTCTATCCAACAATACAGGGGGTTAGCTGATCAGATAGTCTCTCTGTATGTACATACATCTGTATGTATCTACATCCGTGTATGCACATATTCTGACATAACTTGGAAGTCAAAGTTATCAAGGCCACTGCAGAAGAAATGCTTATTTAAAAAATTGAGGAATATAAATATTTTTTTCAGCTAAATATTCCACGTCAGTGGAAGTGCTAAGGCATTTGCCGTGGTAAGCAACTACCACAGACACTGCAGGAGCTCATGTGCAGGTTAACCCTTACGGCTGTTAAGGAGGAGAGGGTCCCCTTGTCAGATTGGGGATGATGTTCTAGAACTCTGCTCTCAAGCTGACCTCCCTCTATACCGTTAGCATTTATAGAGCACTTCCTCTGTGCCCGACATGGTACATATGTGATCTCTTTCAGCCACCTTCTGAAGCAGTTATTGCAGGCTTCATTTTGCCGAGGAGGAAACTGAAGCACAAAGAGGTTAATTAACTAGACAAGATCGCAAGACCAGCAAGTTGTAAAGCCAAAATATAAACCCAGGCAAGTGAGCTTTATTCATTTACTTACCTCAATTCTCTACTGTAATGCATACAGACTGTAAGAATGTTAACGTTACAGGAAGAGATACTATTTAATTAGCTTAGCCTTCTCATTTTACTAATACCCAACCAAAGACCAAAGACTATAAGATATTTGGAAAGATAGTATATGTATCAGAAAGAACACAGGATTTAGAGGAAAAAAAACACCTGGGTTTGATGTCTATCTCTGCCATCTATTAATTGTCGTTTGTGCAGATTATTAAATCTCTCTAAACCTCAATTCCCTTATCTATAAAATAAGAATAACAATATCTACTTATTAGGGAGATTTCAGGATTAAATAAGACAAGGAATGTAAAGTAATTAGATGTCTTTGCTTATAGTAAGGGATCTAAAGATGGAATACTAGTAGCTATTAGATTATTATTATTGTTATCATTATTATTATTACAACTGCCTAGTAGTTACTATTATTACCTACTATTATTACCTACTACTACTACATGACTACTGCTATTATCATCATCATCATGCCAGATCATACAGCAGTCAATTGCAGGAGAAGCAGCCTTAAAACCTGGTTGTCTAACTTACCATAATGACATATTTTCTTAGCATAGAAACAACATTAAAACCCCACCCAATAAAGCACTTAATAAAGACCTTTGGAATTCAATAGGTTATCTAATGTGGCCACAAAGTTGCAGATAAGAATGTACAAAAATTTAAATGGGAAGCAAATTCAATGGCATGGAATCTTGGGCACTAATGATGTTTCTTTAGAGTTTCTTCCAAGTTAAATATAAATCTAGTACATATACTGGGTTTGGATTTATTTTATTTTTTATTTTTTGGCTTCTGTATGCGTACTGTGAGCACATAGAAGACAGTAGATCCTTCTGGATTTGTGGCACGGATTTGAGATTTGAGAATCTGATAACAGACAATGCATAGCTAACCCGACAGAGACCTAATTTTACGGAGCTTTATTTCTGTAAAAGTTGACAAAATAAGACCAAGTGCAGTTTCAGCTTTGTGAACTTGCATGGCATTGCAAAAGTCACCTTGCCTCTCTCTTCCTTTTGACATAATGAAATATTATTAACATATATTCATATGAATAAATATTTCTAAATCAGGCTACATGGAAGAAAGGTTTAAATCATTCACAAAGCATTTCACATGGTCATTTTCATTACAGTATTAGTCAGAAAAACTAGAAAAATAGGTACATTAAAATCAAAGAGTTAAAATCATCCATAATCGCATACTGTGAGATGACTGTTATTAATACTTTGTTATTTATATTTTCTGACTTTTTCTAAACAAATAAAAATCCATACATAGGTAAATATAAACAAACTTTTTACATAGTAAACTATATTCTAATTTTCATAGCAAAATATAATTACTACTTTCCCATATGAATATTATATAAATTAATTATATTCCATATCACTGATTTAAATAGTTGCCTGACATTCCAGCATGTCAATGCACCGTAAGTTACTAGTCGTTCACTGTTCATGGGTAGTTGGGATGTTTACAATTTCTTGCTGTTATGAACAACTTGTTTTTATAAACATCCTTGTTTGTGCACCTTGGCACACTTGTCAAAGTAATTCCTTAAATACAAAAGGTGACTAGAAGTGGAATTTCCTAATCAAAGACTGCATATTTTAAAGCTTCTTAACATATACTTTGTAATATGGGCTCTTAGGCCATGCATATGTACAGAACCAGCGCACTTATTTGCACTCCCAGCAGCGGATATGAGCAAGCCTTCCCACTGCCTTTTACAGCTGTTGGCCCAGTGGCTTGCCTGGGTGGTCATGGCATCCAACAGGAGTCTATGAAGACCCTCTCCCGGGTGCTACCTTTGTGACACAAGAGAAGGACAAGAGATAACACCCAGCTGCTATGAGGACTTCCTGCCCCACCAGCTGGCTAACAGCTGCTGACAACACCCAGCATATGGTAGTGTAACAGCTATCAAAGAAAACATCATTCAAAAAATAAGGCAATTGAGAATGCTAGACACTACCAGAGAGAGAAGTTTTGATTTTTAAATGAATATCTGTTTTTGTCCTGGCCAGTATGGCTCAGTTGGTTGAGCATCATGCCATGTCCATGCACCAAAAGGTCTCCAGTTCAGGGCACATGCCTGGGTTGCTGGCTCAATTCAAGTAGGGGGATAAAGTAGGCAGCAGATCCATTTCTCTCTCTGTCTCTCTTTCTCTCCCTCCCTCCCTCCCTACCTTCCTCCCTCCTTTCTTTTCTCCCTCCTTTCCTCTCTCCCCGTCTCCCTCTTTCTCTCAAATCTATTTTAAAATAATAATAAATAAATAAATAAATATCTTTTTTGTCTTAACAAATTAAATAAAACAAGAGCTGGTCACATTCAGCAAGTAGGAATACTTTTCCTCTGAAAAAAAATTGCAGGGGGTAAAGAGGGAGGAAAGAGAATCATTACAGATTTGCAAAATCTGCTACAAATTTCCTGGCCAGTTAGAGTTGAATATTAGAAATATTAGAATGCCCAAGGTTGTGGGTGGGGTGGGGTGCAGCAGAGGAGGCGTGGAAGAAATCTTTTCCTGTGCCTGGGTAGTATTTTCAATCACTTCCTACTGGAAGAGTTAAAAACTAAAATAAGCAAGGGCAAGGCAACAAAATGAGCTAGAACACCTCTTCCTCAGTTTGCTTGCTTTGTACTGAATGGAGCTACTTCTTGGCTCTAACTGGGCCACTCTACCCTCTCTTGGAGGCCACAAATCAGAAAGGGAAGCTTCAAACAAGTCAGACACTGGACATGTGTACAAGTGGGCGACCATGCAGCTGGGAGGGGGCAATGAAATGCAATTCACACTTGGGGAAGCTAATAAAATACTGTCACCTACCTTATAGACCATCAGAAAGGCATTTCTTAACTATTTTACAAATAATTGCCTGGTGTTTTCTACTGTCTTTTCCAATAGCAATTCAGCTCATCCTATGACAAATTATCCCCATTTGCCAACGGGGAAACTGAGGCATGCAGAAATTTAAGTATTTGCCCAAGATAATACAACTAATAAGTGGGAGAGCTCATATTCAGACCCAGAGAGCCTTGCTCTAAAAATCTATGCCCCTGGCCACATTGGTCTGCCATCCCTTAGGGCTCAGTTAGAGAGACAGGGTAGGACTGAGGCCCCATGCCCACCTCCTATTAGCAGCTCTACAACACCAAAGGGAGTTTAATTTCTGTAAGCCTCATGTTACTAAAATAGGTGAAATCCAGATCTCAGCTCTGTTCTCAACCTCCCCCTCCAACTTGCCACCCACACCCACCTGGATGCAAAGCTCAGCACACCTCTATCTGCCTCTACTGAATTTGAATCTGAATTTTTACTCACTACCCAAGCAGTTCTCACTAAAATATAGTCATTATTCCCCTAGAATCCTTTGCTGTAAAAAATATTGGAACAATAAATCTTATTTTTCTGAATATTTTGCAGGGGACACGAAAGAGGGAAGGAAAATATATTGCATCCTGCAAAGAAAACTACTTTAAAATTCCCCATATCTAACCACATCAGTCCCTTCTATCCACACCACCAAGGGGGAAAGGCACTTTTAATGCCATTTCCTTCTTTCGATTCCCGGAATTGACAACTGTCTTCTCTTCGGTATTTTCACCTGCGCATCTTTAAGATCTTTAAGATCGATCTCACCTCTTTCTTGTAAGTTGTAAATGACTTATTTGCTTATAAATAATTTCGTGATTGTGATGTTCCAATGAGATAATGGATGTGAAAGTACCTCATAAAAATGAAGTGATCCATTAACAGACGGTTTCGTTAATATTTCCCTGGAAAGATGGTACAAGTTGAATAACTTAAAACACTGACTTATCTAAACATGATTGCAGGTGCACAGTGGGTAATTAGAGGGAGCATTTCTACACATTGGTGATTGATGTCAGGTTTATACTTTCCCACAAACCATGCCTTGGCAATTACATCAGAGACAATACAGAGTTGGTTAGACAGATTGACAAATCTGACTTCAAGCAACTCTCTTAAAAATGCAAACAGCTCCTGTCCTCCCAGTTTGTTATTTAACTCTACTGATATTCCTCTTACCATCTTACTTTCTGTACTTTATAAAAGTCTCAAATGCATAGACTATACTCACTGTCTCCATTTTTATATGAATGCCTAGTTCCTCCTCACCTTGGAGGAACTCTCTCTCTCCAATGCCATGAGATTGATGCTTGTAAGTTCACAGAGACCTCTTTGTTGGGGAATACAATGGATATGTCACCTTCCTTATTCTCTTGCCCTGCCTGACTGCATTCGACATTTTTAAGTAACCTAATAAGAAGACTCTTACTGGAAGGCAGATGCTATGAATCAATTTGTCCAATGATCTGGGTATTTTTTAAGTTATAAAAGAAATATATTTTAAGTACCTGTTTTACCAACTCATGCAGCATCATAACATGAAGGTACAGAAAGAGTTTAGAAAATTCTTCCAAGTCATACAGCTCATATATGAAAGAAAATGGATAGAGGTATTCCCAAATTTTACAGTAATCCTAAAAATTTATATGATATTACCAGGGACAAGTTATAAAGTGGAAGCAAAATTTTCTACATTATTAATAATAAAAAATAAATTTCAATCAACTAGAGACAAAACTAGATTACCTTTGCATTCTCTCTATGAAAAATATTACAAAGCTACTGTCTGATGCAGAGTTGATTTAAAAAGCATGTAACCAAAAATATAGGGGAAAACAGTAATATAAAAGTGTGCAGGGCAGAGTATTAATTTTTTAAAGTTTGCTATTTTTCTGGATTTATATGTGTAGCATTTCTCAGATTTTATTAATTTATAACTTCATATTTCTTATTTGTAATAAATATTTACTTTTTATATAATGTTGCATTTGTAATTTTGTATTCTTTTTTAAGGAGGTTGTCCCAAAATTGAATAAGCTTCAGGTCCATCCAAATCTATATCCTATTAATTACACACTAGCTCTTCTGTCATAGCAATACAGACTATTAACACAAGTGCTTCTCTGAGTAATAAAAATGAGGTATTATTATTAATCTCTCATTAAATGACAGAATTCCTCTCATTTCTCCCATCTTCCTGGGCCCCCTACCATTTATCTGGCTCTCAGTACACTCACAACTGTGCTACATGTTGAGAATATAAGATAAATAGGTAATACCTCCGCCTGAAGCAGATTCAAACATAATGAGGGGAGAAAGACATGAATGCTAATAACTATGCCATAACTTGATAACTACTCTACAGAGTTAAGAGCACAGGATGGGGAGAGACTGACTCCACCCTGGGAATTCAAGCAAAGTGTCACAGTAAAAGCAAGAGCTGAACTAGGCATGAAAGAACGAGGAAGGAAGCCTGACAGAGAGGGGAGATGGCATCCCTATGGGAAATTGCAGGTTAATTTATGTGAGCAGAGCATCAAAACCATCTAGAGAAAACAGTCAGATATGCTGTGTTGTGGATCAGAGAGACAAACAAAAACAAGCCACTGCCAAAAAGAGAAGTATCACCGGCTTTGCAGAAGAATCAATAAATGGTAAGCATACACGTGGCATCCTGTACCACACCAAACGTTTATAAACCTGGAAAATTCCAAGCCCTGGGCACTAAATCCCCCAACACGTATTAGCTCTGTCACCTGGGACACCTGTGTGATCTCTCAAAGCCTCAGTCTTCTCATCTGCAAAGTGATCAGATTAGCACCTACATAAATAATCTGTCATTAGGATTAGACCAATTATGAGTGGCATGAAGTAGGGCTGAGCAAATATTATCTGTTATCATTAAGTGAGGCTCCCTATCCATATGTTTCTAACCCTAATGAGAAATGTGAATTGCATATCTCTTTGTTACTCTGACAATTAACTTGAGGAAAGTCAGCACCTGTCATCAAAACAATCGAGCTAGAAGCAGGGAAGTGGCAAATAGTCAAAGTATTCCAAAGAATTCCAGAAATGCTCTCACATTCTCCATCAGATTCCTTTAAGCACAGACCAACTTAAACAAACAGCCCAAGCACCCCATGTCAGAAGTGTACACACAGGGGACCAAGGCCAAAAATCAAATCCCAGTGAAAAAGAACCCGTTTGTTAGGAACAAGCCTGTAGTTCTGTGAAACATGTGATTCAAAATGTATTCCTACAAAAGTCAAGATCTTGAAACTTTTAGGCTTGGGAGGAGTGTCTCCAGACTGAGCTACTTTGCACACCTTGGAAACTTTTTTTTAGACAAACTGAACCTGAAGCAACAGCTTGTTCCTTTCATAAAACTGGCTGGTTCTGCAATGGTAAAATGTGTGCGTTTTTAAGGAGGGACATCAACCTCCAGGATTTAATCAAAGAAAATAACAGAGCAGTGAACTGTGTTCTATTTTAGTCCAGTAGGTGCTTAAATCTGTCATTTGAGAATTAAAAGGTGAACATTGGAGAGTCTGAAGACACTGGAGAGTCTTTTATGACTAATTCTGAAACTGTCAATATTTGCAAATTGATCCTCCCAAGAAACGTGGCTATAACAACAATCTGTGCATGCTGGTTGGGTTTGTTTAGGTTTCTTTAGGGTTTGATGTAGTGTTTTTTTTATTACTCCAGTACTACAAGTTCATCATCTATATCCTGAAGTATATAACAATTCCTTAGGTGTGCAACAGTTTCGCTTGAGCACAAAAATACAAGAATTGGTGTTATCAATAAGACCTGACTCACTGCTGGCCATCACACAAGAATGTATGGACATGGGACACCTTGAAACTTACTCATTTTGGGGCTTGTTTCTAAGTCTAATTTCACTGCATGTGTTGTGTCAGCAGATCATAACAACCCTGACCAAAATTTCCTCCAAGACAAACAATGAGTCATGAAAAGAGAGAAACAAATCTCTTCCTGAAGGAGGATTTGCACAAAATCAGGGTTATGTCATTTCACTGGAATGAGGTACCTTTACAGATCTGGTTCTGTGAGACTTGAATAACAACTGGCAGTCACGAGGTAACAGGTAGGACACTGGGCAGCCCTGCAGCCACACTCACACACACGGTTACCACCTCTGAAGACAGCATGTACCAATGGACTCTGCTGATTACCCTATGACTCAACTTGGCCATCCAAGAGCATGTGGTCAGAGAACACCTTCAGGGAAAATATTATAAAAGCGATCATTTTTGTGGTCCATCAGAGGATCTATGTATGGTGACATTAGGTTAAACCTTTACTTAGACAAATGATTTAGGTGAAAAATTACATTTAAGAGAGTTACTTTGAAGAGGGAATTCAGAGAAAAAGGAGTAGATAATAGTTGTGATTGGGTTCCAGCCAGCCACATGCCCTTATCCTTATGTTTTCTCCTCATCTCAATGTTAAGAAAGAAGTCTCAAATAGATGCTTTATGGAGGGAACTCTGAGGGGTTTCTATTATTTCCGCATTCACCTTGCTCAGGGTGACACTTCACTCTGAATGAAGAGCAGATTTGCCTTAATGTGCTGATAGCCGGAGTACCTAGCAGGCTGCCCTCATCCTATCAGCCCGTCTCAGTTTCTCTATCGGATTTGGGGAAGACCAACTGCCTGCTGGATTTTATATTTGTCTTACTATAGCAAGTTAGGTCTGATGGTATTAATATTTACAGCAGTGTTTCCTCACTTTTCCAAGTCATGGCACTAGAGGGAACGGGAGTGTTTATATTGTACTGCAGCAAACAAATCAGGCAATGTGTGTCCAAAGTAACTAACTGGGGCAAGAGAGGAAAGTGGACATGAGGAATTCTGCATCAAGGTCATCCCACAAGCCAGTATCTACCCAGCCCAAAAACCCAGCACAGTGTCAGTCAGGGAGAGGTCATCTTAAGAGTGTGGATGTTTCAAGAGTTTCCTTGGAAACAGAAGATTCTAGTCATGGTAGAAGACTAGAAGTGAATATGATTTATTGAGAGGTAATAATATCCTTCTATTTTTAATTATGTTTTATCCATTATTTAAATAATTTTGGCTATTATGAAAATATAAACAGACCATTTATTTATAGCCTTCTTTCATTTCTTAACTCTCTAAGGTCTTGGCATGAATATAGTGGAAAGCACACAGGCATGAGAGTAAAACAGACCTCCTAGCAAATACTGGTTATGCGCCCTATGGCTTTGAAACAGATCCCACATACTCTCTGAGCATCAGCTCTTCCACATTTAATGGGAACAATAATGCCTACTTCAAAAGAATTATGGATTTTTAAGAGTTTGGAAAGGAGGTAGCACAGGGAAATAGATGCTCATTAAACATTAGCTCACTTCTCCATAGGAGGGAATTACTAGCAGAAGTTAACCCCCCACCTGTTCTCTTACTTTATTCCCTTGTCCTGCTTTGTGCTGTCCTCAATCATCTTCCCTCTGTCATTGGCCTCTGCCTTCTTGCCCTCACCTTGTTTTCTGTTTCCATAGTGTCTGCTGCCTCTGTTCTTATGTTCTTAGTTTCTTCTCTCTTAAAACGAGGGAAAAAAGAGAGTTTGGCTAGGAATCAACAGGTAATAATTATTTCAAATTCAATTCTTGTACGGTACTGCCCAAATCATTCAAGTAATAATAAAAAAGAAAAACAAATCCTATCAGGCAATTACTGTGTTCAGGCCTGTGCTGTTAAATCTCTCAGTCTCTATCAATAGCCACCCTTTGGGTCAGTGGCTCTCAACCTTTACACCACTTTGCTGCCATGCCACCAGAAAAGACCATCACAGACCCATCAGGAGAAACAGTTTATGAAAGTAGTGAGTCTTGTGAAGAGAAAGAGGACCAGATGATAGATGCTCAAGTAACATTTGCTTATTACATTAATGTTTTAAATACCACCAACACAAGTACCTCAGGAGGCAAAATTCAGCTATGCTATGGATTCACAAATCAGATACAAACCTATTGCTTTAAATCTAAAAAAAAGGGGGGGGGGCAGACCTGAAAGAAAGATATTAGATATTTACTTTTCCTTTCTTTTATATTTTTGTTTCATTTTGCTTTATTATCATCTGTGATACAAAAAAAAACACAGAATGCATTTAAAGGGTACAAATGTTCTCTGAGTTCTTCTAGCCTAACCACCAAAAAAAAAAAAAGTAAAAAGTAAAAGCTGACTATGGCAGTGTAGTAGAGACAGCAAGAATTGTCATACCAATAAATTTTTCACAATTGGATGACTTCTACCAAGAATTTACAGGCTGGGGCCCATCTCCCACCACTTTCTGAAATGCTTCCTCTATTAGTTCAGACACGATGACCTTAGTTGAAAAGAGTAGGCAGCATACCATTTTAACAAGCTTGTAAGCAAAAATGTCAAAATGCTTTGGAAAGAGACAATAACACTAACCATCTGAAACTGCCACTGATATTAAGCAAGCGTAAACGTTGGGAAGCATATGAGTCACTTTCATAGTCATCTCAATAACTTTGTCCAAAGGTACTACTGTAGCTCTTAAAATAACAAATGCTGCTATAATTCTCTGAGATGCCATTGCTGGTGAGCCATGTGGGGAGAGGCGATTCTGAAGAGGATCCCCAACCATATGAATGAGCTTTCAGTAAATCTGCTTATGAGATGCGAGTCATCTGTAAAGATACAGTAGTAACCAGACCCATAAGTCAGGAAGCATAAACTGTCAAAAACTCCAAATTTATTTACATGCTGAAAAAAAATATCAGGTAGATTTGTTGCCATTTTAGAAGCAAAAAATAATCATATGTGTGCATTTCATAAAATTATATTAATCTCTCTCCAATATGCCTATTAGCAATTTCTGGCTTATTTATATTTTTATGGCAGTAAGCTTAAATATGATTCTGCAAAGTATTGTTTTAGTAAAACTTGGTTTGGGTGGAGGCAGGATGGCTTGCTTAGTTGCATAATGACAATGGCTACCATTTACATAAAATTCCATGAGAAAACTGACCCCTGGAGTTGGGAAGCAAGTTGGCCCTGCATGAAAAGAAGCAGAAAGAAGAAAGAAAGGGGGAAAAATAGAGTTAATTATTGAATAATTACCCTCTAGGCAAAATTTAACTTATAAAATGTTTGATCATTGGGTGGTAGGTTTAGAAAACAAAGAAAATACCTTTATAATAAAAACTATTGACTAATCAATTTAAAAAGTGAAGGTCCACAACGAGAGAGAGAGAGAGAGAGAGAGAGAGAGAGAGAGAGAGAGAGAGAGAGAGAGAGAGAGAGAGAACTAGAAGTAAGAAACAGATATTAGAGCCATCTAGTTATCACTCTAGGATTCTCAATCAATTAGAATAATAAAAGCTCTTATTATCTCTAATGCTCGAGATCAGAGTCAACAGGAGATAAACTCTAACTACATAGCACTCACCAAAATTATCCATGAAATGTACAGGAATTGAAGGAAGAGGAGATAGGAGATCCATTGCCTACAGCAGTAAAAATGATGGATCTCTTACCCTTTAAGAGCATGAAGGGAGTATTATGCTAAGTGAAATAAGGCAGTTAGAGAAGGACAAGTATCACATGATCTCACTCATATGTGGAATCTAAAGAAAAAAATAAACTGATGAACAAAATAGATCCAGAAACATAGAAGCATGGAACAGACTGTGGAATCTCAGAGGGAAGGTAGGGGTAGGTGGGTGGGTGGGAACAGATTAACCAAAGAATTTGTATGCATACATGCATAACCCATGGGCACAGACACTAGGGTGGTGAAGGCTTGGGCTGGGCTGGGGGGCGGGGGGCGGCTAGAAGGAGTCAGTGGAGATAAAAAGAGGACATCTATAATACGTTCAACAATAAAGATAAAATATAAATCAACAAGGAAAAAGAGATAGGAGAGAAGTATTGGCTAGAGGAGGAAGAAGGGGTTGAGACAAAAATATATTGAGTTTATGTTATAAAAAATAGAAACAGTAAGAGATTCAGAAGAAGGATGGAGGAAAACAAAAGAAGACAAGTCTTCTGAGGGAAGCAGAGTTGGGGAGTCCATTCTGCACGCAGCACATCATCCTGCTTCTCTAGCAAAGGAAAGCATTTGCTTGTCTGCCTGGTTTGTTGCTCCATCAACACTCATCATTACCCTCAGCACAGCAGCAGGACACTGACTGTGCTATATAGTAAGCACTGTGTACAGATGAATTTACTCTGTCCTTCAAGCTCCCTTAAGAACAACATCCTATCATTACGCCTATTTTTTTAAAATTTTTTTTATTGCTTTAAGTATTATAAATAGTAGTACATATGTCTCCTTTTTTCCCCCCATTGATCTCCCCCCGACCTCCCCTACCCCCCAGTACATGCCTTCACCTGCCCACCCGCCCCCCCCCCACCCCCCGCACCAGTGTCTTATATCCATTGGTTGTGCTTACAGATGAAAAAAAATCAAGACTCAGAAAGTTGGGGTAATATTTACAACTTTTTACTCACTGATTAGATTCTGCACCCACACACTCAAATGCTTACAGATTAAAATGAATCTCCAACTTGCCTGATTCAAGTCAATGGAATTCTGCACCCCCACCTGAATAGTGATATTAGCATACCAGCTTTTACAAGATGATGCATTTTCATATATGTTTCTTTGACAGTCATTTTGCAGTTTTATATTGCAACATCTCCCCATGTCACTGACCCGGATCATGAACCTATCAACCGTAATTTTTTATTTGTAATAAAACATTCCCAGTAATAATAAAACCTCTACATGAGTAATAGGACAATATTTCAGTTGACTTTATTAGGCTATCATTTGAACATATCCAGAGTGACTCAAAAAAAGTCTTCATTTTACATAGGAATCTACAAGAAAAGTAACTGTTCCAATGGGATAGAGAAAAATAATAACTTGTTAGTAATTACACTTAGACACATTTATACACATTGATTCTCTGTTTCTGGAACAAACACCATGATTTCAAACAACTTCCTATACATATTAAAATACATTTGTTGTCCTGTGTTGATGATGCCTAGCACAGAGGATGTTTGAGACTCTGATTCCTTTGAACATGGATGATGTAATATGCTTGGTCAAATCATAAAGCTGAATTATAGAGCTTTAAAGTCTATGTCAGAAGGTCAGAGGTACTTTTTTTTTTTTTTTAAATGAAAGAGCTATCCACAGTTTAAAGTGATAGTATACTCAGATTCATATTATGGCACAATTGGATAAATATTCACTAACTTTTTTTTCATAAAAAAAGAAAGAAAAAAAACCTCCTAGTGTTTATTATAGTTGGTTTAGGTATAGGTGACCATGTTTTGACCACCTACATGTAAAGGGAAGCAATTATTTCATAAAATCCAATGCATGGCCATCCATGAAGGCAACCATGGAAACCATGTGTTGAAGATGGCAGCATCCAGAGTGATAGATGAGACAGAGGGCCAGAGACCAGGACACAGGCTTTATTAGAGGAGAAGACCCTGCCGGGCTATCTTCCAGATGGAAAAGAGCACACGTGCTGGGGTGAAGGCACCTTTTGAGGGGAGGAAAGGGAAGGGATGGGGCTTCTGGTACTTGGCACACACTGATTGGTGGTTTCATATAAGGCACATAATTAGGGACTTTAGAAATTGGGGTTTAGGATATTTGGCAGGTGCTGATTGGTGGTTCAATATACAGTTCATATAAGGTGCCTGGTTAGGTGTTCAGGAATGGAGTTTACGTCATTCTCTGTCCATCAGTTGGGGGAAGGGAGGATCTATCATTCCAGGCTTCTGGTAATATTAAAAAAAATTGAGAGTCCGGGCAAGGTCAAGGGATGAAGGTCCATCTTCCGTAGCTACTTCCAGCTGAGAGGGGGTGTCGTTAGGGGCGTCTACCCAGGGTCTCAAGGATTCTGGTGTTAGGTTCTGAATTCAATGCCAGATAGATCTCTCCCACCTTCTGGTTGGCGAACGCCTGCATTCTGTCCTGCAAAAAACTAGTGAAACAGCACATGAGACAGGGGCCAAAGAGCAAAATTAAAAGAATAAATACCAGTGGGCCTAATAGTGGAAGGAGCCATGGGGTGAGTGAAAAACAGGTAGTGTTTTCCATGCTGGATGAAGGGTGCAGCAGGATGATTTTCCCAAGAGACTGGTTGGTGAAGTCTGGAGAGCAATCCTGTTGAGTCACTTGGGAGGTAAAAGCTGGTCCTGAGGCTGCCACAGCATCACTTGTCTGGTTTTGCTGCTTTTCTGGAGCTGAATACAATTGAGACCTAGATATTATTTTTAGGGGGGAAAAGAGTAGGGGTCTCAGTTGCCTCACTAGTGATATGAAAGGGGAGAATAGGTTACTCTGGGGGTAAGGTTCTTGTTTTCCCATTGCTGGGCATCCACATGTTTCTTGTAGGCCCTGAGACAGGGTTTCAAAGTATGGGTAGAGCAGTGGTTAAGCTCCCTGTGGAAGTTCCAACCCCTGCTGTGATGCCGAGGGTGAGGAGGAGGGGGATTATCTGGACTCCTCTTTTGTGTCAGATATGATGAGTTACGGGGACAGGTAAAGACTGATCATTGGAGGCTACATCTACATTGGGTGAGAGTACAGGTTCCTGTCCAGCTGATGGGAAGACAGCTGTATGTGTTTTCCCCACAGAGAAAGAAAGATCCCTGATCATAGAGACAAGCTGATAGGTGTAAGGAGAAGAGGTGGACTAAAGGGTATGAGATTCCTTTTTCTAGTTCTGCACTCCAAGCTGAGAGGGTAGTCATCATGGCGCTACCAATGAGGGGTGTCAGATGAGTGTTTGAGATTGTATTGCCGTGAAAGTGGGAGGGAATGTTAGAATGGGCTGTTATCCAAGGGAAAAGAGAAAGGGAAGGAAAGGAGCAGTGGAAGATGAGGTTGGGGAAAAGGCAGGGGGAGGAGGGAGCAGGCCCCAAAGCCTGTTTCCAGGCCTCTAGCCTCTTGAATTTTAAACAGCTGCATTTTTCCTAGAGATATTGATCATAGAGTCAATATCTTTTACAGTCCAAGGAATGGCTCGGCCTTGTGGAGTGAGAGAGTGAAACTGAGGTAGGTGACTGTGGTTTGGGACAACTGGGTTTTATGAGGGGATGCATGGTAGCCCTGGCCGGGCACTGAGGTAGAATGAGAAAAGAGTTAATGGGGGAATTTAGTAAGATGCAGTGTAGACATGAGGTGGCTAATGGCTGTGAGACTAATCCATCAACCCCCATAATAGAGACTGAGGAGTGGACAAGGGTCCCAGCGAATTTGGAGAGGGCAGAATAAGTGGCCCTAGTGTCAATTAAAAGATCGGCTTACCTGCCACCACAGTTGTTACCCGAGGCTCTGTCCTGGTGATGTAAGTCTGTGGGGCCCTGTCAGGGCCTGGGCAGCTTCTTTAGTGGCCAGTCCCAGAAGGTCTGGGAGTTCCAAACCGGATCCAGAGGGCGGCCATGCTGGACTGGCTAAGGCCAGACCTGGAGGAGCCAGACCACAGTCTGATTTCCAGCGGCCTTCCCTTCCGCACCTTGGGCAGGGCCCAGGCGGGGTCTCGGGTTTGAGCAGGACTTGGCTCAGTGTCCTTCCTTGTTGCATCTGAAGCATGGGCCCGGAGGAGGCTTAGCCCCTGACTTACCCACAGTTGGAGGACTGGCACTTCGTTTGGGGTTTGAAAGCGGTGGCTAGGAGCTGGAAGGCCCCCTACTGGGCCTCAGCCTTGGCCTGATCTCGCCTTTGATTTCGGATTTGGGTCTCCTTGTCTCTATTATTAAAGACCTTAACAGTCAGGTTAACGAGGTCTTTTTGAGGGGTTTGTGGACCTGCATCTATTTTTTGAAGTTTGCGGCATATGTCGGGGAGTAAAGGTGGTCAGGTCAGTGGAAAAAGAAACCTGAGATGCCTCTCAATCTGTGAGGCTGGACATAGAGAATGGGACGTGGACTCAGACTCTGCCCTCAGTTCCTGCTGCCTCCCTCAGGGATAGAATGGATGTGGGAATAGAAGAAGCTGTAGCGGAAGGCAGTCTTTGGGTGGCCTGAGGATGAGTGTTAGATGGGAAAGGCTGTTTTGGAGCTCAGGTTCTCAGGATTTGGGCTCTCAGGAAGATCAGAAAGTGAGAAGGGAATGGCCAGCCACCTGTGAATTTGGTTGCTGGCAGTCACGGGGCCAGAGATTTGGGGGAGAGCACGCAGGCACAGGGGAAGGTGGGCGGTTGGAATTCTCAGAGGTAGAGTGTGGGGTGCGGATTCTGCAGCAGGGTTGTAAGGAGGTGGCAGGAGTGAGACATGTGGAGAGGAATGATCCGCTGGGTCAAAAGAGCAGTCAGAAGACAGAGAAAGGGGTTGAGGACAGGTTTGAGAGGGCAGAGAGGACTTTGTGAGGAGGATCTGATGGGTGGAACATGAGGAGTAAAGTGAGGGGCGAGAGCAGGGCGGGGGGGGGGGGGAGGGGGCAGGGGGGCGAGGAAGCCTGTTTGTAGGGATCTCTGAGGCCTCCCTGTCCAGTGGCAAAAATTATCTAGATCTTGGAGGATATTAGAATCGAAAGTGCTGTTTTCAGGCCACAGAGAGACATTGTCAAGTTTGTATTGTGGCCAGGTAGAGCTTCTTTGGTTTATGTAGCCAGAAAGACCAAGGGTCGAGAGATTGGCGAGGAGACACCCTAAAAGTGTGTTACGAGGGGGTTTGGAATGAGAGGTTCCCATGACCGGAGAGAAGGGCCAACGAGAAGTTGGGGAGGAAAGAAGGAGCGTCCTCCTTTTTCCTCAGCCAACCTGAGAGAGAGAGAGACGAGAGAAGATTCCAAGGTCGTCACCCCGAGACCTTTCCAGTAGAGACGAGAAGAGTTTTCCCGGCCAGGCACCTGGGCTTTCGAGAAGACGTGAAGCTGAGGAGACTGGAAAACTCCGAGGCCCTTCCAGGTCAAGGGAACGAGAGTGGGGGTGGGTCGGAAAAGTCCCTGAAGCCTACCGGTGAGAAAGCGACGGGATCCCCACGTGTCCTGGTATGGCAGGGTTCAAGAGGTGTTCTGAGCAGGCCAATCAACTCAGAACCATGCCACCGAGCAGAGCCAGAGCAGGAGTCAGAAGCTCGGGGATAGGTCCGAGGATCGTCCACGCTCACCCAGTTTTCGGCACCAGATGATAGATGAGACAGAGGGCCGGAGACCAGGACACAGGCTTTATTAGAGGAGAAGACCCTGCCAGGCTATCTTCCAGGTGGAAAAGAGCACACGTGCTGGGGTGAAGGCACCTTTTGAGGGGAGGAAAGGGAAGGGATGGGGCTTCTGGTACTTGGCACACACTGATTGGTGGTTTCATATAAGGCACATAATTAGGGACTTTAGAAATTGGGGTTTAGGATATTTGGCAGGTGCTGATTGGTGGTTCAATATACAGTCCATACAAGGTGCCTGGTTAGGTGTTCAGGAATGGAGTTTACGTCATTCTCTGTCCATCAGTTGGGGGAAGGGAGGATCTATCAAAGAGATGAAGGATAGCAACCTCAACTGCCTTGGACAGTGATGTGAGAAACAAATCTTATTAACAGCCACTGAGATCCATAGCTTGTTTATGACTTAGCCCAACCTGACCAACTGAGAAAGTGGCAATGGGGTCTACTGTCATCAACTTCTCAGGTGATCTCACAGGCTGGAAGTATGGTGATCTACATTGTGCAGTGGTAAACAGTTTGCAAAACTGTTAGCAATGATAACTTGATAAATAGACTACAGCCTACTGTAGAGGAACAGAAACTCCAGAGGAAGGTAGAAAACAATCACACCATTGGTGTACACAGAACTGGCTAAACTAAAGGTTGCATTTGACAAGACATTACATGAAAGATAAGCTCAGGGAAGAGCTGGCTGATTTGGAACACTCTAAAATACTATTTATCTCAGAAGTCCTACTGCATTGAAATAACAATAGAATATTCCAAGTTTCCACAGGGCTATTATATATTCGACATTAACATTAACACTGTTTGCCTGAAATCCAATAGCGAACATCATCAGCTGCTCTACTTTTAATTGAGGACTATTCATATTTGGGTGGTGGAGGAGCAAAGGCAGGGGTGGAGAGAAAGGAATTACTATAACAATTACCCCAGGCCTTCAGAAAATCCATTCTGAGTGAGTGGGTTAGAGACTGTTTATGCTCTAGCTAATAATACAGTCTCTTTTCCTAATAGCATTTTGATATTTCCTAAATTTTAAAGGAATTCTTTTGAAAGGTTAGTGAATGTTCATATCTAGAAAGAAAATAAAAAAAGACTATTACCTTACCACTTCCTTCTTAAGGCAGAAAAATATAAATCCAAACACTATATTCAAATTCCCTTGAAAGACTAACTGTAGATCTGGGCAGGAGGACTGGGAGAGAATGATCTGGTATTCATTTTAGCGAGCCAAACTTCATTTTCTACTTTGGGAGGCAACACATGATAGTCATTGTTTAACATCATTCCACTCAGGCCTCAAAAATCTGCACGAAAGAAACCTTATGGGGAATTTGTGTGCCTCACATTATGCCAAAGTTCTGAAAAGAGTCAACTTGGACGTGGTAACCAGTAAGGTTTCCTTCTTGTCCAAGGAAGAATAGCTTTGTGACCATCTGGATGACATGAAAAACAATTAAGAACCTAGGCAGGCACAGAGCCAGACAAACCATGTAGGTATCACCTGGCAATGTTAGAAGCTGGGAAGGCTACTGACATTTCTAGGGCCAGTCCTCAGGAGACTACAAAGTCAGAGAAAAAATGGAGTTAACAAGGTATGAGGCCTATGAGATAAGAA
Organism: Corynorhinus townsendii; assembly: GCA_026230045.1. Lineage (NCBI taxonomy): Eukaryota > Metazoa > Chordata > Mammalia > Chiroptera > Vespertilionidae > Corynorhinus > Corynorhinus townsendii. The sequence continues at coordinate 117,397,271 of JAPDVU010000006.1, read as the reverse complement.
TCAGGAGACAGAGGCTCAAAAATGAATTCTTCCACTGACCAGATATGTGGCTTCGAGACAAGTCATGCCTCCACTTTGGACTTCAGTCTCCTCTTCTATGAAATGAAGAAGTTGGGCTTAATTATGGATTTTCAATTCAGAATCCCTCTAAGGATCCAGGAAGTAGTCCAATGGAGAGATGCACACAGAGCTCCTGGCTAAGAGCATGTGCCCTTCCAAAGGACAGCTGCCATTCAACTCCAGCTCATCAATGACATTGAAGAATATAGTCGCAGTGTTGCCAAATTTCCAATTTTTTTCAAGAGATGCTAGAAACCAGACATTTTTATGGAAAAATCTTCCCATTTGTAAATGTTCAAACCTAATTCCATTTTAAAAGCACACTATTGCCCAAACAAAAACTACCTGCTGGCCTGGTGCAGGATGGGGACCACCCTTGTCCCCCAGGCTGTCCCCCTGAAACTATCTCTGAACTAAAAAATGTCAATCAAGTCCCCTTTCATCTTTGAAGATACATTTAAACTGATAGCCTGATACGCGATGTTTTGTTTCCTCTATCTATAATGTGATTTCTTTCTTTTTTCTCATTTTTCGAAATGTTTGGTAATGAACTCTCATACACACTGCTTGGATTCTGAAGTTTTGGTTTCTGCCCCCAGTCCACTGAAACTGTGTTCCCATTATTATCCATGCTCTCCTGACCACAAATTCAAAAGGAAATTGCCTTGCCTTCATTCTTTACCAATTTATAGCAATGCGAACTGTTAACACCTCATCTTGAAAGCCAGCCTCTTCTGGGTTTTCACATGTTTCTAATAACCTTGTCCCAGATTCTTTTGCTGTCGCCTCTTTTCCTTAGCTTTCTCACTGTGGGTGTTCCCAGAGACTCAGGCCTCAAACTTTGTTATTCTCTTTAAGTTCTGATGATAAGATCCCCTTTGTAACTTCAGCTTCCACATCACTGGATTCGTTCATGTGCACAGACATCCCCCTCCTGAGGAGCTCCAACTCTCCATTTCTGATGGCTGTTTGAACATTTCTGCGTGGACCATACTGCCCATTCCTTAAGTTGAATATGTTCCAAATTATTATTTTCTCCAAAACTTCTCCCTTACGTTCCTCTTGCTACTAAAGATCTCTCACCATTCCTCTAGGTACCCTAAGTTAAAATCTTAGTTATCTTAGATCGTCTCACTCATCTCCACATTTAATCATCTATTCACAACATTGGGAACACTGGTCTCTACCTTTCTGAGGAAGGCTTCCGACTGACCACTTCATGGTTACATACACCACTTGTGTCCTTCCTACTCCAGTCCATGTCAGGCACGGCTATTACATTATCCCTTGCATTCCATTCTAGTATCATCTCCATTGCCCCCATGTAAACACCAGCTTCCTGCATCTGGCATTTGAAGTCCACTGTTTGGCCTTCAGCCATCTTTCCCACCCTCTCAATACAGGAACCTTCTGTTCTAGCCAAACCAGTCTGATCGTGGTTCCCCAAAGACTATATTGTGTTTGTGTTTAGAATGTCCTCACCTGTAATTTCTCTCTGTTCAAAATCCTACTTATTCTTCAAGGCCCAGATCAACTTGCAACTTCAAAAAACTTTCTAAATTACCAAGGTCAAAGTGGCACCTTCCTGAAGAGTGTCTTGTCTATTCTAGGCACTTTCATATAAGTTTCATATAGATTTGAGTGTCAGCTTTTCAAGCACTCACCTCTTCCCTCCCTCCCAAAAACCATTCAGTTGGGGTTTCTACTATTATCTCTTTAAATTTTAGATCAATTTAGCATACTCACACTTCTGTATTTTTCACTTTTTTTTTGTCTGACTAGGCTTCATTCTACATGCCTTAGTTTAATTTACTATTTTTTCTAGTTTCCAAAGATGAAGATTTTAAATGTCGATGCAAAACTTTTTGTTTTGTTTTTATATAAGAATGTAATGCTATAAACTTTTATTCATTTTTAAATCATTTTATGCACTTATGTGCATCCCCAGTTTTTAATGTTACCAAATTTTCTTATTCATTCTATTCCAGATATTTTCTAATTTCCCTTGTGACTTTCCTTTTGATTCATGGGCTATTTAGAAGTACAGACATACCTCATTTTGTTGGGCTTCATATTATTGTACTTCACAGATATTGCTTGTTTGTGGCAATCCCTAGTTCAGCAAGCTTACCAAAGTCGCTTTTTCAATAGCATTTGCTCGCTTCATGCCTCTGTGTCACATTTTGGTAATTCTCACAGTATTTCAAACTTTCTCATGATTATTATATTTGTTATGGTGATCTGAGATCAGTGATCTTTGATGTTACTATGGTAATTGTTGTCTTATTTTAAGAAACTGCCACAGCCACCCCATTCTTTAGCAACCACCACCTGACCTATCAGCAGCCATCAATATCAAGGGGAGAACCCCTGATAGCAAGAAGATTAGAACTCACTGGAGGCTGAGATGATAGGTAACATTTTTTAGAATTAAAGTATTTTTAAGTAAGGTACAGGTTCATATTTTCTTTAGACATAATGTTATTGCACACTGAATAAACTAGAGTATAGCATGAAAACTTTAAATGGAAACCAAAAAATTCATGTGACTCTCTTTATTGTGATATTCACTTTATTGTCACAGTCTGGAACAAACCCACAATATCTCCAAAATATGTCTGTGTGCCGTTTAATCACATACTATCTAATAAAAGAGTGATATGCAAATTAACCACCACTCTGCCACACCCACCAGTCACGCCCACCAGCCAATCAGGAGCAAGTATGCAAATTAACATAACTAAGATGTTGGTTAATTTGCATACCCAGGAGCAGAGCAAAGACTGAAAACAGCCTAGAAGAAGGAAGCCAAGGGTTGCAGAAGGGAGTGAAGTTGAAGAGAAGCAAGCAAGCAGGGCTGCGGAGAAGGAAGGGAAGAAGGCGGGGCGCAGGAGAAGGGAGGGAAGCAGACTGCCGAAGGAAGCCCTATTGCAGGAATCTTCCTGCAACGGGCCTCTAGTATTTCATAATTTTCCACGTTTCTTTCTGCTTTTGGGTGGCCAGAGAATGTACTCTCTCTCAGAGTTTAATTCTTTAAAACTAGTTGAGATTTGTTTTATGGCCCAGAATATGGTAAACTTTGATAAATGTTAAATGTCAATTAAGGCATATTGGTTAATAGTGTGCTTACATCTTCTACATTTTTAGTTATTTTCTCTTTACTTGTATCATTGATTACTAAGATAAGGGTGTTGACATCTCCAACTGTAATAATAGATTTTTCTTTCTATCCATTTTGCTTCATTCATTTTGAAGTCTTGTTAATCTTCAAATTCACACTTAAAATTTTTGTCTTCTTCATGAATTAACATCTTTATCAATATGTAATGACCCTCCTAATCCTGGATAATATTTCTTGCTGAAGTCTATTTTGTCTGATTTTGATGTGTTCCCTTCACCTTATATTGATTTGTGCTTGTATGCTATATATTTTTCCATCCTTTTACTTTTAACAGACCTATATTTTATATGAAGATAGTTTCTTATACACAGTAAATAGTTGGGTCTTGTTATCTAACCTAACAACCTCTGACTTTTAATAAGCACATTTAAATAATTAATTTTAAGGTAATTATCAACAAAATAGGTTTAAATCTATCACCTTTTTTGTTGTTTTTCTATTTCCCAGATGTTCTTTTTTTCTCTTTCCTAAAGATATTTTAATTGTATATAATTTTATTATTTTTTCTTCAAAGTTGGCTGATTAGTTATACCCACTTCTTAAAAATTTTAATGGTTGTCCTAAAGTTGACACTATACATTTTTAATTTATCTTAGTCTATTTTAAAATAACATTGTTATTTCACATACTGTATAAGAACCTTATAACAATATATTTCCAGTTACTATCTCCTAAAATTTACACCTTTGTTTTCTTACATTTTATTTATACATATATAATATTATAAACCCTACAACACTGAGCATCAAAATCTGAGTTGATTTATTTTTTCTTTAAATACTTTAAAGATAACACTGTGTCTTTTGGCTTTCATAGTTTCTAACAAGAAGTCCACTATAATGTGTCCTTTGTTTATTTGATTAAAATACCCTTTTCTCTAGCTGCTGTCCTGATTATCTCTTTATCTTTTATTATAATGATGTTTCAAACTTTCTGATTGTGTTGTTGTACTTTGCTTTAGGCATTTATCCTGCTGCAGTTATGAAGTTCTTGGATTTGTTACTTGATATCTTCTGTTGTTTGGGGAGAGTTCTCAACCTTTATCTCTTCAAATATTTTTTTACTTATTCTCTTTATTCTCTTCTAGGACACTATTAGCCCATTTAATATTGTCCTATAATTCTTAGATGTTACCTTTTTTATTTTAAACACTATTTTTTTCGCTCTGTGTTTCAGTTTGGATTTCTATTACTCGGTTTGGATAATCTCTATAATTTTTTTGTTTATCTGCAAGTTCACTCATCCTTTCCTCAACTCTATCAAGTCTACTGATAAATTTGTCAAAGGAATTCTTTAATTCTAATGTCCATTTTAAAATTTCTATTAAAAATGGACTATTCTGATAGTTTCATCTTTCTTCTTCATTTTTTCATCTGTACACGCATATTGTCCACCTTTCCAAGTAGATCCTTTAACATAATTGTTATAATTATTTAAAGTCCTTGTCTGATTGTCCTATAACATCTGAGTCATCTCTATACCTAGATCTTTTGATTTCTTTATCACTTGACAGTGGGATGTATTTTCTTGCTTTTTAAATTGTCTTGTGAACATCAGTCATTATACGTAGAATAGAGGCTGAAATAACTAATATGTATGCACCTTTCTGTCAGGCCATTTGAGTGAGAGGATGCATTAATCTAGTCAAACTATGAGCTGTTGTCTGGTTTTAGCTCAGTATACCTCTCGTAATGGGTTGTAATTACCTTGTGCTTAGTTTGGGACTGGAGTGCCAGGCAGCGTTTCTCTGTATCATGCTCCACCCTCGGCTTTCAGCCATTGCTATATGTCTACCCCACAGAGAAGATCTCCCTCCAGGCTCCTTCATACCACCCAGCTGTAGATAGCTATTGCTTTATAGATACTCAGTGCTAGACTTCATGAAGAGGGTTACCTCTTTTCCTAGTTCAACCTCAGGCTTAGGTGAACCCTATGTTCCTTGAACTTGAGGTCGAGATTTTTAAGCATTTCTGCCTTCCTTCCATGGCAGCCAAACTCCACATTGCATTTGTCGCTTGTCTCAGGCAGGAGTCTTGGTCTCCTCTGGTGGTGGTGAATCAGGGTTTGGTATCACTATGGGCTCCAGAACCAAGGTCTGCTATCACTTGTTCTTCCACAGGGATAGAGGTTCTTCCTTCTACTCCTTTCCTTGCCACAATGGTTCCTCATGCCTTGTGAGTGACAGCGTTTGATGAATGTCCTCGGTGGCTTATGGCTTTTTATTCATACGATACAAGAGACCAGGAAAGGAGGGGTTTTGAGTTTTCCCCTGGACACTCCAAATGGCCTCCTACATGCCTATACCCCTACGAAGGGTGGTCTATGCAGTACCCTATCCTGCCCTCATGAGCATCCAGGGAAGGCAAATAGAAAAGATCCTATTAGTGAATCAGAACCCATTTATTTTAGGTTGGCATGCTAGCCCACACTTGGCTTGAACAATTGGCTAAAATTTTAGCTGATTTATTCTAACCTGCTTGTTATAGTACTTGTCTCTTTCTAGAAGTTGAGATAGTTCATATTTTGAGGACTTGTTACCATTTAGAATTTAGGTTACCTTGTGACCTCAGCTCTCCAAAGGCTCAAGAAACACTATCGTTTTGGAGTGTATCTGACTTTTTCTCCTTGTTAGGGTGGGCAGGTCACTACATCCTGGGTCAAGTGGCAACTGCCAACTTACTTTTCTGTCTAATACCTGACACTTGCTTGGTTCTTTGGCCCTGAAAAACTATAGATAAATGCATAAATGCACTCAGGAAGTATTTTGGGTCTCCTGTATCACAGAAAAAGCAATTCCTGTCACAACAGTTAAGTTCAGATCCTCATAATCCAGAAACTAACTTTCCTAATAAACATTGAAAATAATAATATAATCATTTCCCAACAATCAGAATGTTTATAAAAAATAATATGAAATGTATTTCCACTGAATAAAACTACGCAAGGACCATATCATAATTGTAGCTAGTATAGAAGAGATACACTAGTTAGTGAGCTGTAGCTTAGCTTTGAATCTAAACAAATAGAGTATATTTAATTTTACAAAAACTGGTTTAGGTTAGGGTCATTATATGGAACCTGAGGGTTCACAATAGTATAGTTTCAAATCAGATTAGTTAAGTTTGTCCTTCTTGGAAATAGGATAAGACCAGTTTGCTTTCAAGGGTCCATCAGAGGTATACGTTTTACACTTGCATACCTCTTATACTTAAAATATAATACTATTCACATATATATTTGTCGTGGCTATTTCCCTCATACCTCTCTGTATATTCTATGGCTTAAATAATAAGTACTACCATACCACATTTTCATTTTATTAATTCAACAAAAATATATTGAGTGTCTACTGCAAGCCACATGCTAGAGATATAAAGTTGAAAAGCATGCTTCATATCTTTAAAAAAATTACAATCTCTGTTTGTGAGACATATATTAAGATAATACAGTGTGGTCATTGCTAATATGGAGGCATAGTCAATACGAACAATAGAGCAATAGAAACATGAAGTCATAAAAGACAGGAAAGAAAAAAGATAAAATGGCAAATCTACCAATCCTAATGACTCTGGTCAGAGCACATTAAAATTAGTGATCAACATGAATAAACTCATTAAGGAGTGGAAATAGATTCCAAGGCACAAAACACAATATAAATGTATCAAGTTAAAAATGTTACTCTGCTGATTCACAAATGCAAACTTCACTTTAAAACAGGGATAGTAATTGGTAAATGTAACAGTAGACATAACCATAGGGATTTATAAGAAGTCAAAAATCCGGGATTTATTTAGAACACTAAATAAATATAAAAATTCTTAAACTTTAAAGGCAGCTTAAATCTCAAGAGCGACTAGAATTTAGAAACCTTTGAAAAAGCTGGAATCATCTCCTGAAGCATGTTCTGCTAGGCTGTACCGCAAAGGGAAAGGGAGATTTGTATTTTTATGATCAAGCCCAAGTAGTGGGGCTGTCCTCTCAATATTCAGCAAGCTCATTCACGAGGGGCCACAGAAACATGCACTATATCCACCAGAAAAAGTTTCTTAACCTTAAATTACAAAGCAAATCTGTCCTGAAATGACTTTTTATTTCTCTTCATTTGACATAATTAGAAAGATAAAAGAACCCAGCTGTGTTTTGGAATAGATCCCAGATATATTAATTCCTTTAATATTTTGTCATTAGCTCTAAGTTTTAACCATCTGTTATAAAAATCATGAATTTTAAAAACTGAATTAAAATATTAGTTCCCCTTTGTTTATAACTTTCCCTCTAAGATAATACCTATAACGCAAAGTTCTCAGACTGCAAGCAGCTTTATTAAAATATAGCCAATAGAAGCCAAAATGGAAGGCTTTACTAAATTTCCTATCAGCTGTAGAGTTTTCATGCCCTCTCTGCACAAAAGGCAGAGATCCAGGACCTCTCCTGACCATGACTGTCAGTCAAAAAATAGGCACCTTCTGTGATCATGGCTCCTCTCCAGATTTAGAAGAGAGCCAACAACATTTTCCTAGAGTATATTTGATCACACCATTATATTAGCAAACCTATTTGGGGTCAAGTTGAAGTCAAAGGCTGTATGGTACACCAGAAGCCTGGCGGAGACCAGTGTAATACTCTTTCATTTAACAAATTATTGAGCACCTACTTTCTGCCAGGAACCCTGCTTGACATTTGGGATATGTCAGTGAACAAAAACCAAGATGCTTACATTTTATGATACCTATATTCTATGATAAAGAAAGTGCCAACAAGGGTCATAGTCAACCACAAAGTGAAATGGGTTCAATAAAAATAATAATAGGTAATGTATAAGGTACCTATTATGCAATAAGCACTTTTCTTTTCAAGCTTTATATGTATCAGTGATGGTATAGCTTCAATTACTATACCCATTTGTGGAATGTTTAAACATAGAATTTAGCCCTGTAGCAATATCAGCCTGGACCTACAATTCAGTCATGATAGTCAGCAATTGAGCACCAAAGCACCAAAGAGGTGATAGCCTTCAGTTTTAAAAAATAAAATAAACCCAGCCTGCCTGGCTCAGTGGTTGAGCATCAACCTATGAACCAGGAAATCATGGTTAGATTCCTGGTCAGGGCACATGCCTGGGTTGTGAGCTCTATCTCCAGTGTGGGATGTGCAGGAGGCAGCCAAACAATGATTATCTCTCATCATTGATGTTACTATCTCTCTCTCCCTCATCCTTTCTCTCTAAAATTAGTAAAAATATTTAAAATAAAATAAAATACCCAAGTTTTGACTTTGGCTCACTCAGCATGTGGATTTTCCTCTAATTCCATTGTAACAATTAAAAGTAACCTAATTATGATAACTATAAATGCAAATCAAAAGTTTTTTATGATATTTGTTTTGATAAATCTTGTACCCATTAAGGGAGAAGAATACTGCATGTGTAGAAGAAAACTTTAGCTCATGAACTGAAGACATGCTATTCTGCAATAAAAAGATCAAATGATATTATAAGCATGAAAAAACAAAATTACACAAAATAAACTTTCTAGATAAATATTTTTAATGTCAACCAAAATTCAACAGAAAAGAATTCCTACTCAGTTCAGAAGGTTGCTGTGGGGATGTTGAGTCTTCACCAAGAGTTCCTGCCCACGACTTTGCAACCATCAGGAGTGTCTGGCAGAGTACTTGGCACGTACAGTATAGAAGAGCAGTCTCTTGACAAATTCAGTTGAACTTATCTGAACCTTCAAATTAAGAATGCCTCTTTGGGTGTCACACATTCAGAGAGAGCAACAGAGTGAGAACACTTCTCCTGGCTTATTCCTGATTCTAGAAAGGCTAATTCAGACAACTCAGAGGAAAATGGTATTATTTATGGGTTCCATACTTTGTAACATCATCAACTAAGTGAAGGAGAAAGTGTTTCCTGCATGGAGTCTGCTGTTTTCTGTAAGCCAGAGATCTTAAAGACTTAATTTTCCTGGTCTCAAATGTTTACACACTACAAGTACAATAAACTAATTTGGATTACTAGGACCTGTCCCAAAACTCAAACAAACTTAAGAATTCCTTTCCCTGGAATAGGTCTGAACCACAGGAAAGTTTTAAATTTTGCAAAGTTTGGAAATAGGACACTAACCTTTCATCCAATAGAATAGATACCCCTAAATCTATGACTGTAATATGTGTTTACCACAGAATTTAGGACATTAGTCAGCCTGCTGAAATTCTGCCCTCAATAACAGCCATTTCATTTCCTCAACCTCACTTAAGTTTCAGCTCAGAATCAACTAATTGTTTTCTTCTTTCTTTCAGCCAAACTACACATGCTTTGAAGACAGTCCAAAGAATGGTAGTTTGTTTCTATTGAAATAAAACCAGTCATTCTTTCTTACTAGCTTACTTTGTAAGTGGCTTTCAAAAATTATTAATATACATAAATGTTAATTAATCTAATTGATTAATAAAACAATATGAACCCAGCTCACATTAACATTGCCATTGCCTCTGCCTATTACTTCTCATATAATAGAGAAAATGCAAGGCTTAGCTAGCGGTAGACATAATCCAAACAATCACGCCTAGAAAATAGATTCCAAAAGAGAAAATAAATGTTGTTAGTAAAATGTGGGAAAGATTGTATTACATTTTTCATAAGACCCATTGCATGATTTGTTTTCGGATACTGCCTAATTTCATGGTTGAAACTAATATTGAAATTCACCAACATATTTTCATTTTAAAATAAAAAAATTTGACCTGAGAGTTCTGTTAGGTGGTTGCCTTGAAGAAGTTGAAGTATTGAAAATTGCCTTAAGATAGTCTTGCATAAAGTATGCATGGTTTTACAAGTTTGAATACGTTTATTTATATGTTAACATTTTTAAAAGTTTGTGTGCATAGAATGCATCTACCTCTAAATATTCATGAGTGTACTTCCCTATTAAGTCAGGAGACAGTAAGAAATGAAAAACTGTGTGAAACATTCTCAATACAATGGACATATTCAAACATCAAATTTTTTAAAGTGAATGAACCCAATATTATAATTCTTCTGTCCTTTTTTAACCACTTTATTAAGATATGATTGACTTATAAAAAGTTGTACATATTTAATTTATACAACTTGATGAGCTTGGAGATAAGTGTACACCCATGCACCATCACTACAATCTATGCCATAAGCATATCCATAACCCCCAGAAGTTTTCTACCACCTTCATTATTTGTTGATATTATTTTGTGTGATAAGAACACAACATAAGATCTACTCTCTTATCAAATTTTTAATTGTACAACATAGTATTGCTAACTATAGGCTCTACGCAATACAGTAGATTCCTAATTCTTAACTATGTCAAGGGTATTTTGGTTTCAGATCATCACTTTCAGTCAAGGGAAACTTACAATATTAAATACCTTCTTACATATACCAGAGTTTACAGCCTATTATAAAATTTGCCAATATACAGAGGAAAGTAGAGTGAAAGAAGTGTAGGGATCTTATGATTCTTCACAAGGCTTGATTTAGGCAACTTCTCAGGTCTTGCGTCTCGTTACTTAGGCTTCTTGGAAATATACCTACAATAGGTTTAGAGGAAAAGGTTCTTGATCCACTCTCTTTACAAAAAGAAAAAAATGTTCTCATAGTTATTTGATTGGAAAGGTATCAGAGAAGGAAAAGTATGAAAAGTGTGTATATTCTCAGTGAAAAGTGATTCACTAAATCTGGCCAGCTACTGTGTTAATGTTTTTTATTTAAGTTTTTTATTATAATAAAATATTTATACATTATATAAAATAAATAATATAAAGCTATAAGATATAAAATAACTGTAAAATACCCATAAACCTTCCACAAAAATTAACAGAATATTAGCAATATTTTAGCCCTTGCCCCATATGTTGTACCCTCTTCCCACTCCACACCAGCTCCTCTCTGGGGAGGTATTTAGTATTCTAAAATTTGTAAGCATCCATTTTCTTATTTACTGTTAAAGTGTATGAATCCAAATGATATGCTATATGGTTTTACTGCAACTTGCTTTGTTCATTTAACCCTATCACAGACCTATCCACTGTGTTAATGTTTAATGTTCCCTTCCACATCCATGGTGGCTGGTGGCATCAGGTATCAACTTCCAGATTTTCTGTTTAATTATGTAACCTTTTGTCTTAGAAAATATACTTTCCTTAAGAGCTGTTCTTTAAGAAACAGAATCTTTTTACGTTTCTTCTATCATTTTCTGTTTTAGTAAATAAAAGGAAAAGACCAACACAGTGAAACAGTGTCACGGTTATACTATATTTTTGGAAACACAGAAGAGGGCAAAGATGCAAATTTCCCAAAGAAACATTAGATTAGGCATCTTAGCACTTCCAATAGCTACAATTTGTGTTCCTACTCTGACATAAATAAATACATCTGGTTGGTGTGGTGGCGAGATCTTTTACTTTTATTTGTCTTGAATTTTTCTCCCTACTTTTAATCTTAAATTTATGGGAATATATCTAGTTTCCTGTTTCATTATAATTCACGTGCAAATAAATCCCATATTTGGGAACTTGAACTGAGAGTTTATCATGTTCATAGTAAAATACCAAATTCTTCTCCTTCTCTCCAACCTCAAAAGATGCAGGCATATTAGTGTACCTTAAAAAAAACTTCTACATAAATAAGTTTTTGTTTTGTTTTTAAGTTAACATAATTATAAGACCCTAAGACCCTAAGAACACCATCCAATATACATATTATCATTTTTGTATATTCCCTTAATTGTTTTTATAACTGATTTTCATATTGTTGTAGTTATCATATATTAGTACATAAAATAGTGTACCTCCTTTTCCCCACATAACATGACATGATATTGGTATTTTTCACAAAAGCCCTTTCTGCTCACTCAGTTCTCCTAACCCACACTCTTAAGTAGTGCATTCTTGCACCACTGTGGTGTTACAATAGAGACCAAATTATTAAAACACTTTCCAAAAGAAATGTTCCCTTCATTGTTTGCACTGTTACCAGAAGTGAGATTTTGTTTCACAACACTCTTAACAACGTTGACTTCTCTGAGTTTCCTTATTTAGGTTTAGCATCAACAAATATTCTTACGTATCCAAGATGGCCTTAAAATTCTTCTGAAAACGATACATAGCAGCAATAATAAAACCTATGAATAATAGTGTCAATTATAAGCCTGGCACTTCACATGCACTATTTCACTTGTCCTTAAACAACTCTAAACAATAGTTACTATTCTTTCCATTCAACATTTGAGAAAAATGATGATCCGAGGAGAACTTGTTCAAATCTGTAGCTTTGGTGGGCAGGTGGGCATGACTGAAACCTACTTTCTTCTGAACTTAGCTACCACAAGCCATCTATGCCATCCCACCCCAACGCCACAAGGTTATAAACCAGTACATTTTTCAGTCATTATTCATTTTTAGAGTTGCCATTACCTGCTCATTATCACACTTTTCAATGAAAATTCCAATGATATAAATAATGAATTAAACTCTAGTTAATTAAACTAACTATACCATTTTTTTCTTTCAAACCGCAAATCTCAACCATACTTGTTCTTATGAAAGCAGCTAGCAAATTAACTTATCCTTGCTACTATTCCAGGACTATGAAGTTTTTTGTGTGTGTGTGTGTTTGCCTCAATTAATAAGTGATTAATCTAGTTGCTTAGTTAATTTAAAATTGTTGTAAAATTATAAGTTACAACTTTTAAACCAAATTCCAACCATTTCAACTCACAAAACTTCTTAAAGACAAAGTGGAGAGAGAATTGCATACTAAAAGTCTTTAGGATACATGAACCAATTTTTGTGTGAATATTAAATCATTTACAAATAGTATTTCTATGATACCCACTTAAATAAATTAGTCACTCATGCACCACATGGTAAAAATATCTCCATGTCTACATCTTCCTGGGCACACCTAGTCACATAACATTGGCTTGATTAACTTCAAAGTGCAGGAGACCACGATGGCTGTAGTTTTAATTAGTAAAGTATTGGAATAGGCAAAGATTAAAATTCCTCATGAAGATAAAAACTGGAACAGACTGATAGTCAAACCCACATACTGGCTTCCAAAGCCCAAATCCACCCACACAAATGCATCTGCATAAAATGTTTAACCCACTCAATAAAAACATATGTAGCCTCTATGAAATAATTTTAATTCATTTAAATGGGCTCATCTATAATAATAAAAGGGTAATATGCTAATTAGACCAGAGGTCCTTCCTTCTGGACAAAGCTACAGCAGGCGGGGGCCGGGGCAGAGACGGCAGAGGCCCCCCAGCCTGACCGCCTCTAGTAATAGTTATTTTAAGATGCATTGGGCCTCTAGTAATAGTTATATTAAGATGACTGGCCCCTCCTCACATTCAAAATTTATGAAATGTTACATTGCTTTTGAAATTTTACTGTATGTTTAAAATCTTAGTTAACTGTCAAGATTTTGCTTACAGATGATCAGCTTCTTGAATGTGCTTGTTTTTGCTTTTCTAATCCTGCACTGTCCCCTGCTTCATGTTCCAATGGAAATAAGCTCTCCTTTCTCTGAACTCCCAAAGCTTGTCAATATCACTTTTAAAATAATAGTTTATCACATTCTACCTAACATCAGAGTTATTTATGCATACATTTCACCTGCTGTGCTACATTGCAACTATTTGAGGCTAGTACTCATGCCTACTGGGAGTCTACATCATTAAAATATATGGTTAAAATAAGGTATGTTACTCATTTGAAAACTCAAGACTTTTTCAAAATTATACTTTTTACTCAATTGCAAAAGCTGGGGACAAATATATCCTGGTGGTTTCCACACTTGCATTCCACTTGACTTTTTCTCCCTATACATAAATTTTAAACTGTTATGATTAAATCAACCCTTTTCCCCTTGCTGGTTAAAAACTTTGCATTGAAAGCAATAATGAGGAGCAGAGAAATGAACACCAATTCTACTCCCGTTCTTACATTTGATTTGCTATAGTAACACTCAAATTAGATTTTACCGAGGAGAGATTGAGGGAGAAAGGAAGGGAGAGATTGATTCACGCTGTCCAAAGTTATTTCCCTGAGGAACGGAGGCTTCTTTCCATTAGGTGATCAAATGCAAGAAGAAGAAGGGTTTAAGGGACTCTGTACACCAGAGATTTAATTGAAACAGCAAGGCATGACCTAGAGCAAAATAGCAATTAAAACCCCAATGTACAGTTCCTGCCCACTGCCCAGCAGCCAGCAATTGTTGAGCTCCCATCCCCTAATGGAAGCCTGACTTTTGATGCCATTGTCTAGGAAACTATTGTTATTGTTCCACAGGCAACAACTCCTTTGAATTTGCCTTTTGTTCCACTTAAAATTCAATAACTTTTTGTAATCTAAAAAAATACAGTGACATAATTTAAAATCTCATTCTTTAAAATGACTTTTATGAAAAAAATTACCGCTTTCATTTGTTTTCATATCAATAAAGTTTTAGGACAAATTATTACCTTCCTCAATAACAAAAAATATTATCAACAAAAAGGACTTTTTAAGAAACTCAAAACCATGTAATATAAACTAAATATACCCTGTGTGTTTGCTATGAACCAGGTTGATTCTGTTAATAAAATACTCAATGTAATGATTTTTTCCACCTCAATGCCAAAGTATACATATTCATTCTGTGCTCTCATTTCTTGTAGCTTTTTTCAAGTGTCAAATTGTATAGAAAGAGTTCAAATAAAGTAAGGTGAAATGTTTTTATTTAAGAATTCCAGCATTTTACTAGACTCTTTTTAGCCTTCCTTCTAGATAGATTAACCTGACAACATGTAATAAATCATTAGTTTGTGAATGCTTAGCAATAAAATAATTTTGTTTATTTATTTTTCTGTTCAGGGAAAAAGAGGCAGAAGTTACTTAATAGCATATGCTTTAAACCACATCATTCTTAACTCATCTAAAGGAAAATCTACATATTTTTTAAATTATTTTTTCCTGTTTAATAAACAGATAGTTAATCGTTACTTCAATTAAGTATACTTATTCTTTAATTAAAGTGGCAAAGAATGTATCCATGACTAGCTAGACTTGAGAGAAAGAAAGGGAGGAAAACAGAGGGGAAGAAGGGAAGAAAGGAAGAAAATAAAAATAAAGGAAGAAAAAAACAAAATAATGTTTATTAAATTTTTAGGATTATGTAAGGAATTAGCACCTAGACTCCTCAGGCCTGTATGGATATGAATCCTGTGAAAGAGGATTACGACTCTCCCCATTTTACAAATAAGAATGAGGACAAGAGAGATTAAGTCACCTGCCTAGAACCACAGGACCAGTCACTGAAAGAGCTGGTTTGGAACCAGGTCTCTCCATTGCCCAAGTGCGCATTCTTTCTCCTACACTGTGTGGCTTGAACCGTGCCTTCTGAGACATCAGTGAGGTGTGTGTTTTTTAATAAGTCTAATTATATGCATTGGTAATAGAACATTTTGCTAATTAAAGGATCTCTAGTTCTAATTAGGAATAATTAATTATTTCCCATGTGTGTTGACAAATTTTCCATTTGGGCAAAATTTTTCAATTGACAAAAACGTATTCAATTTAAGGCCTTGTGTTAGATTTGCTATTTTGTTGTGTCTTTTCAGAGTGTGAGGAGCACATCTAATAACAGAATATTATTTTCCTTTGGAGAGCCCATTTCTTGTGACTCAGGCGGGGTAAATCTGCTGTGGCACATGGTGATCCTATGACTCACAGCTTGCCAATCAGAATACTCCATCCCTATTCCAGCCACAATGATTGGAAGACTACATGACCTAATGAAAGGAAGAGTATTTGATCAGATTTGATATCATATTATGAGTTTTTCCTTTTAGTCAAATTTCAAAAGGCAATATTCTTGTGGTTTCCTTTCCCAACAAATTGAGAACCAACCTGTCTGATAAATAAACCAATAGGGAAATAGGGCAAATGGATAGAGAAACAAATCCTAAGGATGACACTTGAAATACTGAGTCTACCTTATACCTGAAGGTGATCCATCCTTGGATGACTTTTGATTTCAAAAAATTCCCCTTATTTTGCTTACAGTAATTTGAGTTGGATTCTGTCACTTACAGCCAATAGATGCCTAACTAATAAAAGTGTGATGTCATTTTCTAAGGTACTGCAAACTACTGTGCAGTGTCTCTTCTTAATTTTAGACAACTATCAGATAATAATGAAGCAAGACCAAATGAAATGGTCAGAATCATTAAAGATATCTCAGTTTTCTTTTCAGTAATAATTCTCTGAGCTTGAAAAGGAAACCATTGTTCAATTGAATTCAATCACACTGTCAAGGTAATTATGGTTTTCTACATAGACACTCAATTAAGTTCATGCACTTCTTTCTATACCATAATATTTTAGAATAAAAAGGGACTTTGGAATGCCTCTTCCCTGTCCTCATTTTAGAAATAAGGGACCTGAAGTCTGACAATATTAAGTGAATTGTCCAAAATCATACAGCTAGTTAGTGACGATGTTGGAATGAAACCAAAGTCTGCATTCATAATTTACCAGAAATTATAAAATTATTCTTATTACAGTATTCACACTATTCTGAGATAAAGTGAATGGCGACCTTACTAGAATATTATCACTTGAACAACTGGTAATTCATTTAGTAAAGCACACAAATGATGCTGCTTATTTATCCATTGGGGCATCCATTAATTTCTCTGAAATGAGGATGTACTAAAGGAGCCAAAATTCCATTAAACACACACACGAAGATAAATGACCTGAAATGGTCTCTCTGTGTTTTCTTTATAAATAACTACTAGCTAGAAAAGGGTAGAAATAATGATATTCTAATGGGAACCAGTAAATTTTATTAGACATGAAAGCTGAATTATAAACTAAGTGAAAAAATGCACATTTTAAAAAAATGGTTTTCTTTTGGATAAGGATGAGTTGATAGGCCAGATCTAATAATAACTAAATTCCAGAAACCAGATAATACACTTAAAGAATTTTAACAATCAAAAAGTTTTTTTGACTAAGTTATTAGGTGTCCATTGGTGGGAACAGCATATTTTTAATCCATATCCTTATTCTATATTTTGTACTGCTCCAACAGGTATAATTACTATAAAATGTTTAGTATGCATTTGTGAATTTTTTAAACTCTCTAATCTTCAGTCAAGAAATCCTATTAAACCCCAAGTGAACTAGGTATTTTCTTTTGGAATTGTTACATAATTACATACAGCAAATTTATAGCCCTAGACAGTTAAACAACAAAGAAATTAGTACACCCAAAATGGCCACAAGAAAATGAAAGTCAGTGGAATAAGGGGAATTTTAAAAGCTAAGTTGATATTCATTTAAAAGCCTCTCTTCCAGCAATTTTTAGACTGCTTTATTAAAAATAGTATTAACAATCTATTTCTATTAGGGTAAACTAGCTCAAAATTAGTTATTGTTTTTGCCTTACATTTATAAAAAGTAAATGCAGTTTCACAACGAACTGTTATAATAAATTCTTACCATGTCTCCAATAGCGAAACATTGAAGGAATAACATAATGAACATACTGGTATTGACCGTAAAATTAAAAAGACTAAAAGTCTAAATAATGATTTCTTACAATCACAGTATTTTTGTGTATCAGTAAAATATTTACAGCTATAATGATTAATTAGCATTTGTAAATGGCTGGAGTAGGCTGTTTCCAATAACTATTAGCTTAAAATCTGGCTAGAACCTCCTTAGCACACAGGCAGACATGAATCCCTAGAAATCTCTGCTGTTTTCCAATTTCCCTGCTTTTCTCCCTCCCTTTCTACTGTTACACCAATGAATCATTTCATTTCAGTTCTATCTGGCCCTCTTTGCCTCTAACGCTCAGGAAGGTTACAAATACTATTCCTGCCTTCAAAACACACACACACACACACAGGCTTTTCACACTTTTAAACCATCAACTCTCTTCTTGCAGGATGGTAAAATCATTTAATCCACTCACTGTTCTACTCACCAGATTGGTTCAGGAAAGTTAGTAAATGGCTATTTCAATGTGCTCCTGTACACAGGTTCTTCATACTGGTAATTGCCATTTATGGCCGTGGACAAAACAACCTGTAGTATAGAACCCTGCTGCTTTTCACAGGCTGCCTTCCAGGTCCCTGCCTCTAGGAAAACTGTCCTGCCTCATTCCCACTCAGAATTTATTGTTGTACCTCCCACAGTTCTGAAGACTTTGAGGTACTTAGGGTCAGCCAGACTCTAGGACGGCTGCTTATTGTATCACAAGACCCTAAACTGGGAGAAACAAAGGTAGTCCAAAGTGGGGGAAATTTTTACAAAAAGTTTTAAAGAGACCACATGCTGCTCTGTCATTGGTAAAATGCTACTATAAATTAGAGGACTACAATTTCAAGGCATGCTGGGTCCAATGATTCCAATTTAATGTCAACATGCTCATGATATTGTTTTGCTGTTGCCCCTCTCTCTTTTATTTTTTAAGAGTGAGTTTCCCCACACACTGTAGTTTTAAAGTGCAAATAAATACAAGACCCAGTCACTGTTTGGATTCAGTGTTTTCAGTTGGAACCAGTGCCTTACAGATTATGACACACAGCACACAGAAAATGGGATTAGAAAAGGTGCTGTGGCCATAGGGTTGTCCTCGGGCTGTAGAAGGCAGGGAAAACCCTTCATTATTCTTCCCTTCAGACTGAGGGAGCTCATGATAGCTATGTGTCACCTCTAATGTCATCGTCTCCCTCTCAGGCTTTGTCTCCCTGTCTCTCTCTTCCCTTCACTGTCTTTCTCGCACCCACACCCCTCCTCCTCTCTCTCCTTGGCTCCCAGGACTGAAGAAAGGCAGAAGAGCCTAAGAGTGGATCCACCATTCCCTAATGAATTAATAACCAGGCCAGCCCCAACACAAGCCAGAAAGGACTTTTCAATTCCAAAGAGAGTGCTCAGAATCTTTAAAACCTGTACATTAAAAGTTAAAACAATTTGGCTCCTATTACTGTTATTGTTGTGAAAACTGTTAAAATATTTAGGTTTTAAAGAGAGGGGTTCAATAATTGTTACATAAAGCAGTGTTAATGACAGCTAAAATTTTAAAATACACTAAAAAAAGTTACAATGGAAGTAGAAAAAAGAAATCAGTTTCTATTCAATATGTAGAGGGCTGTTATTATAAAATAGGTATAGCACAATGCCTAAGAGTTATTTTTTTCTTTTTCTATTTTATTATATAGGAAAAATGACTCTGTTTTAAATTATAATCAGATCTCCTTGATTAAGAAATAGTCATTTAGATTTTATATAAATAACCATAAAATAGCTTTCTTATGACCAAGCTAAGTAACATATTTTCCTTTATAATCATATTTATTGCAGTTCTTGATATATGAAAAACGATATACTAGAAAAATATGGAAGTAAAACAACACTTAAAGAAGTTTCATAAGTTTATACAATTCTCTATAAGAAACTGATCAGAGATTCTCAGTTTAGTGTTTATCCTACATAAGCAGGCCCCTCCACCCGGAAGGAAAGGTTACCTGTACCAGGTCTACATTTTCAGTAAACAAAAGATGCTCTGCAATGCAGCCTAGGACTCACTGAAATGGAGGCTCTTTGGACAATGAGGCTTGACAAAAACATTCAGCATATAATAGTACTCATAACATATCACTTTGGCTTCCTTTCTGAAGGTCTTACTTTGGATTGCTTATTGAATTTGGGTGGTGGAATATACATGTAAAGGAAGAAATTCTGATAAAGACAGGCTAACCAGACAAAGTAGAGTTCAAACAGGTACTCATACACATACACACATAAACACATGGCACAGTGGTGCACTCTGGACATTGTTACTGTATGAGTGGGCAATATAATTTAAAATGTATTAAATGGTCAATAGTTAGTTATTTTATTAGTCATATAAGTAAATGTAGAATCATCAAAAACAAACATCCTGCTTGTAAACTTAATGATTACAATGCTATACAACTTAATATAAAGCCTCAACAATTTTATTCCTAAGTTTAAAAAGGTGGCAATACATCAAAGCATATTTATATTGCTAACTAATTAATTAGCTGATGTAAAAGGGGAAGCAAAGGGCACACTTTTCTCCAAGATATTTATTAACCTGATTTTGAAGCTCAAGCAAGAGGGGGAAAATATTCTAGGTGATCCCAAAATATAAACCAGCATTCATTCATCCATCCATCAGTCAAAAGCCAGTTGGAAAAGGCTTTACTAAAAGGAAATGGACACATGACCCTCAACCTAGCAATCCTTCTTCTGAATGTATGCCCTCACCGGTCCACAAAAAAATATGTACCAGGACGTTCACAGAAGCATTGCTTATGGGTACAAATAGAGGAGGGACCACAATATCCATCTCTAGGGAATGGTAAAATATCAAATGTGCACATAACAGAATCCAGTCAAAGGCAGACCTCATGAGCCAGACTTCCATTTACTAGAGGCAACAAAAACAATATTAAATTTTTAAAAGTAATAAATGTAATGAGATTTATAGCATAATATCATTTTTATAAATTTTAGAACATACTGAATACTATATATTTTCAAGAATATACTTAAATTTGTCTACATATGTTTATATATTGTATAATTTATGTATGTATCTATATACATTTATATATAACAAGAATTGCAAGAACATACATTAAGAACATTAGAGTAGATGTCTATGGGGCAAGAGAATGGATGGAAGTGAAGATGGGGACCATATGTAAAAACTACATGAAACAAGAGAGAGGCTGTGATAGTCAATCTCGGACATTGTGGGCTATGGATGAAAACCATGGTTAACTTAACTCTGCATACTTAACTGAAACAAAATAATACAAAAACGCCTAAAGGACCTTGGAGACATAGTTATTGACATTAGGCTAAACCAACATATCTAAACAACCAGCCATATGTCAAAATGAAGTTCAGCTAAAGGGAAAAAATGCTATTGTAGAAGACACAGTAGAAAGTACAGATTGGTGATATCCTTAAGCTATAATATTTACAGTCAAGTACAATTTAGAAATCTTAAAAATCTTATACAGAAACTTTTCATTTGTAAAATGTATTTATGGGTCTGATTAAACTTAAACATAATAAAAAAGAAAATTGCAGTAAGGAGAGACCATCTGAACAGTTCACTGCAGCAATAGAGCTCATGGGGCACATTTGTATCTAACTTAAGGAATCAGAATTATCACTGAGGTGGCCACCAACACCTGGAACTGACAGTTACACCAGGCAGCAGTTTCACTGCTGTGCTACATGTTGTGTGACTTGAACAGCTGAGTAGAAAAGAAATATACATATATGAAATTGTCTCAGCGATCTAGCTGTTTGAGGTGAAATAGTAAGATATGGTTTACATGAAGACTATATCATCACCCCAATTCACTTTGTAGATCAGGCATAGCTACACTGCACATTGTCTGATAAGAGTTTCAAAATTTTGTGAACGTTATCTCTTGTTAAAGACAACTAATCAAAGCTATTATGACTGATCCATAATAGTTATCCAACGAGATATTATTAAGGAGAGAAAATACTTTAATTTTTAAATTTTTAATGAAAATATAGACATATTTTTACATAATTATGGTTACAAAATGGATACACTATACTTCTTAGATAACAGAAGTAACATTTAAAATGTATTGACTGATTCTTCATTGCTATGGAAGCTGAATTAAATAATAGGGAAAATAGCTAGTACCAGCTTGTTTTTTTTCAGCAAATATATCTTGGGAACATCATTCCTTTTTAAATCCATTATTTCTACTCATCTTACCATTACTTATAACACTGGTTTCATGAGAATGCATTGGGGAGTTACTGAAACTATAAAATGTCAATAATTACAAATGAAACTAATTCTTATAACAGAAAGATAATCTAATTCCATTAACTATATCATCTCAAAATTCCAAAAAAAATTACTGAACTGAGAATTTTATCCCAAAAAAGTTATGTACAGAAGTTATAGAAATCAACCACTATGAGAGTTAATCAACAAATTATTACTGCCAAAATTCTCACTCTAGGCTAGTAACAGAAGCTACACACACACACACACACACACACACACACACACAAAGAATATTCAGCAAAATGCACCAACTAAAAAGCCTCAAGTACACATAAATTTCAAAATGTGTATTTTTTAGGAAATGAAAAATAAGTTTAGGTAGCCATTAACTGACCGTACACACACACACAAAAAGTAGCAACACTCCAAGGATTCATCCCATCACCTCAAACACTTTGACAAGAATTATAAATCAAATCACCATATTCATGAGTGGCTGTAAAGCCATATTTTAAGCCTTGACACTATGTAGATGAAACCACAGTTAGGTGAATTGAGAAATTTGCTTCCTATTGTCTAACATTTCCCTGTTAGGAGACTGTCCACAAATGGTGAAGAAAAATCTAGACAATATATTATATATTTTCTATTTTTTAAAACTATAAAATTGTGCACAGACTAGGTAGGTCTTCAGATAGTTAAATGGTCACACCAGAGAGCCTATCTGAAATTTCTATAATATATGGCCACCTTAAAAGTTTTTTAAAATACTGAGAAGTACTGAAAATTTTTGTTAGTTTTTCCCCCCCTCTCCCTTTTGCAACAGAATGAGGGAATGAAGCATTTTCTTGGACACTGAGTATAATTATAACTAATCATCTCCTTCTCCTTGGAGCAACATTCGTTGACGTTCCTTCATTTTAGGGTAGCTGGCTGACACAATTCAAATATAATTACTCTTCTTGCATGATAAACTCCAGCACCGTGAGCAAATACAGTATGTCTCATTGTCAAGTATGGCTAGACAGCAGCAGTGTAATATAGACCTTTCAAGCCCCCGTGTAGCCCCCTGCCTTTGAAATCTGTGTGAGATGACAAAACTGACTTTCATTTCCCTTGGACTTTCTCAAGGTATCCTTATTAAGAAAAAAAAAAGCCTAAAACCCATAAATTTAATCTACTGCCTGCCAATCACAATGGTTTCTGCTGTCAGACACTCATGATACATAACCACAAAATTTAAATGTTATTGTTTCATACAAGAAGAAAATGTTGCTCCCAACTACCCCAAATAGTCATGTGACAATTCAGTGCGTAGCCTTTGTTTGCTTCTTCCACCGCTGAACAATAGCAAGAGCAGGAAACCTGTAACCGATGGACCAAATGTGGAAAGAGCTACACAAAAATAAACGCCAGAGTAGATCATTTCTTTCCAGCTATCTTGTAAGAGATAATTGCTGGAAAAATTGATGATAGAAAGTTTGTTTCCGAACCAGTATTTCATTTCAGATTAATAATGAAGTTTGCTTATTTCATTCTCAGATGATTTATAATTTTTTTAAAAATCAGCCTTGTCATTTGGATGATCACTGGAATACAACTTGTACCAACCTCGGAAAAAGAAATAGTGCAAGAAGAAATAATAACATCACGCAGTCATGAATGCTGAGTTTTGGGAAGAAACAACAGCTTGAAACTGAAAATGGAATTTTCCACATGGCCTACCAGTCCCAAAGACCTAGGTTTACACTAAGATGGTAAACTATATGGCTTTCTCTCACGTGTTCTGATAAGTAAGCTTAAGAAAAATCTATTTCATGGATGACCACCAATACAAACTTGACATTTTATCCTTTATTGAATTATGCTGAAAAACAAGTGTAATTTTAATCTACTATTTTCCAGGACAGTGTTTCACAATTGGCCTCCCAGTTCTGGATGTGTTGTTCTTTTTCTGAGCGTATGAAAACTCTCTTCCTCCAAGTGTGTGGCACTGTTAAGTGGAACTATGTCACATCACAATCTGTGTGTTTATCTTAGACTGCTATGAAGACAATTACAGGCAGCTGGCTCTTCTTTCTGGACCTTCTAAAACTATATAAAGTAATCTGTTTTCATTACTTTATATAGTTTTAGCCTATCCAACTGTTTTCATTAGCAGTTGGATAGGCTTAGCAGATGAAGAATCAGATTCTGACGATGGGGCTGTTTTGTTTCTTGGGTGGAGAAACAAATTGGTTCAGCACATCCCCTGGCCTCATTCCTCCATGATGGGAAACAATGAAATCTAAATAAAGCTATATTAAATTGAAAACAAAGTTTTTGTTTGCTCTACACACATGAGCAAATAAATCCTCAGCAGTTTTTGTGTCCAAAATAGGCAGAGTCCTACTACCCAATTCAGTTGGAGAAAAGGGTCCACTGAGGAATGATCAAATATATGTGACTAGGCAGCAATTGAAGGAAATCTGTACATGAAATAAAATAGAATATTTGGCCTCTTTATTTGCAACATCTGATGGCTTTGTATATGAGAATGCCAGCAGCAATAATTTATATGTAGTCAAAACAAACGGAAAAGATACACTGTAGAGACTCGACTTAAGGTGCTTACTAGTAACCTGGAAAACCCAGACTCTTGCTGATCAGGTCATCCACGGTACACAAAGAGAGACCACCCATCTCCTTACAAAACAAGGACATTTTATTAGGAACAGTCTGATGGTCTGCAAGGAGCTTCTTTTGTTTTCCCTGGGACACAATCCTAGCAATCAACAACGCATCACACTAAACTACTTCGGTGGCTTTCTCCTTTTACTGTGGACAAAGCTTGCACTGAAGCCTTTCCAACAGCAGCCCCATTTTCAACTTAATGTTTTCTTTCCATGGGAAACAAACCTCTGCCACTCCGGAGCCACTGGACCTACTGTTCTGATTCGGGACCTCCATCTGACCCATGATATTTGCCTTTTGGATGCATTTACACCTAGGCTCCTTGAGTATACTGCTCAAATGCAGAAGTCATTTAGAAATCAAAACTAAATAAATATACAAATGCACCATGGAGATAACAAAACACACTTGTTTTAATATTCTACTTGGAAGTTTAGTGAAAGGAATAGGAAAGAGACATGAATTTGTGATATAACTCTTTTACCTGTTCCTCATTACCGCAAGGCACTCAGTCATTCCTCTCTTGCACACAGCTTAGTTCTAACCCATAATTAACATGACTACACTCAACTGACCAACTACCCATAAAAGGCCTAAAATTCAGCAGTTTGAACTAAAGCAAACTGATTCTATAAGTGCACCCAAATCCCAAAATAAAATAAAAACAAGCCACACAAGAACAGGTGACAGAGAGATTTGCATTTGGTTTGCCATGTTGCTTCTCCTCAAAGGCTGAAAATTCTTCACCTTGTGTGTTTAAATATGCATCAGCTCAGAAGAAGTTACACAATGTTTCCATCAGCAGAAGATGTGGCACTTAGAGAAAGCACCTGGAAAATAAAAACTACAGACAAAATAGGGTGTATTTGCATATTTCACTTGAAATTAGGCTATGTTGCAGCATATTGGGAACTCATATGCATTGGATGTCAGCTGAGTTCCTTTTCTTTCCCCCCAAGGTGACATTGGTGCTTGTCTTACCAAATACGATGCAACTGACAAGTGTTTTCATGTAAGGAAGATATATGCCTCCCATCACCTTGTCAAGCTGAGTGAAGGCAAACTCCAGCACATCCTTTCACAAGTGATTAGGTGGTCGGAGTCATTAAAAGTCATAAAGTTAGACTGCAGCGGTGTGCCATGCATATATATGAACTCATCCAAAGCTGTCCTCCTTGAAGCAGGTGATAGCTCTCAACTTTGCCTCTGACCGAGTCATAAATTCTTGGCTGAGCTTTCTTTCTTTTAGCATACCTTTGAAATTATCCTGAACAGTAAATGCCGCTTTGGCCGTCTCATTGTCGCCTGCTTTCCCAGCCAAACCTCTAACAACTGGAGGTCCAAACATCTGATTTTGGTTCACTAACACAAAGTAAACAACCAGAGTGTCATTATTTGCTCTCTCACGGCACTTTTTAAATTTTTGAGTACTTGAAAAACTTGTCACCCAGCCTGATTTAAAATTGTCTTGAAAGGCAACAACAATAAATAAAAAAAAAGGATGTTATTTAATGCTTCCACGAAATGAGGAAATTAAGGCACAAAGAGTTGAAGTGACATTGCCAAGAGTCTTGACCATTGTGGCTAATCAGGAGCTCAGAACAAAATCTAAATTCTTATGTTGTAAGTCTCTACAAGAGCAATTTTCAACCGGTGTGCCACAAGCATTTTTAAAACAAGCAATACCTGACTATTTAGTCCGGGGCAGTGACCTCTTTTCCTTAGACTATCAAATTTAAAAAATGACAACAGCCAACACAACAATAGCCATCTGATGTGAATGAATCAAACTTACACCTATTTTTTGTCAGATCATCAAAAAATATATTTTGTGTATGCCACAGATTTTTAGTAATTACTTTACTAGTATGTGTGCCATGAGATTTTTTTAAAAAAAGGTTGAAAATCACTGGTCTATAATATTTTCACTTTTAGCCTTATCATTTCCCAGTAAATAAATCTGATTTTCTATAAATCTAATTTTAAAGT
This sequence comes from Corynorhinus townsendii, assembly GCA_026230045.1. NCBI lineage: Eukaryota > Metazoa > Chordata > Mammalia > Chiroptera > Vespertilionidae > Corynorhinus > Corynorhinus townsendii. The sequence goes on along the minus strand of JAPDVU010000006.1, from coordinate 117,370,509 downwards.
ACCTTATTAGAAAATAAGAATTAAAAATTTTTTAAATGTACCATATGACTCAGAAATTCTACTTCTAAGAATATGTCCTAAGGAATTAGTTAAGTGTAGGGCAAAAATGTACACACAAGATGTTCAATACATCATTATTTATAATAATTAACAATTGCAAACAACCTAAGTGTCCAGAAATAGGGATTCTTGAGATTCTTTGGTTAAATATTATAAATGCAAAATATATTTCTGAATCAGTTTTAATGCCAAGAGAAATAATCATTATGTAACATTTGTGAAAATAGCAAAATACAATATGTAAAGATCTCAACTCTGCTACTTCTTTTTCCTGCCTTTTAAGAGAATTTTTAAGAAATACAACATAATGGTAACAATATTTACCTCTATGTTTTTTTAAAACCTGTATGGATTTTCCAATTTTACTACAATGAGCACCACTGACTTTTATAGTTAAAAAAAAAGAAAAGAAAAGATTGAAGTTCCTGGGTGAATACATAAGAAAAAACCAACATTCCATAGTTTTCTTGCAAATCATCTGAACACAGACTGCTCAATATTAAGCAACCTGAATAGTTTCTAAAAGGCATCACAGCAATGTAGTCACTCGGTGCCTGCTCTCCATGTATGAGCTTTGTCTCATTATGGATCTGACAGAGTAGCTGACGCATTTTGAAGACATCGTACATGAATGTATCAGAAAGCCTTTCCTAAATTAATGCTATTTCCCTGTAAATGGCTAGAATTGTGTTCATCATCATAGATTGGACACAATCATAACTGAATAGAGTAGTGACTTCTAACTCTCTAAATTTAATAAGACAGTTTTGGACTTTGAGCACTGCAGCAATTAAGAACAACTTCCTTGGGCTAGTCAACTAGACACAAATCAACTCATTTCAGCCTTTATAAAGGTCATTAAACAAAACAGTTTTTAACCATCACACATTTAAAAAGATAAAAAGCCAAGACTGGGATGCATGTGCCTCTGCATAATTCCTTAATATTGCATTTTCCATTGTTCTGGACCAACAACAAAACACAAAAGGCCCATGCTATTGACTATGTTCATATAATAAAAACATAAATGTCTATGTGTCTACCAAGTTAAACACATATGTATAAGAACATGATTCTTTTTTACCAAAGATATGGATTTAATTTTCAAGCCTGTCATCACGATCATTATATGGAGTAATGACAGTTGAAATAATTTCCTGCTCAGCACTCTGTAGTTGAAATGCTTTAAATATTCAAGCATATTAGATATGTGGCTGAGAAACCCTCAGAAGAGACAAAGTTAGAGGAGAAAGAGGGTAAGGACAAAAGAACTCTGTGCCCTTTGTGTCAGGTCAATGGCTCTTCTCAGGGCTGTCTGAGGGAAGAACCTTCTATAGCTACACTTACCCAAGACGAAGCAATTCTGATAGTCTGGCCACACATATTCTGATCATACAATTTCTTTTATAAGTGACAAAGAATAGAATCATTTAGAAATTTTGCAGCTGGTTATCATGTAATCTCAACACTTAAGCAAACTTTTTAGAGAAAAAAAGTTATTAAAATAAAATTTATTAACATAAATACTTTCTCTTACTTCTTAATAAAAGCTATATTCAAATACAGTACATCAAAAGGTCCTATGAGTCTGCTTCCTCTTCTCCACATGCATTCACTTTGAATCACAAGGCTAATCAACAGTGAAATCAATAGAAGCTAAGCTTCAGGAATAAAAAAAGGAAAAGAAATGAAATTCTTAGATAATCATAAAGATGAACAATCAATCCCTGAAATATTCAACTTAATAATATAGTTGATAGTTCTGGTTAAGGATAATTAGGACAATGATTTTTTTACTTATTTTAATTCTTGCACATTTTTCTCATTTAAAAATCAATAAATACTGCCCTGACCAGCATTGCTCGGTGGTTAGAGCATTGGCCTATGCACCAGAGGGTTGTAGGTTTGATTCCCAGTCAAGGGCATGTACTTGGGTTGCAGGTTGGATCCCCCACTGCTGGGGGCTGTGTGGTGAAGGCAACCAATCTATCTGCCTATCTCACATCAATGTTTCTCTCTTTCTCCTTTCTCTCTCTTCCCCTCCCCCACTCCCTTCTACCCTCTCTAAAAATAAAAATTTTAAAAATCAATAAATACTCAAGACACAAAAAGTTGTAAAATAAAAAAAAATAAAATGAAGGAAATAAAATTTTCTCACATACTACCAAGGCAAAACTATCATTAGGAGTCAGTTGTTACTTTTATGCTTTTATACATAAATAAGACTTTAAACACACAAATGTATTTCATCCTATATATATGACATAATTTATTTAAATATTCTTAATTGTTGAACACATAGAGGGTATCTAATGTTTCATTATTAACTTGACATGAAAAATCTGGAAAGATAAGTCTTTCTGCATATTTGTGATTATTTTTGTCTTTAGAGAAAATTCAAAACAGTGAAATTATTGAGTTCAAATAGTATGAGCTTTTTAAGAGTTTTAAAATATATTACTGAAGAGCCCTCTGTAAATTTATACTATTTTACACTCCCAAAAGCAATGTTTGTGAAAATATCTTTCAAAATAGTCCTGTTCTTCTCTTTGTCTTAAAACAGTAGGTTAGCTGTGGAAAGGGGTATAATAAAAGCTAAAACAGCATTCTGTATATCTAGAAATTATTTATGCCTTCTCACACATTCAAAAATAGCACATGTGTTTACTGAGGACCATATCCACCTCAAAAGAGTGCATCATGACAGAAAAATACCACTGGTCACATACACTCACGCATTGCCATCTGAATGCATCATAAGGAAGTGCACTTTGGATTTACTGCATCACTGGCCATCAGAGTTTTAAAACCCTATGAACTCAACGATTCTGAATGACTTAAGAGATCTAACAAGGTAGAGGCATTAACAAGTTGTGTGTTTGTTGCATCACACACATTGAATATACTTAGCCAACCTAGAAAAGGTAAGGTTTAAAAAGGGGAAAGGACAGGCTCATCAGTCAGGGTGATACCAGACACTAATGTCCCTCAGAGGAAGGCTTTCATGTGTAAAAATCATCAGAGAATTAGCAGGTGCCAAGATGGTAATATTTTATTTCATAGAAGAAGAAATCTGGAGAAAATATAAAGGAAAAAGTAATGAAAAGAACGGAAGGGCAGAGAGTCAAGGACACATCAGTGAACCTTCCTGCCTTTGCCACACCAAGAGTAGATGAGTTTTCCAAGGGTGACATTGCTAATCCCAAATATCCCCCAAGTTATGACCCCCAAGGAAGATGATATGGTATAATTGATCTGTGTGGTTACTCAGAGAGCAACTGCTGTTGTCCCTATTCAGTCTCTCCAGAAGGTTAAACATAGGCCTTATAGATAGACAGCATTTACATTATTTCTCTCACTAGTTAGGTGGCAATGCTGCCTCTAGGTGACATCTCAGCCATTCTCTAAGTTACAAAGCTAAATGGATGCATCACAAATGTGCAACTGCAATGAACAGGACCTGGCAGCACCTCTGAAAATCAAATACCTTTCAGGGAACTTCTGATACATGCTTTGATTATCCAGAGCATAGATATGGGTTGTCCTTGCTGAATCAAAGACATTCAAATTATAAACAAAACGTTGATTCCAGGACCCCTCACCATCAACAGAAATGCTCCAAATTGAGTTGCCCTGTTTACTGATCCACATAATGTAAAAACTACACAAGAACTTTTCTAAAACATTTAGCTGAATATTGCTGAGAGACTACAAAGAATTACTACATATGTCTTAAATTTATAAAGACCATTGCAGTCTAAAACAGAAAACAATAGAAGAGGCTGATCCTCGATTCAGGTGATGAGTAATGAGAAGCAAGTGCCCCTTTGCACCAGCATCTGTCTGTCTGAATCTCTCTTTGCCTCCCTCCTCTCAATCGGCCTGATCCTCTAACTCAAGGCTAAAGTTCTCTTTCCAGATGGAAATTCATTCATGTTTTGGAGACATTAAACCACCAGCAAAATCATACATGTGAGGAAGCCATTACCCAAACTTAACAACCCAAATCATACACAAGACTCAAGTTGGACTTAAAATTAAAGCAAATATTGGAAACCATTTGTGGATATACGGTTGGTCATTAATTGCAGCCTCTTCAAAGAGGGCAATTTCCTAACATAAAATTCAGCTACATCCCCAAGTATATTCTTTTTTTAAAATTCATTTTATTTGTTTATTATTATTTTTTCATTATTGATTAAGGCAGTGGTTCTCAACCTTTTTAATGCCACGACCCTTTAATACAGTTCCTCATGTTGTGGTGACCCCCAACCATAAAATTATTTCGTTGCTACTTCATAACTATAATTTTGCTACTGTTAATGAATCGTAATGTAAATATCTGTGTTTTCCAATGGTCTTAGGCTCTACAGCAGTGGTTCGCGACCCACAGGTTGAGAACAACTAGCAGGGTCGCCATTCAAATATGAAAAAGGTTATCATTCAAATCTGTTTTGAGAACAGTCAGTCTTTAGTCCAGCAATGAATTTTTTCAATTTACAAATCCTATCACCCACCAAATGTATTGTCTATAATATGGGATGCTTATTGTGTCACTTTTAAAGTGACCCCTGCATCATAATATTTCACAAAAGCAAATCTTCTTCCAGCTTTTCTTTGATTAAATGTTAAGGGAGTGATCTTAGCAAACTCTAGTTTGTTCTAACAATAGCGACTCTGGATTAAAATCAAATATTTAAACTTCTAAGAATAAACAACTTACACCATGGTGGCTGTCAAGCCTTGGCTCCATCATTCAAATGGTTTGCTGCCCTGAGAATTTCATTCCATTTTAAGAGTGTGTTGTAGTGACTCTGATAGTTTTACTTAATTATTGTCATTTTGGAAAATTTTCTCCATCTGCTGGCCCAGATTCATTTAGAGGAACCTTGCTACTTCCATTCTAAAAGTCATATTTCCCCAAATTAAGAGGAAATATATTCAGTTTCCTGCAGCTTGCATTCTAAATATTCCACATTTTCTAGTGAAAGATGTCTTTAAATAAATGAAGTACTTAGTATTTTAAAAAATGACTTATGCCTATTTCCACATATAAAAATGGTATCAATTTACTATTTTATTAAACAAAACTAGAAAAAGAGGAAATCATGAAAACAGCAAGAGAGAAGTGTCTCATTACATACAAGTAATCCCAGTAAGAGTAATAGCCAATTTCTCATAAGAAACCATGGATCAGACGAGATCAGGTGCGTTCAGGATGGTATGGGCACAGACACTGGGGCAGTGGGGGCTTTCCCAGGGTGGGAATGGCTTGAAGAGGGTGTCAATCAGAGGGAAAGGAGACATATGTAAAATTTTAGACAATAAATAAATTTTTTAAAGATCAATGGAAAAAATATCCTCAGGTGAGGTTTAACAAAAAATAAATTAAAAATAAAGTTTTCCAAAAAAAGAAAGAAAGAAAGAAACCATGGAAATCAGAAGGCAGTGGGTATGACATAATAAAAGTGCTAAAAGAATGACTCAACCAAAATTCTATACCCAGCAAAACTATCCTTCAAAAAAATGAAGGAGAAATTAAGACATTTCTAGATTAACAAAACCTAAAAGAATGCATCACTTGCAAGCCTGTTCTATAAGAAATACTTAAGAGAGTCCTTCAGGCTGAAATGAAAAGTCACTAGAGAGTAACTCAAATCCACATTAAGGAAAAAAGAACACTGGCAAAGGTAGTTACATAGTTAAATATAAAAGGCAGTATAAATTTATGGTTTGTTCGTAACTATTTTTTTCTACTATATGATTTAAAAGAAAATTGCATAAAACAATAATTGTAAGTCTGTGTTATAGGATACACAGTGTATAAAGATATAATTTGTGTGACAATAACAGCACAAGTGAAGGGGAGGGATCAGAACTGAAATAAAGTTGTTATATACTTTTATAATTTGGTTGGTATTAAACCAAACTCTATTGTTATAAGCTAAGATGTTAAATGCAATTCCCAGGGCAATAGCTAAGGAACTAACTCCAAAAATGGTAAAATAAATGACAAAATTTAATGATACACCAGAAAATATCTCTTTAACACAAAAGATAGTAAGGGAGAAATAGAGGAACAAAGAAGGCATAATATATGTATAAAACACATAACAAAATAGCAAATGTAAACCCTACCTCATTAATCTATACAAGGGGATATTATTTTGCTATAAAAAGGACTAAAGTACTGATACTGACTGCATGAATGAATCTTGAAAACATTATGCTAAGTAAAAGAAGGCAGACTCAAAAGGTCATATTTTTAAAATTTCATTTATATGAAATGTCAAAAATAGTCAAATCCATAAGGACAAAAAGTTGAAGTGGTACTATGGTCTGAATGTTTGTTCCACCCTCCACCCTCCAAATTCATATGTTGAAAGCCTAACCCCCAAGGTGATGGTATTAAAGTGGGACCTTGCCCTAGCCGCCTTGGCCTAGTGCAGTGGTCGGCAAACTCATTAGTCAACAGAGCCAAATATCAACAGTACAATGATTGAAATTTCTTTTGAGAGCCAAATTTTTAAACTTAAACTTCTTCTAATACCACTTCTTCAAAATAGACTCGCCCAGGCCATGGTATTTTGTGGAAGAGCCACACTCAAGGGGCAAAAGAGCTGCATGCGGCTCGCGAGCCACAGTTTGCCGACCATGGGCCTATTGGATAGAGCATCAACCTGCAGACTGAAGGGTCTGGGGTTCGATTCCAGTCAAGGGCACATGCCTGCATTGTGGACTCAATCCCCAATAAGGGGCATGCAGGAGGCAGCCGATCAATGATTCTTTCTCATCATTGATGTTTTTCTCTCTCTCTCTCCCTCTCTGAAATCAATAAAAATACATTTAAAAAATAATAAAATAAAATGGTAACCTTTATATAAATAAATAAATAAATAGATAGATAGATAGATAGATAGATAGATAGATAGATAGATAGATAAAGTGGGGCCTTTAAGGGGGCCCCACTATGATTAAGTCATATGGTCAGGTCAGAGCCCTTCTGAATGAGATTAGTGCTCTAAATAAAAGACACTCCACACAGCTCCCTAACTCCATTTGCCAGTGAAGATACAACAAGAAGTTTGAGAAGTCTGTGAACAAGAGGCCCTCATGCAACCATGCTGGCAACCTGATCTAGGGCTTCCAGCATCCAAAACTATGAGAAATAAATGTTTGTTGTTTATAAGCCACCCAAGTCTATGATATTTTGCTATTTAATACTTAATATTCCTACCCAAGGGGGAAGACTGGTGCCATAAGAGAGACCTGGGATCAGAAAATATAAAGGGAGTCCCAAAAACATATATATTACACACTCTGAATAATTATAAAGGCAATATTTATTAAATTACATTTTATTTTCAAAATTGAGCTATCAGCTTCTTATACATTTTTTGGAATACCCTGTATATTTCAGAGGGACAGAACTTCAAGGCAGAGGCAAGGACAAACTTTATAACCAAGAGTAGCAGATAGCACCAAGTGACCCAGCAACAGGCTCATGAGAAAGAGGCCAATGTCAAAGACAAGTGGGATACTAACTCTCAACAATAGGGGGAAAGTAACTTAGAGGACCACCTAAGGACCCCTGCAATATACCCAAGCCTTTTCTCTCTAGCCAACCTAACGTCTTAATTGTTCAGATATACCTAGAGGCTATATCCAGGAAAAGGCAGATAGGTAAGAACTGTGACAGGTTAAAGATTTGCCCAAGACTTTTAAAACAAAAGAGCCTCTTTCTCACTAGAAGAGAATAAATTATATTTAATTGGCCAATATAAATAAGACACGAACACACCCTACATTGAGCCTAGTTAACTGGGCTCAGGAGCAATATGGGAGTAGTTAGAGACCACAAAGAAGCTCTATTTTCTTTGTAAATTTCAGAAATGACACTAAACTATCAACTCTTCCACATAATATTGTTAAATTTAGGATCATAGTTACACATAATGTGTTAGACATGTGTCAGAAATAATTTATGGACTGTCATGCTTAATATTTCTTCTAAAGAATGCTGTTTATCTCTGCCTTTTTATTTCTTGATAGCAAACAAAGACTTATGGGAAGGAGGAACCCCTCAAACACAGATGATTTAATTTCTTTCTTATTGAAGCTTATGAATATTTTTGAAAGATTAAATAAATTATACTTCCTGGAATCTCGTTATTCTCATGCTTATTTAGCCTCTTCAAAGAATTCTAATAGAAATTACTCTGCAGAAAAGTCTTAGTTTTTGTTTTAATCTCAGTTATAATGTGAAATGTTTTCATATGTATATGCTAATCAAATCTCTTGGGAGATTTTGATATGGGCATGGTCATCTTAAAAGTTCTTTAATTCATTATATGAAATGAAACCATCTGTAACCTTTTCAAATAAAAAAACTCAAAGTAACATAGTCATCTGATAATAAAAGTAATAAAACTGGACATGAAAATATTGATAGTCAACATTCCCTAAGAGAATCCTAATCCAGGGAGATTGCTTCATAAACCCAGTTAGTCTCTCTCCATTCCCACTAAGTCAAATCTGTCAAGTATATACAATCAGATTTAAGTAGCACTAATAAAAAAAAACACAGTTGGAAACTGGACCAGATTCCCAAAAGCTTTCAACATTATTCACCAAATAGAAATGAAAAACACTAGATATGATCAATCTAGAACAAGAAAGAAAGAACTAAGAAGTTATAATCAGTTACTTGAACCATCTGACCAGGCTCTCCCTCCTGGTCACAGTTTGGCATCATTATTAGCATTAAACTTTGAATTATCTTCTTTTTAAATTGATTTCAGAGAGAGGAAGGGAGAAGGAGAGATAGAAACATCAATAATGAGCGAGAATCATAGACTGGCTGCCTCCTGCATGCCCCCTACTGGGGATCGAGCCTACAACCAGGCATGTGCCCTGACTGGGAATCCAACTGTTACCTCCTGGTTCATAGGTTTGATGTTCAACCACTGTGCCACACTGGTCAGGCTTGAGTTATCATTTTAAATGATGTGGAATATAGTATTTCTATCATAAACAAGATAATATAAATAATAGCTAGAGATATAGACACCACTCTTATTACATGCTTTTACATGTTGGGATTAAGACATGATCAGGCATACATAAATTTTGTAACCAATCCCATTTTCAGATCTGCCAGCTGAAGAAGAGTTTCCTTCCTCACCCCAAAAAAGTGCTACCTTCTGAAAATTTCTGCAATAATACCATAATCCAGCAGCAATAACAATAAGTTTTCATATAGGTTTTCTGGTTTTCATAGCTCTTTTGTCCACCAAACTTTAGCAGTTTGCAGCAGTGGTATAAAAGTTTTCTCCCTCCATATCGCTAAGAGTCTTGATACTCAAAAGTTTGGTTCCCGCACCAGCCGCAATGTGAGCGCCTGGAAGCTTGTTAGAAATGTAGATTCTCAGACTTACCCCACAACTATCAAATAAGAACATGCATTTTTACACCCCTTAGTGATTCCCATGCATATTAAATTTTTTTATATAACAGAATCATCTAGAGTATTTATTAAAACACAATTCTTGGATCTGATCCTGAGGTTTTTACTCATTAGGTCTAAAGTGATAGTGGTGCGGTGGGGGGGGGGGGGGGGGGGGGGGAGAACCGTATTTCTAACAAGTTCTCAATTATATTCATGCTGATGGTCTGGAAACCACACTTTAAAAACCACTTGCACTAGACCAGTGGTCGGCAAACCGTGGCTCGCGAGCCACATGCAGCTCTTTGGCCCCTTGAGTGTTCTAATGCCACTTCTTCAAAATAGACTCTCCCAGGCCGAAAACTGACTTCTGCACATGGGCCATAAAGTTTCAATTGCACTGTCCGTGCGCGCCCGCATGTGGTATTTTGTGGAAGACCACACTCAAGGGGCCAAAGAGCCGCATGTGGCTCGCAAGCCACGGTTTGCCGACCACTGCACTAGACTATAGGATACTATGTGCTGCCCCTACTTTGTTAACAGACTTTTCATATTTCAAGCAAGCTAATGAGTGGCTAAAATCTAAGTTTAGGCACGTTCTGTTGAATAGCTACTAACATAATAAAAAAAATATTTGACCTTATGTCCACTGAAAAATCTATACATGGATGTATAATAGCAGCTTTATTTATAATTACCAAAACTTGGAAGTTACCAAAGTAGTTAGCTAAGTAGATAGCTAGATATTTTGGTTTTCTAACCACAAAATATATATTTGACCAATATAAGTGCATATACCAGGGTGGGAGGAGGGCTGCCCAGCTCTTACAGGAATTCTCCCAATCACAGCAGCTGTGCTCCCTGTCCTATCTCCTGGCGAAATAGATGACTAGAACCAAGATAGAGATAGCAAACTGTAGGCCCAGTCAAATTAAAAATAATAATTCTCTCATCCAAGATTTAGAAAAACTCAATAAATATAAGTCCTCTATTTTCTTTCTTTCCCCAGGCTCAGTTATTAAGTTCTTCTATCAATCCTGTGAACTGCCAGTATTCTTCTAATAATTTATTCTTTTCCCAAGTTTGCAGAACTATCAGAAATGGTTTTATTCATGAGCTTTTTAAAAGAACAATTTCCTTGGTGAATCCTTTTTTTGTTTTGTTCTATCAATGTCTGAGTAAAGGATCCATAAGTGAGTGCCAAAAAGTATAAGTTATGAAAACAGGCACCTCTTGTGCAATGCCAATGGCCATCCTCATTGTTCCTTATTGTTTATTGTCTGTTGAATGAAGATTGCATACCCTCTGGGAAGAGCCCAGATAAAGACTCTGTTGGTGTTGGTACAATGCCTAGAACTGACAGTCACTGTGGAACCTAGCTTTCAAACACCTTTCCTTTTGTGGTAGAGAATGGTCATAACCATGCTAAAAAGGGACACGGGCTGTGAGGAAATCAGTAGTAAAGGGGAAGAATGGGATCTGCCAGGAGCAGGAAAATAATGCCTTGCTCTAGCAGCTCAAATGAGGCCCTCTCCACTTTGTGGAATATGCCAACACCCCATGTTTGACATTAAGTTTTGGTGCTTAAAAATGACTTTTCACCCTGAGCGGGAACTCAGTGAATGAAATGACATCAATAATTGAACTAAAAAAAGTGGTAACTATGTGAGGTGACAGATATATTAATTAGCTTGGTTGCAGCAATCATTTCGCAATGTATATGTTCATCAAAACACCAAGTTGTATACCTTAAATAAGTACAATTTTTATCAACTATACCTCAATAAAGTAAAAAAAGAAAAATAATAATTGAACTATTCCATGGAGGATCATTGACTAGATCGTACATATGCAGATTCTTGAAAGCAAGAATGGGCTGACTCACCATTACTATCACAATCACCACCATGATAGTTTTCAATGTTTAATCTCTTCCATTTTCACAAGTTAGTATTACCTGGATGAACAAGATGTTGAGAAACAACACTTGCTATATTTTAATTAGTACCACACTGAGGTCTACCAATAACCTCAAATGGAATCCTGTTTCTTCTTCTGAGGCTTAAAAACAGGCTAAACTAGGGCTGAACCCAACAAATAAATTCCTAGAACAATGCATGTGCATGGAGACCTCATGGGTAACTGAGGAAGAGGGGGCAGGAAGCAGAGCTATTTGCCTCAAATCCCAAGGTAGTTGTTTCTTCCATTCCTTCCCTCATACACTCAGAGTTTTATGAATGAATAAGATATGAAGATGAATTATAGCATGGAGTATGTCAAGCCCTATATCTCTGAATTTCCTCAGAACAGAAATACTGACAGAAAGTTGTGGCATGATAGTCATAGGACCTCACAACATCTCTCTTGTTCTTCTCACCTGGGAGGAACTGTAAAAGTCCTGTCCTCTTGATGTTCCTTCCAACACAGCTCCCTTCCCTGAAGCTTGAGAATATCCAACCTTCATCTGGAGATGAGCTGTTATCTCCCTATGATACCCAATGAATTCAGGAAGAGAACATAAACAGAAGCCTCTTGGGGCTATGATTTGAAAAAGTTATTGCTCTCTGCTTACCTGAAGGAAAGATTTCAGAATAAACACAAAGTAGATGAGAACCATAAGAGAAAAGTAACCTAGATGTTAATGAGGCCCACTGGCCCCTGGAGAACTAGGTATGATTGATTCAGTGTCTCCATTTTCATGTCCCATGCAAGCCCAAACCCTTCTGCTCCAAGATGACTGTAAATTCCAGCAAGGGGAAGGGTATGGTGTAGAGAACTAACGTTATACATCAACTCTGAGTTTAGTCTGATGATCAGTTCAGCAGAGACACAGCATATATGAGATGGCAAAGTGACCAGGTAGAGAGGTCCTTGGAAATATTTAAAAATTCATCTACCAGGTGTATTCTATAGCTGCCTTGAACTTGCTCTGACCCCTCAACCTCAGGCTATTTTGCTCAGGCCACCTCTCTTCCTCCTCCTCATTTCCTCTCACTCAAGAGCAAAAACATTATTTTTATTGTCTCATCAAAGCAGTTTGGCAATCTCCTTCACCGCCTTGGTTCCTATCTTCACATGTCCTCATGATCTCCACCACTACCCAAGCATAGAACTTTAAGACACTGCTTCTTAACTGTGGTCCCCAAAACTGTGGCATCAGCATCATCTGAGAACTTGTTGGGAATGAAAAGTCTCAGACCCCACTCCAGATTGACTGCATCGCAAATTTTGGAGGTGGGCCCAGAAATCTGTTTAACACATATCTGTGAGGTAATTCTGATGCATACTAAAGTTTAAGAACCATCACTTAGGGGATAATACTTATAGGACTGGTGGAGAAAGAGCTGCCAGCAAAAGAGATGGGAAAAGGTTACAAAAAAGTTATAGGGATGTAAAGTATAACAGGGAATTAGAGTCAATAATATTATAATAACTACATATGGTGCCAGGTGGGCACTAGGCTGACTAGGGGATCACTTCATAAGTTATATAAGTATGTAACCACCATGCTGTACACCTGACACTAATATATTGAATTTCAACTGAAATTGAAAAAAAATTGATTAAAAAAAGAGAGATGGAAAAAGAAAGTTTGCATAGTAAAATGTTGCTTTTAATGACAGTGCCAACAAGTGGCTTGAAGGGAGGAAAGTTTAGCTACCAACACCAGGCCCATAATCTCTTGTCACTTTACCAATGTTGCTTCGAGACAAATGTCCCATCTCCATTCCCCTAGATTGCCACACTTCTTTGACAAACACCTTTATAAAAAAGTCTGAAGCCTCCTGTGATGGTTCTAGTGTTCCTTTGGCTATTACATAGGTTGATAATATTAGATGCAAACATATCATATTTATAATCAGAAAATAATTGTTATAGATACAAAATAAGGATAGGATAGTTGAGCACAAATACTGTAGAAACCAAACAGGATAGTCGGCAATGAGTGATTAGAGTCTCTTCTCTGCTGTTGTTGTGTTTTTTTTTCTAAAACTAACTTGGAGCACTGAGCAGATAATACATTCAAAAGACATGCCGATTTTGGCTTCAAATTCTAACAATAAATCACTAGAGACATTGATATTGAATGCTTATGGAATGTCTCCATACATGATCAAGGTCAATCATTGCAAACAAACCTCACAAACGGTATCATATAGCCAATAACCTCAGGGAGAAAAAAAAGGCAAGGAAGTGTGTGCAAGGGGGACATGGAGAAACTTAAAAGATCCATGACTCAGGTTTCTCCTCTACCCCAATTAGAAACAGTAAAAACAAACCTCCTTCATAGTTTAGGCAATTTAGTGATCTGTCTCTTGGCCTGATAATAATTATTCTTGCCCATACCACTGTCATAATTATAAAGGCAAAGGTTATCTGTAGGATTTTTCAGTGATGTTAAAAATATTCTCCTGATTTTCTAATGCATTTTATATACCTTCCTACATATTGATATTTGGATTAGTTACAGACTGACGCATAAAAATTTGCTGCAAAACTTAGTGGATTCAGGAGCCTGGGAGTAACTTAGTTGTGCAATTGTAGTTCAACTTGTCTCAGAGGTTACAGTCTGGATGTGAACCAAAGCCATGTCAGAAAGCTTTACTGAGCCTGGAGGATTCAACTCACATGGCTATTTATAGGAAGCCTCCGTTCCTCATCATGTGGGTATCTCCATATGGCTGCTCACAAGACTGGGCTTACAGCAGCCAACTTCCATCAGAATGAGTATTCTAAGACAGAGAGTGGAGTCCTGTATGACCTAATCTATGAAGTTACAGCTCATCACTCCCACTTTATTCTTTTTGATAGAAGTGAGTCACTAAGTACAGCCCACACTGAATAGAATGGGAATTAGACTTCACCTCTTTAAGGGAAGAGTATCAAAGAATTTGTGGACATATTAAAAGCCATCAAAATATTGATTGGATTTTTCTCCAAGGATATCTCATACTCTAAAATTTTTGACAAAACTCAATAATCCATACTGAGTGGAGAAAAAAATCAGCCGTAATGGTTGTACAACTCTACACATGCAATAAAATAGTATAGAAGTATACATATTGTATTGTAAAATGTGAATTTTGTGGTTAAAATGTTTAAGGAAAATGTGTATGTGACCATCCTGTGCTATCTTTGTAACTTCTTGCAAAATTTATAACTACTATGCATAACGTTCTTGATATAATAAAATTTTAGAAATAAAAGAACTGATTAGTGGTTGCCAGGGATTAAATGTGGGACTGGGGGTGGGAGGGAGATGTGCATGGTTAGAAAAAAAGCAACATGAGGGATCCTTGTGGTAGTCTGTATTTCATCCTCACTGTTTATAGCAGTCCATACACAAACTTACATATATGATAATATTGCACAGAACTAAATATGCACACACATATACAAATGAGTACAAATAAAACTAAGGAAATATGAATAAAATTGGTGCATTTTACCAATGTCAATATCTTACTTGTAAAATTGCAAGATGTGAACATTGGGGGAATCTAGATAGAGTATATTAGGTAATAGGATCTCTCTATATTGTATCTATCATTCCATGTAAATCTATAATTATCTTAAAATTGAAAATTTTAATTAAAAAAAATCTTCATAAGCCTGTCTTTTTCACCAAATCTTAAGTCTGCAAGGACATTCCTACTGAACACTTAGCTAATATTACCATCCCTGCAGCATGTTTGTCTCTCACAATCGTGTTAGTTGGAAGGTTTTAACAAAGATGCAAAGATGGAACATTAGACTCCCTTTTTGTGAAAAGTGTGATTGCAAATGCCTAAAGGAGCCATATGATTACTAAAGATTTAGAACTTCCCAATTAATGAAAAGGCTTGCTCTAGCCTGGATCCCTGCCAGGAAATGCAAGATGAGCAAAAAATGGCATACTATAAGAGAGTCAAATATATTGTCTTTTAAAGTGATATATTTTCTTAATCACTTTAAGCTAGTTTTGTCTTCAGTAGGTATAGGCATGTATATGTGGTTCTGACTGTCATTAAGTCTGTCTGTTTGTCTGTCCTATGGTATAGCTATGTTCCTATTTCTAGTTTTACATCAACCAGCTGGACCACATTATTATTAATTCAGCTTTCATTCATGTGGTGTCCAACACTGACTCGTCAAGTTTCCTTTGGGAACTTTAAAATAATATATTTTCTTTCTGGTAAATGCCAGGTATTTGATCTCCTACTTGATAATGCCAATGTTAAGGAGCTATCAGACATAAGTTTTTCCCCAAAAGTATTAGTCTAATTATAATTATTTACTCTTACAACTTAATATTTGTAAGTAAAAATAAAATAAATTAAATTTATTTTGCTAAATTATGGATAATTCTGATTTAATAAAAGCTATCATGTAGAGTTGTTGACATTTGCTATCCAGAGGATTATTAAAACTTTCAAGAAATGCTTATTTTTGAATAACATTTTGCATGTGAAAAACATGATAAAGAAATAAGCTAAATACTGAAAGTGACTATTTCAGATGACAGGATTCACAATAATTTTAATTTTCTTTTTTTACTAAAAATGTCTTATTTTCTAAATTTGTTATATGAAGCATGAATAACTTTTTAAATAAGAAAACATATTCTTAAAAACACTGATATATTTAATTTTGTGTGATAATAGGCATATAAAAATAATATGTTCAGCAAAATGATTAAAGGAAATAGGTCCAAATAGATTCTTTCTAATGAGCTATTGGTGACATTATCTTCTACTATACCAATTTTTACATTTTGCATAATGAGCATTCATTAGCTCTGCAATGAGGAGATAATATACAACATTTATACCACCCACCCCAAATATTTATTCTTCTCAAATATCAGACTAGCAGTGGCTGCACTTTATGAAATCTTGGCTCTAGCTGTGAACAGAAAAGCTGCCAGTAGACAGAAGTGTATACCAATATTAGTCATTGAGCAGAGAAAGAAGCAATTAACTAAACTCAAAAGAAACTTTAGCAACCACTAAAGGAATCAAGTCAAACATACTCTAGTTTACAAGTGACAACATATGACTTTCCACTGAAATTATTCATAACATAAATATTTTTTATGTAGCCTACACACCATTTATATACCATTTAGAGAACAAGATTTACAGAGTAAAGCTTGAAAGGAATTTCATATCTAATTTTATTCAAAAATAACTTATTTTTGACTAACTAAAACAACATCCACTATAAAATGTGAGTGTGCAAACAAACAAACAAAAATCTAGTAGTTTCCTGGCTTTCATTCATTACCATTCTCTGTACACATGTGGATATTTAAGAACACTTTCTTGGATTTCTCTTGCCATATATTTTAATCCAGAAGACTGTCTTGGATTTTCCTTTATATCTAGTTAATATTTGTTACATATTAAAGAGAAAACTGAGGTAGAGAGTTTTAGGATAAACCAATAGCAAAGTTTAGATCTCTGAGGGCTACAAAATATAAAAGAGACAAGCCTCAAGCAGACGACCTCACTCTACTAATAGAAGTATTTGTAGCTGCAGAAAAAAATTTATGTACATTGTTTAGATAGTTGTGGTTTGAACCTGTTTCATTTGTTGATTCACCAGTCTGATTTTTAATATTCATGTTTGCTGAGGTTTTTTTTTTTTTAATCTGCTAAATAGACTTTTTTTAATCACTCAAAGAAGGTGAGAGCCAGCTCCTTCTGTAAATATTTCCATTCTTTGGAATAGATTACATTAATTGTGCTTAAAAATGTCTGCATTTAGTGTACCACTTACTATACTATGCTTTAGTACACACCGCTTTATTGATGTGATTACATTTTGAAAGGGTAGACAGGAAAAAACACACAAAAAGATATAGAAAAACAATATTACCCAGAGCATAAAAGAGTTCTGCCTCATGTTCACTATTCTACCCAGAATGTTTATAGAATATGTGAAGCACACAAAATTAGATTTAATCATTATAAATAAAACATTTTACATTTCATGTCATTTTTACATATGTCAATACTCCAAAGAAATTTCTGACAACCAAAATCAAAATATATGTAGAACAAATGCTTCACAATTCTTTGTTTTTCAAAATCATTTAAAATTGCTTATAAATTTGCTTGTCAGATGAGTCAT
Source organism: Corynorhinus townsendii (assembly GCA_026230045.1). Lineage (NCBI taxonomy): Eukaryota > Metazoa > Chordata > Mammalia > Chiroptera > Vespertilionidae > Corynorhinus > Corynorhinus townsendii. The sequence goes on along the minus strand of JAPDVU010000006.1, from coordinate 117,352,889 downwards.
AAATGTGGATTACCAAATAGGCTAAAAGCATAGAAGGCACCCAAGTAATTAGACCCATGGTGAAGATTAAAATAAGGTTCTACATATTTTATTTCTTCCAGAAAGGAAAGTGAAATTACAGGTGTGGGCAAAAGTTGGTTTACAGCTATTCAAATGGAAAATAATACAATAATCTATTATATATAAACTAGAGGCCTGGTGTATGAAATTTGTGCACTGGGGGGAGGGGTGTCCCTCAGCCTAGCCTGAACCCTCTCCAATCTGGGACCCCGTGGGGGATGTCCGACTGCCAGTTTAGGCCCGATCAATGCCTAACTGCTCCCCTGCTGGCCCAATCGCCCCCAACTGCCCTCCCCTGCAGGCCTGGTCCCCCCAAACTGACCTCCACTGCCGGCCCAGTTGCCCCTAACTGACCTCCACTGCTGGCTGGGTCATCCCCAACTGTGCTCCCCTGCAGGCCTGATCCCCCCTCCCTCCCCGCAACTGCCTTCCCCTGCCAGCCTGGTCACCCCTAATTGCCCTCTCCTGCAGGCCTGGTTGCCCCTAATTGCCCTCCCCTGTAGGCCTGGTACCCCCCAACTGCCCTCCCTCCCCTGCAGGCCCAGTCGCCCCCAACTGCCCTCCCCTGCCGGCCATCTTGTGGCAGCCATCTTTGACCACATGGGGGTGGCCATCTTTAAACACATGGGGGTGGGCATCTTTGACCACATGGGGGCAGCCATCTTGTGTGAGGGTGTGAGGGTCAATTTGCATATTACCTCTTTATTATATAGGAAGCCTAAGCAACTGTTAGGACCAGGACGACCGGTCAGCGAGTCACTATGATGCGCACTGATCACCAGGAGGCAGACACTCAACACAGGAACTGTCCCCTGGTGATCAGTGTGCTCCCACAGCCAACCTCCCACAGCCAGCCAACCTCCCCTGGTCCATCCCCCTGACCAACAAACCTCCCATGGTCCCTCCCCTTATCCCTCTTGCCATCTGGCAGGCCCCATCTGACAGCCCGCAGGCCCCCAGGCCACGGCCCCGATCAGGACTAGGCAAGATTGCTCCAATAGACCCTAATCGCCGGCCAGGCATAGGGACCCCACCCGTGCATGAATTTCATGCACTGGGCCTCTAGTTAATAAATAATAATATGAGAATATTACTCACAACTGTAAACCTACTTTTTCCCCACTCCATAATCATGTTCTCTCAAAGGAGAATACATAACTTTAACTATTTTCTAGTTGTAGAATTTAAGTTGTCATAAATAACTTTGAAATGAAAGGGAGTATACTCTCCTCGAGTATGTCTCTATACTGTCTGCATGAGCTGAGACAAAATGGGAGTTATTCATTGTGAATTTCTAACCCACCAAGGTATGGAAACTTGCCTTCCAACCATCCACAAATGAGAATCAATCAGGCAGCTGAGGTGACTTCTCAGTGAATCATCATTTTTCAAGGATACAATGGGACCATATAGCCAGCCTTCTCTCCACTCTTTGTGAGGAAATGGCTGTTATTAATAGTCCACCCTTCTTGAAGCATTAGGCAGTGAAGGGCCCACAGTGGGATGATTTGAAGAGGGCAGCTTTCATGACCATTAAGATATAAAAACACTTCCAAAGATATTCACTCTAGGCTAGAAAATGAATTTTTACCATTAGCATGAGGATTCATACTGCACACAAATAAATCTCTCTGTGTTCATCATGAAAATCTGCTCAGAAAGGAATTCTAAGTTCTGATGAGAATCCTGCAGTGGTTTGAACAAGTCATGGATAAAAAACATGTCTCCTTTAAAAATAAGCTACTGAAAAATATCCAATTCATGAGTATGAGATAGAAATGTTTAGATGAGCAAAGAGAAAAGAGCTAAGACCTAATGCAGTTCATCTTTGAGGTCCCCTCAGTGCTTCCCATGAAACTGAGATATTTACCCATGAATATTTGTAATCAATGTTCATTGCAAGCTTTAGGTCTTCCAAGGATCACACTCTGTATTACCTAGAGGAACTTTCTGCATGATAGTGTCTTTTGTCCACAATTGTCCTGATTCCTAGATATCTTTATATATGAGATGGTAAGACAGTGGCAGGTGTAGACTACAGCAAATTGGGAAGCAGAGTATATACGTGCTATAGCTAGGACTTCCAGTACTATCCTAATATATAAAAAGCCAGGGGCCGTCACGACCAAAACAACCGGACAGGTGACCGAACAGCAGGCTGTGAGGGGTGACAAGACCAGCAGGGGGGTTAGTGAGGGATGACCATATGACTGCACAGCAGGCTGCATGGGGTGACCAGGCTGGCAGCGGGATTAGTGAGGAACAACCAAACAACTGAACAGCAGGCTGCATGGGGCAACCAGTCCAGCAAGGGGGGACGGGGGTGGGGGGGACAGTAAGAGGCAACCAACTGGGGGAGGGGGGGGAGTTGGGGGTGACCAGGCCAGCAGGAGGGGGCAGTTGAGAGTGACCAGGTTGGCAGGGGGGGCAGTTAGGGGCCATCAGGCAGGCAGGCAGGTGAGCAGTTAGGAGCCAGCAGTCCCAGATTGTGAGAGGGATGTCCAACTGACAGTTTAGGCCCAATCCCTGGACATCCCCTGAGGGGTCCCAGATTGGAGAGGGTGCAGGCTGGGCTGATGGGACCCCTCCTCCCAGCCCCCCATGCACAAATTTCATGCACCGGGCCTCTAGTATTGAATAAGACTGGTAAAAGCAGACAACCCTGTCTTGTTCCTGAGCTTAAGAGAAATGCTTTTAGTTTTGTCCACTGAGTATAATATTGGCTGTAGGTTTGTCATATATGATGTTTATTATGTTGAGGTATGAATCCTCTATTCTGAATTTGCTGAGAGTTTTTATCATAAACGGGTGCTGGATTTTATTTTTAAAAAAAATTCTGCATCTATTGTTGTGTCATGTGGTTTTCATCTTTCATTTCGTTTATGTGATATATCATATTTATTGATTTGTGAATATTGTACCAACCTTGCACCCCTGAAATAAATCCCAGTTGGTCATTGTGTATGATCTTTTTAATGTATTCCTGGATCCCACTTGCTAATATTTTGTTGAGGATTATAGCATCTGTATTCATCAAGGATATTCACCCATAATTTTTTTCTTTGTAATTTCTTTATCTGGCTTTAGAATGAGGACAATGCTGGCCTCATAAAAACGGTTGGAAGTCTTCCCTCCACTTAAATTTTTGGAATACTCTGAGGAGGATAGATGTAAGCTCTTTTTCAAATGTTTGGTAAAATTCACCTGTGAAGCCATCTGGTCCAGGAATTTTGTTTGCTGGCACTTTTTATTATTATTATTGTTATTATTATTGCTTCAATTTAATTAGTTGTTATCAGTCTATTCAGGTTTTCCGATTCTTTCTGATTCATTTTTGTCAGATTGTATGTTTCTAGTAATTTGTCCATTTCACCCAGGTTGTCAAATTTTTTGACATATAGTTGTTCACAGTATTTTCTTACAGTCCTTTGTATTTCTGTGGTGTCAGCTGTTACTTTGCCTCTTTCATTTTGATTTTATTTATTTGGGTCCTCTTTCTTTATTTCCTGATGATTCTGGCTAAATTTTCATCAATTTTGTTTATCTTTTCAAAGAACTAGATCTTGTTTCATTGATTTTTTGTCTTGGTTGGTTTGGTTTGGGTTGGGTTTGTTTGTTTCTTTAGTCTTTATGTCATTCATTTCTGTTCTGATCTTTATTATTTCCTTCCTTCAACTTTGGGTTTTTCTTGTTCTTTTTCTAGTTCTTTTGGGTGCATGGTTAAGTTGTTTATTTGAGGTTTTTCTTTCTTCTTGAGGTAGGCCTGTAATTCTATGAACTTACCTCTCAGGACTGCTTTTGCTGTGTCCCATAGATTTGGGGTTGTTGTGTATTCATTTTCATTTGTTTCCAAGTAATTTTTTACTTCTACCTTGATCTCATTGGTAACCCATTCATTGTTTAATAACATGCTATTTAACCTCCATGGGGAAAAAAAAAACACACTTATTTTTAGTCACATAGACATATTTTCTCATCTGTAAATAGAGATAATGATGCTTTTCTCATGAGATTGATGTGTGTGTTCAATGTAGGAAATATACTGAAGCACCCAGAACATAGTAAGAAGCAAAAAAATAATACAAACATTTCTTGAACATCAGTGCATACATTTCAGAAGAAAAAGCTTGGGTCATTTCCCAAATTTCCTCTCATTTTTCCCCTCATACATAGCATGCATGATCTTCTCAAGCAAGGAAAGGGAAGACAGCATGTTCTGACCAGATTTTCAGTGACACACAGTTCTCAAGTACATTAAGCCATATTTCATTTTCTGGATTTCATTTTCATTCCCGCATGTATGTGATTATGAAGTAATTTCATCTATTATAAGCAACAGCTTTTTATTTCACATGAATGATGATCAACTACAGTTTAAAACAGTTTTAATATTTTTAAAAAGACACCAGAGGATAAACAGTTACATTTTTATTTTGAAAGACTAGAATCAAAGAAAGTCCCAAGTTGCTTTTGATGCAAGCATGTTCTTTCATCTAGGCAAAATTCTGTGTGTGTTTTTAGTACACGTTTTTCTCTCCTAGACCAAAAACTGTTGAGATGAATATTTTCTATGTTCCTACTTCATTTCTAACTGTGATAATTTTACCCTCATGTAATACTACTCAATCCTTAAAGGTGTTATTATTCCACATTTTTAATAAACCAAATAATACTTTAAACATAGGTATATGCTGCTACTGAAATTATCATGGCAGCCAATAGCCATTGGTGGAACATCTCTATGTGCCAGACATTATGCATGTGCCTTATATTCATTCTTTCATTTCTTTAAAAAAGATTTGAGAACATCTTTCCACAGTCATTAAGATTCAAAGGAATCAAACTAAAAGTCACCTCCTCACCAAAGTTGACTTGCACTAATTCTTTCTCACAGACAGATTGTGTTCACAAGCCATAAATCACATTAGTTAAACCTACAGTTGTTATCAGCACCTGAGTCCACACCCAGAAGGTAATTATTGATAAACACGTGCCTGCAGGCTCCCAGTTGCCCCTGTCACTCCACTCTACATCTATTCATGACTACCTCAGAGCATGAGGCACAAAGGCAGCTTTATAAGGAAGTGATGACAACAGTGTCCTATCTGCAGCCTTCCCTTGCAGGAATGCATGAAAGTGAAAGGGCAGGGGCCTTTCACCTTTTGAATCTTCACTGGCTTCTCGCCTTTAGCCTATGAATATGCTCCTCTCTCTGTTTTCCTAAAAGAAACCCCTTTACTCCATTTCCTTTTCTTTCTTCACTGAACTTCGTTCACTGTTCTGCCTAAACGTTTATAAGGGCACTCAGACAATGTATTGGCCTCCAAAAATAAATGAGGTGTTTGCCATATATTTAACACTGACAATGAGAAAACTGAGGTTTGGACAATGTCATTACTAGAGTTCAAACTTCACATCTATCTGATGCCAAGACTTATGTATTGCTCCCCACACCATCACCATGGCACTTCCCAATGAAGTCCACACCAGCTTAATCTCCTTTATCTCCCGAACAGAACACAAGCCAATCTTCCATTGCAAATTGACATTTGTAATTTTCACTATAAAACTGGGTTATCAAATGCAGTTATCTTTTGTATATGGTTCTCATGTGGCTAGAAGTGTCGTCATAAAAAGCTTTAAGGTATCAGACACTTTTTGGAATGTTCCCTTGGGAGATAAGGCCGTGGCTATTTAATTCTGAATCTTTATTCTCCTTGAAGGGAGAGCTCTAAGAAGAAAACTTTAAACATGGGAGAGTGCCCCAAACAAGTCAGGGAGAGAGGAAGAAGGAAGAGTAGAGGGAAGCAGAGGAAGATAAGAAGAATTTTGAAGTTAGGAAGGGCCTCCATTTCCAAGCTTAGTAAATAAGCATTTTAAGGTTAATTAGGTTCACTTGGTTAATTCCAACCAGTGATAGATTGCACCTCACCCTAAAGATCCTGGTCCCTTGTCTATGACTGGCTAGGCACTCTCTACCTCAGGACCATTGTACATACTCCTCTCTGCCTGGACTGCTCTTCCCAAATACCTACATAACTCTACCCCCAATGCCCTCCCTTTCTCTTTTGCTGTTTATTTTTCTCTAATACACTTACCAACATCTTACATACTGTTTAACTTACTTTCTTTTCTTTTTTGTCACCTTCTTCCTCCAGGAGGACAGGAATTTTTGCTCACTGCTATATCCCCAATGCTCAAACAGTACCTGGCATACGGTAAGTGATCTAAAATGTCTGTTGAATGAATAGATTAATGGATGCCTTGGAAGATAAGAGTCCCTCCACCTAAGTCCTCTCAGTGCAGAGCTATTTGGTAATTCAGTGCATTCTGGACAAAGCTGGGTTTTTCTTATAGTGACTAATGTCCATCTCAGTTCAGTGACGCAAGTTTCCCTTGATCCTTGGCCCATGGATCACCAGAAAGGTTTTTATAAAGGTGGCTCTTACCAGGACATCTCTGCAGTGGCACTGAAAGTAATGTCCAAGACAAGAGTAACATTCACAACTCTCATATGATGAACAGTAAAGATGAGCACAGCTGCTTAAGTTACCAGCTCTCAGAATTAAGGATAAGGAGCTGGAATGGCTATTCTCAATCTGCCATCTCATTAACAGGTTATAAAATCTTAGTTCCACAGGCCATAAATTATAAGGTTGGCTTCTGAAAAAAGGGCCCATGATATCATCATATTGCCATACTAATTAGCACACATCCTAACTCTTTAAAAAGCCAAATTACATTGCCATATACTTGGTGCTATTTAGTGAACATTATACTCATTTTTCCCTAAAATCTAAGGCCTCTAATAATGTTTGTTTTCTTTTCTTTTTTTGCTTTGCTTTTTTTTTTTTTTTGATACTTAATAAACTTGGCTTGAAACGCAATAAAAAAATATTTTTAAAAGTCATACCCTGTTGGCCTTTCCCAAGAACAATTTATACTGGAGTCGACTGCAGGGGTTAAACAGAGTATGCTTACAGCTCAGATTTCACAAGAAGGGAAATGCATGGTGTGTCTCCAAGGAATGTCAAGCCCAAGAAGCTGAAAGGGGACTTGAGAAAAATAAAGCATGTGCAAATTTTAGTTGTATTTTATTACAAAGCAAACAGGAAGTCCAACATTAAACGTAAGAGTATTACATGAGTGAGGCTCATCAGAAAAGCTTTCATTTAATGAAACCATAATAAAGTCATAGAAATCTCAGTAGATGATTGAAGACCTAAATGATAATTATTGTGAAAGCCTATTTTTAAAATTTAATAGAATTATCTAAAACAATGGGCTGAACCCTGGGGACAAATCTGTGATGTGACCAGACCAGGTCTCTGGAAAACTTCCCAGGTGCATCTCCAGGAGTCAACCTCTCACCTGGTGAATTAAAGCAGCTTTGCAGTTATTCTCAAAAAGCCAACCCCAAAACTGTGAGGTGCTAATTTAACTTTTTGCCACACATCTAAAAGCAAATGGAAATTCCTTATATGGTGACTTGGAAGAGACAGAATAATGTGTATTGTTGATGAGGTCTTTACTCTGGTTTAGAACCTTATAAATTCAAAATGGGATAACTAAATAGATTACTAGTCAACACTAATATTTCCGTATGTGTGGTCCTAAGACTACTCAGCCAGAATCACCAAGGGGAGGGGAATTTTAGGGGGTTCTTGTTAAAAATGAAAATCCCCAGGCTTTAACCTAGATGTAGGTTAAATGTAGAATCTCTGAGGGTGGCACCCTGGAATCACCCTGGTGCTTGCTAAAGTGCAGGGCTAATGCTAGAACTACATATGGAAACGCTTGTGGAGTTCTAAAACTAAAGCCTGATCTCACACCCAGAAATTCTGTTGAATTGTTTGCGGTGCGGCCTGGACATTGGGATTTTAAGGATCATCCCTGGATGATTTTAATGTGCTGGCAAAGTTACGAATTACTATAGCTGAGTCTCTTCCCAATAATAGCCTCCTCCTAATCATGTAGAAGTAAGATATGATAATAAAATAGCTATGATCAAATGGGCAAATTTCTATAACTTAGTTCCAAACATTGCTAAGAAACCTTCTTGTTTTCTTCAATGTTGACAAAGGAATTGGGTAAAACAGCGAAATTTATGGCCACCAACAAGCATTATACAGTACGTTTTAAAACCTTAATTATTTTTATAAGTCAAGATTACCAGTGGTTAATAATAATTTCCAATATTAATTGACTGTTTACTATGTTACGGGCACTGCATGAAGCACTTTAAATGCATTCTCTCATCTATTGCTATGTAGTAAGTACAATTATTTGCCTATTTTACAGAAGAGAAAATTGAAACTTAGGTTAAATGTCCAAGGTTACACAAGGTTTTAAGAATTTCAAAGCCCATGTTCTTAATCCTTTTTGATAATACCATAGGCTTAAATGAAAACCTAGTAGTTACCCTATAGAGGTAGCACACATAGAAAAATATATTTCTGTCCCAAAAAATGATTATTCTATCATATCAGATTACGCAAGTTCTGATAAATGAGTCCCTATTCCCTAAAGCCACAATGCTTTTGTAAGTACAGGAAACCTAAAATTGTCAGTGAATCCCACTTCCCTTGGGAGTCTGCCAAAGACCAATTTGTCATGGAAGCACAGTGTTCTATTTTTAAGCTACAAATCATCTCTCAGACAAATCTCATAATTTGAAAGAATGAAAACTTTGTTTAGAAATTAGAGAGGAAAACTAGAAAATCTATAGAAAAAATAAGGCAAAAAAGGTCATGGGTTAGAGGTCATTTGACTACTCCATGTAAGTTCCAGGTTCTTGAGTGCTCACATGTCTATGTGTTCAATGATCTTCATATCTCAGTTGCTTACACTGCTGAAATAGACCCTTGTCTTCTTAAGTGCTTAAGGAAGAGATTCCTTTTTAAAAATATATATTTTATTGATTTCAGAGAGGAAGGGAGAGGGAGAGAGATAGAAACATCAATGATGAGAGAGAATCATTGATCTGCTGCCTCCTGCATGCCCCACACAGAGGATTGAGCCTGCAACCCAGGCATATGCCCTGCAGGGAATCAAACCATGACCTCCTGGTTTATAGGTCAACACTCAACCACTGAGCCACCACGGCCAGGCAATAGATTCATTTTTAATGTTAAATTTCACAAATGGATTTTCCTGTAGAATGTATTATCAGATCATTTTTTAAAGTTTTTAAATGTCATGAGAAGACTAGGCTTGCTATATATATTTTAAATTTTTTAAATGCTGGTAGCCAGTGAACCAATGACCCTCTTCAATCATCTTGGGGGAAGGAGAAATGCCCCATGGCTCTTTTATCAAATGAAAGTACTGCAGGTAAGAAGGAGATGAGTGGGAGAAAGTATTTGCTGACTTCTAGATTCAGTTCCGGACATCTTTTCATTAGCCCAAGAAGGAAAGCCAGGAATCCTGATTTTTTTGTCCCCTTTCTACTTCTAACTCACCAGGGCCTGAGCAAGTATGCTGCTTCTCTGGGCAAGTTCCTTTCTCTCAAAAATAGAGATAATGATAACAATGATTTAGCTACTTAATCCCAATGATGGTACTAGGATTAATGAGAGTGTTTTGGAAAGAAAAAAAAAAGTATTTGATCAAAGGTGTGGGGTAAGTACAATATTATACTATAAACAGTAATAATGGGCCTATGTTCCTGATGTCTGGGAGCGAACCATTCCCTGGTTGGCCTGCATTAATACTTGGACCCCAGGGTGTTAATTAGTGAAAAAATGTATGAACTGAATGGCACCCTAAGGGCCTAAAGGAGTTACTCCATTGCCAAAAGGTGACTAATTTACCCTTCAACCCCCACCCTTCCCACACTAGGCTTCTGTCTATTGTTAATAGTGTAGAATAACTGCACCCTTTTTGCAGGTCTTTTGATAGATAGATGTGCTTCCTTCAATTTACTTAATAGAATATAAAGGGTCTGAAAGTACTGTTGACATAATTCTTCTATTTGAATACTTGGTCTTAACTCATTGGTGGAAGCAGCTTCAAACTAATAATGATTAGCTGTGACAGTTTATAATTGGTGCTATTTCCTATCTCATAGTCAAGATGATTTTTTTCATAATGTATAAAATGTCTGTTCTCTAGAATTTTCAATATCTTCCACTTCCTCCCCAAACCCTTTCCAATACCTTTTGCATTTTGGTTGACATAGCATGCTTCCTGCTCCCTTCACTGAGCCAAACCTTCTCACAGTTTAGCACAGAAGCCATCAATATCCTGGCTAAGTCAACTAGATCCTGGCCTCAACTTACCCATCTTTTTTAACTAGGACAATTCCAGAATCAAATAGGAATTTACTGCATGATGATCATCATCATAAAAATCATTACAACTTTAACACAACATCACTCAAGTTGAAACAATCATTCCCTTGACAGCCCTCCTGCTCCCTCTCTTTCATCATAAATGCCAATATCAATGTTACACATATGGTAGAGAATACCGAGGAACTTGAGCACAGTTAGTAAACCATTTGACCTTTACCCAACACTTAGGTCTCAGAGATAATCCTCATTTATTTTGACATGTCACAACTGATATATGGGATAAAAGGCAAAATCAACATATACATCGTGATGAAAAACCTAATAATGAATGGAAGTGCGGTGCTTACAGCGCACCTTATGATGACTTATGAAGCCCAGACAACTGGCATCCCCTTAGCAATCATCTCATCCAAATGTGTACCTTTCAGATAGAGTAACCATAACTCAGAAAGGTGAAGGGGCTTCTGCAAAGATATATCTACCAGTGCTCTCTCCCCTACTAAAGATGAGGTGAGGGCAAGAAAAATATGATTTTAAGACAACTCCAGTCAATTAGGAAGATTTCTAGAGACTTAATAGAAAAATCACCTTAGGGTAACACCAATTTTATCCAAATCAAGTTGAAACATTACTCCAAACTATAATATCAGCCCTACTCCAACATTCAGTTGTGTTATTTTTCTTTAACACAAACCTATCTCATACAGAGATAATTAACCGTTCGGATAATTAATATAGAAAAGAGAAAGGCTTGAGAGAATGAATTTAAGATGTGTATCCATGCATGTTTATATTAGCTTGACTTCCTCTATGACAACCGTACAATCCTGACACCAGTAGAAAAAGAAAAATTCTCATAGATCAATTTGATAACAAGGAATTCCCAAAGTCTCCCTAAAGTATTAACCTCGAGTTCCTGAGAAGCAGAGCTTGTCCAAAGGCTTGCAGGGGATCTTAATGACCTGGCGAGAAAGGAACTGTTACAGGATGATAACTAGACAGAGAAATGCCTCCAGTCGTTGATAGCCAGAAGTGCAATGGAGACTGGTTTCCTCTACCTTATTCATAGCAAGGTTAAGCTGAGATTCATCCAACACTTGATCTCTATTTTCTCCTTGTGCACCTCTCCTTACCTTAAGTAAATGCAAAAGGAAAGAAATGTGAACAACTCTTTAAAGAAACACTCTTCAGGAAAGTTTCCAAAAATAATTTTACTTTTGCAAAAAGCAATGAATCAGATGCTTTTTTGACTGAAGCATAAGGCTTCAGAGAATACTTATGAGACTTGACAAATAATCCTTTTAATATGCATGACTGAACAATTAAATAAACTTTTTAGTTCCTTTTTTCTTTATTTCTTCTATTTTAACTATACTTAACCTCCAAAGACTGTCTTTTTGTGTTAATAGTCTTTTATGAATTTTTTTGGAGGGAATAATTTTTCAGGAAATCTGAAATAAGCATTGAGGTATTGCCATCAACTGTGACTGACTGCAACTTTAATGAAGAATTTAAACCTATAAATGAACACATAAGCCTAATGAATTATATTTAAGGGAATTTAAAGTAAACTTTTTAAAAGTGTTTTCCATTCATTTTATGCACAAAATTTTTGGGGTGTTTCTATACCATTTGACATTATGTCTGCACTACTTTTCTATGAAGTCAAATGTATTACCAGTTTTATCCCTAAGTGTATTACAGGTAAATTAAGATAAGTAAAGCATAACTTCAGAGAGAAAAAAAAGCTATATGAATTCAAGATGAAGCACTAAATTGGGCTACATACTTAAAGCAATAGCTTAGAATATGGTCTCTCGCCCAGATACAAAAACAGTGTTTAAATTATACCCCATGAAATTATTGATGATGTGATAAAAATAATAATAATTGTTATTATTATTGATGTTGGGTAGTAGTTGGTTACTTGATGCACCCTTCACAAATATTATTAACTAGAGGCTCAGTGCACAAAATTCACACACTGGTAGGGTCCCTAGAGGCTGGCAACAGGTACTCTCTTCTTTCCCCCGACTGCCACTGTCAACTGGGGCCTCCCTCCCTTCCCTCAGTTGCCTGCCAAGGCCACTAGCTGGGGCCTCCCTCCTTTCCCCCAGCCAGCCCCGCCCCCTGGTCGAATTCCCAGAAGAACTGTCAGTTGAGAGGACAATTTGCTTACTACACTTTTATTATATAGAATTGATTTATAAAACATTTGTATTTGAAGGTCCAAGAGCTTTCACTGATGCTTTTCCATAGAAATTCTCTCTGAGAAGGATAATTATTTTGTCAACTCTGTATTTTTAAGAATGAGGTTTGTTTTATGATCAAATTCAAAACTGGTTGCATTTCTATACACTAATAATTAACTACCTGAAAAAGACTTACGGAAAACAATTCCATTTACAATAGCATAAAAAGTACTTAGTAGTAAATTTAACTAAGAAGTGCACTGAAAATTATAAGATATTGATTAAAGAAATTGAAGAAGACACAACTAAATGGAAAGATATCTTGTGTTTGTGGATCATAAGAGTTAATATTGCTAAAATGTCCCTTCAAATAAGTAGAAAGGAGGAAGTAAAACTCTCAATATTCGCAGATGACATAATATTGTACATAGAAAACCTTAGAGACTCCATCAAAAACTACTAAATTTAATAAATGAATTTGGAAACGTAGCAGGATACGTAGCAGGAAATTCTAAAATTCACTTGGAACCATAGAGCACCCTTAATAGCTAAAGTAATCTTGATAAATAACAAAGCTAGAGGAATCATGTGTCCTGATTTCAAACTGTATCACAAAGCTATAGTAATTAGAAGAGCATGGTACTAGAATAGAAACAAACACATATACCAGAAATAAACTTACAATATAAGATCAATTGATATTTGACAAGAAATCTAAGAATACTCAGTAAGAAAAGAAAATGGTGCTGGGAAAACCGAATATCCCCGTGTAAAAGAATGATATTGGACCCCTATCTTAAACTAATCTCAAAATTAAAAGGACTCAAACTGTAGAATGAGAAGAAAACATTGGGAAAAATTGCTTTGACTCTAGTCTTGGAAATGATTTTTTAGATATGAAACCAAAAGCACAAGTAACAAAAGCAAAAATCAATAAGTGGGATGACATAAAAATAAAAAGCTTATACAAAGCAAAAGAAAACATCAGTAAAAAAGGCAACCTACACAACAGGAGAAGATATTTGCAAATTATACATCTCATAAGGGATTAACATACAAAATATATAAGGAACTCAAACAACTCAATAGCAAAAAAAAAAAGGATTTTAAAATGCAAAGAACAAACTTTTTTTTTTTCAAAGAAGACACACAGATAGCCAACAAGTACATGAAAAGATGTTCAACATCACTAATCATCAGGAAAATGAAAATCAAAACCACATGCAATATCACCCCACGTCTGTTAAAATGACCATTATCAGAGACAAAGAGAGATACTGACAAGGATGTGGAGAAAAGGGGATTCAGAACACTGTTGGTAGGTATGTAAATTGTTGAAGCTACTATGGAAAATAATATGGAAGTTCTTCAAAAAATTAAAAAATGGAACTGCCATAGGATCCAGCAATCCTACTTCCGGGTAGATAGCAAAATGAAATAAAATCAGGATCTCAAAGAGACATCTGTTCATTGTAGCATTATTCACAATAGCCAAACTATGAAAACAACCTAAATTTCCATCTACATATAAATGAATAAAGAAAACATGAGATATACATATATAGAATGATGGAATATTATTTAGCCAGTAGATAGAAGGAAATTTGCAAACCTTGCCATTTGCAACAACATGGTTGAACCATGAGGGCACTGTGCATGAAATAAATCATACAGAGAAAGACAAATATGGCATGATCTCACTTATTTGTGGAATCTAAACTTATAGAAATAGTAGAATGGTGGTTGTCAGGGGCTGAGGGGTAGGAGAAAGGGGAGATATTGGGCAAAGGATACAACTTTCTCTTACAAGAAGCATAAGTCCTAGATATCTAACATGCAGCGTGGTGACTAGTTAACAATGCTGTATTGTGAACATGAAAATTGTAAGAGGATACAGCTTTACTGTTCTCATCATAACAACAACATGGTAATTATGTGAAGTGAACTTTAATTGGGTTATTGTTGACTTTCCTTGTCATATAGTAAACATTTCACAATATTTTTGTGTTTTGAGTCATCATATTGTACATCTTAAACTTACACACTATTATGTGTCAGTTATACTATCTAATAAAAGAGTAATATGCAAATTGACTGTCACTCCAACACACAAGATGGCTGCCCCCATGTGGTCAAAGATGGTTGCCCCCATGTGGACCAAGATGGCCACCACAAGATGGCCAGCAGCGGAGGGCAGTTGGGAAGGACCAGGCCTGCAAGGGAGGGCAGTTGTGGGCGATCAAGCTTGTAGGGGAAGGCATTTAGGGGTGACCAGGCCAGCAGAGGAGGGAAGTTGGGGGCAATCAGGCTGACATGGGAGCAGTTAGGCATCAATCAGGTGGGCAGAGGGAGTGGTTAGGGGGGTGATCAGGTTGGCAGGCAGAAGCAGTTAGGGGCAATCAGGAAGGCGGGCAGGTGAGCAGTTGGGAGCCAGCAGTCCTGGATTGTGAGAGGGATGTCCAACCGCCTGTTTAGGCCAGATCCCACCGGGGTGACGTCCCTTGAGGGGTCGCAGATTGGAGAGGGTGCAGGCTGGGCTGAGGGACACACCCCCCTCCCCCATGCACGAATTCCATGCACCGGGCCTCTAGTATCTCAAAAAACCTGGAAAAATAAATTTTAAAAATTCACAAGCTTATCTTAAAACTGCAAGATGACTGCAGGACCAATTCATATGGAACTCTAAAAATAATAAAAATCGTAATAGTCACATGGCTCTTACCCAGTTTTCATATTAGCCATGAAATAGTCATGCAATTAAAAAGCTGAAATAAACTGGAAAACACCTCCAAAAGTCAAACTGTACATAAGTAACTCCTTGTACTGATTTGTGTGCACTTCATTTGTAAAAATGCACTTTTAAAGTGAGCCACTTTTCCTTATTTAGGGCACAGTTTAATTTGGTTCAGTAATCTATTTCTCTAGGACATAACATAAATAAAAGTAAAAAACTAGAAAGAAGGAGTGGACTTAGGAAGAGTCATTGAAAGCATTACATATATTAGCTGATATAGCTTAACAGGGAGTAGTCCATTTTTTAAATGGAACTGTAAAAATCAGATCTTAGAACCCAAAATGCAGCATGGGATAATCCAGCGAAAGGGCAGACATCCTCCGCAGTCTCAGAGAACATTCTCATATTAGGCCACAATAACAGGATGCGGATATTAATGATCCTGTGTCATCAAGAGATGGTTCATTTATTATTATAAATTCTATTTTGTAAGGTGTAAAAGTACATAGTATATTATTTTAAGCATATATACTTATCAAGAGGAATAAAAACATTAATGTTTTAGGACATTTTATGACTCCTTGAAAATACTAAACATTGTTGTAAAGTGGATCACTGTGTCCACACAACAAAAATTAGATGATTGTACCACTTAGTTTGTGTTAAATGAGGTATTGTCTAAAATCTAGCAATCTGAGAATTGAACAAGTATTTTAGGTGAAGACATGTGAAGACCTGGAAAGGAGCATTCCAGACAGGGGAAAGCAAATGCAATGACCCACAACAGGAGCAAGCCCAGGTCAGCTATCCGGCTACCTTAAGGTGACCAACAGGAGAGCGATATGAGGAAGGTTGTAGAATTAATCAGGGGTCACATCACATATGGGGTGTGGATTTTGTTCTAATTGCAAAAGGAAAATATTATGAAGTTCTAAGACAAGCAAGAATGGGCACTGGTGTCTATTTTGTTTGTTTGTTTTTAAAGTTCTATGGCAGCTGTATGAAGACTGGATTGCAAAAGAGTAAGAATAGAAAGTGGGAAATTAATTATTGTGTTTTTCCAAGGACAAGATAATGATGTCCAATGAAGACAGCAAGCTATGCTTTAAATAACAAAGCATTCATTTAGTATCAATATTAACACAATTGCACACTCTTCACATAGTATCACTGGTGATCAAAAGAATATCTTTCATTTCCCTTAAAACTTGTTTATTGCATTAAACATTTGTAAATGCCAAAGCTGCCATTCATGAAGACAACCTGGAGAGGTGCTTGATATACTTACTGTTCCATGCAGAAAGTGACCAAATTGGGTGCAGGGGGTATTTTCCAGAAGAGAATTGTCTACTTAATTTTTATCCTTCATTCCACTTACTCTTTCCAGAGTTTGATTTTAGAAATGTGATTGATCTAAAACATAATACTGACACAAACAGCTTTATTATTTAGCAATTCTTGGGCCACTATGGTTTCAACCTGTGAACTATTTTCTAGCAGGGGCCTGAGACCAGATTATTTAATAATGAAATATGAGCTTTGAAACCCCTTCAAGTCCTTTACCTTTAGGTGGAAGACCAACAATAAAAAAAATTCTAGCTAAATATTGCATGACTTAAAGTATGGCCTCTTTCACTGTACAGAGTTTTAATTCCCATTTGAATTTCCTGCCTTAGGCAATACCACCTTTCTAGAAGAGTGATTGTCTTGAGAAAGAAAAAATACTCAATTTTTTTTCATGAAAGATAAAGAATCTTTCTACTCATTACTCTCTTTGTAGATTCCCTCAGGAAGAAATCTAGTGAAAGCTGAGCTGGAAAGAATGTGATCAGTTTGCCAAAAGAATATGACTAGCTTGCCAACTTGATGTAGATGGATATGTTATGTTCCAGCTGTCATAAGTATGATTTTCACTTCACGAGTCCTCTGAGTGCCTCCAAGCTCTTCAAGAAGGCTATGGAAGATTTTACAACTTCAAGCGTTCACCCACAAATGGGCACCAAGGATGGCCAAATAAGTGATAAGAATATTTATCCAAGTGCAATATGATAGGGCACAGGAGAACTGGGGTGTTTTCCCATGCTGCTTCTAACACAGGAGGAAGATCTGGGGGAATCAATAATCTAATGACTGCATGTAGCTAGCACATGAATAGTTTATAGCTATTAATTTAAATTCAGAACTATGTTCATGTCTATGAAAATATAAGTAAACAAAAAGTGGGTGAAATCACTGCAAATCCCATTTAACAGATGATCCCTATCCATACCAGAGGATTTTTATAACAATGAAATATTGTTTTTCTTTATTCAAATATTTCTGAAGCGCCTAACAAGAGGCATAAGACCTCTGGCCACTAGTCCTAGTGCTCATTCTCCTCATACAGACTTTTTTTCCAATTACAGTTGACTTTCAATATTATTTTGAATTAGTTTCAGGTGTACAGCATAGTGGTTAGACCAGTGGTCGGCAAACTGTGGCTTGCAAGCCACATGTGGCTCTTTGGCCCCTTGAGTGTGGCTCTTCCACAAAATACTACAGCCTGGGCGAGTCTATTTTGAAGAAGTGGTGTTAGAAGAAGTTTAAGTTTAAAAAATTTGACTCTCAAAAGAAATTTCAATCGTTGTACTGTTGATATTTGGCTCTGTTGACTAATGAGTTTGCCAATCACTGGGTTAGACAATCATATATTTTATAGTGTTCCCCCAACATATAGACTCTTAAAACGAAATTTCCATATTTCTCATAAAGAGCTAATCATAACAGCTCTGGTCAACATCACCTGGTTCAAATCCTAGCTCTTCTTTACCAGCTATGTATCTTTGAGCAAGTTTACTCATCTGTAAAAGGGAGTAATAATAGTATCTGCCTCAAAGGGTTGTTAGGAAGATTATATGAGTTTATATTAGTAATGCATATAAAGAGTCTCTGGCATATAATAAGTCTAATAAATGTTAATTAATATTATCTCTGCTTTCATCAGTCAACACCAAACGTGTATCCCCTTCTCCTTCCCCCAAATAAAAAAGTGTGTTCTTTAATCCTTTGAGAAAGTAGTTGTCTGGGACCAAAGCCATTGGCATCACCTAAAGCAAGCATGTCAAATTCAAAGGTTAGCACGGTTCAAATAAACAAGGCAAACAACTACTTTCCCACGGGCCACAAGTTTGACATGCTTGACCTAAAGGTGGTGTTTTTTTTTAATGCAAAATCTCACCACTATGTTGTTCACCTGAAATTAATACAAAATAATATTGAATGTAAACTGTAATTGGAAAAATAAAATTGTAGAAAAGCAATGCAGAATCTCAATCCTCACCCCAGATTTACTGAATAACAATCTGCATTTGAGCAAGGCCATTTGGATACATATTATAGTTTGAGAAGCACTGATCTCCCCCAGACTTTCATACAAAAATCTCACACATTTTTCTCATCTCACCAAAGGTAGTCTCATGTAAATAGAGTCAGAAGCCTCCACTATCTATTTAGAGGACACTCCTCAAATCCCGCCTACCCCAACCCCTCCACCTCCTTAGCCACCTGGTTCCCAGATCCCCAAGCCCTCTTCTCATGAGTTTGTGGGTTGAGTTTCCTCTCAGGCTCTGAGACCCATCCCATCAGTCCTTAAAACCCATATTTTAGTTCACTTTCACTACCACTTCCTAAAGCTAAGTCCTCATTTTCCACAACCTCACTAATGCTTAATTATCTGCCTTGATCCTTTCCACCTATGGCTCAGTAGATGCTCCAGAGTCAGATATTCTAGGACTAGAAATCTATCTTGCCTTTGCCAATCCTGCCCCCAGGCTGCGTGCCCTGTTCCAGTCTGGCCTATCCTACTCCTCTGCTGCTAACCTTCCCAGGCTCATCATGTCACAGGAAGCTACACCTCCAAGCTAACTCATCAATTTTCATTAGGCACGAATTAAACCACTGCCAGAATACATACCTTTTAGACAAAATGAAATTTCCTCCTACATCTACTTTGTCAATGGCAAAATTTCATCCTACTATCTACTAAGTATGTGTTCAATGCAATACATTGGTGATTGAGATAATGGCATAGAATATTTTGATTCTGGTTGCCTTTGTTAGGAGGAATAAAGACCAAGAGAGGGTTGACTTAATCTCTCCACATAGCTGGATATGAGCCATGGGGAAGCCATAAACCGCATGCCACATTCATGCAGTACAGAGAAAGTGAATCTACAAATACAAACAAGGAGCAGAGACAAGTCCCAAACTGTAGACCAAACCCTGCTTCCTTTGTCTTCTTATGTTTGTTTGCCTTCCCCTTCAGTTAACTGGTGAGCCCTGAATCTCTATAATAAATTTCCTTGAGTTGCTTTCTGTTCTAAAATGCCATAAACAATTCATGTTACGTGTGACATACCTAAGGAGGGATGTGCATGTGAGTCTGGAGAGAGGTAGAGATGGGAGCACAGGAGCTCTTTCATTTTAAAAATAAGTGAGGACACAGAAGAGGGTGACATAGGTAAATGCCTGTATTCACCGCCTCCTACAACCACATCAAAATTACAACTAAAATACAGAACCATCATCCAGAACTGCTGGAAAGCTGGTTGAATGGAAGTCCTGCAACTAGAAAATTAAAAAAGAAAGCACACTGAGACTGATAGAAGATGCAGAAAGGTCTGGTCTGGCACCCACATGTGCCACTTTTTTAATTGGGAGGGAGATCTTCTCTGCAGAGGTCACCTGGAGGAGCAAGGGGTCCAGCTCCACACCAGACCACCAGCCCAAGGTCCCAGAACTGGGAAAAGAAGTCCCTAAGGGCAGTAAGAACTATGGGTTTTAAAAACCAGTGCATATTGGGGCTCAGTGACACAGAGGCTACTAGAGACCCAGCTGTTCCTCTTAAAAGGCTGGCACCACAAACTGAACTTACAAGATCCTACTTTCTCTGAGCTCCAGCACCAGGGTGAGGCTCTGGGGAACACTTACACAAAGCAGGAGGAACTAGATTGTCTGGCATTAGGACAGGAACTAGGGGGTGTCTTTCTCCCAGATGGAGGTGCTTGCAGGGATCATTGTTGCTATGCTGAGACCTCCCTGGTCGCAGGGCTAACTGGCAGCCATTTCTGTTTGCTCTGCCCTGGTGATTCCCTAAGACCCCGCCTCATCCAATTTAGAACCCCACCCAAGCTGTGTGCACCAGCTTTTGCATATGAATATCCTGTCCTTAGGCTAAAATCTCCCAAACATGCTACAGCTGGGTCAGGGAGCCCCAAACCTATCAATAAAAGGCCCAAGACCCAGCACCAGCACCAGCCTGCCTTGCTTCATAGCTGGGTCTCATCTGGGCATTTCCAAACCTGATACAAAGAAGAGGAATCTTCAGATCTCTCTGTAGCTCCTGCTGAGTGGATCCAGGCAGTGGCTGACTTTGTACCTCCTTGAGACTCAAGAGCCAGTGCAGCCAGTGGTCAGTGTCAGACCATACCAGATTAAAAATCTACACATCCATAAGTGACACATTCAAGGGGCACACTCAGTGACCACTAAAGCCCCACTGAAGTAAGGCCTGCTCCATAGGGGTGTCTCCTGCAGAGCAACTCTCTCACTATAGTTGCAGCTGGTCCTCAGAGCCAATTGGCCTGGAGGTCAATATGCACTTAAAGTAGCCTCTCAACTACAACAAGACTGTGCACACAGCCCACACAGGGGTGCACCTAGAGCTCCCAGCTCAGGAGATTCGGGAGTCTGAGCCACTGGGCCTTATAGGACACCTACTACAGAACGCCACTCTAGCAACTCAAGGAGACATAGCAGCTCTACCCAATAAATAGAAACAAACACAGGGAAATAGCCAAAATGCAGAGAAAAGGAAACATGTTACAAGTGAAAGAAATGAAAGAAAGCAAACTACTGGATATAGAGTTCAAAACCATAGTCATAAGGTTACTCAAGAATCTTCTAAAAACCTCCCCCAAAATGGAAAAGTACCAGTCAGAAATTAAGCAAACACTGACTGAAATAAAGAATAATATACAGGGATTCAACAGCACATTAGAGGATTCTGAGAATCAAATCAATGATTTGAAATATGAGGAAGCAAAAAATACCCAACCAGAAGAGCAAAAAGAAATAAGAATCCAAAAATATGAAGATAGTGTAAGGAGCCTCTGTGACAACTTCAAGTGTACCAACATTCACATTATGGGGGTGTCAGAAGTATAGAGAGAGCAAGATATTGAAAACCTATGTAAAGAAATAATGACAGAAAACTTCCCCTATCTAGTGAAAGAAATAGACTTACATACCAGAAAGCACAGAGAAGCCCAAACAAGAGGAACCCAAAGGACCACACCAAGACAGATTATAATTAAAATACCAAGGGCTAAAGACAAAGAGAGAATCTTAAAAGCATCAAGAGAAAAGCAGTTAGTTACTTACAAGGGAATACCCATACATCTGTCAGCTGATTTCTCAACAGAAACAATGCTTTTGGCCAGAAGGGAGTGGCAAGAAATACTTAAACTGATGAATAACAAGGACCTACAACCAAAATTACTCTACCCAGCAAAGCTATCATTTAGAATTAAAGGTCAGATAAAGAGCTTCACAGACAAGAAAAGCTAAAGGAGTTCATCACCACCAAACCAGTATTATATGAAATATTGAAGGGTATTCTTTAAGAAGGGGAAGAAGAAAAAAGAGAAAAATATGAACAACAAAATGGTAACAAATACATACCTTACAATAATGGAATCTACAAATCAAAATAAATGAATAAGATATCGAATGAACAGAATAAATTGGTGAATAAAATAGATTCAGACTCATGGAAATGGAACAGACTGATGATTCTCAGAGGGAATGGGGGTGGGGGTGGGAAGAGATTAAACAAAGATCTTATATGAGTATATGCATTACCTGTGGACTCAGACAATAGGGTGGCAAAGGCCTGGGGCAGGGCAGGAACTGGGTGGAGAGGTTAAGGGGGGCGGGAAGGGTCATCTGTAATAATCTCAACAATAAAGATTAAAAAATAATAACAAATAAAAGTGTGACTGTTGAGCATGATGACCTCTTCATATTATGTCAAATATCGCCAGATAGAGTTAACCTCTCCATTATTTAAATTCCAATGTAATATATTCAAAAAGGTAGAGTATATTCTTTACTCCATTTTTCTAAAACAACATGGGATAGAGGTGGCTAATTTAAGTGCATATGTCTGTGACATTTTTTTATCACTCATATAGGATTGCTGAGCCATCTTCCACAGTTGGCTTAGTTCCTGGTGGGCCTGCTATTCATAAAACTGCTACTCAGCTTCCCTCTTTGGAAATCCCAGGATTTTTCTCCCAACTGTAGATCATAAACATAGATCCATACCTGATTTCCATAAGCCTTTCTGAGAATCTTGTGTCAAGAAGTGCATAGCTTCATAAAAGCAGATGGTTTCACTATGTGAGTGGCCAGCACCTGAAAAAAACATGGTTATAAAAATCCTAACATTGGGGCATCCACATTTCCCATAACACAAGATAGTATTATTTTACATGTAAATTACTTTGCTTCCATCTGCTTTTCATAAACGGCAATGACTAAGAAATGGGAAGAAGGGAAAAGCAGTGAAATGGGAAATTGTATGGATAGTCTATCCCACTTACTCTCCGGAGGAATATGCTTTTATCCCATTTTCTTTCCCATAACACAGGAAACACCTCTCAATCCCTATGGCTCTGAGAAGCAATAAATTACAGTTGACTCTTGAACAACACAGGTTTGGACTACACAGATCCACTTACAAAAGGATTTTTTCAATAAATACAGGTCAGTCCTTCCCTATCTGTAGTTTCGCATCCATGGATTCAAGCAACTGCAATGGAAAACAGTATTTTAGCATTCCCAACTACAGATTCCTAACTGTATAGTCCCAATCTGGGATGGAAAATACTGTTTTAGACCTGAGATGCAAGAGGCCAACTGTAGAGTCAAAATTATATGCTGATTTTGACCAAACACCTGCTTTGTTCAAGGGTCAAATGTACAGAACTACCAAAAATTGGAAATTTTTGCTATCTTTATATTAATGTAAAAATAGTGAATACCATATGAAAATAATAATTTTAATACTTCATTTCTGAGTTATACAAAGTCAAGAAATTGTCACTTGGTGTGGACTTACTGAAAGAGTTCAGGTGTCTGGATAAACCTGGATGAAAGTTTTCTATTTTATAAATTTGTTTTAATTTTTGTCCATATATAATTAGCATTATTTTCTTTTTTAAGTCTGTGAAAACAATAAAAACATGTCTATTTTAGTAAGAAAAGGCCTGAAAGTATCCTTTATAAAGCCAGTGATAATATACAGAATAACGTAAGTTATGGCAGGTAAAATTTCTTGTTAAACATTTGATGTGAATAGTTATGCATCAAGAAATTACAGAGGGCTTCTACCATATTGAATTGTTAGAATTTAATATTCTTTTTGCTATTGAGCAAAGAGAAATGCAGTACTAAAAATGTCTCCAATGTAAAAATATACTTCATTAAGAAGATAAACAAAAGTTTATATAACAAAGAATTACAAGGTTTTTAATATTTAAATGTCCTTTGAAAGCACTTCAAAGTTAACCTAATGATTCTTAAGAATGGCCAAATGGATAGTTGATGTTTTGAGCATCAAGATTTAGAGTCCACACCATCAGCAAGAGAAATATTATAAATCTCAGAGAACCTCATTCCCAGATCTAATGGATATTAATCCAACATGCTGCCAAGAAAAACATTTCTCATTCACTGCCCTGAATAAGTGTCCTTCCTACATGGGAGGAAGTCATTTGCCAGATGTTGCTGTTTATTTTACAAGTCTCCCTTTGACTTGTGCTTATTTTCTCTTGACCTCCCCAACTTCTCCTACACACACCATGTGGATAGAACGCAGGAGAGAATGCAAGACTCGGTAAACCTTGCTAAAGTACCTTGCTCTTCTAGTCAATACATCAGTCTCAACATGTGTTCTTGTTTATGAATCCAGACTAATTGCTGATGGAAGCTGAATGATTAGGCCTCCCCTATTCAATGCTATCTGGACATCTATCAGCAAAACAGACCATTTTGCAACTTGGCATCACGAATGACATTTCTGATTGCAACTTTCTCATTTATGATAACAAAAAACCTATCAATGATAAATAAAGACAAACAAAATGTTAAAAAGTAAAAATGAAGACAAGATTGTGCTATTTTCTAAAGGCATCTTATGTCTTTGGAACTCCCAAAAGATCCTGCAGTGGGATGTCAGAGGTTACATCCCAAATGGGATTCTAGCAGGAATTTCACTATAGTCTCGCTTTCCCTCTCCAGACAGAGAAATAAACAGGCTGATTCAGGATTAATGTCTGTCTGGAGTATTTGATTTCTATCTTACGCATATATTGCTGAATTTATGCCAAAATGGTATTGGTGTTTGTATAGTTCACTGTGTCCTCAGGGGTCTTGTACCTCCCACACCTGCTTGCCTACCTGCCAAAGCCAATTACTTTTGTGATGGAGGCTGCCTCTACAGCTATGTCTCAGCTTTAACTTTTTCACTCTTTTTTTATCCCATTGCCTTGTTCCACTTGCTATCTTCTGGATCCATTCCAAAAGTAGGAGCTAAGAAAACTGGAGCGACAGATAAGGGGGTCAGAAAAAATAGATGAAGCAGGATTAAAGTCCAGTCAGCTAAGAACATTCTGTAACTGCTCAGTGAGCCTGAGTTCTTCAAAGAACTCAAAGGGCTTAGATTTAAATCATCTCTAAGAATGTTTATATGTGCACACACAACCCCTTATATTATTCCTGAAGCATATCCTAATACAATGTTTATATGTGCACACACAACCCCTTATATTATTCCTGAAGCATATCCTAATACACAGGCTCAATAGTTACTGAATGAATGAGTGAATGAATGAATGGTTATACAGTAATTCTTTGTGTGAAAGACTGAGGAAAGATGACTGGGTGAAGATAATCAAATATTAGGCTAGTTAGTAGAGCTTGTCCTCTCTCAAATTTTTGACAAACTTTCTCACTTGGAATTAAGCAAAAATTATCTCCATGTGATTACAAATCTCCAGAATCTTTTGGATTCTATTCACCTAGCAGAGCAAGGATTGAAAACTATCTAACACTGTAATTTACGTATTTTAATCTTATATTTTATACTCAATGTGTTTTAAAAGTACTTTCTTTTTCAATTCAATAACAAATTTGACTTAATTGTGGTTTAGCATAGTGTTCTCAAACTATCTGTAGTGGAAGACCCATTTGTTTTTTGTGGGGGTTTTAAATTTTCAATCCAAAACAGACAAATATTTTTGTAAAATGAAATAAAGATAAATTATCAGAAAAAGAAAATTAAAACAACCATATTCATTATCCACAACAACCAAGATATAGAAATAACCTATGTTTCCATTGATGAATAAATGGATAAAAAAATGTGGTAGAAGATAGATAGGTAGATTGATAGATAGACAGACAGATAGATGTTGGCCATGACAAAAAAGGAAATCCTGCCATTTGCAACAACAGATTAAGCTAGAAGACATTGTGCTAAGTGAAAGAAGGCAGACATAGGAAGAAAGACAAATACTGATTGATGTCATTAATACAGAGAATCTTAAAAGATTAAAAAAGTCCAAAGCATAGAAATCGAGGAGAATAATGGTTGCCAGGAAGTAGGGAGATGGGGAGGTGCTGGTCAAAATGTACAAGTCTTTAGTTATAAGTAAGTTCTGGGAAATCTAATGTACAGCATTGTCACTATAGTTAATAATACTGTATTATACACTTGAAATTTGGTAAGAGGGTAGATCTTAAGCATTCTCATGACACATACACAAAAAACTACATGAGGTAATGGATGTGTTAATCCAATTATAGTAATTTTTCACAATGTATATGTATGTCAAATCATCATGCTGTACACTTTATATATATACAATTTTATATGTCAATTATACTTCAATAAAGCTGGAGGGGGGATAAGAAAAAATAAAAACAAAAGAAAATACAAATGTAGAAAATATTTGTCTTTTTTTTTTATCCACACCCAAAGATATATTTTTATTGATTTGGGGGAGAGAGAGAGAGAGAGAGAGAGAGAGAGAGAGAGAGAGAAACATCAATGTGAGAGAGAAACATAGATCAGTTGCCTCTCAGAAACGAGGCTACTGGGGATCGAACTGCATCCTTTTGGTGTATAGGACAATGCTCCAACCAACTGAGCCACCTGTCCAGGGCTAATTGTCATTGTTTTATCATTATACTAGAGGCCTAATGCATGGAATTCATGCACGGGATGGGTAGAGAGGGATCTCAGCCTGTCCTGTGCCTTCTTGCAATCAGGACCCCTTGCTCCTAACCGCTGGCTTGCTCACTCCTAATCGCCCACCTGCTCACTCCTTACCTCCCATCTACTCGCTCTTTGCTACTTGGCTCGCTGCTCCTTAGCACTGCTGCAGAGGTGGGAGAGGCTTCTGCCACCACTGCTGTGCTCGCCAGCCGTGAGCCCGGCTTCTGGCTGAGTGGTGCTCCCACTGTGGGAGTGCACTGACCACCAGGGGGAAGTTCCTGCATTGAGCGTCTGCCCCTGGTGGTCAGTGTCCATCATAGTGACCGGTCATTCTAGTCATTCCGCCATAATGGTCATTGGGTTTTTATATATATAGATTCAACAGACCTAAAATTACACTGTCAAGTTTCTTTCAGTTACACAAAAAATTTTAAAACACTTCCAATTTTTGCATATAGCTGGGCACAATTTTTTGCAATCAGTCTGATTAGTATCAATCTGTGGATTCCACTAAGAGTCACACTAGTTTAAGTCCAATCTTCTTTCTTTTGTCCTGAATTGACCAGATTTAGGGCAAAAACCCAGAGTATGTTCACATTTCATATCACCTCATTTCCACAATGCTTAACACTAGGATCTTTGCAGAAGGGAAAGATCACCTGTATTGTTGAAATTAGTTTCCCATATTTTCCAAGCATAAGAGTTCATTTTTAATCTTTGTATTATTGGATGTTTTTAAATACTAAAGAATAAAATATTTGTCCAAAGTCAGAAAATAAAGGTCACTAAGAAAATGTCTCTTTTTCAGGAAGAGTGATTATGCTCATTCTGGTCCTCAATGAAATGCTACCAAGCTATATTTTCTTAGCATTAGGGAATAATGAAGATATATGTCTAGGCATCACTGAGCTTATACAAAAGACCACATTATTCCCAATGTGTTGTCCTTTGAAAGGATGGCAGGGGGAACCATGTTTTATGTGTTCTTTTAATTCTCTCTCTCTCTCTCTCTCTCTCTCTCTCTCTCTCTCTCTCTCTCTCTCTCTCTCTCTCTCTCTCTCTCTCTCTCTCTCACACACACACACACACACAGCATATTATTATAGTGATTTACCAGTTAACTGTGGGGCTTTGTAACCAGTCTATATTCAGGCTTCACAATAGGTTCTCCATAAATATTTTTTAACGAGAAAATGTGTTCAAAATGGTGTTGAAGAGTGGGATAGTAGAAGGTGAATAAACAGCACAATATTTTTCCATTTGTGACAGTTATAGAGTTGGGGTAAATGATACATATATCCTATCTAATAAAAGAGTAATATGCAAATTGACTGTCACTCCAACACACAAGATGGCTGCCCCCATGTAGACACAACAGAGCAGCCCACAAGATGGCCAGCAGGGGAGGGCAGTTGTGGGTGATCAGGCCAGCGGGGGGGGGGCAGTTGGGGGCAGCCAGGCCTGCAGGGAGGGACAGTTTGGGGGGACCCAGGCCTGCAAGGGAGGGCAGTTGGAGGGGGACCCAGGCCTACAAGGGAGGGCAGTTGGAGGGGGACCCAGGCCTGCAAGGGAGGGCAGTTGGGGGCAATCAGGCCTTCAGGGGAGGGCAGTTAGGGGTGACAGGGCCGGCAGAGGAGGACAGTTGGGAGTAACCAGGCCTACAGGAGAGGACAGTTGGGGGGGGGAGGATCAGGCCTGCAGGAGAAGGCAGTTGGTGGGGACCCAGGCCTGCAGGGGAGGGCAGTTGGGGGAGATCAGGCCTACAGGGGAGGGCAGTTGGGGGCCACCAGGCCTGCAGGGGAGGAAATATTGGGGGGACCCAGGCCTGCAGGGGAGGGCAGTTGGGGGTACCCAGGCCTGTACGGGAGGGCAGTTGGGAGGAACCAGGCCTGCAGGGGAGAGCTGTTGGGGGTGACCAGGCTGGCAGGGGAGGGCCGTTAGGGGTGAGCAGGCTGGCAGGGGAGGGCAGTTAGGGGTGACCAGGCCTGCAGGGGAAGGCAGTTAGGGGCAAACAGGCTGGCAGGGGAGCAGTTAGGCATCAATCAGGCTGTCAGGGGAGTCATTAGGGGGTGATCAGGCTGGCAGGCAGAAGCGGTTAGGGGCAATCAGACAGGCAGGCAGGCAAGCAGTTGGGAGCCAGCAGTCCTGGATTGTGAGAGGGATGTCCGACTGCCCGATTAGGCCCAATCCCACCAGGATCGGACCTAAACAGGCAGTCGGACATCCCTTGAGGGGTTTCAGATTGGAAAGGGTGCAGACTGGGCTGAGGGACACACACCCCCGTGCACAAATTTCGTGCATTAGGCCTCGTGTGTGTGTGTGTGTGTGTGTGTGTGTGTGTGTGTGTATCAAAACAGCCATCGATTACTAACTCATATCACAGCCTAAAGTACACTATCAACAACAGAAACTATGGAATGCGCTATGAAAACTACTCATGAAAGAGCACAGACCTTTCTTTTGCTGCTAATGTTCTCCTTTCTGATGGCCAAAAAATTACGTAAACAGGCAAATTGAATACCTAAGTTAAAAATACTAATATTCTGTGTTAAGTCTGTGCTCACACATGCACTTAAACAAAAAGAATCAAATAATAAGTATTTCTAATAAAAATCATTATTTGAATCCAACTACCCCTTATAATTTTTTCCAGCAAAATGAGCTGAATCTTTAAAAAAAAAACTACCACAGGACAAATTTCTGAAGTTATTATTGCTCCATTCCTCCTGAGAAAGATGCAGATCTGCAGATCATGGGAACTCCCACAAGCAATAAAGTACAAATCCAGAAGAGCTTTGTTAAAGTGCAAAAGTTTCAGTGAATTTTTATTCTGTAAATGGAATGGGGTCCCTGTAGCAGAGGGGCCATAAATCATAGGTGACAGGGGGGAAGGGCAGAAATTTGAGACCAGAGGCCACAGCAAAACCATGCTGCACTGCCAATTTTAGTTGCAATTTAATTTTCCTTCATCTTTAAAATACAAATAACAGCCCATACTCCCAAAGGGATGTTATAAGAAATACTATGATACAACACAAATGGAAAGCATTTTTGTAAGTTTGTGAGATTTCAAATGTTTTTTAAAGATGATGTAAAAAATACTTTATTTTCATTTTCAAAACTTCCGTGAGCATTAAGGTGGTAACATAGAAATATACCCCTTTACAGCCACTGACAGAGTCTTGACATCAGTTACACAAATCCCAGGCTGAATAGTCCACTAAGAAACCGCTGAACACAGAGCAATTTGAGGCATGTCACATCTCCCTCAATAAATACCCCTCTTATTCTCTATTTCTAAAGAGACAAAATGCAAACTTCTTTCCAATTAGTCAAAATAATTGTTCTGTGGTGTGGATTTTTTTTAAAGCAGTAATAAACAGAGCAGCCCCCAAAAGAGTGTTGCAACACAAACAAAAATCAAAGCATGAATGCAAGCCCATCCCTCCTTAGCTCCAAGGAGGAGAAGCACAAAGGCTAGATAGAGAATTATTCCCCACGAGGTCTTTTTATTAGCTCTGTGTGCATATCTGAGTTTTGGAAAAGCCCTTCCCCAAGTTCACTTCCCATTCCCTGATGCAAAAAGCGTGTGGTCATGCACTTCGTCCAAGTGATTCATATTGGAAAGAGGGTCTTGCCTAGCACTGAAGACTTCTTAATTGCTTTTGTGGTTCAGTTGCCAATGCATGTTAGTTTTGGCAGAGCAGACATAAAGAAAACTATTCTCATATTCTTTGGCTCTTACACTTTACATGTCAGATGAAACAGCAATGCAAACTCAATCTGTTCCAGACCAAAGAAAACTTTAAACTTAATTTAGCTCTTAGGAGAAAAAGTGACATGTTGGGAAGGGTACCCTAAGGACAGCCTGGAGTTGTGCATTCTAGACTCAGTGCTGTCACTCACTATGGCAAATCACTCTGCCCTCTGAGTCTCAATTTCTACATCTCTGAATTGAATAATTTTTCCTAGATTAAGTTTTAATGATCACCAGTAAAATAGAGCACCAACCAGGAGCCTTCTAACCACTAGGCAATTCTGCGGAATAAATGCAAAAGGGAAAGGTCTTGCATTCTGTCTCAAGAAGGACATGACAGTTAAGGAAAATGGGCCTCCTGGCAAGTAAGTTATAAAAAAACACTTTTTCCCAAAAGTCCCACCCATTCTACAGCCAGGCAAATATGCTCATCAAGGAAAATCTAATTCTCTACGACAGCAGAAAATGACTTCCACAGTACATGGCAAGTGGCAGGTGACAATTCTGCTGTAGAAAGTGCTGAAATGCAGTAAGGTGAGTGAGCCATCCCCTGCAGCATAGGAGCTGTAAGGAAAAGGAGATGTACAGTAGTTGGTTTTTGAACCCAATCTATCAACAAAGACATTTCTGTAGTTGCTCACCGGGGTCTGTAACATTCATTGATATTATTTAGAGGGGATGCATAAGCAAATCTCTTTTTAAAAGTGATCTTCTTTTCTTTAGGTGTCACTGCAATTGGGGAATCCACAGAGGACTCATCCTTTGTTTACAGGGCCATCTTAGCTGAGTCCCATGTTTAAACTTTTCATAACTACCCTAAAGATATATGAAAGACATCAAACAATTTTACTAGAAATTTATTTCTAATATTACTTTAAAATGTATCAATAATAACAGAAAAAAAGATATCTCTGTTAATGAGTTAGAGAACTACCATGGCTAAATTAACACACTACATGAAATTTTAAGACAAAAGGCAGTGATTTTGCAGAGTTTTAGAATTAAAGATAACTTTGAGCATTTTTTTTAAACACAGAAAAATAAACTATATAAATCCAAGATATAAAATGACTGAGTCTCTAAGTCCTAAGAAAATACAAATTGCAATCGGAGAAGTTAAAAATATATTTCAAAGAAAACTATAATGATGATAAAGTTCACTAGACACTGGACTGATTAGTCAGAGAGTTTCTTAATTCCCTTTTTTCAAAGTGTTTAAAAATATGGCAGAGAGTTTTGTCTCTGAAAATTTCAGGAGGAGTTCCATGAAAGAGAAATATTGCCTACAGTCTAGACAGTCTCTTAAGAGCCCTTCCTGTATACTAATCCTGAATTGTATTCATTACTCATCTCCTCAGAGGTAATCCAAAGAGATTAAGAAATAAAATGTTCTTTTCTTCCCTCTTCATTTTGGCTTTGGAAACTATTTTTAAATGAATACTTCCTGCTCCCTCCCCAAAATTTTGGAACCTTTGCGAGCAGTTATTAAATAGCTATAATTCCCTCTCATGTTCATTCAGCATCACTTCCAAGATAGAGCAGCACCCACTAAAAGCATCATAGTGTTGAACACTAATAAAAGAAAAAAGTGAATGACAGCAACTTGTAAACATAAGCTTCTAATTCCTGAAATCTGTAAAAGAAAGAAAAGATACTTGCTTTAGACCAAGATTATGAGAGCTCTAAATTCTGTTAGTACTTTAGAGTCTCATCCTGTTCTACCATATACAACTCAACTCTTATAACTTCTTTTTCATTTTTCCTCGGGCTGTACTATACTTTAAACAATCACTAGACCTGCCACTTTTTAAATTGTGTGCTCATTTTGTTGTGCAATTCCAGTTTGTTGGAGTCAAGTGTGGCAATGATTTATGGTTTACTCTGGTAAACTTCCACTGCTTTTTGTAAAAAAAAACCTCAAAGAATTTTAGCAAAAGAGTAATGTGCTGCATACACTTTAAACATACACTTTATACATAGAGTTCAGAATGTTGGGAGAAAACAACCAAAGGAAAAATTGTTTCTACCGTCATTCATAAAGAAATCTGCAAATGTGGCTAATCAAGGATTTATATAATCTAGTATTCTTTTAAGGAATTTGTTTTTTAGTTTAAAAAATATATTAAATTGAATAACACGCAAAGAAAATAAAACCCACGACGTTCTCTTTGTACTTAAGTCATAAAAGCCATTGGTTTTACCAAATAGCAGCAACAATCCCGTTAACATAGTTCACATCTCCCAACTGTTGGTTTACTTGATTTCATATTTTATGATATACCTTTTAAATAAAAACTATTTTAAAGTTTAAAAATCCCTAGTTTAATAGTCAATTGTGCAAGGATCCAAACTCAGACCTCAATTGTGATGTTTGGATAAAAACAAATGAATATATTTTACAGTATTTCCCATTTAATCAAAGGAATGTTTAATCTAAGATTTGAACCACAATACTTATAGTCATATACAACCTTCTTAGTTAATATAATCTGCTAACAAGCAAATTTTTACAGTGTTGTAGATATTGTGATTATTTTTATTTTTGTTGGTTTACAGGTTTTTAAAAATAAAAAGGTGTCCACTTCATGCACCACAGAAAGTTATCCCAACCAGTGACTGTAGAAATCTTTAAGAAACTATGTGTTGAGTTCATCACCAAGTGAATTTTAACATCTCTGTGAATGGTCCTCAGACTTCAGTATTGCCGTGTCAGACTTGCTCCAGTTAACATCGAACTTTAGTTTCACAGGCGATTCAGGTGCTCACCCAAGCTTTAGGATCAGTGATCTAGATTTCACGTTCAATTGCTTCTATTTTGTCCCAGGAATTAATTTTTAATGTATCTTGCCTGATCAAATCTGGACTAAAATGTGGTTTGTTCTAAATTTCTAAGATTTTCTACAACCTTTGGCTACTCTATATGATTATCCTCTAGTCTTCAGCAACAGCTCAGTGTCTGGTCGAGTCTCCCCTATCCTAGAGAGAGGAAAGAGAGGTTGGCTTCACCATAGGGAACTCCTGTGGCTGAGACATGAGTTCAATTAGCTTAGTTCATTGCTATCTCAATTTCCTTAGAGAAAAAGAATATTTCTAGCCTTTGAATAAACTGCTGTGACAGCTGGGTCTAGATGAAATACATGACATTGCTTCCCCTTTGGAAGATCCTAGTGCTTCAGAAAACACTGTGGGAAATCTGTTGGCAATTTCCTGTAGCAGGCCCAACACTAATTTCCAATTATGTCAGCCATTTCCTTTCCAGGAGGTTTTGCAAAGCCCTTTACCATGGCAAAATCTGTTCTTGAAAAGAACATGCTAAGATATATTTTGTTCTTGCTGTATCTCATATGTCCAGAGAAGTGCCTGAAACATAGTAGGCATTCAATAAATATCTGTGGAATAAATGGTTTTTTGCCACATAAAGCATGTGATCTTGATCATTATGAAGGACATAATAAACTTAGTACACGGCCCTTTATAAAATGTCAAGGGAATTATTGTTGCACATTATTGATCTAGCACAGAGTTGACTTCTATTTTGTAAACATATTCATCAATGATATGTGTTTCAAATATATCATTGTTCAGAGGTTTCTTACCTGTACCATCATACAATTCTCATACAATTTCAGATTTTCAGTATTAGTTTATAGATTTAAACTATCTGATGTTACCAAATACAAGATCTAGACTTTACCCTAATATATTCCTAAGAACGATCTCATTCATAAAATACTTTCTTTGTTAAAATATACAAGCAGCATCCTGATGTAACCCTCAGTCATCTAAATGGTGTTCAAAATGGCTAGAAGATTTCCTAGGATGGGTACCTCCTGTTTCCTACTTACTCATCAGTACAATGCTCCTTCAACATATAATGAATGGAAAAAGTCTTTTCCATTTAAGTAGAGCTTAGATTACATGAACTGAAACTATAAGTTTTACTTAAACAGGCAGGAGTAGAGTCTATCCAGTATATGATCTCTAAAAGTTGTCTGTCAATCAAATTTTGTAAACTGACTTATAATCTAAACTAGAAGCCTGGTGCACGATATTTGTACTGGGTGGGGGGGGGGGGTCCCCCTCAGCCCAGCCTGCACCCTTTATCAGTCCAGGAGCCCTCAGGGGATGTCCGACTGATGGGGAGCAGGCCTAAACCACAGTTGGACATCCTTAGCACTGTCGTGGAGGCAGGAGAGGCTCCTGCCACCACTGCTGCGCTCACCAGCCATCAGCTGGGCTTGTGGCTGAGCAGCGCTCCCCCTGTGGGAATGCACTGACCACCAGGGGGCAGCTCCTGCATTGATCACCTGCCCCCTGGTGGTCAGTGCTTGTCATAGCGACCGGTCATTCTGCTGTTCGGTCAATTTGCATATTACCCTTTTATTATATAGGATAGGATTACTAGGGGAGCTTGTCAGTTGAGATGAGCCTATAATATTTCTTTTATAAAGTGGTGAAAAACTAATTGTAAAAATAAATCCTTTTACTACCAACAAATTTGTTATTTGTGTTGTTAAAGTGATAAGTTCCTTGTCTCAACAGCTTGAAGAGGAAGGTCCTTTTGGATATGATTCATGGTTTAAAGAGACAGATTAAAGCATTTAAAAAAAAATAACACAGAAAATTGTCAGCCAAGTAGATTTTGCCAAGGTAAATTCATTCTTTCATTCATTGAAATGTTCTCTAAGCCAAACATTAATCAATAGAGAACAAGATAATCACAGGTTCTACCCTCATCATTTACACTCAAGAAGAAAACGAGAACATTAAGAAAATACTTACTTTGGGCAATGAGTGCAGATGATGTTTTATTGAGTTGTATACTTGAAACTGGTATGGTTTTATGAACTAATGTCAACCCAATAAAGTCAATTTAAAAAAAGAAAATACTTTTAAGTAAAATAGGTGTTAAGAAAACATTGAAGCATGCAAACAGACTGATGTATTTCAGAGGGAGGGGGGTAGGAAGAGATTAACTAAAAAAATTATATGCATATACAGATAACCAATGGACAGACAATAGTGCTGTAAAGGCCTGGGGAGGGGGCGAGAGTGGTGTGGAGAGGGTCAGTGGGGGGAGGAGAGGTGAGGACATCTGTAATACTTTCAACAATAAAGATAAATTTTAAAAAACAAGATAACATATAAAGTAAAAAAAAATAATAATAATTGTGGCAAACAATTATGCTTTGTTTTTTTTTAAATTAAGTAAATGTATAGCCAGGATATATTTTTTAAAATCTATGTATGAAAATAAAACTGCAGCTTGTGAAGGCTGCTAAGTCTCAAAAGAGAGAAAGAAAGAGGTGGGGGGTGGGGGGAGGAAGGAAGGAAGGAAGGAAGGAAGAAAAGAAGAAAGAAAGAAAAAGAAGGAAGGAAGGGAGGAAGGGAGGGAGGAAGAAAGAAAAGGAAAAAGAAAACAGACATTCAGGTTGATATAGGGATAAAGTGACATCTTCAAGGCCTTCTTGGGAATATTGTATTTAGGCTGGGACCTGAACCATAACAATTGGTAAGAAGAAACAATATTCTCTTGGTTCAGAGGCAACAAAGAGGCTTTCATAGAAAAGGAATTAAAGCCCAGTAAGGTCAAGGTAGAGAAGAATGGGCCAGCAAGTTAGGAGAAGATGCTAAAAGTGTAGGCAGGACTCAATTTTTGGAGGCCCCTGCCACCACATGAGATGTTTGAGACTTTGTCCTCAGAATAGTGGAAAACTATTGAAGAGATTAAAGCAAGTATCGGTAATATTTTCATGAACACACATCAAGGAAACTGTACCCAGCCAACACCTTATTAGAGCCATGTGTCTCAGCCTAAGGATACTTCCAAGGAGCAGCGCCAGAGACATGCAGGGCTGGCAAGCCGGTAGTTTATTTTAGGTAGTGAGCCCAAGGAACAGGAGTGGGGAACTGGGAGGAGTGAGACAAAGGAGAGAGAGCCATGCCACAGGCGCACCATTTAGCAGATCTCCATGTGAGCATCAGGCCTCCACGAAGGACAACTCCTTAGAATCATTCAGCCAAATGATAGAAAGAGAAAGTACTTATGAACCATCTCCCATTCCTAATGGGTCCAAGTTTACACAAGCATCCAAAAGGTGGAAAGGGTCCATGCGTGGGTGCCATGAAGTAGTTGCAGGGTGGAAGCAAAAGGCACCTATGCAGCTGAGGCAGGTGTCGCCGGTATACTGCTCTGCAGCTGGTTTCAGCAGTGAGGCTGAAATTATAAAGTGGGACAAGAGCTATGAGGCAGGACACAAGAAGTATCAGATAGATCACCCCATTAGCCATTCACTCAGGAGCCTGCTATAAAACTGGAGTTATTCATCAACTAAACATGGAGCCCAGGTAAAGCATTTGGAGTACAGGTGATGGAGAAAATTGTCTCCTGGTATCAAGTTGCTCCCATAACTAATGATTTTATCTTTTGGAATTACACTTACTACCTGACAGACTCTGTGGAAAGCCCTTCTATTGCCACATTTAATCCTCCCAACAATCCTATGAGGGAGTACTATCATCATAATGGTATCAGCTACCTATTGCTACATAGCAAAGTATCCCAAACTCAGGGCCTCGAAACAACAGTCAACATTTGTTATCTCCCTCAGTTCCTAGAGGTCAGGAATTTGTGAACAGCATGACTGGGTGTTTCTAGCTCAGGATTCCTCATGAGGTTGCAGTCAAAACACCAGCCAGGATTGAAGACATCTGAAGGCTTCCCTGAGGCTGGAAAATGGGCTTGCAGATAAGCCAGTCAGAGAAAGATAAATATCACATGATCTCACTCATGTGTGGAATATAATGAACAACATAGACTGATGAACAAAAATAGAGCCAGAGTCATAGAAGCATGGAACAGACTGTACAACCTCAGGGGGAAGGCGGGAGGGTGAGGGGGTAAGAGATCAACCAAAGGACTTGTATGCATACATATGAAAACCAATGGACACAGACAGTAGGGGGCGCAGTGAGGGCTGGTGCTTTGGGGAGGGGGTGGCGGGAGAGAGGTCAATGGGAGAAAAAAGGAGACTCGTGTAATACTTTAAACAAGAAAGAGTTTTTTTAAAAAATGGGCTTGCAGGATGGCTCACTCATATGGTGCTGGCTGCTGGCAGGAAACCACAGTTCCTGCCATATGGGCTATTCTTGGGCAGCTTGACTATCCACACAACATGGCCCCTAGCTTCCACCAGACTGGGGAATCCAAGAGAGAGGGCAAGGCAGAAGTCATGATGTCTTTCTTTACCTAGACTCAGGTAAGGAGCTCTTCATCTCCACAATATCATATTGGTTACAAAAGTCAAGCCTGTTCAACAGAGGAGGAGACCAGGGAATAAATGCCAGGAGACAGGGATCACTGGAGCCCTCTTGGAAGCTGGGCTCCACCATCGCTGTGTTAGAACGAGGGCCAGAGAGGTAAAGAGACTTTCCTAAAGTCAGACAGGAAGTTGTGGACCTAATATTTGAACCTGGTTCTCTCTGAATCTAAATCCCTTATTTTTTTATCATGATACTATACTGTCTCTTTAAATAACCTGATGCTTAAAGCCAAAGATATTTATTCACATAGGGAAACGTTTAATCCAAAATCATTTCAAGAAGAAGAAAAAAACCTGGAGCCTACCAATAGACTTAATTTGGCACAAATTTCTGACTCCAGCTTCCTTCATCTACAGACCAAACTGTCAGATTTATAAACACAGGTGTTCTTGTGCCAAAATTAATCAAATATTATGTAGCCTGGTGTAAAGAAGAAGGACACAGTCTGAGAAAGCTTAATTTAGTAAAATAAACTGACTTCAAAGCAGCCCAGATGGTTTCAATACTACCTTTAAAAAAAAAAAAAAAAGGAAGATTAAGGGCATGATAATGAGACATGAATAACCATTCTGTCCTCCTATGGGACGGGAGGGAGGCAGGGACTGTTTTCTTCTACTTTGTATTTATAAGACGTGAAAATCAAAGCCTGGTGATTAAATATTGCTATAAATCATCCAGGATGCCCAATTCGAGTACTTTGGCGGGAGGCTGGAGTTGCAGTTCTCAGCAGTGCAGTACTGTTCAATTAAAGCTAAATGTGGAAACTGAGGAGCAAAGAGTAGGTTACTGAAGGGTTTCCTTCCCTTATGTTATTTAATGAACCATCGGCATTGGGACAGAAAGAAAAGAATGACCAACATTTACCATTCTTTAGTCCACTCAGTATCAAACACTTTGTTATTTAAATCACGTACGGAGAATCCAAGGACAATATTCTAGGTGTAGAGTGAAACTCTATTCTCATGACCTACTTATTCATCATATCAAGCTTTACTTGTCCCAGGGCATCTCCAGGCTGTCCTGCCAATGGAGGAAGCCACTGACAGGGGTAATCTATCTGCATTTTCACTAATGAGCATGTCTTCTAACTCTCCATCCTCTCCCCAGTTCTGTCCACCTCCTTTCCCACTCAGTCAGAACAATACCCTGTGTTTTTTTGTTTGTTTTTTTTAATGTAAATAACGATCTGAGAGTTTCCAGTACTGGTTCTTTTAAACTCCAGCCATTATGAAAGCTTTTCCTCTCTGTATTTCATTTTCTTTTATATAAGTTAACAAAAAGCAGGCAGATCATGGGCTGACATCCACATAGTAAATTAAAGCCATTCCATATTCAACGGTTTCCAGCAGTTTTTCATATCTGCAGACCAGGCCTATAAACACAATCATTTTCATTCATTTCAACTGTTGTTGCAAAGCATTAAGAATGGAATAAATTAGCCAGCTCATCTTTCCCTCTATTTCATAAAGAACAGAGTACTATTTCTGTAGAGAGAGCAGTTCACGGAATGACACCATTTCTTATAGTGAAACAGTCTGACAAACAGGTAAGAGATAGACAACAGTGTTGAATAAGATTTCAAAGGAGATGGTAGGACCAAGGCAAGGGCTTTGCTGCAATAAAGCACCTGACCTTTCCAGTTCTTTGGGCTTTTGAAGCTTTGAAACATCACTGCAACAGGCTCCTGGAAAATCGCCAGTATTTTTCTTCTAAGAAAATGGAATCTCTAAAATGTGACTATTAACATACATGAATCTCATTATTGTTTTTCCATTTCTCCTCCTGGGCTCCACACCATTTCAGATACACCCAGGCTAACTTTCAGTTGTATGTTGTTACAAAGGATGCATGTACACTTAGGTGAAAGAATGAAATAGTTCAACAGAAAAACTTCAAAACAGTTATAAGATCATCACAAAAACTAGAGTTTTTAACTTGAGCTGTTTGAGTCAGGGAGCACTGCACAGTGGGATATAAGAAGGGAAAAGAAGAAGGAGGAGGAGGAGGCAGGAGGAGGAGGGGGACAGTGCTTCTGAAGAGTGTGGAGAGAGTGCTCCAAGCACTTCTCAAACCTGAAAATCAACTTTGGTTCCCACCTAAAGCCAGGAGTATCTATAAAGCCCTTTCCATAATACCAGGAGTAGATATATAGTGATTCAACGAAGCTTAAGCTTAGTGCCCCTCACTTGCATGGGGCTCTTCCAGGGACAACTCTGTTCTGAATTTTAATTTGTAATTTTGAGTCCTTTTCCTTAAGGAGGCCCTCCCAAATATTAAGGCCCTTGATATTTGGATTCATTTATGTACCCACATTTGCAGAAGTATCCCTTCATCATTTCTACAAATATAATCAAAACAAAGAGAAACAAACAACAAAATATATACTAATAAAGCATTTAGAAACACTTAGCGCTGGTTACCCAGGGACAAGGCTTGATATCCTTCAAAGTTTTCCCATGGTACTTTGAAATCCAAACTCTTCATATGGTTTGCAAAACCCTCCATGATCTGGCTCCTTCATCTTCAGTTCTGTTCCCCCACCCCCACCCCCAATCCCACCCCCCATCTTTTGTATGATCTCCTCCAGTCTCTCTAGCTTCCTTGTAGCTCCTGTGTGTTGCCAACCACTTTCCTATCCAAAGTCCTTTTCCCATTGTTTCTTGTATTGAACCTCTCTTCCTCCCTCTACATGCACTACAGAACAAGTTGTCAACAACATACCTCGGTGGTTCCATAAGATTATAATGGAGCTGCCTAGTGATATGACAGCCATCTTAACAGCATTACGTGAAACATCTGAACATCATTTCTCACATGGTTGTGGTGATGCTGGTGTAAACAAACCCACTGCACTGTGGTCATATAAAAGTATACCATTTATAATCATGTACACCCCATAGTACTTAATAATGATAATAAATAACTATATTACTGCTTTATGCATTTACTATGATATACTTTTGGTTGTTGTTTTAGAGTATACTCTTTCTACTTATAAAAAATTAAAAAGTTTACATAAAGCAGTATGCCATGCCATGTTACACCAGCAGCAGCCTCATGATTTCATGTTTACTGCGTCTCTTGGTTGTATAATTTTCTCCGGTGCTTGATTTAGTTTTGTGTTATTTTATACAGTAACATGATAAATAGGCTTGTAACCTAGCGGCAATAGGCTAGACCAGTGGTCGGCAAACTCATTAGTCAACAGAGCCAAATATCAACAGTACAACGATTGAAATTTCTTTTGAGAGCCAAATTTTTTAAACTTAAACTTCTTCTAATGCCAATTCTTCAAAATAGATTCGCCCAGGCCATGGTATTTTGTGGAAGAGCCACACTCAAGGGGTCAAAGAGCCGCATGTGGCTCCTGAGCCGCAGTTTGCCAACCACGGGGCTAGACCATATACCTAGGTGTGTAGCAGGCTATGCCATCTAGGTCTGTGGACCTGTGCTCTATGGTGTTCGCATAGCAATGCATTTCTCAGACAGTTCCCCATCATTAAGCAGCACATCACTGCCACCATATTATAAACCTCCTCACTCCCACCCTTGGGGATCTTTATCACACTCCACATTCTAGTCTCTTGTAGGCTTTCACATAGCTGAATTATGTATTTCCTTATTTTTGCCTGTTTGTTAACTACCTATCTCCAGTGCAATCCTACAGTCTCCACCAGGACAGCAGCAGTGTTTTTGTCCACCACTATGGGTCTAGCTCCTAGTTCAGTGCCTGGGTTGTAGTAGATGCTACATAAAAATGTGTGAGAAAGCATAGTGAATGAATCATGCAACAAGCTAATCTTCCCATTAACTGAACTTGGCCCCTTGAAGTACAAAAAACAATAATAATAATAATAGTAATAATCATGTCTCTTTAAATTGACTACTTGAATCTATATATATAAAAGCCTAAGTGACTGGCCCACTAGCAGACCAGCCGGTAGTTATGATGCAAAATGAACACCAGGGGGCAGACACTCAACGCAGGAGCTGCTGAGTGACAGCAACTTTGCAGAGTGCTCTCTTGTACTCCGGGACCCCTCAGGGGATGTTGAACTGCTGGTTTTGGCCCGATCCCCTAAAGGCCAGGCCGAGGGACCCACCTGCTGAGGGACCCTGCTCACTCCGGAGACACCCTTCAAGCCCTGGCACCGCCCCAGGTGCACCAGCTAGGGAGGGACTGTGGGAGATTGGCTCCAGGGCATATCCAGCCCCTCTTGCCCAGTCTCACCCTACAAGCCACCTTCTAATTAATTTACTTTCAGTGTGCATGAGTCCATGCACCAGGCCTCTCGTGTAATATATTTCCCTAGCACCTCAGGACTATAATAAAGACTAGTAAATATTGTGCCTTATAGCAATGGAATGCTGTTCTCAGAGGTTGTTAATATTTATAGGGTTATTTGTGATTATGCACAAGTGCCTGAGATTGCTATGCTTTTTGAATTTTTATGCCTCCTTTCCTTGGTTTTTCTGCTTCTATAATTATCAGAATGTCCAAACTGTTGTTGCAAAGCATTAAGAATGGAATAAGTTAGCCAGCTCATCTTTCCCTCTATTTCATAAAGAACAGAGTACTATTTCTGTAGAGAGAGCAGTTCATTGAATAGACACCATTTCTTATAGTAAAACAGTCTGACAAATAGGTTTCTGAAATTTCTTGAACTCAATGAACCTTCCTTAAGTAACTCACAATCTCATTCTACTTTGCTTATTTAATCTGCTTATGGACTTGGAAATTATGTAATAACCATAGAGAGATGTTTGCAAAATAACAGTAGACAGGTTTCTCAAATGCATATTGGATAATCCAGTGAGTAGAATGGTACCTATTTTAGCCACTAGAGACCATCTTTACTTACTATACTATAATTTGGTAACTATACCAGTACTCTGGATGGAAGTTTGCCAGGTTAACCATCCCTGAATAAGAGAAGTGTTCTTGAATTATTAAATGGCTAAAATGCTGTAGTCCCTGGAAAAAAAAAAAAAACTCTTTTCAAACCCTCTCTACCCTAGCCACCAAATGTGTGAAGGTTTTCTCCAGCAAGCAATTCTCTAATTCTCTGGGGACACCAACTGGGTATCCTATAATTCAATTCAATGATAACACCATTTACCAGGAAATAGTGTCAGATCCCAGTTTAAGGTCTCTTTCCAACAAGACTGCCCTCTACTTTAGATGCCAATTGCAAGTCCAGGTTGTCACCTGTGCTTCTGTCCAACCACCTGTATGTTAGAGGTTCCCACAACCCTCTCTTCAAGTTCAGTAATTTTCTAGAGTGGCTCACAGAACTCAGGAAAAGAATTTACCTACTAGATTAGACTGATGCTTTATTGTAAAAGGATACAACTCAGGAACAACCAAATGGAAGAGACACATAAAGCAAGATTTGTGGGAAGAGGGCAACACTTCTATGTTCTCTCCATTCTCCCCAGTCTCCACAGATTCACTAACCTGGAAGTTCTCCAACTCTAGTATTTTAGGGACTTTTATGGAAGTTTTATTACTTAAGCAATGTGAGTTTGTCATTTGCTTATCAAAAAGTGGAATATATTTCTCCATCTCTTGAATCTGGGCTGTCCTGAGAGCAGCTTGACCAATAGAAGTGATCTTGTGTGGCTTCCTAGCCTAGGATTCAAGAGACCTTGCCCCCTTCTGCTCTCATTCTCTGGTAACAAGTCTGCTGCCACATGCAGAAACACAGGCTGGCCTTCCTGAGGATCAGAAATCAATCTGGTGGACAGCACCAGATATGTGAGTGAGGCTCATTTAGACTCTCTTACTCTAGTCAAGATGTCAGATAACTACAGCTGCATGAGTCATCCAAGAAGAGGCCAGAAGAATGGTTCAGCTGTGAGCAACCAAAATTTATAACTACCAGAATTGTGAGCTTAAAAAAATGGTGGTGTTAAGCCATTGAGCTTTGGGATAACAAAGGCTGATATAAAATTGAAGGTATATAATTTTCTCATTTAACACCAGGACAAAATGAAGAGCTCAAGAGTACTATGATTGTTCACACTGAATTTCCCTAAGTCTTCCAGGTGTTCTGAGGGAAGGGAGATGGAGCCTTAACTTAGAACAGTTCTATTTTTACCTCTTTGGCAGAATAGGACTTAAACATTCTTTCTATAATGGAAGTGCTCTTAGTCTGACTTTTAAAGGGAGCAAGATTATAGTTCAAGTAGAGAGTTCCTGGCAATATCTTGGTGCACATGAATTTCCTGCTTATGATTGCAGGAAACATATTGGCCTAGAT
This sequence comes from Corynorhinus townsendii, assembly GCA_026230045.1. Taxonomy (NCBI): domain Eukaryota; kingdom Metazoa; phylum Chordata; class Mammalia; order Chiroptera; family Vespertilionidae; genus Corynorhinus; species Corynorhinus townsendii. The sequence goes on along the minus strand of JAPDVU010000006.1, from coordinate 117,308,945 downwards.
TGCCTAGAATTGTCCTGAATTCAAATTTTCTTATCAAACTACACACTATTAGGACAAGTCTTCTGGGATTGGAACAATATGGATGCCATGTTTATATATTTTGGATACCATAATTGGCAAGTTAGAGATTTTGTTAAGACATTTCCAAAGCCTGACCTATATTCTCACCAGATGGACAAACTTCTGACTTCATAAGGCCTATTATTATTTTAATGCACATATAACTAAAAATCATGCACATTAAAGTACATGGCTATCACTTTACAGAAGATAAGACACTTCTGGAGTATGCTAAGAGAAGAAATGGGGAGATTATAAACTAGGTCTATTCTAATAGTCCAAGTCAGACATGATGTGACTTGGACTAGATTGTTGGCCATAGAGTTGGGGAAAATTATTAATTTGAGATTTATTTTGGAAGTGGAAGTAAAAGGATTCACTCATATAATTTTTAAGGAAGAAAGAGGAAACAAAGGCAGCACAATATGTCTGCTTTGAGCAATTAAGAGGATAGAAAAGGGACAAGTTTAGAATGTGTATGGAGGGGTGAGCAAGTTAAGTTTGAGATACTTATGAGACATCCAAATACACATTTCAAGTATATAGTTGGATATATGGGTCTGAAATAGAGATGAAAAGTTTAAGTCAGAAATATAAGTTAGAAAATTGTCGGCAAATGGGCAGTTTTTAAAACCGTGGGAAGGATGAGACTTCCTAAGTAGAGAACACAAATGAGGAAGAAAACAGGACCAAGACCTGAGTCCTAGGGAGTTCCTACATTTAAAGGTATCAGGAAGAGAGGCAAGAACCTGTGAAGGAAATTAAGAAAAAGGTAGAGGAAAACCACAGAGTCACAGTAAAGTCACAGGCACCAAAGGATGAGAGTGCTCTAAGAAAGCAAAAGTAGACAGCTGGCTTATACACAGCTGACGAATAAAATAAAATGAGGATATGCCAATCTCATTGTATTTAACAATATAGAGGTTACTGGTGATTTTGACCAAAGCAGTTCCAGTGGAGTTTTCTGAATTGGAACCAAATTGGAAAGGATTATGGTCCAAACAGAAGGTAAGAAGGTAGAGGCACCATGTATAAGTAACTCTTTATAAAAGGCTTGTTATCAAAGGGGACAGAGAAATGAGATAATAACCAGAGACAGAGGTATCAAAAGGGGACTTTGGGTTTGTTTGTTTTGCATGTTAGGTTGAGATATATCAAAGCTTATTTGTATGTTTCTGGGAGTGATGCAATAGAGATGGGAATATTGACAATGCAGGAGAGAGAAAAAATAAACAAAGGAGAAAAGTCCTTGATAGAAGATAGGGTCCAAAGCTCTTGGACAAATTTGGCCACTGTTATGACATCTAATCAGTTTCATTAGAAGGGAGTAGAGAGGATATGGGTATTCATGGTGGTGGGTCTATAGATTTGTTGGTGAGAAGATTAGGATTTTCCTGGTTAATTGTTTTTCTTAAACATATAAGTCTTGATCATCAGGTGAAAGTGTCATGTGGAGCTAAAAGTAATATCATAGGTCTACACAAGAAGAAGCAGTCTGAAATAGTCTTGTCTAAAGAATACAGTCTGCACCTAGTAGACAAAAGTGGTGAGATAATTTTGTAATTTAGCTGGTCTAAAACCATGAATTTGGCAGCGAATAAATCGGCCCAGTTGGGAATTTGATAGCAGCAGACTCACTACAAAAAATACTAAAATTGAATGTAAAAGTTTCTGGTTAGGCAGCTTTTCGCAAAAGAGTAACTCAAAGATCCAAAGTCCTTCAATCTTGTGATGATGCTAACATCAACATATGAGCTCCAAGGTTACTGAGAAAGAGGGAGAGAGTGAGCAGTGTGCATCCCTGATGTTTTACCACCTCTGCCTGGAAAGGACATATATCACTTGTGCTCACATTTCATTAGTCAGAACTAGTCAGGTGATCCCGCCTAGATAGAAGGGGGCTGAGAAATATTACCCTGGGCTGAGTAACTACTTCCAGAAACAATGCTCACTATGCAAAGAAGCATAAATCTTTGGTGGTTCACTAGCAGTCCTTTATCACATCAATGAACAAAGAGATACAAAATGCCAGGGGAATTAAAAGTAAGTCGGCATTTAAAAATAGAGATAGGGACTGTTTTCTATATAGGATAATCAGTGATAGCCTTTGTAGAGATGAAATTTAAATAGAGGCATAAAGTGAAAAGGGAGATATTTGAGTTTTCTGGGGAAATTGTTTTTGAATAGAGAAAACAGCAACTGCAGAGGTCCTGAGGCAGGCATGTGTGTATGTGTCCAAGGCAGGGATTGGTAAACTTTTTGTGTAAAGAGTCATATTTAGTCTTTCAAAACCATTCTATCTTTGTTACAATGACTCAGCTCTACCATTGTATCATAAAAGTAGCCTTGAACAAAATATAAATGAATGTATGTAGCTATTACCTAATAAAGCTTTATTTACAGAACAGGCAGCACACTGGATTTGGCTATGGGTTATAACTTGTCATTCTCTGGTTTAATGAAAAGCAAGGAGGGCAAATTTATTCTCATAAACTTGAATAGTGGGCAAGGGGGCTAGGGGAAGATAGTGAAGTCAGAGAGGAAACCCAGTGTTCAATCAGATAGAGCTTTGTAGGCTATATTGAAGGATTTTGGATCAATTCCAATGGCTGGGGAAAACTGTGGGAATATTTTTAAATAGGGATGTAAAATAGTCTGATTTACATTGTAATAGGATGACTTGGACTATTGTAAGAAACAAACTCTAGGGAGGTGAGAGCACAGGTAGGGTGACCAGTTGGTATAAACTTATGATGATGGTGGCTTCTACTCTTCAACCTATGTGTTAGCAGTAAAGACAGTGAGGAGCTGCCAGGTTGGAGACTTGGCTTGAAAGAAGAACCAACAAGATTTGCTGACAGATGTTCTATAGAGGGAGGTTTGAGCAAATGACCTTGGAAGATAAAAACATGCAAATCTAAGAATTCAGTGGTAATACAATTTCTAGGGTTGACAAGATCAGAGGAATCTTACACAGAAGTGGTAGCAGCACACACACACAAGAAGAAGAAGAAGAAGAAGAAGAAGAAGAAGAAGAAGAAGAAGAAGAAGGAGGAGGAGGAGGAGGAGGAGGAGGAGGAGGAGGAGGAGGAGGAGGAGGAGGAGGGGGAGGAGGAGGAGGAGGGGGAGGAGGGGGAGGAGGGGGAGGAGGGGGAGGAGGGGGAGGAGGGGGAGGGAGCCTGAGAAACCATGCTCAATGAGAAACGAAAAATAACATGATAATTGTGACCTCTGAGTCAGCAGTGACCATGATGATACAAAAGCCAGCTGTGTCCTGTACTATCATTTGACATGATACTTTAATCAAAAAGCTATCTCTCCACAAATCTGACCAGTAACCTCCACTAGTACAACAACAAAAGCAAGTAAACCAAAAGATCCATAATTATGTAGTGCGAAACAGGCAAATCTTGGTGTCTGGTTCCCCACAGTTCCCACAAAGCTCTCTTGCTTGGAAGCTGTCTTGATATGATTTCACAGTGAAATGCATATCCATCCACCACCCAAAAAAGTAAAATTGAAAAACAATTGAAATCTTTATGGTGTATATTCACAAAAAGCCACAGGGATAGTTCATTCTTAATCTTTAAAACCCTTCCTGCTCTCAGTAATCCACAAAACCTACAACTATCCCACAGTCTTCCTTTTGTCTCCAAAACTTCCCAGAACTTCCTCTGAAACCTGGCCTATGCTAGTTTTTTTCTATCTTGTCCCTAATTCTCTTAATCTTTTCCATTCTGAGTAATTCTTCTTCCCAACCTTAACCAATCAAGCTGGTCTCAGTTCTTTTTATTAACCCAGTTCATAGCAAAGTCCCAGAAAACTAGCAGAGTCAGCATTCTCCTAAGCAGACAGGAAAGGGGAAGGTGGTGTGATAATTAGAGTAGTGCTTCTCAAATTTCAGCATGCATCGGCCCACCTAAAGAGCACATTAAAATGCAGAGTCCTGGGCCCCACTCCCAGATACTTTGATTTGATAGGTCTGGATGGGGCCTGATCATTTGCATGTCTATGGTGGATGCTGACACTGCTGGTCCACCAACTACTCTCAAAGAACAGAATTTAAGGGTTATTTGGGCAAGACCTACTGCAATTCACTTTGGGGTTTAATATTTAGTAAAACACACACACACACACACACACACACACACACACATTATTTTCTTTCAGAATAGGTAAATAGATGAGAGAGAGAAAGAGAGGTTGACTTTATGACTGGGTTAAGGGATGCCCAGAGAGCTGGTACAACATTATTTTGGGTGTATCTATGAGAGTGTTTCTGAAAGAAATTAGAATTTAAATCAGTAGACTGAGTAAAGATCACCCTCACCAATTCCAGTGGACATCATTTATTTGATTAAAGACCTGAATAGGACAGAAAGGTGAAGGAAGAGCGAATTTGCTCTTTTTGCTTAAAATGGGATATCCATTTCCTCCTGTCCTCAGCCATCAATGCTCTTGGTTCGTGGACACAGGCTTATTTATATCATCAACACAGGATTGGCCATTTCAGGCTAGAAATCATTCTCCTGCTCTAACAGGTTTGACTAAGTGGATATGTTGGCCTGCAGACTGTAGAGTCCTGGGTTTAATTCTGGTCAAGGCCACATACCTCGGTTGCAGGCTCAATCCCTAGCCCTGGTTTGAGTGTCTCTCTCTCTCACATCCATGTTTCTCTTTCTCTGTCTCTCTCCCCTCCCTTCCACTCTCTATAGAAATCAATGGAAAGATATCCTTGGGTGAGGACTAAAACAAAACAGAAATCATCCTGAAAAATTTGAAGCTTCTAGTTTCCCATCTTGCAGTTGAGGGGCTGGATGCCATTCTTAGTTCACATCCTTATATGTGATTTGTTTTGTGGTGGTTTTGTTGTTGTTGTTATTTGTTTTTTTTCTCTCTGGAAGTTTTTAGGTCGTCTATATTTCTGAAATTTGATAAACATATTCCCTTGAGTAGGTCTTTTTTTCTTACAATCATCATATTAGTTACAGTTTCCTTTTGCATCTAAAAACTCATGTCCTTCAATTTTGAAATTTTTTGTATCAATCTTTGATAATATTTCCCCTCCATTTCCTTGTTCTCTCTTTCTGGAATGCTTATTATTTAAATGTTAGGTTTTCATTACTTTTGAATTTCCTTATTTTTCTCTTTTAATTCCTGACTTTTCTCCTTCCTTTCAGAAGTCTTCAAACTTTTCCCTAAATCTTCTCTTGAATTATTTTTATCTGCTATATTTTTATTTTTATGACCCTTAAAGTCTCTTAATAAATGTTTTTTAAAAGACTCTTAATTCTGTTCTATGCACATAAATTGTCTTACCTTTCTAAGGATCTCTCCCTCTCTCTCTCTCTCTCTCTCTCTCTCTCTCAACATTACTTTTATGATGCCAGTATTTAATTTTTCCCTCTGACTTCTTATTTTGTTTATTTGTTTTGGCTCCTGTCTTCAAATTTGAATCTCTCCTCTTGGTTAATCCTTTCTGGAAGCTCTAGGGTGCGGTCTGTCCAATTGTGGGCTCTACTGTAGGATGCCTGGCACATGCCTCAGCCATTTAGTGTCCATGGCTCTTCCCCCCCCCCCCCCCCCCCCCACTGTCTGCCAGTGTGTGGGAGCAGACCAGGGAATGAAGTCAGGGGAGTCTCACCGTCAAAATTTAGATGATTTAATCCTGTTTCTGTCATGACCTCAAGCCCATCTTTGGCTGCTAACAGGCACATTTTTATCTGTTATAATTTGTGTCCTGGTTTTTCCTTAGAAAAACTTGGTCACCATCAAGATGAGTCCTGTGGCATTAGAGTGGACCTGGAAGCCTTATCATGGATGGGATGAAAGGGAGCACATGCCAGAGGGACATCTGAGTTCATTACAACCCTATCTGGGGAAGCAGAAGAGGTGCCAAAATGAAGGGACAGCAGGAGATCAGGGTGGCTTGCAGGTGAGAAGGTGCCACTTTGCAACTTTCAGGCTTTTCTTCACTCACTCACTTCCAATAGGCAAAACAATTAACTGAATTCTCTCTACCCACCGCTCTCTTGCTCTGTCTTGGAACTGTGAAGTGGCAGGAAAGGTAAGCCTAACTTTATGCCACAGGAATATGCCTGTCTGGTGCCCTACTATGACCAGACCATTGGCAGGATGCACTAACACATACATGCCCAGTTTAGCAGTCATTCTCCTTGCGATCTTCATGTTTCATTTACCCAGATAAGGTCATCAGAAAATATAACAGCTATCACGGTTGTGCAAAGGGACTGCAGTTTTAAAAAGCATAATAAACCTTCTGTGTTGCAACCACACGAAGAATTTTCCCACCCCGCCTCCTGTTTCTCTTGGAACATCAGCAAATTCAATTGCAAGGGAAATATAATGAAAGATTTTAAGTTATCCTGCAGACATTAAGACATGGGAAATTGGCTATAAAATTACATTTGGGTATTTTTGCTTATTCCCTATTCAAACTCTGTCCAAATTTTCTTTATTAAATAGAAAACTTTCTTTCCCTTTCTTGCCTCTGTACTGTGCAAGGCTATAGCTAGTTGGCCTTTTACTAACTCTCCTCTTCACTCCCTAGCCCACCCTCCAAAGTGCTAGTAGCATTAGAGACTCATTCTTCATCGCCTGAATTTTTTAAAAAGACAACGGACATTGAATCCATAACAAAGAACTCCCTACCATTGCCAAGATGCACTGTGAATAACCACAAAAAGCAGAATCTACTCCAAGAGAATAATCTGCTATTTTTAAGAAAACTGAGATGTATGACCAAATATGCAAAGTGTATACCTGGATCAGCTGTGCTATACAAAAGATAGAATGTGTGTTAGAAGCTACTGATTATACAAGAATTCATACAGTGCTTCAGTAGGAAACACCATGAACTGTTTCCCTTGCTCTTCCTTTTATTTCACTTTTTTCTTTCCTCCTATTCTAAAGAGTGGGAAGTGGGAGAATGGTAATAATGATGTGGGTTATAATCAAAATCACATTCACTGTGAACATTGGGGTACAGTCCTTACCTAGAACATGTGGTGTTTTTCCTCTTAGATTTTGAACATAGAAAATGTGACGTTTATGTCAATCTCTTTGTTCTTCATTATGAGCGTAATTCATGGCCCTACAATCTGAAGGGTATGTCACATGTTCAATACTAAAGCACTCAAAGCAATTCTTGTTTAAAAGATATCTGAGAGGGTCAAACTCCAAATTATCCAGAAGGGCTTGAGTGCATGAACTAAGTTCATAAATGGTTTGAGCTTTCCCAGAGGACAAGGGAAAGGGAAGGAGAAATCAAATTCTAGCAAGATAAGCAGTCTGGGTGAAGGACAAGAGTAGTGGGAGAGGGAGGAGGTAGAGGAAAGGAGATCATAAAGCTAGGAAAGAGAAAGATTCATTAAACTCGAGTTTGAAAGGAAACTGTACAAACAGTTAATAAAGGAAAATCAAAACAAGGGGGATCCGTTCCCAGGACCCTGGGCGAGCCAGCATCTGGCAGCTGCTTTGTGTGTATGGTAATGTGAACCAAGTAGATACAGGAAACACAGCGGACTGAGCATTCGAGAGGGCTCAGGGCAGGCTCTGCTTCAGATCACTGAAATTGCAAGAGAAGTTACCTAGTAAGTCTTCCATTTAAAATCAAAAGATTCTATCCTGGACAATGGTGGTCGGATTATAAATGTTTCTCATAAAAGAACTAAAATCTCTTTTAGGGAACTTAGTAATAAGATTAAAGAGCAATATATTCCAGATGGTGCTGTTTCTTGACCCCTTCTGAACTTGTTCTTATTTCTTCTCTGCATTAAGCACTTCACTTGGCATTTATCAGTAAGATATGATCACATGCAAAGGTTCATGGCCAGAATTTGCAGAAAAACCCAAATGCCACATTAAAAAAAATACTCCTTTGCAAAATTTATGAACAGGGAGCATTTTTGAAAATGTATGTAGGAAAGACGATTCACCACATAAACTGCTCTTGTCTCTGCAGGAAATGATAGTCCAGTATCAAAAATGTTTTCTTTGTCACAGAAGTCCAGCTGCTCTTGTAAACAACAAAGGCATGATTTATCTCTCAAGGATGTACAGTAATGAAAGGCATAAATGAAAAAGTTATGGCTTATACAGATGGGCTTGATCCCATGGGACAATGACTTTCCTTCCACTTATATCTTCTCCTTTACTGGTATACATTCTGGTACCAAGCCATATCTCAGGATCATTCTGGTGTTAAATGCCCCATCCCTATCCTGATAGTTTACTTTATTCAAGATTGGCTTCCTGTAGCTAGAAATTCATTCATTAAATTAATTTACAAAGTAGTCATTTTTCACTCCAGCAAGATTCATTTTGTTTGATTGTGTAATCTTTTTTGGATATATATTCATTTGCATGGGGTAAACCATATTTCTAAACACAGGGAATAATTTTTCTGAAGCACGATTCCCAGTCTGGCCTTCCCTTTCAAAAGAAAGAAGATATTCAAATTATATTGAGATATAATTTCTGCTTGAGGAGGCAGATGAATGCAGGAAACAGGAAATAGGATGCATCCAATTAAAAATCCACACCCAAGGATTCAGCTGATAGAAAGGTCAATATTCTTATCTCTTCTTTTACAAATCGTTGCCAGATGTCTTTTCCCTGACTTACTATAATGCTTCTTTCTAGAATTTAAACAACCAAAAAGTTCAGAGAACTATAATATTTTTCTGTTTTACCTCAGACAAAACAACTAAATGGATATTAGACACTAGGTGGTTTTCTGCTGTTGTGTTGCCATTTCTCCACCATTCTGAGTAGGTAATAGGTACATCGTAAACTAATAACCTACCTCTTATATGCCTGTGATACTCAACAATTGTATTCATGTTGAAGCATAATTAATTATATTGAGGCTCTTCATAACATGAATCATCAAAGGAAAATCAGATCCATTTTAATGGTATGCACTATACTTGATTTGAATTTTTTGAAATTGGGATCAAAGTAACCATAATCTTTTCTTCATCAGGACACTTCTATGTATATACATACTTTATAAGTGGCCAAAGTCATCTAAATTCAATAATAAACACACACATGCAAAAGAGTTTTAACAGAAAAGTAAATTCTGTAGAGAAAATAGAATTTCAATGAACCTATCAGTGGAAGAATCCAGTCACAACATATCACATATTGTACATTTCCATTTATATGAAATGTCCAGAATAGGCAAATCTACAGGAACAAAAAGTAGATCAGCGGTTGCCATGGGCTGAGGACTGGGGTTAGGAAAGGTGGGGGCAAGTGACTGCGTATGTGAGGTGTGGTGTACAGGGTTTCTTTTACAAGTAATGAGAATAGTCTAAACCTAGGTTGTTGTGATGGTTGTACAACTCTGTGAACATAATTTCAAAAATCATTGAATTGTACACTGAAAGGGCTGAAATGTATAGCATGTGAATTATACATCATAAAATTTTTCTTTAAATACCCTCTCAGAGGCAGTTTCCCTGAGCTGCCCAACACCTAGGTAGGTTAATAAAATCCACCTGAGCCCTGGCTGTTTGGGCTCAGTGGATAGAGCGTTGGACTGAGGGGTCCCGGGTTCGATTCTGGTCAGGGGCATGTGCGTTGGTTGCGTGCACATCCCCAGTGGGGAGTGTGTGGGAGGCAGCTGATCGATATTTCTGACTCTCTATCCCTCTCCCTTCCTCTCTGTAAGAAATCAATAAAATATATTTAAAAAATAATAAAATAAAATAAAATCCACCTGAGAGTGCAACCAAACCTTTGGATGAACCGCATTACTTTACTCTCTCCTCCTTGCTTTGTCAGTGGTATTTGACTAATCTCTGCTTTCATCCTGTTGCTTTGGAGTGGTACTTCCCCATCTGTTTACAAACTTGGCTTTGAATTTCTGGCCCTCTTTAAAATAACATAAAGTACTCTTTTAGAGTGCCCACTGATCAAAAACTCTGCCTCCTGGATCTCATGCAAAGTCTGACACCTGAGCACATTCTGCCACTCTGGACCACACACTCCTGGGCTCTGCCAAATTTCCATTGTTTTCTTCTCCAAACCTCAATCTTCTCCCAGAGATGTTAAGTTAGAACCAAGGCTAGGGTTCTGATTGATGCCAGGCCAGGCTCCCCAAGGAGACTGTGTTTGGTCTTGTGGTAGTCACCTATAGCTAAATGAGATGTCGTGAAATATATGAAGCCTCACTCTAACAAGCACCCAACCTGTTTTTAGCCATGAAAATGACCCAGAAACTAATGGGGTTTCCATTTGGACTAAGCCATCCACTCTATCCCCCATCAGGATGCAGGTTACAGAACAAAATGCCAGGAGTTCACAGTAATACTATCTGGTCCCCAGCATCAAAGATGCCCCCATCTACCTATCCTATTCAGGTAGACCTTAGAAGCACCTCTCTAAAGAATAGTCATTTACTTAATGCCCATGTTTGGAACGACTTAGCAAAAGGAAAGGCCCTAAGAGTTTATCTCATCTCATGGAAAGTTATGAGTCAGAGATGTGGTTTTCTTGGGTTGTTCATCTTTTCCTAATTTCCTCCACCCCACATTCACAACTCTTTTCCCCTTCATCTGTAGATTCTCTTCAGAAAATGTTGCCTAAGTGCACAGTTGAATCACTGAGTTGTCCTGTGGTCTGACTCCCTGAAGCTTTAGGTTTTGTTCTGAAGAAATTACTTGAAAGCACTTTTTCTGATCACTGGCAAATGGCAAAGTTTTCACATCCTGAAAGCAATGCTTTTAAGTGAGAAGTACAAGAACCAATTTGTCCATCAAACCATTATCCTGCCCAAACCCTTAATAATTAAGGGACAGGCCAGAATACCTCAATTAAATACCTGGAAGTTTTTTTGGTGTGTGTTTTTTAAATTGATGATTTTGAGGTTGATGAGCTGTCAACAGTCTAAGAAAAATTATTTAGGCATTTACCTATAAATTGTTGCAATTTGAATGAATGGCTTATTCAAAATGAAACTGAAATTTCTTTACAGCAATTTTAGTTTCATGTAACTTTAAATCTTGGAAATACTTAATACAACTTCCTTACCTTACAGATAACAAAAATAAGACCCAGTGAAGACAAGTGACTTGCCCAAGTTACTTAAGCTAATATATAACAAAACTAGAACTGTAAAAAACAAATCCCCAGACTTCTGAAACAGGCCCTTCCATGATGTGGCCATAAGTCATGATGCTGTGAGTCTTATAAAATTTACACTTGACTCAAAAACTGGGAAGAGGGTGGGGAAAGGCTTCGGAAGGGATAGCCAAGAATAAGAGATCAAATAGAATCTTTTTTCAGGCTCCCTGCAATGACTGAAACAAAGAATATTGTGAAAACTATGTCCTAGGAAACCAAGATGGTGGCATTAGGTATACAGCTGTAGGTGCTGCCTCTCACAACCACACCAAAACTACAACAAAAAGACAAAATGTCTATCACCCAGAACCACGGGAAAGCTGGCTGAGTAGAAGGTCTACAACTAGAAAGAAAGAGAAAAGAGCACTGAGACGTGCACAAGCGCTGAAAAGCTGAGGTACACAGGTGCGTGTATCGGGCTGGTGGTTGGCGACTGGGTGTGCTGTTTCTTTCAACCTGAAGGGAGACACAGCTCCCCATTACTCTGAACTCCTGTTTCCGGTGAGACTCTGGGGACCCAAACTCCTACAGGGAGAAGCTGGACTGTCTGCCATGGGGTCGGAAAGTGAGGGTGGCTTTCTTGCAGAGGTGCGCACAAGAATCATTGTTTACTGCACTGGGGTGCGGGATGCGGGGACTTGGAAACGCAGAGACTCAAAGACAGCTAACTGGCAGCCATTGCTGTTTGCCATGCCCTAGTGACTCCCTGAGACCCCGTCCCATCCAATTTACACACCCACCCAAACTGTGTGCAGCAGCTTTTGCATATAAATGGCCTGCCCTGTCACAGCTTAACCTAACAAACTGCAGCTCTATTCAGACCAGGAGAAATCTTCAGACCTTACTGTAGCTCCTGCTGGGTGGCCTCAGACAGTAGCTGACCTTCACAACATTGGAGATCCAGAAGCCAGTGTACCTAGTGGTCAGTGTGAGACGACACCAGATTTCAACTCCTCACATCCATAAGTGACACATTCAAGAGGCAGACTCAGTGAACACCAAAGCCCCACAGAAACAAGTCCTGCCCCATAAGGGTGTCTACAGCACAGCAATTCTTCCATTATAGACACAGCGGGTCCTCACAGCCAATTGGCCTGGAGGTCAATTCCTCCCAGTATACCAACAGCAATCAAGGCTTAACTATAATAAGACTGTGCACTCAGCCTACAAAGGATGCACCAAGAGTATCCACCTTAGGTAGATGGGAGGCTGAACCACTACCACACAAAGCCACTCCATCAACACAGGGAAGCAGCCAGAATGTGGAGACAAAGAAACATGTCACGAATTAAAGAAATGGAAGAAAGCAAACTACTGGACATAGAGTTCAAAACCACATTTATAAGGTTACTCAAGAATCTGCTAAAAACCTCTGAGGAACTTAGTGAGACCTTTAAAGATCTTAATGAGGATGCCAAAAAAATGGAAAAGGACCAGTCAGAAATTAAGCATACACTGTCTGAAATAAAGAATATACAGAAATTCAACAGTAGATCAAAGGACCCCAAGAATCAAACCAAAGATTTGAAACATGAGGAAACAAAAAACACCCAACCAGAAAAACAAAAAGAAAAAAGAGTAAAAAATATGAAGATAGTGTAAGGAGCCTCTGGGACAACTTTAAGCATACCAACATCTGAATTATTGGGGTGCCAGAAGAAGAGAGAGAGAAAAATATTGAAAACCTATTAGAAGAAATAATGACAGAAAAATTTCCCTACCTGGTGAAAGAAATAGACTTACAAGTCCAGGAAGTGCAGAGAACCCCAAACAAGAGGAATCCAAAGAGGACCACACCAAGACACATCATAATTAAAATGCCAAGGGCAAAAGACAAAGAGAGAATATTAAAAGCAGCAAGAGAAAAACAGTTAGTTACCTATAAGGGAGTACCCAAATGACTCTTAGCTGATTTCTCAACAGAAACTATGCAGGCCAGAAGGGAGTGGCAAGAAATATTCAAAGTGATGAACAGCAAGAACCTACAACCAAGATTACTCTACCCAGCAAAGCTATCATTTAGAATTGAAGGTCAGATAAAGAGCTTCACAGACAAGAAAAAGCTAAAGAAGTTTATCACCAGCAAACCAAGATTATATGAAATGCTGAAGGGTATTCTTTAAGAAGAGGAAGAAGAAGAAAAAGGTAAAGATAAAAATTATGAACAACAAAATGACAACAAATACATACCTATCAACAAGTGAATCTAAAAATCAAGTGAATAAAAAATCTGATGAACAGAATAAACTGATGAATGTAATAGAATCAGGGTCATAGAAAGGGAGTGGACTGACAATTCTCACGGGGAAGGGGTGTGAGGGGTTCTGGAAGAGACTGGACAAAAATCTTATACCTATAGATGAAGACAGTGGTGGAGGGTAAGGGTATGGGGTAGGGTGGGGAATCAGGTGGAGGGACGCTATGGGGGGAAAAAAGAGGAACATATGTAATAATCAGAACAATAAAGATTTATTAAGAAAATAAATGTTTCAAACAAATTAAAATTTTAAAAATTAATGTAACAAAACAAAAAAAGAAAGAAAAGAAAACTATGTCCTAGCTCTGTGAAGCAAAAAACAGCAAAACCTGGCAGCTGAAGAAGCTGGGAAACAGAAGGTCACCTCACTGCCCCACACGCAATTCCTGGACAGTGAGAGCTCACAGCTCACTGTGTTAGGACACAGACAAGCTCAAAATGGATCATGACTCATGCCAGCCTTAAACAATTGCAATAAGCTCTTATAATTGTTTGACTATTACTCTCTTATACCAAAATGATAATAGCAATTATGTGGACTTATGTTTTCTAAATAAATGCAAATTCATCCTCGGAGAGTCATGTAATATCAAAGAAATAAAGAACTACAAGGAAAAAATTAAAAACACTACATTTTATTAGCCCTACCTCTTGATTTTCCTTAGATTTACCCTAATTTCTCCTGCAGGCCTATTAGAAAACCACTTTCTTCCATAGGTGGAAATTGTCTATAACTGTTTTGTTTTGTTTTTTGTAATGAGCTATTTCTGGCATTGTTGAGCTGTAATTCTGCAGAGCACTTTCATGGGGGCAATTGAGTAAGTCTCAGAGACTCCTAGGGGGAAGGTAGAGCTCTTTATCTGAACTTTGGGTTCAGGGCACAAAAGTTATTGTTCTCCTTGGAGGTGTTTTTATTGTTATTGTTGTTGTTGTTTTTTAGTTAAACAAGAACCTTTTAGGGGAAGTTCAGCCCAAGGCAGTGGGTTTGGACAGGAGAACAGCACCTTGTGGTGATAAGTACAGAGCCTGGCTTACATTTCAGTCCGCTGATTATGAACTTGATAATTATCAGGTGAGTTATTGAACTTCTCTAGGAAACTGGACCAGCTGTACTAACGCCATTGGGTTGTTGTGAACATTGAATGAAGTAAATACATGATTGTGCCTTCCTCAGGGCCTGTATGGATTATAACCTTCGTAACAAATAGTTCCCTTCCCTTCCCTTCACTAAGGGAATCAGAGTCTGACTACACTGTTATAGAGAAAAGATGTTTACTACAAACCAGGTCATTGGGGCCATGGGGACTTTGGGAAGATTAGGTCCAAAGAGTAGCTTAAATATCTGGTGAGGAAGCCCACACTAACATTAGGACCACAATTCTTAGTGTTCCAGACCAGTGCCATTCAGAGCATGGTCCTTGGTCCAATTGCATAAGTATCATCCTAGACCTTTATTACAAGTTGTCCCAAGACAAGAAGGGATAAGCAGTAAAATCCTTCCATAAAGAGAGCCTGAGTGCTGATTTGTGGTGACAACAAGAAAAGAAGGAGATGGGAAGATAGCCTCTTACTCAGCAGTCAGTCCTTGGGAGTAAAAGAGCCAAGAAATAAAAGCGATCCAAATCTCTAGGGTTTTCAGAAAGAAAGAAAAAACACATATGAGGCAGGGGACTGAAATCCAGGGGCTGAGGCAGAACTCATCAGCCACAACTGGCAGGAGGTCCAGCAGTGACACTCCTTAGGAGCTAAACATCTGCCTGCTTTTCCTTCTCCACAACATGCTAAACTGTAAGCAAAATGTTGTAGCGTTCCACACAACACTTAGAAAACTGAATTGTACTTGTAAATATTTACCTAACTACTTCCTTGGGGTCTACAGACCTGTTTCATTTTATTGGCAGCTGAACTCCATCATTTTAGTAAGCATGATATTTTGCTATAAATATGTGGGAGGAAGACATAACTTAAAGTAACTGGGGAAAACATATCACAGATATTAGTAGTAATCACATCAATGCTTCTGAAACTGCAGGAGGGAAGGGCATTCTGAAGTGGCATGTCCATGTCAGAAAATTAACACTCTGAAGATCTACCAGGTTCCTAGCTCCTGCAACTTCCTCTACTCAAAGTGAAGGCCGCTTGAGCCTATTTCCAGGTTGAAACCTTCCCCAGAACCGGGGTCCCATAAAATCATTCATCAGAAGACACTGAAGGAGCTCCCATTGGGTATCTCAAGCTGACATGCCGTCTATGTAATATTATTCCTAGGCCTGCTCAAGCCTGTGGTTCCAGTTGTACTTACTTTGCCTTGGCCTTCCTCTTGTGGGCAGCTCTCTCCTTGTGCTTTATCATGTACCTACTATGTGCCCCTTAGAGCTAGACCCTGAAATCCAACACTTTGCCTCATCTCCTGCATCCCTCCTTTCCCAGTTTTAGGAAAAAAACACCGCCAGCCATCAGGAGATCTAATTACCACCTTTGGGCTTTGTGTTCATTTTTATTGCAAGTCTGTGTGGTCAGAACCAAAATCAAACCAGGACCCTGATAAACCACACCAAAGAAACTTCTCAGATGCTACACACAGTAAAATAAACATGTAGCCATCCTTTGCATCTCAATGAACATGACTTCTGCAATTTGGCTAAATGGTTTTGTTATGTTTCACAAATCTTCTGCATAACCTAATAAGTAGAAACATAGCTCCCACTCAGCAGGCTCTGTAATCCAGATTATCTGGAGAGCTCTCAATTGTATGATGGAATTTTCCAGTCTTCAGCAAAGTCCCGCAATCCTCATTTCTGCCAAAAATAACAATAGCTAACATTTGTTGAGAACATGAGTCCTCACAACAATTCTGTGAGGTAGGTGCCATCATTTTGTCCATCTATAAATGAAGTATCCAAGACACAGAGACCTAATTCACCAAGGATCATAGAACTAGAAAGTAAATGAATGAATGAACATCATTTCTTTCTTTCTTCTCACCCTGAGTTCATGGCCTCTGTCAGCAGCCCTCACCTGATTTTCCCCATCAGCACAGAGTGCTGCCCTGGATCTGGGGGTGAAGTCCTCAGGTTATACCTCAGTTTCTTTTTCTGCAGGAACTAGATCTGTCTTCTGACTGGGGCACTTGCCAGATCATCTTGTCCTCTGCCGTGTTTAGAATCAGTTTAAAAAAAAAAAACCCAGACTTAACCTTACTCTTTATTCTGTTATCTTATCAGAACTTGTAGTATTTTATCTTGAGGGTGCTTGTTTTCCACTCCATTTCATCATTTTCAAATGTCAGATTAATTTGTCACCATGAGTATCCCTCTAGAGACCTTAAAATCATGGTTCATCAAGACTATGCTGGAACCCGAAAACCCAATCCAGACCAAAACTGAGAAGGAAAATGTATTACCAGAATGGGGGTGAGGGGCGGATCAGACTGTTCTCCAGCTATATATCCATCTGTGTATTTCTCTGGATGTTGACTTTGAAATGCTAAAACACTCCCACATGGAAAAGATCCATCATTTTGTTGTTTGTGCATCTGAGTATACAAACATATGCTTGCAGATGTACAGAGAGCCTGGTGCACAATGCCAAGCTCATTCAAACAACATGCGCAGAGGCCTTTGATTGATTTTATAGAAATGTACAAAAACAAGTATATTGCCCTTATACATAAATAAAGTATAGCTGTAATTGTATCACTCATCTAAGAAAGTTTGGTCCAAATAACACATACCATATGTAAAGAGTATTTTTTAAATTGCACTCAATATTTTTTATATAAAAAGAAACTAACGAACATCTTCCAATTTTTGCCGCTGTACATAGATAGTACATTTTTATATCATTGTAACATGCATGCATCCTGTTTTGTATTCTGGTTTTCCTTCACTTTACTTAATATTCCTCTGCACCTGAGCAAACCCCATATTGGCCTTTTCTGTGTCACAGAAGAGTTATGCGGTGCAGCTTTGGGAGGCTATTGCTGCTCGCCATTTGGGGGGGCTTTTGGAGTCGTGTCCATTTTCTCCTATTTTCAACTGAGTTCTTTTTATTATTTTTATATAATTTATACTTTTTTATCTTTAGGGATACTTCATAGAGCACCAGCTTCAACTAAATTTTAGTTTCTTCTAAACGCTTTGTTTACCCAAATTTTAATTGAGAATCCAATTTAAAACACACACTCACACACAAAAGAAACAGAAACATATGATCAGTGGCAAAGGAAGACCTTAAGCCCTAACCTACCCACCCTCTTTTCCTCTAGGACTCCAGAGATTCGTCTGAACGTCGCTGGCATGGGTGAGGTCCCAGAAGCGAGCTACCACATCAAAATGGAGAAACATTATTAAAGTTTTGGGGTGTTTTTTTTTTTTTTTATTCTTTCCAATTTTGTCAGACTACTCTCAAAAGGATTAAAGCAATTTACATGCTTTATAATTGTGCCTTCCTCAAAGCCCACCAACCACCATTGTGTTTTGCTATATTATTGATTGATGATATTTACATAGGTATAAAATAGCACTTTAATACTGCTTTGGAACTTATACCCTCACTTTAGCCATGTGCTGATTTTTCTTACATTTTTTGTGAGTGTATATACTGTTTTCTCATCTCCATATGGAATTGGCTTTTAGTACATGTATGACACATTTATATAAATTTAAGTAGCATGTGTATTAATTCCTGTATTATTTTGTGTTATTTTCTTATACATAGCATATATGTTTGAAATTGTAGCTCCCATTTTGTCATTCTGTTGTTTTCTTTGAAATTTTTCCTATTATTAGTTGTTATGCAGTTTTTTTAGTTTTATGTATTTAAATCCCTTTGTCTGAGGCCCAGACCCAGGGATGCAGGCAGCGGCTGGGCGAGGCCATCCCAGCCCACAGAGCTGTCCCTGGGGCAGCTCGTGGGCAGGCTTCCTGGGCAAGACAAAAGAGAGTCAGCAGGAAGCCACACAGAACCCATGACAGAGAGTCAAAGAGAAGCTCTGCTCCCAGTGAGAAAGATTGAACTATTAAAGCCAGCCAATCAGGGTGCACACTGGAAGGTCTGGGTCAAATGAGGTCAGAGAGGCATTGAGGATCAGAGGTGATCAAGTTGAAAGCAGTCTGGGCTGGTCTCAGGTGAATTTCACTGTCACTAATTCCCACCTCTGTTGTGTGGTTTGTCAGGAAAAGAAAAAAATAATGGAACAGTCAGGAAAAAAGTATCATATGAGAACCTCTCATCTTAACTATAATAAAAAAAAGCGTAATATGCTAATTAGACCAGAGGACCTTCCTGACGAAGGCAGGGCTGAGAGGGAAGGCCAGGTCCCAGGTGCCAGAGGGAAGCCGGTGCCAGCAGCCGGGGGAAGGAAGGCCTACTCTTGCACGAATTTCATGCATTGGGCCTCTAGTCTATAATAATATCTTTGGTTTCTTCAATAGCTAGGATTTTATTTTCTTATCTTGTTCCAAAAGATGCCAGAAAAAGCTTGCAGAGGAATACACACAATATAGTATGTCAAATAGAAATAGAATTAGAAAATTAGTCCACAAGAAAATATAAACGAGTTGAATGACAAGATCAGGTAAAAGAAGAACATCTAAAAGGATATAGGAAAAGTATCTGGTGTCCTTTCTGCTTTTTAGAGCTTTAGTTTTTGATAAATCTGGAGTTCCTTATTGTAATATGTGGTACATTTGTCAAAGATTCACTTCTTTATACCAATTGCCAGTTGACCCTGCTGGAGTTAGTGATTAGTAATGCCATTCTCTATTGTTCTAGTGTTTCTGAACTGTCATCCTTCATCCTTTTAAAATAGTTCGTAAATTCTAAAATTTCAGTATAATTATGTTTTCTCTGTTTAATCCAATGATACTGTGTTTTTATGATAAGATTTATTTTTCAGAATAGTTTTAGATGCACTGAAAGTTATGCACATATGCCTACTCATTTTCCCCTTTTATTAAAATATGACATCCATAGGGTATATTTGTTACAATTAATGAACCAATATTAATCCATTATTTAACTTTATAAAACCATCATTTATTTAGATTTCTGTAATTTTTGCTAATGTCCTTTTTCCTTATCCAGAATCCCACTCAGGATACCAGATTACATTTAGTCATCATGTCTCCTTAGGCTCCTCTTTGATTGTAGCAGTTTCTCAGAACTAACCTTTTTGATAACTTTGATGCTTTTTAGAAGCAATGGCTGGGTACTTGGTAGATTTTCCTTGTTATGCACTGGATTATACCCAAAATTCTTATGTTGGAGCCCTAAACCTCAATGTTACTGTATCTGGAGATAGGGCCTTTGAGGAGGTGATAAAGATTATATGAGGTCATAGGGTAGAGTTCTAATCTGATAGGGCTGGCACCCTGGTAAGAGGAGGAGGAGATAGCAGAGCTCTCTGTCCACTGTATGAGGACAGAGCAAGAAGGTATCATCTGCAAGCCAGGCAGAGAGCCCTTCCAGAACTCAACCATGCTGGCACCCTCATCTCAGAAAGCCTCCAGAACTGTGAGAAAATATTTCTGTTGTTTAAGCCACTCAGTCGATAGATAGTATTTTGTTATGGCAACCCAATCTGACTATTACAATCTCAATTGGGATGTGTCTAATGTTTCTTTTCGTGATTATACTAGTGTTTGGGGTTTGGGAGAGGAAGACCACAAAGGTAAATGTCATTTTCATAGCATCATGTCAGGAGTACATATTATCAAGAGGACATACACTGTTGATATTAACCTTGATCACCTGGATGAGGTAGTGTTTGTCAGCTTTCTCCACAGTATAGTTATCTTTTTTCCCTGTTTCCATACTTTACTTTTGGGAGGAAGTAACCACCATGCACAGCACAGTGTGAAGTTATATTCCACCTCTTAGCAGACTATCTAGGTAAATTATTTGGAATTCTTGTACTTGGGAAATTTGTCTCTTCTCTCTTATTTATGTATTTAATCTCTTATCAATTACAACAAGTTTTTTAAAATAAATCCTGTCAACAGTTCACTTAGTTTACTCATTATTTTGAAGAACCAGTTTCTCTCTTGAATGTTACTTTAGTCATTTGTCATTTTATTTATTTCTGCCCTTAGTTTTATTTCAGTATCTTCTTACGCAGTTACATGGAGTTTTTATAGATGACCATATTTTAAGGATAGCTTATGCCATTTCCATAGGAAGAAAGCCAAGTAACATCTAATTTTCTTAATACAGCTTGTTCTATATTCCTATAAGTCTTAGCAAATCCATCATATTATATGAAAATAAATTTACATAAGGTGGAGCTCAGACATCACAAATCAATAAACAATTATTAAACTGGATATTTTATCACTAACCTTATTGTTCAAATTCTGGGACAGAAAAAAATGAAAAGTTTCAGATATACTGGGAAATGCCAAGGACATGTAAGAGATTTAAAAGGAATGGTTGCATTGGGCCTCTTCCTTTAACACGGTTATGCTTTCAAGAGGTTTATAGTAAGAACCAGTCACTAGACTGCCTGTCGGTACTGACTCCTCTCAGTCTACACACCACCACCAGGGCAAGAACTTCCCTCAGATCCTTGCTTCCAGGTGTGACTCACTTCATTCAAGCTCAGCTAACCTGTCTTACTTTATAGAACTTCTTTTCCTCACAGTGGTTTCAAATTCTAATGAGATCAAATTCTAATGAGATGTCTCTTGCAAAATAACTGTTGCTCTTCACACACTTTCATCATTGGCTCATAAACAACTCTTCTTTTATCTTCAAACAGTTTCCATGAGTCTCAAAGTTCATTTCTAAAAAACAACTTTGTTAGAGTACATAATTTTAAAGGATTTTGTGTTTTTGTCTAAAAACAAATGAGCATGGTTTTGAGTGATCATAGAGCTGACAGGTCCTGTCAAAAATAACATATTGCCAACCTGACTAATCTTTGACCTGAAAACACGAGACTAATCTCCACAGGGTCTGTGAAGTCTCTCAACTTTACTAGTACCTGTTCAAGGTCAGAAGTAGAGTAAACAAAAACTCACACAAAATAACATTACAGGTAACTGCATACCAGCTGACTGGCTTCCATTTTTTGTTCTCTCACCCCATTGTTTCAAGGTAGGTTTTACATAGCTGTTTTTTGTTTTGTTTTAAACTAAAATCCTTGGAATTAAGCCACTGACACATAACAGAAAAAACAAAGACAGGGAGTAGTGCTTCAGAATAAATCTTAGAACTGCAAAACAGCCAGCTCCAGACTGGTCTGGATGCACCAGAAGGGCAGAAGCCAAGCCTTGGTCATCTCTATGATCTCTCTCCCTTAGTACTGTCTTCACCCTCATCAACAAGGACTGCCTTCTACTCTTCCTCACAGGACCTCCGCAAAAATCAGAAAAAGACACCTCTTCCTCATGTTGAAGTTTTTAAGTCAGTAGAGAACACCTATTCTAGCAGGAGAAATAGCAATATACAATTGACTCTATACTGCTAGAATATGACACATACTATGATATAGATATAGAGAAAGTGCTGTGGGAAAATAAAGGAGAAAGAGATCATTTTGACTAAGAAGGATGGTGAGAATGTCATTACTTGATTGACCAAATATTGAGTGAGGGCCTATATTCAATGTGCGGGAACTATTCTTAGTACTAAAGCAAACAAAACAGCAAAAACCACGTGGAACTTACATTCTACTGAAAGAAGTAGACCATAACAAACATCTCTCAAACAATGCACTGCTATAGAGAACCAAAGTGGCAGAAGACAGAAGTTGTACTGGAGAAGTACAATTTTATATAGGGTATTAGGAGGATCTCCTAGGAAGGCAATGTTTCAGCAAAGCCCTGAAGGAGGCAAGGGAATAGGCCATGTAAATATAGGACATGCCCATACTCGAACTTTCTTGGACTCTTGTCCATGTCTTACTAGCTTCAAAGTTTAATGGCAGCACCGTCATGAGAATGTGAATTGCACATATTGAAGTTACAGGCTCTCCAATATTCTTGAGCAAGATGTGCTAAGCCTCTGTTGCATTTGGCTCACGTAGACTTGGCTAAAGGGCACACCTAAAGCTAGTGGAGCTAAAGAAGAGCTGCCTTCTAGTCTTATGGTTTCCTCATGGTGATACCTTAGATTTTAAAGTACTTGTATTCTTTACTTTTTTTCTATGTTCTTCAGCATATGACAAACCCAAACCTGAAGCATAAATTGTTTTTTAAAAATCAATTCAATCAGAGAAAAATAAATCCAACTGATTATTTCACATTTAATTAAAGAAACCATCAGTGGAGCAGATGTTTCTCTCAAAACTGTTTATGTTGATGCTATATTGGCAAAGCACAAAATGGACAATGTATCCTAAATAAAATAAAGTATGGCCTCCAACAGCCTATGTAACAAGGCCATGCCTTCCTTTTCACCTTCCCTCCTAATACTCCTTTATATGATCACTTTTCTCCAATCATCCCAACCTTCCTTCTGTTCCTCACATGAACTGAGCTTGTTCCCATTGTGGCTATCACACTTTGTGCTCCCGCTGTCTAGAACACTCTGCTTCCAGACTAGACATGGTTTGCTTTACTTGTCATCTATGACTCAGCTTATCTGTCACCCCAGAGAAACTTCCCCAGGTCACTCTAAGTGCACTCTCCCTCCACAACTAGTCAATCCCTAGCTCTTTGCAGCCTATTTTCTTCATAGCACTTTTCACTAACTGAAATAGCTCATTCATTTCTTTGTTTAGTTGTCTTCTGTAATGTAAGCACCCAAGAGCAGGGACCTATCTGTCTTGTTCACCAACATGTCTCCAGAGAATCAAACAGATGCCTAACAAAGACTTTTTAAAAATCTTCACCTTTATCAAGGACTGCCTTCCACTAAGTAATAAATACATATATAAATGAATGAATGGTTTCTATGAAAGTTGTAGCAAAGCTATTCACACTAAATATATCCAGGAGTTATGACAAATCAGCAGTCTTCTATAGCAGAGGTGAACAACATTGGGAACAAAGTTCTAGTCTTGATATTCATCCTTAGGTTTAGCCAAACTCCAACCAAAAATATTTCTGTTTTACTTAATACTACATATAGACGGTTAATAATAATTTTAAAAATGCCATCCCATTTAAAGGTGATTGTCATTTTTGTTGAAAATCAGTGCCATTCAAATTATCATACTCATATATAATACATTTTACTACTTTATCAAGAGCAAAATGTAAATATTTACCATTTATCTAAAAATACCTATTCACATATATTAAAAATAAATAAAAATTAATAATCTAAAACTTAAAATTTATATTTATTTAGAATTTAAATTCAGGATTTAGTGACCAAGATTTAACAAATAGTAATAACAGTGATAAATAAAAGAGAAATAATTTCTAACAATGTAAATGTCTCCACATTTAGGGAACTCTGACAAAGGCCTCACAGAAAAAAGTTTAGACAGTTCCTGGATTAACAAAACACGGGTAAGGAGTCAACATGTTCCTTACCTAGCGTTTTGCTCTACAGAACAGATTTCTCCAGCTTCAACATGCCTTGTGCCCCCATTTATAAGCTAATGCCACAACCTGCCCCTAAGTAACATTCAGATAAATGAGGTAATTTGGTGACTCAAATTGATCTTCCTTTACCCTTAGTCTTTAGCAGGCAAAAGCTTAAGTGTGCTGACTGACCCCACTCAACCTTAATCTTGAGTGTACATGTCTGGGGTTTTGTTGCTTGAAAATAATTATATTGCAAAATGATACAGTGGCCCTCCCCTCACCACCAAGAGCCTCTATGCCTATTTTCCCTCAAAGATTGAACCAACACAAACACACACTTTAAGGTTGGGTCAGTCATTGTCATATTAATCTATCAATTATCTTTGGCAATAATGAGAATTCTACCCCATGTAAGACCATAATGTGTCTTTTCTTTCATGTAGACTAAAAAAGGATTCAGATGGTACATGCTTGTCTGGAAATTTATATAAAATAAGAAATTAGAAAGGAAAACCAAAGAGTCAAACCTTTAGAACTGCTTTTGGCTCTAGTTTAGGGAGAATATCTAAGGTATTAACTTCTATTGTTACTAGTCTATAAAGAGAGAGAACAAAACACATTCTGAAAGTAGAATCAACATCCTTGGATAGTTTCAATTTCACTGAGGTTAACAAAAATGTGGAAGTTCCTGGTTATCACTTTAATAGAAACACATTAACAGAACATATTTCAAGTGTGTGATTTTTTTTTTTTTTTTTGGCCAATTAAGTAGTCCCTTTATTAATGTCAGAACTCAGAGTTTACTGCAGGTTTACATTTACCCAGGCAAAAAGTTTTAATATTATATTTTTAAATTATTTTTTTAAAGAGTGAACTCAGGGTCTAAAGTTAAAACACATATAGCTTACAGGGTTGATGTACAAAATCTTTTCAGTACTTCATAAAAGCTTGGGGAATTTAATCCAAGTTCACTTAATTTAGTGCTAAGAAATGCAAAGAGTAACTGATAGCTGTTCTTCCTCACCCTCACTAACAGGCCAACTTCGTAACCAGTCAGCATGAAAATGCCCATTGATTTACATCACCACACATTGTGTTATGGTTTTAAATGGCACATTGGCATGAAAGGGATGGATATGAATGAGTGTGTGTGTGTGTGTGTGTGTGTGTGTGTATGCGGTGTTGTTGGGGATTTGCTCTGTCTTGAATTCAGTCTGAATTCAAGCATGGTAAACCAGATAGAAATGTCTCATATTGTATTAGCTAAAAGTTAAAACACGTATAGCTTACAGGGTTGATGTACAAAATGATAGTGTTTTCAAAGTTCGTCCATGTTGTAGCTCAGATAAATGCCAAATTCCTTTCTGTGGCTGAATAATATTCCATAGTATGAATATACCATAATTTGTTTACCTATTCACCAATTGACAGACATTTGGATTATTTCCATCTTGGCTATTGTAAATAGTCTTGCTATAAACACATATATAGGCATTTGTTTGAGTAGCTGTTTTCAATTCTTTTGATATAAAATTCGTTTGGGAGTGGATTGCTGGGTTATATGGCAATTCTATGTTTAACTTATTGAGAAACTGCCAAACTACTTTCCACAACATTTGAACCATTTAACATTCCCAGCAGCAACGTAAGAGGGTTCCAATTTCTTCACATCCTTGGCAACACTTGTTAATTTCCATTTTGTTTTTTGTTTTTAATTAGAGCTATATTAGTGGATGTGAAGCGGTATTGGTATCTCACTGTGGACTTTCCATTCTTTTTACATAAAGCTGTGCACAGAGAAAGGTATCAACTAATTTCCTTAACAAACAATTTTTGTTGACCTCTTGGTAAGGAGTCCCCCCCTCCCACCCACCTCCACCCCCTGCCAAGCATATGCCATTTTGTAACATTTAACAATACAATAAAAATAATAATAGCTAGGCCTAACCAGTTTGGTTCAGTGGATAGAGTGTCGGCCTGCGGACTGAAAGGTCCTAGGTTTGATTCCGGTCAAGGGCATGTACCTTGGTTGCGGGCACATCCCCAGTGGGGGGTGGGCAAGAGACAGCTGATTGATGTTTCTCTCTCATCGATGTTTCTAACTCTCTATCCCTCTCCCTTCCTTTCTGTAAAAAAATCAATAAAATATATTTAATAATAATAATAATAATAATAGCTAACACATGGCACTTATTGCTTTATATGTGTTATTATCATTACTCATTTAACCCTCACAACAATTCTTTGAGGTAGGTATTATTGCTAGCCCCACTGTAAGATGAGGAACTGGGCCACTAATCTCAAGTGACTTGTCCAAGGTCTAAAATCAGTAAACACTGGAGATGTGATTCACACCCAGCCAGTCTGACTGCAGAGTTCATTTCTTTTCTTTGGTTGCCAGATTGTACCCCAAAGTGGGTGAAGCCTCTGGGCCTTATAGCTATAAAACCAGTTAGTGTAACTAAATTATAATGCAGAAGTTTGAATTTAGGTACCCATGTTTCATTTAAAATATAAATGTGTGATTAGGCTTTTAGCCCTTTGTTTTAAAATGACTGTTGCTAAGAACCTCCCAGAATGCACTCCCTTTCTCAGGAAGGTCAAGCACCCTTCATCCCTGCTGGGCACCTAAGAGGAGAGCCCAGGGGTCAGGCATCTCGCTGCCTGGTCTGCTGTTCCCTGGAAGACCTGAAGAAGGTGTCATTCTGCCCTAGCATCCAACAAGGATTTGGATCTGACACATATTTTAGGTTTTCAGATAAAAAGAACATTCCTTTCAAATACCTTCCCATCCCCCAAACCACAGCAATCTGTCTTCAACGGGTAAAGAAACACCAGTTTAAAAAAAAAAACTTTAAGAATTAGTTAATAACTAAAATCATGAACCATTGCTAAGGATGTGGGCAAGAAATAGCACAAAATGACACAGAATGACTCAGAAGGTTATATAATGTTCTCAAATCCCTGGGAGGGTCCAGCGAGCCCTGCAACCTTTGCCCTCCTCGTGCTTGTCATTCCAGCCCAGGCTGACCAGGATCAGGATGGTGTTCTTGGTCTGCGGCCATCCTATCGGACAAGAGACTACAGATCTACTGTCACAGCCCACCATTACCCAGAAAATGTGAAAGAAAACATCTGGTGAGCCCCTACTATGTGCCAGACGATGAGAGAAGGGCCTAGGAGTCAGGGAGAAAAGGTGTGATGCTCAACTCCAACCCTCACCAGCTGAGTAATTCAGGCAAGTTATGTAAGCCTCTGCACCTCACTTCGCTCAGTTGTAAAATCTAATGGTTTGTTATCTCCTCAAGATTGTGGTGAGGATTGCATTACATAACACTTGTCAAGTGTCTGATACATAGCCTAGAACAGAGTAACTGCTCAGTGACTATTAGCTATTAATAGCAGCCCTATTATTACTGTTGTTCCATTATGTCACACTCTCTTAGGCAAAGTCTGAAAAAGCTCAGAATGGGAAGAACTCCCCAATTCCTCTCAGATATAAGTCAGCCCTTCCCAGGTTAGTCCCAAGAGACACTGAAGAGTATAAGCCTTCCTTTCACTTAAAGGTGTCTCTGTCGTTAGGAAGCATCTGAAAAGACACCAGGATCTAATGCATCATCTTAACATCACTGATGTCTGCTTGGTGATGTTTGTTCCACCCTGATGATTCCCTAAGACCCCGCCTCATCCATTTCACAACCCCACCCAAGCTGTGTGCAGCAGCTTTTGCACAGGTCTCTATAGTTCTTGCTAAATGGGCCTTTGAGAATAGGACTCAATGCCACATGTAAACTTGGGCCACTCCCTGAAACAAAAAGTGTCATTTCAGTTGGTGCCATGGGTCAGGGTGGTACTAAAATGAAGCACCACCAACTCATTACTGGAATACAATAACTCAGTGGTTGGCAAACTGCAGCTCGCGAGCCACATGTGGCTCTTTGGCCCCTTGAGTGTGGCTCTTCCACAAAATACCAAGTGCGGCGCGCATGTACAGTGCAATTGAAACTTCGTGGCCCTTGCACAGAAGTCAGTTTTCGGCATTCAAAAGGAATTTCAATTATTGTACTGTTAATATTTGGCTCTGTTGACTAATGAGTTTGCCGACCACTGCAATAACTGATTACCTCCTGATAAGAGTTTACATTGCTACTGAAGAGATGAAAATTCATCTTTAAAATGTTTCACCAATGATGGGTCAGTTTAAAACTTTTGCCCATTTTTAGAACAAAATTGGAATTGGCCTTTTATGGTGATCCAAAGCAGACAGATAGTATCTGCAATTATCTGCTACTTTGCGTTTATGGAATTGCTGCTTCCCCAAAGCAGGTGGCCTGAAGCAAACTGTGCCAGCTGTTTCCAGAATGATCCATATTTGTACATTCACTCCCCACACACACTCCAAAAAAAAAAAAAAGGAAAAGCCAATAGGAACTAAACAGAAACAGACAATGCAAAAACAGGTTTCTGACGCGTGTACCTCAGCCCATAATAATCCAGATTGCTGTCCTCCCCTTTTGCACAATTAAATAGACAGTTTTTAGGCCTTGTCTTACTTGACTGATTGACTATTTTCTGAAGCATTTCTACTGTTGTGCAATTGAAACTTTACAGCTTTATGAAAATTGCCTCATCCTAGCCCTGCTTCCTAGGATCTCCTGACTTCTTTCTGGCTTTTCTGTCTCCTTCATTTTTCCTTATTCTACATACTTAGAACGTGGAAGTGCCTGGGATGCCCATCTCCATGCCCTCACCCTCTCACTATATGGCACATACAACCACCTGGCACACGTAGCCTACCTACTCCTGGAGGAAATGAAAACTAAATGATGTATTTCAGTTAAAGAGCATTCTAAAAAGTTAAGTCTTACTTTTTAAACAACGTATAATCCTATCTAATAAAAGAGTAATATGCAAATTGGCCATACCTCCACTACACCGTCAAGCCATGCCCACCAGCCAATCAGGAACAAGTATGCAAATTAACCCAACCAAAGATGGCTGCAGCCACAGAGAGAGCAGGAGACTTGGGTTTCCCCAGAAATGGAGGAAGCCAAGCTTTCTGTCTGCCCTGGCCTGCTTTGGCCTCTGCTTAAGGCTACAAAGTTTCAATTATAAAAGATAAATAAATCCCAACAAAAATGGCTGTAGCCACAGAGCGAGCAAGAGGCTTGGCTCTGCTGAAGGCTACAAAGTTTCAGTTATAGAAGATAAATAAATCCCAGATACCAGAGCCTCCACTTGGGTTGCTGGGGGGCATGGCCAGCCTGCAAACCACCACAGGCCCCTCACCCAGGCCACCCCATACCCCAAGGGAACCCCCACCCTGATCCGGGACACCCTTCAGGGCAAACCAGTCAGCCCCCACCCATGCACCAGGCCTCTATCCTATCTAATCCTATCTAATAAAAAATATGCAAATTGACCATCACTCCAACACACAAGATGGCTGCCCCCATGTGGTCAAAGAAGACTGCCCCCATGTGGACACAAGATGGCCACCACAAGATGGCTACCAGGGGAGGGCAGTTGGGAGGGACCAGGTCTGCAAGGGAGGGTAGTTGGGGGTGATCAAGCCTGCAGTGGACAGCAGTTAGGGGTGACCAGGCTTGCAGAGGAGGAAAGTTGGGGGCGTCAGGGCCTGCAGGGAAGGGCAATTGGGGGGGGACCCAGGCCTGCAGGGGAGAGCAGTTGGGGGAGACCAGGCCTGCAGGGGAGGGTAGTTAGGGGCAAACAGGCTGGCAGGGGAGCAGTTAGGCATCAATCAGGCTGGCAGGGGAGTGGTTAGGGGGTGATCAGGCTGGCAGGCAGAAGTGGTTAGGGGCAACAGGAAGGCAGGCAGGCGAACATTTGGGAGCCAGCAGTCCTTGATTGTGAGAGAGATGTCCAACTTCCCATTTAGGCCCGATCCTACAAGGATCGGGCCTAAACGGGCAGTCAGATATCCCTCAAGGCGTCCCAGATTGGCGAGGGTGCAGGCTGGGCTGAGGGACACACACACACATGCATGAATTTCATGTACCAGGCCTCTAGTCTCATATAATTACAAAGGCATTTAAATGCCTAAAATAAGACAACTTAAGGGAATGCCTGGAGATAATGTCCTATTCACAAGAAGGGAGAAAGACAGGCATGTTGGACACTTCAATTGGAAAAGTGCATTGATATAACTTTCCTGGGAGCAATTTGGCAGTAATTGTCAAAAAGTCTACTCATTGTCCATACACTTTAGTGCAACAATTCTATTTCCACATAATAATTAGGAATATATGCTAATATTCACCTTAAACAATGCTCAATTCAAATGTATTTAAAATAACTAAAAATTGAAAGCAATCTCAATACTTCAATGACATTTAAAAAATCTCTGACATACATACTTACATATAGCACATAAGGGAACAGGAGAGGGGAAAATGGAAGGAAGTCACACCCAGTGTTGAAAAATGGTATATCTTGGTGTAAGATATATGGAAAGCTAGAAATTTATTCTTTGGGCTTTTCTGTGTTTTCAAAATTTACTAAAATAGCACAGATTACCTATATAATGAGGGAAAATAAACTTTTTGAGGAAAAGCCTAGAAGAGGGGATCATATTAATAAAAATGCTACAGGAGGGGACCAAGATGGCAGCATAGGTAAACACTGCTGTTGCTCACTGCCTCCCACAACCACATCAAAATTACAACTAAAATACAGAACAACCATCATCCAGAACTACCAGAAAGCTGGCTGAATGGAAGTCCTACAACTAGAGAAGTAAAGAGGAAAGTGCACTGAGAGTGGTAGAAGGTGCGGAGGCGCGGAATGGGCTGGTCCAGCACCACGTGTGCTGCTTTTATATCAGGAGGGATATTCTGCGGAGGCCGCCCAGAAGAGCAAAGGGTCCCAGCCCCACACCGGACCCCCAGCGCAGGGTCCCAGAGCTGGAAAAAGAAGTCCCCGTAACTACAGGCTGTAAAAACCAGTGCGGATTGGGGCTCACTAACAAAGAGGCTGCTGAAGACCAAGCTGTTACTCTTAAAAGGCCAGCATCACAAACTGAACTTACAAGGCCCTGCTTCGTCTGAGCTCAAGCAGCAGGGCCAGGCTGGAACTGGATTGTCTGGCATCAGGGCAGGAACTCAGGGGTGGCTTTCTCCTAGATGGAGGTGCTTACAGGAATCATTGTTCCTATGCTGAGACCTCCCTGGACGCAGGGCTGACTGCCAGCCATTTCTATTTGCTCCCTGATGATTCCCTAAGACCCCACCTTATCCAATTTACAACCCCACCCAAGCTGTGTGCAGCAGCTTTTGCATATGAATGGCCTACCCCTGCTTAGGCTAAAACCTCTCAAACAAGTTGCAGCTGGGTCAGGGAGCCCCAAACCTATCAATAAAAGGCCCAAGACCCAGCACCAGCACCAGCCTCAGCCTACCTTGCTTCACAGCTGGGCCTTGTCTGGGTACTTCTAAACCCCATACAAAGGGGAGGAATCTGCAGATCTCTCTGTAGCTCCTGCTGGGTGGACCCAGGCAGTGGTAGACTTTGTACCTCCTGATGACCCAAGAGCCAGGGCACCCAGTGGTCAGTATCAGACCATACCAGATTAAAACTCTACACATCCATAAGCAACACACTCAAGTGGCAGACTCAGTGAGCACTAAAGCCCCACTGAAGCAAGTCCTGCTCCATAGGCTTGTCTCCTGCAGAGCAGCTCTCCCACTATCGTTGCTGCTGGTCCTCACAGCCAATTGGCCTGGAGGTCAATTCCTCCCAGTGACACCAGCAGCAATCAAGTCTCAGCTACAACAAGACTGTGCTCATAGCCCACTAAGGGGGGTACCTAGAGTTCCCAGCTCAGGTGGCTGGGGAAGATGAGCCACAGGGCCCTAGAGGACACTTACTACATAAGGCCACTCTAGCAACTCAAGGAGACATAGCAGCTCTACCTGATACTTAGAAACAAACACAGAGAAGCAGTCAAAATGTGGAGACAAAGAAACATGTCATAAATGAAAGAAATGGAACAAAGCAAACTACTGGATATAGAGTTCAAAACCATGGTTATAAGATCAAAAGACACAGGGTAGCTGAATGGATAAGAAAACATGACTCATATATTTGCTGACTACAAGAGACACACCTCAGAACAAAGGACTCACACAGACTGACAGTGAAGTGATGGAAAAACCATGGTAATAAAGTTACTCAAGAATCTTCTAGAAACCTCCAAGAGATTTAGTGAGACTTTCAAGGATCTTAGTGAGAATGCCAAACACATGGAAATGGACCAGTCAGAAATTAAGCATACCCTAACTGAAATAAAGAATAATATACAGGGATTCAACAGTAGAGTAGAGGATTCTGAGAATCAAATCAATGATTTGAAATATGAGGAAGCAAAAAACACCCAACCAGAAGAGCAAAAAGAAAAAAGAATAAAAAATATAAAGATAGTGTAAGAAGCCTCTGGGACAACTTCAAGCATACCAACTTTTGCATTATGGAGGTGCCAGAAGAAGAGAGAGAGCAAGATATTGAAAACTATTTGAAGAAATAATGACAGAAAACTTCCCCTGCCTGGTAAAAGAAATAGAGTTACAAGTCCAGGAAGCACAGAGAACACCAAACAAGAGGAAACCAAAGAGGACCACAACAAGACAAATCATAATTAAAATGCCAAGGCTAAAGACAAAGAGAGAATATTAAAAGCAGCAAGAGAAAAACAGTTAATTACCTACAAGGGAGTACCCATATGACTGTCAGCTGATTTCTCAACAGAAACTATGCAGGCCAGAAGGGAGTGGCAAGAAATACTCAGTGATGAATAGCAAGGACCTACAACCAAGATTACTCTACCCAGCAAAGCTTCATTTAGAATTGAAGGTCAGATAAAGAGCTTCACAGACAAGAAAAGCTAAAGGAGTTCATCACCACCAAACCAGTATTATATCAAAAGTTGAAGGGTATTCTTTGAGAAGAGGAAGAAGAAGAAAGAGAAAAACATAAAAAATATGAACAACAAAATGGCACCAAATACATATCTATCAACAACTGAATTGAAAAATCAAAATAAATGAATAATAAATGTAATGAACAGAATAAACTGGTGAATAAAATAGAATCAGAGGCATGGAAATGGAACATACTGACAATTCTCAGAGGGAAGGGTGGCAGAGGGGTGGGAAGAGATTTTATATGCATATATGCATTACCTATGGACACAAACAATAGGGTGGCTAAGGCCTGGGGTGGGGAGGGATTCGGGTGGAGGAGGGCAATGGGGGGGAAAAGAGGGACATCTGTAGTAATCTCAACAATAAGGATTAACTAATAATAATAATAATAATAATAATAATAATAAAAGAAAGAATAAAGAAAGAAAATAAAAATAAAGAGAGGGAGAACTATTCATAACTTCAATCTAACCAGGAGGAAACATCAGACAAATTTAAATTGATGAACATTCTACAAAATACCAGTATTCTGGAAAAATTTCAAGGTCACAAAAGACAAGAAAAGACAGAGGAACTGTCACAGGTTTGAGGGAACTAAGTATGAATGACAACCTAATATAATGTGCAGTCCGGGATGGATCCTAAAACAGAAAAAGGATACTGGTGGAAAGCTGAAGTAAATCAAATAAAGTCTGCAGTTTAGTTAAGCATATTATACCAATGCAATTTCTTATTATACCAATGCAAATTGTATCTTGGTTATGTCTTGTATTAAACATTACGGGAAAGCTGGCTGAAGACTATGGGAACTCTCTGTACTAACTTTGAACCCTCTTCTCTGTGTTTAAAATTAAATTTTGAGAAAGACAGAGGGAGGGGAGGAGACAAAGAGGAAAGAGATAGCTCATCCTACATTCGAAGTATAAATATTGAATTGAAGCTAAGCTGTGGGGAGAGTTAGACAAATAGCTACTTTGGGTAGTTGGGCAAATTCCTTACAGCTCATAGGAGTCTATTATTTTCTTTGAAAAATGGCATGAAGTTGGTCTTTAACAGTATTCTATGGGAGGGCAACTCTCCTCAGAACCCTTAAAGTTTTGTCTCCCAGAGGGCTTCTCCAGTCAGCCTGAGTGCTGAGCACACTTTCAGAGTGAAATGGTCCACAGAAAAGAAGGACCTAGAGGGCCAGAGTTCTGCAAACACAGAGCACGTTTGGAAAACTGTATTTCACCTGACAACTGAACCTGGCAGTGCTTTCTCTGGGCATGAACTCCACATCTACCTTCATTTTCCTTATGGTAAAGCATAGACCCTACAGCCCCAGTACTGCATCGTTACATGACCTTGACAATATTAGCTCATAATTATTGCAGGCTACCATTTACCTCCAAGTTCCCCTGAAAGCCTGCTGCTGTTTAAAATCTTGTCTTTTCATAATTACTAGAAATTGCAATGGGCAGGATCCAAACAGAGGGCTGGAAGCTATGTATTCCCTTCCTAAAAATACATCAAAACTGGGGTTTATTAATCTAAAGTATTAAGAAATTTATTTTAGTCTGTATAAGATTCTTGAGCCAGTCCTTCCGTGAGCCAACTGGTGAGTGAGAGGCACTGAGACCTGACTAGAGAGATCTGACTGTCCTTTATAGCTTTATGACTCTGGAAAAGTCCACATGATCATCATCTACATCTACCCAGGAAATATGAGGACTCAGAGCTATCTAATAAGATCAGTCTATCAAATGCCAAAAGTGCTAGCTTCAGAGGGTCACTGAGTCACACTTTCTAGTACCACAAAAAGTCAAAGGCCCTAAATCTTGAGTTCTGCTTGGAAAAAGTACTCTAATCCTGGGACAGACAGAGACCGAGGTGACCCAAGTGTGCTGGCAATGATGATGGTATAGAGCAGTAACATAGTAGCAGTAATAATAGTAATGATAATAAGGCACTAACATTTATTGAGCACTTACTATGTTCCAAGCACTGTATGAAGCACTTGGTGTGTTTTATCTTTTGTAATTCTCTCCACAACCTTCTGAGGTACATGTGATTATTATCCACCATAAAAGAGCTAGGGCTTTGTGAGGTTAAGTAACTTGCCAGAGCTTACAGGGCTAGTAAATGTAGGAAATGAACAAAACTGCTCTGACTCCAGAGCCTACAAGGTTAACCACTATATTGTGTTCATTGAACACTGTATAACTTAAAAACATTAGGGTTCCCTATTGCCCCAATTTCTGTAACAACATGGCCTGTATGAGATTTTTCTGGCAGACTAAAGAGCTCAGAAACCACTCAGGTCCTCTCCCACTCCCTCCTGCTTCCTTAAATACACAGGCTTGTTCAGATCCCTAACACCAAAACATACAGGACACAGAAGGACAACCACATGACACACAGCCATCTGCTTGCCAAGGAAAAAGGCCTGAGGGGAGAACCAAATCTGCTAACACCTTGATCTCAGACTTTTAGCCTCTGTATCTGTGAGAAATAAATTTCTGTAGTTTAAACCACCCAGTGTCTGATAGTTACTTATGGAAGCCCTAACAAACTAATACACCTCCCTTTCCAGAGGTGGCCTTTAACCCCCATCCCTCACCTTGAATGTGGGTTGAACTTAATGATTTGCTTCCAAAGAAAAGGATATGGAAAGTAAATAAATGACAACTTCACAGGAGAAACCTGGTAAATTCCAACAGAACAAAGTAATCAAGGTTAAATTCACAGTGCTAAGTCATGTTGACAGCATGTACCACCTGATAGGGTGATGGGAAAAGCATTTCACCTCTGTGGTATGTGTCCCAAATACCATCATCCCAGTTGAATCATGAAAAAAAAATCAGACAAACCCAAAGTGAGAGATATCCCACAAAGTATCTGACCAGTACTCCTCAAAACTGTCAAGGTCATGATAAACAAGGAGGGAAAGCTGTCACATACCCCAGAGACTAAGGAAACATAAAGAGTAAATGCAATGTAGTACCTTGGACTAGATCCTAGAACAGGAAAAGTACATGAGTGGAAAAACTAGTAAATTATAAGTAAAGGCTGAACTTGTTAACAATAATATATGAATATGGGTTTCTTAGTATGGACAAATATCCTATGGTAATCCAAACACCTGAAACGTATAGGAACTTTCTATACTCTCTCTGCACCTTTTCTATAAATCTAAACTTATTCCAAAATAAAAATAAAAAATATTTTCTCTTAAATGGACAAGGAAAATGAATGGGTCATTCACTAAAGAAATGCATATGGTAAAAAATCTATGGAAATGATATACAAAGAAACACAAGTAATCAAAGAAACATAAATGATAACAATGTTATTTTATGCTCATCACAGCAATGATGATTTTTCTAGTGATAATACCCAATGTTTTTAAAAAGGTATGTAAAAATACATAATTTGCCAATGATATCTAATGTCTTTACCAAGTACATACCTCAATTCATTTCCTAGATAAACAAGCAAGCAAGTTCTCAATATAATAACTAACATTTATTGAACATTAATAATGTTCCAGGCACTGTGAAAAACTGTACATATGCATTGGATCATTTGATCTTGTTAATAATTCTATGAGGTAGATATAATTATTATCATCTACATTTTAAGAACTAAAAACCTATTTTAACCATTATGATACAACAACTGGCATCGTATTTATTGCAGTAATGACCTCCTCCAATGACGCAGGCCTCCCTGTGTCTGTGGCCTTGTATAGTCCTCTCCCACAGTGACTCTGAGCTTAGCCATATCACTTGCTTTGCCCTATGAGATATAACAAATGTCAAAAGTAGAGGATTTTCCTCTTTCTGCATCTGAAATCTTTGCCACAATTTAAGGAACCCTAGCCTGCTAAGAACTCAAGGTCAGTCGATAGTCAGCACCAAGCACCGGACATGGGACAGGACAGCTCTGCTCTAAGTTGCTTGGCATTACATCTATCATAGTGTCAGAAAAGCTTAGCGGCTCAGAATTGTTTTTAGAACCTAATGAATATGTGACCATGGATTGTGGGCTAAAAGACCTTGAGGGACACATCACAGTTGTTGTCTGCCATTTCTATCAGACTGGTTGTGGTTATTAATTACTACAGGGGCCAAATATTTGATTTAATATCAAGTAAATGTTAAATATACCACTTCCCATCTCTATTATATGCCGCAATTTTTACTTCCCCAAGTAATGATAGCACAGTGCTCGGTATGTGGTAGTCATAAACATATAAAGTATTTAACATTCATTGTGTTTCCTGCTATTAATGACATAATTTATTTTATAATAAACAGAAAACTAATGCAGATGTCAATTTGTACATTGGAGAGTTATTTTATCAGTGAGCTATATGGCATAAGGTATCACACAGCACAGCTGGATACTTAGTCCGGAACAATAGTTTTTCACTTTAAGAAAGCTCCCACTCCAAGAGAGCAAGAAAAAAATCAGAAATTTGTGAGCAGGTGTAGCATTTTGACAAATCAAAAACATGCATAGAGAGATTCTAATACTTCCCCTAAAAGGTCACGCAAGAATCAGGGTTGGAGGTCCTGAGCCCCAGAACTGAGGCTGGAGGCATGTAGGGAAGGTACTCAGAAGTCACACAAGCGTTTTAGATAAACTCCTCACTGCTTTCTCCCACCTACGTCTGTGAACTAGGACTGTGTGGTTTATATTCTCAGACTTTAATGAGCACATAAACTGAGGATCTTGTTAAAACTATTCTGATTCAGTAAGTCTAGGATGGAGCCTAAGATTCTACACATGTACAGAGCTCATAGATGACACTGGTGCTGCTGGGTCAGAAACCTCAGTTACAAGCAGTAGGATTTTTATTATTTTTTTAATCATCAAGTTATTTATGAAGAGATCTGCTTTTACTTGTTATGGCTAATTTTGGTGTTAATTTGACTGGACTAAGGAATGTCCAGATTATTTCTGGGTGGGTCTGTGGAGATTTTTCTAGAAGACATTTTTATTTTGATTTATAGACTGAGTGAAGAAGACCACCCTCACCACTACAAGATGGGCATCCAATTCATCAGAGGCCTGACTAGAACAAAAAGGTGGAAAGGGGGAAATTTTTCACTCTCTACTTAAGTTGGGATATCCATTTTCTGCTGTCCACAGACATCAGCTCTCTTGTTCTCAGGCTTTCAGCCTCAGACGGGCCACACCATCACTCTCCCAATTCTCAAGCCATGCAACCCGGAATGAGTTACACCACCAGCTTTCCTGGTTCTCCAGCTTGCAGACACCAGCTCAGGAGACTTCTCAGCCTCCATAACCACATGAGCCAATTGCTACAATAACTTCCTTTTATATATATATCTACATATATACTATTGAGTCTGTTTCTCTGGAGAACCCTAATTCATACACTTGAGTGAAAACAAACTGAAAATTGATATTTGGAGACTCACTTGCATTTGTGCTATGCAATACACTAACTTATAGCATCACGTGGCTATTTAGATTTAAGTGACTTCAAAATAAATAAAAATTTCATTTTAATTCTTCAGCCACATTAGCCACATTTTGAGTGTTCAATAGCCACATGTGGAAGTACATTTCCATTATCATAGAAAGTTCTATTGAACAATACTGAACTGAAGAAGGTTCAGTTACCAAACAAAAATTAAAAGAATATGTTTTACTCTACTTTAAAACAAATCTAAAAGTAAAATCTTGAACTGTTATCTATAAAATTCCAGTCATCTTTGCTCAAAAAAAAACACAAAGATAGGTCAAGACAGCATGATACCCATTAATAAAGAAGCTTACATTCCTTCTTCTCAGCAATGTGCAGTACAGCCCAGCCTCAAATGGAACGTAACATTAATGGGCTAAGAGGGAACAATGGGTAACACTAAAGGGCTGAAACTAAACAGAACAGACCCCCATGATCTTCGTGCTTCATTTCAGAGCTATGTTCATTACACTTTACTTCGTTAGTCAATCTCTTGACCTGAAGAGGAAACTAATACCAGTGAGAAAAAGTACAGATGATGTGGAGTATAAGTTATGTTCAGCTCTATCTGGAATACTCAACTCTGAGTATTCATTAAAAGTAACAATAAGCAAAAAAGAGGATGTATTAGGAAGTTAGGGTTCTCCAGAGAAAACGAATAGGACAGATGGATAGATAGATGATAGATAGATAGATAGATAGATAGATAGATAGATAGATAGATAGATAGATAGATAGATAGATAGAATTTAAGTGATCCTATATAATAAAGAGGTAATATGCAAATTGACCATCATACCCTCACAAGATGGCTGCCTACAACCAGGCCAGCAGCGGGGTTAGTGAGGGACAACCAAACGACTGAACAGCAGGCTGTGTGGGGCAACCAAGCTGGCGGGGGTGCCGTGAGGGGTGACCAGGCCAGCAGGGGGGGCCGTTAGGGGTGACCTGGCCAGCAGTGGAGGGCAGTTAGGGGTGATCAGGCCAGCACGCAGAGGCAGTGAGGGGTAACCAGGCAGGTAAGCAATTAGGAACCAGAGGTCCAGGATTGTGAGAGGGATGTCTGACTTCCCCCAAGGGCTCCTGGATTGGAGAGGGTGCAGACAGGGCTGAGAGGATCCCCCCCCCCCAAGGCAAAAACTTGTGCACTGGGCCTCTAATATATATATATTAGAACAAAAAGGTGGAAAGGGGGAAATTTTTCACTCTCTACTTAAGTTGGGATATATAAATAAAAGGGTAATATGCTAATTAGACCAGGAGATCTTCCGGGAGACCTTCTGGATGTCCTTCTGGACAAAGCCATGGTGACGGGGCTGAGGCAGAGGCAGTTAGGGGCAATCAGGCCAGGAGGGTGGGCAGTTGGGGGCGAGCAGGCTAGTGGGGGGGGGGGGGTTATGAGCAATCAGGCAAGTAGGCAGAGGCAGTTAGGGGCGATCAGGCAGGCAGATATATAGATATATATATATATATATATATAGAGAGAGAGAGAGAGAGAGAGAGAGAGAGAGAGAGGTGTGGAATTTAAGGAATTCATTCATGTGATTGTGAGGGCTGGCAGGTTTGAATATACAAGGCATGCCAGCAGGAAAACATATAGGGAGTTACAAAAAAACGTATACACACACTTTGAATAATTATAAAGGCAGTGTTTATTAAAACACATTTCATTTTCAAAATTGAGCCATCAGCTATTAAAGTGTGTATACATTTTTGGGGAGACTCCCTCTATATGTGTTTTTATGTGTAATACATACTCTATATAAAGTGTGTATACATTTTTGGGGAGACACCCTCTATATGTGTTTTTATGTGTAATACATACAATATACATATTATGTATATACATATACTTTTCTTTAAGAACTGGCAAAGACATAGAGATCTTAAACAGGTGTGAACTTTGGGTTCACCAGGCTAAATAGAATAATTATTTAGCTAAAGAACCAAATTGTTGAGAAGAATAAATAACTAGGCTGCTATGAGAATTTTCTCCTGGCTGGTCCCCCCAAAAAAACTGATATAAGAAAATATTAAAAGTGAGCTTGTCCTCACTTACTCTCACCCCCACCACCCCCAGATGTCAGCCACTAAGAAGTTAAGCAGGAAAGGCCAAGCCCTTCAATTCAGAAGAGGGGCTGCGGAAAGCTGTAGGCCATAGCTAATCAAAAGAGCCAAACAGAACATGTCAAACCACCTCCTTTCTGATAAAGAGGAAGAAATTAAAGACTTAGTTACAGCATTGCTGTATATAATGTATGTGTGTGTGCGTGTTAATGCAAAGTTAATCAACTTCTAAATTAGTGTCAGACATGTAGAATCTAGAAGCAAATTTTGACTCTGAAAAAAAAATTTGTATTTTATCCAAAGAAGTAAATCCATTATTATTTATTTATTATTACTTCTTGCCTATTTAAGAGAGCAGGGTGTGGGAAATTTGATATAGCTTTTGGTTGAAGTAGAGCATAAATGCTGTTGAAATAGAAATTAAAACCAGAAAAGGGGAAACAAATATCCTAAGCACAAAGGATAATACAGTTACTGTAATTGAGGTCTAGGCTTGGCCTCAAGCTTCTTGGCAGTCAGACCAAAAGGAAAACACAGTGAGTTATATAATGCCAATGAAAGAAAGCATACAAATGCATCAAGGGTGAACAGCTTTGTTTTTGGTAATACATTTTCCAAAAAAGCATTCATCAGTACTGGATTAAACATTAATTGATAACAGCTGAGGTCTTATAGAAGGATCTTGGAATTGTGTTTCTTTAAAAGTACTATTTTTTATCTTGGCATAAATTAATTACTTGCTCTTAATTATGAGAGGTTAATTGGTATGCTAGTAATGCTGAAATTGTATTGTTGTAGGAAAATGTGTAAGACCATGGACAATATGTTAAAGTCTTACTTTCAGTTATTCATAAGGAAGCTTTACCAATTTAATCAAAGCCAGATGCCAAAAGGCTATAACTAGAATTGCAGGAAGATGGCGGCATAGGTAAACAACTGTACTCACCACCTCCCACCACCATATCAAAATTACAACTAAAATACAGAACAACCATCATCCAGAACTGCCAGAAAGCTGGCTGAATGGAAGTCCTACAACTACAGAGGTAAAGAAGAAAGCACACTGAGACTGGTGGGAGGTGCAGAGGCCCAGAACAGGCGGGTCCAGCACCCACGTGTGTGCTTTTTTAATTGGGAAGGAGATCATCTCTGGGGAGGCCACCTGGAGGAGCAAGGGGTCCCAGCCCCACACCAGACCCCCAGCCCAGGGTCCCAGAGCTGGGAAAAGAAGTTCCTATGGACAGTAAGAACTACGGGCTGTAATACCAGTGCGAATTGGAGCCAGGTGACCAAAGAGGCTGCAGGAGACCCACCTGCTTCTCTTAAAAGGCCAGCACCATGAACTGAACTTACAAGGTCCTGCTTCCTCTGAGCTCCAGCACCAGGGTGAGGCTCTGGGAGACACATGTGTCAGGCTTCGGGGCAGGAACTTGGGGGCAGCTTTCTCCCAGACAGACATAGTCGCAGGGATCATTGTTCCTATGCTGAGACCTCCCTGGTCACAGGGCTAATGGCAGCCATTTCTGTTTGCTCTGCCCTGGTGGTTCTCTAAGACCCCGCCTCATCCAATTTACAACCCCACCCAAGCTGCCTACAGCAGCTTTTGCATATGAATGGCCTGTCCTGGAAAATCTCAAACAAGCTGCAGCTTGATCTGGGAGGCCCAAACCTATCAATAAAAGGCACAAGACCTAGCACCAGCTCCAGCCTGCCTTGCTTCATAGCTGGGTCTCATCTGACCATTTCCAAACCCAACACAAAGAGGAAGAATCTGTAGATCTCTCTGTAGTTCCTACTGGGTGGACCCAGGCAGTGGCTGACTTCGTACCTCCTAGAGACCCAAGAGCCAGTGCACCCAGTGGTATCAGACCATACCAGACTAAAACTCTACACATCCATAAGTGACTCACTCAAGGGGCACACTCAGTGACCACCAAAGCCCCACTGAAGCAAGTCCTGCTCCATAGGGTTGTCTCCTGCAGAGCAGCTCTCCCACTGTAGTCACAGCTGGTCCTCATAGCCAAATAGCCTGGAGATCAATTACTCCCAGTGATACCAACAGCAATCAAGTCTCAGCTACAACAAGGCTGTGCACACAGCCCATACAGGGGTGCACCTATAGCTCCCAGCTCAGGTGATTCAGGATGCTGAGCCACTGGGCCCTATAGGGCACCTACTATACAAGGCCATTCTACCAACTCAAGGAGACATACCAGCTCTACCCAATACATAGAAACAAACACAGGGAAGCAGCCAAAATGCAGAGACAAAGAAACATGTCACAAATGAAAGAAACTAAAGAAAGCAGACTACTGGATATAGAGTTCAAAACCACCGTTATAAGGTTACTCAAGAATCTTCTAGAAACCTCCAAGGGACTTAGTGAGACTTTCAATGACCTTAGTGAGAATGCCAAATACATGGAAATGG
Source organism: Corynorhinus townsendii (assembly GCA_026230045.1). Lineage (NCBI taxonomy): Eukaryota > Metazoa > Chordata > Mammalia > Chiroptera > Vespertilionidae > Corynorhinus > Corynorhinus townsendii. The sequence goes on along the minus strand of JAPDVU010000006.1, from coordinate 117,266,084 downwards.
ACCAGTCAGAAACTAAGCATACACTGACTGAAATAAAGAATAATATACAGGGATTCAACAGTAGAGTAGAGGATTCTGAGAATCAAATCAACGATTTGAAATATGAGGAAGCAAAAAACACCCACCCAGAAGAGCAAAAAGAAAACAGAATTTAAAAAATGAAGATAGTGTAAGAAGCCTCTGTGACAACTTCAAGTGTACCAACTTTTGCATTATGGGGGTGCCAGAAGAAGAGAGAGAGCAAGATATTGAAAACTTATTTGAAAAAATAATGACAGAAAACTTCCCCTACCTGGTGAAAGAAATAGACTTACAAGTCCAGGAAGTACAAGGAGACCCAAACAAGAGGAAACCAAAGAGGACCACACCAAGACTCATCATAATTAAAATGCCAAGGCTAAAGACAAAGAGAGAATCTTGAGAAAAGCAGTTAATTACCTACAAGGGAATGCCCATACAACTGTCAGCTGATTTCTCAACAGAAACTATGCAGGCCAGAAGGAAGTTGCAAGAAAAACTCAAAGTGATGAAGAGCAAGGACCTACAACCAAGATTACTCTACCCAGCAAAGCTATCATTTAGAATTAAAGGTCAGATAAAGAGCTTCACAGACAAGAAAAAGCTAAAGGAGTTCATCACCACCAAACCAGTATTATATGAAAGGTTGAAGGGTATTCTTTAAGAAGAAGAAGAAGAAGAAAGAAAAAAAGATAAAAAATATGAACAACAAAATGGCGCCAAATACATACCTAGCAACAACTGAATCTAAAAATCAAAATAAATGAATAAGAAATCTAATGGACAAAATAAACTGGTGAATAAAATAGAATCAGAGGCATGGAAATGAAACAGACTGCTGATTCTCAGAGAGAAGTGGTGTGGGGGTATAGTTAGGAAGAGATTAAACAAAGATCTTATATGCACATATAAATTACCTATGGACTCTAACAATAGGGTGGTGAAGGCCTGGGGCGGGCCAGTAACTGGATAGAGGGAGACAATAGGGGAAAAAAGAGGGACATCTGTAATAATATCAACAATAAATATTTAAAAAACAAATAAAGGCTATAACTAGCCACCTCTCTTAAGGGCCCATTCAAAAAAAAAAAAAAAGCCAGATACCATTCCATGGTGGCATCCAGTAGAATTGGGTTTTTTTTTTCTTTGTTTTTTTTTAATAAATCTTTATTGTTCAGATTATTACAGGTGTTCCTCTATTTTTTCCCCCATAGCTCCCCTCCACCTGATTCCCCACCCCACCCCATGCCCTTACCCTCGCCACTGTCTTCATCCATAGGAGTAAGATTTTTGTCCAATCTCTTCCCGCACCCCTCACACCTGCTTCCCCTGAGAATCGTCAGTTCACTCCCTTTCTATGTCCCTGATTCTATTATATTCACCAGTCCATTCTGTTCTTCAGATTTTTTATTCACTTGATTTTTAGATTCACTTGTTGGTAGGTATGTATTTGATGTCATTTTGTTGTTCATAATTTTTATCTTTACCTTTTTCTTCTTCTTCCTCTCCTTAAAGAATACCCTTCAGCATTTCATGTAATCCTGGTTTGGTGGTGATGAACTCCTTTAGCTTTTTCTTGTCTGTGAAGCTCTTTATCTGACCTTCAACTCTGAATGATAGCTTTGCTGGGTAGAGTAATCTTGGCTGTAGGTTCTTGCTGTTCATCACTTTGAATATTTCTTGCCACTCCCTTCTGGCCTGCATAGTTTCTGTTGAGAAATCAGCTGACAGTCGTATGGGTACTCCCTTGTAGGTAATTAACTGTTTTTCTCTTGCTGCTTTTAATATTCTCTCTTTGTCTTTTGCCCTTGGCATTTTAATTATGATGTGTCTTGGTGTGGTCCTCTTTGGATTCCTCTTGTATGGGGTTCTGTGCGCTTCCTGGACTTGTACATCTATTTCTTTCACCAGGCAGGGAAAGTTTTCTGTCATTATTTCTTCTAATAGGTTTTCAATATTTTGCGCTCTCCCTTCTTCTGGCACCCCAAAAATTCGGATGTTGGTTCACTTAAAGTTGTCCCAGAGGCTCCTTACACTATCTTCATATTTTTGGATTCTTTTTTCTTTTTGTTTTTCTGGTTGGATGTTTTTTGTTTCCACATATTTCAGATCTTTGGTTTGATTCTTGGGGTACGTTGATCTACAGTTGAGTTTCTGTATATTCTTTATTTCAGACAGTGTATGCTTCATTTCTGACTGATCCTTTTCCATTTTTTTGGCATTCTCATTAAGGTCCTTGAAGGTCTCACCAAGTTTCTCAGCGGTTTTTAGAAGATTCTTGAGTAACCTTATAAATGTGGTTCTGAACTCTATGTCATCCAGTAGTTTGCTTTCCTCCGTTTCTTTCATTCGTGACATGTTTCTTTGTCTCCTCATTTTGGCTGCTTCCCTGTGTTGATGGAGTAGCTTTGTGTGGTAGGTGACCTATAGGGGGCAGTAGCTCAGCCTCCCCAATCACCTGATGTGGACACTCTTGGTACACCCCTTTGTGGGCTGAGTGCAAAGACTTCGTGCAGTTAAAGCCCTAATTGCTGTTGGTATACTGGGAGGAATTGACCTCCAGGCCAATTAGCTGTGAGCACTCACTGTGTTTATAATGGAAGAACTGCTGCGCTGAAGACACACTTATGGGGCAGGACTTGTTTCAGTGGGGCTTTGGTGCTCACTGAGTCTGCCTTTCAATGTGTCACTTATGGATGTGAGGAGTTGAAATCTGGTGTCTCACTCCGACCACTAGGTACACTGGCTTCTGGATCTCCAGTGGGGTGCAGGTCAGCTACTGTCTGAGGCCATCCAGCAGGAGCTACAGTGAGAGCTACAGTTTTCTCCTCTTTGCTTGGGGTTTGGAGGTTTTGGAGCTGTCTGACCCAGGCTGCAAGTTTGCTAGGTTAAGCTGCGATAGGGCGGGGCTTTCTTCTGCTAAAGCTGCTGCTTGGAGCTTGGGTGGGTTTGTAGGTTGTGCAGGGCGGGGTCTCAGGGTGTCACTAGGCTAGGGCGTGGCAAATAGCAATGGCTGCTAGTTAGCCGGCTCTGTGTCCCCAAGGGCGTCCCGGAGTCCCGTGCCCCAGTGCTGTAAACAATTATTCCTGCGCGCAGCTCTGCAAGTAAGCCCCCCTCACTGGCAGACAGTCCAGCTTCTCCCCGTAGGAGTTTGGGTCCCCTGCGTCTCCCCAGAAACTGGATTTCAGAGTAATTGGGGGCTTGTCTCCCTTTGGGTTGAAAAAAGCAACGCCCGCCGCCAGCCCGGATCACGCGCCTCCGTACCTCAGCTTTTCAGTGCTCGTGCACGTCTCGATGCTCTTTTCTCTTTCCTTCTAGTTGTAGAACTTCCACTCAGCCAGCTTTCCCGTGGTTCTGGGTGATAGGCGTTTTGTCTTTTAGTTGAATTTTTGAAATTGTTGCGCGAGGCAGCAGTTTAGGTGTTTACCTACGCCGCCATCTTGCATTCTCCCTAGAATTGGTTTTCATCTTCTAATCTACTAAGGGATTTAATGACTATCTCTATCTTCATAGTTAAGTGAGCATTCTCCAAAGAGTTATAATGCCCATAGGAATTTAAGATAGCTTGGACATTTATATGAAGACTAGAGGCCTGCTGCACGAAATTTGTGCATGGATGCAGTCGCTAGGCCTGGCCAGCAATTGAAGAACAAGCAGCTGGCATGGAAGGGCAGGTCCCAGCTGACCTCTGGGCCCTGGGCAGCACCTGGGCCCTCTGGCTCCAGCACGCCCCCCCCTCTGCCTGAGTCATTGGGCTCCCACCCAGCTGCCTCAGTGCCTGGGAGCCAGGTGGCAGCCCCACCCCCTGCAGCTGCCACCACTGATCGCTGTCTGTGGGCCAATCAGCAACGCAATCGGGTCCCACTCACACCCACTTTGGCCTGGTCCGCCTGCTCACCTGCTCCACCATCCCGCCATGGTCCTACTGTTGTCAGGGCCCATCAGGGCCAGCAGTGCCTCTACTGCTGCCCACTGCTAGCACCACGTTGCTGATGCCCGCCATGTTCTGCACTGCAGTCAAATTCCCAATCAAACTCCTGGTCAAGGGGACAATTTGCATATTAGGCTTTTATTACATAGGATATCTATCCTATATAATAAAGATGTAATATGCAAATGGTCATTACGCTGTGAAGCATAGCAACCGACCTTGTAATGACCGGATCACGAATCAGCAGGAGAGTGGGGCAGAGAGCTAGAGGAGGGAGCAGGGCAGCAAGCTATGAGGAGGGGCAGGGGGGCAGGGGAACAGAGGGAGCTACAGGAGGGCAGGGCAGTGGGTAGAGAACTACAGGAGGACAGCAGCGAGCTACTGGCTACAAGTGGGTGGCAGAGAGCTACAGGAGGGGGCAGGCCAGCAAGCTATGGGGGGCAGGGAGCAGGGGAAGCTACAGGAGGATGAGGCAGAGGGCGGAGAGCTACTGGAGGGCAGCAGTGAGCTACTGGTGAGCTACTGGCACTAGAATTCGTGCGCAGGGCTACTAATATATATAAAAGCCTAAGCAACCAAATGACCGAATGACCGAACAACTGGTTGCTATGATGCACACTGACACCAGGGGACAGACGCTCAATGCAGGAGCTGCCCTCTGGTGGTCAGTGTGCTCCCTCAGCAGGAGTGCTGCTCAGCTGACCAGCCCGTCCTGGTGGCCCACCAGCCCAGCGGCAGCCACTCCCTCCCTCAGTAATCCTGCAGTTCCAATCTCCAGAGAACAGGCCAAGCATCAACGGACTGGTGCTGTCGGCATGATCCCAACAGCACTGCTGGCCCCCTGGAAGTTGGCCTTGGGCACCATGGCCGCTTTCCCTCCCTAGACTTCCACAAGGAAGAAACTACATAAAAGCAGCCGCCTGGTGGCTCCCGAAACTGGTGCAAATGTCAAGAGGATGGATCTAGATCCTGGGCCTGCAAGGGCATCCCACTGCCCTCCTGGAGGGCAGATTGCTTCCCTCCCCCCTACCCCGCTCAGGACAGGTGCCAAACACAAAGCTCATGGCACTGCAGCAGCGCCAGCCTCTCCTGATCAGGACTGACTGGGCGCGAAGCCCATGGCAGGCACAGTGGGCCTGGAATGAGTGGGAGCAGCAAGCAGGAGTGGCAGGCAACATTGGACTGCTGTTTTCAGCCTGATCCCCACAGGCCACCCAAGGGACCCTACACATGCACGAATTTGTGCACTGGGCCTTTAGTTTTACTATATAGTTCAAAGTGTTTTGTAGTGCAGTAAGTTTGTTTTCATTTGAATGTCAGAAGTAGGGGGACAGGTTTATTCTTTTTCCTTGGAATTATGCAGAGAAGTAACTCTGTAAACGTGCAATCCTGGCACATGGGAAAAGGTTACAAAAGATTAAGAAGTGAAGATAAAGGATTTTACCAAGAGACAAAAACATGGAATGCAGGACCAAGTGAAAGGGAGCTAATGGACACTTATGAAGAACATAAGAAAGAGATACAAGTGGATTTTCAAGGAAAAGGTGAATAAAGAAATTATCAAAAAATGCTAAAAATCATATTTTAAAAGCAGAACTCAAGAACAAATAGGAAAAACAACTCACAGAGACTACAGAAATTATAGAGACCCAAGGGGTTACTTAGAGTCTAAGGTGCACAAATCTAGACTGTATAAGATATCATTTATGTTATATAAAAGCAGGAATAATTACATCCGTATGAGGATTTAAAGCCTGTGATGATTGCTGCCATGGCCAAATAAGTGGACAGAAAATGGATTGATACTATATGTGATTTGGTGGAGAAATGCGGAGCGGGGGGAGAAAGATGATGAAAAGCAGCAGCAGCAGTAAAAAAGCATGGATTTGGCATTGGACTTACTTGGATGTGGATCCCTTTTTACCACTCACTGGTTGTGTGGTATGGGATCAATTACAAAACTTCTCTAAGCTTCAGTTTCTTTATTTGTAAAATAAAGATAACAGAATTATGAGGAGATGTAAATGGAATAATATGAAAAACACCTAGCATAGTGCCTTCCACAAAGATTATTGATGCATTTATAGGGATGGGGTAGGGGAGATAAAGAATGGAGAGGGGAAAAAGAAAGGAAAGATGGAAGGGAGGGAGGAGGGGTGGGGATAAAAAGGAAGGAAGGAAGGGAGAACAAGGAAAAAAAGGAGGGAGAGAGGGGGGAAGGGAAGGGAAGGGAAGGGAAGGGAAGGGAAGGGAAGGGAAGGGAAGGGAAGGGAAGGGAAGGGAAGGGAAGGGAAGGGAAGGGAAGGGAAGGGAAGGGGAGAAATCATATGAACCTGCAAGAAATATAGATAGCCAAATAGAATAGTGGAGAAAGCCCATGCCCTTATATACTACTAGAGGCTCGATGCACAAAATTCATGCAAGGGGCTCTGCCCTCGCAGCAGTGGCGGCTGCCTTGGCCCTCACGGCCCCAGATTCATCCGGAAGGTTGTCCAGAAGGACATCCAGAAGGTCATTCAGCTGTCCGGTCTAATTAGCATATTATGCTTTTATTATGATAGACTAGAGGCCCAATGCATGAAATTCTTGCAAGAGTAGGCCTTCCTTCCCCTGGCTACCAGCACCCGCTTCCCTCTGGCACCCAGGAGCAGGCTTCTCTCCAGCACCTGGGACCTGGGCTTCCCTCACAGCCTCAGCTTCATCCAGAAGGTCATCCAGTCTAATTAGCATATTATGCTTTTATTATTATAGATTGGATGTCTTAGAACAGAAATGCCCCTTAAAGATTATTGAACTCAACTTCAATTTTATAGATAAACTGAGGCCAGAAGTGGTACTAACTCAAGGTCACATTGCAAGTTTGCAATGGATCTCTTCCCTGGGAAAAAAATCTATTATGATTATTTTAGAAAAGAAAATTAATGTCAGGCAAGGTTGGATGTTTTATTTATGGGCATAACAAAGGGATGAGCATTAGATCTGGCTGGCTTAAATTTCAAAAATTTAATACCTGAACATTTTACTTACTTTTGGCCTAGTCAAATACTTTCTTCTAAATTTAATGAATAGTGTTTCATATTCTATTTAAATGCAAACCTAAAGAATCTATTGAGCATTATAGTCATTATAAGACTGCCAAGACTGAGCATGTACCTTTTTGGAGTAAATAATTATTACCTCTTTGTTACTTTAACCACTGTCTCTGAAGACACTTTAGCCCAGACATGTCAATTAATGACAGAATCATTAGTTCTTGGCAGCCAGTGCTTCTTGATACCTTTTCCCTTATTCTAGCTAAATGCTAGCAGCTGCAATCACAGAGATCCTTTTTTATTCCCTATAACCTCACTGTTATTTTTAAATTGTAGCCAGAAAGAGTATTTCTCAAAGAATAAAAAGTTTTCCTCTGAGGAAAATAAATTATGTTTCAGCCAGTGAGGCCTATTGTTGAATATTTATAGAGAGTATAAGGATATATTTCAGCTCTTTCTTTCACTGTTTCAAAGTCCCAAATCACTAAAAAATAGTTGGAATGAAATTTTTGTTTATTTTTTACATCATCATATGCCAGAAGATCTACTCAGGTTGAATTCATCTTAGGAAATGATAGAGGAACTTTTTAATCGAATACCTTGACTTCTGTTTTTCAAAGTATAAACCCAAAGGAGGCCCAAGGGAAGTAAGATTTGACCTGAGTCTTGAAGGATGAGTAAGAGTTCACTGAACGCACTGGTGGGGAAAGGTATGAGCAAGAGCAATAAGATGAGAAAAGTCAGTTTGCCTAGCATGGTGAAAAGATTGTAAAGATTGGCTATTGGTAACAACAAAACCACTGAAACTTTTGAAGCAAGAAATAGACAAATCAAAATGACATTTTAGGAAGATGAATCTGACAATAATGAGCAAGATGGATTCAAATAGCTAGAGGACTAGTTAGTAGACCTCCCTAAGTCAGATTTGCAGAAATAAAGACTTGAACAAGCAATAGTGGGAAGAGATGAATAAGAAACATTTCAAAAAGAAGTATCAGAACTCAACCACTGAAGGAGCCTGAGGAGTCAGAAAAAATGAAGAGTCAAAGGTTGTGCTGAACTAACCCTGGACAAATAATAAAATGATATCATTAGTGACAGAAATTGGAAAGTTGATTTTACAAAGACAATGATGAATTAAACTGATCATTTTCTTGAAGTCACTGGCTCTCCTATACGAATTATTCTTCACTGCATTACATCTGTCTCTGACAATCCATGTTTGTATTTCCCATCCTTTACCCTACAAACAGTGCATCCATTGTCATAGTTTAAACAAATCTTCCAGGTGATTCTGGTACAGCTAACACAATAAAGCCCACACTACAATGGAAGCTACAAAAATTGTAGCAATCTTATGTATAATCATTATGATGGTTTGTATGGGATTCCATAGGTGAAATTAATGACAGTCATATTAATATGGATTACCTAAAATATTTTGCTTCCACTTGCATTAAGATGATATGAAAGCCTGTTATGCCCTGTACCTGTATACTTCAGGATGGCACCCTAGCTAAAATTGCTCATTGGTCCTGTGGCTAGCTTTGAATGCAGGGAATTTTAGTTGTCTGAATGGTGCCTCTAAAATATTATCATGTTTACTTTAATGACATTTTCAAACAAGCTGTGGTCAGAACACCTAAAAGGACAAAGATTTGAGTTTTCATTCCCTTTTTGTGCCTGCTTGCCAATAAACGTTGTACATGTGTCAGAATTTTCTTGGAACCTTGCTTATATTATAACTAGGTAGTGAGGTGACAGAAGAAGGGAAAACCCCTACTTGCCTTTCTTGGTGGCTACTACCATCACCAGCCAAAAGTTAGTCTGGGCTAGTTCACATTCAGTGGATTTAAGAGAGAATCAGAAAAGGAAAATTAGCGACAATGAATATAGACAATTCTTTTAAGAGGTCTTATAAATGGAAACAGAGATTTAGGGGCATGGCTGGTTTGGGAAGGAGTTGGGGTGGGGGGAGTGAGGTCAAGAAGGATTATTGCATTCTTTCCAAGTAGCCAATAAAGACATCCTTCCTATTTTTTTCTAATCTTACCCAATATATCGAGAATATCACAAAGGGCAATATTGAGCACTTGTGATGCTCAAAAATCACATTAAGGTGTTTTCAATAATTCACATTTTTAATCTGTCATAGTCTACATTGGAATGTGCACATATGCAAGCTATTTATCATTCCAAACAGTTTTGCAAATTAGGAAGTATATTTAGACCAATAAAGTCAGTTTTTAAACTTTTAACATTTAAAATGGGACAGTCTTGGACTTTCCATTTAGCACTTACTCTTCTCTTCCAGCTCTGTGGGATGCCATTCCCCTTCAACCACCACAAACTTTCAACAGCATTTGTCCTTTGGAGTATTTTGTTTCCATAACCAGAAGGTTGGATAGGAGAAAGGGACTATTTGTTAATGATTCCTTCTCTTTTTCCAAATCTTAATCCTGACCCATTAGAATGCTTAATTTTCTTCTGTAATAAAGATGGCCCAAAGTTCTTTTCCCTGGTTAATTAGCTGGGCACAAATGAATCCTGAGTTTTTATGGCCTGACTTCAAAATTTTTTCTTTTACAATTCCCTACCTGTCAGAATTCTCAGATTGAAGACTGACTCACACAGACTGCCGGATTGGACGTTCTGATTAAAAGAATGAGTCTCTTCAGTTGACACTAGTTAATGTACAGAACTAATCAGGGAAAGGTGAGTCCTAACATATGGTGACAGAAGATGATGTGACTTCGGGTGGTGGGCATACAAGGCAATATACAGATTTTGTATCATGGCAATGTACACTTGAAACCTATATGATTCCCATTAATCAATGTCACCCCAATAAACTTAATAAAAAATAAAACAATAAATTTGGTTCTACATGGGAGATATATTTATATTTATATTTTCTAGTAAAAAGCTTTAGTCAGCCAAAATTAAGTAAGTATACTTAAACCAGGCACATTCTAAACATTTCTAATCCACTATCCAGATGTTTCTATAAAAAATCTCTAAGTTTATTCCTTTTGGGAAGCATAATTTTGAAACTGATGAAACAAACCTCTATTTTCTACCAGATCTAATGAACTGCTTTACTTTATTAAATAAATAACTTATTATTCTGCACTTGTCTTTTCCTCATACAAAATGTCTCATTTTAATAATAAATATTTAAATTCAAGTTGTCTTTGTTCTAAGGAAGTCACAAATTCTATTCATGTTTTAAATCTTTGTTTTTAGACAGTCATTGGTAAAGTATGAGAATTCTTAATATTAATGTACATTTCCCCAACTTTGGTTTCTTAAAGGACCTTCGCATTCATTCTCTCAAAACCTATAGGATAGGAGTGGGCAAGTGTTATTGCCATTTTGCAGATGGAGCAACTAAGGTTCTGAAATTTCAGTGACTTGCTCAAGGTCCCACAGCTAGTAAATGCTATAGGCAAAACCTAATTATATGACTCCAAACCCAACATTCTTTTCTCACATATGTCCCATTTGAGTTGGCAGAAAACAGTAGATCCACCAGCACTGTCCCTGATTCCAAGGGGTTACATATCAATCCTTTCTCAGTTGATTTAGTGATTGAGTTCCAGACTGGTCTAACTGACTACCAAAAACACCATAGAATTTGTATTTTTTTAAACTTTCAGCCCTCAAGTAAGTTCATGGTTCAAACATAATAGAGCCTAAAGTTTAGAAGTAATTAAAAGAAATATTTCTAGCCAAGATTGTATCCATACCATAATATTAAGCAATAAAAAACTCTAATATAAACTCCTCAACAGGTAGAAAGGGAAAATATTGTACATTTGTTAGGAAAGAGACTGAGCAACAGTCCAATAAAGTAATGCAATTGCTATACTGAGCCCATCAAGCTTTCAGTTCAAGGTGACAGACTAAATACATATGTTAAGTTTTGATTCCTTCCTAAACCCCATTTGAAAGAATTAAAAACATACAGATTGAAAGAATAAATCCCTCACAGCACTGGAAACAAGAGAAAGTATAATCAATAGACCGAAATTTTTGAAGAAATAAAAAGCCGATGCGATCAGACTGATGAAAAATCCAAAGCAGAGAAAACTGCAAACACACACTAGATAACAGGAAGGGCCACTGTGAGAGATGTTTGTCTCTAACAGCTCTGTCAGGGAGAAACTGGAAGCCCTGAATGTACTTACAATTGTGGGGCAAAGTGGATGACAAGATTATCAAAATAATAAATTAAAGAAATACCTACAGAACAGCTGAGCTAGCTGTGCTCCATCTTCTTCCATACAAATCTGGCCGGGGTTTTTGCTTCCAGAGGATCTAATTGGGCAGGGCTCCTAGCACAGGGCAAGAAATGGAAGCACAGCTATGTCCCAGGTAACTCCAGACATTTACAATGTACACACACACACACACACACACACACACACACAGGAAAGGGAGCAACTTCCACATTCAAACAAATCTTGCATTTACAATCCTGGGGTTTGTCAGCCTGCACAGCTCCTCCCAGCTGATATACTCTAAAAGGAAGCATGTAGACTTACTTGCTTATAATTCTAGAAGAAATGCTATGTTCCTAGAAAAGAAATATCCATATTTACAGAACATTGTAAACCCAGATTAGAAAAATTAAATGATAGGATATATTAAATATAAGGGGGAATGTATGTCCACAAAAAGGCACTGGGCCTAGACTGTTTTATGGGTGAATTTGTCTCAATAAAACCAATGATATCTATTTGATTTACATTGTTCCTAGACATTAAAAAAAAAAAAAGCTTCCTTACTCATTCTGTGAGGCTATTGTAAACACATACACACATACCAAATGCTACACACTGGGTTCTCAGGGCCACACCTGTCTTGCCAATGATTACATTCAGATAGCATTTTTTAAGGCTGAATATAAATGTTATGAAACACAACATACATTATCCTAGTATCCCAGTCTCCACTTCTCTGCGAGCCTCATCTAACTCTACTAATTTTTAAAACAATTTGGCTCTTCTAGGTATTTGAGTTTATAATTCTTTCCACAGACCAACTTTACTTGTGAATGTGAATTTTAATTAAATTCTTACTAAAATATCAGCAAATCAAATCTAACATAGAGTAAAAGAATAAAATGTTATAACTAAATAGAGTTTATACAAAGACAGGTTTATTATTAGAAAATTAATTCACAGAATTCACTATGCCATATCACTATATCATTTGATACACACACACACACACACACACACACTTGAAAATTTTATAGCCATTCCTGATACTTTTGCAACTATTAGTAAGTTAGGAATAGAAGAAAATTTCCCTAATTTGATAAAGAGAATGTATCTGAAACATAAAGCCAATGACATCCTTGAGGGTAAAAGGTGAGAAAGAATTAAGACAAATTGATAACTATTATTCAAAATTATTCTAGAACTCCTAGATAATGCAATAAAAGAAGAAAGAAAATCAACCATAAATATTAGAAAGAAAATAGACAAAGCTTTGAATTAATATCTGTCAACAAAGTGTTTGGAGGTCCAATATCTTTGAAGGGTGGAAGAGTTCATCTATTTGGTAAAGCATCCACATTTATAACTAAATAAATTGAGGATGTTAGAGAAAGTAAAACTGAAATTCACTGGATTTTATTTTTAAGAACAATGCCAGTAAGAAAAACAAAAGTAAAAGCATTTTGTAAGGTGTATTTTTTTTTTTTTATCAAACACCTACTATACTGTTGTTTTGTTGGTTGGTTGGTTTTGTTTCTTGTGGGGTTTTTCGTTAATTCTCATCTGAGGATATTTTTTCCATTGATTTTCAGAGAGAGTGGAAGGGAGGTGAGGAAGGAGGGAGAGAAAGAGGGAGAGGAAAGGAGAGAGAGAGAGAGAGAGAGAGAGAGAGAGAGAGGAGAGAGGAGAGAGAGAGAGAGAGAGAAACATCTATGTTAGGGAGACACATCGATTGGTTGCCTCCCGCATATGCCTCCACTGGGGCATGGGATCAACCTGCCACCCAGGTATGTGTCCTTGCCTGGGAATCTAACCAAACCCGACAATTTTCAAACCACTGAACCAGGCCAGCCAGGGAAAATACATGAGAGAGAGAAAATGTGAAAGCATTTTGTCAGGTTTTTACTGAACACCTACTATACTGTTCTTAGAACAGCTCCAAGAAACGTGAGAGTCTTTAGTAAGGTTATGCAACCTCCAAATTTAACATTTCCCTTTTGGGGTAAATAGGATTTCCTTACAATGTAGTTTCCTTACAGGATATAGTTTCCAGAGAAAATTATATTTGCCTATACTGCCCTACCTTTTTCATAGTAACACTATGAGTTTTTTTAAATGTTCCCCCCTAAGGTGTGCAGTATGATTGCTATACATGCTCATCCTTTTAGCTTCTAAAATTTATGCAACCAAGGACTGTATCTGTTATATGCTTTTCCATTATAAAGCCCAAATAAGGAACACTTTTAAAAGGAATACAATTAAGTAAGCATTTAAGTAATCTAGAAGGCAGGAAAAAAATGGATACATTCTAGCCCCTGGAGTGATAATGTAAGTGAGCTCAGTTGGCCAGGTCTGGAAATAATCTCACTAGTGAGGTGAGTCCAGATAGTGTGATGAAAATATAACAGTGTTTCTCAAAAGAAATTGGGAGGGTATTCTGGTTAGGGTGAGTGTCATATGTAAAGGCTTTGATGGCAGGCACTTGCTTGAAAGTTGTCAAATATATTTGACTAAACTCAAAGAGCACTAGGCTAAAAAATAGAGCCTTATGTATAAAAACTGACAAATACAGACCAGTAGGATTTTAATTTGTAGTGCTGATAAAGAGATACGATAATGGGGAGTTTTCGTTTCATGTAGTTTGAGGAAGACAGTGAATATCCTTGCAGGATCTGGGCGGGGAGTGTATGTGCAAGCTAACTACACAATGGTTCTATTATGTAGAACTGGCTCTGAATAAAGATAGAAAGAGGGGGGGAAATAAATTTTCTGGGGGAAACATGACCATAGCCCAGAAAAAAGGGTGGGGGGGGGGATATCTCCAAGGAATAAAATAGGGAAGGGCTCAAACTAAAAGAGCTAAAAAATGTTGTTAAAAATAATATCTAACACTTACTAACCTTGAGGCATGATTCTTTTTGGTCTCACATGGACAGAAATCACAAAACTATAGCATCAAAAAACTTTACCTGGGTGACTAACATCAGTGTAGTATTGCTAAAATGATGAATAATGGTGCATAACCACATCCTGGAGACTAACCTAATCAGCATTTCCTAATGTTACTTAACTACAAAATGCCTTATTATAAAATGTTGATGAAATACCAACCTAGAGGATATTATTATGCACACTTCATTAAAAGGGGAGAGCAAAAATAAGTGCTTAAGGAAAATAACAAAATTGAATTCATGTTTGAGAATAAATATTTCATAAAATCACAAATAAATTCAGTAGGAAATATTTGTATTTTAGAGATAATCAAATATTTAGAAGTGAATGTTATAATGTTTATAACTTAGTTTAAAATACCTCCACAGAAATATATACATTTATGAAGCACATAAATCAACCTGTGAACATGTTTGCTGAATCATTCAAATCCAAAAGGTAGTACATGAAGCAGCAAGGTGGAGCAGAGCTATGGAGCCCACAGTGTAGCGGTGTGAGCTAAATCTGCCTGCAAAATTAGCTGCCATTTCAAGCCATAAAGTGCAATACTATGGGCTGAATTGTGTCCCCTCCTAAATTTCATATGTATACCTTAGATCGTAACTGTATTTGGAGATAGGGGCTTTACAGAGGTAATTAAGGCAAAATGAGATCCTATTTTGAGCCCTAATCCAATATGACCATAATCCAATATGCGCTCATAACCCAACATGTGAAGAGAAGATTAGGACATACACATACACAAGTGCACACTCACACAGAGGAAAGACAACGTGAAGACACAGCAAGAAGGCTGCCATCTACAAGGAAGGCTGGAGGCCTCTGAAGCTTGGACTTCTGGCTCCCAGATTATGAGAAATAAATTTCTGTTGTTTAAGCCACCGGCCTGTGGTATTTTGTTACGGCAGCCCTAACAAACAAATACAGATGTCCTCCCAAATATAATCAAATCAGAAAGCTGTAAGCAAAGGTCCTTGAGATGCTGTCTAATCTATCCATCATCCTTTAGGCAAATCCACCTCTAAGCCTTCCAGTGTAAGGATAAAGAGAGTACCTGGGAAGAATGTCTCCTATCCACGGGAGATGACAGTTGTTAGGGAGGGCACACTGAAAATAAAATTCTGAAATCTAAATTCTAAATTCTTTACCATCAGCCAGTTTTGGACATCTATTTCAGAAGAGTGGTCTTCAGTCCTTGGTTGACAAATGAAAACGAAAAAAATTGTAAGGCTTGGCTACAGAACACACCCTGTATTAATATTAGTTAACTTTAATCAGTAAATACACATGAAAAGCTAGAAGTCTCTATCATTGTCTCTTTAACTCAGAATTCAGATAAGGTAATGAGAAATATTTTTGTATTTTAAAAAAAAGGCTTTCCTTCACACTTTACCTTACTTGCAAGCTTCCTTGTTCACCTCCATATAAAAATATAAGTAGAACTGTTTCCCAATAAAATTCCTTTTCCAAAGTCACCACGAAGTCTTGAAAAAAAAGCTTAATGTAGCACATGCTAATTGTAGGTGGTGGTGATTTCTCTTCCACAAATTACAAAAATAAATTTATACTTACTATATAGCAATGTTTCTGCAGATCTTTTTGCACTGTTTCTAATTTCTTAGTTATTTTTCATGTAAAGTGGAAGAGTTTGCCTAAAGGCTCAGCTTGACATCCTTAGAACAATATCCCCCTTAGGGGCCATCTCCATGACTGTCCCCAATCTTCATTTCTTTTGACCTCTGCTGACCACCCATTCATTCTTGAAACTCTCTTCTTTCTCCACATCACAGACACTGCCCCTCCCTGGTTCTTTCTTATAGATGCTTTACTCTGGCAAGCTTCTAGTTCAGCGATTTTCAACTAGTGAACTAGATTTTCAACTGGTGTGCCACGGCAGGCCATTTGTGTGCTGCAGAATCTTTAAAACATGCAATACCCAACTATTTAGTCAGGAATATTGACCTCTTTTCCCTTAGGTTATCAAATTAAAAAAAAAAAGGCAACAGCCAACATAACAATAGCTGTCCATTGTGAATGAATCAAAAGTATACCTATCTTTTGTCAGATGAGCAAAAAATATAGTTTTTGGTGTGCTAGAGTTTTGGCAATCAGTTTATGTGTGCCATGGGATGGAAAGGGTTAAAAATTGCTGTTCTAGTTGATTATCCTAACTGAATGCTTAGTACAAGGATTACCCTGGTTTCTTTGACCTTTTCTTTTTCACATTTGGTCACCCAGTGAAATGTATCCAACTCATGGCTTCAGTACATATTTATATTTCAACCCTTAGTCCTGACCCAGACCCAGGCTTATAGTTCCATATGCACATGGATTACAGTTACATCCAAGTTGAATGTTTTCAAACTGTGTAACAATTGAATTCTTCTTCCCATATAAGCCTCTCTTGCCCCTCAAATCTGGCTTCCCTTTCCAGGTACCCTGGTGGATTCACTGTCAATCTTCCTCACCTGGCCTCTTGGCTTGCATATAGTGTATGGCTCTTTTGGTGCGCTAGCACTGGAGTTCAGTAGTTTTGACAGGGACTGTAGGATCCACAAAGTCAAAATATTTACTAGATAGCTCTGCACACACACACACACACACACACACACACACACAAATGTTTCCTAGCCCCCTATCTAGAAGGTAGCTCTATCCTAACATTTAGTGGGTTGTTTTTAAGCTATTTGCATATCTTCACACACACACACACACACACACACACACACACACACACACACATACATACACCATTAGACTCTAGGCTTCATTACAATACTAGTAGAGTCATGTCTTATTCCTTGTTGGTGTTTTTAATCTCTATTTCTAACACAGAACCTAGTACACAGTATTTACTCAATATATATTGGTGAATTATTTGAACTCCTTCTAGGAAATTTTAGAGTCGTTTTTTACCCTTCTTGCTTTATCCCCTAGAGCAAATCTGCACACCCCACCCCCCAAGGAAAAAACACAATGTTTGGTTGCATTGGGTTGTTTGCAATAATTCCCTCTTTCTCTTTCCGCGCCCTTGGTTAATCTCCTCCAATACTGACTCTGGGCTTGCTTTGGTCAATGGGATAATAGCACATATAATGCAAGTGGACACATGATCAGTATTTGGTCGCTGGGGCTTGCCCCTCCTTGCTGCACGTGTAACCCTGATACCACCAGACAAATGAGCCAGGCTCACCTGCTGGATGATGAAAGACACATGCTGATAACCCCTTACTCCAGAAAAGTAAGTGAGGCCATTGAATACAGCTGACCACAGATGCATGAGAAAAATTCTACTGCATGGATGAGCCCAGCCAAGATCAGCAAAAGAACCACCCAGATGAGCCTAGCCAAAATTTCTGACCCACAAAATCATGAGCTAAAAAACCATCTTCTTTAAGCCAATATGTGTGTGTTGTTCTTTTTCCAGGGAGAGAGTAGCTATATGCAGCATAAACTAGTTGCTACATTGGTCTTCTTCATTTTAAATGTTTCTGAGATTTGTGCCTTAAATTTTACCCCCAAAGTATGGAAGGAGTATCTGTCCCCACTTTATTCTCTACCCTCATGCTATATACTAAGATAACATACCAACCTGTCTTCTTTTCTTAGTTTCTATTCAAATATGTAAAACACTTCTGCCAAACTAATCTTCCTAAAACTTTTCTTTTCACCATATCCTGATCAATGATAGATAAGGACACCTTATATCCTAAATATGAAGTCTACTTGATATCTTAACTATCTAATTTTATAACCAACATACCCGTTTTTAGCCTAAAACCATTATAAGATAAGCTCCATGAGAAATGAACTGTAGACTCATAGGTAGTATAATCTTACAACTTTCCCTTACAGATGAAATCATCTATCCTGTGCCTGTCCCACCATTGCATTTGGAAGCATGGATTTCACCAGTTCACAGCTGGAGAAGATATTTGCCTCTGCACAAATCCTACCTCAAATTTCATCCATATCTGATTTAGATATATTTAAGTGAGACTTTGGACTTCAGACTTTAGAGATGATGCTGGAATGAATTTAAGACTTTTGGGGTTGTTGGGAGGGCATGAATACATTTTGCATGTGAGAAAGACATGAATTTAGGAGAGCCAGGAGTGGAATATTATAAACTGAATGTCTGTATTCCCTCAGATTCAAGTGTTGAAGCCTTGTGATTTTGTGACTTGTAAGATATATATATATATATATATATATATATATATATATATATATATTCCTATCTAATAAAGAGGGAATGTGCTAATTGACCCTCACACCATTGCAAAGATGGTGACACCCACAGCCAATAAGGAGGGTATATGCTAATTGACTGCCCCATCCTCAAAGATAGTGCCATCCACAGCCACAAGATGGTGGAGCCCAGTACCCTCAGCCCCGCTGGGGCAGCAGGCACATGGCAAGGCCGCTCCACATGCCTGCCTCCAGATTCCCCCAGTCCCCTCAGTCTCCCAGCCATCCAAGGCCAGCCCAAGGTGTGGGCAAGCCTTGGATGGTGGCTGCCCAGCTCCCATGGCCGCCTGAGGCTCAGGTAACCAGGGCCAGCTGAGGCTTGCACTGCCGGCGTGGCAGCAGCAGAGGTGTGATGGGGCGTCACCTTTCCCGGATCGCTGGGTTGCCTCCCACCCCTGAGGGCTCCCGGACTGTGAGAGGGGGCAGGCCAGGCTGAGGGAACCCCCTCCAGTGCATGAATTTTCATGCACTGGGCATCTAGTGTGTGTGTGTGTGTGTGTGTGTGTGTGTGTGTGTGTGTGTGTGTGTGTATAGTCATTCAGATAACCAAAATATATCTCACATATGTTTGACTTTCATCACTCTCTCTCACCCTCTGTCACTCTTTCCCTGTGCTTTATGAGGAAACAGCAAGAAGGCAGCCCTCTGAAGCCAGAAGAGAGATCTCCCCAGCACCTGAGCATGCTGGTGCCCTAATCTGGGAATGCCAGCCTCCAGAACTGTGGGAAGATAAATTTCTATCTAAACCACCCAGTCTGTGGTATTTTATTATAGCAGCCTGATCTAAGACAACTTGTCAATATCCATAAGGCAAGAATCACTTGCATCTCTACCAATCAAAATTAATCTTTAAGTCTATAAACAAGAGTGACTTGGCATTGCTATCAGTTTTCTACAACTTACAGAGTTGCAAAATAGCCCAAAGATGATGAAAGAACATAGAAAATTGCACTAGACAGGATACCTAGTAATCCTTTCTGGCAATTGCAAGCTCTCTCATAAGTTTCCCTGACATATCTAAAGAACCAATGATAACCTAATTGCCCTGAAGTTACTCCAGAGGAAACCTGCTGTCACCTCTTTTGATTAAATCTTTTTTATTTAAGCATAGGCAACTTTTGTTTGTCTTTATTACAAGTGCAATCCAAACTTCCCACTCCATACCAGCCAAAAGGAACACTAGGAAGTCAGAGCCACAAAGATGTCATCTTAGCAACCAATTTGGTCCTCACTAGCAAACTCTGGAAACCTCATGCCCTTCCTATTTTGTTAAGGGATCCAGGATGCGGTGTTGTATAAGCTCTGCTATAAATGGTTGTTCTCATCACGGCTAATTCAAGGCATCAGATCCCCTTAAGCTTTTACCTTGTAGCTCCCTGGACACCACTGATCTCCTTGGCCTTAGCCACTACTATGTGACACCTTCCTGAGGTCACCCATAATGTCATGTGAAGCTGCTTATTCTACTCTCCCAGTCACTCACTGACAAACAAAAAGGAACAAATGATAGTGAAAAGAGCTATCATTTACTGAGCTCCTATTATGTGCCAAGCCTTTCGGTACTATTTCATTCTTTAAACTTACGACATTTTTGTTTCTGCTTGGGCAGTTAAAGTAAATGTACCTCCCCTAAAAGAATGTGCCTCAAATAAAATTAATTTCACATTTTTTAAATTTCTTAGTATCTCATACCTCATCCAGATCTAAATTTCCCAGTTGTCCCAAAAATGTCCTTTGCAGTTGGTCTATACAAACCAGGATCCAATCCAGGACAGTGCAACTAGGGGTCATCCTCCTTTAAGTCTTAATCTAGAAAAATATCCCTCTTCATTGACTTTTTGTTGAAGAGGCAGGACTAGTTCTATAAAATGTCATTCTTTCTGGATTTGTCTATTGCTTCTTCATGGTATTTATTTATCTTGTGTATCTATCTCATATCTTCCCTCAAAACTAGGATAGCTATAGATTTGATTCACATTCAATATTTTTGTCCAGATAGAATATATAATCAGAGGACACATAATATCTGCTTGCCCAATCATTAGTGATGCTTAGATTGGCTGATTTTTCAGCCCTCCAATGAGGCCACCAGCAGTTTACAAAACTTGGAGCTACGTTAAGCCTTAAGTTTATTCTGATGAAATAACCACCAACTAAATTCAGAATCCTCAACAACCCATCTACAAATTAATATTTTGGAATACTTCCTTTTGAAAACAAACTGCCTATAGTAAATTTTAATAAAAAATGGACCTTCAACGAGCAGGCTTACTTTTCTCCCTCCAGGCCAGTGTTGGTTGCTGCCAACGGCCCGTGGGCCACAGCACAGCCCAATGTGAAGGCTGCAGTGACAGAGTCAGGCCTCTGGTGTGCATTTACCCAGTTTCTCCACTTTTCCTCTCCCAGCCTTTCCTTCTCTTTGTGGTTCTCCTCTGAACCCTCCGTGCTTCATTTCCCCCAGGGATCCCTAAAGTGAACACAACATTCCTAGCACATACTCTGAGACTCAGATCCTGCATTTCAAGTTTGAGGATCTGTGGAATTAGCAATCGTGAAATGGACTTGAAAATTTGAATCAAGAAACATAAATTCGTAAGGAAATTCACTCCAAGGTTGGTTTTTAAGTGCCATCTTGAGTACTTTATTTTCAGTCATTATCATTCAGGAAATCAATAATGATAATATGATGCTGAGAAAAGTTATTCTAACTACCATTACAGTAATGCTTAATGAGCTGCTTGAACCAGAAGTCAAAGAAAGTATCCCTGAAAGCCAGAAGACCTGCAAATCTATATCCAACCCACCTTCTAAGGAAAAGAAATAATCTTTGGAAGTCAAATTGAGAATTGTAGTCAAATTAATTACTTATATGTTCATTAACTGTGCAAAGCAGGGACCAGAGGTGGGGCAAGCACTATGGATGGAGAGAGGGCTTACAGGAAGTAGTTCATTTGCATGAAAACTGGTTTAAGCCCACTAAAGTAATTTTCTTAAAGTAAAGCAGAGAAGATGAGAATACAAATCTCCAACAACTAAGGAAAGTTTGTGTTGTTCTCACCTAAAATAAGGCAACCCTAACCCCTTACAAAGGCAGATATATACTGTTGACCCACATAAACATATTTATACTAAAAGATTTTTGATGAGGCAATAAATTCATTTTATGATCTTATAGGCCAGATCAACAGGTAATATTATAGGAAGGCAGACTTAATCTTAATGTCAGGAAGAATTATCTTTATTGTGGCAAAATACATATAATACAAAGTTATCATTTTAATCATTTTCAAGTGTACAGTTGTGGTATTAGGTACATTCACAATGTTGTGCAACCATCACCACAATCCATCTCCAAAACTGTTCCATCATCCCAAACTGAAACGCAAACACGTTAAACAATAAATCCTCATTCCTCCCTCTCCCCAGCCCCTGGTGCCCACCATGCTCCTTTCCGTCTGCATGATTTTGACTACTGCTCTAAGTACTTCTTACAAGCAGGATCATGAATACCTGTCCTTTTGCATCTGGCTTATGTCACTTAATATAATGTCTTTGAGTTTCATCTATATTGTAGCTTACATCAGAAGTTTATTCCTTTTTAGGGATAAATAAACATTTTGTTGATCGATTCATCCATACATGGATATTTGGGTTGTTCGCACCTTTTGGCTCTTGTGAACAATGCTGTGATGAACATGGGTGTACAAATATCTGTTTGAGCCCCTACTTCAGTTATTTTGGGTATATATCCAGAAGTAGAATTACTGGATCATAGAGTAATTTTTATGCTTAAATTTTGAGACATTGTTATACTGTTTTCCATGACTACTGCACTATCTTACATTTCCATCAGCAATGCACAAGGGTTCCAGTTTCTCCACATCCTTGTCAACACCTGTTCAGCTTTTTAATAATAGCCACCCTAATGGGTATAAAGGAAGAATTTTTAATAACTAGATCTGCACTACAGTGGACCAAGCTGTCCAAGAGACAGGGACTGATGGATATGCTCTACCAAAGACTGGATAGACTGACATGTTCACTAGTGCAAGTTGTGCACTGATCAAGTATATCTGAACACAAGGTGAGCAGGGGCTGAAATCCAGCACACGTTTCACAGGCCAAGGTGCAAACCTAGGTATAGAGCTGCCCCTTCTTGGAGGAAGCAATAACTTGTCAGATTCAGAGAAGCATCAATCAGACAGTCAAACCTCAGAAGGAAGGTAGGGGAGGGTGGGGGTAAGGGAGAGAGACAACCAAAGGACTTGTATGCATGCATATGAACCTAACCAATGGATACAGACACCAGGGGGGGGTGAGGGCATGAGTGGGGGTGGTGGGGTGGAGGGAGCAATGGGAGGATAAGGACACATATGTAATACCTTAATCAATAAAGAATAAATAAATAAATAAATGTTGTCAGCTGACCAGGTCATGGGCTCCAAGGGGCACCATTTTCATTTTTTAATGCAAATTAAGGCACTTATAAAAGCTACTGGTTTTCCTGGTTGACTGACTGACTCCTCATCATGGGGATGTTGTAATAGAACAGATTAGTAATAATGAATCTAATTCGTAGATGACTATTAAGGCCCCTTTCAATGGTGGATCTCTTTGATGGTTGCACAGAATGCCCCTAAAATTATTAGGCATTGTGCACTGCCAGTAGAATTGATGTGCTCTTACCTTGCATCTGGGATCTGTGACTGTTTGGCTATAGAATCCTGCAGAAGTGACCCTGTGCCAGTTTTCAGGCCCAGACCTTAAGAAACTAGGAGGTCCCACTTCCTTCTCTTGGGACACTCCTTCTTGAAGCCTAGCCACCATCCTCCGAGGAAGCCTAAACCACTTTGCAGAGAGATGCCCATCACCAAGTAAGTGAACTGTCTTGGAAGTGAAGCCTCCGGCCCCAGCAAAGATGAGCTGTCCTAGCCAAGACCCGCCCAAATTGCAGACTGATGAGTAAAGTGGCCACTACTGGGTTAGGGTGATTTTCTTTAGCTACAGTAGGTAACTAGAACAGTATATAACATAATGTGACCATCCAGTCCTCCACATACACATTTCCACAATAAGCCTCACACCAACAGTAAGTGAAAGAACCCCGAGGCAAGGCCTTCTCTAAGGAACCCTCAGTTTTTTCACACATGTCACAGGCAATGGCCTTTGTCTCTCATCTCCTCCTCTCCCACTGCCTAATTTAGGATAAACTCACTATCATATAAAGGTACTGAGATCCATCTTCTGCAGCATCTGCACCCTCACTGTTTGGATTTCCAGAGGAATCATAGGTTTCTCTGAGCCACACACTGGACCCCCTCCTTAGACATTCCAGGGCTCCGGCTTTGTTCTGGGCTAGTAGCCTTTGGGTGCTGGCTTCAAGGGACAAGACAGAAGCAAACGGTACTTGATCCAGCAAGGTGCAGTCCACGTGGGACTCTTCAACCTGCTCTGAGTTTAAGAAGGAGCATATAAGCCAAGCAAAGGGGCAGGGAACGCAAAGGAGCAGCCGAGCTTGGACCCTAATTGCCTCTGTCTGCCGTGGCTCCATCACAGAAAAAATCTGCTTGCATTTCCCAGGAAGGGAATGGGTTTCTCTGCATGCCTTCCTCGGTTCTCCCGCTTGTCTGATGAACTATCCTCCTTCCTGGATCCTCTCTCTCTCTCTCTCTCTCTCTCTCTCTCTCTCTCTCTCTCTCTCTCTCTCTCTGTCTCTGTCACACACACACACACACACACACACACACACACACACACCTTCATTTCAGAAAAGAAATAGTTAAAACAAGACTCCTGCCCTGCAGGGCCTGGGAGGGGGCGGCTCTGTGCTTTATAGTGGCTGCCTCTAAGGAAGGCTGGGAGCTTAAGACACGTTCTTTCTATCTTAGAGTAGAGCAGAAGGTCGGGGAGATTTTGGAGGAGAAGGCAAGGACAGACAGAAGGGGGGCGTGTGTTCCTCTGGAGTTTCCTTTTTCTTGCTAGTCCTTGCGCGCGCAGTCATCCCTGTGGTCTGGCGATTGTGGACAGAGGTGGCGAGGCTCCATCCCAGCCGGTGGCCAGAGGCTGGGGGCTGGGGAGACCTCCGCACAGAAGCGGTGCCCAGGAAGTTTTCCGACGCAGAGGCAGCAGTGCAGCCCGATTGCTGCCGCGCGGGAGCCCAGGACCCACGCCACCCAATCTCTCCGGCTCTGCTTCCTCTCGCCCAGCCGCCCAGGAGCCCAGGTGCCGCGCGCGGACCGGGCAGCTGTCTGAGCCCGCCTAGCTCCACGGTGGGTGCACTCTTTCCTCTCGGGGACCCGGCCAGGGGTAGGGGAGATGCCGCCTGAGCCCCTCGGTTGGGAAGAGAGTGAGCAGGCATGAATTTCGCCCGGCGCCCTGCACCTTGGGCCACTCTCCGCACACGGTCTAGGGGTGCGTGGTGGGCGCCGGCGCCTTCCTAGGAGGGCCTCTCTGCGGGCACGTCTGGGCTTTGAGGAACTGATTGAAAGCCCGCTGCATACCCAGGTGGGATTCCGATGTTTAGTGAAAGGAAAATATACAGTTCTCCCTGGGTCTCCCTTTCCCCCCCGGGCACGCAAGAACTTTAAGGAACATCACGCCCCTGTCGCAAGCTCCAGAGCCTACTTGTGAAAGGTGTCCCGCAGCCTTTTCTTACTCGCCTGCGTCTCCTCCCTGCACACCCGGGGTTGTCAAGGGTAGCCAAGGGCACTCGGGGTGCGGGACAGATGTTTTGGAAAAACCCCAGGGCAGCTGGTTTGGAAACCTGCCTGTGGATGTCTGGGCGTTTGGTTCTATGCTGTCCTTTAAAGGGCACTTGTTGCCTTTCACGTGCAGAAACCTAGGGCTGTTTCTAGATAATCAGCCTCTGTTTACACCGTCCTAATGGCGTTCCGGATAGAGCTGGCGGCGGAGGGGGTTGGGTGGGAGGCAAATTAAAGTCATTGTCAGTAAGGACAGTTGCTGAGATCTAACCCAGCGAGCAAAACCCACAGAAAACTTGTAAAAAGTACCTGGTTTTTGTTTTTCGTCTTATAGATACTCATGGCTTCCTCCGCTCCCCGCTTCCCCCTCCCCAATTACTTCTGTTTTAAGTGGTAACTAATTGGGAAACATGTTGACAATAATTTCATGTAACTACCTGCTCTGAACTCAGACCATTTAGGTAAGGTTGGAATTTCCAAATTACTAATTACAGTACAGGTCTACTTTGATCCTGAGAATCAGAGATGTTAAATGGTTAAAGTGCAAGCATAAGGATCCAGTCCTCTTCCTTACTAATAACTTTTGAGCTTCAGCGAATTCTTAGACCCCCAAACAGAAGAATGCTGAATGTATAAACCACATCCCTGAGGTCTGAACTTTAGATGCTTCGCTAGAGCTATGACTGGTTATGACTGACTATTCCAAGCACTGCATGACTTAGATCCATGGGAGTGGGCTACAGACTCATCCTTGGAGGAACATGTATTTGAAGGAGCTTCTTTTGCGTGGTTTTGTATTTTTCATGCAATATGTGGTATTCACATGCCTTTGCCAAGTACCCGGTAGCGCTGCAGCTTAACATGTAGAGAGCTGACGGAGACACCATCACAAATGATTTCTGTGGTGGTGACATTGTTGCAGGGGGAAGGGAAGTGGTTTTAATAGTAGCTAGCTCACACTTTGATAAGAACCCACAGCCTTGGCCTCCTTAGCTCCTGTTATAATCAGCTGACCAAGCAGGCCAGCAAGCTAGAGTTCAAACACTAGGGGCACCTTTTGTGGGCGGCAGAACCCGACAGCCAGGTCAGTTCACTAAATACCCTCTAACAGACTCTAATGGGCAGGGAGTCATTCCATTACTGAGAATAGCCTTCTCTCTCTTGGTTTTAATAAAACTATTACTGAAGGTTCCATTCTGATCGGGAAACTGGGAGGAGGCTTTAGTCATTAAACAGCACAAGACATTGAAGGATTTTTTTCCTCCCTTCTCCGATCTGAAGAGGATGACAGTATGCTTTGTTCTCAAAGTCCTGGTCTCCAATGCTGAATGGAAACAAGGTCTGTCAATATTCGGTTAGATACTCACTCCACCATGTAAGAAGCAAGAAAAAACTACTTGCTTTCCTGGAGAAGGTTAACATATGCAGTATTTGCACCTTATATTTACTTTACATCTTCCATACAACATGAATAAATCTCATTTCCTCCACATATTGACTAAGCTTTATTGATAACTGTCAAAGATAACTCAAAACCCCTAAAAGTGGTTAATTACAACCAGGAATAAACTCAGAAAAAGGACACGATTTTTAAAAATTAAATTTTATGTCATAGACACACCCACCATTGCATAAATGAATTTAGGGCCTTCATTTTAAAAGATTGATAAAAACTCACAAGAAAGAAAATACAAAACTATTTAAATGTGAGAAGCCATTTTTATTTAACTTTGCTTATTGTGTTACCTAACCAACCCCCTCATTTTCCCATCTCTTCTTTAAGGATTAAGGTAGAAAAACGTAGACTTCCTGGGCAAGAAAGACCACTTGCTCTACAAAAGTGACTAAAACAAGCAAGCAAACAAACAAATGGTCTTTTGAAAACATCTCACAAACCTCTAAGTCTACTGCTTTACTGAAACTCTGGAGAATTCATTCAAACATTTCAGGTGCTAAGAAGGCATGAGAATGACAGGCAGTGCAGGCTAGAGGTTAAGAGCTCAAAGTTGGATTCACTTGCCTTAGAATCACAGCATTGCCGTCCACCACCTGTACTTTTGACAAGCATCTTGACGTTCCTGAGCCGCTGGTTCCCTACCTTTAGAATGGAAGGTATATCTGCTTCACAGGGTCAGGGAGGGTATAGATCACATGGCACCATGCCTATGGAATGCCCAGCACCATGACTAGTCATGAGACAGATATCCCTCGGAAAACCAAGGGATTTCCGAGGTGTGCCTGCCTGGGACAGTCCATTACTCCCAGTTTCACTTGTTGACAAATACCATGCCAATAATTTCTGGAAAAGCCAAAACTCCTGTCAGAAGATGTAGATTGTACACACTAATCATCAGGATTTTCAATAAAAATAAATATTTTGTCTTTATCAGTTATACCATATTTATTTCAAACTAAAATTGTTATATGTAGTGATGGTGTTAACCAGAGTTCCGATTTTAAATTAACATTGCATAATGCTTTAAATGCTACCTATGCTGCATTTTATTACCGTGTTCATTATTTACCACATGCAAACCAGCACCCGTATTGGAATATTGGATTCTTAATTACAGAATTAGTAATTTTATGCCTTAGCACTATGTAACTTTTACTCAGCATTTAATGCCTTTTCTTTTCCACTAGTAAAATGTATCTCAACTCTCCAAGATTTTTGTAATTCAGGTTCTTAGCAGAGGTGCAGTGAATGGAAAACAGCAACTTTTACGCTACTTCTTAAAGAAAAAAACTGACATATCCTCATGTGTATTATACTCTAGATATAGGTATAGCTGTGGTCAGAGGAGAGAGAGAGAGAGAGGGAGAGAGAGAGAGAGAGGGAGAGAGAGAGAGAGAGAGAGAGAGAGAGAGAGAGAGAACTTGCCCTAATAGAGCTTTGCTCTTTTCTGATTTTGTTCTGTTTTGGGATAAGCTGACATAAATATATCTTATCTAATTACCAAGTATATCCTGCTTTTTAAATGGAGCGGTAAATAATCATTGATTGCAGTCTTACTGGCAGCTGGATTTTGTAACCAAAATTATTTTTCTTTCTTTTCTAGGTGAAAAAAAAAAGTGAGGGTGTAAAAGCAACAGAATAAGAGACATTTCCTCAAATTTGCATCAAGATGGAAACCTTTGGCTTCAGGGTGTCCTTTTGGGTGGCGCTGGTTGGATGTGTAATTAGTGATAATCCTGAGAGCTACAGCACAAACCTGAGCACTCATATGGATGACTTTACCACTTTTCGTGGGACAGAGCTCAGCTTCCTGGTTACCACTCATCGACCCACTAATTTGGCCCTACCCAGCAATGGCTCAATGCACAACTATTGTCCACAGCAGACTAAGATTACTTCAGCTTTCAAATACATTAACACCGTGATATCTTGTACTATTTTCATCGTGGGAATGGTGGGGAACGCAACTCTGCTCAGAATCATTTACCAGAACAAGTGTATGAGGAATGGACCCAACGCGCTGATAGCCAGCCTTGCCCTTGGAGACCTTATCTATGTGATCATTGATCTCCCTATCAATGTATTTAAGGTAGGAAGTAACCACAAATGTATTTGCAAGTTTGAACATATGCTCTGATTCTGCAGTAAGAGAGTTGCTGCAGACTTTTCTGACCTGGATTTTAGTCTGTTTTTACTGAGAGCAGTTTCTGCTATCTTACAACTAGTGGCTTTTTAAATGTTTATTATTTGTTAAATGTTACACTTAATTTTCTAACTTAATTGTTAACCAAATAGTATTTCAGAAGTGACTCCTCAAAGTGAAGATCTTTCATGCAGCATTGGAATCTTATTGCTGAGTGGATAGGCAATTTTGGAGAGATCACTTAATTTTTCTGAGATTTAATTTTCAGGGTGAGACCTACTGAGCCCAAAAAGTGCTCTACATAAATATTTTCAGTTGCAGTTACCCTTTTAATGCAATGCTGTGCAGAAGCCCAATATCCACAGTATGGATTAGTAGGAAAAGCACCTGTTTCATTTTGACTAGATTGATGGGTGGAGCCCAAGCACATGCTAGCTTCCTTGGTTATCTGGGTGACTTAGAAATAATAGGATTCACACGATAGCAGGCCCCTGGGGACCTCAGTGAGCAGTATTACTAAACTGTTTAAAATAAGCATCAGTTTACCATTGCCTTTTTCATTTCTTCAGTTTACATTTAAAGAGTGCCTACTCTGTGCCAACCCCTGAACTGGGCAATAGGCTCCAAAGACAAATTAGACAAAGTTAGTGGGAGAGGAGGATAACTCACCCACTGCTACCATGGTCACCTTGCTTTCAGGATGAGTTAGTACCAAAACAAACTAAAGCAAAAAGGAATTACATATTCCATATTTGGTTTCTGGATGTAAGGGGGAAATTGCTGCAAGAATTCAAATGAACTAAAATTCAAATGAAATCACAATCTATGCCAGATATTCTGGAATGTCTTTATTCTACTAAGCCCAGAAAAAAAACACTTTCTTCAGCCTTTATTTTTTTCTTCTCTGTATTAGCCATAGAAATGAAACAATTCTGAGCAATCATATTCTGAAATAGGTCTTTAAATGGCAAGTTTTGTCAATTGAACACATAGCTTTTAAATAGACCAGTAGCTTTCGGTTTCCAATAGATACACTTAAACTGTGACAAAATTTTATTAGTGTACCAGGAAAGTCAGTAGTCTAACAATAAAATTGTAAGCAATGATTACAATTTTCAACACTACAAATAAAAAACATTTCAAAATTCCTCCAATACACTGCAAAATTGGGGAAATTAGGCAATAAATAATATATTTTTTTTAAAAATCACATATCATCTCTTTCCACAGAATAGCATGAATCCATGTGTTTTCTATTTGAAATTAAAATGGGATTTTAGAATCAAACAATGATGCAAATGAAAATGTGTAATTAACTTAAAAGGTTTAACGTATGCTTCAGAACTTTAATCTTTTTCTTGACAAGGTTACTTTCTCTTTATGAAGTATTATGTGTGCTCAACACGCACTTTCTTGTGACATATTTATTTAATCATAGATTTGAAAATGTTAATATGGTTCATTCAAAATTTGACTCGTCAGCAGGCATGGTGTGGAGTAATAAACATTCATTACTCATGTTTATATACCAGTTAACCAATTCATATGGCTCAGGAGAATAATTAACCATCTCTGAATTCCCATTTGGCCATGTGCAAAGCAGCTTCTTGACAAGTCAATATCTGCAATAGCTGGGAAGGGGACTTGCTTGTCAATTTGAGGTGCTACCTGACAATCAACAGACCAAACTTCATTTCTATTCCATAGTAACATTTTAAGTCAGATCATCTGGACTATCTTCAAATTCGTTGAAAATCCAAAAAGAAAAAGCCTTTGTTTTACATTCATATAATAATGGATAAAAATTACTACATTCTTATTTGACTATATGGTTCTTACCTCTTGGGAATCCAATATGGTCAGCCCTTTGTATCCACAGTTCTGCCTAGGCAGACTCAACTGACTACAAATTGAAAATATTCAGAAGAAAAGACTATGCTGTTGCAGACATGACTATGTAGTTAGGCGTGCAATGCTTAACATATACAGACTTTTCTTGTCAATGCTTAACATATACAGACTTTTCTTCTTGCCATTATTCCCTATATAATCTATATAATAAAAGCCTAAGCGACTGTTACAGCAGAACAACCAGATCAACTGGTCGCTATGTTGCGCACTGACCACCAGGGGCAGACGCTCAACACAGAAGCTGCCCCCTGGTGGTCAGTGTGCTCCCACAGGGGAGCACCGCTCAATAAGAAGCCGGGCTCATGGCTGGCGAGTGCAGCAGCGGTGGCGGAAGCCTATCCCGCCTCCGCGGCAGCACTAAGGGGCAGCGAACTGAGTGGTAAGGAGCAGCAGGATCCAGGACTGCAAGAGGAATGTCCAACTGCCAGCTGAGGCCTGCAGCAGATGGATATCTCCGGAGGGCTCCCAGACTGCGAGAGGGTGCAGACTGGGCTGAGGAACCCCCCCTCTAGTGCACAAATTTTGTGTACTGGGCCTTTAGTACAGTATAACAGCTATTTACATGGTATTTACATTGTATTAGGTATCATAAGTAACCTAGATATGATTTAAAATGTACAGGAGGACATATGTAGATTATATGCAAATACTATGCCATTTTATATAAGGGACTTGAGCATCCAAGGATTTGGTTATTGGTGGGATCCTAGAACCAAATGATGCAGATATGGAGGGATGACTGTACAGTAATACCTACTGTAGTTTTAAATAATATGGATAGTGTGAATGTGGTACTTTTACATCACAGGAGTACATTTGTGTAATTCCTATTTTTCTAAAAGTCATATAATGAGTTATTTAACCAACATTACTTTAGAAAGTAAACCTTTTGGTTTCAAAAAAATACTCTTTAGTCATCTCAAGCTTTCCTAGAGGAAAAGAGAAAAGCATTAGAGTGAGCTTAAAATATTGGGGGGGGTGGGGAGGCTATTTCTATTTCCTTCTCTCAGTCTTCTTCTCTAGGTTAGGAGGCCATAAGATATTGCTGCTTCTCTGACTTCTATCCACAATAGTCAAGAGAAATCCTTCCAAGCAATGTGAGTGCCAGGTCCTCATGCCTTTGCTCCACAGCTGTCTCCTGTTGTAAGATTCTGATGCTTTGGGATCTCACATAATGGGCCTGTGACTTCTCTTCAACTATGTTAAACTATCTCTTTATTTCAGGGCAAAGTAGCAGCTGTCCATCTCACTTTACTATTATACTTAGGTATCCATGAAATGAAAATAATGTGTAGACTTGGAGAACATTCTATTAAAAGGATGCATGAAATTTTCCCTCTACCCCCATTAGAAGAATTAGGTTGAAAGAAGAATGTGCAAGTATTTGTTATGCTCTTTAAAGAATGATGAGTTTTCAGATCACACAGGTCATTGTGTGTAACGATTCTATCAGTTGCTTTTACTAGTATACTCAGTTCCAAGGTGTCCCCAGGCAGAGAAAGTTACGTTGAGTCTAGAGCCAGCCCAAGTGGAAGGAGACAATGCGAAGACGGCATCTTTGGGCAAGGCAGACTTGCTGATTAGACTGCAGTAATGTTACAAGTGATTCAGTGTTCCTTCTCTTCACATTTTGTTCCCTTTCTCTCACTTTGAAAGAGATTGTGCTGAAAATGTTCCATATGTGAATGTGACGTAAAACACAACTAAAAATCAAAGTGGCCGAGCTGTTTCTAATCTGTCATTATCCTGTTCAGCTAGTGCAGGGTAGCTCTGGGCAGTCTGTGGGCATGCAAGAGAAGATCACGCCACACAATTTCCAAAAGTTTCCGAAAGATCTCTCCATCTTCAGGGTTTCTTCCCTCCAGCCTATACTGGACTTCGCTTCTATTTATTGATTGAATGTAACTCTGCCCAAAACACTCAGGAGCTGCCATGTTTAGTAGTCAAGGCTCTCCCCACGCTGGACGTGCTTTACCTACTTCTTAACCACTTCCCAACGTGCATGCTCAGCTCTGTCAGAATGCCTTCACTATCCCTAAGTAACATGCTGTGCCCTAAATAACATTCACAGAGAGGTGGGATAGAGTCACCAAATTGCTGCTGCAGAGACCTTTATAGATCCTAAATTGAAAAATGAGTTAGGTCTGTAGTTATGTTTCATTGAGAAAAAAATAAACCAAAAGCTGGAAAGAAATTCCTCTGACCCTTACTTACACTCACACACATAGACACATTATATTAACTGGTGACAAAATCGAACATTCTGAGATAGTAAAATGTAAAGCAGAAGGAACCTAAAAAAGCAAATTAATGCCTGTTAGTTTCTTAGATTTCAAGCATAAAAGGGCAATATTGAAGAAAACCTATTACTAAGTTAATCAAAGAATCACTCTATCTAGTTTTTAATTGTTCAAAATCTCTAATTTCAAGAAAAGACTGAAAAGAACAGGAGGGAGGAAGGGAAATGAGTTAGCAGAACCTTTCAAATACCCACACTTACAACCTAAACTGATAATGGATTCAATTTGTCAAGAAATGACATTATTTGATACCCTGAAATTTCAAGAAATGCAAAAACTTAACCATGTAAATTAATCTATATATAAAATATATGCATTCATTACAAAACAATTAAAATATTGTATCTGTTTTTAGGGACAAAAAGTAACCCCCGATTACTTAATGGCAATATAGATAGAAGTATAGAACTTAATCATTATATTCTTTAATGATTCATAAAATTTTGTATATGGAGTGTTGTCTATAGCAAGGTGGATTATAATCCCTATTTAATAAAAGGGTACTATGCAAATTGACCCTAATGGCAGAACGACTGGAACGACCGTTCACTATGATGTGCACTGACCCTCAGGGGGCAGACGCTCAACACAGGAGCTGCCCCCTGATGGTCAGTGTGCTCCCACAGGGGGAGCTCTGTTCAGCTCCAAGCCAGGCTGATGGTTACAAGCTGCGAGCGCAGTAGCAGTGGCGGGAGCCTCTCCTGCCTCTGTGGCAGTGCTAAGGATGTCCAACTGTGGGCTGCCAGAGGGATGTCTGACTGCCAGCTCAGGCCCGATCCTAAGCCAGCAGGTGGACATCCCCCAAGGGGTCCCAGACTGCGAGAGGGCGCAGGCCAGGCTGAGGGACCCCCCTCCCTCCCAAGTGTACAAATTTTCATGAACTGGGCCTCTAGTTTTGAATAAAGTAGAAACCCTGAAAGTGATGGTTGTGCATGGGTGAAGCATGGCTTATTGTGCCAAGCTCACCTAAATGTGCATGCAGACACTGCCATAAACTACCTTGGCCTATTGCATAAAAACAGGAATGTGGGGAAATACAAGTGAGAAAAGTAGAGTGGAGAAGATTAAAATGGTAGTCATGGAAAGAAGGAAGAAGTTGAGTCCAATGACTAGGCATAGGAATCTCTGACATGCATAGTGGGGAGTTGGAACCAGAGATAATACTGTAGGTGATTACTGTCTTCATTGAAACACTCGGGGTACAGCAGATCTGGGAAAACAGGTTAAAGAGCCAGTGAGAATATCCAGTAACTGTTGATTACTAATTGGGTCTAATCTAAGCAACCACCTCTTGCTGAGGGCAACAATGGGAAACAAACAAATATAACTTCTGTATGAAATAATCAGGAATGTTCTGCAATGGAAAGTCAAGGTTCCCAGTATGTCACTCTGGCAGAGGATCTGAGGAATGTGGAAACCAGAGACGTTCACACCAAGCCAGTTATCTCCATATTCACACCGCCTTTGACATCTTGTACAACTGAGATCCACCCTGTCAGGGCAGCCATACAAAAGTTGTTTCTCAACACATCAAATCATCAAGACAATTTCTGTCTCAAAAGCAAATTGCCACAACTTATAGATTTTATGCTTCAAACACAATAGCTATTTGATATATGCTTAGAATTTGATTTGATTAGAGCCTCTGCTGTTAAAATCAACTTCTAATCAGATTTATCTGAGACCTTCAAATTAAAATAATGATAATGTTGATAATTTCTCAAGGGAATTCTTCATTTATGGACAAGGCACAGGATATTACCTGTGGTCTGCACATTGCTAGTCTCCCAAATTGACCAAATTACCAATGAATTGCATACGTGATAAGGGTATTGTCTAACCCTTTTACTCATCATCAAGCAAATAAAAACAAACCTTTCTCTTAAACTCCAGTAATATTAATAGTGCTATAATCATAAAATTAGGTATAAAAACTCTATCCCTGAATTTTAAGAGAGAAAATGTGTCCCTTTACCAAGATTTCTGCTCCTTGATGCAAGGCCTCCCAGCTAGTTTTCCTTGTACGTAGTTCTGGCTCTGCCTCCTTCCAGTGCCTCTTTCTTCATGTTTTTCTTCTGCCTCTATCTACTCCTGCTAATCTGCTCCATGTGAGAATACCATGAACCTTCTACCTAAAATATTTCTCCCTTATGCCCCTTCTGGCTTACTCCACTTTGTCCTTCAGATCTCAGCTTAAACATCTCTTTGTCTGGCAAGTCTCCATGATCCAGCCTAGGCTAGTGCCTTTCTCCTGTGCTCCCAGGACACCCTCTGTTAACCCTGTAATAGCATTTAACACACATTCTATTGTATTTGCCAATTCACTTGCCTGTCTGACCCACTAGACCGCAAGTTCCTTGAGGCAAGCTGCCATCATTCTCATTTGTCACTGTGTCTCCTGCATCTAACACTGAGCCCAGCTTTAAAAATGTTTGATGAATGAGTAAAATAAGAAAATGTACTATCATTGCTTCTATAAGAATGGTTTTCTCGTATGCAATTCCAGATCTAAAGGCAGACCTGCTGTTCAAATTTACTGAATTTCTACTTTTTCCCTTCAAACCAGGAATGTCTCAGGGTTCATAAATGCACAAGCAAAGCAGAGCAGCACATAACAACAGGATCGCTTTCCCCCCTTCCCTTTGTCTCTGGAGGTCAAGAGTTCTTTTCCTATGGTTCAGGCATTGTGTCATATAATTTCCTCTCTCTCTGTAAAGATAACCAAGCCAAAGGTTCTTTCCAGGATTTCTGTGCCATAGACATTCTTTGAGTGTAGTTGCAATGGTGGTTTGATTGAAATATTAAACCTACAAGTGATGTGGAATATGAAAATGAACATTCATATCACAAAAGATTTTATTTGTTCTTTAGAGAATAGGAAAGCAGTTGATTTTCTGCCATTGCTAAGACGTGCATTGCAAAACATTATGCTAACCAGGTGATTTAAGCATATATGTACATATCAAATGCCAGAGTGATAAATTTATTACCCAATTTGCTGTTAGAAGGAAGTTGCTGTCTGGAAAGGCTTCAGAACCCTCTCCAACTCTACCTCCCCTTCTGACTTTTCGTTTCCTGTGTCTGGGAACCTCATTGCTTGCTCTCATGGTTATGTGAAGTAATTATTCTCATGTGAGGTTACTCTGCGAACCCTCAGCATTTGGCTCACAGCGCAGTTATACCATTTCTGGTGGGGGTGGAAACAGTCCATAACTGCAAGCTTGTTTCCCATGGCTGAGGAGGGAGAGATGGTTTTAGTCCTGTTCTCCTTGAGATGTAAAAAAAAAACAAAAACCATCATTCCTGATGATATTCCTCCATCAAACAGTTCAGCTCATGAAAGAGTTTGTTGTACTCTACATTTAACATGAAACAGTGATGGGTAAACTTTTACTGGGAGACAGGAATTTTCGCATGGTACACAGTGCGTGTGGGAGTGCTGCACTGATTCCAGCGTTCTGATCAATTAAAGCAGATGTTCTGGCTCTTCTATGCTGAAATATTTCTATAGTGTCTTCATCTTATGAGTTGCCAGGATGTGAGTGTTATTTGTTTATTATCATTCAAAGTTTACACAGTTAGTCTGAAGAGTGTGCGAACTAAAATGAAAGAGGATGGGGAATCAAGTTTACTATCTCTGGAAATGATTCTCAGACTATAAAGCAGTTAAATAAGGAATGTTCTAAGAAATTCTGTCAAAATAAATTTGATAAACTTCCAGAAATTCTACAACTGTCTTCTAGATCATATACTCCTGGGAGTTTTCTAGAGCTACAATTTTATTTTTAATGAGGTCTAGTTTTTCTTGGGAAAACTTTCCTATGTTATAAAATTAATAGTTGAAGTTAAATTCAATAATAGAACTGAACATAAGTATCATTCAGTGTTAGTTTTTGGTAGTCTTATTTTTTAATTTAAACATTAAAATGTTATAAAACCACATACTGTAAAATGTTTTTTAAATTTGGAAACTTTGAAGTCCCCAGTGTTCCTGGACTCTGGGAGCAGAAATCAAGAGTGACCTCAGGAAAATTTAATATTCTTTTTTAGTGTGTAATTTGGAGGTCACCTTTTAGAATTTAAACATCTTTAGGAGTTTTACTGACAATTTTTGCCATCACAACTTTGAAAACAACTTACTTGGAGACTAGTATCAATAATGAGAGCTAGTCAAATTATGCTTCTCATAACACTTATTCTAAACATGCAAGTTCTATTGTTTTAGATCAAATTTTATACTAAAAGGTAATGGGGATGGCAACTAGTTGGCTATTTGGTTTCTCAGTCACATCAGGTCTTTCCTGTCTAAATGTTCTTCATTTATTCATTCAAAAAATATATACCAGTCATTAGAGAAATAGCAGTAAACAGAAACCAGACAAGTATCCTTGCCCTCATAGAAGAAAAGGATAATAAGCCAGTTAAATATATATATATATATATATATATATATATATATATATATATATAGTGCCCCAAAAAGTATATATATACTTTGAATGATTATAAAGTCAGGGTTTATTAATATAGAGTTCATTTTCAAAATTTAAAAGAATCTACATAAATGAATAATTTTTTGGTCAACACCTATATTCAAACTAATGACAATTCTGGTCCAGG
Source organism: Corynorhinus townsendii (assembly GCA_026230045.1). Classification (NCBI taxonomy): domain Eukaryota; kingdom Metazoa; phylum Chordata; class Mammalia; order Chiroptera; family Vespertilionidae; genus Corynorhinus; species Corynorhinus townsendii. The sequence goes on along the minus strand of JAPDVU010000006.1, from coordinate 117,228,543 downwards.
CATTACTGATAATGTGAAGCAATGGAATCATAAACATCAAGAATCATTTCGTTCAGTATTTGTGTGCCCTCAATTCGTCAACTGTTGCCAGTTTTGTACCATAAACTTTACCTTTTATGTATCCCCATTAAAAAAAGTCTAATGGATAAATTTCCTTTGTCAAAGCTTAGTCTGGCTTCACCCATTATTTCAAATTGGCTAAAACTGAAAAGAAGTGAAAAATTAAGTGAGTTCTCAGCTATTAAAGGGTGCATACATTTTGGGGGAGGATACCCGGTGTCCCAAAACATGTATATACACTTTAAATAATTATAAAGGCAGTGTTTGTACTTCAATAGAGTTTTCAAACTTCCAGTAGCATTTTAGGATGAATTTCCTTTGTTCAAAGCTTAGTCTGGCTGAAAATTAAGAAACATCCTTTGAGTTATCAGCTGTTAAAGTGTGTATACATGTTTTTGGTACACCCTGCAGCATATGAGATAAGCGCTAAGGATAGAAGTAAATTGGAGAAGGATGGAGAGGATATTAATCTAAGAGTGGGTGGCTGAAAAAGTGGCAATACAAAGTGGAAGTTGAATAAAAACAAAAGAGATGAAGGACAAACCACATGCCACTGTGTAAGTAAGAGCCCTCCAGCAGAGCAAACTGGGAAGGATCTGGGAAGATTCTTCCCAGATCCTTCCCAGTTTGGGGAGGGACTTGCCTGGAGGCTACAGGAACAGCAAGGAGGCCCTGGCAACTGAATGGAAGGAGAGAGCAGAGGTCACAGGAATATGGGTTTGGGCAGGAGATGGGGGGAAGCAGATTACATAGGGCCCAATATTAGGGTGACTATATAAGTTATTGTCCAATCCAGGATATTTATGAGAGTAAAAGGAGACACTATCAATAATTACATCTGGACAGTATGCATAAACAAGACTGTCCTGAATAAACCAGGAAATATGATCAGCCTATCAATACATCTTCATAAAGCCTTTATCTATTTTCTCTGGAAGCTTTTATTGATTGATTGATTGATTTGAGAAAGAGAGGAAGTGAGAGAAAGAGAAACATTGAGAGAGAAACATCAATTGGTTGCCTCCCCTACGTGCCCTGACTGGGGATTGAACTCCCAACCTAGGTACGTGCCCTGACCAGAAATCAAACCCTCAACCTTTTGGTGTACAGGAGGGCGCTCCAAACAACTGCGCCACACAGCCAGGGGGAGGTAGGAAGCTTTTAGATGATCTCATTTAAATTTAACAAGAACATTATGGCTACTATGTTGAAAAATTAAATTAATAAGGGAAAATATGCAATATTAAAAATATTCAATATTAAAATGTTATTTATACCCTACCCAGTTTAGCTCAGTGGATAGAGAATGCAGACTGAAGGGTCCCAGGTTTGATTCCAGCCAAGGGCACATGCCGGGGTTGCGGACTCGATCCCCAGTAGGGGGCGTGCAGCAGGCAGCCAATCAATGATTCTCATCATTGATGTTTCTATCTCTCTCTCTCTTCCTCTCTGAAATCAATAAAAATATTTTTTAAATGTTATTTATACCAATATATACCATAAGAATAATATTACCTGAAGCTTAATTAGTGTTTACTCTGTGCCAGGCTAACTCATTTGATCCTCAAAACAAACCTATGATTCACTAGTATTTCCTGAATTCCAAAAATAAAGAAACTGAGGACAGTGTTTAAGGATTTATTTAAGGTTACACAGCCAGCAAGTGGCAGAGCCAGAATTTGAATCCATTCTGATGTCAGAGGCCATGCTGTTAGCTGAGCTGTCACTCTGCTTCTCTCCCATATACCTACCCCATAAGGCAAACTTCATAGTTATCAAAACAGCATTTCTAGTACATAAGTATATTTTCAGAATGATCAATGATGAACGTCATCCCCTTTTCTCTCCTCCATTAAATGTAACAGCTTCTTTAGTCACTTATTTAAAACAGAAGTAAGCTATTATAAGGGGAAATGTGTATAAAACAAAGATTGTCTTCGAAAATAGCTTGTATGTTGTAAGTCTTGCAGATTTGCATTGGAACATCTGGTAAACAGATTTTTGTATTCTATACTCATTGTCATGTTGCTGAGGCCAACTGACAGAAGGGAGTCAGAAAAAAAAAAATAAACTGAAAGGAAAGGGTAAGTTCTTTGACGGACCAATTGCCTACATATCATCTGCTCATCTGCTCAGAAAAACATTTTTTATCAAACTGGTGTCCTCCCCTAGTTACTGGAAAGGACAGTGTGGACATGATCCAGAAAATGAGTGTCTATGGCTAGTCCATATTTTCAGTTGGGGTTGAAACATCAGAGTTTACTGAAAAAACTGAAGGTTACATTGCTAGACCTGCCTCCCTGACAGTGGTTCTCAACCTTTCTAATGCCGCGACCTTTAATACAGTTCCTCATGTTATGGTGACCCCCAACCATAAAATTATTTTCGTTGCTACTTCAAACTGTAATTTTGCTACTGTTATGAATCATAATGTAAATATCTGTGTTTTCTGATGGTCTTAGGCGACTCTGCTAGCTGCTGTAGAGCCTAAGACCATCGGAAAACACAGATATTTACACAAAATTACAGTTATGAAGTACCAACGAAAATAATTTTATGTTTGGGGGTCACCACAACATGAGGAACTGTATTAAAGGGTCATGGCATTAGAAAGGTTGAGAACCACTGGTTTATAAGATGCACAGGAGTAAAACAGGAATGCGAAAGCATACAGATGACATTTGGGAATATGTCTCAACTGATTTTTTTTTAATATATTTTATTGATTTCAGAGAGGAAGGGAGAGAGAGAGATAGAAACATCAATGATGAGAGAGAATCATTCATTGGCTGCCTCCTGCACAACCCCCCACTGGGGATCAAGACCGCAACCCGAGTATGTGCCCTTGACTGGAATAGAACTCAGGACCCTTCAGTCCTCAGGCTGATGCTCTCTCCACTGAAAAAAACCAGCTGCGGTTCAACTGATATATTTTTTTTAATTTAATAAATCTTTATTGTTCAAATTATTACAATTGTTCCTCTTTTTCCCCCCACAGCTTCCCTCCACCCAGTTCCCACTCCACCCTCTGCCCTTACCCCACCCCACTGTCTTCATCCATAGGTGTACGATTTTTGTCCAGTCTCTTCCCGCACCCCCACACCCCTTTCCCCCCCAAGAATTGTCAGTCCACTCCTTTTCTATGCCCCTGATACTATTATATTCATCAGTTCATCAGATTTTTTTATTCACTTGATTTTTAGATTCTTTTGTTGATAGATATGTATTTGTTGTTTATAATTTTTATCTTTACCTTTTTCTTCTTCCTCTTCTTAAAGAATACCTTTCAGCATTTCAAAATACTGGTTTGGCAGTGATGAACTCTAGCTTTTTCCTATCTGTAAAGCTCTTTATCTTACCTTCAATTCTGAATGATAGCTTTGCTGAGTAGAGTAATCTTGGTTGTAGGTTCTTGCTATTCATCACTTTGAATATTTCTTGCCACTCCCATCTGGCTTGCATAGTTTCTGTTGAGAAATCAGCTGACAGTCATGTGAGTGTTCCCTTGTAGGTAATTAACTGTTTTTCTCTTGCTGCTTTTAATAGTCTCTCTTTGTCTTTTGCTCTTGGCATTTTAATTATGATGTGTCTTGGTGTGGTCCTCTTTGGATTCCTTTTGTTTGGGGTTCTGTGCGCTTCCTGGACTTGTAAGTCTATTTCTTACACCAGGTGGGGGAAGTTTTCAGTCATTATTTCTTCAAATAGGTTTTCAGTATCTTGCTCTCTCTCTTCTTCTGGCACCCCCATAATTCAGATGTTGGTACGCTTGAAGTTGTCCCAGAGGCTCCTTACACTATCTTCATATTTTTGGATTCTTTTTTCTTTTTGCTGTTCTGGTTGAGTGTTTTTTGCTTCTTTGTATTTCAAATCTTTGACTTGATTCTTGTAATCCTCTAGTCTGCTGTTAGATCTCTGTATAATATTTTTTATTTCAGTCAGTGTATGCTTAATTTCTAGTTGGTCCTTTTTCATATCCTCGAGGGTCTCGCTAAATTTATCAGCCTTTTCTAGAAAATTCATGAAAAACCTTATAACCATGGTTTTGAACTCTATATCCAGTCGTTTGCTTTCCTCTATTTCTTTCATTTGTGATCTGTTTCTTTGTCTCCACATTTTGGCTGCTTCCCTGAGTTGATAGAGTGGCTTTGTGTGCTAGGTGTCCTATAGGGCCCAGTGGCTCAGCCTCCCAGTTACCTGAGGTGGACACTCTTGGTGCACCCCTTTGTGGGCTGTGTGCACAATCTTGTTGTAGTTAAGCTTGATTGTTGTTGGTATCACTGGGAGGAATTGACCTCCAGGCCAATTGGCTATGAGGATCAGCTATGTCTATGCTGGGAGAACTTCTGTGCTGGAGATACCCTTATGAGACAAAACTTGCAAAAGCCACTGTGCTCAGCTTGGATGGGGCGGAGTCTCAGGGCAGAGCAGATAGCATTGGTTTCCCATCAGCCCTGCCCTAATAGGCCCCTGTGTCTCAGTGTCCCATGGTAGTCGCTGCAAGCACCTCTGAGAGAAAGCTGCCCTCGAGTTCCACCCGCTGCCAGACAGTCCAGTTTCTCCCCAAATGAGTCTGGGTCCCCAGAGTCTCGCCTGGAACTGGAGCTCAGTGCAGCCAGGAGCTTTTGTCTCCCTCCCACTTGAGAAAACCAGCCATGTACTCAGTTGCCCGCCCTCTCTGCGCACACACGCCTTGGTACCTCTGCCTTCTGCAGCTCCTCTGAGTCTCAGTGTGCTTTTCTCTTCCCTGACAGTCCAGTTTCACCCCGTATGAGTCTGGGTCCCCAGCGTCTTGCCTGGAACTGGAGTTTAGCGCAGTTGGGAGCTTTTGTCTCCCTCGCGCTTGAGAAAGCCAGCCACACACTCAGTTGCCAGTCCTCTCCTCACACTCGTCTCAGTACCTCTGCCTCCTGCAGCTCCTCTGAGTCTCAGTGTGTTTTTCTCTTTCCTTCTAGTTGTAGAATTTCAACTCAGCCAGCCTTCCTGTGGTTCTGGATGATGTCCATTTTGTCTTTTAGCTGTAGTTTTGAAATTGTTGTGCGAGGCAGCAGTTTAGGTGTTTACCTATGCCGCCATCTTGGTTTCTCCTCTCAACTGATATTTTAAAAGAAACTAGAAATTCTCAAATTTGAAAAATTTACATATCAAATATACTTTTTTTGTGAAATAGTTTCATAAAATCCAAAACAGTTTGAATAAGGAACTTTATTAATAGATCTAATTTTAAAAGCAAACAATAAAGCAATTCTTCAGACTGTCTGAACAAAAAAAAAAACAAACAAAAAACTCTGACCACTGTGAACTTTTAGCTTAGTTTCACAAAATAAATATGTCTTGGTGTAATTTATGTCAGGTTTTGTTTCTCTGCATATTTCCATTGTTTACACTAATTTTATTTTCTTTTATTCTCAAATCAATAAACATGATATATGAAATAAACAAATTGAAAGGCAAAAATCACATAATCATCAATAGACACAGGAAAAGCATTTGACAAAATCCAACACTCATTTTTGATAAAAATTCTCAGCAAAGTGGGAAAAAAGGGATCATACCTCAACATAATAAAGGCCATATATGACAAACCTACAGCCAGCAATATACTCAATGGGCAAAAACTAAAACCATTTCCCCTAAGAACAGGAACAAGACAGGGATGCCCACTTTCACCACTCTTATTCAACCTAGCACTGGAAGTCTTAGCCAAGACTTCTTAGATCAGACAAGAAGAAAACATAAAAAGCATCCAAGTTGGAAAGAAGGAATAAAACTCATCATTCGCAGATGACATGATATTGTACATAGAAAACCCTAAAGACTTCACCAAAAAACTACTAGATTTAATAAATGAATTCAGCAATGTAGCAGGATACAAAATGAACACCCAGAAATTGATGACATTTTTATACACCAATAATGAATTCTCAGAAAGAGAAAATTAAAAAAAAAAACACAATCCCATCTTAGCTGGTTTGGCTCAGTGGTTAGAGCATCAGCCTGCAGACCAAAGAGTCCCAGGTTCGATTCCAGTCAAGGGCATGCAAATTGGTTGCAGGCTCCTTCCCGGCCTGGGCCCTAGTCAGGACTCATGCAGGAGGCAACCAATCGATGTGTGTCTCTCACATCAATGTTTCTCTCTCTATCTTTCCCTCTCCCTTCCACTCTCCCTAAAAATCAATGGAAAAATATCCTCAGGCAAGGATTAACAAAATAAATAAGTAACAACCACATTTACCATTGCAACAACAACAACATTAAGATACTTAGGAATAAACTTATCCAAGGAGGTAAAAGACCTGTATTGGGAAAACTACATGACATTGAAAAGAGAGACAGAAGAAGATTATGAACAGTGGAAGAATATACTGTGTTCATGGATTGGTAGAATTAATATCATTAAAATATCCATACTATCCAAAGCAATCTATAGATTCCATGCAATCCCTATTAAAATATCACTGTAGTTTTCATTTGCATTCCCTTAATGATATTCCCCTATGTATTTTTAATTTCCATGTTCTTAGCTATTTGTGTATCTATTTTGGTGAACTGTCTATTTAAATCTTTTAGCATTTATATTTCTCAATTGTGGGGATTCTTTTTTCTAATATATTTTTATTGATTTCAGAGAAGAAGGGAGAGGGAGAGAGAGATAGAAACATCAATAATGAGAGAGAATCATTGATTGGCTGCCTCCTGCATGCCCCATGCTGGGAATCAAGCCACAACCTGGGCATGTGCTCTTACTGGGAATCAAACTGTGACCTCCTGGTTCACCGGTCTATGCTCAACCACTGAGCCACACCTGCTGGGCTGTGGGGGTTCTTTAGGTATTTTAGACAAAAATTCTTCATGTTATATATATTTTGCAAATATTTTTTCCACTCTGGCTTTTCTTTTTCTTAATGGTGTGTTTTTGAAGAGCAAAAGTTCTTAATTTTGATTAAATCCAATTTATCAAACTTTTCTTTTATGGATCATGTCGCTAGTATCATATTTATGAAATGTCCGCCAAATCAAGATTACACAAAAATTCTCCCATCTTTTCTTTAACTGTTTTTATTTTAGCTCTTTCTTTTAGATCTATAATCAGTTTGAATTTGTGTAGGATGTGAGGCAAGCATCTAAGTCATTTTTTTGCATAGATATATCCAATTATTCCATTGTCATTTGTTAAAATGGCCATTCTTTCCTTGTTGAATTGCCTTGGCACCTTTGTCAAAACTCAACTAACAATAAATGTTTAAGGGTTTATTTCTGAACTTTCTTTTCTGTTCCACTGATCTCTTTGTTGTTTTGCCAACACCATCCTGTCTTGATTACTGTGGGTTTTACTAAGTTTTTAAACAGGTACTTGAAGCCATACTTTGTTTTCTATTTTCAAAGTGGTTTGGTATATTTTAAGTCTTTACATTTCTATGTAAATTTTAAGATCAACTTGTTAATTTCCTTGACTATAATAGGGAATGTATTGACCCTTTAGATAAATCTGGAGAAAATTTCCATTTGACAATATTGATTCTTCCAATCCATAAACATTTGTTGAGATCTTCTTTACTTTCTCCAATATTTTGTATATTTCAGTGTACCTGTCTTATACTTCTTTTGCTAAACTTTTCTAAATGTTTTTTGTTTTGTTTTGTTTGCTATTTTGAATGGAATTATCTCTTAATTTCATTTTTGGATTTTTCATTGCTTGTATATAGAAATGCAATGGATGTTTGCATATTACTCTTCCATCCTGTGACATTGCTAAACTCCTCACCCTTACTCATAATCCCTCAATTTTTTTTTTTTTTTTTTTTTACTGAGAGTGTGTGAGGGTGAAGAATACAGTGACTACTAGACTAGTTTGGTGCCATTGTCTTGGTTCATGCTAAGGCACCACAGTTTTAGCCACCGTTGCTTTTGCACCATTAGTACACATATATCAACCAGTAAAAAAGGCAATAATCTCTCAATGATATCTTGGTCTTTCAGACTCCATGAAAGGTTCTCAGAGATCCCAGGGAGTCTACAGACAACACTTAGAGAGCTAGATTATGTCTAAGCATCTATGCAAGTCTGAAATGCTATAATTTTTAAAACCTAAGATAAATGTTGTTTACCAGACTGATGTTAACATTTGCTTAAATGGTTACTGGTCATGGCAGTCAATATTACTTAGGCCAGTGGTCTGCAAACTGCGGCTCGCGAGCTGCCGTTTGCCACTCTGTTGACTAATGAGTTTGCCGACCACTGACCTAGACTCTCGATTCCAATAATTACAGGCTGTTGTTGTTCCTTGTGATTAAGCCCCTATCCCAGTGGTCAGCAAACTCATTAGTCAAAAATGAGCCGCAGTTTGCCGACCACTGACTTAGGCAATTGCTGCATGTGGAACAACATCCCAGGCCCTTAAGAAAAAATGAAAATAAAATAAAACATTGGCTCTAATCTCAAGGAAATGGAAGTCTCTCTGAGTATTCAAGTTTCTAAGAAAGGAATACCAGCTCACTGTAGGCTAATTACATTAGACCCCAAATTTGTACGGTGGGTTTTTTTTCTACTAGCACTAAAAATAAACAAAATTCTTACAGTGGAGGTGCGGCATGTATCAAATATCAAGACTAGAAGGAAAACTAGGTTAAAATCTATTGTTCTTTACCAGTACAGTTCATGTTATCGCATTTCCAAATGACCATAAATAAGACATAAGGCAATATCAAACAAATTTCCAAAATTATTTTAAAAGCCTTAATTTTACATTAGCCTTGACTGGAAGGTAAACTAGCCATTTAGCTACTATTTTTTCCTGCATTTTACATATCGTTAAGATCATATTTAAAATATGATGCTTATGGCACACAGGGCAAACTTTCTATATATTTTAGCTTTTTCCTGGGAGAGTACTAAAATACTATTCATACATTGCAAAGTAAATAAATAGTCTTAAGGCTTCAATCTGTGGGATTCCTCAGTTTCTGACATCCTTAATCCTTTGGGGTAAAAGAAAAAAGCAAAAGGGACTAAAACACTTAATGGGAAGAATAACAGAAAAATGGGAAAAGTAAAATTAACCATAAAAAATGAAGGGAAGGATTGTGGTTAGGTTAGGTTAGGGATAAATAGACTTAATCACAGTTTCAGAGAAACCAGTTACATACTGGAATTCTGATGTGAAAAAAATCAGGCAGTGTAAGAGCTAGCAGAGAATTTTAAAATAATCTAGTTCTATCCCAACATTTCTTATTTGGCAGAGCCCAAAGATTTTCAATAGGGTTAGAGCTAGAAGCCAGAATTTCTAACTTTCCCTTCAGTATGTCCCATCCTTCCCCCTTCACATTAAATAAAACTTTTGTAGTTTTAATAACTCTCTAGACCACACATAACATTTTTCTAGAAAACAACCAAGGCTTCTAAAACTTTAACGGATGCATTGTTGAAATGCACCTCGTTATTATGTGACGCATCATAACATGACTGGTAACTCAGACATCTTGAGTATGTCTTGCCATTTCACTTTATGCCTCAGCTGTTGGGAATTGTTTATTTTCTAATGAGTTTCTGTTATTAAAGATTCAAAATCACCTCAACCTTATTTACTGTAACATATCAGCTTCAGCATCAATTGCATTCTTTTTCCCCCCAAGAAAGTCACATATGGTATCATTTTCTCATGCTGCATACCTATCTTTGTTCGGTCACTGTTTCCATCTACACACAGGATAATCATGACCACATGACATACTTTATAATGAAGAATTAACTCCAGATCTTAAGATTGTATACATTAAATAAGCTGCCTGCTTTTAAATATGCCATTGGTTTTCCCTTTTTCCTACTTATCACCACCTTCCTGGTAAGTTTTTGGGGCTACTACCTAAATCTCTATGTAGGGATTGCTGCTAGTTTGTTTTGTTTAATTCTACTTTGTTTTTGCCTGCATGGTTCTTTCAGATGAGTACTAGCATGTACTACCATGAGACTGCTAATTAAAATAAACAATAAAACTTTTTCATTAGATGGCGGGCCTTCTTGTGTGTCCAGGTCAGAGCACTTATTTTCCGTAATTATGCTTGCACACTCTTTCAAGAAAATGTAAGGCTCCACTCATGACATATGTGTGAAATCTTTTCTCCATTCAGGAAAAGCCGGATTCATTCTTTCCAACATAAATCTTCTCTCTGTTATGAATGAAATTTTAAAGCATAGAGATGTATATTTGGAACTAACCTATGTAATTTTGATATTGAGTATTTCTAGTTTTTCTACTCTTGCAAAGTCGAATTCTTCTCCATTCAATGATCCTTTGGTTTTATGCATGTAAAATAAGTAGAAGTCTCAAGCCCTTGCATCCAGATCGGCATCCTTACACAGAGTAATCAAAATGAGAAACATCCTTGTCTTCCCAGCCTTCAGATGACTAAGGCTATTGGGGATAATAATCCCATAACTTGGGTGAATCATCTTTCCTCTAAGGAATACAACCTTCGTGCCTTTGGAACTCTGACTTTAAAAAGTATTTTTCCTCTTTTTCCCCCTCCTCTCCTCCTGGTTATTATTAACATCTATGTGATTCAGATTCTAAAAGTTAAGGCTTCAGCAAAAACTGAAGCACTGAATATTCAACAGTGAACAATATGGGTAGCAAATAATAGCAACAGTTTCATGTTTTCCAAACTAAGGGAGTAACAGGAACCATCTCTTACAGGAACTAACCTTTGTGATCTGCTCTGTGAGGGCCAGGAGAGCTTTGAATGAATTAGTTCATTTCATACTCACATTACCCACATTACATGGGTTCTCTTTTTATCTCCAGTTTTCACTGAGGCACAGTTAACTTGGTTAAGTCATGCCAGGGCACGAAGCAGCGGGCTCCAGAGCCTGGGCTCTTTGTCATTGTGCCACACCACCTTATCCTTCTGCTGTGCCCCCACAGAAAACTGTTATACAGCTTCCTTAGGAACTGTCACTGATGTTTATCTTCTAGGTAGCCATTTCGTTGAGAATGGGAGCTTTGCCCTGGCCAGCTTGGCTCAGTGAATAGAGCGTCAACCTGCGGACTGAGGGGTCCCAGGTTCGATTCTGGCCAAGGGCACATGCCTGGGTTGCGGCCTCTATCCCCAGTGTGGGGTGTGCAGGAGGCAGCCAATCAATGATTCTCTCTCATCATTGATGTTTCTATCTCTCTCTCCTTCTCCCTTCCTCTCTGAAATCAATAAAGAAATATATATATATATATATATATATATATATATATATATATATATTATTTATTTATTTATTTATTTATTTAAAGAATGGGGGCTTTTATTCTTCTGTGGTCTGTCATCACCCTGCACGGTGACCTGGATGATCCTCCTTCACAACCTCATTGGAAAACAGGACAAAAAGTGAAGACTGATAGCCTGGCCAGCATGGCCCAGTGGTTGAGCATTGATCTATGAAGCAGGAGGTCACAATTCGCTTCCTTGTCAGGGCATATGCCTGGGTACTGGCTCAATCCCCCAGGGGAGACGGGGCGGGGGGGGGGGGGGGGGGAACAGCTGATCAATGATTCTCTCTCAGTATTGATGTTTCTCTCTCTTCCTCTCCCTTCCTTTTTGAAATCAATAAAAATAATTTTAAGAAGTAGAGACTGATAACCATGGGCCATGCAAATAGCTCACATTTCCAGATACTTACTTCACCTAAGCCCTTTCTATGGATTGTCTCTTCTGTTGCTCACAGTAATCCTCTGAGGTAGCTACCATCTCTGTTTCATTTTCTAGAGGAGGAAGCTGAGAAGCAGTGAGGTTCACCAACATGCCAAGGTCACAGGGTCAGGAACATAGCAGAGCCTTCTATCTGACCCAGGGAGTCAAGCTTCATGGCCCGCACTTAACTAGTAAGCCAGGCCACTCGCATCAATGAACACAGAGTGCTCCTCTACCTCCCCAGGCCCCTGGGCACCTTGTCCCAGAGCTGGGAACTCTTGTGGAGTCCCTGCTCTGCTCTGCGTGTGTCACCCACTCTAACTGCTTGGGCTGGTCAGGAGGCAAAAGGAGTCTATCCCAGGAAAAAGTATGTGGATAGGGTAGCAGCCACAGGTTTTATTTATTTCTATGAATGTTCTAGTCCTCAATCCTGAAGCAATTAAAGCATAATGAAAGATCAAAATCTATTCTCAGTAACACCCGGTGATTTATTTATTTTATTACATTTGATTTTAAATTTGCAACATCCATCAAGCATATTCTCATTATTAAGGCCTGTCCTGGGTGTCACAGGCTTATAATGATCTCAGTCTGTGCTGTCGGAAGATGTTTTTATTTTGACGATGTACCAACTTCTATATCCCAGCTCTCACCCTAGCAAAAAGAAAACCTCGAACCCCACTTTTTTAAAGACTGGCATCTGGTCCATCATGTCCAATTCCAAGTGACCCTACAATAATTCATGTCGAGGGGAAGAGAACCTTTTATTTACTTTCAGGTTCTCAGCTATTACAGACTGTACTCATAAAACCCTCATTCCTGTCTAGGATGGGTGGAGTGAGATGGTGGCGAGGAGGAGAATCCCTCAGCCTCCCCAGACAGGGTGGAGGGAAAATAAACACAAAGAAAAATGTGCCACTGGTTTCATTTATCCCATTATTAGGATGTCATGCCAATCTGAAAAATAATGTCCAAGTAACAACATTAAATGGCAAGGGATATTAACATCTGGAATGGATAAAGATGGGGAAATTTATTTATATTATCTTTTTATTCATTAAGTGATGTATAAATAGTACATTTCAGTTTATGATTATAAATCATAGCAGTGCCAAATAACTAACATTTGTGTGGTGTACATTCAGTTTGCAGAATTCTTTCATAAGCATTTTGCCATTCGAGCCTCCCAAATGCTCATCAGTCATGTGGCAGATATGAGAACCATCCCAATAACAAATACAGGAATGAGACTTACAGTGGGAAAATGGCTTGTCCAAGGTCACACAGTTAGTAACAGGTAAATCTTGTACTTGAACCTAAATCTTATGAGTTCACAATCTAAGGTGAATTTGGGAAAGAACAGCCTTATTTTGTAGTGTCACACTGGTGAGGCCTGGGACATTAGACGGCAACATTAGGGTTAGGTCACCTGTACCTTTTGTGTGTGTGTGTGTGTGTGTGTGTGTGTGTGTGTGTGTGTGTGTGTGTGTGTGAGAGAGAGAGAGAGAGAGAGAGAGAGAGAGAGAGAGAGAGAGAGAGAGAAATGCAAATTCTCAGGATCCACCTCAGAACTCTGGGGTTAGAACCTAGCAATCTGGTTTAATGAGTCCTCTAGATGATTCCCATGCTGCTAACGCTTGAGAAGCACTGTGCTAAAGCAATGATTCTCAGCCTTGGCCACACGCTGGAGTCACTTGGGAACTTTAAAAACTATTGAGGCTTTTGTCCCAACCCCAAAGATTGTGATTTAATTGATCTACAATGTTTCCAACCACATCACTACTGACATTCTGGGCCGTGTTATTATTTGTTGGCAGACCGGTCCTGTGCATCACAAGATGTTTAACAGCATCACTGATCTCGACCCAATAGATGTTAGTAGCCTCCCCCTCCCCCACCCCAGTGGTAATAAATGTCTCCAGACATTACCAAATGTCCCCTGGGGGCCAAAATGAGAAGCACTGATCTAGGGCCATGGCTCAAGCACTGGGATTTTTAAATGCTCCTAAATCATTCTAATGTACAGCCATGGCTAGGAACTGTCACTATGGAAGGTTCCTTTTAATGAGCAGCTTTGGATGTCAATGGACTAAAGAACAAGAAAAGCTAAACTTTATAGCATTGGGTGTAAAGTTAGAATAAATCAACGTGCAGTGAAGACCCTGGCACTTTGCCCAGGAGTCAAGTATATAGGCTTTAGAGTATAAATTTCACATCAACCATTGGCTCCTTACATTTTTGCTTACTTTTTGGCTGTTGGGTGTGTTCCAGAAAACTGCCATAAACAGGTACTCTGCTCTTATCTAAAAATTCCCAACCAAGTAGATACTGCTTTGTGCTAAATATAATAGTGGACATCCTGCTTTCGGGCCTAGTCCTTCTAAAAACAGGGTGCTTATCAGTGTATCATGTGGTACAAGTCCTTCTGTAAATCTGTTTTGACAGGCTTTAAAAAATTCAGCCTGTCAATTTTATGATGTTGATTTTGACACAATCCAAATCAGCCATTTCTACGTTATTTTGTGCCATTTAGTAGTATTTTAGCTTTCAGATGATGATCAGGGACTTTATATTTCAACTGCAGGAAAATTCCCTATGTAAGAACCAAGGCAAGTGTCCTTCGGTAAATCTGTTCTCCGCAGGCGGCCCTCTGCTGCCTCAGTGAGTGCTCTGTGGTGTTCCTTGCGATCCCAAGAAGGGGAGGGCACGGTGTGCATTTTAGACCAGAGGATGTGCATCATCTCCAGGTGACTGCTCTGCACCTCGTATAGGCTGAGCAGTCCCAGCCCAGCCCAAAGTGATAGGTCTCCAAGAAAAGTTTGTGACATGCCCTCTTCCACCTGGGTCTTAAGTAGTACAGTATTCTCCCACTTTCTCAAGCAACTGTTGGTAAGTGATTGTTTCTTTCAACAATAAGAGTGGAACTGCTACTTTGAGAGACTGAGAAATCAGTTTTAAATAGAAAATAAATTACAAGGTGAATGTGTTGCCAGGGCAAATTTCGTTATACTAAGTACTGTGTTATACGCTTGGAAATTATGGATCCTTTTACAGCAAAAATAAGAATTGACTGCTCTAAGGTCCAGATTAACTCTGAACCAATTGGTAGTAGCTTATTCACATTAATGAAACCAACTTGTTCTTTTGCCATAATCTAATTTATCCTAAGCAGTTGCTTATCTTTTTCTATCCTAGCCTAAATTGTTTCATCATTGTGCTTTTTAAAATTAAAACCTTTCAATTAGGCTTCCCTCAAAGACTGTTAGTAGGTATTGTTTTCCACATGGTTCCACTTGTTTTTATGAAAGGCATATGCTTGTATGTACATAGGAAGACTTCTGGAAGAAATCACAATTAACAATGGCTGCCTCTGGGCAGGAAGTTTGGGGGCCTTGATTGGGAGACATGCTTTTCGTTATACTTTTATACAGCTTATTTTTACCATTTTAAGTTTTTAATTTTACATACTGTTATATAAAAGAAAGTATTCGCTCCCTGTAATCTTTCAGAAGTTCCAAAATGCTTCTTCTAATAAGAGAAAAATGGGTGAGCTGCACTCCATGCCTCTTTGATGCCTCTTCCTTTTGTATATGTTCTATTGCTAAAACAGAGTGAGCAAAAAGGAGACTTTAAATGTAAAATTACTCCAATGTTGGTTCCATAAATCAGAATACCAAGCAGGTCCTACATGACTTGAGATTGAGTAGTTAAGGAGAGCCTCTTTGAAGAAGCTCATTTAACCAGAAAGGGAAGAAGTTGCCTCCAGGCAGGGGCTTAATTTCCCCTGACTGCATTGGAACAGTTACTATCCATACATCTTCCAGAATGGGGCAGATTTAGGTTGGGGAAGTCTACACTGTGATTGTATCTAACCTTTTCCTCCAATGGGTTCTTTCATTTCCCTTTGTCCATACTTCCCCAAAAGAATCAATGCTCACTCCTGGAGAAAAGAAAAATAACAACAAAAATAACAAATACCTATATGTGTCAAAGAAATACAACTCTATAATATTTTTGGGCTCACCAAAACCATATCTTTCCCTCAGTCCTTCCTTTACATCTAGCCCTAGTTAAAATTTTAAGCCAGCACGAAAAACGAAAAAATTCACCTGAGATTGGAAGGGCCCAAAATAACACATGCTCAGTTGTGGATTTTTCTGGATCATTTTTCTTAGTACCTGTCACTTAGACCTTCACAGGATTTCAGAGTCTACTTTGATGAGCAAGAAACATCCTTGTTTTCCTCTCATTATTGGATATTTTTATTTAAAGGGAAATCCATCCAAGTGGATTTCAGGATCCTCTGCCTCTGGGGATG